>OU452294.1:8201302-9557135 GCA_911728535.1 Pammene fasciana | reverse complement strand
GAAAGTTTGATATCGCGCACTAGTGCTTTTTACTTTTCCAGCCAATCACAGCTAATGACAGTGACAGACAGCCAATCACAGCGCCGCACCGCACCGCGCGGAGCGTTCGGATACATGTACTAAAGTAACTTCAAAGTGAATAATTGTCAATTTTATAATTTTTTCGCAACTGTATTAAAAAACGTCGTTCGATACTCGTGCGTAAATGTCATTCTCTCCGCACTAATATCGAAATGTACTATTGTTATACAAGGGTGCAAAGTTGTATTTTAACCGCGAGTGTGGACTTGAAGCACGAGCTAGCGAATGGATTCTAGGGTTGAACCACGAGCGAAGCGAGTGGTTCGAAAATAGAATCCTGAGCGAAGCGAGTAGTTTAAAAATAGAATCCTGAGCGTAGTGAGTGTTGCAACACACGAGACGTAAAAATAACTTTGCAGCCGTGTGTAACACAAATCTTTTCACCTCACTAAAGCGAGGAAAATACTACATTTTTGTCCTTTTTGAGTTTTTCATCTTTTTTGTATTTTTTTTACTTTTTTGATTTTTTTGACTTTTTTGACTGTTTTTGACTTTTTTTATTTTTTTGACTTTTTTGATTTTTGACTTTTTTTACTTCTCCGCCAACCGTCCGATAAGGAACTTTGTTCCAAAAAACCTAACTAATAACACTACGTTCGAATTTCAAATATTCTTTGCTCCCTTGTGAATAAAATGCAGTTTTGCTATCTGTTTTTAAAGAATAAAAAAGGCCTTTCCGAGCTAGGGAGGTGAAAATGATTTTTTTATACCTCGATCTAACCTAAAATAACACTGGTAATGGTCTCTATGTAAGAAAAAAAACCAACAGACTTGCCAAATTTTGAAGTGTGCTAAAGTTTAAAATGCGGGGATAGGTAATATAAGATCAACAATAAATGAAATAATTCAGTGAGTTTATTTTTAAATGCAACGTCGCTCCAGTACAGTCTTCTAGATGTCCTGGTCTCACCTGATATCGTAAAGTTCTGTGCCAGTTCCTTACAAGTACGCTTTAAAAAGTTGCTAAGTCTGGCAACGTTGCTTCAGTACAGGCAGCCCTTCCAAGACCAGTGCTGCTCATCTGCTATCGTGAGGAAATCAATCCTAAGCACTCTTTACCGAGCTGCCAACTCTGGCAACGTCGCTAACCTGATAGCTCGAAGAGTTCCCCCCCTCGCTGCAGGCGCGCTTGATGGAGCTGCCAAGCCTGGCGACGTCGCTCCAGTACAGGCACCGCTTGTCCCACTCCATGTCCAAGGCCACGGCGTTGGTGAGGTCGTGGATGAGGAGAGAGCTGGTGTGCGCGGCGTCGAGGGTCACGCGCCGGATGTAGTAGTGGTTCGTGAAGATCAGGGACGCTGGTTCGTCTACACTGCAGTAGAACTCACCTGATAGTTCGAAGATTTCCCCCCCTCGCTGCAGGCGCGCTTGATGGAGCTGCCAAGCCTGGCTACGTCGCTCCAGTACAGGCACCGCTTGTCCCACTCCATGTCCAAGGCCACGGCGTTGGTGAGGTCGTGGATGAGGAGAGAGCTGGTGTGGGCAGCGTCGAGGGTCACGCGCCGGATGTAGTAGCGGTTGGTGAAGATCAGGTTTGCTGGTTCGTCTACACTGCAGTAGAACTCACCTGATAGTTCGAAGATTTCCCCCCCTCGCTGCAGGCGCGCTTGATAAAGCTGCCAAGCCTGGCAACGTCGCTCCAGTACAGGCACCGCTTGTCCCACTCCATGTCCAAGGCCACGGCGTTGGTGAGGTCGTGGATGAGGAGAGAGCTGGTGTGGGCAGCGTCGAGGGTCACGCGCCGGATGTAGTAGCGGTTGGTGAAGATCAGGTTTGCTGGTTCGTCTACACTGCAGTAGAACTCACCTGATAGTTCGAAGATTTCCCCCCCTCGCTGCAGGCGCGCTTGATAAAGCTGCCAAGCCTGGCAACGTCGCTCCAGTACAGGCACCGCTTGTCCCACTCCATGTCCAAGGCCACGGCGTTGGTGAGGTCGTGGATGAGGAGAGAGCTGGTGTGGGCAGCGTCGAGGGTCAAGCGCCGGATGTAGTAGCGGTTGGTGAAGATCAGGTTTGCTGGTTCGTCTACACTGCAGTAGAACTCACCTGATAGTTCGAAGATTTCCCCCCCTCGCTGCAGGCGCGCTTGATAGAGCTGCCAAGCCTGGCGACGTCGCTCCAGTACAGGCACCGCTTGTCCCACTCCATGTCCAAGGCCACGGCGTTGGTGAGGTCGTGGATGAGGAGAGAGCTGGTGTGCGCAGCGTCGAGGGTCACGCGCCGGATGTAGTAGCGGTTCGTGAAGATCAGGGACGCTGGTTCGTCTACACTGCAGTAGAACTCACCTGATAGTTCGAAGATTTCCCCCCCTCGCTGCAGGCGCGCTTGATAGAGCTGCCAAGCCTGGCAACGTCGCTCCAGTACAGGCATCGCTTGTCCCACTCCATGTCCAAGGCCACGGCGTTGGTGAGGTCGTGGATGAGGAGAGAGCTGGTGTGGGCAGCGTCGAGGGTCACGCGCCGGATGTAGTAGCGGTTCGTGAAGATCAGGGACGCTGGTTCGTCTACACTGCAGTAGAACTCACCTGATAGTTCGAAGATTTCCCCCCCTCGCTGCAGGCGCGCTTGATAGAGCTGCCAAGCCTGGCAACGTCGCTCCAGTACAGGCACCGCTTGTCCCACTCCATGTCCAAGGCCACGGCGTTGGTGAGGTCGTGGATGAGGAGAGAGCTGGTGTGCGCGGCGTCGAGGGTCACGCGCCGGATGTAGTAGCGGTTGGTGAAGATCAGGTTTGCTGGTTCGTCTACACTGCAGTAGAACTCACCTGATAGCTCGAAGAGTTCCCCCCCTCGCTGCAGGCGCGCTTGATGGAGCTGCCAAGCCTGGCTACGTCGCTCCAGTACAGGCACCGCTTGTCCCACTCCATGTCCAAGGCCACGGCGTTGGTGAGGTCGTGGATGAGGAGAGAGCTGGTGTGGGCAGCGTCGAGGGTCACGCGCCGGATGTAGTAGCGGTTGGTGAAGATCAGGTTTGCTGGTTCGTCTACACTGCAGTAGAACTCACCTGATAGTCCGAAGATTTCCGCTCCTCGCTGCAGGCGCGCTTGATAGAGCTGCCAAGTCTGGCAACGTCGCTCCAGTACAGGCACCGCTTGTCCCACTCCATGTCCAAGGCCACGGCGTTGGTGAGGTCGTGGATGAGGAGAGAGCTGGTGTGGGCAGCGTCGAGGGTCTCGCGCCGGATGTAGGAGCGGTTCGTGAAGATCAAGTTTGCTGGTTCATCTACACTGCAGTAGAACTCACCTGATAGTTCGAAGATTTCCCCCCCTCGCTGCAGGCGCGCTTGATAGAGCTGCCAAGCCTGGCAACGTCGCTCCAGTACAGGCACCGCTTGTCCCACTCCATGTCCAAGGCCACGGCGTTGGTGAGGTCGTGGATGAGGAGAGAGCTGGTGTGGGCAGCGTCGAGGGTCTCGCGCCGGATGTAGTAGCGGTTCGTGAAGATCAGGGACGCTGGTTCGTCTACACTGCAGTAGAACTCACCTGATAGTTCGAAGATTTCCCCCCCTCGCTGCAGGCGCGCTTGATAGAGCTGCCAAGCCTGGCAACGTCGCTCCAGTACAGGCACCGCTTGTCCCACTCCATGTCCAAGGCCACGGCGTTGGTGAGGTCGTGGATGAGGAGAGAGCTGGTGTGGGCAGCGTCTAGGGTCACGCGCCGGATGTAGTAGCGGTTCGTGAAGATCAGGGACGCTGGTTCGTCTGGTCAAATAAATTTTTGTCATCATTTTTAGGTTTCCGTACCAAAATGGTAAGAAAGGAACCCTTATGGGTTTGTCTGTCACAAAGCGATTTTTTTCAGAAACTACTACATAGATTGAGCTGAAATTTTGAACACATGTGTAAGTAAGCGACCCAAAGGCAGGCATGTAACGCGAAATTATAAATGTTAAACATGGGTAAATGAGAAATTTAAAAAAAAGGTTAGCAAATTATATTGAGTGGCATATCAAATTAAAGGGCATAATGTGAGGAACTCAAATATATTTTTTGTATAATTTTAGCATATATAGTTTTGAAGTTATAAAAAAAAAGGTGAAAATGGAACATTCCCCGCTATCTGTTCTCGCAAGGTTTAAAATGTATAGTTCCAATCATTTTAAATCAAAAACACGCCATATTAGTCCTAAAGTAATGGAATGTAACGATATTATAATTTTAAAGAAAAAAAACGAAATTCGAGCTACTGTAAAAAAAATACTCAATCACTATATAGGTGTGCCTACAATATTTGAAGAGTTCACTCGATTTCTCCAGGATCCCATCATCAGATCTTGACCTGATGACAATGGGACCAACTGTCTAATTTACCATTTCAAACAAATGAAACCAAATCGGTCCAGCCTTCTGCGAATCAGTGAACATACATAAAAAACAAAGATCCCGGCGAATTGAGAACCTCCTCCTTCGAAATGTGAATCCTCTGGGGTTGCAGGCGTCCATAGGCTACGGTAACTGCTTACCATCGGGTCCGTATGATTGATGCCCACCGTCGTGGTATAAAATAAACTTGAAGTCGGTTGAGAAGGTAAATGACGTGGCTTGATTACTTACTTGAGATCGGTGTGCAGCTGACGCCATCTTCCAATAGTCGGTAGCCCTTCTCGCATCTGCATACGAAGCTGCCGACCGTGTTCCTAAAAACAAAAAAAAAACAAATGAGTACCTTTTGACCTGTGACTTTGGTGTTATTAATAAAGATTTGTATTTGTATTAGCACGCGTAGCCCACAGGCAGGTCGGTGCAGTTCTGGCTGCAGCCGCCATTGTAACATGAACATGTAACTAGTGCTGGAATCACAGCAGTGTTACCTGCAGCTGTGGTCACACGCGTGCTCGCCGCACTCGTCCACGTCGCGGCACTGCAGCCCGGCGCGGCGGTAGCCGGCGCGGCACCAGCACAAGTAGCCCACAGGTGGGTCGGTGCAGATCTGGCTGCAGCCGCCATTGTAACATGAACATGTAACTAGTGCTGGAAGCACAGCAGTGTTACCTGCAGCTGTGGTCACACGCGTGTTCGCCGCACTCGTCCACGTCGCGGCACTGCAGCCCGGCGCGGCGGTAGCCGGCGCGGCACCAGCACAAGTAGCCCACAGGCAGGTCGGTGCAGTTCTGGCTGCAGCCGCCATTGTAACATGAACATGTAACTAGTGCTGGAAGCACAGCAGTGTTACCTGCAGCTGTGGTCACACGCGTGCTCGCCGCACTCGTCCACGTCGCGGCACTGCAGCCCGGCGCGGCGGTAGCCGGCGCGGCACCAGCACAAGTAGCCCACAGGCAGGTCGGTGCAGTTTTGGCTGCAGCCGCCATTGCGGATTGCGCACTCGTTTATATCTGCAAAAATACATTATTGTTGGGATGTTTTGTAAATATACCAATTCTGTGGAGACTTTGAGCCGGTACCGAACCAATGACTATTGGATTAAAATGGTAAAATACATATTACTTGTTATTAATCTAAAGTAAGTGGCTAGAATACGTAGGTATTCTCATGCATCAACTTTAGGACACAAATTTGTGGTCAAAAAACACCTAAACTAAAGTGTCTGTGCCCGACGAGTCATGGAGTACGTTTCTGATTAAAATGACTGGTCTTTTAACTACTGAGATATTTAGTATTTTAGAGCAAGTAAAAACAGAGTATAGAAATATCATTAACTTCACGAAAACTACAAAAAGTCCCCTAAAAATTCACTATAAAAGATGCAAAAAACTAAAAAAAGCTTAATAATAAATAAATGATAAAACGTGGATAAAACAAATACAATAAACTATATAGCTATGATTTTTCTATATAGTTTACTCATTTGTACGGTAGATGGCGCTGTCACTGGCGCAAACTAGCGAACGATTTGTCAATACACTTTTGACTAGAGTATGTTTTTAAGTTTTTAAGCCCTTCAGGCCGCGAGACTGACCTTATCACTACCCCAGACCAAAGAGAATTAAGTACCTAGAGAGATTGTTAGGAACTTCTTTCGTTTTGTTCCAATGGTCTTCAATAGATGTCGCTCAAAGTACTAATGGCTCGTAATAATTTTTCATGTTACTTGAAATCTAGTCGCTACTTATCTAAACCTGCGTCATTATATTACCAAAACTGATTTCAACAAGAGTAATCAAAAATATCTGATTAAACCTAAGAAAAAAATAAATCCAGGTAATATCGCATTATTAATTTAAGCGCCATCTATTGTAGTTTCTCATAATTTTACGGTTTAGCTCAATCTCGGAGTAACCCTTTGTGTAGCTCGTTTGTTTAATGATAATAGCTCATAGATGTCACTAAAATAAATATCGAAAAGACCCCGACTTGGTGATAATGGGACCATCTAACGGGTGATAACAAAAAAATGAGAATAAATTTTATACGGATTTAAAGAAAACTCTTGCGGTTATATAAAAAAGTAGTTATAATTGTAAAATATATACAATAATAAATGTACAAAAATGTTAATGGACATTGGCATAGGGTCCGTGGTCAGCTGTACGTCGGAGCCTGGACATGATGTTGTTGGTACAAGACCGTTGGACGCCATTTTTGTCCATCTTTCGCACACATGCTCTTATTTTTTTTATTAATTGAGCACAGTTCGCAGCTCTCCAGTTGTTTTTATATACCAGACTGCTCAAATTACCGAAGAAATCTTCTATCGGACGACATTGCGGAAGATTCGTAGGGTTACGCGTCTTAGGTACAAATGGGATGTTATTTGCCTCTAGAAATTGTATAGTTTTTTTTGCATAGTGCGATGGTGCCTTATCTGGCCAGAAAACATATTCCCCATCAGCATGATGTTTACGAATAAACGGCACCAGTATTTTTTTCAGACACTCATTTTCGTACACATTTTGGTTGACCGCTAAACCGCTTGGCTTGAACCACAGTTTTGAAATACCCTTTTCAGATATGGCGACATACAGCATAACTTTTGGTTCCAATTTATGCTTGTACTTATGCTTTATGTCCTCTGGTGTAGTAGCGACGTCGCTGGTATAGTACCGGTCATTTCCAGGAATATGAGTTTTACTCAAAGGAAAATAACTTTCATCGTCCAAAATAAACGATTTTCCTTTGTAATTTCGCGTCATCCAACGACATTGAGACATAACTGTCGATATTTGCTCGTCGGTGTATTCCGGTGCCCTCACTTTCTTTCTGCATTTAAGGCCAACCTTTTTTAATGATTTACAAATGTATGGTTGACTACATTTAAACTTTTTTGCGGCATCTCTTTGGCTTATGGCATCGTTGTCGTTAAACCACAGAGTAAATAATAGTATAATACAGAGAAACCTCTGTAACGTCACGAATCATGTTGTCCCTTCTTAACACATGACAAGTTCTCTTTCGCACTTATGCAAACGTATCGGATACGTCGTGTCAAACTCGAATTTTTTGACAGATTTACACTGAGTTGTACCCCCCTGGCAGTGACTTCAACGCCCTCTTCGTCATAATTTTCGCTGGTCGACCACTGCCACCTTTTCGAGCTAGTGTCAAGGATGCTAAAATTCTATAAATTGTAGAAATTGGCACGTTTTCCTTGGCAAAATGGTCCACGGTGAACTTTTTACCAAAACAAACGTTAGAATTATAAAAATTTACAACGCGTTGTCTCAAAGCTTCTTGTTTTGACGCCATTTTTGACAAACAAAACGATTTGTAAAAAAAAAACAAATTACACACATGATAGACAAAAGAGGTTCCAACAACTTCTAGAACAAACTTTTTCTTTAATGCCGACAGTATTTTTTTTAGAGCTGCAAAAAGTATTCTAGTTTTTTTGTTATCACCCGTTAGGGGTTATCCCTGTTCGATTAAAAAAAATTGAAAATCGGTTCATGATTCCCGGAGATGTCGAGTAACATACATACAAAAAAAAGTAAAAAAATAATGATTAAAAAAAATTCAGTCGAATTGAGAACCTCCTCCTTTTTTGAAGTCGGTTAAAAATGGACCTTTTTCTCGCAACCTTTTATTTCTTCCAAAATCTGTAAACGCCAATTGGGAGGATACCTTTCTTCAAATAATTGAATGAAGGTATCCTATCACTCATCTATCACTACTTGTGATCAAATTGCAACTTGTGAGTTAAATAAAATAATTAAAATATTATAAATATCATGCGACAATCTTACACCAACACAAATCAACCTAGTCCCACGGTAAGCTCAATAAGGCTAGTGTTGTGGGTACAGTCGCCATCAGATATATCGGAGCGGCCAAGGTGGTCACAAATATCTGAACAACGCCTCTATTGTCAAGGCGATACAGTGCATGTTCAGATATTTTTGAGTACTGTGGCCGTTCCGATATATTTGATGGCGACTGTAAGCGACGATCTATATAATAGATAGGTACTTATAGATAAATACTTAAATACTTAGAAAACATCCAGAACTCAGGAACAAACATCTGTGATTAGCACACAAATAAATGCTCTGACCAGGATTCGAACCCGGGACCTCCTGCTACATATGCAGAGTCACTACCAAGGCTAGAAGGCCGTAATAGTATTTTGTGCAACAGTTACATAATAAGCGTTCTTAAGATTCGAGGGTCGAATTTACAAAATGAGGCGGAGCCAAATTTTGTAAAAACAAACCCGAGAATTTTAAGAACCCTTATTATGTACCGTTGCACACAATAGTTTTTCTACGAGTGCTTAAGCAAGCCGGTAAGAATTGAGTTCGACGAAAGCCGTGCACAACCTATTGCTTCTATGTAATCTCGTAACGTTCGATCTCCCGGTGGATTGTGCCGGCGGCGCCCGCCCGACACGCAGTGCGGGGCTCGAGAACAGTTTCACAATATTGTATGGAAATCCTTTCTGTGATTGTTATGGATGCTACAATATGCGACCATAGAAGCTCTATCAAAAAGTATGCGCTAGTAGTTCCGCCACCACAATCTCAATTCGAGTATTACAGTCGCCGAGTATAAAAATACACTTATTTATGACACAATACAAGTTTTACCACAGTTTTACGTTGCGACGTTGCCAGCTTTTTACCGAGCTGGCAACAACACCAGTCAAACTATACAAACTATCTTCACAATTTTGTAGCAATTTTGGCTGTGATTTTGGCACATTTTGGCACAAATATTTTGGTTCGGTTTACATAACGTTTCGTTTCTTTGTTTTCGTCCAACATTTTCAAATAAACATGAATAAACTTAATAGTATAACGGTACTATATCATTATTATAATTATTGATAAATATTTTTTACTGAATTAGAATGCTTTTTTTTCATGTATGTTGATTTTCTGCCTTAATCATTCACCTAAATAATAAGATTCTACATCGCATAAAAACTACATAAAAAGGAACGTGTGTGAAACAAAGTGCTTAAGGGTCAAAACACACCTAGCGGAATTAAGCCAATTTATAGACAAAATGCTTAAATTTGTCTATGGTAGCAGATTTTTTGTATGGAAGCCATAGACAAATTTCCGCTACCATAGACAAATTTAAGCATTTTGTTTATGAATTTTCTTAATTCAGCTCAGGTGTGTGGTGTACCTTATTGGGGTTCATATAAATTGAACTGGCAACATTTCAAAACGTGGAATTGACATAAAGAAATGGATGTTTTTGATTGTATTGTCTATTGCCTTCATAGTCATAGATTGCCTTTCATTTTCTTGTTGCACAGACGGAGCTGTAATATATATTAATATACCGTAAGATACCGAGATATATATAATCGTATAGCTCGGCACCCTACACGGTAAAGCTATCAAAAGAGAGACAGATATATCGGTTGTACGTCACGCCAGACAAAGAAGGCAATATACCCAAAATATATCGAGCTATAATATATATTATAGCTCCGTCTGTGACGGGCTTTATTGGCAGCATAGCGACTGTCTTCGAAACTAAGTACGCTCCCTAAAATTAAGTACCCAGTAAATAATAGTAGATTGTACAACAAGTACATAAAACCCACCATTTTACACGAAATGTTTAACCATCCGAGTGAGCGAGCGTAAATAGTATGCGGGCTGTACACTCTCGCCGAGACAAACCGAGACAGGCCGAGCGCGAGAGTGTACAGGGGTGCACTCGCTTGGCTTCCAAAAGAAAAATCTACCCCGAGTCACAGAGTAAATAATAGTATAATACAGTGAGACCTCTGTAATGTCACGTAACGTCACGAATCATGTTGTCCCTTATTAACGCATGACAAGTTCTCTTTCGCACTTATGCAAACATATCGGATACGTCGTGTCAAACTCAAATTTTTTGACAGATTTACTTTGAGTTGTACCTGCCCGAATGCTCTCGCCCGAGAATGTACAGCCGGCGGTACGGTCAGCTGCAACGAAAAAGGCCCCCGCTGCGTACAAACTTTGCAGGGGGTAGGGGGGTCTTTTTCTCTGCAGCTAGTTATGGTCAGGGGGGTACAAGTAAATCTGTCAAAAAATTTGAGTTTGACACATGGATATATATGAAGTGGATGAAATACTTCGGTCAAAAAGTGAGGCTGAAAGAGAAGGTTATCTAGGGGATTGTGTCTCGTTTTGACTAAGGAGGTAATGACGTCATCAGACAATCAAAATGTCAATATGTGTCAAATGTCCATCAAATGTGAAAATTTTGTAATGAGTGCGAGTGGGACACCGCCCCCTACTTTATGCTCTCTATGGGAACGTTTTTACTACTTTTTAATAGTCTCCTGTAATCAACTGTTTTGCTCGGTAATAAGGTTCAACTGTGGTTAGGGAAAAAGTGTAAGAATTAGATCCACTTCATATAAATTCATGGTTTGACACGACGTATCCGATACGTTTGCATAAGTGCGAAAGAGAACTTGTCATGCGTTAAGAAGGGACAACATGATTATGGATGGATTATGTCTAGTTTACAAAAATATGAAATATAATTTCACATGTAATTATAGTTTTACTTTTTTTATCATTACTATTATGATTAAAAAATTAATCCATATCGAAAATCCAGCGTCGTTTACTGAATCGATTCAAAGATAATCGTTTATTTTCTGACGGGCAATAACCATTTTGAATTTTGACGTTTGACACTTATGCATATTTAACGCCCCTAAGGATTGCTGCCTTCTATATTTTGTTTGAAAATACAAGCAAAAATGATCCTTGGCTTTTTTGTTTGACATTTGCAAGGACTGCCGATAATGAACCATATTTCAACATAAGTAAAATCAACTATTTGTTGCTCCATTTAGTGTCGTGACTTACTGTCAAATATGCGTGATATTTTCAAGTGAAAGGTACACCATTGTCCGTTATCAATAAGGCGATGCTACTATAAAAATTCATTTAGAAATAAACTTTATTAACAACAGACAATGATGTACCTTTAAATTGAAAACGCCATACGTATGCTACCTCGCCTCCCTCAGATTTTGGCAGACCTTTTTGTTTGGAAAGATGAGGCGATGGCTCCTACAGGCATAGAGCTTTATGACGATAACTTATTATCATGGTTTAAATATATCGATTTACGAATAATTAAAAAACTAATTTAAAAAAAAATATAAGACACAAATTCAAAAAAGTAAGTTTATTTCATATTATAAAAAAAATACTAAAATATTCCTACTGTAAGACGACATCTATTGACTAGTTAATCGTAATGTTAGTTGACATATATACGTCGCTACAAAACTTTTAAATCAGGACTAACAGATGTCGTTAGGAGTACTACAACTTCGCTGAGACGTGTAACGCTATCTCTGGTCGGTCGATGTAATCAGTGAATTTTCAGTAGCGCCGTCTAGTGCTGAATGTATATTAGGCGGTCGCATTTTTTTACATGGGATAAATTCTCTAGATATATTCTTTACTTTATGCCCAGACTCGTAACTGGCCCTCAAGGTGGCCAAACCATTAAACCAAGCGGAGTAGCCATTGATAGGTGTTCTCCTCTGCCGAATGAGAATGACCAGTGGTCATACTCATTGTATGGACTGACGTTTATTTGACGTGGCTATTTTGACGTTTCGCATACATTTGACGTTCCCCTCCCCCGCAAAAAACGGCAGACTTTTTCCGATAGAAATGAGAGCGCGTCTCGCATCCGGTTGGTTTTATAATCAAAGTTTAAAGACGTGACAGACTGGTTAAAGTCTTAGGTCTACTAATGTTCGTGTTCGTAAATCATTAATTTCATAAACAAATGTCTGTAAATCTTGACATAATTTATTTATTTTTCACGAATTTCGTTCGTTACTTAGAATATTGAAGAAATTTTCAATAGAAACTATATTTTTCAGTGGTTGTTTGGTTGAAGTCAATACTTTGTGAGTTTCTTTAAATATAAAGGGTGGATTTTCTTTTTGGGTTAGTGAGGGCAGCTACCAGATCTGGTGCTGCTATGCGAAAATGGTCTTAGAAGACCTTCTCTAAAATGAAGATTGGCGTTCACAGATTATAGTAAAAACATTCAGGGTTCGAGAAAAAGGTCATTTTTAGCAAACTGTGTTTATGCCAATCGGTCCCATTACTATCCTGGATCAAAAGCTTGTACAGGACTGCAGGAAGATGCTGTATGACAGTACTCACTGCAACTCCGCTCGTCGCTCCAATCCCCGCAGTGGTCCTGTCCATCGCAGAGCGCGGCGCGCGGCACGCACGCGCGGTTGGCGCACTGCCACTCGCCGGCCGAGCAGGCCGAGCGCGGGGTCTACGCGTCACCTGGTGCTGCAGGAAGATGCTGTATGACAGTACTCACTGCATCTCCGCTCGTCGCTCCAATCCCCGCAGTGGTCCTGTCCGTCGCAGAGCGCGGCGCGCGGCACGCACGCGCGGTTGGCGCACTGCCACTCGCCGGCCGAGCAGGCCGAGCGCGGGGTCTACGCGTCACCTGGTGCTGCAGGAAGATGCTGTATGACAGTACTCACTGCATCTCCGCTCGTCGCTCCAATCCCCGCAGTGGTCCTGACCATCGCAGAGCGCGGCGCGCGGCACGCACGCGCGGTTGGCGCACTGCCACTCGCCGGCCGAGCAGGCCGAGCGCGGGGTCTACGCGTCACCTGGTGCTGCAGGAAGATGCTGTATGACAGTACTCACTGCATCTCCGCTCGTCGCTCCAATCCCCGCAGTGGTCCTGACCATCGCAGAGCGCGGCGCGCGGCACGCACGCGCGGTTGGCGCACTGCCACTCGCCGGCCGAGCAGGCCGAGCGCGGGGTCTACGCGTCACCTGGTGCTGCAGGAAGATGCTGTATGACAGTACTCACTGCATCTCCGCTCGTCGCTCCAATCCCCGCAGTGGTCCTGACCGTCGCAGAGCGCGGCGCGCGGCACGCACGCGCGGTTGGCGCACTGCCACTCGCCGGCCGAGCAGGCCGAGCGCGGGGTCTACGCGTCACCTGGTGCTGCAGGAAGATGCTGTATGACAGTACTCACTGCATCTCCGCTCGTCGCTCCAATCCCCGCAGTGGTCCTGACCATCGCAGAGCGCGGCGCGCGGCACGCACGCGCGGTTGGCGCACTGCCACTCGCCGGCCGAGCAGGCCGAGCGCGGGGTCTACGCGTCACCTGGTGCTGCAGGAAGATGCTGTATGACAGTACTCACTGCATCTCCGCTCGTCGCTCCAATCCCCGCAGTGGTCCTGACCATCGCAGAGCGCGGCGCGCGGCACGCACGCGCGGTTGGCGCACTGCCACTCGCCGGCCGAGCAGGCCGAGCGCGGGGTCTACGCGTCACCTGGTGCTGCAGGAAGATGCTGTATGACAGTACTCACTGCATCTCCGCTCGTCGCTCCAATCCCCGCAGTGGTCCTGACCATCGCAGAGCGCGGCGCGCGGCACGCACGCGCGGTTGGCGCACTGCCACTCGCCGGCCGAGCAGGCCGAGCGCGGGGTCTACGCGTCACCTGGTGCTGCAGGAAGATGCTGTATGACAGTACTCACTGCATCTCCGCTCGTCGCTCCAATCCCCGCAGTGGTCCTGACCATCGCAGAGCGCGGCGCGCGGCACGCACGCGCGGTTGGCGCACTGCCACTCGCCGGCCGAGCAGGCCGAGCGCGGGGTCTACGCGTCACCTGGTGCTGCAGGAAGATGCTGTATGACAGTACTCACTGCATCTCCGCTCGTCGCTCCAATCCCCGCAGTGGTCCTGACCATCGCAGAGCGCGGCGCGCGGCACGCACGCGCGGTTGGCGCACTGCCACTCGCCGGCCGAGCAGGCCGAGCGCGGGGTCTACGCGTCACCTGGTGCTGCAGGAAGATGCTGTATGACAGTACTCACTGCATCTCCGCTCGTCGCTCCAATCCCCGCAGTGGTCCTGACCATCGCAGAGCGCGGCGCGCGGCACGCACGCGCGGTTGGCGCACTGCCACTCGCCGGCCGAGCAGGCCGAGCGCGGGGTCTACGCGTCACCTGGTGCTGCAGGAAGATGCTGTATGACAGTACTCACTGCATCTCCGCTCGTCGCTCCAATCCCCGCAGTGGTCCTGACCATCGCAGAGCGCGGCGCGCGGCACGCACGCGCGGTTGGCGCACTGCCACTCGCCGGCCGAGCAGGCCGAGCGCGGGGTCTACGCGTCACCTGGTGCTGCAGGAAGATGCTGTATGACAGTACTCACTGCATCTCCGCTCGTCGCTCCAATCCCCGCAGTGGTCCTGACCATCGCAGAGCGCGGCGCGCGGCACGCACGCGCGGTTGGCGCACTGCCACTCGCCGGCCGAGCAGGCCGAGCGCGGGGTCTACGCGTCACCTGGTGCTGCAGGAAGATGCTGTATGACAGTACTCACTGCATCTCCGCTCGTCGCTCCAATCCCCGCAGTGGTCCTGTCCGTCGCAGAGCGCGGCGCGCGGCACGCACGCGCGGTTGGCGCACTGCCACTCGCCGGCCGAGCAGGCCGAGCGCGAGGTCTACGCGTCACCTGGTGCTGCAGGAAGATGCTGTATGACAGTACTCACTGCATCTCCGCTCGTCGCTCCAATCCCCGCAGTGGTCCTGACCATCGCAGAGCGCGGCGCGCGGCACGCACGCGCGGTTGGCGCACTGCCACTCGCCGGCCGAGCAGGCCGAGCGCGAGGTAGACGCGACCCCTAATGCCGCGTCCGATGCCGTTGCGCGCGAGTATGATGCTGTCAAAAATCCGATATTAAAAATGTTTTTTTTTAAATCTATGAATGTAATATCTAATATTACGCAGGAACAGCCCAGGAACTTGTAAGAGATGTGCTTACCGCACATAAATGGATCCATCTAAGCAATTCTCTGCCGCAGCACTATGCCCCTGGTTGTGTGGAGGGAGGAAGAGTGGTAGGGAAAGGGAGGGGGTGTCGCTGTGGCGCGGGAGTAGCCTGGGGGCTCGTCGGAGATAGGGAATACTTACAACACATGACGGGTTCGTTACAATTTGGTGCCGTGACTAGGATTACAAATGTATTTGTAAAAAAAAAAAATAACACTCTTGGAGTAAGCACTTAGACGAAAAGAGACAGATAGAGGGCGAGATAAAGTGAAAGACTAAGAGACAATATACTTACAGCACATGAACGGATCCTCATCACTCCCAGCGCCCTCTCCCAATCCATCCAAGCAATGGTCTCTGCCGTCACACACGAGCTCTGCCGGCAGACATCGCCCTGAGCAGTACAGTGCCCCTGGCTCTGTGCAGGGCGAGTGGTGGGAGGGAGGGGGGGTTGATGTGGCGCGGGAGCAGCCTGGGGGCTCGTCGGAGCCGTCCGAGCAGTCGATGTCGCCGTCGCAGTAGAGACCCTGTAAGAGATAGCAAGTTAAAGAAATAGTATCCGTAGAATTAAGCGGCGACTGAGTTCATAACACTGTCGCCTTCTCTCTTGCCGTGGCGGTGCAAGTGTGAAAGAGAAATTTTATGACCTCAGTCGCCACTTAATTCTGCGGATACTATAGTCAAGAAAGCGTAAGGAATTTATTTGCAACATAGCTGAAAGACCTGCACTGTAAACACATGCATACCCAAAGGATCTCCGCAAAGATCGGTCTTGCACTTTCATTCGGCATCATTCCTTTGCTGCGATCTTCAGATCGTATTTGGAGACTAGTTTCCACATCCGCGCAATTAGAGTTTTTATTTTACAAAACCCTGTGTTGTGTGTCAATCTATATGGTTTACAATGTTTAGAAATAAAGGAAAAGTAGAAAAATCCACTGCCTCAGGCGAGACTCGAACTCGCGACTCTGGGAAACATGCCCATCGCTCTGCCAACTGAGCTACTGAGACTATACCTGATGGCTACGAATTTCTCCACCACATCCTTTATTTTATATTCGCGCCTTAGGGTGACGCCTAGCGACATCTGCCGACGAAGTCTTACACTTCTTAACCGGCCATCGGAGTCCCAAGTTGTATTGAGAATTCACCGATAACGATGCGCTAACCCATGCAATTTATTTGCCTGAGGCAGTGGATTTTTCTACTTTTCCTTTATTTCTAAACATTGTGGTATCGTTAGCAGACGTTCTGCTTAATACAAAAATACTATACGGTTTAGATTATAATACTATTGGTAAATTTACTTGAAAAAAGTAGACCAATAAAAAAAAATAAGGCGTAAAAGTGACCTTACTGATCTTCATAAGGGTGTAGTTGTATAAGTCAACTCGTTTGCAAATCAATTGCGAGTTCTCAGTTCGAGACCAACTACTAGTATATTACACAGTTTGATTTAGCTTGTCCCCGTATATTTGTTTGTTTGTGTCATTATACGCATCAAATCTTGTAAGTTAAATTTTAACCACTTCCCGGTGTCTGATTGAGCTGCAATTTGGTATACGTCCGTAGTTTACATGACAATGCTACTAGGTACAGTCTGCAATAAAACTGTGTACCAAACATTTTTTTGGCAGTTACATGTTATTTAAATTTTAAATACTAGACCTCGTGTAGACAGATCTTGTCCTTGGCACAGCGGAAGGCAGTAGGCGCGCACGAGCAGTCCGCCTCGTCCTCGCCTCGTGGACAGTCCGTGGAGCCGTCGCAGCGGGTGCTCAGAGGGAGACATAGGGCGCCGCATTGGAACTGGTCGGATGCGCATTTCGTTGCGTTCTTGTGGCCTGAATGAAAGAAGTAATAATAGTTAAGAAGGGGTAATTAGATGCACTCTTAAATCAGTCGTTAGACTGACCTATAAGCATATTGACGCTAGTAAGAAGTAACAAAATATGTAGGGCAGATGCCCCGGTTTTGGCCACTTTAAGGAGAGTTTGTCTTTTCAGACGTCCGTCATTTTGTGCCAATAAGGAATTATGACACTCATGTTGTACTAAGTCAGTGAAAATATATTACTATATTTATATGAATCTCCGCTGTTAAGATTCTGACATTATATCTATTTTTTTTTCTTTAATGAAATGTCAGAAAGGGGTCCAGGAGTCAGTTTTGGCCACTTTTTTCCATGGCCCCTGACAGCTGAATGACAACTTATACATGACAGATGACAGTGCCATCTGTACTGCCATATTTTCTTCTTATATTAGCCATAAACCATAGACTTGTAAATTTGTCTGTACCTTAATAAATTTGAAAATGGCCAAAACCGGTACAGTGGCCACAACCGGGGCATCTGCCCTAATACTTTAAGTCACTCCAGGCGGTAAGTGAGATTTACCAAAAATTCACCAAGGAGAAGACGAAAAATTTTACACGCAACAAGAGCGGTAATACAGAATGCCTCAAATTACTCGCCTTCGGTTCGGGCCACAAATGCTCGCGATCTGAGCCGTTCTATATTACCGCCCTGGGTGCGTGATGTATTTTATCAATAAATCCGGAAAAAATCTATTAAATGCTATACAATAATGTCCACTTTAAAAACACTCGAACACTTCGTTTACTTGAGATGCTATATCTAGTGTCTCACCGCAGTGTAAAGTCTCGTCAGAGCCGTCAGAGCAGTCGACAGAGCCGTCACAGCGCCACGTCAGCGGTATGCACTCGACGCCCTCGCGGTCTGCGCTGCCGCACGTGAACTGGTCGACGTCGCAGGAGTCCACAGACAGTACGACGCCGCGGGTCGTGCTGTCTATATCTGTAACAAAATTGATATTCAAATATTGACACGAAAGTGTTATCTGTCGTACATTTATCTGTAATACACAGATGTTGGGATGTTTATGACAAACGAAAAACTGACGCAATTGACATAATCCTGGAAGCAATTTTGAAGCATACCTATAGTTGCAAAATAACGCCATCTTAGAGATTCATTAAAGGCTCACTAACTTAGTGCCATCAGAACAGCTGGTTATTGCCCGTGGCATGCGTACTCTGGTAAGTAGCAGCCACACGGCATGGTGGCGGACCGTGTGGTTACACAGAGCCCTACTACTATACCTTGGAGGTGACTCACCACAGCCCTGCTCGTCGGTGCCATCGGGACAGTCATGGGCGCCGTCGCACCTCCACTCGGGCAGGTAGCAGCCGCCGGCGCCGCACGGCATGGCGCCGGGGCCGAGCGAGTCGCAGGTGGCGCGCGGGCAGTCCGTCTCGTCCGAGCCGTCCGCACAGTCGAGGAGGCCGTCGCAGCGCGAGGAGATCAGCACGCAGACACCGTCGCCACACCTGTAGACGGTTTGTTAGGGGTTTTAAAAAATACTAGTAGTCCGCCTCGAACTTAGAACTCGCGATTTGCTTGCAAACGAGTTGACCAATAACAAGACCCATATGAAGACTTTTTCGCCTTCTAAGTCCACAACCCCTTGATCGATCCAGCTCATAAACGAACTCTCAAATTATATGTATCTCTGCTACAACCCCAACAAATTTCATAAAGATCAGAAAAACGTTACTAAAGTTATCGCGGAACAACTATTCAACACCAAAAAGTCATCGCCATACAGGGACATCTAGATAGCCAGCTAATCTATTGTGTTCGAAGTTCTGTAAGAACTTCACTTCGCTTACGCTCCGCTCGTTCGATAAGTAAGAGAATCTAAACTAGATGGCAGCACTGAGGCAAGAGGTCTTTTTGAGCTGTCAAAATACAACAATATAAAATATGATTGACCGTGACAAAATCGGTCGAAGGAACCCTCATTGCAAATGCATCAGTATAACTCGCCTGTACTGGTCGGTGGGACAGTCGCACGAGCGCTCGTCCGAGCCGTCGTCGCAGTCGTCGAAGCCGTCGCACACGGACGACGTGCGCACGCAGCGACCTCCAGCGCTGCAGGGGGTCATGTCGGCCGGGCAGACGCGGGATGCTGGAATAAACATAACTCGCCTGTACTGGTCGGTGGGACAGTCGCACGAGCGCTCGTCCGAGCCGTCGTCACAGTCGTCGAAGCCGTCGCACACGGACGACGTGCGCACGCAGCGACCTCCAGCGCTGCAGGGGGTCATGTCGGCCGGGCAGACGCGGGATGCTGCAATAGATATCATAACGTTACGAGTATATTAGTAGTCCGTCTCGAACTAAGCGCGCGTTTTGGGGGTGTACTGTAGTACAGTGGGCCAAGAAAGTGGTCTACCAGTTTTGACAACAGTTTCTGGGAGATCTAACGATCGCTAAGGTTGACTTTTCTAACGGAGTTTAAAACATGCACGACTTTGTTGTCTCATGACGTTCAAACGAACCTCAACCGTAGGGTGGTAGACCACATTTTTGGCCGACTGTACGTTACGAGTATATTAGTAGGCCGTCTCGAACTAGCGCGCGTTTGGGGGGCGTTCATAAACTATAGTCTGGTAGACAAAAACTGCAGTAACAGTAGAAATAATAAGCTATACTCATCCCTTTTTAGTGTTGAAGGTACTAGCGTAAAAAAAGACATTGTGATTCTCCCTGTGCTTGAAGCTAGGCAGTCCCTGGCCAAACTTAGATTTTGGACGTGTGTTCGTTGCTAATATCTCTCGACCGACTGTTAACTATCAGCCCCTCTGGGATACACAGTAGCATAGCACAAAAGAAATGGCTTTCTTCACAGTGGGTACCGGTTGTTCGGCCGGCAGGAACTGAGGTCGGAGGTGTAGTTCCCTTACTAATACTAAGTTACTTAGTTCCAGCACTTACCACTAGATGTCGCTGAGCTTGTTACATCGCGCTAACAACTTCTCTTACATTGTATAAGAATAGTGTTTTTTATAATTTTGTATGGGTAGGTATATGTATACTGTAAAGAGTGTAAATCATGTAAATTGCATGTTTTTGTGTACGACAAATAAAATACACTTACTGCAGTAATAAAGGTCCTCATCGCTAGCGTCTCTCGATCCACAATTGTTAACACCATCACACACCAACTCCTCCGGTATACACAGTCCCTCGGCACACGCGAACTGTCCCTCCTCGCAGTGCGTCTCGGTCGGCCGGCAAGAGCTGCGGTCCGGGTTCAGTTCCCGGCCGGCGCGGCAGGCGCAGACGACGCCGCCGGAGGAGACTGCGCAGATTTCCGCGCAGCCGCCGTTAAGAGTGGCGCAGGGGTCTGGGGAGCCTGGGGTGAGAATACAACATGTCAATACTAACTAATATTATAAATAGAAAGACTGTTACACTCTCTCTGACTGTTACCTATGACCTCAAAAATAAAACGGCCGTTTTAACTTTAGACGCATATATTGACGAATCCAGCAGATTAAAAACTATATTGATGTATTCAAAGGGTAATTAAACACAAAATACAGTACATAGCGCGCCTTTTTTTAAAATATATAGATATTTATTATACATTAAATAAAAATAATCACAATTATTTATCAGTGGCGCTAGTGGACACGTTATACGGCTTTTAAAGGCCTCAGAGTCTGCCGTTTCACATTTAAAATAATAACGATTGACTTGATTGAATTTAACGATTTCATGGTGAAATGTCTATTGTTGTTACTGTAAAGAAAGGAAACTATAGGTCTATAAAGTATAAATTTAGTTTTTAGACAATTTACATATATGTTTTGTAAGACTGTTTGTTTCTAAATAAAAAAAAAAAAAATACGATAATTTACTTACAAGTCTGATGCGCAGGAGTGACGCAAACGAGCCCCATGGGACGCGGCAGGTCCTTACGCAGAGCGCGCACACCTCCGCCTCTCGCGTCGGCGCGTAGAATGGCGCGCCCGACCCAGTCCGACCAGTACACGTAACCGTCGCACGCAGCTACATCGAATGGGTGCTCCGCCCCTGCTCGGACTACGATCTGTAATTATGACAAAATGTTAATTATGCAGATCCTTTTAAATCTGTATAATTTTAAAAAAAACTTTGGTTTTCCGCACCAGTCACATTTGCTAAAAAGTAATAATTTCAGAAATAAAATGATGAACTTAAAAATTTGCTTCGTTACTATGGTAGTTAGAAAGACACACGAACAGTGAAATTGTACCTTTTTTATCAAACATACAGTCCGTGAGCTCTAAAAAGAACCTTCGGGCTTTAGAAAGAGACATCGGGTATCAATCAACAGTGACACATGAAAAAGCAGAACAGCAATATTACATTCGTGTGTCATCGCCGATTCCCGAAGGTTCTTCTTAAAGCTCATGGACTGTAATAAGAATTTTCTCCAATGTGCTCGGAAATTTTCAGCTTACTGTAGCAAAATGAGTACGTGAAGTTCTTCATTTTTTACCAAAACGAATTTAAAAAAAATCAAAATCATTATTTACCTGTTTTAGCGGCCGTGAAGTAATTTGTCAACGCCATAAATATGTATACACTTTTGCACCTTACTCCATTGTAATAAGGTTCAAAGTGTATACATATTTTAGGCGTTGACTAGTAAAATCCATTACTGTATTATTTTTTACCTTTTAAACTTTTCATCCGACTAACAAATATCATTTCAAACAGCCAACACTTAAGCGACGTCTATACACCGTCTGAACGGCAATCCCTTCAAACTGTAGGATAGAGCGAGATAGTTAGATCAAAAAACCTTGGTTGTCTCGTTCTTTGTCATAGCACCGCGTCTGATCGTGCGAATGAGGCTTAATACAATCATAGACAAAACAACTATTTTTAAGGTTTAATCTTGTATCTGTTGCATAAAAGGAGCATATTTAATACTGTCTTAAATAGCTTTTGACGAAAATTGCTTTTTAAATATTATTTGAATGAAAATTGGCAGGATACATAGTTCTTAATACTATAAAAAAAATTATAGAGGGAAGCTAATTCATGACATTGAACGCTAATAACGTAACCAAAATCTGTAATTTATTTCATTTACTTTACTTTATTTCCTCGCACTTTTAGAGAAAAGCACTATATATGCCTCGGCGGGAATAGAAATTCGTGGACTCGTCTTATTTTAATAAATAGTCTTATAATAAAATCGCTCATCCACGAATTTCCCTTTCCCGTCCTCTGCAATAATGTACTATTAACCAACCTGGTACTTTTAAGACTTGGGAATTTCTGGCAGTGTCTGACATTAGGATTGTTTTCCAAGATAATGGTCTGGAATTCATGTCAAATTTAACTTCTTCATACTAATTTTGTATTCACGTGACCATGCGACCCGTCCAATAGCGCGTGTTCTATATTATCTAGCCTAGCATCCGCTCAGTAAAGCATCCTAGTATACATATAACTAAACCGTTGGGACATATGTTTTTCCTGATAATGGTCTAGAATTCATGTCAACTTCAACGTGCACTGTGCACTATTAAAGTCACCAAGTTTTCAAAACACTGATTCTATACTTACATGTCTATGCGATCCGTCCAGCAACTAGCGCTCTATCTTATGCAACCTAGCGTCGGCCCAGTAGTACGGGCGGCGGCCGTAGAACATGAACATGTGCCATAGGGCTTATCTTTGTATCACGTTACGTAGCAGATCCTACGGCCGCCGCCCGTACTACAGTAAAGCATTCGAGTAGAATGCTCTATGGGTTAACCGTTGGGACTTAGAATGTAATTCGTGATAATGGTCAAGAATTCATGTCAACTTCGACGTGCACCATTATAGTCACGAAGTTTTCAAAACACTGATTCTATACTTACGTGTCTATGCGATCCGTCCAGCAATGAGCGTTCTATCTTATCCAATCTAGCATCGGCCCAGTATAGCATCCTAGTAGAATGCTCTATGGCCAATCCGTTGGGCATTAGGATGTCTTTAGAGATAATGGTTTGGAGTTCATGGCCGGTGCTGTACGCACGCTGAATGCGGGGATTCGAATCGTTCCAGTTTGTCCAGTATAAACGTCTGCAAAAAAGTTAGATTTTAAAGTTTAGTGGGAAGAAATGTTTTACGCTACATAGGAATTTGGTACAATCATATAACGATAGATGGCACGGATCGGTCGTCAAGTGGCTGTTGTATGATAATCTGCACAAACGCCTGAGCATTTCGGTTCTAAGCACGAGTGTTAAGCAGATATGCATAGGATGCACGGAATTTAGTACCAACATTTACCGTTAGATGGCCTTGGAGCTAGCGCTGCATCGCGCTAACAACATTTTCTCTTAGATTATGTAAGCCTCGATACTTACGACTCGCAAGGATCGACGTCTATTCCTCTCGGCCTGTCGCCAGGCGACAGTTGTATAACAGTCTGCACTAAGGCCTGCGCCGATTGGTTGTCAGCGCGAGCGTCGAGTAGGGGTATGTGCACGCGCCGCACGGCCGCACTATTGCAAGTCCAGTACAGCGTTTTAGTGCGGGCCTCGAATACCATGCCTTCTACTGCGCCCATTTCTGTCAAACATAAAGTTAATCAAACTATGAACATTGTGCTTTATGGGATAATCTTTCACAAACCGATCTAGTCCCACAGTAAGCTCAACAAGTCGCGTGTTATCGGTTGAACGCCAATATAGATAAATACATAGAAAACATCCATAACCCAGGTCCAAATCTGTGATAAACGTAAATATAAATACCCTAACCAGGATTCGAACCCGGGACTTCCTTCTTCAGATGGCAGACTAGGCTAGGCGGGCGGTTCATGGATTATTAAGTCAAAATAATGCAAGTTTGTCTTTACTTACTTGTGAGCAGCGTCCGTTGGTCGGTGCCGTTAAAATGTACTGAACCTATGGCCCCGCGTTGAATGTCCGAATAGAACAGTCGCTTTTCATCATACCAGTAGGCTAGGCTTATTGCTATCCTTATCAGATCCCTGGAGAAAGAATACACAGATTAGATATAATATCAAAATGACTATTCGAATAAGTTTAAAATTGACTTCCTGGAATATTAAGTTCGTTAGGTATTTTATTTCGATTGTAGTGGGAAGTGTGAATCTTTAAAAACAGTCAATTGAAATACAAATATGACAGTTTTATTAAGTTCATAAATTAAACAAAAAAATCACAGTCTTACTTGTTTTGTATGGGCAGGTATGGAGAGTTCAGATCTTTTTCGTCTTGCAAATGGATGCTGTCAATTTTGGTGACTCGCGAATACATCAGGAACGATTGGTATGCTGAAACAAATATCATGGTTACGTGACTAACATTTAGTTTGTTACAATTGGTGCCATGACCAGGATTTTTAATGTTTTAGAATAATTAGAATTCATAATCGATTTTACGATCGATGATTTTAGTACCGGAGTATCAATATATTTATATACAGTCTAGCAAACGCAACTCCGTAGTAATAGTAGAAGTAAATGCTAAACTTATCCCTTTTTAAATGGTGATGGTACTAGCGTAAAAAAGACGGTATGAGTCTCTAGCTATGCTCTAAGTGAGAAACTCCCTGGTCAAACTATAGTTAAGTAGTTCCCTATAGTACATTAAGAAAATAACAATTGATGCACCCCCCTGACAGAAACTCTAACTACAGTAGCCTATTTAATAAAGCTACAAGTGACAATTTACAAGCTGTAGTCTCTTTCTAACACATAGGGAAAGAAAGAGATTTCCGCTTGTAAATTAGAACACCGTGATATAATGAAAGTCATTAACTTACGAGTGCAGTTCTTGCCATCGGCAGCCACGTCTCCGTGCGGGCAAGCGCAGTGTGCGCTGGCGCCGTCCCACAGGCATAGTTCTGCGCAACCGCCATTGTTGTTGCTACAAGGGTTGATCGCCAGCCCTGATGACGGCGAAGGCAGAGTTTGGGAGGCTTTTGACCAGATCTATAACAAGTGAAATAAAGAAATTAATAAATAGAAGAAGTTTAGAATTAAGAACTCGCGATTCTTACAATCGAGTTTAGATCAGTCTAACAAGACCCCTCAACAAAACTCGTTTAGGCCCCCTAGTCAATCGAGCTCATATAAGAACTCTCTTATAATATTTATCTCTAGTACAGCCCCAAAAAAACCCATGAAAATCAGAAAAATATCGTTACTAATATTCAAAGTCGAAAAGCCACTGAAATGCAGGGAAGTCTTGGTAGCCAGTTGCGTTGCGTCCGAAGTTGTCTGTAAAAACTTCGCTAAGCTTCGCTCGCTCGTTCGATAATACTTACGAACAAATCCTTGAGACTGTCGCCAGCATTCTCCAGCAACACTTCATAATCACTAATGTTAGTGAGCGGCGCAGAGAGAATGCAGCCCCGCTTCCACATGCTGCAATAAAACAATAATTTATGTCAGGTATGTGCATAGCGATCTCTTCCAACCACAGACTACACGGACACCTCATCATTAAGCCTATACAGGGAGCACGAGGTCACCACACATCAGCGCAATTTTATTCGTAAATTTCTACGATTCGAACAGCACATCTCGATAGTATTCTACACCAATTTGTAGTATAACAATCCAGGTTCACCCATGTAACTTGATTTTTGTGGATATTTTTAATTCACACGAGTAATGATCAATACGTTAACTCAATTGAAATAATTGCTTAATAATTGTTTAATAATTTAGAGGCTTTAGAATAGTGCCACCCCGTCTCTTCCCGCGGGTGTCGTAAGAGGCGACTAAGGGATAAGGAATAAAGAAACCTCTGATCCCTGCTACTCGTGAGAACGCTGTGGTGATTTATTTAATTAATAGTCATCCGCATGGCGGCGATGCGGTTCGCCATCTATCACGTCTCGTTCTTCACGGGGGTGAGAAGTGGCTCACGGACAGCCGTTCTGCTGCATTGATCGTAGCAAATGGAAATCCGTGATCTCTGCCTAACCCTTTTGGGATATAGGCGTGATTGTATGTATGTGTATCTATGTATGTAATTGAAATAAGCGGTCGCGCTCTCATACAAAATTAGTACGGGACCACTGATGCGTGGTGACCCTGAGTTGTACTTATGATCTATCCAGTGGTTGAGGTTATCTGTGCCTCCAACACAGTGAATATCTCTACATGTCTGAACAAACTCACATGTCTATCCAATACAGTCGATGGTTGTGCTGTTAAGGCAGCAGGGTGCTGCGTTATACACGCACGGTCGCGTCCGTCATTACGCATACGCCATATTGAAACGTCAAACGTGTCAGCCTAGTACACCATCTCGTAACACAGTGGATGTCATAAACGTATAGAGACGGCTACGCTACAGAAACTTACGTGTCTATCCAATAAAGCCGGTGATTGTGCACGACCAAGGCGGCCGGGTGCCGTAGCGGGTCGCCGCGCGCTACACACACGCGCACGCGCCCATCGTAACGCATGCGCCATATGGACACGTCGAACGTATCCGCCCAGTACACCATTTCGTTCTACAAACATAACAGACAATGCTACAATTTGGTGCCGTGACCAGGATGATCAGTGTCGATAGAAATTAATAGTATATCCCATACAGATTTTTGTAATACATGTCGGTGGCAACCAAGCATACAGCTCATCTAATGGCAAGCGGTTACCGTAGTTACTTGCAAGACCTAAGGTGTTATATATCCTTGCCGACCCTTTAAAATACTGTTGGTATTCTCTTTTTTAACGAACTCCATACTGTAGGCCCTCGAGAAATTGGCAGCGTAAATGACAATTTTTCCATACCATCGAAGTAATGTAGTACTTTCATGCAAGTAACTAGCAATCTACAGAATATACCTCAGAGTCGACAGCGATGTCGGCAACTGCAGTGCCGTTGTAAAGAAGCTCGCGTTGCGAGCCATCTAGCCGTGATCGTTGGATCCAGCCTCCGCCGGATAGGAAGAGCCATCCGCGAATAGCATCCACCGCCAATGCTACAAAAATAAGATTTTAGTATTATAACAATAATACTAAAATCTGTATAGAGTAAACGAAGGCTGATATTTCGTTTCTTTCAAAAATATCGTGTAATGTCGCGCGCGTTACCTGGAAAAAAGTTTTCCAGAATTTCCCATCAGTTTCTAACTTTTAAAACAAGCTAACTATTCTACTACGAGCGTATATTTCTTTGATTTTCAATCGCAGCGCAAAAAACCACTTGCTTTTGATTGCTGAAACTAAAATCAAACGTAGCTTTGTCGATGAAATGACTAATTGTATTCGTTGTTCGAGAAAAACGCTAATGCCCCTATGATGGAATTGGCCACATTGACATTACCTAATATTATTAAATTGTATCACGCATAAATAACGGAAATACAAATGGTACCCATACTTGTGACGGCGAGTGGGTCTGTGTCAATTAGAACGTAGCGGTGATCGCCATTTGCTCTTGATACTTCGACGAGATTCCGGCGAGGGTCCGACCAGTAGATGTTTCCAGCTACCCAATCCACAGCGAGACCTGTGAAATAAATCATCTGTCAGTACCAAGAAAATTTTATATAGGATGGATAATTTTATATAGAATGAAAAGGCAAAGACCAAACAGGTATGGGGACTGTATAGTGAACGCAGACGAACGATGAATGCGCAGTTAGTTGAATTTTTAGTATAGTGACAAACATTACATATACTGTTAAAAAAGGAGTATTCACCATGTATATATGTTTTTGTGAGTTCTCAATCATATCATAAATCGTTTCATTATGGACAGTTGTCGTAAATCACTCACAAAATGAAAATGGGTCTTAACCTATGAGTAAACTCAATTTAAATTGTATTCTAAGGAAGGAATACAACTTAAATTGAGTTTACTCATCCGTTACATAAAAAGTAATTACTAGTCCTAAATCTATGGGGTTCGTTACAATTTGGTGCCGTGACCAGGAATATGAATTGGAAATACTCAAGTACAACTACGGCAAAGCTATAAGGAATAAGAAAGCATGTAAAACAGTATATCATATCGATATCATAAAGTAATCCAGTATATTTAGTCACTCTCTTTGAATAATTCTATACAATTTGATGACGTCGCAAGGATGATGAATATTCGAACGAGCGGTATAAACAACTTCTGGCTACTGGGACGTCTCGGCATTTTGATGGCTTTTTGATTTTGAGAGTTTGTTCAACGATAACTTTAGTAACGTTTATCTGATTTTTATGAAATTTGTTAGAGTTGTAGCAGAGATACATAAAATTTGAGAGTTCGTTTATAAGCTGGATCGATCAAGGGGATGTGGAGTTATATTATAAGGCAAACGTTTGCAAGTAAATCGCGAGTTCTCAGTTCGAAGCGGACTACTAGTATACAATAGTTTTTTTTACCCGAGAGCCAGTCCACAGGCTGTGCGTCGAGTGGTTCAGGCTGGGACACGAGCGCCGCTCGCCCTGTGCCGTCGCGTCTTGCGCGCGCCACTGCCCCGCTTTCAGAGTCCGCCCAGTATATCCAATCACCATCTACCAATATAATTTAGTCAATAAACTGTGAATATGTCAAAAATTAAACGAATTTACATCTATTTTAATGTTTCGGCACACAAGATAAAAACCATTTTTTCTTTTCAAATTAGACTTTTTAATTACCTGCACGATAGTCAAGCGCAGTGCAGAGCGCCGGTTGCGCGATGGGCGGCAGCACAGTCCGTGAGGGCGCTGACAGCGAAAACGCACGAATTTCCCAACTCAAGGAGTACACGAGTATTTCGTCTTCCGCTGTAAAGAAACTCATGATATAATGATGAACTTTTTAACCTAGTTGGTAGTGAAAAAGCTGGTAATAAGAAAATGATATTAGAGATGTGCCGTTCTCGACAACATTCTCCGTTTTGTATGACCACATTCTTCGAAACAGTACAACTCTCGATGATATATTATTATTTGTCTAAGAATAAACAGTTATAATTTTAAATGAGGTTAGTTACAATTTGGTGCCGTGACCAGGATTATGAACTTATTTCTTTATTTTTCACTACAAAGACATAGAACCTACTTACGTATGCATTCAGTTCCGTTAGCCCTGTACCCCGCCGCACACACACAGCGACTGCGCGTCTCAGACACAGGCAGGCATAGGTGTGTGCACGCAGAGCTGGGGGTTCGCAGCGCGCATGCGCCTCGAGTGTAGTTCTGGGTTGCGGCGTCGTATACGCGAAGAGATAGTACGTTCTCTGGGAAGTCAATAAAACAATGAAGTTGCTGTAGAGAACAACTAAAATGAGTCACTTTATCGTCGCTCGTGAGCGTCTTTGAGACCATTTTAACACTTTCCCGCATAAATATAAAGTTCAAATTTGAACTCTAATGTCAACAGATTTGAAAATAATAACGGCAATATATGGCTTCGTATGCGGTAAAGGCTCAATGGCGACACAAAGGTACAAATTGATTTAGAAAAGTGACATTGACATACGAACAAAAATTACGTATATCGCCTATAGTATAGAGCCGTATAGATAGAGTCTCTTTCGCGAGCTTTCTGAGTATGTAATAATGCTATAAATGTATATTATAAATAAATTAATTCATAAATTGGATATAAAATTCTACAGCTGATAGTATGTAAAGTAATCGAATGAATATAACTATAGGTTACAGTGCTTTATAAAATCTCGCACACTTACCAGTGTTAGCTCTGATCACTTCCGAATCTACGCAATGATGTGTAGCTTGACTTCGGTCACGGGGCAGCTTGCAGGCTTTCAAACTCTCGCCATCGGCCCACAGGAGCCGTTCGAAATGGATGTCCAGGGCCAGAGGTCGCGCGCCTGTCTCCAATTCCACCTGGTAGATTACAAATTCATCACATCGTAATTTTTTTTTTTAAGTGAGGCATCTGTTGTACTCTATAGTTTGTTATTAAATACAAATACTGTAAAGCAAATATAATTAAAGGCATTGAACGGGTTGACGTCGCGTCTACGCTGGTGAGACGCCGACGCTTGGGCGACGTCGCATCGACGCTGCGCGGACGCACGGGCGACGGCGACGTCGACGCTCGAAAGACGCTAGTGTGGGGTTAGCCTAAGATAATTCTGTGTTATAAGTTTTCGTAATAACTTACGGTAAAGAATTCCCCGGTCCGCACATCCAAGAACTGAATTGAAGCTGACGCTAGATTGACCCAGTACAGAAATCCACTCTTTGGCTCCACCGTTAAACCTGCAACGAAAAAATAATATAGTTTTGTAAAGATGCAGAAGATGTTATCAGAGATGGCTTCTAGAATAAAATAATAAAACTCTCGTTACAACCAAGTCTGTACTTACTATGAACTCCGGCTAGTAAAGGGTCTCGAGTAGCGTCAATGATGATTCTCCGTTCACTACAATCGCTAGCTGCGCCTTCTATCTTCGCGCCGATTCCGTCACCAGTGCTCGACACCGCCCAGTAGAGCTTGCCTCTGTCAAAATACAGATTGTCTGTTACATTTGAAAGATCAGCAATGACAACGCGGGGGGGATAGCTACTCAGGCCGCTTCTACTACGGATTGTGTACCACTGCACGTCCACAGTGACAGCAGTAATGTTGGGTACGGCACAGAGCGGGGTAGCTCTTTCCTAGCGGCCCACAGTTGGCCCTGAGCGTAGTAGTAGCACTTTGCCGGCCTAGTCTAGAAGGGGGGTTCTGCTAAAGGTTTTGTATAGTACCTCTGAACGTCAACAGCAATAACAGTAACATTAGCCACGGCACACAAGGGGGCTGCTCTCTCTCCTAGCGGCCCAGAGGCCCACAATTGGTCTTGCCTTGAGCGCTAGTAGAGCATTTGGGCAGCCCTGTTTAGAGAGGGGGGAGGCACATACACAGGTCGTTTCTACTAAAGGTTTTGTATAGTACCTCTGAACATCAACAGCGATAGCAGTAACATTAGCTACAGCACAGAGAGGTGCAGCTCTCTCTCCTAGGGGCCCAGCGGCCCACAGTTGGCCCTGAGCGCAGTAGTATAGAACTTTAGCGGCCCAGTCTAGTGCCAGGGCGCCACCTACACCAGCCGCTTCTACCACGGTTTCGGCTGTACCGCCTGTGAGACGGGTGCGTTTTATCTCGTTCGTCTGAAAAAGATAAAAATGTTATGGGAGTAAAACAACTGACCTAGATAAATATTCGTAGGATACGTCTACCCTGCCAATATAGTGTATATTCTGCGAATTTAATGTAATAAATATAATAATGTGAGTCAAGCTTTGTAACAACGTAGGGAAAACCTTATATTGGTTTGAGATAGAAGCAGACTTTATATCAAAGACATAGAATCGATGTTACCTCAGCATCGCTCCAGTACAGCAAGCGTTGTGAAGTTAACGCAGCGAGCGCGCGCGGCGCGGCCAGTTGGGCACCCCACACAGCTGGTATTACTGGTTGGGAAGGGGAATCCAGGTCTAGGCCGCGGATGGAGCCGGCTCTACCAACGACCACCACTTTCTCGTGCACTGTGGAAGGAAAATTTATACATCAATGAGATTTAAAACTCACATCTAACTAGGGTAATATGTCTAACAGTGGACTAGTTGTATAACTTACCCTCACAAGTGACGTTATCTTTAGCTAGCCGCATGACGTGCGGGCACGCACACACGCGCATATTCAGCCCATCGATGAGGCATAAGTGAGTGCATTTTGTTAACAACACAAGTTGAAGATATATGGGAAGTAAGGGTAGGGTAGGATGTCTAACAGTGGACTAGTTGTATAACTTACCCTCACAAGTGACGTTATCTTTAGCTAGCCGCATGACGTGCGGGCACGCACACACGCGCACGTTAGGTCCGTCGATGAGACATAAGTGTGTGCAGTTTCCATTGTTGACTCCGCAGGGGTTGGAGGGTCGTGCTGGTTGCCGGCTGGGGTGGATCACCTGAGGGTTTGAGAGGCTTAGTAGATATGTGACGTTTAAGACAAAGGTAGATCATTGTCTGTTGTTAATAAAGTATATTACTAAGTGAATTTTTATGGCACCAACACACCCTATACTAGATGTCTCTGTGCATTAGGCTAACTAGTTAACAATTGTCTACACTAGAGCGTATATAAAACATGAGATTCTTATACGTAACTAAACGTAACAACATATTTAATCAAAGTGGTCCTTCGAGTTGAGAAGTAAACTGATTTAAGTGACATTGACATTAGTAGAAAAGTGAGTCTCAATGCCATAAAGTTAGTTCAAAGCTCACCTTTATATCAAAAGGCTGCATCATCGTCCTCTGCACGAGCTGCACGTCGCTGCCGTTCCACTTGTTAGCTCGCACTACGCTGTTGCTCCTCCAGTCCGTCCAGTACACGTGGGACTCGAAGAGGGTCACAGCGAACGGGTGGGAGAGCATCGCGTGACCGCGGAGGACCAGCTGGTAACCGGTGCCGTCGTAGAGGGTCGTGTGGATGGAGTCCGATCTGAAAAAATCAACCAATCCATTCAAACTAGAGGTCGCTCCCGGTACTTGATTTCTACACAAAGCGATGTACCGGAATCGGGCTTTCCTGGTCTCCCCATACAAAATCAGGACCGAGACATTCCAGTTTAAACGTTGCAACATATAAAGGGAACCACCAAGTATTTTTAGACGATGCAGTGACCTATCTTCGACCATTTTGCTATCTACGTTAGAAAAATAAATCTACTAAGTAGTATATTTGCTTGCATCACGTCAAAAACATAGTCACTTTTTTTCGCCTGCGGGATGCACATTTTTTTGTTCGCAGTTGTAATGTGTGTCCGCTATCTTGTCGACTTTCACCACAGTGGTGCGGTTCCGACCAGCCAAGGTATCTACAGTGGTGCGGTTTCGACCAGCCATGATGACTATTATTGAAGTACATACTTGGCATCAATCCAGTACAGCCGTTGTGCCACGTGGTCGAGCGTGATGCCATTAGGCCACGCGCCGTCTGCTATCTCGTCGACCTTCACTACGGTGGTGCGGTTTCGACCGGCCATGGTGCAGCGCTCTATACGCGGTGCCGATTGCTCCCAATCGCTCCAAAATAGATAGCCTGCGGAAAGAATGTATTAATAATTGCATTATTACTGTGGAACGTACGGTTTAAACATTTAAAAAAAAACATAGAACCGAATTGAGAACCTCCTCATTTGAAATCTAGAAGTCGGTTAAAAAGAAGTAGGTTTAAAAGTAGAAACCAGTAGCTCCATATAACAGTAGAATTATCTTACCAAGTTTGGGATCGAGCGCGATGGCGCGCGGGCTCTCCATGTCGCCCGAGACCAGAGTGCGTCTATACCGGCCGTCCAAGCGGGCCACCTAGTGACAAAACAATACTACATTATTGTCGAGGCAGGGAAGTAGATCATTGCTGGCTAAGTATAAACAAACATATAAGTACTGACCAACACAACAGTCAAAGTAACAGATAAGGACAAACGATTATGTAGTTAAGTGAACTTAAGTGAGGATAGAAACACGTTGGGTTAGCAAATAAATCACAAACCTCGATTTGTCGTAGCGTCCCTTCCACCCAGTAAAGATTGTTGGCCACCCAATCGACAGCCAAGCCTTCTGCAGTTGAGACGCCCTGCTCTATCACCACCTTAATGTCGCTCAGAGCTGTAAACATACAGGTATTTAAAAAATAACAGAATAATTGAAGGAATATCACTGTACGGCGCTTTAAGTCGGCCATGACAACCATCATGGCCGACTTAAGGCGCAGTACATAAAACATAACAAAAAGGTTAGTAAACATCACTACTACTATTACCATGACGCTGTTTTTTTGAAAGAGAGTCGCCTTTACCTATACCCTGTACGGTGCCGGAGTATATATGGTCGTCGACCACGTCCGTCCAGTATAGCGTGACCTGGTCGCCTGTTCTCTCCAGTCCAAGGCCACCGTGTTCTTGAGTGAGGAGATGAGTCCTCGAGAGGTCAGGGAAAGTAATTCCACCTTCATGATATTTGCTGAAGACGAGAAATTGCCCTAAATTTAGAGTCTTACCTATCCCCTGCACGGTTCCGGAGTATATATGGTCGTCGACCACGTCCGTCCAGTATAGCGTGACCTGGTCGCCTGTTCTCTTCCAGTCCAGAGCTACCGTATTTTTTAGTGACGAGATGAGAGCTCGAGAGGTCAAAGATGGCAGTTCCACTGCACGGACCTCGTGACGATTGCTGAATACTAGGAGAGGCGTTGCTTTTTCTGCAAATAAATACTTTTATACTTAATCCCGATTGTGAAATAATTTTACAAGCAAATTGTTTTCGGTGCCAAAAGTCACCATTTCGTATATTTCAATGTACCCTATGTAACTCCCACAATTGAGACGGAGAAAATGATACCTTTCACGTTGAAATCCGTCTAACAGTGTAGGCTGGTAGGCGAGGCCTAAATTTTAACATACATACATTACATACTCTCGAAAATCATAATTTTGCTTGCGTAGTCGGGTAACAAATATAAATGGCGATTTTGGTTCGAAGCGACATAAAAAACTATAAAAATCAAGCAAAATACTACTTGTTGTTCTTGATATTATTAATACGGCTATTTACCTACTTTGTTGTTGTTGTTCTATGTACAGTCAGCGTCAGAGATATGTGACCCCCCTCCAGCAATAGACAAATGTGGTCGCTAGTTCGAACCCCAGCATAAGAATCACACTTTTTGCTTTTTTTTAACTTTTTTTTATAATACTAGTTTAATATTTTTTTACATTACCACAAATATTTATTTTATACGTTTTGTTATTCCTTATTACCTACTCAGTTATTAACTCGGTAACATACCCTTTTAAACAATTTTTAACTAGAACAATAATTTCGTTAACTTCACAAGCGTCCGTGCAGCGTGATGGATAGTGTAACAGACTAGTAAACACTAGGTTCGCGGTTCGAATCTACGTAGAGGATACTTTTTGTATTTTTATACTTCTTCTTTTTTATTAACAATTTATTAACTTCCTATTTAATATAGTAAGTTTAATTAAAATAGAAGTTAAAATCTTTTTTTAAGGACTAATAATGAAAATTCCATAGTCACTGGTAACTTTTTATTAACTAAGTAGGTATTTAAATACTATTATATTAAATATTGTTTACTAACTGAATAATGGGGGTAATATATATATATATATATGACAGTAGATATATTATGCGTATTCTGTAAACTGATTACTATATATTTTACAGCTAAATAATTATTTACTTATTAAATTATAATGATAATGTGTAGTCAATTATACATCAGTGAAACTTCAAGTTAACAAGTAAAATACCTTTAGATTAACTCTTACTGTTTAAAATTGTGGTATTGGTGCTCTGCATGCTGTTAAACTTTATAAGGCATTACACTTTGGTTGTTTACTTTAGATTATACCTACATTTTACTTCATTGAGTAGAACCGTAAAAACAAGTTGGGTCATAACTTTTTTTATAAGCAATACCAAACTACTCGGTTAAAAGTGAAGTGTATAGTTTCCCTTTTCTTTGATTATAAATTAATATTCTTATTGCATTTAACACAATTTTTCAGTTTTACTTTAGACAGAGATGGCGGGACACAGCGGTGGGAGTTGTGGAAATGGCGGGAAGAGGCTTTTAAGTATAAAATGGGCTATTCAAAAAACAATTTAAAAAATGAGTATAGGTTAGACCGCCCCTCGCCCTACCAGTCTGTATGCCATTATCAATATGTAATACGTAATCTAAACCAGCTATTTAACGTTGCAAAGAGAAACAACATGTTATCAAAGATAGCAATAATTCATCTCTTAGCACGTTACCAATGCAATGCAACCTTACCACAATCTTAGTAAGCATAGGGTATTTCTCCACTAATTGGGTCGAATTCAAACAGCTCCCATTAAATGGCTAACAATATGTATGGTTTTTAAGGTAGAAATTAACCAGTTACCACTTGGAAAAGCCTACTTGTCTAAGCACTATCTTGTTATTTGCAAAAAAACAATATAATTTGTTAGACACTACTTATACAATAGCGTCATTATACCTACTCATTATTTTAAAACTTGCATGGAGTAAATATTTGCCCAATAATGGAGAAATACCAACAACACCATTTTTTTCACAATTTTTACTAATAACGTAGAGGATAACCTTTTTTTATCTTCCACCTATTTTAGCCGGCTTTTCATGCTTGAAACCATGTTTGAACATACATTGATGTTCCTCATCAATTCCCACTTTCTATAAACTTCTTCGTCTAAGTTTTGTCTTGATTTGACTTGTGTAGGGTCCCAAAGCACCATAAATTCTCAATAGAATTGAGGTCAGGGCTTTTAGAAGGTCAATCTAATACAGTGATGTCTGTTTGTAAGGCTAACCACTCTTTCACTATACGGGAACGATGCACTGCACTATTGTCTTGCACCAATGATTTATGTCTTGCACTAAATAAATTTGTCCTTCGGGATAGGCGCCGCGAACGGAAGGCAACATGACGTCACGTAACACTTCGAGGTATCCCTCGCTGTTCATTCGGCCTCCAATTTCAACGAGCTGCTCGGGCCCCATAGATGACATCCAGCCCCAATACGCTAAAAAAAAAATCTCATGAGCATACCATAACTTGAAAAACGTAAAACTGAAATCACAGCTTTTTTTAAAGTGCAGGTAATGAAAATTGTATACTTAATATAATTTACTCACCTAATGATATCCTTCCGCTTGTTCTAAGGTCTAGCATATTTTTGGGGTCAAATCGCTCTCCACTTCTGCGCCACAATATTTTTCTTCCATCTTCGTCTGACTTAAAATATTTCTCGTCAGTAAATACGATATAACGATTCTCACCCATCTGCGAATCGTATTTATCTGCAAGTAAAAATACGTATTAAATTTGCTCGTTTATGATAAAACTTAAAAAATTCAAATAACTTTAAAAATAAACATGGCTCTAAGACTATACCTATTACTTCACATAAAAAAAGCTGCCGATTAAAAGACTTTTCCGTTAAATATATTTTTCTATCTTATCCCATATATAGGTAAACACACGACAGTAAATCCTCACAACAAAATCTGGTGGCTTAACTTATTGATAACATTTTACTGTTTTTACTAAAAAATAAATGTCTCAATGGAGTCACAGGTTACAAACTTACCGTTATATTCAGTACTCGTGGTATTTGTTTAATACTTTTGTTCTCTTCCCAAAGAACCACAATTTTATCGAACCATATTGTCATTGAAACACAAAAAAACGGACGGGGGCAGTTATTCAATTGCTTGAAATGCAAAAGGATTTAAAAAGTCGAGAGATCGTAATTGCGTTGCGACACAGGTATGATTCGCACACGCAAATTATGACTTACCCTCAAACAAATTTTCTCCACAAAATAACTAGACGCATTTACTCCAGTAAATTAAACCTTAAAATGTAATTGGTAAAAGTCGTTGTTAGTCGTCTGTGGAAATAAAATGAGGGTAGGAAAATATTGATAAACCAAAGACATTACTAATATGATCCAAGACAAGCTTGCAAAACAGGGACGGGTATAGATATAATAGTTCGAACAGAATATCTATGTTAAGGGACCTTGATGTCGATGGCGCTTACGCCATTATCAGCGATGCTCCAATGAAAATGCAACGCTGCGCAACCCGATGCGGCATAAGCGCCATTGACAATAAAGTCCATTTTTATAGATTTTGTTATAGTTCTCTATTGCCGGTCAGCCTGCTAAGAACTGGTTCATATTTTTGTTGTGTAGTCCAAGTGTTACGATAGCCCAGCGGAAAAAAGCCGGACTAATGTATGAGTGAAGCGAATGAGTGTGAGCCCGAGGCCCCAGGATCGATCCCAGCTTAGCTGACAAGCACATTTGAGATATTTCATTTTTGAAAGAATTAAATGACAGTGTGGTAAATGCCGATTCTCGTGTCGAACGAGAGTTCCAGTTTTACACCTAGGGGGGTCACATATCTCTGACGCTGACTGTACATGATTAGAGTTAGAAATTTTGGTGGCATTGGGTGAACAAAGATCAATGGAGTCGTTGTTATATTTTTTTTGATTGAATGAATGAATAAATGATTGATAAATGATAAATCAATAATGCATGATAAAATTTAATAGTTACATACAAGTAAATTGATTCATGAAATTAAAACATAACATGTTTAGTTAAAATGTGTAATTTTGTCTCTATTGACAATCTCAATTTTCCGTTGGAATAAGTTTCAGTATACTACTGATAATTTAGATTACCAGTAGTAATACAATGATTAGGTTAGGATGTTCGTGGCACTTTAGTTTTTCTAATACAGAATGTGGCCCACTACCGGGGCGAAAAATCAGAATGTAAGTTGTATTCCTTATATTCACTAACATTTGTTCGGCGACTTTTGAAAATAACGCGTATTTAGATTTTTACCACCCAGATGAAGATAACATGCAAGATTTTGAAATTTTAATTCCAGTTGCAAGTTGTTCAAGGTCAGGAATACATAATCATTTTAGTTAAATAGTCAAATTTATCTACATAATATATAGCTTTATCATTCAGTTATTCATTTATTCAAATAAAAAAATACAATGGCGACTCCACTGCACTACTTGTGCTAAAAATGCCACCAGAATCCTAATAGTATACATGACTTTACAATGAAATAAATACAATACAATACAATTAATATGAACTGTATGTTACTGTAATTTACCGAGACGGCTTATTCAAAATATTCATACCTGTGCTTTTGCATGTAAATCCGTCATCAGCTAGCTTGTAACCCTCGTAGCAAGTGCATTTGTGCCGATTCTTCTGGGGCTGGCAAGTCTAGAAAGAGAACAAAATAATCATCCTTCCTGTATGTACAATGTATCAAATCTAATCTAAATGTGACAGAAAGTTAGTGAAACGTAATCGTAATCGACACAGAACATACGTTACTTTCAAGTAAATCTTAACTGAGTAGTTGTCACACTCGTGTGTGCATGCCGCCACGCACACACGCTCGCCTGCACACATACCTGGCTGCACACGCCCCAGTCCATGCAGATGTGGCGCTCGGAGCAACTGACGCCGTCGCGCTGTAAGTGCAGCGATGCCGGACAGGAACAAAAAGGTCCGCTGGGTGTAGGGTGGCACTCGTGTGTGCATGCCGCTGCCACGCACATAGGCTCTCCTATAAAAGCGAATTGGCTTTGATAATCATGTCAAAGGAATAGATTACAAGGATACAATGTGTGTATTGTAATTTAAAATTTAGGTTTTATGCTTCTGGAGCGGTAAAGCGCGCGGACTATTTGGTGGGATGATAGCAGAGAGAAAACCCAGGACCCTTCTACCACCAGACGTGATGGGTTTGATTCACTGGAATGCTCCTCGCAAGCTTGCGCTCCCAGCAGAAAAAGGCACGATAGCAATTTGGTGCCTTGATCAGGATACTCTACGTTTGTAGAATATTCTTCACTTACTCCATCGGCCCGCTAATACAATAATCGTAGCTCCCATTATATCCTTGCAATAGCGATACACAGCAGGGCTTCATTACCACATTGCAGCAAAGGCGGGACCCATTCATCTAGAATTGGGAGCAGTAATATTCGTAATTTTGTTAGGGTAGTTACATTTCGGTGCCGTGACCAGGATATTCTACACATTTTCGCCCTTTATTACGCGAAATTGAACCCTATCACTTCGAAATAAGGTCTAAAAACTCCCCTTACCGCAACGATCTGCCTCGTCAGCCCCATCAGCGCAATCATAACTCCCGTCACACAGTTGCAGTAGCGGTACGCAAAGTGTACCGTTATCACACTTCAGTGAAGGCGCAACGCATTAATATGGGAGCAGTAGTATTCGCAGTTTTGTTAGGGTGTAGTTACAATTTGGTGCCGTGACCAGGATATTCTACACTTTGAGATAAGGTCTAAAAAAGTCTTACCACATCGATCTGCCTCGTCAGCGCCATCAGCACAATCATAACTCCCGTCACACAGCTGCAGTAGCGGTACGCAGCGTGTACCGTTATCACACTTCAGTGAAGGCGCGACGCACTCGTCCGGTACAGGGGTGGTGGGGGCGAGGGTGGTGGCGCGGTGTTCCTCGCAGTTGGCCTCGTCGGAGCTGTCGAGGCAGTCCGGGCGGTAGTCGCAACGGAATTCCTGAAGAAGTCACATGAAAAAAAACACAGCATGGTTAGGTTATATCCCGAGCATCGAAACTCGAAGAACGTCTGTTTCCATCTCGATTATTCTTGTAATCTTTGAGCGACAGAGATACAGACAACGGATTCTATAATTTCGAATTGACATTATGAAAGGCATTAAGGGCCGGTTGCACCAAACCGTCAGTTAAAGTCTACATCATCGTTAAAAAAATCTTGTATGAAAAGTTTTCTTATAGACAATTTTCTATGGGATGACAGCTCCGTCGCCAAATTTAACGCTGATCGGTTCGTTCGTTATGCGTGGTGCAACCCACCCTTAAAGTGTTGAATGGTAACAGTTGTTGAGCAAAACTATCCACATACTTGATTAATGTTGAAGTTGAATGAACAATTGAATAGAGCAATTAAACTCACCTTTCGTATACATTCCTTGTTTGCACACTGGAACTCGTGTTCTTCGCACACGCTGTTCTTACTCGTAACGTCGTCATACCTGTCAAAAGAAGTTTTTAAGAACGCTATATTAAAAAAAAATTGCCATATGGCCAAATATTCAGAGGAAACGATAAACAGCGTAGTCGGCGCGCCCGTCTCTATATATACTCCCAGTGGAGCGGCAATGAAAGCGGTATTGTTTGAGGGTGTAGTTTCATTTTGGTGCCGTGACCAGGATATCCTACACTGTACACATGTATAAGACACTCACGCACGTGTCGACGGCGTCACCCCGGGACAGCGCTGCTCGCGCCGCCGTCGGCGCATTCGGCGCGCCCGTCTCTATTGTACTCCCAGTGGAGCGATATTGTTTGAGGGTGTAGTTACATATTGGTGCCGTGACCAGGATATCCTACACTATGTATAAGAGTCTCACGCGCGTGTCGACGGCGTCACGCCGCGGCAGCGCTACTCGTCGCCGCCATCGGCGCAGTCGGCGCGGCCGTCGCAGTAGTACTGCCAGTGGAGCGGTATTGTTTGAGGGTGTAGTTACATATTGGTGCCGTGACCAGGATAGTATACACTGTATAAGAGACTCACACGCGTGTCGACGGCGTCACTCCGCGGCAGCGCTGCTCGTCGCCGCCGTCCGCGCAGTCGGCGCGCCCGTCGCAGTAGTACTCCCAGGGGATACAACCGCCGTTCGGACAGCGGAACATTAGCGGGTGGCATTCTGCGTTCTCTGTAAGGAAATACCAATATTATAATATTTGTATAAACTGCTCAGTGCTCATACTACTGACGCTGCCACTCCTGACATGTAGGTAAGGGTTTCCGGGAATAGATTTTTTCACACATCGTGGCAAGAGGTCTAGCTGTCATAATCCACCAATCATGATAATCACATTTTTGGTGTTTTTCGACAACTGCTGTCAGAAAGACCTCTCGTCACGGTGCTGCTAATTCGTGAAAAAATCAATTTCGAAAACCCTCATTGGCGCGACATGTGGCCTAATTAATAAAGCTACAATTGACAATTTACAAGCGGTAGTCTCTTTCTAATACATAGAGTTAGAAAGAGACTTCCGCTTGTAAATTGTCACTTGTAGCTTTATTAAATAGGCCCCTGGTCTAAATACAACACATACTGCCTCCAGCTTTAGTTTGCCGGGTTCGAATTCGAACATTGGTAAAATAAATTAGTAGAGCGTTCGGCCTCATCAGACCTATCCTCCTACCCACAGTCAGGGGCTCCGTCACATCGCCAGGCGGCTGGTATGCGGCGTCTTGAGTTCGTGCAGACTGATCTGATCCCAGGAGTTGGACCTTTGTGCTGGTAAGCTAGGGAGGTATATAACACACCTGTAGCATGGCACTCGGCCTCATCAGATCTATCCTCCTTTCCGCAGTCAGGGGCTCCGTCACATCGCCAGGCCGCTGGTATGCAGCGTCTAGAGATGGTGCAGAGAAACTGATCTGGGCCGCAGACGTGCTCGGCGCAGGAGGAGTTGGACTCATCTGATCCATCGAGGCAATCTGGGTAAAGCAATCCAAGATTATTTGACAGGCTTGCAGTGACGGTCGGCAAAAATTATTCATAGGCAAGCGGGAGTTTAATTTGGCGTAAAATTTCTAAATGATTTGTAAGAAAACTGCTTAGGTGCCTGAATATTAGGCAAGCCGACGGGACGACTCAAGGGGGGGCATCAAGTCATCATGGACGCGAAATATGCGCAAAAGGCGTCGTATTCGCAAAGAAATGAACATCACATTGGATGGTTTGAAAACGCCAAATCCATACAGTCTATGGTACAGCCTCTACACTATGTCGGAAATGGTTTCACAATGGCAAAAAATCTGTGGGTTTTTATCCTAGTTGGAGGCACAGCCGAAGCTGTCTAATGGTAATCTAAGAGCGCTATTAGACGCTTAAGAATGAGTAATCTTAAGGCATCCAGAAATTGATGTAGATGTAGACCAGAACAGAATCCAAGCTTGCCCCTTAGGCGTTTAGCCTTCATAATGTCAAGCTTTCGGGCTAATAATCAGTTGTTTGGAATGAGCACCTCATGCTTAATTTATCTATGTTTGCGGCCCTCTTCAAGTATCAAAATGATCTAAGTAAGTAAAATCTAGTATACTGGTTTGTAATTTATTTTACGTCACTCTGGGCGCTTACCTTCGGTTCGGGCCACAAATACCCGTTCTTTATTTTTCCGCCCTAGAAGCGTATAGTACATATTATGTCATACATCAACATTAAAAAAAGTAAGCATTGTAATATTTCTTTACCTCTCTGTCCATCACAGATCCATGTTTTCGGTATGCAACGGTTGGAGTCACATTTGAAATTCTGGCTGTCGTTGCAAGTTCTATTTGCTGTAAAAAAGAACATATAAGCTTGTAAGAACCAAAGACCTGGGGCGTATTTAATAAACATTTTACATTACAACCCGACAAATATGTCAATAATCGACAAATTTGTCCAATTGTGCTCATATTGCGTTCAATAAACTTTACTGATTTGTCACAGGGTGACAGGTGAACTAGTGTCAATGTGGCTGGTGAATTTTGTTTAATACAATTCTGACGGCTACAAAATTGACATTGTCAACTACAATTCAAACATTGTCATGAATTTCTATAGAAAATGAGCCCATTTACAATTACATATGACAATTACAACGCTTTATTAAACACGATTATGTCCAACTGTAGTTACAATTAAACCAATTTGTCAAGTGTGACAATGACATATGATGTGGGTAGATTGTAATTTTTAATAAACAGATTTTTGAATTGTATTTGTGATTTGTAATTGTGGATTGTAATGTTTATTATTTAGGGCCCAGGGTAGATATATTGTAACTCAATGTTAAGAAACACGAAAAAACACTGCCTCGGTTATTTGCCATTCGTAATTTAGCCGTGTAATGAGTGACAGCTAAATTACGAACAATCGCAAGTGGCTCAACAATCCCGGTTTGCATGTAGTCACGAACCCGGATTGTGGAGCCACTGCTGCAGCTGTCAACTGTCAGTTACATCGGTTTAATATATGATTTTAAGCTCACATGGTCATTAACATTACAAAAACTATATAAAACGGGATATTTACCATGTGAGTTTTTTGTTGTGAGCTTCCGATATTTCGGCACAGTTGCATGCGCCATTATCACGGAGTAACTGAAGTTGCTGCGAGTGTCAGTTGTAATGGCGCATGCAACTGTGCCGAAATATCGGAAGCTCACAACAAAAAACTCACATGGTAAATATCCCGTTTTAAATAGTTTTAATTACATCGGTTATTTATTACACTAAATTACGAACAAGTGCAAGTGGGTCAACAACCCCGGTTCGCATGTACATTATAATAATGATGATGGCATATAAAAAACATAGGTTAAAAGCATAGAGTAACTTATATAGTAGAGCAGCACAGCCTAAGAACTATTTGAAGCTCAAGTCAATCGCGCCATATGCGTGAAAGCCCCCTAAAGATACCCAAAATGTAAGAGGAAATGTCACCTGTTACTGCTACTCCGTCTACTAAAAAATAGCGTACTAGTAGTACACTAAATATATGATTTTAAGCTAACATGGTCATTAACATTACAAAAACTACTTAAAACGGGATATATACCATGTGAGTTTTTTGTTGTGAGCTTCCGATATTTCGGCACAGTTGCATGCGCCATTATCACGGAGTTACTCACAGTTTTAGTAGTACACTAGTAGCTACCAGGTGGAGTAGCAGTGCAGGTGACATTCCCTATTACATTTTGGGTATCTTTAGGGGGCTTTCAGACTGAGGGTGTAATTGGCTTGAGCTTCAAATAGTTCTTAGGCTGTGCTGCACTACTATATAAGTTACTCTATGATAAAAGGTTTAGTTACCACAAGGTCCGGTGGGTGAACTGTCTTCGTCAGAGCTGTCAGGGCAGTCAGCATCGCCGTCGCAAACGTACAACTCGTCGATACAGCGCCTGTGAGATTTTACGTAAATTTGTATCTGTCCAATTTTTTTTTCGATCGAGCGAGCGCACTGAAGCGAAGTTGTTACAGAAAATTTGAACAACGGTACTGCCATCTGGCTACAGGACGTCCGTGCGTTTCTATGGCTTTTTTGATTTTGAATTAGTTGTTCTGCGATAACTTTAGGACAGTTTTTCTGGACTTTATGAAATTTGTTGGAGTTGTAGCAGAGATAGATATAATTTGAGAGTTTATTAAGAGTCGCCAGGACGCTCGCGTGAACTCGCGTCCCCATACAAACGTAGTTCAGGTATCATTTTAAAACGACATGCTTTAGAACCACGAAATTCGCCATGGGCATTCTAGCAGTACAGATCTATGTCGGTAATTCGTTTTCGTTGCTAAAAATTTTAACACAGAAAATATAGCAAAAATAAGTTTTGTATGTAAATCTGTATCTGACTGTATTTTCTTTGTATTACAATTTTTAGCAACGAAAACGAATTACCGACATAGATCTGTACTACTAGAATGCCCATGCCAAGTTGCGTGGTTCTAAAGCATGTCGTTTTAAAATAAGAGCTAAACTACGTTTGTATGGGAACGCGAGCGTCCTGGCGACTCTTATAGCTAGAAAACGCAAAAGCGATCTTTACACTCAAAGCGATTTTTAGCGTTTGTTACTCGATAAATTCGTTATTCTGATCTTTGTGAAATGTGTTGGGGTTGTAACAGAGATACATATAATTTGAGAGTTCGTATATGAGCAGGATCTATCAACGGGTTATGGGACTGGAAGGCGAAAAACGATCTTCATAAGGGTCTTGTTATATTGGTCAATTCGTTTGCAAGTAAATGGCGAGTTCTCAGTTCGAGGCGGACTACTAAACTCAGATTCTATAGAGAGTATAACCTCACTTCTTCACCGGTTTCGTGTGTTTATACGTGCCTTATTTAAAGAAATGTCACTGATATAATGTAATAATGGTAATTGTAATCCTCTGATGTAAAAAAAAAGTAATATCAGTTGCCCTTATTCAGAGAAATAAAAGCGAAAAGTAAGCGAGTTTGGTTATGTTTTTGGAATCTAAGAAACGAATACGAATCATAGTATAGAGTGTAACATACCCGCGGCCGCAGTGGAACTTGCCCGCCGCGCAGGGCTGCACGGGGGCGGAGGCCGGCGCGCACTGCTGCGGGCGAGCTGGCAGCGGCGCGCGGCCCGTGGCGCACGCGCAGCTGTGGCCGGTGGGCGTGGCTAGGCAGAGCTCGGCGCAGCCGCCATTGTTTTCGGAGCATGTGTTGCGACCTGTGTAAGAATCGCTTAAGTTTGGACCTCACATAAAAGAGACACAAACAAGATGAATAAAGAATGATGTTATACTGCGCTGTCAATATGGACATCATCGAACGAGCGGGAGCGTAAGCGAGGCGAGTTCTTACAAACAACTTCTGGCTACTGGGACGTTTCGACGGCATTTTGATTTTGAGAGTTTGTTCGACGATAACTTTAGTAACGTTTTTCTGATCGTCATGACAATTGATGAAGCCGTAGCAGAGATACACATAATTTGAGAGTTCGTTTATGAGCAGGATCGATCAAGGAGTCATGGAGCTAGAGGGTGCGAAAAAATCATCATATGGGTCTTATTATATTGGTCATCTCGTTTGCAAAGAAATCGCGAGTTCTCAGTTCGAGGCGGACTACTAGTTTAAATTAACACAAACATGGTCAAGCCGGTTCGCTGCAATGAGGAATGTCATACAACAGCCGGAATGCCTATGACTTAATATTACATCTAACTATTGTTTGCCATTTCTATTTAGCCATCAATTTATATAGGAAGACTGAAATTGCAATATGTTTTAGTTTTTCCTTACTCCATCCATAGTCTAATAGTATTTTGTGCAACAGTTACATAATAAGGGTTCTTAAGATTCGAGGGTCGAAGTTACAAAATGAGGCGAAGCCAAATTTTGTAAAAACAGACCCGAGAATTTTAAGACCTAATTATGTACCGTTGCACACAATAGTTTTTCTACGAGTGCTAGGCAAGCCAGTAAGCATTGAGTTCGACGAATGACCTGCTGCCTCTATACAATTGTCTGCAATCTCCTGGCGGATTGCATCGGCGCCCGCCTCGTCTACAGCGGCGGGCGGCGCCGGTGCGGGGCCCGCCTCGGCAACAGACCCATTATATCCCGAAGAATCGACTTTTGAGTCATATTATGACAACGTTCATGAACTATATACTTTGAATATACATGTCAGTTATTTTATTGGCAAATTAGAATGCAGGAGTAGAAAAACACTATTAGTGATAACAATTTGATGCTTGTAGGTCTGTTAGAAGTACATATAATTATAATGATAGGTGAGTGACAAAATTAAACAAACCTAGTCGATCGGCTGCGGCGATACGTCTTATGTCATATAAAGGTGGCGGCAGACGTCGCAAAATGGTGCTATTTGCCTTGGGGCTGGGTTTCCCGTCGGCCCCCAGGCGCCGTATGTTGCCGGTGCCGTGCTCGCTCCATATAATGTCACCTGTAAATAATAATGACACTGTATTTACCAAACCTACAAGTCCTACAACATCAATTAATAAATGAAAAAAGGTATAGATGTTTAACTAAGCTATTACATGATCTTTTTCATTATAATAAACAACTGTTTCAGTTCGCTAATAAGACCTTAAATCTAGATGCAGTTCAAAAAATAAATAAATACTGTAATTAGGTATGTAAAAAAACATTAATTACGTTAGGTATCGGGAGATGGGCAGCAGCATCTTCCAAAAGCCTAAACAACAATAAACAAAAAAAACTGCGCGCGCCAACCCGCCTGCCAAGCGTGGCGCGTATGGCAAACCCCCCCTTTAATGATAACAAAGGGGAGGCCTATGTTCAGCAGTGGACGTCTTATGGCTGAGATGATGATGATCATGATGACGTTAGGTAAACAAAAAGTAAATAGCAATATTCAACCATTATTAAAGAACCATTAAAAAAATGTGTTACCTTCAATCAAAGCTAATCCATAAGGCTTCTGCAAATCAATTTTGGGAGCAGATACAATCGTAGTTCTCTTGTTGGTAGCAAGATCCAAGCTTTCAATCTTATTCAAGAATGTGTCACACCTGTGAAATTAAAAAAAAGCTCTTACCACACACTGAAGCATATATTGGGAATGACAGCTCGCTTAGTTTATTATAGTTATTTTCATAGTGTAATGTCATATGGAATTCTGGTTTGGGGCAAAGCAGCTGACATACAGACTATTTTTGTTTTACAGAAAAGAGCCATTCGCTTTATGTATAACTTAAAGGCAGGTACATCAATTAGAGAATTATTTAAAAAAATTAATATTTTAACTCTTGCGTCCCAATATATCTATGATAATATTATTTTTGTTGTAAAGAATATACACACATTCAAGAAGAATTCTGACATCCACAGCTATAACACTAGAAATAAAAACAAGCTTGCTACCAGACGATGTCGTGTCCGCAAAGCATATAAGTCATTTTTTGGCCAGGGTATTCATATTTATAACAAGTTACCCGTCGATGTTTTGAATCTATCATTCCCCGCTCTTAAGAAATACTTGAAAAAAACTTTAATGTCAAAGGGTTATTACAGGGTCGAGGACTATATGACAGACATATATGCATGGCCCAAACCAGAATCTATAAAATCATCTAACATTTAGAGGACACAGTTCAAGTAAGAAAGAATATCAAACGTATTGCGAAGCAGTCAGATTTGGATTTTATTTTTATTTTTCATTTTAATTACACAATAGGCAGGTACATGTCTGTCTCTCAAGCTGTTTTGATATGCCTTCTTGAAGAACTACGCATTATTGTATATAGTATCTTTAATGTATTTGTAGTACTGTTTTGAAAAAATAAGTCCCGCCGAGTTTCTTGCCGGTAATAAGTAATACTTCTCGGGTCAGAGGTGTAGGGTTAGAACCGGTGGTAGTTTCTTTTCTCTCTGACGTTCATAAGTGCATTGTAATGTGCCTAAATTGAAGAATAAATATCTTTTATCTTTTTATCTTTTTTATCTTTTAATAGAACCATAAAACAATTAACATCTTTTACGTAACTCCGGGCGAAAAGTGACATTTACCGCCCGCGCGCGCAGAGGTAATTCTTTCACACCCAGAAGACGTAAAATTGTTTGCGCACCATGGGCGGTAGTTAATAGCTCTCCACTTCGTCCGCCGTCTGAACCATTCTTTATACCGCCCACGGTACGTAATGTAATATTAAAATAGAGTTTTGTTCTTATACCACGACGGTGACAAACAAGCATACGGGCCTATGGACGTCTTTAAGGTCAGAGTATTCAAATGCACTTCTTTTTTGAAGAACCTTATACTTTCGTTCGCAGGAGAAAATTAGAATAACAGTAGAATAGTAAGAAATCATCTACATAGATACCAACTAGGTAATTGTACGACAAGCCCGTTAGGTAAGTTGAGTTCCTACAGACTAGTACGCGCCGCGCTGAGCCCTTCATGTTCGATGTTTCGACACTACCCTTTGGGGTTGAGGAGCTCGCCCACATGAACCAGTACATTACTCTGTAGAAATCATCTACATAGATATTTACCAATATAGCATCTGTTCATCAGATTGCACGACAAGCCCGTTGAGCCAGTGGAGTTCCTCCGACACTAGTACGCGCCGCGCTGAGCCGTCCATGTTCGATGTTTCGACACTACCCTTTGGGTTTAAGGAGCTCGCCCACATGAACCAGTACATTACTCTGTGGAAATCATCTACATAGATATTTACCAATATAGCATCTGTTCATCAGATTGCACGACAAGCCCGTTGGGCCAGTGGAGTTCCTCCGACACTAGTACGCGCCGCGCTGAGCCGTCCATGTTCGACGTTTCGATACTACCCTTTGGGGTTGAGGAGCTCGCCCATACGGACCAGTACATTATTCTGTAGGCAAAGCATAAAGTTCCAATGGTTATACTACTAGCTAATGATTTACAGGCCGGTTACACATTTTTATATGCTATATTTTCGGAAAATCTTAATTGTTTGAGTCTGGGCTTCTTTTATATTCTATCTCGATGCTGTAAATAATATATTTGTAAGGATGCTTACCCTTTCCTGGGATCTAAAACAATACTTCTCGGGTGGTAGTGTGGTTCCCGAATCAGTACTTTCCGTTGCTTCGGTGCGGAGAGCTTCGCGACAGATATTTGACCGAGCGCGTCGTCCGTCCAGTACAAGTTCTTGCCTGTGACACAATTTATACAATTAAACATATCATAAATATACGTAATCTAGAAACATATAGTATTTTATCGTGATATAATTAAGGGCTTTTCAGTCGAGTACCGTGCTTAGGCCTGTAAGGTACGAGATTGAAAAGGTTGATTATGTCACTATTGTATACAATAGTTTTTCTAAGAGTGCTCAATATAGGCAAGCTGGTAAGAATTGAGTTTGACGAAAGACCTGCTGCCTCTATACAATTGAGTAACTTCAATCTCCCGGCAGATTGTGCCGGTTCCCCCCGGCGATGGCGGCGGCGCAGGGCGGACAGGGGCAATATTGTATGAAAATCCTTTGTGCCATCGTTGGCGATGCTAAAATATGCGACCATAAAAGCTCTATCGCAAAGTATGCGCTAGTAGTTCCGTCTACACAATCCCAATTCAAGCATTACAGTCGAAGAGTATAAAAATCATTTTTTCGAACGAGCGGAGCGTAGGCGAAGTAAAGTTCTTACAGACAACTTTAGACAACGGAACTGTCAGCTTGATACCTAGACGTCTATTTAATGGCATTTTGATTTTGAATAGTCGTTCCGCAATAACTTTCATACGTTTTTCTCATCTATACAAAATTTGTTAGAGTTGTAGCAGAGATAAATATAAGTTAAGCATTATAATATTATCAAGATCGATCAAGGGGTTTTTGAGCTAGAAGGCACAAAAGTGATCTTCATGAGGGTCTGGTTATACTGGTCAACTCGTTTGCAAGTAAATCGGTAGATCTCAGTTCGAGGCGGACTTACCCATCCAATCAATGGCTAGTCCCTCGCAGTTATCAACATCCTCTTCTATGAATACCTCTCGCCCGGTCCCATCTAGCTTCTGCCGTACTATCTCGTATCTAAGGAGTAAATACAATAGGGAAGATGCAGCTATAATATTTACCATTATTTTGTGATCAAAACGTTGAAAAAACATAAAATAATAGGCATTGTAACGTTTTTACTTTAGTTTATACACATTTCAAACAATAATTACGATTTGAAGTAACGTGAAACGGAACGTGTTTTAATCCACCAATCAGCGTCTGGTGACGTCACACCTGTATGATGGCTAGTGGGGTTGGCAACTGTCACTAGTTTTGTTCTATGAGATTTGGCTTAAAGGGTCAAAAAAAAAAAGAATTTGACACTGTTGGCAGGTTTGACAGGGACGAACCAAGGACGAACAAATATGGCGAGTGACACATACATGAGTGACGTCACAGGAACTGTAGATCCGTTTAAGCGCGAAAATTTAAATTGTCTGTTTGTAACAGCATTTTTTGACTATAAATTATAGTATTTTCATTTTTTAACACACTCGTGGTCTATTCTACGTGCGATTCTTTCAAATGGAAGCATAAATGAAAACACTGCATCTTGCCTATTTTATTGGCAGAAAACAAGATACATGAACATGAGAGGATAAAAATTAAAGTATACCTATAAATAAAAACTAATATTAAAAATAAATGCTAATTAAAGTAAATTTTGAGTCATGTTGAAACTTGCAGGTATGTTACATATATGTATATCTTGGGCTTGCAATTCAGATGTTTCGAAGTAATTGAGATATAGGATAGTAGTCATATTATCCAAATAATTGCAAACTTTATGAATATTTACTAAGAATACGTGATGTTTTCAAGTCCAAAGGTTGTTACAATTTCTGGCTACTGGGACGTCTCGGCATTTCGACGGGTTTTTGACTTTGAGAGTTTGTTTGACGATAACTTGAGTAGCGTTTTCTTGATCTTTATAGAATTTGTTATAGGTTGTAGCAGAGATACATAATTACAATTTGGGAGGTCGTATATGAGAAGGGTCGATCAAGGGCTTATGGAGCTAGAAGGCGCGAAAAATCATCACATGGGGTTGTTATTGGCTATGTGCGAAGTGCATGGTGGGGGTAACGTGAACGATCGCAGCGCACAAGGTAACAAGAAATTGGGCTCTTGTCAATATCATATTTCAAAATATTTGACATCACCCGTAGGGTCAACTGTCAAAATAGTGAATCAGCCAGTGACATTTCATATAAGCAAGGAGTATATGCGATTAATAAAAAAGAAAAAAACCCTTTCACCCCCTGCTCAAGAGATGGCGCCACACTCATGCACACAGCCAATATTGTTCAGCTTGTTTGCAAGTAAATCGCGAGTTCTCAGTTCGAAGCGGACTACTAGAATAAATGATTGAGGCTTGTAAAGTTTTGGCCACATATAGTTATGTAGATTTTTACTTGATACCTGTGAACATCCGAGAAGTACATATACTGTTCAGACAGATGTACATCAGCTGCTGTAGGCCGAGCGGCGGCCGCGGGCGCGGCGGCCTCCCATTGTGGATGCTGAGTAGTGATCGCTTGGACTATTGGTGGGGAACCGCGGGCCACTAGTATGTACTGGTCCACGTCAACTCCTGCGAAGTGTGATAAGTTAATTATTTAACAAAATATCTTAATAATTTTAAAGTATAACGTACCGACTTGGTTAATCCATCTTTCTGAGAGCCTGAGCTGAGGTGTTCCTTTGATTTCTCTAAGATGCCATCAGTCAAACAAACAAAAAAGAAATTTCTAATAGGACCAGCCGTCTACGAATAGTCAGTGAACATACATAAAAAATTAGGGCGTGCCACGCCGTCACGCATATGTGTGTGCAGTTGCCACGTGTACCAACTAGCAAATGCAAACGTGCTGGTGATTTTTATACGATACCATTTGCTAGTTGGGGTGTCACTGCACTATATACTCACTGTGGCAGACAGGCGGACGGTGCGGGTGCTGATGCACCAACTTGTACCCGTGACGACACAGGCACTGCGCGCGCGGCGTCGTGCCGTGCCACGCCGTCACGCATATATGCGTGCAGTTTCCGTTGCGGATCGCGCATGGGTGCGCCACTGCGAATAATAGTACATTATTGCAGAGGACGGGAAAGGGAAATTCGTGGACGAGCGATTTTTTCGGACGAAGCGCAGCTGAGGCCGAAAAAATAAGACGAGTCCACGAATTTCTATTCCCGTCGAGGCATATATAGTGCTTTTCTCCAAATGAGCGAGGAAATAAAGTAAAGTAAATGAAATAAATTACAGGTTTTGGTTACGTTATTAGCGTTCAATGTCATGAATTAGCTTCCCTCTATAACATATTTTTTAAGTATAAAGCACTATGTATACTGCCAATTTTCATTCAAATAATATTTAAAAAGAAATATTCTTCAAAGCTATTTAAGACAGTATTAAATATGCTCCTTTCATACAACTGTAAAAGATTAAACGGCTATTAGACATTGTAACCTGCAGGGCCCAATCTGTTGTGTACCCTGCCTCTCCCACCCCTCCTTCAGCTCCCTACGGGCCCTACCTTTAATTACACCTTCCAACCTGACAGATTGGGCCCTGCAGGTTGCAATGTCTAATAGCCGTTTTAAACCTTAAAAAAAGTTGTGTTGTCGATGATTGTATTAAGCCTCATTCGCACGATCAGACGCGGTGCTATGACAAAGAACGAGACAACCAAGGTTTTTGATCTCACTATCTCGCTCTATTCTAAAAACTTGAAGGGATTGCCGTTCAGACGGTGTAGATGTCGCTTAAGTAATTGGCTGTTTGAAATTATATTTGATAGTCGGATGAAAAGTTTAAAAGATAAAAAACAATACAGTAATGGATTTTACTAGTCAGCGCCTAAAATATGTATACACTTTTGAACCTTATAACAATGGAGGAAGGTGCAAAAGTGTACACATATTGATGGCGTTGACAAATTACTTGGCGTCCGCTAAAACAGGACAATAAGGATTTTTATTTTTTTTTATTCGTTTTGGTAAAAAATGAAGAACTTCACGTACTTATTTTGCTACAGTAAGGTGAACCTTTCCGAGCACATTGGAGAAAATGTGTTTTTTATACTCGGCGACTGTAATACTCGAATTGAGATTGTGGTGGCGGAACTACTAGCGCATACTTTTTGATAGAGCTTCTATGGTCGCATATTGTAGCATCCATAACAATGACAGAAAGGATTTCCATAGAATATTGTAAAACTGTTGTCGGGCCCCGCACTGCGTCATGCGTGTCGGGCGGGCGCCGCCGGCACAATCCACCGGGAGATAGAAGTTACTCAATTACATAGAAGCAGTAGGTTGTGCACGGCTTTCGTCGAACTCAATTCTTACCGGCTTGCTTAAGCACTCGTAGAAAAACTATTGTGTGCAACGGTACATAATAAGGGTTCTTAAAATTCTCGGGTCTGTTTTTACAAAATTCGGCTTGGCCTCATTTTGTAACTTCGACCCTCGAATCTTAAGAACCCTTATTATGTAACTGTTGCACAAAATACTATATTACAATTATTACATTGAGATCTTTAATTATCCTGTTATTTCAGTACAGTCAGCAAAAGAAGTAGCAAATCGGGTGATGTGTTCAAACTGGTCTTAGCTCAACCTTAAGTTTAGACAAGAAGATAATTTTGAACTCTCTTCTCGGACCCGTAACTACTATGCTGTTGACTGTACGTAAAAAATGCGATATTTTGTTATACATTAAATAATACATAAATAATATTTTTATAAACAGTCATTTATATTTAGGTAAATAAAAATGTATGCACTACTGACAGGAAAACTCTCATAAAATAATATTAAAAAAACTTTTTTGATGTAGAATACGTGTTAAGTAGGATATAAAATGGACCTTCTAGATACAATAACTCGTTGTTTCTTTTATAGCCGTAAGAATCACGATATCGATAAATTCATAGGTACATACATCATAAAACGATTTCGTGAGGAGACCATATAATCAATTAATACTGGCAACTTGCTATGTGGCTGTTCTAATAAGCGCCTAATGTGGGTTTCCTGAATCGATTTTTTTACCAGGTAACAGCACCGTGGCGTGAGGTCTCCTGTCACACTCATCACTTTTTTTATTGGTGAATTTTGACAGCAGCTGTCAAAGACCTCTCGCCGCAGTGCCGCCATCTGGATTTCCGGAAACCCTCATTGGATAATCATATATCATTTACACTAAATCTGCACGCTAAAAGAAAGCAAAGATAACGCATTCATACATTGACACTGCCAAGTCACTGCAAGCGTACAATAACCGGGTTCTAACCGATTTCCGTTCAATGTTTTTTTGAAACGGAACCCTAAAATTTTGTCGTGATAATATAAGGAAGAGACTTCTATGACAGTCAGAGTTTTATTCATAGACGTTTGTTTCGTTCAAGCAACAACATGTTTCTACTCATCGCGGCGCTGATTCTAATTCTGCTATACATATACTTCAGCAAAAACCACGACTATTGGGCAAAAAGGGGGGTGAAACATGACAGACCGATACCACTATTCGGGAATCATACACGATGCGTGTTTACTTTAAAAAGCGTTACTGAGGTCACTTGTGAACTTTACAAGAAATATTCAAAAGAGAGGATTATCGGATATTACCGTGGCAGGACTCCAGTTCTCATTATTAGAGACCCAGAAATCGTTAAAAGAATTTTGTGCGCTGACTTCTGGTCGTTCTACAACCGAGGGACAGGTAAAAATCCTGAGCAAGAATCCCTGATGTTAAACATTTTTCACGGAGATGGTGACACTTGGAAGTTGCTACGGCAGCACACGTCTTCGGCATACACTTTAGCTAAGCTAAAAGCAATGTTTCCTTTGATAGTCCAGTGTGCTGAAGACCTACAGAAGGTAGTGAAAACCGTAGCACAGAAAAATTGTAGTTTTGACGCTGTAGATATCATGGCTCGCTTCACGATTGACTTCATAGGCGCATGTGGTTTCGGAGTTGACGTTAAATCAATGAACACAGAAAATTCCATATTTAAAAAACTGGGTAACCTGATATTCACAAAGACAGCTACAGAAAGGCTTAAGCAAGCAATGTATGAATTATTTCCAGAGCTACGTAAATATATATACGTGTCTGACAGGGAGATTCTACGAACTATGAACAAGCTTGTGTCTGCCATTTTGGAACAGAGGAATAACAAACCTTCGGGGCGAAATGATTATATAGATTTACTTCTAGAGTTAGAAAAGAACGGGAAAATGAAAGGGGAATCTATAGAAAAGGTTAATCCTGATAACACACCAATGCAAGTCGAGATGGAGATGGATTTCAAACTTTTCGTAGCTAACGTGGCTCTATTTTTCGGAGCAGGTTTCGAGACTTCTTCATCAGCGATGAGTTATACTCTTCACGAGCTAGCATTTTATCCCCATCTCCAAAGGGAAATCCAGGAAGAAATAGACGAGATTTTATCGAAATATAAAGGGAAACTTTGCTACGATTCCGTCTCAAGAATGTCTAAGTTAGCCAGAGCTTTTAAAGAAGCTTTGAGGAAATTTTCAGTGGGAGGGGTTTTGTACCGGGTCTGTACGAAACGGTACACGATTCCCGGGACAGCGGTGACTGTAGACCCGGGTGTGGAGATATTTATACCGGCGCAGGCTTTGCACATGGATGAGAAGTATCACCAGGACCCGGAGGAGTTTAATCCTGAGAGGTTTTCGCCGGAAAATGAGAGTAAAATAGGGAAATACGTATATTTGCCGTTTGGGGAAGGACAAAGGGGATGTATAGGTATGTATGAGTTTATAACTAAGTTAGCAGTCTGACTACAATTTTTGCAACCACTACGAGCATTTATCATATATCTCTGTAGTATCATGTAGTTCAAGTAACTTTAACAAAGAAATTCAATTTTAAAACACGAGTACGTGTCTTTAAAAGCATGTCTACAGTAGAAGCGAAAATTACAACCTTATGTTATTAAAAAAATTAGGAAAATATTTTTGACAACTTGTCCGTTTAGCTATTTCTACTGCTGACTGACCACTAAATTCTTAGGACTTTAATCACAATAAAAGTTCACGAATTGTTACAGGTTCCCGTCTAGGCGAGATGCAGTCCCTGGCTGGTTTGGCAGCGCTGCTACAAATCGCCAGCGTGTCTCCATGCGAAGCCACCGTCCGTCGGCCGCGCCTTGACCCACGCGCCTACGTCGTCCAGGGCTTTGCTGACGGACTGCCACTAACTTTGACATTGCGAGATAAATAGGTCTTATTAGCCACCGTAAAATTTGTTAGTGGAATTTGATTTTAATTGTTAAGGTAATAGTGTAAACTTCACATTAGCATAACTTTCCTATTAATGTATGAAAAAATGTTTTCGTTGACCTGTCACTAACATTGCTAAATAAATAGTTCTCCTCATGGGCCACCATCACGTCGTTTGAATCGAGTTTGAAATCAGTGGAATTTAAATTTAACTGTTCAGGTAATACTGTGTTGATTTCCCAATAGCAGAACTATCCTGTCAAATTGTACAGCGACTGTAACAAAGCCCTTCACTGATATAGCCGCGCCTTGACCCACGCGCCTACGTCGTCCAGGGGTTTGCTGACGGACTGCCGCTAACTTTAACTTTGCGAGATAAATAGGTCTTATGGACCATAAAAATAGTCAGTGGAATTTGATTCTAATTATTAAGGTATTAGTGCCGACTTTCCAGTAGTGTAAATTTACTATCAATGTCCTATCCTATCCTAGCGGAATTAAAAGTCCAGTGCCGATTATCCACCAGCGAATCCTCCAGTTCTTCAGACACGTGACCAGACGGAAGCCAGACAACTTAGAAAAACGCATTGTGGTTGGCCACGTGGATGGAGGACGGGGGAGTGGACATCCACCGACCCGTTGGGTCGATACAGGGACAAAGGCCTGCCAAGGTTCCGTACAAGAGCCTATCATCGGACAGTAGAAGGTCGTGCAGCTTGGAGAGCCTTGGTTTTTGAAGTGACGACCTCATCTGATCGCGACCCTCAGTCATAAGGAAACGAGGAACAAGAACAGACTATCAATGTATCACAACATATTTTCCCTCATTAAAAAGTTCTCCTCATGGGCCACCATAAAGTCGTCGGAATCGGAATTGAAGGACGTCCGCTACTTGACGCGGTTACACGGAGCGGGCGGACACGCACGAATAGTAATTTGGTAAAATTGTATGAGCGGCGCTAACTGGCATGAACGCGTCCGACAGATTTTTGATGTGGGTATATTCGGCGTTCGGTCATGTGTGACGTCATTAAATTCGACTCGATTGTGGGAGCGACATATAAAAAATGGTGTCAACAATATCGCAAATTATTCGCAATTGAGTTTGTTAATTTTTTTATTTAGATTTATGTTTAGAAAGGTTTTTTAGGTGCAATTTTTGGACAAACTCGGTGTTGGTGGTTGTAAACTAGATTAAAATGTGTGTAAGAAATGTACTATATATTTATCTTGTTATTTGTACCAAATAAATTATCGAACTTTTAATTCTTTTTCCAAATAATACAAAAACTTAAAGATAGTGTAAAGAGCGCTTTCGTATGGGATGACGAACCTTAACATATCCACAATAAACTCTATAATCGCTCACCAACTGGCTGCCTCTCGTGCAAACACTTAATAGTATACCTAATCTTCTATGTGCGAGTGACATTAGGACAGAACGCTGTAATCATTCCACAGGGAAAATAAACCTTAACACCTAGACAGTAAGATCTACACCTATCGCTCACCGACTGGCTGTCTCTGTCTATGAAACACCAACGAAGCCGTCACCCGTGCGGATACGGGTACGATCTTCTGTGTGTGAGTGGGCGCGCGTGCGTGTGTGCGTGCGTAGCGCGACGTCATTAGAACGCTCTGGTTGTTCCATTGGGGCAGGTAGAGCCAGGCCTCGAAGTTAGAGATTAGAGATACTCGTTCAGACTGAAAAAAATTACAAAAGTTAGCTAAAAACAACCACGTTTTGACTTGAAGATGATCTCCAAAGCAATTAAAATGGGTCACTTTGCGTACAATTTGTAAATAAAGTAATCCATTTTCAAGCACCAAATACAGCTTCAATTCGATACCCGATTTTCTAAATAAACACTAAAAAAGACCCGAAGTCCATCATATTAGCTTTAATCGTTTCACGAATGAATTCTGCCATCTGGTTCATCACGAAAAATGGTTGCCAAAAAAAGTTTTAGTATTTAGGCTAACTCTACATTAGCGTCGACGCTGCATGGGTGTTCGGGCGACGTCGACGATCGACAGACGCTAGTGTGGGGTTAGCCTTAGAGTCGTCATCGTTTCCTCAGGATGTTTTTGTTTATCATATCGTGTTTTTGCATTCATATGCTGTAGATAATGATGTGTGGCCGAACCCTTACGCATATTGTACTAACCTCGTACGCCCTAAACACAGTGACCCTATTCCCGCCATAGTAGTCGCTCCGCTCAACGCTGTCCATATATGCGTCGACCCAGTACAGCCACTTGTTGGTGAGGTCCAGGGTCAGCGCGGTGGGGTACACGAGGCGCGAGGACGCCAGGTCGGCGGGGGCGCCGCCCCACAGCTCCGTGCGCACCACGCGCGCGGGGGACCCGCCCCACACCGACCAGAATATGAAGCTGCAGTGGAAACAGTCATTTTATAATACAATATCTATTTTGGAACTTATGACGAGGGGATAGGATTCAAATTGGTGTGCTAAGCAAGGTTTCCGAACTAGTGAGTAGGGTAGGTAGGGTGTTTACAAACAGTTTTGATATCAAAGTAATTTTGGCCGGATAGATCATCAAAATACCCCTATGTGCGACACCGTATGGCTCCGTAAAACCACTGCATTTTTTTGAACAGATCAATAAATTTTTACTTTATAATATTAAAAAGGAAAGGGCCTAGTATTGACCCTTGAGGCACTCCGAGAGCTACACACGACCCAGTAAATTTAATTCCATTAATAACTACTCGCTGAATTCTATCTAAAAGTGGCAATCGATGAAGGTAAAGGTTCCCACTTTTTTAGCCATGCACTGACTTTTTCTCTTATAATTCTTATGATCTACACAATCAAAAGCCTTCAATAGGTCATATCATAAAAAAATCAGATGACATTATGATATGGTGTTACTCACCCATGAGGCTGAAATTAAATTTTTTTTAAACTATTTTTTCGGAACTCAGCATCACTTTTATGAAAATGTGCTTATAAATGCTTATCTTTGTATCACATAACGTAACAGATCTTACGGTCCCCGCCCGTACTAATAGAAAAAGATGGAAAAAAAGACACGATGCTACGCCTATCGTAAGCAAATCTAACAACGGCAAGCGAACAACTAATGATGGTACTGACCCGTGAGGCTGGTTGTCATGCTGCTGCGGCGGTGTGGGGTCGATGGCTAGCCCTCTGAGCTTGGCTAAGGAGTCCTGCAGCAGGCGGCAGTGCGCCAGGTCGCGCGAGCAGACAAACATAGCACCAGCAGCCCCATCGACCAGGTACCAGGCGCCCGAGATCCAGTCTAGCGCCATGAAGTTTACAGCTAGAATAAATAGTGTACATTACAGCAGAAGCCGGGAAAGCAGGGATTACATGCTAGGGATAGACTTTCCCTAACTTAACAAACTTTTGCTACTGGTGGGACCTTTAATTGGCTTTCTGTTACTTACCCAACCCATATAGCTATAATATTATTATTAGCTGTTGGTTCCCCGAATAAATAAACAAATATGCAATGAAATAAATTAAGAAACTTATTTAAACAAATGTTCCATTTCTAAAAGAAATCCTTTCAACCATTAATTATAAATATTTACTTATATTATTATTCTCACTTCAGATATGATATTGATAACCACGCTGTCCCAGAAAAATAAAAAAATCGTATTTAGCCGCTACTTTTCACGCCAAGGTTACTTTTCAGGACAAGGCCGGAAAAGTTGTATGAAATCCCATTACAGTGCCGGGTCACTTGTCACCCGGGTTATTATACGAAATTAAAACCGGTTGCATTCCCTATAAATGTGTATACTTACAATCAACGGAAGGGAACAGTGTGGGCGGTTCGCGTTGCCACTTCTTTGAGAAATCATCGACGTCGACGCACATCACGCCAGAACGGCTGAGGTTGTGATGAATGTAGCAGAACGATCTGGAACATAAACATTACATATACAAGATAAAATATAGAAATTGACAGTTGAATTTGGAATCAATCATATAGGAAATAAGGTTGTATTTGTTTTGTTTCCAAATCCAACAAATAGAGAACCGCTTATTAGCTACTAGTGTACTACTAGTACGCTATTTGTTACTAGGTGGAGTAGCAGTGCAGGTGGCATTTCCTCTTACATTTTGGGTATCTTAAGGGGGCTTTCGGACAGATGGCGCAATTGACTTGAGCTTCAAAAAGTTCTTAGGGTGTGCTGCTCTTCTATATAAGTTACTCTATGGCTAGAGTCTGTCAGAGAAGAGAAGTTCCGTAAAATGTATGCGTTCCCATATAAACCGCGACACTTTTTTCCCGGACAAACTCTATATTAGTATCTTTAATGTATTAGTAGTACTGTTTTGAAAAAATAAGTCCCGCCGAGTTTCTTGCCGGTAATAAGTAATACTTCTCGGGTCAGAGGTGTAGGGTTAGAACCGGTGGTAGTTTCTTTTCTCTCTGACGTTCATAAGTGCATTGTAATGTGCCTAAATTGAAGAACAAATATCTTTTATCTTTTTATCTTTTATTAAAATTGTTTTATTTCTATTATCCGACTTGTTTACACACCTGTTGGAATAGTCGAAATCCATAGCCTTCACTTGTAACGCCGTCAGAGTGAGGTTATCCTTCTTCGGCGGCGCGTTCCCTTCGGGCCACACCCGAGATATCCCCTTCTGAGTAATTACCAGTAAGGAAGCTGGCTCGTCTACTGGATCTGAAATATATTGGTCATTATTAATTATTGGTATTTGAACATAGCTTTTGCCTGTGAACTCACACTATCTCCATACCCATCTAAGCAATACAAACTTCACTCCCCCCCCCTTCATTTTTTCACCCCCTTAAGGGTTGATTTCTGGAATAAAAACTATCCTATGACTTTCCCCGGGCCTTAAACTATCTTCATATCAAATTCCATCTAAATCGGTTCAGCAGTTAAATGGGGCCCACCCACTATCAGTCGGCCTGACGATATTGGCCTGTCAGTTGTACGGAGCTGTCAATTTTTGTTCTAACTGGCAGGCTGATATCATCAGGCGGACTGATAATCGGTGGTTCCCCTAAGCGTGAAGAGGTAATAGACAGACTTTCGCATTTATAATATTAGTATGGATTGTATTTAAAGAGGTTTACCATTGACAGGTTTACAAGAACCGCCAGGCTGCAGCTTATACCCAGGCGCACAAAGACAGGTATATGAACCCGGCGTGTTGCGGCACCATTGGGAGCACATCGCCTCCTGCTGACACTCGTCCAAATCTGAAATACATAAAAACATGTAAATAACATAATTTTAAACAACAAAAGAACCGACTTCACTTAGGATCTGCTATTCCAAGAGGAAGTGGCCGAGTTGTTGTAAAAAATACTGAAATCACTATAGGTGTGCCTATAATAGTTGAAGAGTTCCCTCGATTTCTCCAGGATCTCATCATCAGATCCTGATCAGGTGACAATGGGACGAACTGAGAACTCTTTGAAACAAAACAGAAATTTCCAAATCGGTCTAGGCATCTTCGAATCGGTGAACATACATAAAAAAAAGATCCTGACGAATTGAGAACCTCTTCCTTTGAAATCTTCAAGTCGGTTGATAAGAAAAAAAATTGCCACCTAGGCCGAGATTCGAACTTATAATTCTAGGGCCTCGCTACCAAACCTAAGCTTACCTACTGAATCTCAGTGAATATACTAAATTCTTCAGCGACATAATACCAAACTACATTATCCTAAGTTTATTCAATAGGCTACTTTCCTATAAAGTCAAATCAGCTACTCTTTAGGAAACGTCAAAATGATTTGTTATATGAAGTTTATACGGGAGACTCATACAGGGTGAAACATAAGTCGTGAACAGAAATATGTTTTTCTAACTCCATAAACCACAAGCAATTTAACGCACTAACTCTTAGTAAAAACAGACAAGTTTTTTTTTTTTTTAACTTTTTTGTCATTTATTTTTCTTTTAATGGTGGATTTAGGATATTACAACGGCTTATTAAGACATTTAAATTAGTAAATTGAATTGCCTCTTTGAATCGGAACTGACATTGACATCAATTTTGTCATTTATCCCAGTTAGTAATGAAAATTACTTAATTTTTCATCTCAAGTATCTTATAAAGCTGTTTTAATACCCCATTATCACTTTGAAAGGTAAAACAAAGGACAAAAAGTTAAAATATTAAAAAAAAAAGCTGGTCAGTTTTTAGTAAGAGGTAGTGCATTAAATTGCTTGTTGTTTATGGATTTAGAAAAACATATTTCTGTTCAGGACTTATTTATTTATTTATTTATTTAGTTAAATACAATACAGCCTTACAGCTAAGCGCCATTGCGCTGTATAGTTAAACATTAAATGAAATAGGAATCAAATAAATTAAACATTAAATTAAATTAATTAGACACAGCTTCACAGAAAACATACAAACATTCAACTTTGTGCGTTTGTCCGCAAACAAGTCGCAGTCTGGTGCAAAGTTTAAGAATTTATTAAGTAATGCGCGTGCGCGGAATATCGGCGAGTATTGGTGTGCTACCGTCCGAGCCGCGTCCTCCGCGAGCAGGCGATGGTTGTATCACCCTGTATTGTGACTTCACAATACATACCCTATTTATTAGAACAGAAGCAACATACCTTCACATTTTCCATTGACAGGCTGGTAGCCATCTTGACAGTAGCACGCCAGGCCCTCGTGGGTCGGTCTACAGCTCTCTGCACATTTCAAGGGTCCACATTGGGACTTCGTGACTGAAACAGAAATATCACCACATAGTATAAAGGGATGTTACGGAGGTGGTTTTATCGGAACCGAAGCCGAAACCGGAGTTTTTAAATTTGTTTTAACGAAACCGAAAGCGAATCCGAAACCGAAAGCGAACCCAAAAACGAAACCGAAAGCGAAACCGAATCCGAAACCGAACCCAAAAGCGAAACCGAATCCGACACCGGAGCCGGAGGTGAAGGTGGAGGTGGAGGGAGACTAATGTGAACCTAATCTATTTATATATTTTATGTTAAAGCGGAGTCAGGCAATATGTTACTGTCACTGTCACACTAACTAACACTAACACTTTGAAAAAACACACTGCAGGCCGTGAACCAAAACAATAAACGAATGAGTAAACAATCGTCGTAAAACAGGTGGGGTGATTCCCGGGGAGACAAGTCAAAACCTGTTTGTACTCCTAGGCACGTAGGCACACGCCGCGCGCCGCGGCTGCTGACTTTCGGCTCCGTTAAAACCTCCGCTTAAAATTAGACGAAACCGAAGCCGGAGCCGGAGGTGTTCGCTTCAAATTAGACGAAACCGAAGCCGAAGCCGGAGGTGCGAATTCAGCCGAAAGTTTCGGTATATCGGAGCCGAAGCCGAACCTCCGTAACATCCCTAGTATAAAACAAAGTCGCTTCCTGCCGTCTGCCTGCTTATGTATGCTTAGATCTTTAAAACTACGCAACGGATTTTGCTGCGGTTTTTTTAATAGATAGAGTGATTCAAGAGGAAGGTTTATATGTAGTTATAATTGCACCCGTGCGAAAGCCGGGGCGGGTCGCTAGTACATTATAATTATGGTAATTATTTGTTAGAAACCTTCGAGACACAATATAAAGGAGGTACAGGCTCGAACAAGATTTACTGAAAATATGGCTCGTGAAAATTTGTAAGCCCAGTCTTATACCGTAACAAAACTGTTAGAGGAAGTGCTGTACGAGTCGTTCTTACAGCACTTTCTTTTATCGGCCTATTTTTTTGGGCTGATTATCCCTATATTACTGATCGGTGTTAGAAACAGACAAACACAATTTCACTAAATGATGTTTAAACACGTTTATGAATATGCGAGTTAGTACTTACAGTTGTCACAGATGTCCCACTCATCAGAACCGTCGCGGCATCCCGCGTCGAGTCGCAGAACGATCGGATAGGGACGCACTCGAACACCCCGCCTAGGGGTGTCTCACGCCGTGTTAACATTTGCCTCTGACCAGAGACTGAAGTACTCACAGTTGTCACAGATGTCCCACTCGTCGGAACCGTCACGGCAGTCTCGCATCGAGTCGCAGAACGATCGGATAGGGACGCACTCGAACACCCCGCCTAGGGGTGTCGCGCACCGCGCCGTGTTGTTTGGGCATTTGAACTCCTTCTGGCCTGTAATTAATATTCCATTAAAAATACAGGAAATGATATTCAGTTCTTCGGTTTCAAAGTGCGTACTGTTACAGTAGGAATGGGAAACTTGCAGTTAACCTCAGTTGAGCGTGGTTTTACGAGTATGCGAAGAATCTCAAGAGTCTCGTGGTACCTTCATATCATAAGTTCTTCGCTGAGGTACTTTTGAGCTCGGCATAATGCTCACCACAGCTCCTTAGCCACTCCAAAATAAAGATTTACAATCTACGTACACGTGAAGGGATCCTCGTCGGAGTCGTCCCGCTGCCCGCAGTCCGTGTCGCCGTCACATCGCCACGCGGCCGGTATACACCGTCCCGTCGCGCATCGGAACTGGCCGTGACTGCATGGTGACGCGTCTGTGGTGTTCGCTACTGTGGTGCCTAGGTGCTCTGAAAGGACATACTTGTTATTATTCTACATGCTACTCCAATCCAATCCAAGAGTTTTTTGAGCCTCGGACCAATTAGTCTAAGTCCTAAGAGAGAACATAGTTGCAAGGTTTTAGGAATTGATGTAACATTTATATCCTTTGTACAGGCCAGGGTACTCAAAAATATGTGAACATGCACTTTATCGCCTTGACAATAGAGGCGTTGTTCAGATACTTGTGACCACCTTGGCCGCTCCGATATATCTGATGGTGCCTGTACCTTGCAACTTGCAACCAACGTCTTGGTTGATACTAGCAGCGTTTAGGCTAGCAGCCTTCATAACTGACTCTTAATTAACTGTGAAAATTCGGCATAAAAAATCTGGATCTGCCGTGTTGCTGTTCACTGAGAAGTCGACGTTTTCGTGCTTGAGTTTCTGGTCTAACTAGGCGTGGAGCGGTGAACCAGTGTTATGAGGCGGGAGGCGGGCACGCAGCGGGCAATTGATATGACATGGTCTATGTACCGTAGTGTATCTCGTCCAAGCCGTCGGGGTTGTGGTCATACATGTGGGGCATCACGCAACGGGACTGACCATATCTCCTCATGCAGAGTCGTCGGGGAAAGGTGCAAGCTCGTCGTTGTAGTCGCGCGCGTCGCATCGCCACGCAGCGGGCACGCAGCGGGAGCCGTCGCGGCAGAGGAACTAGCCTGGTCCGCAGGAGATGACGTCGTCTGTGCCGAGCGAGGGGAACGTCAGCTCGCCTGGCATACTTACCGCAGTGTATCTCGTCCGAGCCGTCCGGGCAGTGGTCGCGCGCGTCGCACCGCCACGCAGCGGGCACGCAGCGGGAGCCGTCGCGGCAGAGGAACTGGCCCGGCCCGCAGGAGATGATGCCGTCCTCTGTGCCGAGCGAGGGGAATGTCAGCTCCTCGCCTGGTATACCTGGAAATATTTAGGACTAATAAATATGATGTATTTGTTTGTAAAGAGAGTAGGCAATAAATAGGGTACAGGAAACATATCGGGATCACTACCTTACTAGTAGCAGGTAATTTTAGATCCAGACAGAGTTGATCTAAATTATCGATGTTCTTGTTTCTATGGTAAAACTACTGAAAATACAACAATAAACATATGTGTTTTGTGTGTTTTAGTGCATAAAAACTATACCTATAGGTAATTTGATTGTGAAGTTGACAGCAATTATCTATAGTCCTTACCTCCTACTGAAAAAAATAAACCCGTAAAATAGATTAACATAAACGAATGAACGTACAATTTCCATGTTTTGAATAAAATCGGGATTTCATACACTCATAAGTATAATTGCATAAAATAATTTTAAACAAAAAAATAACCGACTTCACTTAGGCCCCGCTTTTCCAAGAGGAAATGGCCGAGTTGCTATAAAAAATACTGAAATCACTATAAGTGTGCCTATAATAGTTGAAGAGTTCCCTCGATTTCTCCAGGATCCCATTATCAGATCCGGACCTTGTGACAATGGGACCAACGGTGAAGTATATATACTCTTTCAAACAAAAAAATAGTTTTCCAAATCGGTCCAGCCTTCTTCAAATAATCGGTTAACATACGTAAAAAAATAGCAAAAAAAAAACAAAGATCCAGACGAATTAAAGTAAAGTAAAGTAAAGTAATATTTATTAATCAAACAAAGTTTAACAGATCACCAGGTTGTCTGGTGCATTCCAAACTAGGCTGAAGCCTGTATCTTGGAATGCACCATGTTTTGTAGTTATAAAACATGAAATTTGATTAGTAGAAAAACATGAAAATTAATTAACTAAGATTAACCTAAGTGTGTGTGTGTGTAAGTTGTGTGTGGGTATGTAAGTGTGTATGTGAGTAGGGGTATGTACCTGTGAGTCGTGAATGAGTGTGAGTAGCTTAGCTGACCACAGACCAAGTGTAAGTATGTATTATCTCTTCTGTGTCATTGTATGATAGAGTAGAAAACCATTTTTTTAGAATACATAGAGGTGAACAATCCCGTAGTCGTTTTACTACATAGATAAGTTTTCTCACTTTTACACTAGTTAGGTGCGGTTTAAAAGATAGGTGTTCATCTATCAGAAGGCCTAGATATTTAATGGTGTTGCATCTATTTATGGACCCACAGGAGCAATCAGCGTGAGTTGAATCACAAGAATGTATTTTAAGGCTGTGAGTGAGTGGAGGGGAAGATGCTGAAGTCTTTGAGAATGCAATGTAGCAGCTTTTATTAGCATTCAAAGTGAGAAGATTGCTGTCCAGCCATTTTGACACCTTTGATAGTCCCGTCTCAGCTGACTGGTAGGTTTCTTCCCATGTCTTACCACTAAAGACGGTTACTGTGTCGTCAGCATAGCAGATAATTTCAGAGTTTGGAATAGTCATTTGAAGGAGATCGTTGATGTATGTGATAAAAAGCGTTGGTCCGAGAATACTGCCTTGTGGAACGCCAAAGTGGATGTGTGATTTGCTGCTCGTTACGTCTCCGATTTTTACTATTTGTTTTCTATTAGTTAGGTAGCTAGAAAACCAGTTGTGAGCTGAGCCTCTTATGCCGATGGCCTCTAATTTCCTAAGTAAAATTGTAATCGAGACAGTGTCGAAGGCCTTAGCCAGATCAAGAAAAACTCCTATACAGCATCTACCGGCATCTAATGTGCTATGAATCATATTTGTGAGAGTAAGCGCAGCATCTTCTGTTGATTTACCAGACCTAAAACCAAACTGTTGTTTTGAGAATATTGAGTTTCTCTCTAAATAGTTGATAAGGCGAGTATTGACGAGTTTTTCAAGGATTTTAGAAAAAACGCATAAAAGTGAAATGGGTCTGAAGTTGGAAGGAGAGTCCTTTGGGCCGCTTTTATGAATAGGTGAAACTACAGCTAATTTCCAACATTCGGGAAAGATGCCCTTTTCTAGGCTCAGGTTGCAAAGATAGACAAAAGGCTCAAGAATCACATCTTTTATTTCTTTGATTAAGAGAGGTTTTATACCATCGTAACCAGGAGCGCTATCAGATTTCAGCAGCTTAATATATTTATCTACCTCGGAGATATTGGTTGGGTGCATGAAAAACGAATTCGGGGTGTTATAATAAGATGGGGGAAACTTGTTAGCTAGAGATTGTTGGGATTCAGCTAGTTTGGACAAAATTTGATCAGCTAGATCGCTGCCTACTGAGGAAAAGTGATTATTACATCTATCCAGGGAATCTAAAGCGGGCTTGTCGCTTTGGATTAAGTGGACAGCGTCATTAATAATATTTGGGGTTTGGCAAATAGCTCTAATGGTTTTCCATAATTTCTTCGGTTTGTCTTTACTTTCATGTATTTGTGTATTTTGCCACTCAGTTTTTAAGTTATATAATAAAGTTTTGCAAAAATTTCTATACCTAGTATATATTTTATGTAAGACCTGGTCATCTGGAGATGCTCGAGCATCCATGTGGAGTTTATCTCTGTGTTTAATGCATCTAACTACCCCAGGTGTGACCCAAGGCTTGATAGTGAGTTTAGCGCGACTGATTTTAACTTTTTTCGTGTGGTTTTTTATTGCAGTAGTTATGAGTGAGTTAAAACTATTAGCAGCGATGTCAACGTCACTACTATTAGTTACTGGGGTCCAGTCGACCTCGCTTAACTCTTGAGCGACTTTTTGGTAGTCTGTTTTTAGCACCCAGTGAGTTCTTTTTTGACGATTATGTTTTGGGCATAGAAGGCCAGCCATGACAATATCATGATCTGTCACAGAGCATTTGCAAACAACCCCGACCGATTCGACATTGGATTTAATAAAGATATGGTCTAAGCAAGCACGATCTCTCGTTGGCTTGGTAATAGCAGGTAGAAGTCCGTGGGCCGACATGAGGTTCAAGTAGTCTGACTGATGAAGGTTAGGGGCAGATGTGTTATCGGAGATGTCAATATTAAGGTCACCCGCAATAATAGTTTGGTTAAAGCTTGAGTTATTGAGGAATGTGTCAAGGGAATTTAAAAAATTCCTGGTGTCAGAGAAGGAAGGAGAGCGATATATGCCCAATACTAGTGTTAGACCCTCGATACTTAAGGCGAGACAGTTTGCATCTTCAAGAGGTGGTTCAGACCAAGTTACAGAGAATCGTTCATTGACGTATGCTACAACTCCTCCACTTTTGTTTATTACCCTTGAAGTACGAAAGGTTTGATAGCAAGGAAGTAAATCAATGACAGTTGCCTCGTTTAACCAGCATTCTGTAAGAATAATAACGTCAAAGTCAATATTTATTCTTTTCAATGACACAAGAAAGGAATCAAAGTTCCGCTGAAGACTTCTTATATTTAGAGTAGCCACTTTTAGATTATGATTAGCAGTAAGATATTGTTGACAGTTTTCAAGAGCATCAAGTGCGAGACATTCAATTACCAAGTCGTTTTCCAGGTCATTGTCAAGCTCAAGTAACGCCATCTATATGAGCTGAAAAGTGGAACAAGATTAGGATAAACATATACTTGTTAGTCATCGCTTCTAAATAGCTTACTTGTGTTTTACTCGCAGTCAGCGTCTTTGATGTAGTGTAAAGTTTGTGTAGTGTTTTTGAGTGAGTGTATGTGACATGCTTAGAAGCATATCTGAGTGTTGACTTTGAAAGAGAAAAATACTTAATTAACAGGCTAATAAATACAACAATAGAGAGAAAACTAGGGGTATTTGAGCTAGTCATTTTCAGTCTCAGACCAGAAGACATCAAGTGATTTTTCGGTGCTAGCACAGGGAGAAGTGTCCAACGACCGGTCGAGGTCAGCGACGGAACGAATACGTATTGCAGCGCTGCCTTCTTGTTTTCTGATAAATATATTTCCATTTTTTGTCCAACAGTATTTGAACCCGGCTTTACTAGATCGATTTCGAGCTTCTCGAAATAACAGCCGGTTGGACTTTGTTAACCTCTCATTAAAGAATACCTTATGTGCAGGACCAGCTATGTTGAAGTCAGCCGACGTTAGGTTGCGTCTTGATTTTGCCGCTTGTAGAAATGCGTTTCGATTAGTGCGTCGTAATAAACGCACCACCAAGGGTCGAGATTTTGTATTGTTGGAGTCGCCTGACGAGTAGTTATTCCTACGTGGGGGGCCTACTCTGGACACGTAGTCAATGTCCTCTTCTTTCAAAGAAATTCCTATCTTCGCGGCTGCATATAATGCTATATGGACTGGGTTTTCTTGGGGAAATTCATTGACACCCATGATCTCAATCTCATTTTGAGTTGATTTTTGGTCCTGGTTGTTAAGTTGTTCAGTAAGTTCACCGATTTTTTGTTTTAGAAATATATTCTCAGTTTCCAGTTGTTTTAAGGTTCTAATTTTAGATTCGGCCATGTCCAGCCTTTTTTCGAACTGACTGAGTCTATCGGTGCATCTTGATATATGGTCAGATAGTTTATTAAGCTGTAGGTTCATTTCATTACGTAAAAGTCTAACTTCAGAGGTGAGCAATGTGATAGCATCGCCATCATTGCTATCCGTTGTGGGTGGGTTTGGTGGCACTACGGGCATATTAGGAGTCTTTTTGCAAAGTGCTACTTTGTTTTTACCAGTGACGGTTGGGACAGACGAGAGTGGAGTAGGTCCATATAGAGCGCTCGGGGAGCATTGTTTGTTTAGTGGAGTCGACATCTTCTTCTGCTTATTTGTGGTCTTTTCGGACATCACAGTGATAGGGTTTGGAGATGGTTTTTCACAGCAGTAGCGGCATTTCCAATTTGTGCGATTATCTAAGGTCATAAGGGAATAACGCTTGAAGCTAACGCCGATAGTGTCTAAACACTCCAAACAATAACAGATGTTGCAGGCGGAGCATTCTAGGAATTTTCTCGGGGCTATTTTACCCTCACATTTTCCACAAGCACCGGGCATGATAGCACTGGAAAGATTTTTCTTTATCACTGGAATTTAGAAAAGCTATAGAAAAATAATATAAGGTTGAAAAAATGATTTAAAATATATGCAGGAGAAAATAAATGTGATTGACGTTGTCAGGTACTAATTGAGAACCTCCTCCTTCGAAATCTTGAAGTCGGTTGAAAAAGCATTTATCTACGTTTCTGAAACAACTTCACATTGTCGACTATAATACCGAAAGGCCGCGAGGTCGCCTGCGGCTAAAAACAACTGTCGGGTACTGAAAATACTAAAATATGCAGAAAGGTCAAGGGTAAGTGTCAGACGTTTGTTATTAGCTGTAGTTTTCGGTGTTTGTGTACTCATAGACAAAATATCATCATCATTAGTCGTTCCCTCAGAGCTGAGGATTGTGACATCATGTCCTTCTGTTGAAGACCAGGTTCCTCCATAGACTTCTATCTTTCGCTAAGTGCATGATGGCTTCTTGCAGTTTTAATTGCATGGGTGCAGTAATTTGGGCACACCATCTTGCAGGGGGAGGCGCTAGTCTTGTTCTTCAACTTTTCCTGTCATGATGATTCTCTCCAAGCTATCCAAAGAGCGTCGTAAGAGGTGTCCGAAGACAAATTATTCCTGATAAAATATTATTGCTTTTTAAATTTAGTCCGAAATTATTTTAAAAGATGTCTTATGCTGAAACATATTACTGTAATCTTTAACTGAAATTTTATACAGGTTGGAATAATCCATCCATGGGCTCTTTTTTATACCACGATGGTAGCAAACAAGCCTGCGGCTCATCTGACGGTAAAGGATCTAGAAACTACCTTTAATCTTAAAAATAGCTAATTTTTCGAAAAGGAAACATTTCTTCCAGGGCTCATAGATATTTTCACACTTTATATGTAACTAACTGTTCTATCAGTAGCGTAGCGTAGTGTCCATTAAGTTGCCGAGCGGACCCCAGGCTCAATAGAGCCGTAGCAAAAAGCCGGAACAAACGCTATGAGGATGACGAGTAGAGTAGTGTCCATAGAACTCGGACCCCACCAGCTTATCTGTTCAGACAATTGAACATGACTGTATAAAAACTGTTTAGGTACAGTCACCGGCAATAGTATCTTCCTACACGAAGGTCGCAAAAATATGTGACACGCTCTTATTTGTAGGGCCATAAGAGCGTGTCACTTATTTTTGCGGCCTTCGTGTAGGATGATACTAATGCCGGTGACTGTACAGATTAGATGCACCCTACATTGTATCCTTGCTTATCAGGAAGGTCAGACACATGCGACTTTTTTCAGGATGTATACAGATTTGCTTATCAAGTAACTTTATGTAATACCGTTGTTATTTGATTCAACACATATTTTTTACGAAAATATGCATTTTATGTTATATGTACAGACTAAAAATTGTATTCAATCAATAAACACGTAAGCGACGGCCGCCAAATGGTCCCTTTTTATGTAGATTTAGACATATTAACGAATAATTTCTTTCGTCAAAAAGTCGTCTCTTAGATTCATCATTTAAGCACTGAAGCATATTCGCAGTTACTAATTAACGTTAAAACTATATCAATTTCTTATATCTTATATTGCAATTGTGTGCCTCTTCTTACAAATAAATCTGAACGTAGTCAAAAATATCTGAACATGTACTTTATCGCCTTGGCAATAGATACGTTGTTCAGATATTTGCGACCACCTTGGCCGCTCCAATATATCTGATGGCGACTGTATGAACGAGAAAGACGTACGAGCAGATAACACCATAATTTTAAACAAAAAATAACCGACTTCACTTAGGATCCGCTATTCCAAGAGGAAGTGGCCGAGGTTGCTGTAAAAAATAGTGAAATCACTATAGGTGTAATAGTTGAAGAGTTCCCTCCAGGGGCTCCAGGGTCCCATCATCAGATCCGGACCTGGTGACAATGGGACCAAGGTGAAGTATACTCTTTCAAAAAAAAAAGAATTTCCCAAATCGGTTCAGCCGTCTTCGTATAATCGGCGAACATACATAAAAAAAAACCGGCCAAGTGCGAGTCGGACTCGCGCACCGAGGGTTCCGTAAAAACCTAAAACAATTGATATTTCTTATGATTGCGTGGACATGAAAGTTTCGTTTTGCTACTGCAGAAAGATATTATAGAGCTGAGTATATGATATGAATTTCAATTCAATACCTCTACGCGTTTAAGAGGAAACATGTAGTAAGTTTAAAATTTAAAAAATATTTTAAGTACTATTTTGCTAAAAATGTCTACTTTTCGTAATTTTTCCTTTGTCTTTGCTCTATGAAGTTTCTTCGTGCCAAGTTTCAAGTTTCTGAGTTTACGGGAAGTACCCTTTAGGTTTTGAGTTTCTTGCGAGTACTCATCTCCAAAATATGCAACTTAAATTGCTATGTCTTTTGATTGCGTTGACATGAAAGTTTGTTTTTGCCACAGCTGAAAGGTATATTAGACCTGGGTATTTGATATGAATTTCAATTGAATACCTTTACGCGTTTACGAAGAAGAAGGTAGTAAGTTTAAAAATTTTAAAAATATTTTTTGTATGTTTCTACTAAAAATGTCTACTTTGTATAATTTTTTCTTTGTCTGTGCTATATGACGTTGCTTCGTGCCAAGTTTAAAGATTCTGAGCTTGCGGGAGGTACCCTTTAGGTTTTGAGTATCTCGCGAGTACTCAGTTTCAAAATATGCAACTTAAATTGCTATTTCTTTTGATTGCGTTGACATGAAAGTTTGTTTTTGCCACAGCTGAAAGGTATAATAGACCTGAGTATTTGATATGAATTTCAATTTAATACCTTTACGCGTTTACGAAGAAGAAGGTAGTAAGTTTAAAATTTAAAATATATTTTTTTGTATGATTTTATAAAAAAAAAACTACTTTTCGTAATTTTTCCTTTGTCTGTGCTACATGAAGTTTCTTCGTGCCAAGTTTCAAGTTTCTGAGTTTACGGGAAGTACCCTTTAGGTTTTGAGTTTCTTGCGAGTACTCAGTTTCAAAATATGCAACTTAAATTGCTATTTCTTTTGATTGCGTTGACATAAAAGTTTGGTTTTGCTACATCTGAAAAGTCCTATAGCCCTGAGTATTTGACATGAATTTCAACTTAATAACTTCACGCGTTTACGAGGAAAAAGGTAGTAAGTTAAAAATTTTAAATATAGATTTTTGTATGATTTTACTAAAAATGTCTACTTTTTATAATTTTTCCTTTGTCTATGCTATATGACGTTGCTTCGTGCCAAATTTCAAGTTTCTGAGTTAATGGGAAGTACCCCGTAGGTTTTGCGAGTGCCGAAAACTCTAAAATGTGCAGCATAAACGACTGTATCTTTTGATTGCGTTGGCTTTTAAGTTTGATTTTTTCACAGCTTCAAGGGACAATAGACCTAAGTATTTGGTATAAATTTCAGCTTGATACCTCCACGCGTTCCTGAGAAAAATGGTCTTGACAGACAGACAGACAGACAGACAGACAGACAGAAAGACGGACAACAAAGTGATCCTATAAGGGTTCCGTTTTTTTTTCCTTTTGAGGTACGGAACCCTAAAAACAATGATCCCAACGAATTGAGAACCTCCTCCTTCGAAATCTTGAAGGTGGTTGTAAAGAGATTTATTAAGGTGTCAACTTGTTTGCGAGAATCGCGACTAAAAATAAATAATTACAACTTCAATATTAGATGACATTCTTGGCACATTCTCGTTTAGTGAATGGTATGGTACAGAATAAATATGTATTTGTGCAACAAGAGAAAAAAGTTCATATAATATCATTTTGACAACGACAAGTTTCAATAGGCATCTTTTGTTTAGACCTACTCATACACACTAAACCATACTATACCCATTCATATTTAGGTATTTACTAGCACTAGTACACAGACATAAACTACAACATCTGCGCAGGAGTTTATACGGGCTCACAGATTACATACTAGACGGCGCATAGACAACGCACATTTGCATTCCTTATTAATGAAATATTAAAGAAGTAGCTTAGCGGGTGAGGTTTTCAAAATAACTTCACAGACTTCTATTCTCTTTACAATAAAGTCATGCATAATATATAGTTTTGAACACATAGACCCTTAGATACTTCTGCTGCTGACTGTACATCCACTTTACGATTTTTACTCGTGTATATAACAAATACCAATAAAAAAGGATGAATGATATTTACCATACAGGTAGCTGCTTACCATCAGGCGGGCCGTATGCTTGTTTGCCACCGTCGTAGTATAAAAAATGTTCTGTCGAATTAATGTGTTCTGTGGTGAGAACTCTAGATGAAGTAGGTATATAATGCATTTCGTGGTGGAGTCTATCGAAGGTAGTCTCTCTGCGGGCATGACGATGCATGCGCGTCCCCTCTTAAATCCCTAGCCAGGGCCGGTCCGAGGGTAGAGCGAGTGGAGCGGGCGCTCTAGGCGCCGGATGGCAAGGGGGCGCCAAAATGGCAAAAGAAAAAAAAGTTTTAAAGCGAGTGTGGCGCGGGCGCAAAATATGTACGTTTGGAGTGGAGTGGTGCGACGGCGGGTGGTACCTTTACCTTTTGGTATATAATTTTTGGTATTTTTATTATTTCAACTTGTTTTATCAGACGTGACTCGCTACTTTTAATCTTGAAGGGCGCGAAATAAAGGCGCCGAAAAGATACGTAGGTACTTTATATTTTTCTAAGCGATTTGGTTTATCAGGATTGCATTCTATTATTTATTTTTTAAATCATTGCTTTTGATCTTGAAAGGCGCGAAATAGAGGCTGATATAGGCGCTGAAAACGTAACGTTCTTTGTAATTTTCTCAAGCAATTGGGAATTTTAGGACTATTTTTTTAAATCACTGCTTTTAATCTTGAAAGGCGCGAAATGAAACCTGATAAAGGCGCCGAAAAACTTTATTATCTTTTTTTTAAATCGCTGTTTTTGATCTCGAAAGGCGGAAAATTACAGCTTTATAAGGCGCCGAAAATGTAAAGAAGGCAAAACAAATATAAAGCTTAACCACCCCTAGAAGATGAACATTCGGCCTTAATATTGTATATTTTTTTTTATTAAAACTGCATTACTTTCCCGATACTGATTTTAAACTTCTAAAATAATAAATCCAAGTATGAGGTCGTGAGAGCTCGCCAAATCTATACCTCTCGCCAAAATCGCCCTTTGTATGGAAATCTTATTAAGAATGGTTCAAAATTTAAAGATATAATTGCGTATAAATTTATAAACTTTAATGATGAAACTTACATGACTTTGAATAGCATATTTTAACTTATGTTATGAAATATTCATTGTTCAAGTCATGGTTCCAATATTTTGTGATTCTTGCAATGGATTAATGGCGTTCAACTTTTGGGCCTGGGTTAGTTTTCTCAAATTCTTACTCTCATAAAAAACACACCATTTATGTTTTAAATTGCTTTTTGTTACTTGATTTTATGACTAAAACATGAACAAAACTTATTTTTAAGTCACTCTATTATCATGGGGATTACTTTAATATGGAAACGGGACTGTTCACCTAACAGAACTATAACTATACTTAAAACTTGAACTACGAGAATTTACTAGTTTATCTTTTAGGCTGCATTCCAAAACATGCAGTTTGGATGAATTTTATTACTTCATTTCATGAATATCATGCTCAAAACTTGAACTAACTAAATTTATCTCTTCATGTTTTTAGGTAGCAAATTCAAAACTGAACATTTTTAGAGGAATCTTCTACGTATCAGTGGCGGCGCGTCCATAGAACATGATTCCCGGCTGCTTGCCTAATTTTCATGCACCTGACCAGTTTTCCTACAGCTCATGAAGAAATTTTAAACCAAAATAAACTCCGGCTGCCTAAGAAAAATTTTGACCCACCGCCACTGCTAATACTATTTTTGAAGGCCCATGGTCCTAATTATAGTGTTTATTAAATTTGAAAAAGATGAAACCATTTTAAATTAAAACACTTGATTTACCTTTGTTTACTTCAATTGGTGCTCTGCATTTTTGACGAAAATAGTATTGCCGAATTTCACTTGTCAACCAACTTTGCGGAAAAGTTTCATTTTGGCCGAATTTCATTTCCCAACTTTACATAATCCAACCTAACCTAACCCAACCTAGTAAGTAATTTCCATTTCCCAACTATGGGGTTGGGAAATGAAATGGTTGCGGGATAATTATTTGGTAAAAGTTATTCGGCCAAATGAAACATCTGCGAAAAGTTGGTTGACAAGTGAAATTCGGCAATACAATTTTCGGCAGCAAGGCAGGATACCACTTCAATTATTGCACAAAGCTAAATCAATCAAATTTCCTAATTTTGCTTGTATAGGCCTTAGGAGGCCACTGATCATTTATTGGCATCAAATCATTAATTTTTGGGTACTTGATTTTGCTTTTGTACTGGTTCATCTTTTGAATCAAACCGTTCAGGGCACTTTGTTCATCTTCTGGGCGAATTGGCATATTTTGGCACAAAAATTCTTATAAAAAATGCTGTACGGTTCTAACAGGGTTTGGAATAGCTTATTTTAACTAGATTAAATGCCAAATCATATTTTTTTTAAAACTTGTTGAAAATTGGTTATAACATACATCAAAAAATACTTAAGTTGGGGTAGTCCCTTAATCGTTCATTTATGACCTAACCCTATTTCTCTAACGCTTTTGGGTAAAAAGCTTCGACGAGGGGCGCCAAAACCCGATTTCGCTCTACCCTGATCGAGGGCTCGGGCCGGCGCTGTCCCTAGCCAATCGTGTCATCCTAATTGGTTCGTTGAATGCGAATGGAATTGAAACAACAGGCCTGTACCTACATATTATTTATATGCATTATATTATAACTGATAAAATAAATTCAACTATTTCTTGCTCTGTCGTTATTTTGATATTTTTGATCCTTCAGTCAAAAAATCATCTCATGGGTCTTGTTATATTGGTCAGCTTGTTTGCGAGTAAATTGCGATTTCCCAGTTCGAGGCGGACTACTAGTATGTAAAAGTAGACGTGTACGTCCCGCAGCGTTGTGAAATAAGAATTCTCATAAGTCATGACACCGTTTGCGCACGCACACGTCACGCACCGTCACGTAAGCGGTGTGACATGTCTTATGAGAATTCTTATTTCACAACGCAGAGGGACGTGCACGTCTACGCACACGCAGCAGGTGTGGTTCGGCCTTAAATTTACATCCGGTAGATAAGGCAGGGTTTTGACCAGTTAAAGACCGCCTCCCCCTATTGTACAGCAGTTATCTTAAACTGCGGTTATCTTGAGTTCACACATACTCGACCTGAGATAGACCTTACTGGTCCTGCATTGACGAGCCAACGTCCCAAGGCTACCAGTACAACATGATCAAGATTAGTGATCACATTTGCCACATGGAAGTTTAAAAAATCGAAATACGATGGTATATTTCCATAAATTAGCCGACCGCTTTAGGTGGCGCTTAGGGACTAGCAGAAGTTCGCGGACCTCTGGTGAAGAGCTAAGAACCACTGATCTAGATATTCGTAAGAATCTCGCAAACGATGTCGAGCCGTATACCTGTCCATCAACATCAGACGAGCACTCAGAGACGCGACGCCTGTTCTTACCACGACGACGCCGCGTCGACGCTGCGCGGGCGCTCGGGCGACGTCGACGCTCGGAAGACCCTAGTGTGGGGTTAGCCTGACTGCTACACCCTAAAGAAATTTTACACACAGTGATGTGGTAGATAATTATTGACGTCATATTTTTAAACTGGCTGTTTGTCTCGCTCTTTCATTTAGATTTGCGTGTGTACAATACAAAGTTAAACAATAGGTCTCCTAAGTTCTATGAACAAGGGAATTTGACTATAGATAGAGACGAAGAGAGCCGACTGAGTTTTCTGATATCCGTACGAAATGCTTGGTAAGTGATGAGAATAACACCAGTGAACGGTCACATCAGACCATATGTATTTACATTATGGATTATCTTATTTATCTTCATACATACGAAAGTACATGTTTATAGACAGTTTTAGGCCTTTTAGTAATGATATTACAGTTCATATTTGATTAGCTGGCTGACTTTATGTTTATGATTAAGGCTTTCAGTATTATTTTCAAAATAAACTGGTGGCTTTTTATGTAGTATATTTTCTTCTAACTCTGTCAAGCAAGGACATATGAATTTAAGTGATTTTTTTATGCTATCATATCGTGAGATTAGTGAGTGTTGTAAATTAAAAAGTTTTTTGAAATATAGGTATCATGCTATACATACGTTAGTAATTGGAGTTAGGGTCCTGAGTGCGCGAGGGGACGGAAACGAGCTCAAATGACTTGCTCCCGCGCACCCATGTGTTCCCACGATTATGTGGTTTACTGCATTTGAGATTGATACTGTTCCCAACTCGAGTTTTAATTTGTAATGAGACTTAATGAGGATAGGTTTGAAAATAACAGATTTTCGGATATGACAAATATATACAAGTCTGTTAACTTTTTAGGGGTCACAGGCCGTACGTCTAGAAGTCTGTAGAGGAAAACATCTAGACTCTACCTTACTATAGACTAAATATATCCATAGCGACATTTTGTACACAGGTTTCATAACTGCGTGGATTTTCTATCGATCCAGTAAGTCGTTTATCTTTTTTTTTGAAGATTTAATATTCATTGAAAATGTAAAAAAGACAGACTCCAGTGGCGGTGGTTCAAAAATTTTCTTAGGCAAGCCGGTGCTGAATTTGCCTTAACATATCTTCGTGAGCTGTAGGAAAACTGCTCAGGCGCCTGAAACTTAGGCAAGCCGACGGGAATCGTGTTCTATGGACGCGCCGCCACTGACAGACTCCCAAAGTTACTCAGAGCCACTAGTACTGTTACAGTTGTTAGGAATAGGAATATAACCTAACCCCTTTCATTGGAAATAATTTTATTATGCAACATCGCTATACGTAAACATTTCATCGCTGAATTATCTGTATGTCATGACCCTACTGAGATAAACAGAAACAGACTGTCTCAAGTGGGGAGTCGTTGACTCATGTGCGCTTGCGCAGCCACAGATCACTTACATACTAGATGAAACAGTATCTTTCACGCGGTTATCAGGGTTATCATACTTCTGCGTTTTCCGTAGCAGGTGACGTTGCGTCGGCGTGATAACGCTCTGCACGTGTATAGTGCTGTCTCGATCACCGGAGCGGGAAGTGGTGCGCATGCGGCTTTTGTTTATGAATATAGAGCGGCTCAAGGCATCAGACTACATGTAAAATAACGCGTCTGTGGGGACCTCGGATCTTGGTCATCAATTTTCTAGAGTTTGTCTCGAATTTGAGTCCACTAAGCTACCTAATCAAAAGAATTAGCGTAGGCTCTAGCTTTTATAATAGCGACTACTATCAGAATTTCCAACGCCTTGATAAAACTAGGCCCTGTTGGACAAGTTCTTCTTTCTTCTTCACGATATTTTGTATCAAAAGCGGCTGGCAGATTTCAAATGATATTTCTAACAATTCTGAGAATCACAGTGTTACGAGGCAGGCTTTCAGCCTGCTATTGTCGGATGGAAGTCGCACGCCTTACCGCCAGGCCACAAGTGCTTCGAGCGGATCTTCCTTTTGCGGAGTCTATGTACGTATGTCCATGTATAGAGCAAAATATTATGTACTCGATAACATTGAGCGTCTTTAGGCATACCAAGAACAAACATTTTAATTAATCAACAACTAGGAAAACACAAGATATTACTGTACTTTTTATCCCATTATACAATTACATACCCCCTTAGCGACGAGGCCATCAAGTGGCTGACTCGTCTTAATCTTTACTTATAGTTGCTTTTGTTTCTGTTTATAATGTATGCCATACGATTAAATAATAATTACTAAAAGGCAAAACACCAGACGTAGCCCCGCACTAATGACAGCTCCATACCGGGTTTTTCCCAGCACTACGCGGCGTCACTTCCGAACTGTCAATTGGACATGGCGCGCTCTCCGCGCCCGCAGATTCTATTAATTATCTAATATTGTGTTTTCCACTGGTTCCAATAATTAAATCATGTAGTATAAACGGTGTTTGGTGTTTTTACTCTAACAGCTTCAGAACTGGGATTCTAGCCCACTTCCATACAATTTCGCAAAATATTGATATTACGATTCCGTAGTTCAATTGCTTTGTAAAGTAATTAAACCGGTCAACTTGACTGTAATGAGTAAATGCATCAACACCACCAATAAACAATGCTAATAAATGCATATGGAATCATGAAATGAGTAAGTAACTTCGTATAAACGAAGTGAGTTCTCGGTAAGTAATGTCTTCGTCATTAACGGAATCGGCAGTTTTACAATCGTTGTAAAACATGAGACGAACTTATCTACGATTCACACTATTGGTAATCACGTGAGGCACCATACCCATAAGAAGAAGTGTGATGTATCAAAGCTCAGCATAATATAATGCTGTATATTTGGCAGAGCTTATTGAATAGGTACAAGTTGTGCTTCGCTTTGTGTTTTGTTTTCAGAAAGTTATCAATAGGTATCATTATAAAGTGATGTTCCTACTTGAAATAATAGTGACACCATGCAACAAGGATTATAATTAAGTTTGTGTCACAATGGAGACCATCAAGGACCGTTTACTGCAAGTGCATGTTAAGTATCATAATGGTTTAATTTGGCCACTGGGACTGTTCAATTAAATGTTTTGGACAAGTAGGTATGAATAGTTCAGGTAACTGAAAAATAATAATAAATGGTAAGTTCTTCACTTTTATTAAGTAAAACATAGTTACATATTGGCAAATTTGGTAAACATTTGCATTTGTACTTTGGAACTTGAATGGTACCCTACATGAAATGATTGTACATCATGGCTGTTATCAGATAACTGACAAGGTAATATTCATGTAAATATTTTAAAATGTGAGGTTTGTCAAGGTATGTTTGAGAGACAGCGGTTATTAGTGTGGAGTCTAAAAAGGAAATCTTTAGTATTTAAAATATGTGTGCACATGTCCCTACCATTCCTCATGTGTGCATTGCAACTAAATGTATGCTTTGTTGTCTTGTTTGTTCTGTGTAAATTTCAGATATCTTATAGGAATGCACTCTAACACTTTTGATCATGCATGGATTTGGCCCGTTGTCAACTTGTTCATACTAGTCGTTGGCCATGCCCGAAGATAAATGCAACTGGATAAATGTTAAATAATATGTGGTTAGTCATAGATTACAGGTATGTAATATAATCCATTACAGTAAGAAAAAGTGTTGCAAAGAATAATAAAAAAAAAAACATTATTCACCGCTATCATATGGAAGGTGAGATCATTGATTAAAGTTTCTAAATTATGATTTACCTACATGTTTTATAGTTATCTTATGTTGTTAGGTGTATGTTACACTAACTGTATGATATTCATGTGTGCTTTTTGAATGAACAATGACATATATTTATTTATACTATAGTTTTGCCATGTCAAGTATATTATAGCTCAGCCCGCTGGCAAATATTTGCCATGGGCATTGCATTAGGTAGTTGTCATATAAAGCTCATACATCCTTGCGATTGGTAAAGCAGAATAATATTGCTATATTTGTAACAGTAACCATCTACAAGTATTTTCAAATTAAACATGCATAATATGTTTTTGAAATATTGTATTGTGTGCATGAACATTCTGAATGAAATAATATTGAATTATTCACACAATATGGCTTATTGTGATGATGGATCTGTCTATAGAGATGATATTTTAGGTTTCCATGATAAACATTTTATTCACCCAAACATCATCAAGTCAACCACAGATATATTGTTATATATTGTAGAAGTTGCTAGGAGAGTCATATGACATAGGGTCAGTGTCTAATTCAGACAATGACTATTTATTGTACTTACTTTGCATTATGTTTCAGATTTATTTTCTAGTTTATACATGTTAAAATTATTGGTGACCGAATGACTTTTGGCACTTGATTTATGACCTGCTTTGCCAGGTAGAGTTCCCAAGGTGCAATGTGCTATATAATGGATATTTTCATGACACTGGTGAGGACTAGACTTCACTAGACACTGGTGAGAGTAGTCGTTGATGGTAAGAAATAATTAATTCTATGGACATTAACAGTCTACATCTCATGTATGTCTGTGACAATCAAATGGAATAGGACATGAAATATATTGGTATGTTGAATGGATGCTTCTTAAACAAAGGTAAATAGCCCGTCCATAGCTTTACAAATTATTTTAACCCATACACTGCTATTAACCATATCAAAAATGTCCATTGTGTTCTGTTTCAAGTTTTTTTTTAATTACATGTTTGACTTTGTTTGAAACCAATCGACAGTGCAGTGTATTATTGTGACCGTTTTGTCTTCCGGTGTACTATTGCAGGAAAAGATACCTTTAGTGTTTTTAGATGTTCAAGGAGGCAAGAATACTTCTAATTAAAAACCCTGTGAGTTCAGTAATCACACCATTGTGTGCAGTTTGAACTCATTTATTCCTTCAATGTGTGCTGGCATATTTTTAAGTTACCTAATAGTCAGCTACCAAATTATAAATACTTTGCCTCGTAGGTACAAGGTTACCAGGAACAAATTGGTAGGTGTAAATCTTGCTTGAGCGACTGTGATTGTGATTTCCATACTATGCAATATTATACACTTTCATTGAAGTACAGTGGAACCCTGATAAGTCTTACCTCGATATGAGAAAATTCTCGGTAAATGGTTACTAGGACTTCTGTTAAGTTCCACTGCATTTTAATGGTTGTATTGTACAGTGTGCTTACTTTTAGCTTAGGTACATGGAAGCGTACAACCAAGTATAACATGTTTTGTGTTGGTTGTGTGTAAAAACTTACACTTAGTTGATGTCATTGATATCACAAATTGGTGAATACACACTTTGCTTAAGCGATTGTGATATTACAGCATTGCCGTGTTGTTTTATACTTATGACACCTTATGTTTTATTATATACAGTGAAACCTTGACAGGATAAGCACCTTGACATGAGGAAATCCTCGGTAACTCGGGCGCCTGTTCAGGCTTGACTGTGTTTCAATGTTATATTTCTCAGTACAGTGTTGATACTGGGGACACGGAAGGGTGAAGCCAGGCTGTTTGCTGTGTACTACGTTATGGGTTTTGTCCTACCCTCAAGCTGTGTGCGGCATTGGTGGTCTGCTTCCTGTGCCAGTTTCTGCAACACAGGCCTTAAAAGGTGGACTGTTGCCTTACGTTTCTATACTGCCCTTAACAGGCCAGTTTCTGCAACACAGGCCTTAAAAGGTGGACTGTTGCCTTACGTTTCTATACTGCCCTTAACAGGCCAGTTTTAGCAACACAAGCCTTAAAAGGTGGAGTGTTGCCTTACGTTTCTATACTGCCCTTAACAGGCCAGTTTCTGCAACACAGGCCTTAAAAGGTGGACTGTTGCCTTACGTTTCTATACTGCCCTTAACAGGCCAGTTTTAGCGGCACAAGCCTTAAAAGGTGGAGTGTTGCCTTACGTTTCTATACTGCCCTTAACAGGCCAGTTTCTGCAACACAGGCCTTAAAAGGTGGACTGTTGCCTTACGTTTCTATACTGCCCTTAACAGGCCAGTTTTAGCAACACAGGCCTTAAAAGGTAGACTGTTGCCTTACGTTTTTATATTGCCCTTAACAGGCTAGTTTCTGGAACACAGGCCTTAAAAGGTGGACTGTTGCCTTACGTTTTTATACTACCCTTAACAGGCTAGTTTCTGTAACACAGGCCTTAAAAGGCGGACTGTTCCCAAACGGTTTAAAAAAAAACCGGCCCGTGGGCTTGCCCACGTAACATTCAGAAGTTACGTTACGGGTTATTCATTAAACATCCTAATATTATATCTCTTACTGTTCGTTGTTTTGACCTTGAAAGGTTAGCTTGAGATCTTGTCTTACAAGGGGATGTTCTATGACCTTAAGAGCGTTGATCTCAAGGATACTTTGAAAGGTGCGCTTGCATTTTGCCTTCAGAGGTCGCTGGCGAAGTTCCGGTTTTCATAGAGTGGGAGCGAGTGATCGGGACACCCAGCTCATACGTTATACGAGTGCGCCCGCTCAACAGGCCTTGCGCCAACCATGTCATAGAGCGCTGAGCTTTTGCAACCGCTGCGCCTACAGTCACCGTGAAACTTGTGCAGTTGTTCTCTGTGGTCAGACGGTAATGTGTGTTTCTCTTTTAAAAAAGAATGTGGTCGGACAATGCAGTGACTTAACTTAAGGCATTCAATATTCCCCACAAAAATCATTATGATCATGCTAATTGATACTACCTGTACTCTTGACAGAATATTGCATTGAAAGCATTAGTTATTTATATGTCAATGGTTACTCATTTTTATTAACAAGAGAAAAGTATTGACTGCCGTTGTACTCATAATCTAGTGAAGTCAATGATTTAAAATCGACATCTATAACGACGGGGTACCTAAACATGTCAAATTAAAAGGTAATATCAAAGTATTAAGAATCTACTTCTACAAAATGATTGACATCTGTTGTGGCTTAATGTACTGTGTTAGCAGTATTGATGAATGCAATTTAATATTGGTAATAATTTGCTCCTCACAATAATGACACTCAACCTCAACTATTTCATATTAATCATACTGCTATTCATATACTTCAAGAGTGTCAACCAATTAGACAAACACTGTTCCAGAGACAAAATGTTGCAAATTTGTATTAAGAATCTAGTTGACACATGTGTGTTTCAGAGCTTGTCATGTAACAGTTAATTGCTGTTCCCATGTGCTGCACTGGAGAGCGTATCAGCGTGCATCTGTACGCGTCACTCGTTTAGCTCTATAGCGAGTTTTACTCCATGTAGGTGCTTTGCTTCATACAGCGGAGGAGCCAACTGTGAGTCTGTTCCAAGTTATTGTCATCAAAGCAGCGCGATTCATCGTCATTAAGTTTACCCGTGGGTATATCATGCACCCGTCATAGAAATTTTACATTCAATTGTATGAAATGCAATCTTTATTTACACTTAACTGAACTTGGATATAATGTTTAAATCTATGAAGTACTCTACAAACAAGCCACACTGATTGCAATTACTCGATTATTTCTGGTCATATTCTATTAAAATTAACCAGTAAATCTTTATTACTTGCCGCACGATGGCATTGCATAAAAATAAGTTTATTCTATCCACCGCTAGATGTCGCACTCTTCATTCATCAATTGGCATATACTGTACTAATTTTAATTCAATCACTCTTTATCCGGTACTTCGGAGTCTTTGTCCGGGCTTTTGCCACGGCTCAATTAAGGTGACAAAATACAAACTATTATCGGAAGAATCCTTATGTGCCATAAAGAAGCCTTTTTCCAGCGTGGCTACATCAGGACTGAGTATCTTGGTCTAAGTCGTCAAGAGTTATGCTTGATTGCGCATAAATTGTGCTTGTTAAATTCGCAGACTCGCGAATAGGTGGAGGCAGCTGTCGGAGGTCTGCTGGCTTGCTGCGACGGCGCAGCCTGAAGCAAGCTTCAATCGACCATAGCAAAATGACCTTCGGGACGCAGGTTGGGTCAGGAGATGGCCGAGATAAAAGGCAAAACACCAGACGTAGCCCCGCACTAATGACAGCTCCATACCGGGTTTTTCCCAGCACTACGCGGCGTCACTTCCGAACTGTCAATTGGACATGGCGCGCTCTCCGCGCCCGCAGATTCTATTAATTATCTAATATTGTGTTTTCCACTGGTTCCAATAATTAAATCATGTAGTATAAACGGTGTTTGGTGTTTTTACTCTAACATTACATACCCCGTATGTCGTCAACCGATTGAGTGAAATACCACTGACATAGCAGTTGACCTAAAGACAGGTATTTTAATAAACCACTATCAGTTGCGTTATGGCAGGATATCAGTCATTTACTAGAGTTTATGTGATTTCTGAGCCACTAGCTCTATAGCATTTATCGAACGAGCTTAGCTAATGGGGCCCAACGACTATCAGTCGGCCTGACGATATTGGCCCGTCAGTTGTTCGGAGCTGTCAAATTTTGTTCTAACTGACAGGCCGATATCGTCAGGCGGATTGATAGTCGGTGGGCCCCCTAAGTGAAGCGAGTTCTTACTAACAACTTCAGAAGGCCATCCATGGTTGCCATTTTATCACTTATCGCGCTATGCGTCACTTTCACACTTACATACTTGTTAGAACGTGACAGCTATGGTGACAGGCGATAAAAACCCGACCATAGTAGACTAGCTGGCTACTGGGACGTCTCGGCATTTCGACTTTGAGAGTTTGTTCGACGATAACTTGAGTAGGGTTTTCTTGATCTTTATGAACTTTGTTGAGGTTGTAGCAGAGATACATATAGAGTTCGTATATGAGCAGGACCGATCAAGAGATCAAGATCAAGTAGGATTTTTTTAAGATGTCAGATTTGTACGTAGAAATCTTTAGTAAGATTTCGACATCTTATAAAATGACTACCTTACTACCTAGTGCGCATGACGTGCAGGATTCTATTAGCACTTTAAGAACAAGGGTTAAAAAAACCCACAAACCGGTCTTACTAGAGCCTTCGGAAGGCCGGCTTTAGATGTAATTGTATTTTATTAACTGAGAGGAAACATGTCAGTGATCATTATCGCAATCAAAAATTATTAATTTGAATAGTGTGTTTTTTAATTCACTAATTGAAACTTGAGCAACCGGCTTTTAGTCGCGGTCTAGTTTAGTTCCGGATATTAATAGACAAAAACATACTTACCTAACTCTCGAACAAACATTAGTGATTATGGTGTCATTGGAAGATCAACGCTGACAACCAGCATCATGCTCAAATGAAGCCGTTTCATGGCACTTTCTCGTTTTATGTCTTCTTTCCTTTTATTTCTTTATCTAAAGACTGTGTACGTTAAAATCCGGCCACGCATGGTATGGTACATATTTTTATTGAATGTGCATATTCAACCAACACTTCTAATTAATAATTTGGGGTTATCAAGCTACATAATAAAATTGAAAACATAATATAAACGTTACGTTGTCTATGAGTTCAATCACTATATATTCCACAGTGCCCATATTTTGTTGCCCACAGTGTTCTGACAGTGTTTACCAAATTTTCCTGTTAAAAATAGTTTTTTATTATAAATAAGATAAATCAAATTATACCTTATTAAATTCTCTTTTCACCATAGCTAACATTTTTCTAGAGTTTGACTTTTTGACAAAAAAATGGCTGCCATATAAAAATTACTTTCAGTGCTTGGAGTAGAAAGTTTTCCTGACTACCTCAAGTAGAATAGAGTTTCAAAACATTTTTTTTTGTAAGATGACATTCTATTGACCATAAAACCGGTTGTGAAAATATAAATACAATTGTGGTATTGTAGCAGGAAGCGAGTGAAGATTATCAAAAAACGCTGGACAAAACATTAAAGATATGATGGAATACCTTCAGTAAAAACTGAGACAAGCCCATACAATTGTAATATGATTCTATTTTTATGATATATTACTATGATTACAGATTATTTATAAAAAAGAACTGCTTGAAAATGTGTATCCGAAAGGGAGATGTACCAGATCATGCGTGGCCGGATTATAACGTATACAGTCTTTACACCCATATCATAAACCCTCCATGATGCGTTCAAAAACCGCACGTTATGACCACCATAAAAATAAACTGTTTTGTTAGAAGTTAGAACAAATGTCTTATCTGTAACGATGTTATTATTATCAAATAATAAGCAAAAAATCGATATCATTATGAAAATCCGGCAGCCGCGCCGCGCGATCCTCCGACCGCCGGCACGCGCCCCGCCGACACAATCGAGTTGGCCATGGCGATGCAATCTGTGAAATGGCAGCCATTTTAACAGTTTTTGAACGCGTCATTTAGCGTTTATAATATGTATCTAGATAAAGCAGTGTATGCAACTGTACGTAATTAGGCCTTAAAACACTTGTGTGATCTTATTATGAAACTCACTTCGTTCGTTTCATAAAACCACACTCGTGTTTTAAGGACCCCTATTACGTAACAGTTACATAAACTACTATTTTATGTGTATGTGTTTACGAATAAATTATTTCTATTCTATAATAACGAAAACGTCAGGGTGCGACCTCCACCTTTATAGGCAAGGTCACTATCATTAGATCCAGCGCCGGCCCGAGCCCTCGATCAGGGTAGAGCGAAATCGGGTTTTGGCGCCCCTCGTCGAAGCTTTTTACCCAAAAGCGTTAGAGAAATAGGGTTAGGTCATAAATGAACGATTAAGGGACTACCCCAACTTAAGTATTTTTTGATGTATGTTATAACCAATTTTCAACAAGTTTTAAAAAAAATATGATTTGGCATTTAATCTAGTTAAAATAAGCTATTCCAAACCCTGTTAGAACCGTACAGCATTTTTTATAAGAATTTTTGTGCCAAAATATGCCAATTCGCCCAGAAGATGAACAAAGTGCCCTGAACGGTTTGATTCAAAAGATGAACCAGTACAAAAGCAAAATCAAGTACCCAAAAATTAATGATTTGATGCCAATAAATGATCAGTGGCCTCCTAAGGCCTATACAAGCAAAATTAGGAAATTTGATTGATTTAGCTTTGTGCAATAATTGAAGTGGTATCCTGCCTTGCTGCCGAAAATTGTATTGCCGAATTTCACTTGTCAACCAACTTTTCGCAGATGTTTCATTTGGCCGAATAACTTTTACCAAATAATTATCCCGCAACCATTTCATTTCCCAACCCCATAGTTGGGAAATGGAAATTACTTACTAGGTTGGGTTAGGTTAGGTTGGATTATGTAAAGTTGGGAAATGAAATTCGGCCAAAATGAAACTTCTCCGCAAAGTTGGTTGACAAGTGAAATTCGGCAATACTATTTTCGTCAAAAATGCAGAGCACCAATTGAAGTAAACAAAGGTAAATCAAGTGTTTTAATTTAAAATGGTTTCATCTTTTTCAAATTTAATAAACACTATAATTAGGACCATGGGCCTTCAAAAATAGTATTAGCAGTGGCGGTGGGTCAAAATTTTTCTTAGGCAGCCGGAGTTTATTTTGGTTTAAAATTTCTTCATGAGCTGTAGGAAAACTGGTCAGGTGCATGAAAATTAGGCAAGCAGCCGGGAATCATGTTCTATGGACGCGCCGCCACTGATACGTAGAAGATTCCTCTAAAAATGTTCAGTTTTGAATTTGCTACCTAAAAACATGAAGAGATAAATTTAGTTAGTTCAAGTTTTGAGCATGATATTCATGAAATGAAGTAATAAAATTCATCCAAACTGCATGTTTTGGAATGCAGCCTAAAAGATAAACTAGTAAATTCTCGTAGTTCAAGTTTTAAGTATAGTTATAGTTCTGTTAGGTGAACAGTCCCGTTTCCATATTAAAGTAATCCCCATGATAATAGAGTGACTTAAAAATAAGTTTTGTTCATGTTTTAGTCATAAAATCAAGTAACAAAAAGCAATTTAAAACATAAATGGTGTGTTTTTTATGAGAGTAAGAATTTGAGAAAACTAACCCAGGCCCAAAAGTTGAACGCCATTAATCCATTGCAAGAATCACAAAATATTGGAACCATGACTTGAACAATGAATATTTCATAACATAAGTTAAAATATGCTATTCAAAGTCATGTAAGTTTCATCATTAAAGTTTATAAATTTATACGCAATTATATCTTTAAATTTTGAACCATTCTTAATAAGATTTCCATACAAAGGGCGATTTTGGCGAGAGGTATAGATTTGGCGAGCTCTCACGACCTCATACTTGGATTTATTATTTTAGAAGTTTAAAATCAGTATCGGGAAAGTAATGCAGTTTTAATAAAAAAAAATATACAATATTAAGGCCGAATGTTCATCTTCTAGGGGTGGTTAAGCTTTATATTTGTTTTGCCTTCTTTACATTTTCGGCGCCTTATAAAGCTGTAATTTTCCGCCTTTCGAGATCAAAAACAGCGATTAAAAAAAAAGATAATAAAGTTTTTCGGCGCCTTTATCAGGTTTCATTTCGCGCCTTTCAAGATTAAAAGCAGTGATTTAAAAAAATAGTCCTAAAATTCCCAATTGCTTGAGAAAATTACAAAGAACGTTACGTTTTCAGCGCCTATATCAGCCTCTATTTCGCGCCTTTCAAGATCAAAAGCAATGATTTAAAAAATAAATAATAGAATGCAATCCTGATAAACCAAATCGCTTAGAAAAATATAAAGTACCTACGTATCTTTTCGGCGCCTTTATTTCGCGCCCTTCAAGATTAAAAGTAGCGAGTCACGTCTGATAAAACAAGTTGAAATAATAAAAATACCAAAAATTATATACCAAAAGGTAAAGGTACCACCCGCCGTCGCACCACTCCACTCCAAACGTACATATTTTGCGCCCGCGCCACACTCGCTTTAAAACTTTTTTTTCTTTTGCCATTTTGGCGCCCCCTTGCCATCCGGCGCCTAGAGCGCCCGCTCCACTCGCTCTACCCTCGGACCGGCCCTGATTAGATCATTACCAACTAGACTACGCGGAGGCTATTAAATAAGACAAATATTAACACACGATAGAGGCTGAATTCAGCATGTCTTGCACTCTTATGTTCGGCGTTTTATTTGTATGCAGAATTCAGCAAATCTAGGTTGTGACTAAAGCTCGAGAGCATGAGGAATTTCCGCAATCTCTAGGGATGCGACGTGTGTGGAAATAAATAGTCCTTCCATTTTACGGCAACCGTAATTCACGGCGTCTGCCGAGGACGCTCGAGTAGTGATGAGTGTGACTTCTTGATATTGCCGGAAATATCGCCATAATATAATCTAAATAAATATCCCACTGGATAACTGACTCTATGGCGTTAAGAGAAGGTTAGCAAGAAGTGGAAATGAAAAGAAACAGTCCGTACGATTTACGGGTTTCTTACTTAAAAAATTACTTAACAAAATCTCAATCACTCAGTGTTAGGATTGATTTCGAAACAATATTACATGTCCGCGCCTCAGAGTAAGCTCCATCGAGCTTGTGTGTTGTTAGTACCTACTTACTTACTAAACCCTTCCCAAAAATAGTGCTGATAACATAAACAGTTCGGGACATCTAGAAATAACCGACCTACCCGGCTATGCAGTGGTGGCCCTTTACTTTTTGGCCGTGCGATATCTTAATTTCTATGGGCACCAATCCATTTAGCGCCTAGAGAGACCTGTCCACTCGCTTTACCCTCAAAGATGCTATGGTACAAATAAGCAATGTTGTGTGTGGCAACATTTTCGAGAAAGGATCTTGTTAATCGCACATCACTACTGAGTCGTTGAACCGGCATTCATGTTCATGTCGTGGGTGAAATTGTCTCTATTTATTCCGCACTATTCCCAAGAAAGTATTAGGGTAAGCTCTACCTTACATAAAAACCCACGCATGTCCTTCCTCGTTTGTACCTATAGGATCCTTGACATCTTATGGCACGTCACATAGTATGTTACAATGAAAATCTAAGGTTCATGAATAAGGTAATTGCCTACTCGTATAGATAAATAAATCGTATCATATACATTGAATTACCAAAATGAATAGATTAGTCATATTTGTCATTTAAGAATTCATGGGTGTACTGATTATCGTATGAATAGATCTTGTGAACATGACTAAAACCTACTAAACAATAAATATTTAGTAAAATACTGTGTGTGTAGGTGTAAAGACCGCCAAGCTGAAATGGGACTGGGCTGGGCATGTCTGCATGCATCCGGACAGGTGGGCTAACATGGTTACCCAGTGGGACCCACGACACACCATGGAAGAAGCAGTCCGGGTTGCAGGCAAACCGAAAAGGAGATGGCGGGACGACTTGGACGCATTTTACACAGAATGGTGGCAGAATTCATACGATCGGGTAGAGTGCAGAAAAAGGGGGGAACTAAACCAGGCTAATAAAAGAATATACTTCCTATCTTTGTTATAGTATCCTATATGTGCATATATAGGATGACATGCCATTCAATGAAGTTTCATAAATCAAAGTCCTAACATATCAGCTGTTTGATTGTTATACTCAATACTGTTTATTTTCTACATTAATCAGTTAATAGTTATTATCTAATAATCACCATGTACGGGCACGTCCGAAAATATGGGCACAATGAATGTGACAAAAACATGGTACCCAGGACTTTACGCCTTGGTAATTGAGTCGTGGCTATATATTTTTGTTACATTCAATCTATACATATAATAAAGCTGAAGAGGGTCGAAAGTCTGTACATGGAAGATATTTGAAAAAAAATTGGCTGGGGATACTTAGAATCGATAACATAACACGTTCCAACACTTTTTAGAATTTTTGTCTGTTTATCTGTTTGTCTGTTTATTTGACCGCGCATCACGTGAGAACGGCTGAAGGGATTAAGATGAAATTTCGTATAGAGATAGTTTGAGTCCCGGGAAAGGACATAGGATAGTTTTTATCCCAAAAATCAATCCTGGAGGGGGTGAAAAGGGGGTTGAAAGTTTGTATGGCGAATCAATAACAGTTGAACAATGGAGATGCTCTGGGGAAGGATATAGAATAGTTGATATCCAGAATTCATTCCTTAACGGGGGATTACTAATTCCACGCAGACGAAGTCGCGGGCAAAAGCTAGTGTATTCATATTTTCAGATGTGACCGTACAGTTAGCATTTACCCAAACAATAGGGACACCCTGTACAAAGCACCTAGATTTAATATGCTTATCAGTTGACAGTTAGGCAAGAGCCTTGTAGCCTAACACTAACACCTAATACTAGAATTACTAGACTAGATTGTGGCTAGGCCGGTTAGCCCACTGATTAAATACCTATCGAGACCTATAATTTGATCGTAATACAGACTACACAGCAGTGACAGAGCGTCCATAGAACTCGCTTTGCTTTACTTGCCTATTTACCAAAAAATATTATAAACTCAAGCATCGCAAGTTTCTGCGCCATTTTATATTGAAACATGCCAGCAAAACTAGATTTTACAAGCTTTTATTTAACTCACAGTGTTTGTCAGTATGTTAGATGTTTAGGTAGAATCTTGCGAGCCAGATTTGAACCAGTTCCTGATGTCCGATTGAGCTAAACTTTTGCATACCTGCGTAACTTGGATGACAATACAATATTTTGATACCATCGAGCTGGTCTGATGATGGAGACAGGAGGTGGCCATAAGAACTCTGCCATAAAATCCCTCAACCAGGTTGAGTTTAGGTTTGTTAGAAACGCCTCGATGAGTACTCCTTGATTTTCTAAAGAAAAGTACAGTCAGCCACAACATCAGAAGCTGATTTGGTTTGGTACCTATTTCTCCTAACCGATACTAGAATTAGAATCGTCTTAATAAGTCGCTGTTTGGGCTCATTTGACTTGTACTGGTAAGGAGTTGGGACCGATATCACAAGATGGAGCTCATGCTGAACCCTGGGGGCACCTACTGGATCTCAGGTTTGGGGCAACATAGACTCATGCTGTTTGAGGTCATTCGACTTGTACTGACGAGGAGTTGGGTCTGGTATCACAAGATGGAGTTCATGCTGAACCCTGGGGGTACCTACTGGATCTCAGGTTTGGGGCAACATAGACTCATGCTGTTTGAGCTCATTCGACTTGTACTGACGAGGAGTTGGGACCGGTATCACAAGATGGAGTTCATGCTGAACCCTGGGGGCACCTACTGGATCTCAGGTTTGTGGCAACATAGACTCATGCTGTTTGAGCTCATTCGACTTGTACTGACGAGGAGTTGGGACCGGTATCACAAGATGGAGTTCATGCTGAACCCTGGGGGCACCTACTGGATCTCAGGTTTGGGGCAACATAGACTCATGCTGTTTGAGCTCATTCGACTTGTACTGACGAGGAGTTGGGACCGGTACCACAAGATGGAGTTCATGCTGAACCCTGGGGGCACCTACTGGATCTCAGGTTTGGGGCAACATAACTAGACTCATGCTGTTTGAGCTCATTCGACTTGTACTGACGAGGAGTTGAGACCGGTATCACAAGATGGAGTTCATGCTGAACCCTGGGGGCACCTACTGGATCTCAGGTTTGGGGCAACATAGACTCATGCTGTTTGAGCTCATTCGACTTGTACTGACGAGGAGTTGGGACCGGTATCACAAGATGGAGTTCATGCTGAACCCTGGGGGCACCTACTGGATCTCAGGTTTGGGGCATCATAGACTTATGCTGTTTGGACTCATTCGACTTGTACTGATGAGCAGTTGGGACTGGTATCACAAGATGGAGTTCATGCTGAACCCTGGGGGCACCTACTGGATCTCAGGTTTAGGACAACAAAGACTCATGCTGTTGGGCTCATTCGACTTGTACTAGTATGCAGTCGGGACCGGTATCACGAGATAGATTTTATGCTGAACCCTAGGGGTACCTACTGGATCTCCGGTTTAGGACATCATAGGTTCATGCTGTTTGGGCCTGCTGTGACATCCGATGGGTTTATAATTTTGAATGTTCGTTTCGCGAACATTTTAATAACGTTTTTCTGGTCTTCATGAAATTTGTTGAGGTTGTATCGGTGGTATATAATAAGAGACTTCAATGAGCTGGAATGACCTATGGTTCTGGAATCAGAAGGCCTAAAACAGTTTTGTTGAGGGGTTTTATTATAATCGCAAGTTCTTAATTCTAGGCGGACCACCAGTTCTGTTAGATTAGAATAGAACCGTCTAAATAAATAGTATATGATTGTCAAAAGAAAATTATACGTGCATAACTATTATCGAACGAGCGAGTGCAGCGACGCGAAGTTCTATCATTCAACCTCGGACACAACTGTCAGTTTGGGTTTTTAGTAGCTGTTTCTCGAAATTATGAGGTCTATGTTAACTTAATTACGCTTATTGTTTTGCAACTTTAATGTGTCATTAGGGATTTTTCCGTAACATAATGTTCTTTTTGAAATATAACAAAAATGTTTGTTTTTCAAGAATTTTTAAATTACCTGATATGGTTTAGCGGTCAGAAATAGCATACCCGTAAGTGTTTCATCACTATTATGATAAAAAAAACTCAGCATGCCTACCTTGATGCCTATTGCCTACTTTGATATCAGGTAACACACCCAATGGCCATTTCTATTAGCTAAAATTAACAAGCAATAAGAAACCGGTCAACACAGCGAAACGATGTGTTAGTCGAAATGTACAGGCTACGGATCATGTCTCTTAAAAACTAAAAACATAAAAATAAATTTAAATAAAAAAACTTTTAAAAACAAGCTTTTATGTGAATGCTCTAAAAAGAGAAAATAAGCTTTTAAGTCAATCAAACTTTTTTTATAGGAATTTTGTACAATTTTATGACATAAAAGCTTGTCGCGAGACTTTCCCGTGTAAAAGAGATTGCACATATTTTAGGTGAAACCATGTAGCCAAGTAATCCTATGACGGTAGTGTAAAATTAATTAAAATATGTAATGTGCCCAGCCCATTATACATGAATTAAAATTATAATTATCAATGTATTTCTTAAAAAACAAATTCACGTCAAGTGTTATTTACGTGTTTTGGATGTAGTATATATAGTACATAAAGATAGTGCTACTTGGCGGTTTGTCATTTATCATTGAGTTAATGAGTTGTTTTTGTTACGCTAGTTGCATCTTTTTAATATGTCAAACGAAAGCGACACAAATTTGCAATACAATAACAAATCACGAAGTGAATTTTGAAGTCAATAACGAGTTATATGACAATATATTGGTATGTGTCGAAGCCTGTGGTTGACCTACTGTTGTATCTGTCTGACGAAGTCTGCGGCGTGGATTATAAAATTGTAAATCAAATAATTTTTAATGACAATAATTAAATGTACCTACTCAACGAATAAGTACTCAACATCGGACTGAATGAAACCAATGATTTTGTTATAATATTCAATATTTACATAAGGTTTCCTCGATATAAATGAGCAATCTCTTTTACACGGGAAAGTCTCGCGACAAGCTTTTATGTCATAAAATTGTACAAAATTCCTATAAAAAAAGTTTGATTGACTTAAAAGCTTATTTTCTCTTTTTAGAGCATTCACATAAAAGCTTGTTTTTAAAAGTTTTTTTATTTAAATTTATTATATTTTTAAGTGAGCTGTAGACATAGCTTGATTTTTTTTTTTACTTTTCGATCCCCCATTTTCCGTATATCCGCTATTTTGAAAAATAATTGACATTGAAATCCATTTTATTATCGAACCTACACGCACAGAGTATGAGAATGAGAACCGCCGAAGATATACAATTAAAGCATTTTTATCTAAGCTGAAACAAATACGCTTCGGTCGCTCGGTCTCTCACGCGTACAGACAAGTTCACAAGTATATAAGCATGACCAAGGCTTCAAAATTATCTATACACTCTTATGACATTGACAATAAAGTGTAAATATTTACATATTTTGCATCCGGCTGTGTAGATATTTATGAAACTCACTGTACGGTCAAAAGTGTTTATGTAAACTGTAGCAAGCGGCCGCGCTTGTAATACTAAAAGTTTTTACGAGAGCCCCTATGTGCGGTTACCGCGAGTTGATACCTACGTGGCCCGTCTAAATTGAGCTGGTCTGTGTCATAATGAGCCAATCATAGAGTATTAAAGTCATACTTAATGGCTGTGAGGTGACAACGTCTGTATTAGCCTACAAACGATAATACTTAATAGTCATTTGGATGAAATTATATATTCAAATTATATGTTAACAATTTATGTCGCGTTGGTTAAAGCGTCGAAAATGGTACAGGTGTCACATGCGCGTTTACCGACTCTATAATATAATAATTTTAAACAAAAAACAACCGACTTCACTTAGGCTTCGCTTTTCCAAGGGGAAGTGCCCGAGTTGCTGTAAAAAATGCTGAAATCACTATAGGTTAATTTTATTGTATAGTTTTTGATGAGTTCCCTCGATTTCTCCAGGATCCCATCATCAGACCCAGACCTGGTGACAATGGGACCAACAGTGAAGTATACTCTTTCAAGCAATAAAAGGATTTTCCAAATCGGTCCATCCGTCTTCGAATAATCGGTGAACATACATAAAAATAAAGATCCCGACGAATTGAGACCCTCCCCCTTAGAAATCTTGAAGTCGGTTGAAAACAGATTCACTCTTTTAAAGGCTTAAGGAGGAAGACCGTCCCCCATCTCTCTCTGGCAACCTTACAATAAACCAAACATACCTAATTGCCGCCGTCATCCTCTATTATATCTTCTATTGTATAGTCGAGACTAAGATCTAGAAATAGCGGGCCCGTAATGAGTTCGTGGGGTCGGACTTTACTTGGAAATGAAATGAAAATGAAAAACGTTTATTTTCAGGCAACTAGTGGCCCATAGATTTAAAGACTAGCATACATATTACATTATAAACTAAAACTCTTATTTTGGTGAGACGGAGACGACGGTTTTCTGCAGCCGACGCTTGAAATTACGCAGTGCGCCGTCCCTAGTACTTATACTACTTATTTGTCAGTTTTACAGTTAGTAAACCTTTATACGCAGTTGTTTAACGGTTTAAAATGTATAAATATAAATAAACTCCGCCTAAGAGTGGCGCCAATCCAGACGCTTCGCCATAACATATGCGGAAGCAATCTCACTATGTGCAACTATAAATATGTACATACATTTGTAATAACGTTGTAACTAGTACAGTCGCCATCAGATATATCGGAGTGGCCAAGGTGGTCACAAAATATCTCTATTGTCAAGGCGATAAAGTGCATGTTTCAGATTTTTTTAAGTACCTTCGCCGCTCCGATATATCTGATGGCGACTGTACAGTCACGCTCCGTGATTGTTGAGCCATTTAGGGTTCTAGCTTAATTGGTTGTACAATACTTGCGCTATGGAAGGTCCAATTTAGCTAGAACCCTAAATGGCTCAACAATCACGGAGCGTGACATAGAAGACCTCAGCTATTGTATACAACTATCAACTACATGTATATATGTGTACATGTAAATATGATTCTCGTCATGCAATAATCAACTATATGTCCACGCCTTAGAAACCGTTTCATATAATTTGTGGTTGTTACTGCATGCTAAACATGTCGTTGTAATTCGGTATGCGGCCGTAAGGTGTTAATATTAATACATCACCTTATATTATGACAGACTTATCGAGTATCGGCGGCGTCTCTAAAGTACCGTCGCCACCAAGTATACCGGAGCGGTCTAGGTACTAAAAAAAATCTGAACATGCACTTTATCGCCTTGACAATAGAGGCGTTGTTCAGTTCAGATATTTGTGACGATCTCGGCCTATCAGTTGTTCGGAGCCGGCATTGTTCTTACTAACTACTGACAGGCCGAGATCGTCAGGCAGACTGATAGTCGGTGGCCGGCTTATCATAAATATCTGAACAACGCCTCTATTGTCAAGGCATGCTTGTTCTGATATTTTTCAATACCTTGGCCGCTCCGATATACAGCCTTGGCCAGAAGTGTTGAGCATAGGTGTTTTTTGTTTACAATTTTGATGTTAAGCATTATTTCCCTATCCTAACAATGTACGGTAACGGTAAATGTTATATTTTATTTATAAATATAGAAAACTTCACTTAATAACACTTTCAAGGTACTTAAAAAATATGAAAACAGAAGGTACCAAAAATGTAAATTTAAGTCGGTGCGACATATTGCAAATATTCTATGCAGTTACTACTAACTTCAACAAAACATGCCTATTAGTTTAAATTAATTGACAAAATAACTTAAACAAAGATGGAAACGATGGACTAAACTTTCCAGTTTTGTATGAAAATCGCATTGGTGCTCAACACTTCTGGCCAAGGCTGTATTTGATGGCGACTGTACCTACGAGTAAATTAAATAGCTAAAACAGTTAGTTAAAGAACGGTGCCTAGCGGCCTAACTCGATTCCCGCGGCCATTTGCGTCTGAAAGGTTGTATAATGGCGTTACTGGCTGTAAAGAAGCTGTGTAATTCGATTAGGAGGACTCTTCAAGGGCTAGCTGTGCTGTGGGCGGAATTGTATTCTGTACTAACACTCGCCCGAACTGGGAACTCGTGAAAATTACGTAACGAATTCACTCAGGATCAGAATTCAGAAGTTACCTCTGCGGGAAAAGTAATCAGATTTAAAGAAAAGAGGACCGTCTTCACATGTCTATATTCCACCTTTCAAATGCCCGAGCTACTGTAAAAAATACTCAAATCACTATAGGAGCCTATAATATTTGAAGAGCTCCCTAGATTTCTCCAGGATTCCATCATCAGACTGACTGTGATTGTATACCCAAACTTTCAAACAAATAATTTAAAACAAAAAAAGAACCGACTTCACTTAGGATCCGCTATTCCAAGAGGAAGTGGCCGAGTTGCTGTAAAAAATAGTGAAATCACTATAGGTGTGCCTATAATAGTTGAAGAGTTCCCTCGATTTCTCCAGGATCCCATCACCAGACCCCGACTTGGTGACAATGGGACCTTCTAGGGGTTATACCTGTTCGATTAAAAAAAAATTTTGAAAATCGGTTCACGATTCACGGAGATATGGAGTAACATACATACAAAAAAAAATGATAAAAAAAAAACAGTCGAATTGAGAACCTCCTCCTTTTTTGAAGTCGGTTAAAAATGCGGTCTAGCCGTCTTCGAATAATCGGTGAACATACCTACCTACTATTGTGGATGAGTTTAGAATCGGCCCTACTTTGTCGGTTTACATGACACTTCATTCTTTCACTAATTGTGTAGTTTTAGGAAGTACTAATATATCTATCTACGAGTATATCGACAAAGTTCGATCGTTATCCCTTCACTGCCAATACTGCCACATTTTGTTCAAAAAAGTTATGTTATCATCTAAGTATGTATTACAGTAGTAACCTAGTTCTTCCAAGTTCTATGTAACAGCTGTTACAGCTAACAGCTGTTACAGCTGTTTCCTAAGGTCAGCTTAGGCTTTTCCGGCACCTAGTGCTTATTTATTCAACTGCAACACAACTGGACACTACCACGGCATCCATAACTAAACCCGGTCATTACTATGCGGTTACTGCATTGCCGTGTACAGTTACCGGCAATAGTATATTCCTACACAAAGGCCGCAAAAATATGTGACACGCTCTTATGGCCCTACAAATAAGAGCGTGTCACATATTATTGCGGTTTTCGTGTAGGACGATACTATTGCCGGTGACTGTACAGAATTGTCATGGACGGACGGACAGCGGAGTCTGTAATAGGGTCCCGTTTTTTAACTGACTTCAAAAAAAGGAGGAGGTTCTCAATTCGACAGTTTTTTTTTGTATGTATGTTACTCGATATCTCCGTGAATCGTGAACCGATATTCAATTTATAATTTTTTTTTTAATCGAACGGGTATAACCCCTAGATGGTCCCATTGTCACCAAGTCGGTGTCTGATAATGGATCCTGGAGAAATCGAGGGAACTCTTCAACTATTATAGGCACACCTATAGTGATTTCACTCTTTTTTACAGCAACTCGGCCACTTCCTCTTGGAATAGCGGATACTAAGAGAAGTCGGTTCTTTTTGTGTTTAAAATTATACCCTTTGAGTACGGAACCCTAAAAAATGAGCAGCCGGACCGCCTAAAGCATTATTCCACAAGCTGAAACGGAAACGCTTCTCTCACTCAATCGTAAAGTCAAACTCCAACAGTGTTCGATAAAAAAGCACCGCGCTTTAAAACAGCTTTCGTATGACACAAGGGTATCAATTAGCGTCATAAGTTTTTTCACGCATGTAGAAAAAACGCTAGTGTCAACCGGCTCTACAGTACAGAAGAATCACTGCAGTGTCCACATCTGGCGAATTAAATCGCGACGCGTACGCTCCTTGCAAATCGCTTGAGCAGTGCACGCGTATAAAACATGTGTTTTTGATTGATGATCTGGACAGTAATTCATGTGTGTTGCTTTTTGGAGAGTTACTCATAAGGAAAAACAATGATTTAGTTAAATGAGGTTTGAAATACGTTTTTAATACAGTTGCTCAAAAAAGTGCTTTTCTTGTAGTGGTTTAGCGTGCGGAAAGTTTGATATCGCGCACTAATGCTTTTTACTTTTCCAGCCAATCACAGCTAATGACAGTGACAGACAGCCAATCACAGCGCCGCACCGCACCGCGCGGAGCGTTCGGATACATGTTCTAAAGTAACCTCAAAGTGAATAATTGACAATTTTATAATTTTTTCGCAACTGTATTAAAAAACGTCGTTCGATACTCGTGCGTAAATGTCATTCTTCACTCGTCCCGAGTCTTGCCATATCTCGGTACTCGCGAAGTAATGACATACTTTCCGCACTAATATCGAAATGTACTATTACGTCACTCTGCCCAGAGTAAGCTGCTAAGCTGCTATGTGAGATTTACCTCCTCCGGGCGCAGCGGCAAATCTCACTTCACACCCAGGAGAAGACGTAAAATTATGTACGCACCACGGGCGGTACGAGTAATAAAGAAGGCCACAAATGCCAGCTATCTGTGCCCTTCTTTATTTTACCGCCCTAGGTACGTAATGTACTATTATGAATAAGCGGGTAACTCTGTAATATCTCTATCATCTTGCAATGAAGTACCTCCATTTATGAAAGGTCGTAAGATCACATAAAGGATGTTATTTACGGCACAGTAGGCATAATGGATCTGTCACAAACACTTTAATAGGCCTCGTTAAGATAACGGGCCGGCCGTCAGCTGTTTTATCTCTTCTGGTGACCATTTAGTTATAAAAGAGATTATGAGTCTGAGATAGGTATAACTCGAAAACATAAAAACGCCCCTGATTATACTTCAGGAGAAAGGTCATATACCTACCTAGAATATCAAATGTCAATGTTTTTTGTTATACCACGACTGTGGCAAACAAGTGTACGGCCCGCCTGATAGGCAGCTACCGTAGCTTATGGACGCCTGCAACTCCAGAGGTGCAACATGCACTTTGCCAACCCTTAATACCTACCTATAAAGGAAGATTTTGTGTGTTGACACGGGACAAGAGGGCAGCATCTTTTTTTAGATTTCTGGTAATCTTACCCACCGGTAGCAACATTTACTATAACACTGTGAGATAGAAATAATACTGTGAAGGGAATGCAAACCGATTATTTTTAGTATTTCCGTTTTTAGGGTTCCGTAGCCAGAATGGCAAAAACGGAACCCTTATAGTTTCGCTATGTCCGTCCGTCCGTCCGCGGTCTAGCTCAGTGACCGTTAGCACTAGAAAGCTGAAATTTAGTTTGAATATGTGCATTAACCAAGCCGACAAAATGGTAGAATAAAAACTGGAAAAATATATTTTGTTTCGTTGCAACTCAATTGTGTGGGGTATCGTTGGATAGGTCTTTCAAAAATAGTACAGGTGTTCTACAACACTTTTTGGATAAACCGAATAGTTTCGTAAATAATAGCTCTGAAAGTTCAAAATGGGGCGTCCCCCCCCCATCTAACTTTAGAACCGTGGGTCCAAAACATTTGAAAAAAATCATGAAAGTGAGGTTTAATATGTACTTTCAATGAAAACTATATTGAATAAAATCGGTTGAGCCGTTTTTGAGTTATCACTCAAAAATGCAAAGCGAAAGGTCGTAAGTGAAATGACTTAAGCGCCGCCAAGTATCCCTTAACAAATGACCTTTTTGAACGGAAGTATGGTAACCGGCTGGCAACTACGGAACCCTACACTGAGCATGGCCCGACATGCTCTTGGCCGGTTTTTCGTACTAATGTAGGTACCTATTTCTAACCCTGACTAACTGACTGTCTCGCCCAGTGGTGGGCAAAGTACGGCTCGCGGGCCAACTCCGGCCCGCGAAACCATTTTATCCGGCCCGCCGCGGATACATTGAAATAATTTGTATATGGCCCGCGATGATTATAATTTCATAGGTCTCACAGACCAGGGGGGCAATTTTTGACTTTTGAACGCCCGAATTCAAAAAGTTTAAGCTCGCAAATAATCGCACACAAAAGCTTACAGCAAATTATTTTTAAAACATAATTTCATCGTTTTATTCTGACTTGAAAATGTCACTTTCGAGTAATCGAATCTCATAAATCACCCCACAGGGCCTTCAAATAAATAAAAATGAAAATTTCCGGGATGAAATTTTGATTATTACATGTGATTCATTTCAAATAAATATATACTTGTATATATGTTTTTTGCTGTAAAAAAGTAAGGAAGGCCGGAATTACAACATAATTGAACAAATTTGTTTATTTCCTGTTTAGCTGCAATTTTGGCCCTCTTCCGAAATTTCTCAAGCTTTCTGGCCCCCTATGAAAAAAGTGTGCCCACCACTCTCTGAGACTCTCACCCCTTCCTTCCTTGCGGTCTCGTTCATACAGTCTACAACTATTCCTGAGATACTTGAAACCTTATTATGTATATTATAAGGTGCAATTTTCATCACAGATTACTAACCCTTATGTAAGAGGACTAAGAGGCCAATATTACAGGGTTCTATGTTAAATTTTCAGGGTAGTTAAATTTAGACTTAGTGTCACTGCGACAATGTTCATATTTCAATTTGATAAAAGTGAAACATAGAACCCTGTTTAGCCAGCGATTTGTGTGAATAGCCGTGGCTACACCTGGCGCACCGCCTCGCGAGGAAATTGCCGCGCGCGGCAGCTCGGCCAGTGTTGACGTGCCTTGCCTGAGGCATTGCGGCCACGCGTACGTTTACCTCGGCCGAGGTACTAGCCGAGCTGCCTCGCGCGGCAATTTCCTCCCGAGTCGGTGCGCGAAGTGTGGACACGCCTACTGTTAAATTACTTGTCAATAACAGAAATGGATGATGGCCAACAATTGATGGAAGAGACAGGACATTAACCACCATTATTGGCAGCTAATAAGCAATTACGAACTTTAATATAACCACAAAAGGTCTATAAATGGTTTGTCAACTAGGTAGGTATGTTGCTTTGTGCGGGAAGTTTCGTTTTCTACATGAGATCTAATAAATACTATAAAAAAACCCCATTTTTCTTTCAACAAAGACTTTGGTAGCTATTGGTAGTGGCGTCCATAGAAGACACTTCCCCTCGGCTTGCCTAAGTTTCAGGCGCCTGAGCAGTATTCTGAAGAAATTTTAAGCCAAAACCAGCACCGGCTTGAATAAGAAAATTTTGGACCCACCACTGGTAGCTATATTATTTAACTATGGTGTAAATTATATAAAACAACACTTAAGGGACCCGACACTTTGTGATGTTATTGAGAGTTGAGTTATAATAAAATAGAGAAAAATTTATTAAATGTTAAAAAGTAAACCAACTGGAACCAAAAATGTCAATGTGTTGTGAGAATTTGTACTGTATTTAAACATTATTGAAAGAAATAAAATTGCATGGTAAAAAAATATAAAAGGATGACCTAATATCTTAAGGCATTCTACCAGTCAACCTTCAGGCAAGTATTGTTGAAATTGGGTAGACTATACTCAATGCAGGGATGTATCCAGGGGGATACATGGGATTTGTCCCCTCCCGCCCTGAAATCTGCTGATGATATATGGATAGACAAGAATACGACTAAAAACTATTTCAATTAATGCCTCCCCCCCCCCCCCCCAAACTAAAATTCTGAATATGGTCCCGACTCAATGTGATGCCTTTGTAATATATCTTTGCTAGGTATATATATACAAGGAATCAATGAGACATTATTAACAGTGATCGGCGAAAAGGATGCCACAACGCGGGAATTCAACTAGACATAGTATTATGGATGCGCCGTTTCGCCCGCGATACCAATTAAACTGCTCGAAAATATACGCGTTTGTATTATGTTTAATACAATGAATCAGTGTCGGTTACGACTTGTAATAACTAGTAGTCCGCCCCGAACTAAGAACTCGCTCGTTGACCAGTAAAATAATGGTTTGTTATTTTAATTTTATAGATACCAAAAAAATAATAATATGCGAAATAAATAATTTCATTCAAATACTTAATTACAAATGTTTCTGATAATTACTGTAATTTTATTTTTCTATCTCGCAAATGCCGCGGCATATCCATACTAGCATAATGATTGACGTCATTCTCCCCGTGTGGAATCCTTTTCGCCGATCACTGATTATTAAACATGTTAATTACCTCTCGTTATAAATATTTTTTTAATATGTTAGAGTCTCACAGTTAAAATTGACTGACTTCTACTAACAATGATTGTATTTGTTTTATAGTGTATGCTATTAGAGCTAAATTAATATAAATTTAATAACAACAAATGCTTAGTGATAACTCCAGTGTGTCTGCCTTACATAATGTAATCATGTAGGTATATTATTAAAATTGTGACCATTGTGGTTTTGTGGTGTTATCATGGTGTTATGTTAATAAGTGTGGTTTTCAATTTTTTTTGTAAGGTTATTGTAGAATAAAACATGAACTGCTTGATAGCAATAAACAGCATTCTGTAGAGAAATATACTAAAGTAACAATCAAATATGTAACAGTCAAGTTCTTAAATATTGATGCGACCAACTGGACAAAAATATGTGAACACAACCTTCTTTGTATATGCTTATAGTTGTGTACAGGAAAGTATTTCTGTCGAATTGATTGTGTCGATATTTTGGAACCGTAAGGAGCAGCATTTTTTTATCAAGTATAAATTGAATTAAAGATTAATTTAAAAACTCCTTAAGTATAAAAAGGTTGCAGATTTTTACCCCAACAGTAAAACCTAGCAGCAAGTTCCTTCGTCTAGGATATGAACCGGTATTTAATTTCCTATAGCACGCTGCGCACCGCATCCGCAACCGCAACATAGCTTCCGCGGTCGCGAAATATATAATATAATATAATGTAGGGTAGGTACAAGAGTACACTGTTTTTCTTAAATTCCCGGTGAATTGCTTTTTTATCATTTTTTTTTTAACAAAACTGGTAAAGGTCATTCAACATTCGATACGAAAAAACTTACCAGGGCGAAGTTGCTGCCCCGGCAGGACAGCGGCAGCCCCCGCCACCACCGCCAGGACCGCTACTAAGTACTCCATCGCACTAATTAATACACATATCTAGAAACGTTACAAACTCCAAACGCTCAAGCCAAGCACTCTATAAATATCACTCCTTGTTTATACACACGAAAGTTCACTTCACTTCATTGATTCCTGTGAATACAAGTCAGAAACGACCGTTTACGATCGCAAACACATACAGCGTCAGCTGATCTATTTTGGACACCGTTTTAATTTATAATCTTACCGCACTTCATAAATTATGAATAAAAGCTTTTGTCAATCGTAAAGCTCGAGCCGCAGCGTTAGGCGCGCAGCAACGACAACCGGCCGTGAACCGGCGATGCGACTGAAGATAGGTGCAAGTGCAGCTGCAGATAAAAACACAAACACGGAAGTGATCTTCTAGCCAACATACAGGAAATTATTAAGTACCCTATATACAAATGTCAATGATGTCAATGTTTTAGTGTAACCGTGCTAACAGACGAGCGGACCGGACCACGGACCGATAAAGGGGTCTACTGACGTAAGTGACTGGTCTTCTTCTTTTGCTTTGTGGCTACTGTGCCGAGGAGCACAATTCTGTCAGAATCGAGTATTGAGCTTTAGGGTCAAAACACGCCTAGCGGAATCACAGCGGAATTAAGCCAAGTCATAGACAAAATGCTTAAATATGTCTATGGTAGCTGATTTTTGTATGGAAGCCATAGACAAATTTCCGCTACCATAGACAAATTTCCGCTACCATGGACAAAATTAAGCATTTTGTCTATGAATTGGCTTAATTCCGCGAGGAATTCCGCTAGGTCTGTTTTGACCCTTAAGCCATATAGGGAGAAAATGGTTTGCGGGCTTGAATAATGCCTGAAAACAGAGACAAACACAACAAACATTAACGACCACCAATTAGGAACCAGTTTACAAAGAGAGTTAAAGTTATTACTATAGTTTGGCCAGAGTTTGTTCCACTTCAAGCATAGACAGGGAGAATCATACTGTCTTTTTCTAATGCTAGTACTCTCACTACTAAAAAAGGGATGGGTATAGCATGTTACTCTGACTGTTACTGCGCTTTTGGTTTGCCAGACTATATATTTACAAACAGATATCAAAATCGACCCGCGGCCCGATCCGCTCGTCTGTTGTGGTTATAATGAAACGAAGCGTGTATATTTGTATCTCAAATAGTGTTGTATCGAACATCTGTGACAGCTGTCAAAACAATTCTCAATTTTTCTAAATTTTCGACTGCGATTACGACCCTTTTTGGCATATAATTATTTATTAAGAAGTAGGTTTTGTTTGTATTTATTTTAGAATTTTGGGCTGTTTGTAAAATAATCTTTCATTTATAAAAAAAATTACATTAAATTATATAATCAATATAGGTTAGGTATTTTTCCAAGTTAATTATTATATTTTCAGGGAGGATGGGCGGACACGGTCACGCACCTTACGTGGTCCCTGACCACAAGCAGTTCCAGGTGAAAGGGATCCCGCAGCTCGAGGAGCTGGAGAAGGCTTTGGCCCAAAAAGGGCTAAAGGACCCTTGGATCAGGTAAGTTATTGCATTTAGAACCCCATGTTATTTTTTTAATTCCATAGATATTCCCTTCTCACCTCCCAAAGAGAATCATAAGAATCACAGATTTACACTTAGAGTTTGATAGAAATAAAGACTATCTATTAACTTTCTTCAAAATTACTGTCTACAATTAGGGGGCAAGGTATTAATACCACAACTGTACTGGATGATCTTATTGAACATACAATAGGTATGATAAAGAAGGCACTGTCATCGTTGGTCTGTTCGTGGTTGGTTGTCATACATTGTGATTATTCCTTACTACTAAAAACAAAACTTTTTTATCTGTATGAGGGTTTAGCGGTCAAACCCGATAAGTGTATAAAGTTGGTTTTCGAAATTCCAACGATACGTGATTTACGTTGAGTTCTTATTACAATTAAACATTTTCTCAACTTATCGGGTTTCACCCCTAAACTCTCGATAAATGACTCACCCTATTGAATATGCTCTTTTATGTTCCAGAAATGAGGCGTGGCGGTACAATCCCGGTTTTGGCACCAGATGGGGCCGTGCCAAAAAAGTGTTCTTCCGCGGCTTCCCCATTGGCCTAGGACTGGCTCTGATCACCGCTGGAGCGGAGAAGATGCTCGGAGGCCATGGTCACGAAGAACATGGCCATGGGGATGCAGGCCACTAAATTATGAAGCTGTTAGTAAATAAAGTTATTATAGTTAATGCAGTTTTTTTTGTTTTATTGGTGATGTACAGTCTCACTACTGTACAGTCAGCTGCAGAGAAAAGGACCCCCCCTGCATACAAAGTTTATTTATTTATTTATTTTATTTTTATTTATTCCTTAAAATCAACACTTACAGTCTAGCTACACGTGTTAATACAGGACAGATACAGTGAGAATATGATACAAGATTAGTACTTAATTATTTAAGTTATTAACATTCTGACAAACCCTAAATACATATACTTACTTAACTAAGGATGGAACTTCGAGCAGAAATGGACTCTAAGTAACGGCTGCTAGTTGCAATGAAACTAGTTTCGGTGGTATGGAATATGTCCAGTTCGCTGTCGCTGTCCAATATTTCATTGAGAAGCGCCAACGCATGGTGCAGGGGTGAGTGCGACAGAGCATGAGTCTGCGCTTCCGGGACTGCAAAGAGGTAACGGCGACGTGGCCGGAGCTGAATAATAGGGATTGGCGCCACGTGGAGTGACACGAGGGCTAACAATGGCGGGTTACTTGTTTGGCCGCGAAGTAGACGGAAAAAATATCTTACGAGGAAGATATTTCTTCTGACCTCGAGGGAAGTATAATTCACCATTCCTAGTATATATGGAGTAGGGTACAAATGGGGGTAGTATCCATACATTTTATGGAAGAGGGAGCGAATAAATGTTTTCTGGACCATTTCCAGCATCAGGGTGTATTGTTTTTCGTGAGGACTCCAAATGATCGCATTAGACTCGAGTCGACTTCTAACATATGCATTAAATAATACACTGAGTGCCTTATGTGAATTGAAAAGTTTACATGTGCGGATCACAAAACCCAAGCATTTTCTCGCGGCATTGCAAGTGACGACAATATGTTGGTTAAAGGTAAGATGCGGATCAAAGCATGTACCGAGATCATGGACAGATGATACTTGCTGCAAAGGCTTGTTCTCAATTTTATAGTCATAGTGAAGAGGATGCTGAACCCGGGTGTAGGACATGAGTGAGCATTTATCTTCATTCAGAGACAATTTATTCCTAGTACCCCATGCCACTACACTGTCAATATCCTGTTGAAGTGTAGTACAGTCATAATAGCTACTGACAGGCTTAAGTAACTTTAGGTCATCAGCAAACATTAGGCACGTTGAGTGCTTTATAAATGCTGGCAAGTCATTAATCAGTATTAAGAATAGTATAGGACCGAGGTTGCTGCCTTGTCCTATTCCTGACAGTACTGGGTATGGAGTAGATTTTGAGTTTCCATACTGTACATATTGCTGCCTTTCCGATAGGTAGCTTGCCATTAAGGTTAATAGTGAGAAGGAAAAACCGGCTAGAGACAATTTTTCGAGCAAAATGTCATTGTTAACCCTATCGAAAGCCTTCCGGTAGTCAAAATAGGCAACATCAACTTGTATTTTCTCATCTAGATTATTGGCGATTAAAGTTGCAGCGTTTATAAGATTAGACGATGTCGAACGCTTTGGCAAAAAACCGTGCTGCTCATCACAGAACCAACCATTGAGCTGCTGGCGTATGTGCGAGTAAAGGATGCTTTCGAAAACTTTTCCGAATACCGACAGGACTGCTACAGGTCTGTAATTTTGGATGTCTGACTTTGAGTCAGATTTGTGAATAGGTATTACCTTTGTTGTTTTCCAGCGCGATGGGTAAGTCTTCGATTTCAAAGAAAGATTAAAAATAAATTGAAGGGGCTTCACAAATACTTCGCGACAGTCCTTAGCTATATACTGGGGGATTTCATCGGGGCCCTGGGTATGCTTGGATGGTAATTGGCTAATAGCTTTCCTGACATCATTTTCACTGATAAAGTCGATAGTGACGAGACGCAGGCTTTCCTGAACACCTATGTGATTTGGAGTGGAGGAGTAGGCTGCAGATGGATCTAAGGTTGGAGGTGTCGATAGATAGACGCTTTTGAAAAAGTTAGCAAATGAATCGGAGACTTCTTGTGGTGACATATTTCCGAAAGTAGCAGGCTGATTAGATTTTCTATTACTTTTTACAAAGGACCAAAATGAGGCTGGTTCTTTGGCTATGTTAGACTGTAGTGTCTTAATATATAGTTCATGAGATTCCTGAGATTTTATACGTACTAGTTTCCTATAATAGGAGAAGAATGCATAATCAAGTTGATGTCCTGTTCCTTTATAGTTTTTATGATGCTTATTTTTCAGGTTGTTGAGGTGGATAATTTCGATAGTGAACCAGTCGGGGTAAGTCTTTGTTCTTATTGAGTTATTTTTTACAGGGACAGAGTGAGAAATCGCTTCATCGAGTAAGGAGTAAAAATGGCTAACACTATCATCAACAGCATCACATGTATATAGCGAGGACCAGTCGGTGTTAGATAGCAAATGGTACAGTTTGGGAAAATTGGCTTTCCTGTAATTTCGTAGCTTACTCGAGTCTCTGGTGTTATTGTTATTTGTAATTATTGGGGTATTTGTAAAAAGGGTACTACACGACAGACTAATGTCTAAAGGTAAATGGTGCTTCTCTGAAGAAACAAGGCCAGCGACGGCTTCTGTAATTGTTATATCCATAACTGCTCGATTTGATAGTACTAGGTCAAGTATACGGTTCAAGCTATTTACAATACTATTTTGTTGACATAGGTTGCAATACGATAATAGTAATTCAAAATCCTTACGAATAATAGACGTAGTGGAATACAAATTAAAGTCACCTAAAATAATTGTAGGCAGAGGATGGTCAGATACAATACGTTCAATGCATTTAAATATTGAGTGGTAACGAGCTTGTGGAAAGTTTGGTGCCAGATACACTACACACAGAATAAAACGTAGATGACTTCTTGTAACTTGAGCACATACAATTTCGTCTTCTGGTTCAGCGCCACAGGTTCAGTTTGTATGGCAGCGGGGGCCTTTTTCGTTGCAGCTGACCGTACATATTTCTGTTTACGTCACAGCCTACTTTAGCCCGCGTTTCAATGCTATATTATAAGTAACCAAATGACAGTGCATACCTAACTTGCATACGATTAACATCAACAGAAGGAATAGCTAATTAGTTTTCCTTAACTATTTTTACCAGTAATAAACCGGTGTAACTTGAACTCATCTACTTCCTCATCTCAATGCACTCAACCCTATCAAGCAAGTGTAAGGGCTAGCTGACCCCTACAGGTGACGAACCTAGATGCAGTCAGCAGCAGATATAGCTAAGCTGGCGAGGTGCTCAAATTTAACTGGACATGACTTTATTGTTAAGAATAAATGTGTGTAGGTCATTTTGAACATCTCACCAAAAGGAAATTGAAATTTACTTTACGCACTATTATCACTGCATGCGGCTGTATTCACTTGTGTTTAGTCACTACGCGCGACATGTTTCGGAGAGCTTAGGTCTCCATTCTCAAGCACTAAGAGTGCTAGGCGAACCGATTCACTACCCCGACGTTACAGCGCCGCGATAATAGTGTTAATATGTCTCACGAAAGTTTAAATTCAATAAATCTGTCGCAAATTAAATACTACGTATGAAACACATGGTCTTGTTAACCCTTTGACCGCCAAAGACGTCAAATCACGCGCACGGAAAGTCGTGGCCCCAACGCCAGCACGTGATATCACGTCCAAAATATACCCAGTTAGCCTTGTGCGCTCGCGCGCTCTGGCGCTGGGGGCACGATTTTCCGTCTGATGCCTGGCGTTCAAAAGGTTAAGGGTGGATTCCGAAATAAAAAAATGTATCCTTGTTAACTATTTTATTAACAGGGTGTAACAATTTTAATTTAAAAAATACATTACATTATGAATGCTTTAGGCGCCATTGCACCAAATTAGATGCACTTAATTTACGTCACTCTGGGCGGTAAGTGAGATTTACCGCCCACGGGCGCAGCGGCAAATCTCACTTCACACCCAGGAGAAGACGTAAAATTGTGTACACACCACGGGCGGTAACAAAGATGGCCTCAGATCCCTTGTTTATGGCCCTTACCTTCGGTTCGGGCCACAAATACCCGCGATCTGAGCCGTTCTTTATTTTACCGCCGTAGGTGCGTAATGTACTATTACTTTTTATATTGGAAAATGACAATACTTTGACTTACTCACTTCTTCCCATTTAGCACTACAGAGTTAAAAACATTTAGATATTTTAAAATGTATACAGTACAGCATGCAGCAGCAGGAGTTTCTTTCACAATGATGCAGGAATCACCTTTTCCATAGATAAATAAGTAAGCTTAGAATGCTCACTCCATACAACTGGTTATTGCCTGAAAGCTTGACATGATGAAGGCATGACGAGTAAAAACAAAGAGAACTAAGGGAGGAGGGCGTAAATAGGGCGCCCGTGGTTTCATGCCCCCTGTCCGCGCCCCCCTCAGTCCCTTAGCCTGCAATATGTCAAATTTTAGCTTTGTTTGTGTCGACGGTTCCTATATGATGGATGCCCATAAGGTAGCGGTGTTGACAGCCCTGGTCGTCGCGTCCATCAGGTCAAGTTCCGAGCAGGAGTACGGGCATTATATGGGCTAACAACCAGTTGTATGGAGTGAGAACTATAAGGTCATTTAATTATCTATGCAACAAGTGTGTTAAGATCATTTTGAACACCTTATCCGCTTAGCTACTTCTGCTGCTGGATGTACAAATATAAAAGAATAGCCCATAGAACAATTGTAAATTCTAAAAAATTTTACTAAATTGGAAGCTTCATTTTTTCACAACTCTTCTACAATTGATAACTATTTGCCAAGGATGTTATAATGGCTCCTCTACATGATGGGCCATCATAGGGACGCAGCTATGTGTTAGAAGGAGCTAACGGTATTGCGATCTCGTTCCGTTGTATAGCTGCGTCCCTATGATGGCCCATCATGTAGTCAGCCTAAGACATGAATTGACAATGCTCATACAAAATCGCGTCATTCCAAATTACGGGTGATATACGCGACCAATCAGGAATCAGCTAGCAAAACTAGAGAAATATCATTATAGGCTACATACCAAAACGAAAATTAAAAAAAAAACAGCAAATCATACAAATACCTAGTTCAAGAACATAGGAACTACATACATGAACTAGGGAATTACATACATTTATTTACATGCAAAGATACGCACATAAGCGTAACTATATTTATTTAAACAAGTCGAAAATTTACACATGTGTATAATCGTGACTGTATTTCAACATTTAAATTCTATACCTTATCAAATTTTGATGATCTCAATATTGTATAAAAATATTGATTGTATCCTAATACAAAAAGCGCAGTTAAACATGCGCAGCTAACGCCATCTATGACGCCACTGACGTCACTTATGACGCTACCAACGTCCCTTATGCCACTACCAACGTCACTTATGTCGCACTAACGTCGCTTATGACACTGACACTAACATTCATGGACTGATTTTTGTCTGGGATAGCTGAATTCGGCGCTCCATTCCGCTTAAGTGTGTGTTGCGCCTTAGAAGATGCAAACTCCGTAGGTTATATTCTCTTTGCCTGGCTCACGCGTAGAAAGATGACAACGATGTTAATCAGTAAGTGCGCAGCTAACGCCATCTATGACGCCACTGACGTCACTTATGACGCTACCAACGTCCCTTATGTCACTACCAACGTCACTTATGTCGCACTAACGTCGCTTATGACACTGACACTAACATTCATGGACTGATTTTTGTCTGGGATAGCTGAATTCGGCGCTCCATTCCGCTTAAGTGTGTGTTGCGCCTTAGAAGATGCAAACTCCGTAGGTTATATTCTCTTTGCCTGGCTCACGCGTAGAAAGATGACAGCGATGTTAATCAGTAAGTGCGCGGCTAACGTTATCTATGACGTACTAACGTCACTTATGATGCCACTATCACTTATGACGGCACTAAAGTCACTTATGACGCAAATAACGTCACATATAACGCCACCAATGTCACATGACGCCACCGACGTCATCTATGACCTGGCTCATGCGTTAAAAGATGGCAGCGACGGGAATCAGTTGGTCCTGGGCTTAAGGTCCTCGTAGCACGCTCGGAGGTAGATGAAGTTCTTCTTGGTTGGATTAAAATGCTCGTGACCCTGAAATTAAAGAAGAAAAAATTTTCAACCGATTTCAAGATTTCGAAGGAGGAGGTTCTCAATTCGTCGGGATCTTTGTTTTTTTTTTGCTATTTTTTTTTATGTACATGTCTATCGATTATTCGAAGACGGCTGAACCGATTCGGAAAATTCTTTTTTGTTTAAAAGAGTATCTTTAAAGTTGGTCCCATTGTCTCCAGGTCCAGATCTGATGATGGGATGATGGAGAAATCGAGGGAACTCTTCAACTATTATAGGCACACCCATAGTGATTTCACTATGTTTTACAGCAACTTGGTCATTACCTCTTGGAATAGCGGATCCTAAGTGAAGTCGGTTCTTTTCTTGGTTTTAATTATTTATACACACACACACACATACAATCACGCCTATATCCCAAAAGGGGTAGGCAAAGATCACGGATTTCCATTTGCTACGATCAATGCAGCAAAACGGCTCTCCGTGAGCCGCTTCTCGCCCCCGTGAAATAAATTTATAACCACAAATTATAACGAATTGAATCTTTAGCTAAAAACTTGGGGTCAAACGACTGTACAAACACAGTGACAGAGATGACAGATCCTTAAGAACTATGTACATACGATATACATACATTTAAGTATGGTACAAACGTGCACATAAGCGTCACACGTACACTTGTCCGCCATATGCTTACGTGACCAGTAGAAGGGGAAAGCTAAGGAGTGTACTAGTACGGCGGAAATTGGCCTGTTTGGAGATACGTCGTCGACATCTCTTCTAAATACCTAAAACTGGTATGGATGTGTTCCCCGTAGTCTCCTGAATACGAACTGACCGGTTTTAGTTTATGGAGGGGGGGACGGGTCGGTAAAAAGGGGGGGAAAGATGGCGGCTGACTGTTATCGATATTTGTTTACATCTCGAGTCCTATGAGACCGATCGGTTTGTATGAGATGTCATTTGAAAGACTATTAAATGTACTACAATTGTTTATAGATAACTGTAGTCATCACTTTAGTCCTTTACAAAATATTTGAAAAAATATGATTTTTTTACCGTGCATGTTTGCGTAAGTACTGATAAAACATGCTTATAACTCAATATATTATAACTTTACCGCAATCAATGTTATTATAAAATATACAGGAAATTTTATGAGCTTTCGAAAAATATAAGCCTTATTAGTAAGTAATATTATATAACCGAGTATTGATGAATTTTGTTCAGCATGGGTCACTGCGATTCCTCGTAGAATGGCAGCCGACCGACATCGTATTTTTATTATTTCTCGGAATCTATTTTACGGATCAAATCGTAATTGGTATCATTTGAAAGCATTTTAAATGTACTTTAATCCCTTCTTTGAAGTCTAAGATGCAAAATTAACAGTTTATTATTATTTTTAGAAAATGTAACATTTTTACCTAATAGACTGGAAGAAACAGGCTTGTTTGGAGAAAAGTCATCGATATTCCATCTAAATACCTAAAACTGGTATGATTGTATTCCTCATTGTTTTCAGGACATGAATTGATCAGTTTTATTTTATAAAGAGAGGGACGAGTCGAAAAAAAGTAGGGGGGAAAGATGGTGTCCGCCCGCCATCGAAATGTCATTGAAATTCGTTCACATCTCGAGTTCTATGGGACCGATATATTCGTGTGAGACGTCATTTTAAATATCATTAAACGTACTATAATTGTTTCTAAATAATTGTAGTCATCACTTTAGTCATTTACAAAATATTTGAAAAAATATTACTTTTTACCGTGCATATTTGCGTTAGTACTGAAAAATAATGTTTATAACTCAATAAATTACAACTTTACTGCAATTAATGTTGTAATAAAATATACGTGAAATTTTATGAGCTTTCGAAAAATATAAGTTTTATTTATATATAATATTGTATAACCAAGTAATGATGAATTTTGTTCAGCATGGGTCACTGCGCATCATCATATGAATGGCGGCCGACCGTTGTCGTATTTTCATTATTGCTCGTAATCTATTTTACGGATCACATCGTGATAGATATCATTTGAAAGCATTTCAAATGTACTATAATCGGTTCTTTATAGTCTGAGATGTAAAATCATCCGTTTATATTTTATTTTTAGAAAACGCAACATTTTTACCTAATACATTGGTGGAAACGAGCTTGTTTGGAGAAAAGTCGTCGACAGCTCTTCCAAATATCTAAACTGATATGGGTGTGTTCCTCATTCTTTCCAGGATATGAATTGACTATTGACTATTAAATCAAAGTTCAATGAAAATACTACGGCGGTCAGCCGCCGTTCATATGACGACGCGCAGTGACCCATGCCAACAAGATTGATCATTAATTGGTTATATAACATTAAATATAAAAAAACTTACGTTTTTAGAAACGTCATAAATTTTCCCATGTGTTTTATAATAAAATTAACTAGGATCAAGTCATAATTTATTGAGTTATAAGCATGATTTATCAGTACTTATACAAACATGCACGGTAAAAAAAATCAATTTTGATCAAATATTAAGTAAACGACTAAAGTGATGACTGTAATTATTTAGAAGCAATTGTAGAACGTTTAATAACCTTTCAAACGACATCTCACACGAACCGATCGGTCCCATAGGACTCGAGATGTGCATAAATTTCGATGACATTTCGATGACGGTCAGACGCTATCTATCCCCCTCCTCCTTGTTTTCGACTCGCTCCTCCCTCTACAAAAAAAACCTGGTCAATTTATATCCTGGAGACAATGAGGAACAAAACCATATCAGTTTTATGTATTTGGAAGATCTGTCAACGACTTTTCTCCAAACAAATCTGTTTCCTCCAGCCTTTTAGATAAAAATATTACGTTTTCTAAAAAAAAACTACAAACGGATAATTTTACATCTCAGAATTCAATAAACCGATTATAGTAAATTTAAAATGCTTTCAAATGATACCTATCACGATGTGATCCGTAAAATAGATTCCGAGCAATAATGAAAATACGACAACGGTCGGCCGCCATTCATATGATGATGCGCAGTGACCCATGCTGAACAAAATTCATCATTACTTGGTTATACAATATTATATATAAATAAAACTTATATTTTTCGAAAGCTCATAAAATTTCACGTATATTTTATTACAACATTAATTGCAGTAAAGTTGTAATTTATTGAGTTATAAACATGTTTTTTCAGTACTAACGCAAATATGCACGGTAAAAAGTAATATTTTTTCAAATATTTTGTAACCGACTAAAGTGATGACTACAATTATTTAAAAACAATTATAGTACGTTTAATAATACTTAAAATGACATTTCACACGAATCTATCGGTCTCATAGGACTCGAGATGTGAACGAATTTCAATGACATTTCGATGGCGGGCGGACACCATCTTTCCCCCCTACTTTTTTTCGACTCGTCCCCCCCTATATAAAATAAAACTGATCAATTCATATCCTGAAAACAATGAGGAATACATCCATACCAGTTTTAGGTATTTAGATGGAATATCGATGACTTTTCTCCAAACAAGCCTGTTTCTTCCAGTCTATTAGGTATAAATGTTACATTTTCTAAAAATAATAATAAACTGTTAATTTTGCATCTTAGACTTCAAAGAAGGGATTAAAGTACATTTAAAATGCTTTCAAATGATACCAATTACGATTTGATCCGTAAAATAGATTCCGAGAAATAATAAAAATACGATGTCGGTCGGCTGCCATTCTACGAGGAATCGCAGTGACCCATGCTGAACAAAATTCATCAATACTCGGTTATATAATATTACTTACTAATAAAGCTTATATTTTTCGAAAGCTCATAAAAATTCCTGTATATTTTATAATATCATTGATTGCGGTAAAGTTATAATATATTGAGTTATAAGCATGTTTTATCAGTACTTACGCAAACATGCACGGTAAAAAAATCATATTTTTTCAAATATTTTGTAAAGGACTAAAGTGATGACTACAGTTATCTATAAACAATTGTAGTACATTTAATAGTCTTTCAAATGACATCTCATACAAACCGATCGGTCTCATAGGACTCGAGTTGTAAACAAATTTCGATAACAGTCAGCCGCCATCTTTCCCCCCCTTTTTACCGACCCGTCCCCCCCTCCATAAACTAAAACCGGTCAGTTCGTATTCAGGAGACTACGAGGAACACATCCATACCAGTTTTAGTTATTTAGAAGAGATGTCTACGAAAATCGTGAAGGAGACGACTTTTGTTTAATTTGCTCCTACACTATACAGAATACGCGCCCAAACGTACCTTAGACCAATCATAGCCGACAGCGTAAGCAAAGATCTGCCCGTTATGGTTGAAAGCAGCCTTCGTAAGCGGCTGGTCCAGCAACTCTGAAGACTTCAGCTTCGTGCGGGCATCCTTAAAAAAAGGTTACATCAATCAATGATGCTAGAACCCAGAGATAATTAGTTACTACCGTTTTGGAATCCTGTATACGTTTATTATCCATCCTTATTTATCTTACCGTGTAAAAAAACACTTTCCAAAGGAATTATAAATATAAATAAATAAATAGATATTTGAAGACACTCTTATACAAATCAAGGTAGTTAGTTCCAAACTAAGCAAACTATGCAAACTAGAGATGGGCCGACTAGGGTTTTTGCCGACTACACAATCGGCCGACTAATCGGTTTTCAAATTGCCGATTAATCGGCCGACTAGTCGGCGATGCCGATCGTAGGTTTTAGCTAAGTTCGGGTGCAATCGGAAGCGCTCGTTTCGCTTCGTCCACCGTGCCATTGTCTATCACGCGTTCATGACCAGCGCTGGCGTGTTTGAAGGCAAAAAGAAAACAAATACTATAATAAGATTTAGATATTCATAACTAAGAAAAGGGTTAAACTTCTGCCAAGTTCTTATTTTCCTAGTAGGTATTAAAGTGCCGAATATTCGGCATTTTTTGCCGACTATAGTCTGTATTTTTAGGTATTTAAATAAAAGTAAACAAAATCTACCCTCCAATGGCTCCTTAAGCCAGTTGAGGGTAGATGAAAACATTACATGATCAAATAATGTAGGTTAAAGTCAGGTCGTTCGTTCAGTGACAGATCTAGGCGCTTTTGTATTTGGTTATATAATACTCGTTTTGGTTGGTTAACCAATAAATGTTATAACTACCCGAGAATGTACAAATTGTTTGTTTACTTTTATTTAAATACCTAAAGATACAGACTATAGTCGCCGACTAATCGCCGACTACAAATGATGCCGAATAGTCGGCTTTCCCGACTAGTCGGCGACTAGTCGGCCCATCTCTAATGCAAACTATTTACTTCTTTTCTCAAATGTTAACTGGAAGAGATCCCTTAAAGGGATAAGTTCGCCTTTGTACTTGCGTTTTCCTATTATTATATTGTTTTTGACTTGTTTTTGTACAAAAAAGAGTTATTGGGCGAATCAACTTTTTAATGTTGTTTACTCTGTCCCCGTTGTCCGAGGGACATCCTCATACTATTTCATAGAAAATCTTTGGTTGTCCAAGGGACGTAACCATAGCAACCAGGCGCTTTAAAAAGTTGATTGACTCTATTACATTACTATGGGTACAGTCGCCATCAGATATATCGGAGCGGCCAGGGTACTCAAAAATATCTGAACACGCACTTTATCGCCTTGACAATAGAGGCGTTGTTCAGATATTTGTTACCACCTTGGCCGCTCCGATATATCTGATGGCGACTGTAAGAAAAAAATGATATATTTTATTTTTAAAAACTATGCCAATTCGTTTTCTTAATCGTACTTAACCGTATGCTGAAATTAGAGGAAATAAAAAGAAACACGGTGTATAAGGTAGTAAAAAGGTGGTCACGTCATGACATACCTTGTCCCAGAAGGAGAAGGAACCGTCCGAGCCCACGGTGGCCAGGGTTCCGTGCATGGGGTGGAACGCTATGTCGTTCACTGCGTAGATATCCTGGAAAAAAAATGGTGGCCTGTAAAGTCGGTTTAGAGACGGTAATTTTGTGTGATAACGTCATTAGAAAACATTGACGAAAATTGCACACTTTTACTCGTATTTATGAGTTGAATTCTTCACTTCGGGTTCGTCGGGTTGACGCACTGTATGGCGACCCTGCCTTCCACAGAGCCGAGCGCTACACTAACCTGATATCAAGCATTAGTGCCCGCAGACCGATGACACTTGAACGTGAAGTTATCCTTCGGGTTCGTCGGGTTGACGTACTGTATGGCGACCCTGCCTTCCACAGAGCCGAGCGCGAAACTAACCTGATAGCCAGCATTAGTGCCCGCAGACCGATGACACTTGAACGTGAAGTTATTCTTCGGGTTCGTCGGGTTGACGCACTGTATGGCGACCCTGCCTTCTATAGAGCCAAACGCGAAACTAACCTGATAGACAGCATTGGTGCCCGCAGACCGATGACACTTGAACGTGAAGTTATGCTTCGGGTTCGTCGGGTTGACGCACTGTATGGCGACCCCGGCTTCCACAGAGCCGAGCGCAACACTAACCTGATATCCAGCATTGGTGCCCGCAGACCGATGACACTTGAACGTGAAGTTATCCTTCGGGTTCGTCGGGTTGACGTACTGTATGGCGACCCTGCCTTCCACAGAGCCGAGCGCGAAGCCGGCCGGCTGCTTAGTCTTCTTGTCCTTGAATTAAAAAAAAAACTTCTGAATGTAGGTATCGTTAACGCCCCGTAGCGAACGAAACGCACCTGTCCTGTCGCACTAATATACAAGTGTGAGAGAGAGAGAGGTGACTATGAAACGCTACGGAGCGGTAACGATTGGCACGTTGGCTACGCACCCTGATCTGATCCCGATAGATAAGGATTAGGGTAAAAAAGGGTAGTAAGTCCTCATAATGCCCACCTTGAAGATGGCGATGCAGCGGTGCTGGTGCTTCAACGGGGACTCGATGCGCTTGAATTCCGCCGGCTTGCCCTCCAGCGTGTAGAGGCAGATGCCGCGGTCGGCTGTACCGACTACTGCCATTGGGTAGTCCTGGAGAAACGAAATTATTTGTTTAACTAGAATTTGCCCGCGACTTCGACTGTGTAAAAAATATGTTCAGTATGACTTTTCTAATCACCTCTCACAATATGGTTGGTTATTGGAAAAACACTCTGTACAGCCGCAGGAAGCCAATGCCGGTTGCTCCGTCAGCTAAATTCGATAAACTCCGAAAATCGCTCCGTGTCATTGGACCCAAGATCTATAATGCTGTCCCACCTGACATAAAGTCGGCTGAAAATGACGCTGCATTTTCTCGAAAACTTAAAACGCTGCTAATTGAAAGAGTATGCTACAGCGTGGATGAGTTTGCGCAACTAAACCAATATAGCTGTAAGCCCTTAAAAGATTAATGTATCGCCCACCTAGTTATTTTATTCTTAACATATTAGTATTAGAGATGGGCCGACTAGTCGCCGACTAGTCGGGAAAGCCGACTATTCGGCATCATTTGTAGTCGGCGATTAGTCGGCGACTAGTCGGCAAAAAATGCCGAATATTCGGCACTTTAATACCTACTAGGAAAATAAGAACTTGGCAGAAGTTTAACCCTTTTCTTAGTTATGAATATCTAAATCTTATTATAGTATTTGTTTTCTTTTTGCCTTCAAACACGCCAGCGCTGGTCATGAACGCGTGATAGACAATGGCACGGTGGACGAAGCGAAACGAGCGCTTCCGATTGCACCCGAACTTAGCTAAAACCTACGATCGGCATCGCCGACTAGTCGGCCGATTAATCGGCAATTTGAAAACCGATTAGTCGGCCGATTGTGTAGTCGGCAAAAACCCTAGTCGGCCCATCTCTAATTAGTATATTAGTGATGTCTTTAAATTATGTCTTGATTCATATTGTAATATCCAAACTATAAAACCTGATTATTATAAGATTAAAATGCTCATGTTAACACTAATATGTAATAATAATACTGTAATACAATTGTATGCTTATTATGAATGTATGACCTGTAAATGAATTAATTTACCAATAAAGAATCTATCTATCTATCTATCTATAAACTTTCTACGAAAACTATATTGCTTATCAGTAAGTGTAGTCCTTTTTAATTAAGTTGTTTATACGCTGTTTTGTGTAGAATGGCACACAAACTTGGGGTTCTTCAAGAAGCGGGCGTACAGACAGGGCTCTCAAATGACGGCAACGCTGACCGCTTCCCATTGGGCGGCTCGTCTACTCATATACTACTAGCTTCATAATAAAAACCATCATTATACGTGGCCCGACACGCATTTGGCCGGTTTATGTGTGAAATGACTTACCACATCGGCACAATAGCACCTCTCCGAGAGATTCATACTCATGATCGGCTGAGAACTGCGAGTGTCCCAGAACTGAAACACGAGGACATAGTTGAATAAGTATAATTTGATACAGTCCGTGAGCTCTCAGTAGAACCTTCGGGTTTTAGAAAGAGACGTCGGGTATCAATCAACAGTGACACGTGAAAAAGCAGAACAGCAATATTACCTTCGTGTGTCATCGCCGATTCCCGAAGGTTCTTCTTAAAGCTCACGAACTGTACGTTATATGTAGAAGGAGAATAGCCAGATGTACATACAATAGTTATTTATTATACAATTGTGCAAAGTTGATGTTTAAACTCTCGTGCTTTATGGAGACCCGAGTCTGCGAATGATCCCAAAATTGAGCTACAAGCAGCGTAAAGAGTGGTCCAAAATATGGGATCTTGAGCGTACGAGGGCTCCAAGGGAAAAGAGGTTGAACAAACTTTGCTCCCGAGTATAATACAAAATATTTCAACACACATTTTATAATACAAAATATAAAAAAATTTTAGCTAAATGAACGCGAACGCTTTCAAAATTATATAATTCAAAATCATCTTTTTAATAAATAATAATAATAATAAAGCGATCATTGTGCCAATAGTTGTTTCTGCGAACGGTCTCATAGCGAAGAGTCTCGACCAACATCTTGAGAGACTTTCGCTACGGGGTTGTGGTTGGATCAAGGGTCAGATACAGAAGGCGGTAATTCTGGACACGGCGTGCATAGTCCGAAGGTTCCTCACTCTGCGGCCCTAACCACCGGCAGCCTGGGCCTTGCTCCGTTGCCGGCGGCACCCTAGGATAGGTTTTTTATAATGTTTTTATTGTTTTTGTATGTTTTTGATGAATTTTTGTATTTTACTTTTATAAAAATATTGTAAAAAACCTACCACTAAGACGAAAAATGAATAAAGAGCATAATAAAAATCATTTATTTCAGACATACGTCCATCAGGGTTATTTGCATATAAAAACAAGGCTTAATAAATATTATTAGTAAATTTAAAACAAACACTAATTTACAATTACACAAACATACACGCTAAATAGATAAAATAAAACACAAACATTAATCCATGCCCCTTGTAAATTGTGGCACTGGCGCATGTAGTCGGAGCCAATGCCGTAACTGAGGACTATCCCACCTGGTTAATTTAAAGCTAATTTAAAGTCTATCCTGCCACTCCTGCCATATAACGTCAAAAAATAATTTACGACTTGTACCAAATTACTTTCCCCACATGTATGCGAAAAAATGCGTTTTCCCCACTGCTTTCAATGGATAAAGAGCGCGTTTCCGATGTGAAGTAATGAAAAAGATTTGCCCAAGCTGAAACAGATTCAATTTATGAATTACCTTGAGCGTTTTGTCCCACGAAGCGGTCATAAGGCACGTGTAGTTAGGAGCCTTCACCCAGTGGCATGTCTTCACTGGCGCGTCGTGAGCTGCTACCTGCGCACATGGATCATGCAATGAGGATCAAACTCTTACGACAAAAATCTCTATTACGGCAAGTGCGATAGAGAGGGAGATAACGAAACTACGTTCTTCGACATGCAGTAGCACTGCAGGCTTGTGTTGCTTAAGTAACAAGAATAACTCGTTCCACAACTGCACAGCGCACACTGTAAATATCCATGCCAATATTATAAATGCGAAAATCACGCTTAAACTGCTGAACCAATTTAGATGAATTTTGGTATGAACATAGTCCCGGGAAGGACATAGGATAGGAATAATATAGAAGATAGTTTTTATTCCACAAATCATCCCTTTAGTGGGTGACAAAGAGGGTGCAAGTTTGTATGGAATCGTGTTTATTGTAGATGGCATTTGCGCTAAATTAATATTAGCTATAAGATTTTAGTAAGGCGTTTCATTAATTCCTTATGGCGAATGTTAATCCCATGCCAATAAAGTTGACGATGCACAGCAAGAATAAAATTGGAGTTGGATTGGCTTTCCTTATCAGAATGCGATAAAGTCTATATACCTGAATGGTCTGGTTAGCTGCCAGGTCCCAGCATTTGACACTTTTGTCTGTTGATGCCATAAACACTTTAGATCCATCCTGCAAAAAAAAAAAAACAAATCATCACATGATTGGTGAAATAAAAAAGCTCTTTCACAAACTTTCATGATTAAAAACACGTTTTTTGTTGCCAACTGTATCATAACTAAAGAACACTGTTATTTTAGCCTGACCCGTATGTATACCTACATCCTTGGCCAGAAGTATTAAGCATAGTTAGTAACTGTTATTAAAATATATATTTGAAGTTCACTTACATCATGCCAGGCCACATCCAGGATGGGGCCGTCCATGCCTTGCGCAGCTTTAGGGACAGTTTTTCCAGATGCCTCCACCTCCCAACATCTCACCTGAGGAAAGACAACGTTTACAGTATCTCAAACATAACATGAAAAACCTTTATTTACTAGGTGGGCAAACTCAGAACAGGGCCTTTGCTCCATACTAAAATACCGGATTTTTTTTTCATTCTTTCGTCTACTATTTTCTATTTAATTTGAATAGGCCATTGATATACCTAAGTAAAGCTTCCTTCTACGGTTTCTGGCTGTTGATATCCAGTTTTGAGAACACTCAACTGTAAATCTCGTTTTTAGACGCCCTTCGCTGTATCTTGGAAAACAATCTTAAGATTCTTAAGAAATATATCTTTTTTGTATTTAAAGAGTGCAATGTAAATACAAATATTCTGGCATAACGTACCCGACAGTCCCACGAACCAGCAATAAGGAATGTTTGCGGCACCGACGGAGGGGAAAACTCGAGAGCCGAAACGGTGTCCTCGGGCGGAGATGCCACCTCCAGATCTTTGTTGGGGTTGCCCCCGGGTGCTCCCATTTGGTTAAACATCTCGTTGAAACTGCACTAGAAGAAATTGAAGACTTAATTAAGAACGAAATCATAGCATTTTGTACGGTAGATTATTAACATGTTATGATGATGCAGTTAATAGAAAGTATGCAAGAATGATGACTTGATACGTTTGCTAAGAATAAAAACACGATTAAGGTACCTTTACAGCTGATTTACTGATGTTTTGTTTAAATAACAGTGACAAACCGTTTTTACGTTTTTTAGGTTATGTTATTATCGGTTTTTTTTTATATGTCAAAACTGCATGAGGGCTTTGGAAATAGAAACAAAAAGATTATATATAAAACAAATTAAATGAACCATTATTTGATATATGACGGTATTTCACATACTTTTTTATCATTTTTTACACTTCGACATTTAACTTTTAAAAGTGTTTTAAATCTGCGTTATAAGCTGTTGCTTAAATAGACTCCCATAATGTACTCCGTACACTGTCAGTATTTCGTCTGTATTACTCTGTATCTCATCAGTATTATTGCGCATTTAATGCCATTTATCTCGTTGTTCCAGCATTGATCTAGTATCAGCAGCTATACTGTGCAAATTATTGATTGCATAGAGGGAGCTTAAAATAAACTGTCAAATTCAATTGAAAGCTGTCAAATTTGTTTGTCTTGTCCTAACGCTCCATATTGTATTATTGCAGTTTTTCCTTTACATATTAATGTAAATCTTTAGTTTTTTCTAAAAGTCCTGTTTAAAATCATATCCAAAACTGTACTGTACATGTTTCTCAGACGCATTCGCCGAAACGCCAGGACTTAGCTTTCGCGATGGGTAGCACGGACTTTGTGGCCATAAAGGACCTCAAACCAGGCATGAAGAACATCAACGCAGTCTTCATAGTGCTTGAGGTCGGCGGGCCTACGCTTACGAAAGAAGCCAGAGAGGTTAGGACGCTCAGAGTAGCTGACGCAGGAGCTGCTGTCAACCTCTCTGTTTGGGATGAACCGGGCGCTTTACTTATGCCTGGGGATATCGTGCGGCTTACAAGAGGCTACGCAGCCTTATGGAGAGGCGCTCTAACTCTATACGCAGGTAAATCAGGAGATATACAGAAAGTAGGCGAGTTCTGTATGCTGTTTAACGAACAAGTGAATATGAGCGAGCCGCAGCCTACCCCCCCTCCCCCGCCCATGTCTACTACCCCTGCGACCCCCGCTCCGCGCGCGACTCCGCCAGCGGTGAACAACAGCAACAACAAGCCGTTTCAGTCAGACAACAAGATTGGTGGGCATAAGACTTATGTTAGAGGACGAGGGCATCAGAGGAACAATAATAGGAGGTAGCGCTTCAGTGATATTCAGGACTTCATTCGCAGAAACATTTTGTGATAGCCTTGAATTAACACGACAGCAACAACATAGTATGTACTTTTGCATAAGTGAGAAAGAGAACTTATCATGTGTTAATACAGGACAACATAATACATGATCTCACAGTGAACCACCAGTCTGTCCGGAAAGAGAAGTGTCATAGAATGTATGAGCTCTCATATAAATCAAGACACTTCTCTTTCTGGACAAACTAGTTGGTTTACTCCGTATCAACACTTAAAGGGTGTTATAAGTTTAACCACTCTTTGTGACGTTTTCAAGCCCAAGGTACATTATTGTCGATTGTTAATAGTTTATTTTTAAATGAATTAGTATGGCAGTAATGCCTTAAGGTATGCGTCGGCAAGAGGCTGCCGCGACCCGGCAGTCGCTGCCCTGCAGTCACTGCCCGGCAGTCGCCCTACTGCTTTATAGGGATTTGTAAGACACACCGTCCGCAGCAGGCGGCTGAGCGGCGCGGCCGTGGTCGCGCGACCTTGGCAGCGCCGCCGAGCCGCTCCCGTAGCAGTACGGCAGCGCTGCTCGCTCGCAGCGGTCGCAAAAATGGTGTCTTTTAACAGTTTTAACGAAGAAAACGACGAGTATTTAGTGGAGCTTATTGCTAAACATCCAGCGCTTTATGATTTTAGACTGAAAGCTTCTACTCCTCTTTGGTGAAAGTAAAATCATCATTATTTCATCAATTTCATCATCTTATTCTTCGTCTTTAAATTGTCAAACATCGTTATTTTTAATAATACGCAACCGAATCGCACAACTGCTAGCACTGACTCCTATGTGACTACTGCGCGTGGCAGTCGGCAGCCGCCGCCCGGTCGCGCCTATCCGAATGCTTACGGCGGCGCTGCCCAGCAGTCACGTTCGGCGGCGGCGGTCGGTCGCGGCGGTCGGGTCGCGGCAGCGTCTTGCCGAATGCTATCTTTATTGACAACCGACAATCATGTACAGTTGACGTCAAAGATATGTTTACACTTTAGCACCTTAATCCTTTGTAATAAGGTGCAAAAGTGTAAACATATCTTTGATGTCGACTGTACCTTTTAAAACATTACTTGAAAACGGAATATTTGTTTATGGCCTTGTGTGAAAAAAGTTAAACCGATTTAGTAGATTTTTTTTACAACTGATGGACAAATCAAATTATTGTATTTAAAGCGGGTTGTCTAGCCAGTAATCTTAGATATGTTTTATCAAAATCAGTTCAGCCATCGGTTTCATAAATTGTTCATTTATAATAGTTCTACATATGTAATCATTCAATAATCATGTTTGTGTAAATGTTAGTTAAAACAACATCCACATGTAATTAGATTTATATTAAGTAAACTTTTATACCCATAAATTTCTGAGTACAGTTGCCATCAGATATATCGGAGCGGCCAAGGTGGTCACTAATATCTGATGCCTCTATTGGTCAAGGCAATAAAGTGCATGCTCATTTATTTTTGAGTACAGTCAGCAGCAAAAGTAGCTAAGCGGGCAGGGTGTTCAAAATGAGCTGGACATGACATTATTGTGAAGAGAATAAAAGCATGCATGCATCTGCTGCCTGTACCCTGGCTGCTCCGATATATTGGATGGTTATTGTACCTAAAATGCCATTGCTAATGCTATGGAACCTTAATGATTAAGATATTACTTTCACAATAGTATTTTGTGCAACAGTTACATAATGAGGGTTCTTAAGATTCGAGGGTCGAAGTTACAAAATGAGGCAAAGCCGAATTTTGTAAAAACAGACCCGAGAATTTTAAGAACCCTTATTATGTACCGTTGCACACAATAGTTTTTATACGAGTGCTTAAGCAAGCCGGTAAGAATTGAGTTCGACGAAAGCCGTGCACATCCTACTGCTTCTATGTAATCTCGTAACGTTCGATCTCCCGGTGGATTGTGCCGGCGGCGACACGCAATGCGGGGCCCGACAACAGTTTCACAATATTGTATGGAAATCCTTTCTGTCATTGTTATGAATGCTACAATATGCGACCATAGAAGCTCTATCAAAAAGTATGCGCTAGTAGTTCCGCCACCACAATCTCAATTCGAGTATTACAGTCGCCGAGTATAAAAAGAACTATTTGATAATGGACTGACAATGACTAATTTTCCAAAAATTCACGACATACCTCTATTTTCGGTAGCAGGTGCCATAGCGCCATCTGTTGTATGAAAGTATTTGAAATGAAAGCGTCAAAACCCCGAACGGCCCGAACAAATAGGACTTAAACTTGTTGTGCTAGTGACGCGATAGATGGCGCTAAAACTTGTACTACAGTTAGCAGCAGAAGTAGCTAAGCAAGTTGGGTTCAAAATGCCCTCCACGCGCTCTTGTTCTCTTAACAATAAAGTTGTGTGTAGCTTATTTTGATCACCCCTACCGCCTAGTTACTTTTGCTGCTGATTATACGCGATTTTGTATAGGATAGCTGGTATTTGCTGGATATTTTTTAATCAAATAGTAACCTAGCAACCACATATATTAGGTATTAATTACTTTAATCAAATCAAACATATCAGTTTTGGAACACGCAACGACGATAGACAGACATTAATTGTCAGTCCATATGTTTTATGGGTCCTTGGTTTAACTAAATGTACTATGTTAATCAGAGATGTATATTTTGACAACTAACTAATAATAATAGCGACAATTAACATAATGTTGTAAATAAGAAGAACAAGTTTACATTGCAAGTTATGTAACTATCGGATGTAACATTTTTTTTCACATAACTTTTATGTAATATTGACTTTGTATATTGTCTGGTATTTCATAAACTTGTATGATTTCGTGGTCTTTAAGGACTTTGTACGTATTTAATTATGTAATTATAAAGTAAACAACATAACATATTTTTTTTTAAACCTTTGACGTATTGACGCGTTGTCGTATCCGATACTAGCTGAACTAGTGTGTTTTTAAATACCATGACGGTGGCAAACAAGCATACGCCCCGCCTGTTAGTAAGCAGCTACAGCAGCTTATGGAAGCTGGCAACTCCAGAGAAGTCACATGTGCGTTGCCGACTCGTAAATATAAAGGAACCTTCTCAAATTGCATCGTTTTTGAGCTCTTTGTCGACCTTACCCACCGGCAGGAACGCAATAATATGACTAGTCATATTCGGTTATGGGTCTACTGAACCGATTTAAGTAGATGAAAATTAGTATGGCGATATCTTGAGTCCTGTGAAACGACATACGATAGTTTTTATCCCGAAAACCAACCCTAGAGGGTATGAAAAGGGGTTGGAAGTTTGTATGGGGAATTATTAACCGCTGAACCGACCATTAAGATGAAACTTGGTACATACATAGTTTGAGCCCCGGGAAACAATATACGATAGTTTATATCCCGAAAATCATCCTTTTAGGGGGTAAAAACGGGGTTGAAAGTTTGTATGGGGAATCAATAACATTCATTTCATATTATAAATTAATGTTTGACGCAACCGTATCTTTATGGGTTATGTAGGAAGATACTATTGCTGGATTTGCTGGTGACTGTACATTCACATGTTTACACTTGACCTCAATCGATCTAAGACACCGGCGATGGCTCCACCCTTTCCTAGTTTTAGCTTTAGTTTCGACAGAACAACCTGTTGTATATTAGGGGCAAAACGCACTGCGGAATGCAGCTATTCAATATAGACAGAAACAGCTGAAAGGCGGAACTTAAATAAAATATTTATTACAGGTCATAAAACAGTGATCCATACTAACCCTAGCCTATGCAAACCCTACCGCGACGTATATCCATCGTATATCTACATGGCCCACCTATACAAACAATGGCCCAATATTTGGTGAGTTGGTAGTTAACACTTTGCCTATGGTGACTGAATTAAGCATATACTTGTGAAAATTCGACGGGTTTCACCGCGACTGAATTGGCCTAAGGGTCAGGGCGTCAACCGCGAAAGCTGAAGACGCCGGTTCAAATTCGGCCTCGGATGCCGAAGGACTCGTAACTTTTTTTGAAATGAATTTTTGCGCTTCCCGGCTATGTTTGTCTATGAAAGCTGAATTCCGCAGAAGTGTATGTCGTGCGGTATAGTTTGCTGAACTCAGAGCTCGTTCTAAAGGCCTCTACAAACATTAGCAACTAGTCACCTGCGATTTAATACAATGCAGTTTTTGCTCCATCGATTGATTTCGTTGCACCTACCTAGACGGCAATGTCTCGAAATCGCGCGCGTTTTGTGTCAATATTGCATTGCGCTGATTGTAGAGGCAATAAGTTTCTCACTATTGTGTTTAAAACCGCGAACCGGAGGTGCCTTAAAAAAGTTCAGAGCGGTGATTACTGCTAATGTGTTATCAACTCTATTCCATGCTAAATAAACAAGAAATTGCATCGTATCGATGCCATCGATAGTATCGATACCAATAAGTGATTGGGTATTTTCGGAAATCGTTGTAGACGGAAAACACTCTTAGCGGAACTAATCTCCAGATCTCGCTATAAGGATAGTACAGTCGCCATCAGATATATCGGAGCGGCTAAGATGGTCGCAAATAACTGAACAACGCTTCTATTGTAAAGGCCATAAAGTGCATATTAAGATATTTTTAGTTAATTAAATGAAATGAAAAACGTTGATTTAGACTTTCACGGTTTTTACTCCTAATTATTTGTAATAAACGGGACTTAACCACTTTCTTCGCGACCACGGGGACAATGTCGTCCTCGAAACGTCGAAGGTAATTTAAAAATTATGGTTCTCTGCCTTTTCGCCGAAAATTGTATTGCTGAATTTCACTTGCCAACCAACTTTTCGCAGAAGTTTCATTTGGCCGAATTTCATTTCCCAACTTTACATAATCCAACCTAACCTAACCCAACCTAACCTAGTATGTAATTTCTGCGAAAAGTTGGTTGGCAAGTGAAATTCGGCAATGCAATTTTCGTCGAAAAGGCAGGATCCCGAAAATTATATACGCGGTTAAGTCCCGTTTATTACAAATAATTATGAAAAACGTTTACTTTCAGGACACTAGTGTGGCCCATACATAAATAGTATTTATTAAATACCTTAAAAACTAGCATATATATTACACTAGCGACCCGCCCCGGCTTCGCACGGGTGCAATTATACATATAAACCTTCCTCTTGAATCCACTTGAATCACTCTATCTATTAAAAATAACCGCATCAAAATCCGTTGCGTAGTTTTAAAGATCTAAGCATACATAGGGACAGACAGCAGGAAGAGACTTTGTTTTATACTATGTAGTAATTACTAATTATAAACTAAAACTATTATTTTGGTGGCCGCTCCGATATGTTTGATGGCGTCTGTACCTACTTATAGCAGTTATAGCAGACTAAATAGAGGGGTTCTACTCGCGAAATTGTGTCATATCTGGTGTGACCAGCTCTCCTATTGATGAAGATTAGGAACCTATTTCCAAGGTTTCACCACTTCCGTGACAGCCTCCAAGAAGGATCTTATGACTAACGGGGCTTTCCTAATGTATGACCATTGAGTTCATTATGATTATGAAGTTAGCTTCATTAGGCCCCACTTTTTACTTATTCTCATTTTTTTGCGAGCTCGTCACTTAGGCCAGAAAAAAAGCTTAAAGTGCTTAGGTACAGTCGCCATCAAATATATCGGAGCGGCCAAGGTAATCAAAAATATCAGAACATGCACTTTATCGCATCGGCCTTGACAATACAGGCGTTCGGATATTTCTGACCACATTAGCCGCTCCGATATATTTGGTGGCGACTGTACTTTTATTTTTTGTATGAAATTGAATCTTATATTATGTTGGAACATTAGTTACATTTCTGATATAGTTAAACTAGTTTAACTAGGTACAGTCAGCATCAATAGTATTTTTAAGTACCTTAGCCGCTCCGATATATCTGATGGCGACTGTACTCCATACACCACCTTTTGGGATTGCGCAAACTTGGATTACACGCATTTACGGTAAGGATGGCTTACGCTGTACCGTTCCGCGTCCTCCTCGTGACGTGGTCCTCAGAGGTCACTTGATGTTCTCTATACAAATTGCAGTGTCGGAAGTCTCGTGTAGGATGCGGAACGGAACGCTACAGCGTGATCCATCTTTTAAGAGGAATTTCCTCCCACGAACGCTGCGGCTGTGGAATGAACTCCCTGGCGTGTTTTTCTCATAGAGCTACAGTATGTATGAGTTCTTCAAAAAAGGAGTGATATGTTCTTAAAGGGTGAGCAACGCGCATGTGAATCCTCTGGGGTTGCAAGCGTACACATAGGCTACGGTAACTGCTCGTGTATAAAAAAATTAGGACCATATGAAGGTATCTAAACAATTTCCAGCTTACTGGAAATTTATTCTTCGAAAAATTATATTTCATTGGCCTATACTTACAACTATTAGTTGACTGAGGAGCCGAGCGTAACGAGGCGACGAACGTCTCCGTTTTCACTGGTACGACGATTTGGCAGATTGATGTGTGTGTATTGGTTGGTCAGTGTCGGTCTAGAGGTCGCATTTTTCATCCGATTTCGATGAAACTTGGCATGTACGTTTCTTGATTTATTTGCCAAAAATTGTCGAGCCATTATAATGATGGAGGGAAAATGAGGGGGGAAAGGGGGAAGTTTGCTGTCGCGTTATTTATGTTCTCCAAAGTCTACGGTTCACAGAACCACTAGTTATTCTGTGGTTCTACTGGTTCTACGGCGACCACCTACGACTAAATATGGACGACGTTCTGGCACAAAATGAACACCCACAAAAGTGTGGGGTAATTTTTAGAGCTAGTACGATTTCCATGCTTATTACCTTCACTGGCCTCTATCCTATCTACTCAACGAATTATGGTGGTGTGACGTCATACTAAATATAATAATACTTAGAGGTAGGTACTTAAAGTTGAAATGTTAAAACCAAACGAAAGGCACCCATGACACCATTGACCATTTTAAGCTTAACTATGAGTATCATGTAGTGCTATTGTAATTGCTAATAGCATTGTATAACATCTTCATATTTGTCGGACCATCTTCATGTTAATGCCCCCCTTTTTATGGTGATTGATTTTATTATGCAACTAATCAACACACCTGACAGCGCGGGAATGCTCTATGTGTGATGGGCACCTTGCCGAGGTTTAAATGGTCGCTTTTAGTTAGGTACCTATTTTTATTCAACAGACTTCAAGATTTCGAAGGATTCTATTCGTCGGGATCTTTGTTTATTTTTTTAGCTTTTTACCGACTTCAATTCCATATATGTATTTATGGAGGAGGTTCTGCATTAGGTTTGGTGTTTTTTTTATGTTTTTATTTATTTATGTTCACCAAGTATTCGAAGATGGCTGGAAAGAGTAGGTATAATTAAGTCACAGTTGGTCCCATCGTAATCACAAAGAGGTCAGGATCTGATGATGGGATCCTGGAGAAATCGAGGGAACTCTTCAAATAAATAAATAATAATAAATAAATAAATATTATGGGACAATCTTACACAAATCAACCTAGTCCCACAGTAAGCTCTATAAGGCTTGTGTTGTGGGTACTAGACGACGATATATATAATAGATAGATATAGATAAATACTTAAATATATAGAAAACATCCATAACTCAGGAACAAATATCTGTGATAAACACACAAATAAATGCCCTGACCAGGATTCGAACCCGGGACCTCCAGCTTCATAGGCAGGGTCACTACCGACTAGGCTAGGAGGCCGTTTAAATAATATATATTTACAGTATTTATTATATTTATTAATTTAATTATTATATTTTTTTACAGTATTTCGGGAAAGGTGGAGTCTAAGAGGAGTAGAGGTAAGAATCTAATTGGGTGGAGTCGGTTCTTCGGAAAATTATTTTTTAATTTAAAAATGTCGACTCGAGAAATTTCAAATGTCAAGGCACAAACGCCTAACTTTCAGGAGAGTTAAAACTCAAAAAAAGTAAGTAACTTTTTAAATGCTCGTCCGATGAAGAACATTCTTATTTCTTAAAGAGGTAGAGAGGCACATAGTATAAGTCGACTTTTGACCTTAAATATTTATGTAATTTTCAACTACTTTTTATTAATTAAAACTGCAGGCCCTTCAAAGCAAAGAGCATTGCCTTAGGCGTCTGATGAGCCTTATATAATTACGCAATATTGTTACGGATGGCGAGGTCAAGTTATACTAGGAACGAGGTCACTGTCAAAACTCTACTTTAACTGTCAACTTGATTATTTACGAAGATCTTATATTTTATTTCGTGTTTCAATGTTGTTTGAGAATTATCTTCGAACTCAGTTTTCAAGTAGCATTTAGGTAAACGTTTTTATGTTTTGTTATAAATACCAAGTCGGTGGCAAACAAGCGTACAGCCCTCCTGGTGCTAAGCGCGCATTGTAAACTAAGGACGCCTGCAAGTACAGATTTTTAACCGACTTCAAAAAAGGAGGAGGTTCTCAATTCGACTGAATTTTGTTTTTTTTTATCATCATTATGTTTTTTTTTGTATGTATGTTACTCCATATCTCCGTGAATCGTGAACCGATTTTCAAATTTATTTTTTAATCGAAAAGGTATAACCCCTAGATGGTCCCATTGTCACCAAGTCAGGGTCTGATGATGGGATCCTGGAGAAATCGAGGGAACTCTTCAACTATTATAGGCACACCTATAGTGATTTCACTATTTTTTACAGCAACTCGGCTACTTCCTCTTGGAATAGCAGATCTTAAGTGAAGTCGGTTCTTTTTTTGTTTTAAATTATTAAATCTGAAGACTAAAATTAAATGTAAATGTTTTTAGAATGCCATAGTAATAAAATATAACAAATTAAAATTTTGCAAAAAACTTATAGGTATGTTTTTATTTATTAAGGCACAAACGACATTAGGCCTTTTTATTTTGGGTGCCTCCATGTAGGTGACCCGTCAAATATATCGGAGCGGCGAGGGTACTCAAATATACAGCCTTGGCCAGAAGTGTTGAGCATAGGTGTTTTTTGTTTACAATTTTGATGTTAAGCATTATTTCCCTATCCTAACAATGTACGGTAACGGTAAATGTTATATTTTATTTATAAATATAGAAAACTTCACTTAATAACACTACTTACTTAAAAAATATGAAAACAGAAGGTACCAAAAATGTAAATTTAAGTCGGTGTGACATATTGCAAATATTCTATGCAGTTACTACTAACTTCAACAAAACATGCATATTAGTTTAAATTAATTGACAAAATAACTTAAACAAAGATGGAAACGATGGACTAAACTTTCCAGTTTTGTATGAAAATCGCATTAGTGCTCAACACTTCTGGCCAAGGCTGTATCTGAAAATGCATTTTATCGCCTTGAAAATAGAGGCGTTATTAAAAAAATTGTGACTTTGTGACCACCTTGACCGCTCCGATATATTGGTACCTAATGTTTACAAGCTTTTTTTTGGGTTTTTATGGATGTGACATATCCAACCATGTCTCAGAGTCGCCAGTATTTTTTTTGCTAATTTAAAATTATAATAAACTTTTTCGCATTGTAGGTAATAAATAGACCCATAAAATAACATAGCAATGACCTCCCTCTGTTCTGATACGAGGTACTTATTGAATAAATTTTAAACGACAAATATGTAAATTTCTATAATGTTATGACTTTGTTTGGAAGCCGGTGAAGTATAAATATCGAGTGGCTAGCCGTGAACTGATTGGTTGTGGGATGAGACGGTATCAAATTACTTACATATTAATTTATCCACCTCAGAAACTCGAATCAGCGATTCTGTGATACTGTTGGCAAAGTCACATTTTTCTCACTGCTGCTAAGGTAAAAAACCGGCCAAGTGCGAGTCGGACTCGTGCATGAAGGGTTCCGTACCATTATTTATAAGAACCAGCATTGAGTACCTTGGCCGCTCCGATATATTTGATGGCAACTGTACTATACGTGATCTTAGAGTCGCCATGACGCTCGCGTGAACTCGCGTCCCCATACAAACGTAGTTCAGCTCTCATTTTAAAAAGAACATGCTTTAGAACCACGAAATTTGGCATGGGCATTCTAGCAGTACAAATCTATGTCGGTAATTCGTTTTCGTTGCTAAAAATTGTAATACAAAGAAAATATAGCAAAAATAAGTATTGTATGTAAATCTGTATCTGGCTGTATTTTCCTTGTATTAAAATTTTTAGCAACGAAAACGAATTACCGACATAGATCTGTACTACTAGAATGCCCATGCCAAATTTCGTGGTTCTAAAGCATGTCGTTTTAAAATGAGAGCTAAACCACGTTTGTATGGGAACGCGAACGTCCTGGCGACTCTTAAGGTTCTCGCGGATCACAAAATATTCCGAATTAGGAACTACTAAGATTTACGTACAAAAATTATAGAGGGTGTAATTTTAATTACCTATCAGTCAATATTGAGCGAGGTTAATAAGTAGATGTTAACGTAAACTTTACGCTGTTGTACAGAACGCCATGGACAGAAGCCGATGGAGACGTTTCATACACGCAAAGTACAGATCATCCGGTGATGACCACGATCCTCAGTCATGAGGGAAGGACCGAAGAGAGAGAGAATAAGTAGATCATACTGAACAACTTTTTGTATGAGACCAACTTCAAAATCCCGATATTTTTTTGGGGCTTCCATACAAAAAAACGATATCTGATCAGCCGAAATATATTGAATAGGTCATCATTTCTTTTTTATTTTAACCTAACTGACCTTAACTTTTTTAATGTAATATGACGTCACGCTACATTTGTGTCATGTCATGTTATACTTTACCCACATTCCCCCGAAGCTAATGATGTAACTTATGACTTATGAATGACACGAATATTATACGCTGTTGGAGTAGTCCTAGAGCTAGCCGCCGTAAATGGTATAATATTTTACGGCAATAAAACTTCACATTATTTTAATATACTATTACTGTTTTGGGCAATAAAGTATTTATTACCAGATCTAAGCATCTGAAAGCTGTTAGTCAATGGACGCCAGAGCATTTTTTGGCCTACGACAAAGGTTTTACAATCAATGAGATAAAATGGAATGAGAGACTTTCTGATGAATACAATTAGAAAGTGACAGATGCATATTGCGCCCGCGAGATAGTGTCGCTGCACACTTGTGCTAACCTTGTAGCAATGTTAAAAGGAAGGATGAAAAATTTGTCAGTATTAAACATATGTAAAGGTAATGTATGTCTGTTATTGGAGTTACAGAAAGCTTTTAAAATACTGATTCATTTTGATGAATTATGAGCTAGGATGTGATGATTACTTTGAAAACTTTAGCTGCCTTTTCTGACATACATCAATGATTAACTCTACAATTCTGCGGGCTATCAAAATCTCATTATCTCCCTCTCTATACTTACTGATACGAGTGAAAGAGTATAGTAGAGAGTGTGATAACGACATTTCGTAGTTCGCGGTTATACCTTTTTCCGGACCTAGCTCTCCGTGTAAAATGTATCAAGTTCAAAAGCTCGCAAGTTTAGTGGGGAGATGAGATCGATGCCGATGCGCGCGCGCCGGTCAGTGTGGTGATAAGTGACGGACCATGAAGCTCGCGGGAGTACTCGCGCTCTGCGCGCTAGGTATGTGTTTGCCTTTACGTTGCCCTTGTTGGGATACCGGTATAAATGAAACCTGGGATCGAATACCGGTTTTAATTATACAAATTAATAATATTGTTAATTCATGTCTTAGAATACTTTTCGGGTAATTTAATAATATATTGCGTTGACCTAAATTAGAAATTACAATTCAGAATATCACGTAAAAAGTAGTAGTAGTAGTAGTAGTAGCACTTTATTGTACACAAAGAAAAATACAAAACAATTTTAAGAGATATAGGTACAAAGGCGAACTTATCCCTATAAGGGATCTCTTCCAGCTAACCTTAGAGTAACTGAGTGGAGAATGTTAAGAATAGATAGACAAACTATCAACGTACAACAAGTGTGTCCAAATATAGTAAACTCATATGTCATACAATACAATAAATAAATAAAAATAGAAATATACATAAATACAATACATCAAAATATATAAAAAAAACACAAATAAATAATCGCAAATAATAAATAAATAAATAGAAAAAAAAACAAATAAACAAATACAATACTCAACCAATTCACACTTCAGTGGAAAAAGTAGGGCGCTCTTTAGATTTTTAATAACGATCACTGATCTAAACGAAATCGCACCCTGTATTCGTAATATTTACCCGATATTCTCAATTATCATAAGAATGGTAAAACGAAAATATCAATAGCTAGGGATACTGCTTTGCAACGCCTACTGATATCAATTATTTAATGAAGTCCGCTACCTAAAGGTTGTCTGGAAGAGATCGTTCTTTAGCGATAAGACCGCCTGTTGTTTACCTCTAAATTTGCTGTATTTTCTGTACTGTTTCCTTTTTTGAGGTGTTCAATAAAGAGTATTTGTATTGTATTGTATTGTATTGTATACAACTATACACGCACAGATCTGCTCGCCGAATTCATCCGGCGGATATGCCCGGCGGACAGATACGTCCATGTATGGCCCGATACAGATGTGTCCGCAAACGAATCCGTTTCCAATTCGCGCCATATATTAACGGATCTGTCCACTGGGCATATCCGCCGGACAACTCCGTGCGTGTTTCGCTAGCTATTAGAGTCTGTCCGGAAAGAAAGTGTTGTAGAGTGTCTCATACATACTCTCGTATAAAACATGACCCTATTCTTTCCGGACAAACTCTCACAACCATGGGCCGTATTCTAACTTTAAAACACGCACAGACACGACCCAACTTTAATGCAAATCCAATACAATAACAACACAATACAGCTAACGCATACACGTCTGAATCAAAAATGACGGAATTTGCTTTAAAATTACTGCGATGCAACTACAATACGACTTCAATATTGGTTGATTATTGGTTGAGTGTTGGAGTTATGTTTAACACAGATTGTGTTGTTAATGTATTGTTTATACATTTTAAAATTATTACGGCACCATGAGGGGCTTAGGTACCGAAATTGCATTTCGATTTATTTGTAGGAGAATTATACCGGTGTACGTTCTCTGTCTGTTTGGTTATACCGGGTGTTTCCTGTAAGGAGCAATAGATTAAATAGCAAGTAGATTCTACTCCTCAAATCAGACAACGTTTGTTCAGAAATTTTGAAATATAACTTACAGTTTGGATTTTAGAATATTTTTAAGTTTATTAGAACACGTAATGTATTCCGAAATTGATTATTAGCTCACCGAAGGAAGCCCACTAACTGCTCGATTGGGGAAATAATTCGTGTATAGCTGAATTTTGGTGAAGTTGTAGATAAAGGTGTCTTACACAACATACTAAAAGTACCCATGGATAGGGGTGCCGCTAACGGGGAGAGGGGGGTGTGTAAAGGTCCCCTTTTTTTGCTTTTCGTAAATAACTCAGTAGCGGTGGCTCATACGAAAAAATGTTCTGGTACTTAATTAATCCACAAATGATTTTCTACAAAAAAGGTTCTTTACACTTTTTTGCTGAGATCAATGTATAATGAGATTTCGATGAAATACGATAATCACTTTTAGAAACTTTCGGAGCTATTATTTACGAAACTGTTCGTTTTGTCTAAAACTTGTTTTAGAAAATCCATATTTATATTAAGAGACCTATCCAACGACACCCCACACATTAGGGGTGGATTAAAAATGAGAATTTACCCCCCACTTCATGTGTTCGGGAGGTACCCTAAAAAATAATATATTTTCAGATTTTGTTTTAAAACTTTGTCTGCGTGTTCAAAACACATACTCATACGAAGTTTAACTATTCTAGTACTAACCATCACTGCGCAAAGCCGTGAACGGACAGACTGGGAGAAACGGACAGCGAAACTATAAGGGTAGGAAGTTGATTGCAGGCGTCCATAGGCTATGGAAACTGCTTACTATCAGACGGGTCGTATGCTTGTTTGCCACCGTCGTGGCATAAAAAATAAAAAGTAAAAAAATACCCTCTTCAACCTGCTCAGAAATACATAAAATTTGTAAGTTGGTATATGAGCAGGATCGATCAAGTGGCTACGGAGCTAGAAGGAGAAAAAAAAATCCTCCTTGGGATCTTGTTATATTGGTCAACTCGTCAGCAAGTAAATCGCGAGTTCTCAGTTCGAGGCGGACTACTAGTTAATCAAAAAACCATCGAAATGCAGGGACATCTCGGTAGCTAGCTGATAGTTCCGTTGGGTCGGATGTTGTCTGGAAGAACTTCGATTAAAGTGTCCACCAGGTAGGTAATAGTGAACAACAATGAGTTTGTTAAGTAGGTAGGTGAATTACGTATCAATCGTAACATACATTGTATCGGTTGCCGACCGGCCCGGGGCTTTTCACTGCCATTAAAACGTTTTTTGTGAGTTCTTACTAGGCAATGTCAAGGGTGATCCATATTAAGTTTAATATCTACTTGATCAGAATAATATATATATACTCGTATTGCGCCGATTAATGTACACTCGAGAGCAAAATTTTCGGGTCAGTAACATAAACTTTAATATCTTTAAAATGAATATCTTTTGAGATATTCGGGAAAATGCTAGTGACCCGAAACTTTTGCTCTCGAGTGTAAAGGCCTATAATGTATTTACACTCGAGAGCAAAAGTTTCGGGTCACTAGCATTTTCTTGAATATTTCAAAAGATGGTGTACTGCCTTTTTGCCGAATTATGTTTCGTCAAATTTCATTTAGCAACCATCTTTTCGCCGAAGTTTAATTTCGTAAACCAATCCTTGGCATAAATTTTACTTCATAATTTTTTAATTTCGCAAATTTTTTATATTGCAAAGTTTTATTACGTCAAATTTTATGTGGTAAATAATTGTGTAGCAAATGATTTGCTAAGGCAAATAACATATTATCAAAGTTTATGAGGTAAATAATTGTGTAGCAATAGCAATTAGCTTCCTTGCTCCCAGAGATAGGTAGGTTAGGCTTATTTTTTTATCACCCTAAAAACGAAACTGCTCCCAGAGATAGGTAGGTTAGGGTTATTCTTTTATGACCCTAAAAACGGATGGAGCATGCTTATTTTGGCATGTTTTATTGGATACATTAACAAAAATTAAAAGGAGATTCTTACTTGTAGATAATTTGTCCAAGATGAAATACGTTTGACGAAAACATAATTGACATCTTTAAAAATTCCCAGGTAATAATTTGTCTAACAATAATTTATCAAATCATTAGTTGGGAAATGCATGATATCAGTGCGAAACGTTGAGTTGGGAAATAATAATTTGACCAAATAAAAATATGGGATACGTAGTTCGGGGAGTTAAGAATTTGCTAAATAATTTTCGTCGAAATATTAGTAAACCAGAGATAAATAATTTGGCCCTAGTAATGCACCAAGGAGGCGTTTCCAAAGTTCCTAAAAGTTCCATACGGAACGAATAAATTATATGATAAGTAAAAATTATTCAGGAAGTCGCTGGACACCGCCGTTATAAATTTATTCGTAATTAATTGCAGCCAGACTATTAATTACACCTAATTAAATTAATGTGAAAGTTTAGAAGCTAGTTAAATTAAGTCATTCACATAAAAACAACGATGTTCCTTGAATTATCTGTTGCTTGTCACCAATAGGTACGTTTAAGACTTTTGTGAAGTGAAATCCTTTTAGGCTTTTGTATAGTCCCTTTTAAGCGCTTTCAAAAGAGACACTCTCTATTAACGTTGCATAATACTTATTTAAATCAATAGGTAATGACTTAAGTAATTCGTTTAATCGAATGTTGGGTTAACTGATGACTTAACTGTACAAATAATGGGACTGACACACAGACATTACAATACGATCAGCCATGTCAAACAAAGTAACGCATAAAGAGCTATATAGGTACCGTCAACTGCACCAACTTTTCCTACGATGGACAATTTTGCCTGGCTTGAAAATCATGGTTTTCTTCACCAAACAGCTATTAAACGGCCTCCTAGCCTAGTCGGTAGTGACCCTGCCTATGAAGCTGGAGGTCCCGGGTTCGAATCCTGGTCAGGGCATTTATTTGTGTGTTTATCACAGATATTTGTTCCTGAGTTATGGATGTTTTCTTGTATTTAAGTATTTATGTATATCTATTTATTATATATATCGTCGTCTAGTAGGCCTACCTACCTACAACACAAGCCTTATTGAGCTTACTGTGGGACTAGGTTGATTTGTGTAAGATTGTCCTGTAATATTTTTTTATTTATTTTATTTATTTATTTATTTATGTCTTATTCCTGAGATGGGAGAAAGGCGGTCATCTCAGGAATGAGATATAAATAGCTGTTTGGCGAGAAAACCATGTTTTTCAAGGCGTGCAAGGAGTAGTTGACGGTATCTCGAGGGCCCCTTATCCGGCATTTACAAAAGTCCTCGCTTTGCAATTAATAAAATTTGACAGGCCATTTAAGTCACCATGGATGGTCTGTCGGCCTTGACCTTTAACTTCGCGAATAGAATTCGAAGATTTAACTATCAATTAAACATTATGGTTGCGACATTTTTATGTTTGAACACCTGCTTGGGTTTTCCGAGTTTTTTTCCGGTTTGGTAATAATGATAAATTAGCATTTTTAAGCAATCTGTCAAAGCGTCTTGATTCGATTTAAATACTATTTATTTTATCTATTCTAGACAAATTAGAATTTCTTATAGGTTGTCACAGCACAATGTTGGCAACTTCGCCAAAGTGAATAGGCATCCGATTAAAGATTACGAAAACTATAAACCAAACGCACGTGGTCAAGAGCTATTGAATGAGACAGTGATTGAGTTCAATCATCAATTAACTAACAACTAGGTAACCGCATAAATTATGAACACTTCATATATATTAGAGAAATTGAGAGGAATAAATGACGTAACGTTGGATTAATAGGGCCGGGTCATTCATTTTAATTCGACATCGCAAATCGGGTAGCTACGATTTCTATTAAACAAATCAGGCGATATACAGGATGATTCAGTAGACGTGAGCAGGATTAACACTACGGATAGAGTCAATAACAAGCTATTGTTTGATTAACCAGTATTAGTGTAAGTATTAGTGTAATTAGCGCAATTTTTTTTTTGTTTTTGTAGGGTGACCATGATTACAGAGGACAAAATTTCTACGTTACTAAGAAAAACAATCGTTATTGTTTCACTTATTGGTACAAAATAGGTACATGAAAAAAAAAACTTAAATAAACTATGTAAATATTGCGTAAAATTAACTTACTTAAAAATACTAGAAACTAAAAATCTATCTCTAAAATGGGCCCCAGTGGCATCGTGCCGAGGTCGCTGGCAGCATTTCCTCGCTGAACTGCAATACTTATGCGTTGAGCGAGGAAGCTGCCAGCTCGTTTGTCCCCCGTGACTTTGACCAGCCGTTTAGCGATCTGTTTGATTTGCTTCACTTAAACATGATGATTGATGCCGGTCGATTCATTCTCATTAACTAAGTATGTAGGGTTGAATCAGCCTGTATATGCAGCGATGCGGTTTCTACACGAAAGGTGTGATTAGATACTGTAAATTACTGCCTTAACGGATGTATAAATTGACAGCTCACATTATATTCTGTGTAGCTACCTACACGTTTGTTGCATTGTTTTTATGTGAATGCCTTAACCTAACAAGCTAAACTTTCACATTATTATAATAAGGTATAATTACTAGTCTGCCAGGTGCCAGCAATTCGGTGCGAATAAAATTTCAAAACTTAGCCCTCCTTCAAGTTAATTTATAAATTATTTTATAATCTACACATATATAGCAATGTCTGAAATTTCAGGAAATTTACACGAGAATTTAAATTAAATTTCCAATGAGAACATTCCCTATCAGAATTTTCAAAAAATGTGTTATTAGTATTGCTTTATTCATTGTCTGTCTTAGATGTTACGTTTTTTACAATAGTTTTATAAAACTAATACTTTAATAGACTACTTTAACTCGCAAAAGAGACAGTCAGTAAAAATGATTGATAACGGCATCGGCAGTGTCCAGCGACTTCCTAAATATTTTTTATTGATCATAATATTTACGTTCTGAGAAAATTCTGTATGGAAAATTTCGCAACTTTGGAAACTTCTCCTTGGTGCATTGCTAGTTCAGTGTTGTGAATTATGTTCTGTGAAATGCTCACTAATTTTTTACCGACTTCAAAAAAATTAAGTTCTCAGTTTGACCCGTATGTTTGTTTGTTTGTTTGTTTGTTCGCGATTATCTCGCGTTTGGCTGAATCGATTTTGATGCGGTTTTCAAAAAAGTATTTGTTACACTCCGGAGAAGGTTCTATTATTTCCTATTCACCTGTTCCGTTGTCTATAATTAAATTTTGCGAGTTAAATTTGACCCACTTCCCGGTTTCCGGTTAAAGTGAAATTTTGCACGCACATCGCGTTATAATGCAATATTAGGCTGGCTCTACATGATGGGCCATCATAGGGACGCAGCTATAGGTACAACAGAACGAGATCGCAATATCGTTAGCTCCCTCTAACGCATAGCTGCGTCTCTATGATGGCCCATCATGTGGAGGAGCCATTATGTTGACACCAAGCGCCTGGTCTGATGATGGAGACCAAAGGTGATCAATAAGAACTCTGTCATAAATTAATGTAGTTTTTACGAAGCCAACCAGAGAAACAAAGTTAATTTTGCACCCTTATTATTTACAGGAGCGGTGAGCGGGACAGAAACAACCAAGTCCACAACAAATAACAGGCACAGGCGGTCTTCGGCGACGGAGGTGTTCCTTAACATCATTGCACGTACGTTAATCTTAATATACCACTATGCACCCGGGTATGTCCTTAAACTACGTCCGAACACGGGTATGTCCTTAAACTACGTCCGAACACGGGTATGTCCTTAATCTACCTCCGGACACGGGTATGTCCTTAACCTTTTGACCGCCGTCGTCTGTTATATGAGACAAAGTGACAACGTGAATGAAACCTTCATAAATTATGACAGAGTTCAAAATTTAAAGTTCAATTCTTGTTGTATGGCGGTCAAAAAGTTGCTACGCCCGGACATCGGTATGTCCTTAAACTACGTCCGAACACGGGTATGTCCTTAAACTATGTTTGGACTACGTCCGGACACGGGTATGTCCTTAAACTACGTCCGAACACGGGTATGTCCTTAAACTATGTCTGGACTACGTCCGGACACGGGTATGTCCTTAAACTACGTCCGAACACGGGTATGTCCTTAAACTATGTCTGGACACGGGTTTGTCCTTAAACTATGTCTGGACACGGGTATGTTCTTAAACTACGTCCGGACACGGGTATGTCCTTAAACTACGTCCAAAAGAGAGGTATGGGTACTGCGAATGTCATCTCGTTAAACTACGTCCGAACACGGGTATGTCCTTAAACTATGTCTGGACTACGTCCGGACACGGGTATGTCCTTAAACTACGTCCGAACACGGGTATGTCCTTAAACTATGTCTGGACACGGGTTTGTCCTTAAACTATGTCTGGACACGGGTATGTCCTTAAACTACGTCCGGATACGGGTATGTCCTTAAACTACGTCCAAAAGAGAGGTATGGGTACTGCGAATGTCATCTCGCTATGTGTGGTAAATAATTGTGATTATTTATATCCTAAGGTAAATATTTAAAGAAAGGGGCCGCTATTATTAACGTTTAATTTAACTATTCAATATTCACTAATAGTAGATACAGATACTATAGATAGTAGATATAAGTAACTATTAGTAGATTTAGTTTTTTTTATAGCAATTTAAATTAGAATTATACTTACGTGTGTCATTTAATCAATCAATTTTACTTCATACTCTTTTAAAGAAAGGCAATTTGAAATTTGTTATAGCGTAAATTTGCAATGCATGCTTAAGTTAAAAAAAAACAGACTAAAATGTATTCGATATCAAAATTAAAACATGTGCAAATATTGCGATGGCATCGTCATATCTTTATTAAAAATTAGTCAATAATATAATGCACTTAATTTATTCAAATAAATATTTAAAATGAAAATTTATCATGCCAATTCCAGCGACTTTTAGTTTAGGTTTTTTTTTTATAAATGGCTTTCTCCCTTTGCACATGAGCAATGGAAATTATGCCAATGACAAGTTGACGACGTTAATTACATTTTATTTGTTAAATAAATATAGGCAACGTTGTTCGGTTTTAGGCTTGCTCTTTGTAAGGGTGATAGCTGCTCCTTACAAACAACACGTGGCGGCCATGCCAGGACAATTGTCCATTAAACTACAGAGAGTTTACACGCGTTTTGAGACAAATTCTTCATTAGTTGCACACTTTTATTAGATCACCGCATAATAAGCTATCAATATTACACACTGAACTACTTAAATGAGCAAAAAATAAAAAATGTTTCTCAAGACGTCGAAACTACCTTGCGTTACGAACAGAAGTCTAGTTTAGGTTTATTGCCTGACAAGCAATGTCAATTAGACAGATTTTAACGTACTTACATGATAACGTTTTTACAAATGAGGCGAAGCCGAATTTTGTAAAAACAGACCCGAGAATTTTAAGACCTAATTATGTACCGTTGCACACAATAGTATTTCTACGAGTGCTTAAGCAAGCCGGTAAGAATTGAGTTCGACGAATGCCGTGCACAACCTGCTGCTTCTATATAATTGAGTAACTTCGATCTCCCGGTGGATTGTGCCGGCGGCGCCCGCCCGACACGCGGCGCGGGGCCCGGCAACAGTGTCACAATATTGTATGGAAATCCTTTCTGTCATTGTTATGGATGCTACAATATGCGGCCATAAAAGCTCTATCGAAAAGTATGCGCTAGTAGTTCCGCCAACACAATCTCAATTCAAGTATTACAGTCGCCGAGTATAAAAAAGATTTTGTACAACAGTTTTATTATTTGAGGAGTAGAATCTATGTTTTAATTTATTTCTCCTATTACAGGAAACACCATGTATACAGTGTGTGGCCCAAAACACGAGCGAAAAATTCAAACGTAGATTGTACTCCTCAAGCAATAAAACTATTGCTCAACAACTTTTAAAAAATATGTAGTTTTTAGATTGTCTCTTTTTCATACGAAATAAATATTATTTTCAATGTACGTTAAAATCCGTCTACTTGACATTGCTTGTCAGGCTTGTCACCCTACAGACATAATCAATTTCTCAGTACATTGCGTGTTCAGGTAAACTTTAATATGTACTAAAAATCAAACCGTAAGCTATTTTTAAAAGTCGCTGAACAAACGTTGTTCAGGATAATCGTTTGAGGTCAAGATGGCGGCGGCGTCTTTAGAGTAGTTCTTTGTTTTTTGCTCATTTACGTAGTTCAGTGTGTAATATTGATAGCTTATTGTGCGGTGATCTAACGAACAAGTGGCAGCTAATGAAGAATTGGTCTCAAAACGCGCGTAACCACGCTTTAGTCGAACGAACGGTTATCCGGGGTCTCGGCCGCCCACGTGGTTGTAGGGAGGCTATCACCTTACAATCAGCAAGGCCTTTACCGAACAACGTTGCCTATATTTTATTATATATTAATAAAAAAGTGTGAAACGTCGTCATTGGCAGAATTCCCATTGCTATGACAAAGGGAGAAAGCCATTAAATATATAAAAAAAAAAACGTTGTTCAGTTTGAGAAGTAGAATCTACGTTTCAATCCTTCGCCCGTGTTAGGGTCGCCACACACCTAGCGGTTTTCCTCGCAGAATTACCGGAAGTAGCGGAAATTTGTCTATGGTAGCGGAAATTTGTCTATGGTAGCAGATTTTTTGTATGGAAGCCATAGACAAATTTCCGCTACCATAGACAAATTAAGCATTTTGTCTATGAATTTCCGCTACTTCCGGTAATTCCGCGAGGAAAAGCGCTAGGTGTGTGGCGACCCTTATGGGACACACACTGTATTCTACTGGGTCTACTATCTCTGGCCAGATATTTAAAGACATCTGACGTTACAATGGCTTTGCGTCGCGGTCAATGGTAGCCGTTTTCCATAATATTGTAATTTATAGCCTTTTGCCCACAATTCACATATTTTATGGTGATATACATCCTTACATATATTATAACAGGTTAATCCATAGCAATCAGTTGCTATGGATCAACCTGTTATAATATAAGTAGGTTTTGCATGTTTTGCGATATTTGGATTTTCTATACCTATTATTGAAACATACCTACACAAAATGTTTATTATATGAATAGAACTTAAATTAATTAATTATACACAAAATTAATTCGATAAGTTTTATTTTTATTAACCGAATTCATTTTATGTCAGTGTTAAGGAGCTGATATATTAAGATCATTATATTCAAAGGTCGGTCGTAAAGAAAGCAATTAGCAATTTTAATTTAGTTGATGGTCCATTTAGTTTTAAAATTGGAGGGTAACAAGTTTGGATGGAATTACAGTTTTGTATTTTTTTCATTATTTAGCTTAGTAATAGGTATTATTTACAATATATATACCTATACGAAACCTTGGGGGCAATTTTCAACTTATGATCACTCGAAATTAAGGAAATAAAGGCTGAAATCGCACGTAAAAGTGACTATCGATCGGATTTCAAAAATACAATTTCTATCGCGTCTGTCAGTTTCAAATAACAGGGCCAAGGACTTGAAAAGTATAAGAATAAGAAATCGTTTATTGTTTGCCGTGTCAAGCATTGATATTACAATACATACAAAAAAACCAAACGAATGCAGAACCTCCTTCTTCTATGGAATTTAATTGAAGTCGGTTAAAAATAAAAAGCAGCATTGGTTAACCCTTTCGGGTAGATGTACCATATTACATTTGAATATAACTAACAAGTTACAACTTTTAAGTATTTACCAATATGTTTATGATACCAGTTAAATAAAGCTAAGTTAGCACAAACGTTAAATAAAAGTAAAATATATTATAGGTACTTAACACTCATTTAAATCATAAAAAGCATGCTCGATTAGCCATTGTTTTAATTGGCGCTTAAATGAGAGTCCTGTCAACATTTTTATATTAGTGGGTCGATGGTTAAAGAATTTGATAGCCATGACGAATGTGCTTCTGGCATAAATTTCATTGTCAATAATCGGGAGCAGTATATTGACATTGTACCTATATTGAAGACGCAAATTATTACGTTGAGCACACCAGAAGTTGAGAGAATTCTTCCCTTACCACCAACCAATTACTTAAGGTTTAAGGTGAAAGCTAAAGCCCACGGCTCGGCAGCCTCGTCATCTATCTGTGGTATGTTAAAGGTCAACCAAACAATATTATTACATAATATAATTACAACCAGCTATGCTAATGCGACCTCAAGTATAAACAAAGTATCAAAAGCTCGTGACGTGCGTTATATTATATAATGACAAATATTAGAATAGATTATACGTGACGTTATTTTGGAAAAGGCCTTTATTGCTCATCAATATTGAACCTACTTTATTAATTAGGCTCAAACACACCTAGCGGAATGGAGGCAGTAATGTATGTAGGCCATAGACAAATTTAAGCTACCATCGACAAAGCTCCATACATTACTGCCTCCATTCCGCTAGGTGTGATTTGAGCCTTACAACGTAAGCCGCCAACTGGTATCATTACCAAAATAACGTCACATATTTACTTAATGACAAAATTGTGAAAGGTGCGAATATTTCAGAATTATACGGATATAAAATTTATTTTGATAGTTTTTAGAGGTCCGTAGCATAAATGGCTACTTACCATTACTGCCCCCACCTGGAATGAACTAATGCGAAGTTTCCAAAGTTGCGAAATGTTTCATACGGAATGTTCTCATAATTTAAATTTTACAAACAATACAAATTATTCAAGAAGTCGCTGGACACCGTCGTTATCAATGATTATAAATGGCTGTCTCATTTACGAATTTATCAAAATAATACTAATTATTAATTAGTATGATCGGTTACTTGGATTACATACGGAGGGCTTTATAAATAATAAAATAAATAAATAAATATTAGGACAATCTTACACAAATCAACCTAGTCCCACAGTAAACTCAATGAGGCTTGTATACAGTGTGTGTTTTTTTTAAGTGGGCCAGTATGGGGAAATCCTAAAGTATAGGAGATACAGAGAAACTGTCTTAGGAAACATTAGGTATTTTTTTGAGAAAAAAAAATTGGTTTAGTCTAAATTTTGGTCAAGTGTGAGTTGTCCCCAAAAATTAATAATATTGATGGATTTTTTTTGACGCAGATCTACTCATTTGTATTTGTTTGGTCCAATCTAAAATGATTTTCTTAAATTTGAAAACTTCTACTGTTCCGTTTTTTTTTCTTTCCATACAACAAAATTTCCCCATACTGGATCACTTAAAAAACACCCATATATAGATAAATACTTAAATACATAGAAAACATCCATAACTCAGGAACAAATATCCAACTAGGCTAGGAGTAGGCTTTATGCTGTTAGAAAAGGCAAAAAATACAATGTGTTTATTTTATAACACAAAAACGTCTAAGTAAGATTTTTTTGTTTACAGAACGACCAGACGGCAAGAACAGTATCAAATCGCCGATTCTACCAGTGCAGCTGCCGATCCAACTAGGTAAAGATTTTATTATAATAAGTATAATAAGTTCCAGATTAGGAGATTTTTTATTTTACATTTTCTATTTTTAGAACTTTCTAGTGTACCTATGGTTTGCACTCATTAAAAAGCGACAAAATTTGTGCGCGCCGGGGATGAAATTGTGAATTTTTGACCATGTTTAGAGTACCAATGACTATTTTTATATCCACGTCAATATTTTTTGTGAATAAAATAAATATGCTGCGTGTTTTACATTATCAGATCAGCAGTTTTTTTTACATTATATTATGTCAAAAATGTATTCGTCTTGTCTGATCCATACAAAAAATCATAGGTATTAACATATCGAATCTAGTTTGAAATGTCAAAATTCAGACTTTTACTCAATGCGCACAATTTTTCCGGTTTCAACTTCTGCTACCAGAGAAGGCAGAGAAAGGAACATTTTTTTTTCTTTGAACCTTCTATTTAAAGCATAAAAGGCACTTTATGCTCGCTAAAATTTGCGTATTTGACCTAAATAATTTTTTCTTTCTTTTTTTTGCAGGAGGTCATGGAGGAGTTACCTTACCAGTCCTGGTGGTTCCTGTGCCCATTTACGTGAACAACCCAGGTTCGATTTGTTACTTGTTACAAATGACTATTCTCATACGTCAAAAATGCATAGTTTTCTTTAATCAGAATATGATACGACACCAATTATGTCCTTGAACTGATCACCAGCAATTTGTGACAATATGTACATATTATATACATACATATTTTAAACAGCTCGCAATTTTGGGTAAATAAACTTGATTTCAAATATTTAAAAAGTGGGGTAACCTTTAATAGATTGAACTTTCTGATCAAAACGTTTTTACAGATTCCTGCAGCGCCAATCACCATGAATCAACTGCCCAAGAAAATCTACCAAATGTACAAATCGTTCAAAACCGCCAGCAATTCGCTCAAGTTCAAAAACCACAAGAACCAATCTTAAACCAACTTGAAAACACCAACCAGGAAATCCAAATCAATCAGCAACAGGAAAACAATGTACCAGAAACAACGCAAAACAACCAAGAACTTAATACTAATACACAATATGAAGCAATTCAGATAAATGAGCAACTTCAAGCCACCAAACCAGTGAGACCTTACCAGCCTGTGAAGCCTTACACGGCTTCTCAAGTCATTACACCCAGACCGACCCCAATAGCCCATAAGGATCTGAATTTCAATGTTGGTATTAGTGGCAATAGAGTCCATTTTAATGTGAATGAGCAATCTCAGGTGTTAGACCCAGTTAACAATGAACAGGAGGTGGTTGAGGAGAAGATTCCTTTCTCCGATGGATCACCAATTTTTGGTAAGTGCTTAATGGTGGTACAAATTCACCTTTAAATGTAGTGACATATATTTTAATTTTTCTTAAAAATTACGTCCTTTTTTAACATCGTCGTCTGCCAAGTTAATTGTTAGATTTTTACTTGTTTTAAATAAATCTATTATCAGTTTAAAATCTCTAAATTCTGTTTCGAAATGAATGGGTCTCTGACAGGTGTCATTAGGCTCATTTGTAAAATTTAACATTTTGAACTTTAGAAATGAAATTTGATAAATTATGATTATGACTGGCTTTAATTTTACGAGAATCATTGACAAATTCATTAATTCATTCATTTTGTAAAAAATCTGATGAATCTCAATCAAATGTACCTACAAAACAGCCAAACGACACACAAATTAATCATTATAATTTTCCCTCCACAGACACCTCAGAGCAAATCATTCAGAGCTTCCTCCGCCAGTCCCCAGTGGCACCAAACCTTCCAGCTGTCATCCCCGGCCTGGACCTTCCCGACCGTCTCCCAGCTTCGAAACCATCCTCGAACTACGGTGTCCCCTTTATAACCGCGGCGTCCCCACCAAGGCCTGACTTCAACCGGTCTCTACATCTGCGAGTGGACCTCACCGTGCCAAGCTCTGACTACACTGAGGCTTATGATATACAGTACGTACTGATGTAACTAAAATACAAGACTTTTCCCATCAATACCTAGCAATAATGGGCCTCCCCGACCGTCTCCCAGTCTCGACTTGTCACCTTGTCGTCATACGGCGTCTCTTCGGCGAAAGTAAAATTTTTGACACCACAAACAAGACCTATAATGGGAACCTCCTTGATCGTTTTCCGGTTAAAAATCTGACCAAGGCTGGACTATTTCTAGCAGTAAAATAATAATGTCATAAACAGGCCCAATTCATCCGTGATTCAGTCTGACCAGCGGTTTGGTAATACCAGAATATATACTATCAACCGTTGTGATTCCCGATCTTAAGCGTCTGACCATATTCATACTATTATATAGGGTCCACAGGTATTCACGTTTAGTACAGCCCTAAATAGCCACCCCCTCGTCCAGTGAAATACTTATTTATTTACATTAATTGATCAAATACTTTCGCTTTGCAGGTGGCACTCAGAGTCAAATACAGCCAAAACCGTGATCGAGGATGGTAGCACCGTAATCTACCGCGCGCCGCTGGCAGATGCACGCATTCAATTCCTTCAGGTATTTGCTATTCTCTCGTAGTTCTTTCCTTTTTGTACCGACTTCGAAAATCAAAAGAGTTGGTTATACGGTGTATAGTAGGTATACGACATGTTTGCTTAATTAAAATGCCATGAAACCTTAAGACAGAGTGACAAATCGATTCACTCGCATTACTACGAAGAGTAACGTAATTAGAAAAAGAACGTTCTTTTTCTCATTACGTTACTCTTCCTGTCGACGTCGACAGGAAAAAAAAACTTCGCTCAACAGATGTCGATCTACTAGCCTAAAAGTAAACAAAACATTTACTGTTGGTACTTACTAGATATAATTAATTAGGTACCTACATAAAATAAGATACATCCACTATTCAGGGACAAATATTCGTGATAAACACGAACCCTCACGCAATCGAGCCCATAACCTGAAGCTTCGTAAGTAGGGTCACTACCTACATAACAGACTACCAAACTACTGTTACAGGTCCAGCGAGAGCTCACGGACGGACAAGAAGTGCGCCGCTGTACTCTCTCCCCGCTGATGCAGGCGTCCCCTGCCGACAACGCCTTCCCTGGCCTGCCCGCTTTCGACCAGTTTGAGTTCATTGGTAAGTCATTGAAAATATGTAGCAAACTGCCAAACAATAACCATGTCGTCGAATTTGAAGTTACCACCATACAATTTAAAGGTCATACCTACAATTTACTTTAGCACACATTAAAGATCTTTTGTTAAGCTTCTTCGTGAATACTTTCTGCGAATATAACGACTTTTTGAATTTCAACGTCCACCGTATATGTTCCAACTAGCAACGCAACAAGGAGAAGTTTCTAAAGATGCGAAATTTTCCATACGGAATGTTCACAGAATTAAAATTTTACGAATAATAAAAATTATCGAAGGAGTCGCTGGGCACCGTCGTTATAAATTATTTTAACTGACTGTCTAATCAATCTTTTGATAATTCCCAGGAATGTTCTTATTGGAAATTTAATTTATTCTCGTGTAAGTTTCCGGAAATTTCCGAGAATGTACTTAATTGAATTTTTGATCATGTTCTGTAACTTATACATTGCTAGCTCCAACTGCCTATTATTTTTTTGTAATCTAACAACAATATCTTCACTGTCTTCTCTTCAGGTTACACAGCTGCAGAAGGCCGATCGCTCGTGGAACACTGGCGTCGCATAGTCAAGGGTGGCCCAGGAGAAGGCGGTGCAGCGGACGGAGAGTCCCTCACCCTCACACACGACATGCTTATCATCAGGGACAGGGGACTGGCTGTTCCGCTCAGGTCAGAAGTAAACTTGTATCTGCAGGTTACATGACTGCAGAAGGTCATTTGAGTGCTGGCATTGCGTAGTCAAGGGCCAAGAGAAGTGCCGAAGCGGACGGAGAGTCTCTCTCCCTCACTCACGACATGTTTATCATCAGGGACAGAGAACGGCGGTGCCGATCAGGTCGGTCGATCAAAAAAAGAATTCTTGAGGAGTATATTAGACTGCTTCGAATGGCATTTGAAGCATTTAGCCAACATAAAATCACTGTATGAAAATAACCAAAAATAGTATTGTTCAGGCCTGTGCATTAAAATTGGGAAGACTCAACTCCGACAAACTTATTATATTACATGTGATACTTTTTTGATGGAAGGCCCTTACGCCGTACAGATAAAAAAAAAAATCGGGCAATAAAACTGTAAGTGCCGGCCGCAAACTGGTACATTGTTTTTTTGTGTGGAGACGGGACTTAGAGGGGGCCTCTAGTTGCCCGAGGAGGTGACGCCGGGGGGTAGTACATTGATCTAAAGAGTATCACATTTAATGTATAGTTTGGTGGGGCTTAGATGAAGACAAAAATCCCGATAATAACCCAATAATTATAAGTACTCACATACACAGCTAATCAGTCATGCAAAAATGCTAACTTTACCTATTCCCCCCCCCCCAGATACACAGTAGTGACCGACAGCTCAGTACTCGGCCCCAACAGTGACAGCTACACCCATCGCTACAACCTCCTGGAACCACCAGCCACCCCAGTACTTCCCGACACTTCCAGAGATTGCGACACTTTCGACGAGTTCAATGACCATGAAGTCCATGACCACGGCGACCATAGTCATCACCATGACGACCATAGTCATGACCATGGACACCAGAAGAGGGATATTGGTCTCCTGTCAAGAGTTGTGTCTAAGTTTGAGCCGCTTAGAGAGTTCGCTGGGCCAACTAGGGATGTTCGATACGACTCTGTCTTGACTAAGTGAGTATTAGCATAATTGGCTACTTTCCTATGAAGTCAAATCAGCTACTCTTTAGCAAACGTCAAAACGATTTGTTAGGTAAAAGTTTATACGGGAGACTAATATTGTGACGTCACAATTCTATATTATGAATACATCTACTTTTTAACAGTTTCAACCCTTATAAAATCATTTCAAGCGCAAATACATGTTACATCTGGATTTTCCGGTGTATTTTTGAAATTTTGATTTTATGAATGCAACGAAACAATTAAGTTTATCTACTGGAAAGTACCCTATTTAGGTGGATTAAAGAAAAAAAAACATACATCTACACGCATACTGATTTGGAAACAATTTACACATTTTGGATGCTCAGCTTTAATTTTATATAAGTACTCAATAAATTTATTATTTCTTAATCAGTATCGTTACCATACTCCGACTCTAAAAAAGTGGGTTTTTTATAATATTTCATTGAGTAGTTTTTTGTAACACACTTATATCTAAGTAGATTAAATTGTATTTATTTACTTTTTTCTATATTTTTTGTGTATAATTTTATTAAAAAAGTTTATAATCTTGAAATTGTTTTACTTGCCTATAATTCACCTGACTTATTAGTGAACTTGAAGTCACGTGTTGTTAATAAATTAAATCCTTAGTAGATATGATACATACTTTCAGTTTTTATAAATAAAACACCACGAATATAATCTGTAACCAAAAACCTTTGCAAATCTCTCTTCCAACATTTTCCAATGAACATACGGCTCGGCTCCTATGCAAGATCAACTCTAGCATGTGCAAATTCTAACCTGACAATAAAAAATCCAATGCGTTTCGTGGGCTTACTATACTTAAATTTTGACAGGTTTAAAACACAATTCAAACGCAAATACCTAGACCCAGCCGAGGAGGCAGTCCGCAAGAACCTCCTCGTCAAGTCCTCCCGCTTCATCGAGGCAGGCAACCGCCTCGCATCCGGATTCAAAATGGCTGCCAACTTCTTTGCCGACCGGTTGGACGATGAAATCAACCAGTTGTTTGGAGTCCAAGAGCTCCCAGAGGGCGCTAGTGAGCCGGGTCTGGTTCCGTTCCCGTATTCGGATGATGAAGTGAAGAATATCAAGTTGGATGATGAGTTTGACTGGCGTCCTCTTGGTGCGGTTTCTCCTGTGCGATGTAAGTGATGTCAATATCTACGTAATAGCTAGGGATACACGCACAGATATGCCCGCCAGATTTGTCCGAGGGAGGTGCCCGGCGGACACATTCGTGCGTGTATGGCGCGAATTGGACACGAATTCATCTGCGGACACATCTGAATAGCGCCATAAACGAACGGATCTGTCCGCCGGGCATTATCCGGCTTTATTATAGGGATGTTACAGAGGTGGTTTTATAGGGACCGAAGTCGAAGTCGGAGTTATATGTTTACTTTAACGGAACCGGAATCGAAATCGGAACTAAATCCGGATTCAAAACCGGAAAAATAGGTAAAGGTAGCGTAGTGAGAAAAGAAAGAAAGCACGTGAGGTTTCACCAGCATATTAGATCCTGCGCAATTAAGCGTACTTACTCGTACTGTTAGTTATTGGTTTATAGTTTTTAAAGTCAGATCCTGTTTCAGATTGTTTTAGTTACAAAAAAGCATTTGATACTCTTACTTGTACTTCCATTTTATGTGTTGCTTTCTCTTTATCTTTTGTCTCAGTACAGTCAGTTCATAAAATCTGAATTATTTATTTAAATATGTTTATACAAATCTGTCACCACGGTTCCACTGTAGAATAGTAAAATTTTATCATTCCACAGTCCAGGAAACAACCTGCTCTTCATGCTGGGCCTTCGCCGTGGCGGGCTCCACGGAGGGAGCCCTCTTCAAGAAGACCAACAAGCTGGTGCCGCTCAGCCCTCAGTGCCTCGTAGACTGCGGGAAGCCGTAAGTATTATGTATTAGCTCTTAACCTTTTCGACGCCATGAAAGATGTCAGTACACTCATTCATACGCCAAATCAATAGTGAGCTTAGAGTAAAACGTATGGTATCTTACGACCTATACTATATAGACGTTTACGTTGAACCTGCATTGCTGGTATATGAGTCGTTGGCACGGGAAAGGTTAAACGAAAGGATCCCCAAATCTACTTACTGCCGTACATTGGAAGAGATGGGTGTATTGGGCATCCCGTGTCACCCGTGTGTTAACAGAATCACCCCCTCCCATTCCAATCTTCAAAAGAAGAAACGAAAGTATCTATGATGTTCGTGGTTTTACATAGTCGTAAAATTACTTAGCACTTCTATAGTGGCTTCCTCTCCCTTTTCACCTCTTTAAGGGACGTCCTTGATAACAACTACCCTATCACATCGTATGTCCTTTACCAGGACTTAAACTATCTTCATTTCATATCTAATTTCATCTTAATCCGTCGAGAGGTTTTGAAGAGGAAACATACAGACAGTTGCTTTCGCATTTACTTCATATATTAAGTGGGAATAGGGATATACCTATCCTTTATTTTGTTTCTTTCTTAATCATAAGATGTCCATATTAGGACTTTTAGGTCTCAGTTGGAGAACAAATCCGTTTCTATGTAATATAGTTGCATGGCTGTAGAATACTAGATTGTTTTAGATTGTCTTGTACCTAGGATAATACTTTATAATCCATTTTAATTTTGTATTAAGCAGAAACGTCTGCATCGTCATGGAGGAACACATGAAAAGATTCACCGAGGTTGAGTAAGCGTCGATAGCACAGTTGGTAGTGCGATCGGACCGGTGTTCCGAGAGGTCGCAAGTTCGAGTCTTGCCGACGCGGTGAATTTTTCCGTTTTTCCTTTCAATTATAAAATTGAAATACTTTATAATCCACCATCAAATGGTTGCAGGTTCGGCACGAACGGCTGCAACGGAACGTGGCCGAGCTTCGCGTACGATTACGTCCAGGCCCGCGGACTGCCTGCTTGGGACGAGTACACCAATTACCAGGCTAAGGTATCTATCTATCTAGGACCATATAATGACTACCAGTCCAGATCCAGTCTATACAGGGTGTTATCGGGGTCGTGATCCAAAATATGTATTTCAAACTGCACAAACAACTAGCAATTGAATGCCGTGACTATCACTAAAATCAAACAACTTTTTTTTATTTTTTTTCCATTTTTGTGCCACTTATTTTACTTTTAAGGACGTGTTTAGTATTTTAAATCGGCTTATCAACTCATTTAAATTAGTATAATTGACTTTTTCTTTTGAGTACAACTGTCAGTACAAAAAAAAACTTTATTTCTGTTATTTAGCTATTAAAGTTACATTAATCTACATTCGAAATATCTTATAAAGCTGTTCCCATATCATAATATCACCTTTAAGAGTAAAATAAGTGGCGCAATAATTGAAAAAAAAAGAAAAAAAATGGCTTAATTTTAGTGATAGTCAGGGTATTCAATTGCTAGTTGTTTGTGGAGTTTGAAATACATATTTTGGATCACGACCCCGATAACACCCTGTATACAAACGCGTTCTCTAAAATTCAGGCTACACTGTTTGAGGTAACAGGTGCTGCAGCGCCATTTTTTGATATGGGTACGCGATTATTATCCGAGTGCCACCGTCGGGCCTCTATTTCATGGATTTTATGGAACTCAGCTCTTTTCCCAGGCCCGATTGGTAGGCTGTCCGGTCGGATCTGGCCTGGAGACCGAAGTAATTCTACGAGACCAATTAATGGGGTGTAATAGTGAGGTTAGATGGATAAATGATTTTTCAACAACTCAGCCTGTATTCGACGAATCCGACGATAATGCTTATGTCCTGTTAAGTTGGTTGAATTTAATTCAAGTCCGGGACAAGAAAAGTCAAAGTCAAGCATTTATTCAGTAAGCCATAAGGCCACTTTTTAGACGTCAGATAACGAGTCCAGAAAGAAGTAATCGAAGAGAGGCCTACGCTCAACAGTTGGCTACAAATGGTGAATAATGTTACAGGTCCTGGAGTGCAAGGATCAAAGTGTGCCGCCGGTGACCCACATCAGCGGTCACGTCAACGTCACGGCCAATAGCGAAGTTGCTCTCAAGGTACATTCAACGCCTTGTAAGGTCACGAAGGCTGCGAATTATCTGACACAATCTTATTTGTAGGGCCATAAGAGCGTGTCAAATTTTTGCGGCCTTTGTTGAAGAAGATGCTAGTGCAGGTGACTGTACCTACGCTTTGCCTCCTCTAAGGGTAAGGTTAAGGTTAACGCGGGCTGTTTTCCGCAACTCGACGTCTATATATTGCGCCTATTTTGCGTGCCGGGTGGCCTCATTCGTGCCATCCCAGTTCCTCCAGGAAGCCTAGCAGACCCTTTATGTTGCCGACGACTTCCAGGAGTGCCCTTGGCGAACCAAGATGTTTCGCCCGGTAATCTGCCACCCCCGGACATGTGATGATGACGTGGGCGGCTGTTTCGTCCTCTTCCATGCAGGCCCTGCCTCCTCTAATACTCCTTATATTGTGTTCTGCCGCTTGTACAATGGGTTGTGCTCTGAAGAACTAGTTCGCATTCAACCACCGCACCGCTTGCCGTCAGCAACTCTTCACACCTTTAGTGCGGTTTCAAAGGAATCTTCTCCCGCGATTGTTCCGACATCCGAATGTAGACTAAACTCCCCGCTTCGGCTTGCTCCTTATTTTTCAAACGCTTAGGTAATTTTCCTACAACTTATAGAGAAAAGAAAAAAACCATATAGCTCTGGATTACCTTCAAATACCTAAATATTGTGGCGCTTCCTCTGCCAGGCGCGGTCGCAGCCTGAAATTTTGGGGGTCACTAATGCAGTAATGAATTTTTCAATTTGACGTGTACGATTTTTGGGGGGTCATGTCACATGTGACCCCCCCTCGGACCGCGCCTGTCCACTGCTATAATTTGATATGTATTTGATCTAATGTTTATCTTCAGGTGGCCATCAAGAACGGCGCCCCGAGCGTCGTGATAGTAGACGCGAAGGCGCAGAGTTTCATCTATTACAAGTCCGGAGTGCTGAAGGACAAGCGATGGTGAGTTCTACAAAATTTGGGGTTATAACTGCTGGGTTGCGCTGCTAAAAACTTGAAAAATAGTTGGAAAAACATTCCGATGTTTTCAAAGGTGTGTTGTTCCGAAGGTCTCAGAAAAAGAAGGATGTCCGCATCCTTCTTTTTCTGAGACCTTTTATAACTTTTATTTTTGCACCACACCACGACACAGCGCTAAATAAGTATACGGCCCTGGTGGTGGTGGCCTGATGGTAAATAGCTATCGAAGCCCATGGTAGGTTTGCTAATGCAGTCCTGCTCGAACGAATACAAACACATCGAATTAAGGCTTATTAGAAAGGTCTCGAAGAGCTATGATAGACATGCAAAGTAGACAAATTTTTTGCCAAACTTGTTTCTAAACCATTTGTATTTTTCTCCAGCGGCCAAAACAAGCCTCGCCTCAACCACGCCGTTCTAGCCGTCGGGTGGGGCTCCAAAGACGGCTCACACTTCATCATCAAGAACTCCTGGACGGACAAATGGGGGGAGGGCGGTTACATCCGCATCGCGCCCGACTCCTGCGCAGTACTGGATCGGCCATCTTACTCTTTAGTCGAGGAACCCAATATAGATAGGGAGGAACTGCGTGCGGCGGCGGCAAGCCTTAAAGCTTAGTTTTGATGCCAAATGATAATCAATTTCCACCGTTTTTACCCGACTACCAAAGGAGGGTTGTGTTGTGTTTCTCGGAAGTTTGTACCTATACTTATTCCTTGGCACGCCTTACAGTCTACACTAGCAATGCACCAAGGAGAAGTTTCCAAAGTTGCGAAATTTTCCACACGGAACTTAAATTTTACGAACAATAAAAATTATTAAGGAAGTCGCTGGACACTGCCGTTATCAATTATTTAAACTGACTGTCTCATTTGCAAGTTTATAAAAATAATACTAATATATTTTTTGATAATTCCCATAGGGAATGTTCTCATTGGAAACTTAATTTAAATTCTCGTGTAATGTACGGAAATTTTCGAGAATGTTACGGAATTTTTGAGAATGTACTGCATATTGTACAGTCGCCATCAGATATATCGGAGCGGCCAAGTTGGTCACAAATATCTGAACAAAGCCTCTATTTTCAAGGCGATAAAATGCATGTTCTGATATTTTTGAGTACCTTGGCCGCTCCGCGGACCATCAACGACGGCCGAAGCGAGTGTAAACACGAAAGTGTAAATCTAGTATGAGGTGTCATTAGATTTGTCCCGATAGAGGGCATATCAAAAAAAGAAAAAAAGAAAAATAAAATGGTGCCAAATATTTAATCGCTTGCGAACTCATACAGTCGGGTTACTAATCTTTTTAATGTTACTTATTTTGTAAGTAAAAACAGACTAATTGGGTCATTCTTCAGATTTGTACCGGACTAAATTTGTGAATAGCTTAGTTTAGTTTAGTGAGTCAGAGTGCGTAGCCAACGTGCCAATCGTTAAGAGTCGCCAGGAAGCTCGCGTGAACTCGCGTCCCCATACAAACGTAGTTCAGGTCTCATTTTAAAACAACATGCTTTGGACCACGAAATTTGGCATGGCCATTCTAGTAGTACAGATCTAGGTCTGAAATTCATTTTCGATGTAAAAAAATATAATACAAATATAGCAAATACAAGTTTTGTATGTAAATCTGTAACTGGCCGTATTTTCTTTGTATTACAATTTTTAGCAACGAAAACGAATTACCGACCTAGATTTGTACTACTAGAATGCCCATACCAAATTTCATGGTTCTAAAGCATGTCGTTTTAAAATGAGAGCTGAACTACGTTTGTATGGGAACGCGAGCGTCCTGGGTAGCGAACGAAGCGCAACTGTCAATGTCGCACTAATACGGAAGAGTGATAGAGAGAGGTGACTACGATACGCTACGGGGCGTTAACGATTGGCACGTTGGTTACGCACCCAGTTGATTGCCGACATCAAATTGAGAATGACCAAATTACTACTGAACCGCGATGAGAATACGATTGAGATTGCTGTGTAGGATCTCCTGGCATACAAAGTGGTTGTCAAATATATGAAAAAAGCTGTCAAAGCACTCCGCGGAATTATGGATTGTACCTTAATTTTGACATACGTTTATGGCTCTAATCCTATTCAAATCGTGGTTCAATAACAGTAGAAGAGATGAATGCATTTTTTAAATCACATCATGTAGATTATATATTCAGGTGTAAATTACAATAAATGCAACGATTTAGTTATTCAGTTTTTCATTCACAACAAAGATCCCTTGAATTCGGTGATCCACCATTTTCCTACCTAAAGTGCGCGTTCACATAATCCATTATCTGATACGATATTGGATGTCGGATGGGACCATGAAGGAAACAAATTAAAAATTTGTATATTTCTATTTTTTTTAATACTATGTGTTCATTGCTCAAAAGAAAGTACTTACTCTCTAGCAGCTTGCATCATCCAACCTTCTATATCGGATCGGATAATGTGAAAACGCCCTAAACCAATCCCTCGACCCTGGACGTCACGAAAGCAATGCCTACCGCATTATAAAAACAATGAAGCAAAGAAGGCTCACCTGGCATGGTCATGGTACACAATATGGACCTCAAAAGACTCCCACGCCAAGTCATGCTGAGTCAAATTGCGCATGCTAGGAGACCCTGAAGAGGGTAGGACGCCCTCTATCCCTCTATTGAGATGCAAAGACTGCTGTAAAAGGAATTATCGCCGATTTTTGACATCCGAACGCTCGAATTCAATCGCTCGAAAATGATCGCTTACAAAAGTTTCTCGCCAATTTTATCGCATGAAAGTAATAGTTTAAATTTCCATACTTAGCCGTTATTTTTAAAACATAATTTCATCGTTTTATTTAGAGCTTTAAATGTCACTTTCGACTGCTCGAATCTCAAAAATCACCCCACTGATCTGCTTTAACATCCAACTCCACAGCTGGGAGGCTCAGGCTGAAATGAGACCGGAGTGGCGCCGTGACCCGAAAAAATCCGCAGAACACGATGAGATTTGGCTAGAGAATCTAAAGAGAAACGGATCCGCAGTGCCAGACCTCCACCTCAGGAGGACTCATGTCACGTCGCTCATGTCTGAGATGTGGAAGAAAGTTTCGTTCGGTATTTATAGTCATCGGAGACGCTGTGGGCAGCTTGTCTGAGGCATCCTGTCTGAGGTAAATAAAAAAAAAATTATTTATTATACAAGGGGGCAAAGTTGATGTTTAAAACTCTCGTGCTTTTATTGAGACCCGAGCCAGCGTAAGATTCCAAAGTTGACCCACGAGCGTAGCAAGTGATTTAAAAAAAGAGAATCTTGAGCGTGCGAGGGCCTCAAGGTAAGAGAGGTTGACAAACTTTGCTGCTGCAAAATCGAAGCCGAATGATTGTAGAGTGGTAATTTTTCACCACTCCACCTCGGAAACACACTCTTTATCCCTAGAAATCGGTGGGGAAAAACGCATTTTATCCGCACGTGGGGAAAGTAATGTGGTACCTACAAGTTATAACTTGTTTTTTCACGTTATCTGTCAGGATGGACTGTAAATAGGCCCTCGCTCGCTTAAGATTCAATTTTTTTAACCACTCGCTACGCTCGTGGCTCAATTTTGGCTAAACTTTCACTGGCTCGGGTCTCAATAAAAGCACAAGAGGTTAAACATCGACTTTGCCCCATTGTATAGTAAATAACTATTGTATTAGCATAACGGAAAAAAAAAGTAAAGTAGGTAAACATAAAATTAAGGAGCCCATTATCATTTATTTTCATAAAAATTAGGAGCCCATTTTAGGCTCAATATATATGAGAATATTAATCGAGCATACAGGGTGTTTTTTCAATAACTATCCATATTGTGCGAGGTGATTTGGTAGGCAACTTTTACCTTGGACCCATCTCGGAAATCTCGAAATTGCCTATTTCATACATTTCAGCCGATCAGACGTTGACGTTTTCCATGGATGTTTATTGAAAAAACACCACGTAACTTGCAAATGCTTAGCAGATTAAGTTATCGTTTTCAATCGAGTGAAACTGGTTTTAAATTTTCGTAGTTGGAATGGAACCACGTTGGAAGTGAAAAATTGCTAAGAACAAAAGCCATTTCTTAATGTGAATTCTTGGAATATTTAATAAACTACCTGTCCTACTAAATCACTAGTCATTAATTTTATTGTTCGGACGCGAACTGATTTAAATAAAGAAATCCTCAATGTATCCTTTATCTTTTTCTATCTTGAATCCAATTATCGTCCGGCCTACGCAAATTCCAAACTCCGATTTTGTTGCAAAAGGGAGTGAAAGTTTGCATTGAATTGCGATTAAGCACCTTTGGCGCCTCTAATCGCCATGGGGGGCAACAATATACAACTATATAGTAGAAACTTGTTAACATCACGAGCAAACTCAAGGGAAACGAGTCTTATTTATTTATTTAAACTTTATTGCACAAATAAAAATTGTACAAGAGGCAGACTTAATGCCTTAAGGCATTCTTTACCACTCAACCAGTCAGTCTTATATGTTGGCTTCGGTTTCACGCATGACTTCCAAACGTTCGGGATCTGAGGTCACGGTTCAGAAATTAGGAAAAACAAATAATTAATCTTTTTAAAAATAAGTCCCAAAGTTGTTACGGCACGAATAAAGTAAGTTTAGTGCATTGGCTGTTTCTATGATTAAGAGAGGGTTGATGGTCTCACCATGAACCATTTTTTGGTAAAATCCCGTTTAAGAAAGAGGTACACTGATTCTTATTAAAGGTACACTGTGGTATATTGAAGATACAAACTAATTACACAGCTTAGTGTATTGGTATAGTGATAAAAGAATACATCGATTTTAATAATATTACTACAATTATACTTGTACTGAATAACCGTGAAGGGAATCAATCAATCGTTGGGTACAGTCGACCAAAATGTGGTCTACCACCCTACGGTTGCGCTTCGTTTGAACGTCATGAGAAAGGTCAACCTTAGCGATCGTTAGATCTCGTACAAACTTTTGTTAATACAGGTAGACCACTTTCTTGGTCGACTGTACTTTGACTTTCTATGTATAAAATGTTATGCGAAAAAATATATCTAAAAGGTATATTTTTAGGGTTCCGTAAATAACTAGGAACCCTTATAGTTTCGCCATGTCCATCTGTCTGTCTATAATAGCTCCGAAAGTTAAAAACAGCCCCCCCCCCCCACCTAACTTTTGAGTCCAAAAAATTACGAAAAATTCGCAAAAGTGAGGCCTAATAAGAACTTTCAATGAGAACTCAATCGAATAAAATCAGTTGAGTCGTTTTTGAGTTATAACCTTATAACTCAAAAACGCCTTGTAAAAAGGACGTAAGTGCCGCATAGTAAAATGTCGTAAAAACCGCAAAATATTATATGAAGAACAACCTTATTAGTGGATATTTTGTGACGGGCCGGTAACTACGGAACCTTACACTAAGCATGGCCCGACATGCTTTTCGACGGTTTTTTTCGAATAACATTTTATTTTGTATTAACACTGCATTAGGAATGATGAATAAGCGATAACTCAATTCGCAGGTTGGACCCGTTGGACCAGTCCAAGTTTAATTAATGAAAAAAATCTTTTCCGGCGTTTTGTTTATGGCTTTGTACCTAATATAAAAGTTTGTGTAAAAGTAAAAGTTTGTCAATATTTAGGGTTCTGTACCAATAAGGTCACAACTGGACCTATAACTTATATTACTACACTTAGCTTGTCCGTCTGTCCGTCAATAATTCTTCTTCCTCCTAGCGTTGGTCCGGGGTTGGAGTCCGCTTGACAAGCTAATCTCATGGAAAGCGACTGCCATCTGAACTTCCAACCCAGAGGGGAAACTAGGGTTTATCGGGATTAGGTCCGGTTTCCTTGCGATGTTTTCCTTCACCGAAAAGTGACTGGTAAATATCAAATGATATTCCGTACATATGTTCCGAAAAACTCAATGGTACGAGCCGGGGTTTGAACCCGAGACCTCCGGATCGAAAGGACGTCTTACCGCCAGGATACCAGCGTCTGTCCGTCAAAAATAAAATAAAATTTTTAAAAAACAGCGTTTGATTTGTTTTTAAAGTCCTTATGATTCCCAATTTCTCGCAGACGCTTGAATCTATGAGGAAAATTCATCGGATTTTGTATGGTTTTAGGGGGCCCACCGACTATCAGTCCGCCTGACGATATCGGCCTGTCAGTTAGAAAAAAAATTTGACAGCTCCGAACAACTGACAGGCCAATATCGTCAGGCCGACTGATAGTGGGTGGGCCCCATTATATTTTTCCAGAGACTATAGAGATATAGACGACCACCACAGATATCAGGTGACGACCACAGCCTAAGAACTTTTTGAAGCTCCTGTCAATTGCGCCATCTATGTCAAAGCCACCTAAAGATGCCGAAATTGTAAGAGAAATGTCACCTGCACTGCTACTCCACCTAGTAGCTACTAGTGTACTGCTAGTACGCTATTTGTTACCAGGTAGAGTAGCTGTGGTGGTCTATATCTCTATATTAGTCTCTGATTTTTCCGACAAACGTTGACAGTTTATTAGTCTAGGTTTCCTATTGAACACTTTATTTACATTTTTATTATAGCTAAAAGCTCAGCTGTTAAATAATCCTTTTCACAAGTCTAAAATTAACAGGTTTTGTGACTGTAGACTGTCACCACCATATAAGGACAACGTTAGATCATAGTCAAAGTTGAGAGATAGTCACTGATTTAAGAAAACCTGTTGTTGATTCAGGCTATGGATGGTAGAAGGTAAGGTGTTATGTACGCATGTTCTAATTATACCGGGTGTACAATCGAAATGGGTCAGTATGGAGAAGTCGGAAACTATGAGAGATAGCGAGATCTGTTCTTAGGAACCATGACGTCGATTTTAGATTTAATAATAATTACATTCAAACTTTTTTATTAACTCTCATACATAACCGGGAATCGAACCTGGTCAAAATCAATGTGTATAAATTCTGCAAGTCGCAAGAAGCACAACACTAATGGAATCTTGTTTAAATAATTGAAAGAAATACCCACCAATAAGATAATTATTTTATTTCAGTAAATGTTCAAAATGGTAGCCATTTGACTATATGTACATAGTAGCAACGTCAACAGGTAGCAAAGCAACGCCCGCCGACCAGAATTCCAGGGGCGGTGTGTCTGGAATGCAGTTGCGCCCAATTCCTAGAACGGACTATAAACCATTTTATTGTATGAATTATTCAAGAGTGTAACTTAGTTTTAAGAAGTCTACTCTCCATTAAAACGGGGAGAAATGTTATGTATGCATGTTCTATATAGTATAAACCAATGTGTCATGCAACAGCAACCGTTTCGGTATCCTGCCTTTTCGCCGAAAATTGTATTGCCGAATTTCATTTGCAAACCAACTTTTCGCAGAAGTTTCATTTGGCCGAATAACTTTTACCAAATAATAATTTCGCAACCATTTCATTTCCCAACCCCATAGTTGGGAAATGAAAATTGAAATTGCCTACTAGGTTGGGTTAGGTTAGGTTGGATTATGTAAAGTGGGAAATGAAATTCGGCCAAATGAAACTTCTGCGAAAAGTTGGTTGGCAAGTGAAATTTGGCAATATGATTTTCGGCGAAAAGGTAGAGATATCCGTCCCGATATCTAACATAAGGATAACAATCTCTGTGTTACAAAAGTGTCCGTCAAAAAGGTCACCTTCACTCCGTCAATAACTGCTAAGGTACTATAGCTATACTTTTTAGATTTGAAACTATTATTTGCTGTTTACAGCTGGACACTTTTTAGACCGTACGCTATAAGAGATACTTATCCTCCTTATACCTACCATCCATAATTCAGGCTATAGGATCTTGGTGATTCCTGCCAAACTCTTACATAATTAAATTTGGTCTTTGGACAAGAATTAAAACTTGTGCTTTTGAGCATAATTATAATCTGGAGTCACACAACGTTCTATCTCCTTCCTTATTAAAATTAAACTCATTGTCATTGAGTAACAGGAGATCCCTAAGATTTTTTTTGTCTCTTTTTTTCTCCATAATTTTTTGTAAAAGTACTCAACTGGCTAAAATAATGGAAGCCGGTGGGAATCGAGTTCTATGGACTCTCCGCCACTGTTATTTATGCCCTTTGCTAAGATTTAACGTTTTCAGAAAACAAATTATTAAAATAATTCCAATTCAAATTTATTGGTTTAACCTAGATTTTCGTGTTACCGATGAGTCTCATACCTATAATATAATTATGGTCTGTACCTATGTATGAAAAGAGCGCCCTCCTTCCTAAACTGCGGTGTATCTTATGGATCATCTTTAGTCTAAAAAATGATCGACTAGATCAAAAGTATAGTGATAGTCAAGGCAGATGCGCGTGACAGTGTTGTGTGTGTTGGACGATGAAGCTCGCTAGCGCGCTCTTGCTCTGCATGCTGGGTATGTACAATCATTACTTTACTTTAGATACTTTAGTACTGTGTAGGTACTCATTAAAACGTGTCATTATTTCTTACAAAATAAGCAGTATTATGATTATGATGATTATGATTAATAATAAACAGTTTTCTGTACACAGTATAGTAGGTAAAAACAAATATCACGATGAAATTGCGGTTACAATTACGAAGGCGAGCTTATTTATTTAAATTTCAACTTTTTTTATACCGAGTTTTATTTTATTTATCAAATAAGTTACATAGCATTACAGTAATAAAACCAAGGCACTGTGAACTACAAACAATTAACATTACAGAATAGACGTCTGGTGATGGAGTTGGAAGCTTGGTCTTAGTAAAAAAACCGGCCAAGTGCGAGTCTGACTCGCGCACCGAGGGTTCCGTAAAAACCTAAAACAATTGCTATTTCTTATGATTGCGTGGACATGAAAGTTTCGTTTTGCTACAGCAGAAAGATATTATAGAGCTGAGTATATGATATGAATTTCAATTTAATACCTCTACGCGTTTACGAGGAAACAGGTAGTAAGTTTAAAATAAAATAAAATATTTTAAGTACTATTTTACTAAAAATGTCTACTTTTCGTAATTTTTCCTTTGTCTTTGCTATATGAAGTTTCTTCGTGCCAAGTTTCAAGTTTCTGAGTTTACGGGAAGTACCCTTTAGGTTTTGAGTTTCTTGCGAGTACTCATCTCCAAAATATGCAACTTAAATTGCTATTTCTTTTGATTGCGTTGACATGAAAGTTTGTTTTTGCCACAGCTGAAAGATATAATAGACCTGAGTATTTGATATGAATTTCAATTTAATACCATTACGCGTTTACGAGGAAGAAGGTAGTATGTTTAAAATTTAAAAAAAAATTGTTTGTATGATTCTACTAAAAATGTCTACTTTTTATAATTTTTCCTTTGTCTGTGCTATATGACGTTGCTTCGTGCCAAGTTTAAAGATTCTGAGCTTGCGGGAAGTACCCTTTAGGTTTTGAGTATCTCGCGAGTACTCAGTTTCAAAATATGCAACTTAAATTGCTATTCCTTTTGATTGCGTTGACTTAAAGATTTGGTTTTGCTACATCTGAAAGGTACTATAGCCTTGAGTATTTGACATGAATTTCAATTTAATAACTTCACGCGTTTACAAGGAAAATGGTAGTAAGTTTAAAATTTAAAATATATTTTTTTGTATGATTTTACTAAAAATGTCTACTTTTCGTAATTTTTCCTTTGTCTTTGCTATATGAAGTTTCTTCGTGCGAAGTTTCAAGTTTCTGAGTTTACGGGAAGTACCCTTTAGGTTTTGAGTTTCTTGCGAGTACTCATCTCCAAAATATGCAACTTAAATTGCTATTTCTTTTGATTGAGTTGACATGAAAGTTTGTTTTTGCCACAGCTGAAAGATATAATAGACCTGAGTATTTGATATGAATTTCAATTTAATACCATTACGCGTTTACGAGGAAGAAGGTAGTATGTTGAAAATTAAAAAAAAAATTTTTTGTATGATTCTACTAAAAATGTCTACTTTTTATAATTTTTCCTTTGTCTGTGCTATATGACGTTGCTTCGTGCCAAGTTTAAAGATTCTGAGCTTGCGGGAAGTACCCTTTAGGTTTTGAGTTTCTCGCGAGTACTCAGTTTCAAAATATGCAACTTAAATTGCTATTCCTTTTGATTGCGTTGACTTAAAGATTTGGTTTTGCTACATCTGAAAGGTACTATAGCCCTGAGTATTTGACATGAATTTCAATTTAATAACTTCACGCGTTTACAAGGAAAATGGTAGTAAGTTTAAAATTTAAAATATATTTTTTTGTATGATATTACAAAAAAATTCTACTTTTCGTAATTTTTCCTTTGTCTGTGCTACATGAAGTTTCTTTGTGCCAAGTTTCAAGTTTCTGAGTTTACGAGAAGTACCCTTTAGGTTTTGAGTTTCTTGCGAGTACACAGTTTCAAAATATGCAACTTAAATTGGTATTTCTTTTGATTGCGTTGACATGAAAGTTTGTTTTTGCCACAGCTGAAAGATATAATAGACCTAAGTATTTGACATGAATTTCAACTTAATAACTTCACGCGTTTACGAGGAAAAAGGAAGTACGTTTGAAATTTTAAATATATATTTTTGTATGATTTTACTAAAAATGTCTACTTTTTATGATTTTTCCTTTGTCTATGCTATATGACGTTGCTTCGTGCCAAATTTCAAGTTTCTAAGTTCATGGGAAGTACCCCGTAGGTTTTGGGAGTGCCGAAAACTCTAAAAATTGCAGCATAAACGACTGTATCTTTTGATTGCGTTGGCTTTTAAGTTTGATTTTTTCACAGCTTCAAGGGACAATAGACCTAAGTATTTGGTATAAATCTCAGCTTGATACCTCCACGCGTTCCTGAGAAAAATGGTCTTGACAGACAGACAGACAGACAGACAGACAGACAGACAGACAGACAGACAGACAGACAGACGGACAACAAAGTGATCCTATAAGGGTTCCGTTTTTTTTCCTTTTGAGGTACGGAACCCTAAAAAGTTGTAAAAAAAATGTTTTTGACAAAAATTTTTTGTTAGTTGTCTGTTGTCAGAATTTTTTTTGCATTTTTATTATTTTCAGGGGCACTGAGCAGGACAGAAACACCGAATAACAGACTCCGGAGGGCCACAGAGGCGTTCCTTAACATAGTGGGAGGTAACATCAATTAGCGTAGGATACATCCATAGATCTGTCTGGCGGGCAGATCCGTAAATTTATGTCGAGAATTGGACACGGTTGTGTCTACGGACAGATCTGTATAGCGTTATTTACTGACGGATCTGTCCGCCAGCTAATGAGTATAAATGCACAAAGCAAATGACGATGAATTTTGGTTCATGATTTTTGAGACCAACCAGTCAGGCGTGTCCCATTTGGGGGGTGTAGGGTGATCCAGGGAGGGGGGGCAGCGAGCGGCGCAGACGGTGTCCGATTTTGACTCCCCGTTTCAGACCTTGGGCTCGTAGTGTTTTAGCCACAGATAACCTCAACCACTAGATAGATCATAAGTACAACTCGAGGTCACCACACAGAGGTGCTCCCGTACTAATTTTGTATGAGAGCACGACCGCTTATTTCAGTTGAGTTAACATTTTCGATCATTCATTACTCATGTAAATTAAAAATATCCGCAAAAATCAAGTTATGACGTAATTTTTCCCCATACATTTTGAAACCGGAAGTGAGGTTTTTTTGGAGTTCCGGCCAATTTTGTATGCAATTATCTACTGATCCTGACTCAGCACAACTTTTCCATTATGTTGCCATGCATTTTAATGGGATGTCATGTTACGTAGGTAATATGGGCCCAGGGATAAGGACTAATAGTTTTTATGTTTCTTCCTCACAAGAATGTACTATATATATATGTCTATATGTATACAGGGTGTCCAGTAAATAATGGATAACCTTCTAAGTTCTAACCACCAATAGGCCACCTTAGGCTGGTCCAGAAAGTCCACTTTAGGGTTTAGTAAAAGTCCCCTGGTTTTCGAGATTTTCACACTTGAACAAAATGTTAGTCTAAAAATATTTTTTTTGAATTAAGGCCTAATTTCAAAAAAATCTGTATGATTATGAAGACACTTTAATATCAGTTAGTTAGTAGCACTATTTGAGACAATTTTTCAAAAAACAGAACGGAATAATCATTACATTTCTCGTTACCACGATGATAACAGTCAAATAAGGAACCGAAAACTTAAAATTATGAAAAGTGTGAAAATCTCGAAAACCAGGGAATTTTTACTAAACCCTAAAGTGGATTTTCTGGATCAGCCTAAGGTGGCCTATTGGTGGTTAGAACTTAGAAGGTTATCCATTATTTACTGGACACCCTGTATGTGTGTTTACAGAACGACTGAGTGGAAAGAACGATATCAAGTCGCCGATCCTGCCCGTCCAGTTACCGATCCAACTGGGTAATTATTTTGTATATTTTTTGTAACATGTCTTGCTGAGGTCATGTGGGTAATTATTCGGAGTAAGGTATAGGGTTAGAACTTAGAACCGAGATATCATCCGCTACAACTTGCCCACACTGACCCAAGAAAATCCACCCTGTAAATACTTGGATTGTCGCAACGTATTTAATTTGTCACTATTACGTGATTTCGAACTAACGTTTGTTGCTTTAAAATTTCGTTGAACATTCGTTTGTCGCACCTCTGTTACGGAGTCAACTTGGCCTACGATGCACAACTTTGTCTGGCGTGAAAAACATGGTTTTCTTCACCAAACAGCCTATTTATGTACTGATTTAAACTCACACGATTTTCACTCATTATTTTGACAAACACGGGACTTAATCGCGTACACTTACTTTTAATTTTCCTGACGTTTCGAGCGTGTCATAACGCTCGTGGTCGCAGGCAGGCAGGCGTGGTCGCGATTAAGTCCCATGTTTGTCAAAATAATCAGCCTATTTATATCTCATTTCTGAGATGACCACCTTTTTCCCATCAGGAATAAGAAATAAATAGCAGTTTGGTAAAGAAACCCATGTTTTTCAAGCCAGGCAACGTTGTGCATCGTAGGCAAAATTGTAGCAGTTGACGGTAGTTTTTTAGGTTGTAAGTAAGCGGATTGTACTTAATGCACCTAAATTGACTTTTATTTATTTTGTGCTTTGTACTCGTAGTTTGACAATAACACGTTAGACTTTAAAGATTAACTAGGGATACACGCACAGACCTGCCCGCCGGATTTTTCTGGTGGATTTACCCGGCGGACGGATCCGTCCATGTATGGCGCTATTCAGATGTGTCCGCAGACAAATTCGTGTCCAATTCTTGCCATACATGGATAGATCTATCCACCGGGCGTATCCGCCAGACAAATCCGGCGGGCAGATCTGTGCGTATATCCCAAGCTATTGAAGTCTCAGTTTTAAAATAAGCTCAAGTATATTATTAATACTTTTTTTCTTATTTTCCAGCCGGCCACGATGGAACAACTTTGCCCGTGCTCTTAGTTCCTGTACCAGTTTACACGAACAACCCAGGTTCGATCCTTCACTTTAAAATATCGGCACTGAAAATTACTTATTTCGAGCGTTCTGTACCATCAGGGTCATAATTGAATACCATTTATTTATTTATTAAATTTTATTATTCAAATAAGTTACACAGCATTACAGTTATACAACCAAGGCACTGAGAACTACAAACAATTAATATTCCAGACATAATTAAAACTAGTTGGATTACCATCAAGTGTTACAACTTTCTCTACGATGCTCAACTTTGCCTGGCATGAAAAATGTGGTTTTCTTTGTCGAACAACTATTTATAACTTATAACTTATTGCTGAGATGGCTGCCTATCTAAGAAATAAGATATAAATAGCTGCCTGGTGAAGAAAACCATATTTTTTCAAGCCAGGCAAAGTTGTGCACCGTAGGCAATGTTGTAGCACGTGACGGTAATTCCCATATAAGCTACGAAATTTCTGTTTTCACACACATATACTCTATTATCCTAATATTATTTTTAATCACATTAATTTACAGATTCATGCACCACCAACCAAGCCACAGGGAAGCCACCGACACAACCAGATGTCACAATCGTACAAATGCTTCAACAGCTAATTCAAACCCAGAACCCTCAAGCAATTCAACCCCAAGGACTTATCCAAAATAACCAGTCTAACTCCCAAGGACTCGAAAACTTTCTTCCCACCATGTTACCTCCCCTGGCAAACATGGTTCAAAATGAGACTTTGAATTTTCTTGGGAGTGATAGCAATACGGTGCTAATTACGACTAACTCTCAACCTCAGAGAACCAGTCAGCCTATCGTTGTGATGAATACGACAGAAGAGGATATTATTCCGTTTTCTGATGGGCAATCAATATTTCGTGAGTTTTTACACTTTTCAAAGTAATTTTAAGACTGCGTCGACCCTCCAGTGGTGCCCGCATTGGGCGGATTGCATTTCTAATATAATCCCTCATGTTAAATTGTAGTCCTACTAATTCCGCAACATATGATCTATGTGGACCACATAGATTTATATTACTACAGACAGTTTTATATTAGGTACTTATTTTTGGCGCACCATTTGCCGTTTAGATAATGAGACAAAAAATACGCAAAATGAAACTACTTAAGTATGTGATGAAGACCAAAAGTTGCGGAATTAGTTGGACTACAACTTGATATGAGGGATTATACAGATATTGATTCGTTTATTAGGATACAATCCGCCCAATGAAGGCGCCACTGGACGATCGACACAGTCTTAAAGATGGAGACGGAGAGCTAGCACGCTAGCAAGATGGAGTTTCTCGAGATCAACGAAAACCCTTTATTTAGTTTGCTATACTATTCTTATTACTAGATATGAGCATCTGGCAGCTGTTATGCGGCGCCGGAAGACCACATATCTTTGTTCAGTATCAAATCAAGGTTACTTTTTAACCGACTTCAAAAAAGGAGGAGGTTCTCAATTCGACTGAATTTTTTTTTTTTTTTTATCATAATTTTTTTTTTTTTGTATGTATGTTACTCCATATCTCCGTGAATCGTAAACCGATTTTCAAAATTTTTTTTTGAATCGAACAGGTATAACCCCTAGATGGTCCCATTGTCACCAAGTCGGGATCTGATGATGGGATCCTGGAGAAATCGAGGGAACTCTTCAACTATTATAGGCACACCTATAGTGATTTCACTATTTTTTACAGCAACTCGGCCACTTCCTCTTGGAATAGCGGATCCTAAGTGAAGTCGGTTCTTTTTTTGTTTAAAATTATTCGGTCGATATATATTATATAAAACTAGCTGTACCCGCGCGGCTTCGCTCGCGTGTGTTGCAGTTGATTCTGTTACTTTTCGTTATCCTCAACAGTCCATTGCTGAACGCTTTCTACTTGTAAAATTTTATAAAGTCAGTTTAGCAGTTTAGCTAAAACCGACTTCTTCCATATAACTTCGACATCCCAAAAGATCGACGGAAAGCGTCTAAGATTGGACTGTGTCAGCCATGGTCAAGAGAAGCATGTGAGTGGGAAGATCTGGCGAGCTAAAAAGTCAGAGCTTCCTTTGTAGAGTCATGTAGAGTCGAACGGCCGAAGTATCTCAGAGGAAAGTGCAGCAGGAGGTCAGAGATCGAACACAAATTAATGATAAGTCTTAAAAGTAAACCGAAGGGTGGAAAGACCAATAATAAGGCAGCCCTTCCACTAAGGCGGATATGAGAGGAGACGTGCGGGAATGAACCAATAGCCGGGAATTAACTAAGAACCGCTACCACATATGACTGATGCCTTGCTGATGATCGATTCCCGCATGTCCCCTCTTTTCTTTAATCGTATCCGTATCAATAGCAAGGCAGCTTTAGTGGTAAGGTCTGCGTAGGCCGACAGCTAAATAAACACTAATTAGAGTCGAAAACCCGAAGCGTCCCAGAGAAAACAACCTTGATGTTAAAGTGTAAGCAAAATGGCCCCCAAGCAGCCTTTCACGTAGTAAACTCTATCAAAACTGTTATTGATTCCGTCTTAAATATTCAACTTAACCATTTTTGGTATTAATAGTGAAAGTGCTGTGTGTTTTTGATTTATGCAAGCCTTCTGCCGCTTATGCCATAACGCAAACTCTATCAAAACTTTTTTCTTCCCATCTGAAATATTCAACCTTATCATTTTTGGTAAAAATAGCAATGGTACGGTGTTTTTGTCTAATGCGGGGGGCTCCGCCCCCGAGCCCCCCTTGTACCGTCTGCCGCGTGGAAAACTCTGTCAAACTCTTGCTCCCATCTTAAACATTCAACCTTACCAATTTTGATAACAATAGCAATAGCGCAGTGTGTTTTTTCTTTATGCTGGTGGTCCCCCTTTAACCGCCATTCACGTGCTAAAACCTATCAAAACTCTTTTTCTCCCATCTTAAATGTTTAACCTAACAATTTGTGGTATAATTAGCAATGGTATGGTGTTTTTTTATCTTCATGCGGGGAGCTCCGCCCCCTGAGCCTCCCTTTGTTTACCGCCCGTCACATGGTAAAACCTATCGAAACTCTTTTTCTCTCATGTTAAATGTTCAACCTAAAAATTTTTGGTATAAGTAGCAATAGTGCGGTGTGTTTTTTCTGTATGCGGGGGCTCCGCCCCCCGGGGCCTCCTTTCTTTACTGCCTATTACGTGGTAAGCCCTATAAAAACTCTTTTTCTCCCATCTTAAATTATTTATATAATCTAACAATTCTTGGTATAATTAGCAATACTACGGTGTGTTCTTTTCTTTATGCGGGGGGCTCCGCCCCCCGAGCCCCCCTTTCTTTGCCGCCCGTCACGTGCTAAGCCCTATCAAAACTCTTTTTCTCCCATCTTGAATGTTTAACCTAACAATTCTTGCTATACTTAGCAATAGTACGGGATATTTTTTCTTTATGCGGGGGGCTCCGCCCCCCGAGCCCCCCTTGTTTGCCGCCTGTCCCGTGGTAAGCCCTATCAAAACTCTTTTTCTCCCATCTTAAATGATTAACCTAACAATTTTTGGTATAATTAGCAATACTACGGTGTTTTTTCTTTATGCGGGGGGCCCCGCCCCCCCAGCCCCCCTTTCTTTACGGCCCGTCACGTGCTACACCCTATCAAAACTCTTTTTCTCCCATCTTGAATGTTTAACCTAAAAAATTTTGGTATACTTAGCAATAGTGCGGGGTGTTTTTTCTTTATGCGGGGGGCTCCACCCCCCGAGCCCCCCTTGTTTACCGCCTATCCTGTGGTAAGCCCTATCAAAACTCTTTCTCTCCCATCTTAAATGATTAACCTAACAATTTTTGGTAAAATTAGCAATACTTCGGTGTTTTCTCTTTATGCCCGAGCCCCCCTTTAATTGCGGCCCGTCACGTGATACACCCTGTCAAAACTCTTTTTCTCCCATCTTGAATGTTTAACCTAACAATTCTTGCTATACTTAGCAATAGTGCGAGGCATTTTTTCTTTATGCGGGGGGCTCCGCCCCCCGAGCCCCCCTTGTTTACCGCCTATCCCGTGGTAAACCCTATCAAAACTCTTTTTCTCCCATTTTAAATGATTAACCTAACAATTTTTGGTATCATTAGCAATACTGCGGTGTTTTTTCTTTATGCGGGGGGCTCCGCCCCCCGAGCCCCCCTTTAATTGCGGCCCGTCACGTGATACACCCTGTCAAAACACTTTTTCTCCCATCTTGAATGTTTAACCTAACAGTTCTTGGTATACTTAGCAATAGTACGGGGTGTTTTTTCTTTATGCGGGGGGCTCCGCCCCCCGAGCCCCCCTTGTTTACCGCCTATCCCGTGGTAAGCCCTGTCAAAACAATTTTTGGTATAATTAGCAATACTACGGTGTTTTTTCTTTATGCCCGAGCCCCCCTTTAATTGCGGCCCGTCACGTGATACACCCTGTCAAAACTCTTTTTCTCCCATCTTGAATGTTGTTGTTCTTGGTATACTTAGCAATAGTACAGTGTTTTTTTTCTTTGTGCGGGGGGCTGCGCCCCCCGAGCCCCCCTTTCTTTGCCGCCCGTCACGTGCTAAGCCCTATCAAAACTCTTTTTCTCCCATCTTGAATGTTTAACCTAACAATTCTTGCTATACTTAGCAATAGTACGGGGTATTTTTTCTTTATGCGGGGGGCTCCGCCCCCCGAGCCCCCCCTTGTTTACCGCCTGTCCCGTGGTATGCCTTATCAAAACTCTTTTTCTCCCATCTTAAATGATTAACCTAACAATTTTTGGTATAATTAGCAATACTACGGTGTTTTTTCTTTATGCGGGGGGCTCCGCCCCCCGAGCCCCCCTTTTTTACCGCCCGTCACGTGCTAAACCCTATCAAAACTCTTTTTCTCCCATCTTGAATGTTTAACCTAACAGTTCTTGGTATACTTAGCAATAGTACGGTGTTTTTTCTTTATGCCCGAGCCCCCCTTTAATTGCGGCCCGTCACGTGATACACCCTGTCAAAACTCCTTTTCTCCCATCTTGAATGTTTAACCTAACAGTTCTTGGTATACTTAGCAATAGTGCAGTGGATTTTTTCTTTGTGCGGGGGGCTCCGCCCCCCGAGCCCCCCTTTCTTTGCCGCCCGTCACGTGCTAAGCCCTATCAAAACTCTTTTTCTCCCATCTTGAATGTTTAACCTAACAATTCTTGCTATACTTAGCAATAGTACGGGGTATTTTTTCTTTATGCGGGGGGCTCCGCCCCCCGAGCTCCCCTTGTTTGCCGCCTATTCCGTGGTAAGCCCTATCAAAACTCTTTTTCTCCCATCTTAAATGATTAATCTAACAATTTTTGGTATAATTTGCAATTTTACGGTGTTTTCCTTTTTCGCGGGGTGCTCCCCGACCCCCTCCCCCTTCTACCAACCACCTCGTGGAAAATTCTCCCATCTTGAACGTTCAAACATTTTTGGTAACAATAGCAATAGTAGTGTGTTTTTCTTTATGCGAGTCCCCTTTAACATTCAACTTAACAGTTTGTTGAATTTTGTATTTCTAATTTATTTTTTCCCCTTGCATAGGCTTATATTAGCCCTATGGTTGACGACTGGTAGAGAATACAATTGGTATTATACTTGCACGCCATTTCGTGCAATATAGATGAAATAAATAAAATATTCTAAAGGGTAGGCAACGTGCATGTAAATCCTCTGAAGTTACAGGCGTCCATAGGCTACGCTAACTGCTTGGCATCAGGCGGCGGGCCGTATGCTTCAATGTCACCGTCGTGGTATAAAAAATATATAGTTAAAATACGATGGCATATATTCCCATATAAAGTCATTTCCCATACAAAGTTCAAATCTAAACAGACAAACAGACAAAAATTCTAAAAATCGTCGAAACGTGTCCTGTTATCGATTCTAAGAGCTACTAACTAATTTTTTTACTAATATCTCCAATGTACCTACAGATTTTCGACCCTTTTCAGCTTTATTATATGTAGGTATAGATAGAAGATTTACAAACTATTCACAAACATTTATAATACAGAGGTGATCGAGTAATTTTCCGATGAAAAGGAAAAATATACAAATTCGTATCCGCAGCAATCATTCGTCTTTTCAACCACAAACATCAGTGTTTTCAACAGCTCTGTTGATGAGATAGGCGTTGCTAAGCAACCGCGTGCTAGCGCGCCAGGCCTCAACAGAAAGAAGGAGAAAGAGGTAGCATAGATAGTACCTACCTACTATAGCCATCTAGGGAAATCTCTGCGAACTCGTGTTGCATTTAGTATGCACCTAAACTACATATGTAGTGGTCAGATTTTGCGTAGGGAGGACTCGGTTAGTGACAAAGTCCTGCGAGAGATAGCGTTACCTAATCGTATTGCCAAAGACATATCTAGATACCCCTTTTGATGGTACGTATTTTTTACTTTTCCACTATATTTAACCAGTATATTGTTATTTAACCCATTTATTTATTTATATATGAATGAATATAAACTAACCGAAAGTAGTTAAACAAATATCAATTTGCTGCTTGAGCTTAACACTCATATTAAAAGTTTAAACCCCCCTTAAACCCCCTTAAATCCAAAATGTTCGTATTTTTTATAGCCTATGTCCTGACCAGAGGTCTGTTGAACCCGCTAGTGAAGTTTTTATCGAAATCGGTTCAGGCGTTTTGACGCCAACTCTCCCCATCCAAACAGACAAACAGACAAACAGACAAAAATTCTAAAAATCGTCGAAACGTGTTCTGTTATCGATTCTAAGAGCTACGAACTCATTTTTTTACTAATATCTCCAATGTACAGATTTTTTACCCTCTTCGCCTTTATTATATGTGTAGATTATTTTTTGAATGATTAAGTGAATATCTTCTTAAAGTGAACGCGCAAAGCAATGCATTCGTAAAAAAACCTATTGTTGGAAATACTTTGGGTATGATATATTAGTAAGCCAAGAAACACATATTTTAACCTCATTGCGGTGTCCCTTCATTTTTACTCAACAGAGACCTCAGAACAGATGATCCAGAGCTACCTCCGCCAAATAGCAGCAGCGCCAGAATTACCCGCAGTCATCCCTGACCTCAATCTGCCTGACCGTCTCCCGGTCAGATCATCCTCCGGCGCCTCAACGTCACGTTCAGGATTCAACCGAGTTCAAATGCGTATGGATCGTAACGTGCCGGCGTCAGACTTCTCGGAGACTCTTGATATGCAGTACGTATTGAAAACATCACTGACCTCAACCTGCCTGACCGTCTCCAGGTCAGATCATCCTCCGGTGCTTCCTCAAGAGGCAAAGAATGAGATGGTAGTAATAAACAAACTTGAAACTCTAGGTCCATGGGGTCCCAGCGCACACAAGTTTTTTGCAGATATCGCAAAGCGTCTGGTTGATGTAACTGGTGACCGAAGAGCTGGCGGTTTCCTCGCACAGCGTATCAGCATTGCGATACAACGAGGAAATGCCGCCAGCATCCTTGGTACAATGCCGCAAGGGCCTAGTTTAGATTTGAGCTAGTTATTAATTTAGTTTAGTATTTGTACTGTAGTACCTCTGTATATTTAGTTATGTAAATAAATGTTTTTTCAAAGGAAAAAAAATAAACGAATAATTACGATGGCGTATAATAATTTCAGGAGAGTACCTGGTCGTGGTCGCGGTGCCCAAAGAAATCGAGGGTCAAGTCGCGAACGAGGGCGCAATATGAGGCCGAATACCGGCGCTCGCGCATCCAGCGCGAACAGGGGCTCGCTTAATAACCGGGGTAATAAAGGTAGGTATTAAGGCGCCACCTAAGTAAGTATAAACCACGCCCTTCTGTAGGAGATATGGAAAGAGATGAAACATATTATTTGTAACCGGAGTTTTTGTATAAGGAAATTATTTCCAACCGTTTTACTTTTACAAAAGACTTAGTAAAATAATGAGAACAAAAAAAAACAGGTTTTTTTTTTAATACAGACGCTTGAAAGTTGGTTTTTACTTTTAATGCCTTTGAATTTCAATTCTTTGGGTGTTTTGTCTAAATGATGAGCTAGCAGACGGGTTACAGTTATGAACAGGAATGATCTTAAAAATATAATCAAGAAATTAAGCGAAGCCAAGCTTTAAGCGAAGAAGAAAAAGGATTTTGGGGTAAAGGAATATTTAGTGGGTATACGTTATTCATTTCTCAAAAGGGACATCCTTTAGAAGGTGTACCTTATTGATAGAACAGACGATTCCAAATTTTCTCCAATATCCAATAGCACAAGATCCACCCACCATGAGTGTCCCTGAGCGTCTCCCGATCACAAAACCATCGACGTTCTTCGGCGCGTCGACCTCATCTCCGCCTCGTCCAGACTTCAACCGCTCTCTGCATCTTCGAGTAGATCTTACAGTACCGAGCTCTGGTTATACCGAGGCTTATGATATACAGTAAGTACTGAAGTAACTTTAGTAAATGCCACGTCTTGACACAGCTCAGGGCGCGTATATAACCAACGTGCCAATCGTTAACGGTCCGTTCCGTAGCGTAGCGTAGTTACCTCTCTGATCATGACTCTTCCACATTAGTTCGATAGTGAAGGTTGCGTTTCTTCCGCTACGGAGCGTTATCGATTGGCACGTTGACTATGCAAGTGTGCACCCAGGTACTCCACAAGAGGGTGGGACACCCATCCACGGCCACCTTTTATCGAGAATCCACTACAACTGCGGGCGCGCAGGTTTGAGACCCAAACTCAGTGAGCTTCCATTGTTTTATCATACAGTTCTTATGAACACCTTAGGTCTCCATCATCAGACCAGCACGACGGTATCAAAATATTGTAATAATCATCCAAATTACGCAGTTATGCAAAATTTCAGGTCAATTGGACATCAGGAACTGGTTCAAATCTCGCTTGCAAGATTCTACATAGACAACAAACTGACAAACATTGTGAGTTAAAGCAAATGTTGTTACTGGATATAAAAGTGGAACAACATCAGTCGTTTGTATATTTGCTTCTCTATCACTCTTTGCTTTTCGAGAGATAGAGAGTCAATTACTTTTCGAATTCCGAAAGTAGCAGCCTTCCATCCAAAACCTACGAAGTTATTTAGAAACTTTACGTTTTGCAGATGGCACACGGATTCCAACACAGCGAAAACTGTAATAGAAGATGGCAGCACAACCATTTACCGCGCGCCGCTGGCCGACGGCCGAATCCAGTACCTTGAGGTATCCGATATTTCGTCCTTTCTTAAATAACTACCCTAGCGCCGTCCCAACTGGGCACAACTTCGTTGAGGGCTGGTGGGGCTGCTTCCACTGCTGAGGCTGCTAAGCACCGAAAACACGCTTCATTACCTAATGAAGCGTGTTTTTGGCGTACACCTGACAAATACATATTTGCGCCGTTAGCAGTGGAGACGCTTAGCCCTTGGGGACTGAAAGCAATTAAGCAGTTAAAAAATTTAAGTCACTTGCTCATCTGGTCCTCCGGTGACCGTAGGGCTGGCTCGTTCCTCGCCAGCGAATCAGTATCACCAATGCCTGTAGCCTGTGGTGTTTTCTTTGACTCTCCTTAAAGTTGCTTAACATTTTAGATGCAACGAGACCTGACGAACGGGACGGAGGTCCGTCGCTGCACGCTCTCCCCTCTGATCCCAGTGTCTCCCACCGACGAGGCTTTTCCGGGATTACCAGCTTTCGACCAATTTGAGTTCGTAGGTAAGCCAACTATACTTATACATACGAAGAGTTTTCAGGCGATCATAATTAGACCAAATAATACGATAATGCAATATTAGTAAAGTTACAATGTTTAGAAATAAAGGAAAAGTAGCGATCCACTGCCTCAGGCGAGACTCGAACTCGCGACTCTGGTAAACATGCCCATCGCTCTGACCAACTAGGCTACTGAGACTTACCTAATGGCTGCGAATTTCTCCACCTCTCTCACTGATACATGATTGTAACCATTATATTTTATAGAGTTAACGTAGTATGTCTCACGATAGTTTTACGGAGTACTTGTATTAAAATGCTAACACAAACTGTCCCCCCCAGACTACACAACCGCCGAAGGCCGTTCACGTGTGGAGCGCTGGCGTCGCATCATCACCTCTGCCCCAGGAGAAGGTGGTGCAGCCGAAGGAGAGATCCTTACCTTCACGCATGAGATGCTCATAGTCAGGGATTGGGGACAAGCTGTGCCCCTCAGGTCTGTCAAGTTACTCCGGTTATGGAATTCTAGGTTGCCAAGCAAACCCCAATCTCTTTTCAACCGACTTCAAGATTTCGAAGGAGGTTCTCAATTTGTCGGGATCTTCGATTGTTTTTTTTTTTTGGTATTTTTTTTATATGTTCACTTCACAGTTGGTCCCATTGTCACCAGGTCCGGACCTGATGATGGGATCCTGGAGAAATCGAGGGAACTCTTCAACTTTTATAGACACACTATAGTGATTTCAGTATTTTATACAGCAACTCGGGCATTTTCACTTGGAAAAGCGGATTCTATGTGAAGTCGGTTCGTTTTTTGTTTAAAAATTATTACAGATATCTGTAGCAAGTCGAATCGTTTTGTGATGCCGATCGAGTAACCCAATATCTATTTGTTCTCTAAACCATCGATGGATATCAGGCTCCTCCAACATCGCATTTCAATCATAGTTAAATAAGATTTTAGCATAGATATCTGAATTATAAATTTTAGCTATTAAAGTACGTGTCACCATGTCTGCCTACTCAGAAATAAACGCTTGATTACTTAAAACCCATTTCTCTATGCGGAATTTAACGGCCGCCTAAACTGTATAAAAGGACAGGCGAACTATTCCGGATATTTCATTAATAACCAAACTTCGGTAAGGAGTTCATCATCATCATCATCATCTCAGCCATAAGACGTCCACTGCTTAACATAGGCCTCCCCTTTGGACTTCCATAAGTATCGGTCGGAAGCAACTTGCACCCAGCGTCTTCCGGCGACCTTTATAAGGTCGTCTGTCCATCTTGTAAGTGGACGACCTACGCTGCGCTATCAAGTTCGTGGTTAAGGATTAAGGAGTTAAATAAATAACAAAACACTTTGATAAGTAATAAGCCTTAGTTTGCAAGTTTACTAGACGAAGTTTGGTTGAGGTAACAATTTTTTTTTTTTCAGTGTAGCTTAGTCGATAGTGACCCTGTCTATGAAGCTGGGAGTCCCGGTGGGATCCTGTTCGGTGCACTTATTTGTGTGTTATTCACGTATTTTTTTTCCTGAGTTATGGATGTTTTCTATGCATTTAAGTATTTATCTAGATATCGCGTCGTCGCCTAGTACCCACAACACACTTTATTGAGCTTGCTGTGGGACTAAGTTGATTTTGTGTAATGTCCCATAATATTTATCTCTCCAGATACACAGTGGTGACCGACAGCTCAGTTCTCGGCCCCAACAGTGACAGCTACACCCACCGCTACAACCTCCAGGTTGCCCCAACTACCGCAATGCTACCCGACATGCCCAAGGAATGCGACAAAATAGAAGAGTTCCAAGACCCTACATTTGAACAACATCAGAAGTGGGATAAAAGTGTTTGGCCGAAGATGGTCTCTAGATTTGACCCGATTAGGGAGTTTGCTGGACCCACTAGGGATATTCGATATGATGCCATGTTGAGTGAGTAAGTATAAACAAAACTTTAGTTGAGCGTATTAAGGGGCCCACCTACTATCAGTCCGCCTGACGGTATCGGCCTGTCAGACAATATGATCAAATTGGACAGCTCCGAATAACTGACAGGCCAATATCGTCAGGCCGACTGATAGCGGGTGGGCCCTATTAGAAACGAAACTATATTCCTATTACCATAGACTCGAATAATGTAGATAACAACAGTCTAAGACTCTTTTTGAAGCTGGCGGCTAGATGCCGCTGCAGCGCAATACTATTTTTATATCTTTAGGTTGTTCTCGTTCAGATGGCGCTTTAGACTTGGAACCTCACAAATGTCTTAGACTGTGACTGTGTATATTATTTATAGTCTCCGATTTTAAGCTAACATGGTCATTAACATTACAAAACTATTTAAAATGGGGTATTTATCATGCGTGTTTGTAACAAACAAACAAACAAACAAACAAAGCATTTATTTGCAGAAGAAGGGTAATTTTACATGTGTTTGTGTAAATCATAGTTTCACCTTTTTCGACTGTTGACAAACAGTATGCAAATGTTACAATTATAAAGGGTAGGAAGGTGCATTTTTATAAAATGCAACTAACCAATATGTGTTAACAATCTAAATTATCTACTGACATAAGTAACTTTCCTAATTATAATATACTAAATTAGCAGAAATAGTTTCTTTATATTGCGTTCAGAACGCATATCACATCATTCATGATATTTCATATATTCCTTGACATGATAAAAGCATCGGTCGAGGAGCCAACGTCTTAAAGTATGCTGAAATTCTTTACCTTCCAGTGCTTTTATTTGGACTGGCAACTGATTGTATATTTTAATGCTCATATTATACGCGTTTCTTTTATATATATCAGTATTGCAGCGTGGTTGATTCAGAAGGTTTTGATATTGCATTCTTGGATTTGCTCGATATAGTTCGGACCGTTTTACAAAATAATTTGGATGGCACTTAACAAAACTACAGATTTTAAAAATGTACATACATGCTAAAGGTAAAATGTTGTGCTGTTGAAATAGTGTTGGGTTACTCAGTCGTGAGGTACCTCATTTGAACCCCTCATTCTGTTATTTTGACGCAGTACTTCACACCGGAAAAATGTCTTACTTCACTTCTCTTGAGCCCCCTCTACTCATTCCTTCACTTCACTCATTCACGCTCATCGCATACAAAAAATACACACACTTCATATTCTTCCAAATACTCAAACCGTCACACATCCATTCATTCATTCGCGGCACTCGCCCTCGCGCTCACCTCAATCAACACATTTGTCACCTCGCGCCTCAAAACCTCGCGCGCCTCGAAAACTACGCACACCAAAATCACTACAAATCTTTCACTGCCTTTCAAAACTGCAAAATGAAACAAAGAGATACAGAGACTCAAAGGAGGGAGTAAAACAAAAGATCGAACCACATACCACTCGTCAAAAATACGTTACTTTAAAACACGACACAAAACAAAAGGTGTAAGCGCCGCATGATTTCATGCATCTTACGTCATTTTTGCCCGAGCATTGTATTTTTGCTAAGCTAATTTGGATTTAAAAGGCGATTAGGCGAGTAATTTTGACATAGAATTTTGAAAACTTCGTTGCATTGCTTTGCTTTTATTTAGCTAACGCGAGGCACTCGATTTTTCGCATTGTCCGGTATAACGTGACCTCGAGGTTCACAACAACTACGACGTGCGATCAGGGAGCGCTCATAGACTGGATATATAAATATCGCTCGTTAAGCGATTGGAATTGTTGTACTACTGTGTCACTGTCACTTCACTTTGAATTGACGTTACGTTACCGGGAGCGTTCACGAAACTAGCTAGTAAATATAATAATTTACACACAATATATTTCTTAAATTTTTAAATTATTACAGCGGCGGAGTATCAATTAAAACAGTGAAGTGACCATTTAATTTGAATTGATATTAAAAGGTAAGTATAATTTGCTAAGTAAGAGTATGACACTGACAGTAGTGATAGTCTGACAGTTGACGTTGAGTTGAAGGTTGAAGAGCAAAGCAAGCAATAAATAACAATAAGTTGCCAAAAACAAAGTTTCTGTTTCGTTTCGTGATTTTGATTTGTGTTCAGAAAATTTAATAGTTTTCTACAAAAATAACAAAACAAGCATTTTGCTTATGCGCGCAAATGTGTGCTAATTTTATGTTGTTATTTGCATGTGGAACTGACGTGAAAAATGTTACCGCGCTAAATGTGTTTGGTATTTGTTTTTTTCATATTGATGTTAAGAAAACATAAGTGGTAAGTTAGTTATTGCTATGCATGCTGGTTTATGTCTAAATAGAAATAATGAAATAGGCAATGATTCTCTTCACTTCGACAGTTAATTGATTTCCTGAAACATTCAAGTTTTAGGTTGCTAGTGTTGATAATAGGTTTCAATTAGTAGGTAATTAAAATATTGTATTATAGGTTTGTAATGTAATACTATCAAATAACTGGGATTTAGGCCGAATGACTTACAATAGGTACTTATCTAACAAATTAAGCTGCTTTAGGGATAGGGATTATACATAGTACCTGGTCTGATTTGATTTATTCCTAAAAATCTAATGATTAGTTCCTAAATTAACTAATATATTGAAAATGTTAATATGTGATAAAATAAATGGATAGTAATAGTATATAACTGAAGAAATTACTGAACATTAAAAAAAAATTGTTGCCGATACGTTTTTTGAACAGTTAATGCTGAAAATAAGTTAGTGTACCTCACCTCATTTGAAGTAAGACATTGTACCACCTCATTTTTTTAAATGAGGTGCTCACTCAAACTCATTTTAAATTGATGTCCTACCCAACACTATGTTGAAATAAAGGTTTGCAGTTGCTGTCTAACCAAGCATTAGATATTGCACGAATACAATTCTTTTGCACTATGAATGCTCTTTCTACATCCACAGAGTTACCCCATAAGATAAGACCATAGCTGAGGATGGATGACACGTACCCATGGTATGCTATAAGTGCTGCTTCGTAAGATACAGATTGTCTTAGTTTTCTCAAAGCGAAAGAGAAGCGGTCAAGTCTAGTACATATGGAATTAATATGCTCCTTCCAGTTTAGAGCAAAGTCAATATTTAGTCCCAGGAATTTAACTGTATTGCTTTTCTGTAAGAGATCATTATTGAGATTGATATTGATTTGTGGGGGGATAGAAGTACAGTAATGGAATTGCATAAACTGAGTTTTGCTGAGATTTATAAGAAGATTATTATTAAGTATCCAGTTATTAACGTCCGTTAGTGCTTTATTGATTTCTGACTCATATGTATTCTGATTATGGCTTTTAACAATGATAGTTGTATCATCAGCAAATAGTATGGTTTTAGGATTGGTGGCTTTAGGAAGATCATTTATAAAGAGTAGAAATAATAGTGGGCCTAAGTTACTACCCTGGGGAACGCCGGAAACAACTTGACGTAGAGGTGACCTGTATTTTAATTTATGCATTTTGTTTTCAACTTCTACTAATTTTGTGATTTCTGTACATTGCTGCCTATTTGCTAGATATGATCTAAGCCAATTATTTGGCAGGCCTCTGATTCCATAACTCTCCAACTTTATAAGAAGTTTTGAATGATCAACTAGGTCGAATGCTCTAGTCATGTCTAGATATATGGACATAACCGGTGATTTATCATTTATAGCTTCTGTTATATATTTAATGAATTCAAAACATGCCAGCTCTGTGTTAAGTCCTTTAAAGTACGGAGTAACTCCGTGATAATGGCGCATGCAACTGTGCCGAAATATCGGAAACTCACAAAACAAATACACATTATAGGTAACACCCGTTTATATACTTAGTTTTTGTAATTTATAGCCTCTGCTATTATTTATCTGATAGAGTACGACTGCACTAACTGCATGGAATTTTCAACGACAACTACGAGTACCACTACCATTAAATATAAACTAATGAATTTGACATTGCGAAAGTCAGTGCAGAATTAACGTGGTCGACTATATTTGTAGTGCACACAGGGCCTTAGCTAGTAGGAATATCATGGTGGGTTGAATGAACGCGAACAGCGATCGATACCCCGAATCCAGCCGGGCGTCCCTACACTTGTATCTACATCATCTATATCAGGGATATTATGGGGCATAACTTACTTTAAAATACTAATACCCTACCTTAAAAACTAATATCGACTATGACAGTGAATGTTAAAAAAGTAAATGCCCTAACTTAAAATTGGCCTTGCAGTTCCTTCAATTGACGCTGCAACTCTGACGACCCTGACTGCACATAATTCATGGGCATAACTTCAACCTCTTGACTGTATTACAGATTCAAAAATCAATACAAACGAAAATACTCCGACCCGGCCGAAGAGGCCCTCCGCAAGAACCTCTTCATCAGATCCTCCCGCTTCATCGAGGCAGGCAACCGTCTCGCCTCCGGATTCAAAATGGAATCCAACGTCTTGGCCGATCGGTTGGATGATGAGATCAACCAGTTGTTTGGTGTCCAGGAGCCCCCAGAGAGTGTCAGTGAGCCTGAGTTGGTGCCGTTTCCATATTCTGAGAGTGAACTTATGAAAATGAACTTGGAAGAGGAGTTTGACTGGCGGCCGCTTGGAGCTGTTTCTCCGGTGAGGTGTAAGTGATGCTATATTTACGTTATTCATTTATTTATTGTATGTACAGTCAGCATCAATAGTATCTTCCTACACAAAGGCCGCAAAATATGTGACACGCTCTTATTTGTAGAGCCATAGGAGCGTGTCACATATTTTTGCGGCCTTCGTGTAGGAAGATACTATTGATGCTGACTGTACACCAATACACTGTGTTCTTTGGGTTACATAAACAACAAAAAAAACCCGAATTATTCTACTGGACTATCATAATGAGATGACGAAAATTTTGCTTTGGGCGTCATATACGAAATCTGTTGTCCTGCAAGTATTCCAACCGGACCTTTTAAAAGGAATAGAAAAATGAACGCACAAAACAAGGGCGATTTGACACTTTACAAGTTTTTTATTTACATTCACATGCCTCGTTATCTTTATAGGTAAATTTAACTTAAAAATTTCCGTTTTCCGGGATATATTTGACACGCATATATTATAAGTATTGCGTGAAAATGGATATTATGCATCTATATATCACAGTTCAGGAAATAACGTGTTCCTCATGCTGGGCCTTCGCCGTGGCTGCCTCAGTCGAAGGTGCCCTGTTCATGAAGACCAAGAAGCTGGTGCCGCTCAGTCCTCAGTGTCTTCTAGATTGCGGGAAACCGTGAGTATTGGTACTAGTGGAGTGGACTCAGCTGAACCCTTAGTGTAATAGTCATTAACGTAACGTAACGATTGCGTTTGCGTTAGGTCTTAATTTGTATGGGGTTTTTAATACAGCACACCAAGCGGAACGTATCGAAAACTAAACTACTAATAAAAATAATAAAAAACTGTACGTAGGTCTTCTGATTCTAGATAAATTAAAATAACTATAAAATATAATACACGAAGATAATTAATAAATCAAAAATTAGTAATCCAAAAAGGAATAATAATATTAACTAGAATCTAAAATAATAAATGACAAAAATAAAAAATTAAAGTAATCATTAAATACTTACAGCATATTAAGTTTGAGTAATTACCGCCACATTACAATCAAATAAATAAATACACCAGTACATATACATACAAAAGAATAGAATGTACCTATATAGTATTTAACATTATGTTTAGTTCTATCTAACTACGCTCGCATAAATGCAATGCCACATCCAGTGTTCTAAAGTCAGCGGACTTGCTGCACCTGCGAATACAATGCTAACTAGAAAATAAAAATACATGCACATTCAAATAACAACCTTATGTTGAACTCATATAAATTTACAATTGGATACGTAATGAGTCCCTAGCAACTACTCCACCTCTCCCGACATTCGTAACTTCTACAGTCCACCGCCGTACCGTACTAACCAGTATAGGACTGAGCTCGGATGACACATAGTTCTTAACGAAACACGAATGCAAGTTATGCTGGGCCATAGCTTACTGTTTGTTACAAAATGTTTATTAAGTGCTATGCACAGTTGCACCACTAATCACCTTGTTTTGTATAAGTGTATCGGCAGATTTTGTTTAACTACCGTAATTTAAAATAGTATACCCTATATGTTTTTAGTTCGTTTGCTGATTTCATGCAATATAAAAAAATATTTTTAAGTATTTATAAGTTCTCATGTAAGTGAATTGTAATATTCTTAGTGAGAATAAATTATCTTAAACCTAAACCTAAACCACCCTAACTAACTATAGATACTCGGTGATTTAGTTTTCGATACATTTCGCTTGATCTGCTGTGTTAACAATCCCATACAAATTAAGACCTAACGCAAACGTTACGTTACGTTAGTGAAACGCATATTTACACTAAGGGTTCTGGCCACGTCAGATATGACACAATAATGAGTGCAACAAAACCCATCTAGTAAGATTACAATACTATCCTTATTTCTTGATCTGGGCATCTGGCAGCTTTTAATGGGTGGGGTCAGAGTGACAGACTAGCAATTTTTTTGAATTAGAAAATAGTTTTACCAACATAAGTAAAAACGCGAACGTAAGTAAAAGCGAGAACTGCGTTGCGAGACTGGCATTTTTTTACATAATGTAATATTTTTGATGGGATATCATATAGATGGCATGATTACAGGTTCAGAACGAATGGCTGCAACGGCACGTGGCCCAGCTTTGCCTACGACTACGTGAAGTCCCGCGGGCTGCCTTCTTGGGACGACTACACCAACTATCAGGCTAAGGTAATCATAATCATTAATTACTTGCAACCATGGGATTATAAAAGATGTTCTGAGAGTTTACCTAAATTGACTATAAATTAAACTACATATATGTTAAATTATCAGCGACATTTTTCTATTATCTGCTAGGTGCTTGCTGCATAGGTAAATTATTTCACCACTTATTTATCGTATGGCTATACGTCACTGGATATAGTATAGAGAGGCATTCTATTCTCCCAGGTGGTAATTGTAGTGGAAAAGTAGATGGTGAAGAAAATCCAGTGATTGCTGCGAGGTCCAGATGGGACAGTGCAGCTGCCAAGTTTGTTACTCTTTTAGCACCACCCAGGGATCACGTGTAGAGTTGTCTAAGGTGTTTCCTACGGACGCAGAGTAACATTGATCCCCATTCAACAACTTAGGTAGTTATTCAGAACACTTAGTGTATTCGTTTCACTAACGTAACGTAACGATTGCGTTTGCGTTAGGTCCTAATTTGAATAGGATGTTTAACACAGCAGTTCAAGCGGAATGTATCGAAAATTAAATCAACGAGTACCTATAGAAGTATCTTTACTTGGTGGTTTAGTTTTCGATACGTTCCGCTTGTTGTGCTCCTCTCCGAAACCGCACCGCAGGTCTCCCTCTCTGTGTCTCTGAGAGAAAAAGAGAGCGCAGAGGTGCGCAGCAGCAGAACTGTGGAGAAGTGTACGATTGTACGCGTGTCTTTTACACAGCGCAGTGGCACGGCGGCGGTGCGGTATCGGCGCGGACGCGGCATCGTGTATTACTCTAGGAATTTTACGATATTTTTGTAAATAACTCGAGATCAGGCTCATTTTTTTATACAGCTTCTAGAAACGATAACTCTCAGACTATATGCGGTTTGTGAGATCCCATGCTTTTGTATAAACGCTGCACTGAAGGCAACTCCGTTTTCTCCCCTAGACTTAGTTTGTGACTGGCTGTGAATCACTGTAACAGGTCCTGGAGTGCAAGGATATGAGCGTGCCACCGGTGACCCACATAAGCGGTCAGGTCAATGTCACGGCCAACAGCGAGGTTGCCCTCAAGGTACTGTTTCAAACCCTTTTCTCATCACTCGTCGGAAAAGCGCTTTTTATCGCTCGAAAGCAGTAGGCAAAATCGCATTGGATGTAATATTTTGCGGACTGACTGACATGACTAGCCGAAGTCGCGGGCGAAACTTAGTTTTCATATTAATTTGTCGTTTATAGCTTGTAAAAGTCCATGCAGAGTAAGTATTGTCAGACTCTACAGTAGTCTACAGTCTATCAAAATAATAAAATAGTTATTTATGCTACAAGTGTAGAAAAGAACGAATGGCGGTGTGAATTTAATCACGACGGAAGGGAGTGTTTTAACACCGACACGAGTCGAAAATTTCTACAAATGTAGCATACAACATTTACAATGCATCGTGCAAGGTAGTAAATAAAAATACTTAATTGGCACTATATAGACTGGCAGAGAAGTACACCGCGGCGAGTGTTGGGCGGCCGCCGGTCGCTTTCTATGTATACACTATGTATCTGAACGAAAAGCCAATACTCAAACCCGTTATAGTATAGGACATACTGAGCAACTTTTACTATGAGACCAACCCAGAAATCGTGAAAAAAAAATTGGCAGTTTCATACATTTTACTGGTCTAATGTTGAAATTTCCTATGGGAGAGTCAAATTTTTTTTCGCGATTTCGGGGTTGGTCCTATAGTAAAAGTTGCTCAGCATGTCCTATACCATAACGGGTTTGAGTATTGGCTTTTCGTTCAGATACATAGTGTATATGCATAACATTACCCTTAAAAAGAGCACTTTCCGAGCATATGCATTGTATTTACAATTTTTTCTGTCTTCCTATGTTCCAATACCAAAATATGAGTTTGTCGTTTGGAAAGTCACCGCAGAGATAGCGTCAGTATATAATTGTGAATTGTTTTTTTAGGTGGCGATAAAGAATCACGCCCCATCCGTCGTCATAGTGGATGCGATGGCAAAGAGTTTTATATTTTACAAGTCAGGAATTCTGAGAGATAAGAGATGGTAAGTGCGCTGTAGCAGTCAAGTTACCTCGGACCTACAGTCAGCAGCAGAAGTAACCGGGTGAAGTGTTCAAAATGAGCTTGACACGACTTTATTGTTAAGAGAATAAGAGCGTGCATTTTGAATCCTCACACGTAGCAGAAGCAGCTTATTCTGCTGCTGACTGTACTTTTTAAAGACTGTTGCGGTTGCCAGATGAATTTAATACATTTGGATTTCTACCTTGTGTTACAAGCATCACACCAGGGCCCATTTCTCAAAAGCTTGTAACTTGTAATACAAGCGGATGTCACTTTTCGACATCTTTTGCTAGAGAAGGACTTCCGCTTGTATTACAAGTTACAAGCTTTTGAGAAATGGGCCCCAGTTGGTGTATGTATATCGACATTATTTTATTTGCGTTAAAGGTAGGTCAAATGGATAAAAAAACATCTGTCAAGTCCAAACGTACTCGTACTCTGAACGTAGATTATTATATTTGTACCTGATCAGTGTTAGTTAAACCGGATTAGACATTGCAATTTCTAGGGCGCAATCTGTCGTGTAACCTGCCTCTCCCTGTCCCTACCTCGACTTCCTAAGCGCCCTAACTGCTATTATACTTCTCTATCTGACAGACCCATTCTCTCTCGTCTAGGGTTTGCACTATGCATAGCATAAGGAGGGTAAGTATCTCTTATTGGGGAACAGTTAAAAAAGTATCCAACTGTAAACAGTAAATAATAGTTCCAAATCTTTCCGAGTGGCGCTAGTATAGCTAGAGCAACTTAGCAGTTATTGACGGAGTGAGGTGTGCTACATATGCGCTACCAGCATATACTCTCTAGCTATTGTGGCGCCGCCAATTTAACGCCTTTTGACGGACACTTTTGAACATAGAGATTGTAGTCCATATTTCTACCCAACTAACAAAAATGCCGAATAAGCTCGGTGTTATAGAGCTATTTAGTCAGATAAAGGTAATGTAACAGTAGTCGCGGCGATAATATGTCGTATAGTAGCTGATTATATTACAATTTGGCTTATACAACAATTCAGTCAAATAGTAAGTGGAATAAACGTTTATTTGACTTTGTTATGCGATTGTTTTACTACAGTTTTGTAGCCATCATCAATATTACTTCTATACAGCTCATTGATCACGTAACAGCGTATTATACCTCAGCTATGTTACAAACAGCCGTTTATACGTTTCTAATGTTGCCATTATATGACTAGTCATATTGCCATGGTTAGTTGCAACTTTTATTCAGGAAACTGTTGTATAAAAGAGTTTAAAGTAATTTCTACTCCACTTGTAGCAATGTAAATGTAGTAAATAAATACGATTACTACACAATCGAGTAATTAGATTTCATACTGATTTCTATAGAATGTATAATGATATAAGTGTTGCTTTGGAGATAATTATCCGACTAATAATTGTTTATGCTGTGTAAGTGTAGTTGTTTAGCACTTTTATTTCACAGGGTGTGTTATAAAGATGCCAAAATATAACGTTTACTGATCCACAACTCGTATAACCATTGCATGTCTGCCATCTTTTCAGCATCAAACTTGTCAACCAGAATCTTTCAATGCGAGTACTGGTTCCGTACATAATATTTTTTTTATATTTCTACAGAAAAGCATAACCATACAGCAGTCAAATTGTCGATTTATCACGGAAAGCGCGATTTAAAGCTACATTTTTATATGTTATTAGGGTCCCTTAGAAGAATGTAAAAATGTATTTTTCATGCAAAAAAAGTTGTGTCTGCTGCGTAGTACGCAAGAAATTTTCAGACTTTTGACATAAAAAATACAGTTTAACTAAAATAGCTGTGGGCTTATTCCTGAGATGGGAAAAAGGCGGCCATCTCAGGAAGATGATATAAATAGGTGTTTGGTGAAGAAAACATGTTTTTAAGCCAGGCAAAGTTGTGCATCGTAGGCATACTTGTAGCACGCGACGGTACGCGTATTTCAGACACCATTTGTTGCAATTTTTTTAAGATTACAAGAATACTAAAAGGTTTACAGAGTTCGTTTTGGGCTTAAATGAAAGGCAAGTATACGTATAAAAAATTTGTAATGAAAGGCTGTGACCGTATTTAGATGTAAATATTAAGCAAAACTCAAAAAATAGCATTTTTAAGCCTCATATTTCATGATCTACAAGATGTAACAAAAATACTGGTGATCCGCTTAAGGACATAATTGGTATCGTACCTATTGCGAGTAAGAAAAATTAGGAGGCAAATTTTTTCGACGGGTATTTTTTTGTATGGACACGTCATCCCAGCCGGCCAACTCTCCTACAAAACCAACTTTTTTTGCGAGAAAAACATAGTTCTTAGTTTTGCATAATTATAATATACAGAGCTCGGATTTTTCACGGCAAAACAAAACACTAGCGTAATTTAGCCAGTGCTTGAAATATTATTTTATCGACACCTATCGAGTCTTACTAGAGTATATGACAGGTATTGCCTCAGTACATTTTTTCTTTTTTTATTCGATGGTACACCTATCAGTGTGAATGTCAAAATTTAAAAAATAACAAACGTGCGAAAATTTCGAAAAACAGGAGACTTACTAGAGCTCAAAATCAATATTTTTGACCAGTCTAAGGTGACCTACTGGGGGTTAGAAGGTTGTGCATTAATTACCGGACATCCTGTATAAGTAATAAAATAACTTTTCATTTTAGCTTTGCCATAGTCGAGCAACAAAGAGGTAGGTCTGCATGTACAACTTAGAACGAAGTAACTATACCACCTCATTTAAAATGATAGAAACGACTGCAAATTTCATCTCACATGACATATGACATTCACACTTTAACTGTCATTTCATTACGTATAAAACGTAAATTGCATCTAGGTATTATTTATTTCGCAACGCATTGAATCCGACGTGTTGGATATACGTATAATAACTTAATATTGCAAGGTATCAATTAATACAAAAATGAGTAATGTACAAGATCGGATCAAAACGTGGATTGAAAATCACCCTGAGTTAGTCTATAATGAAGTGACCTCCACTATATACTGCTCTATGTGCGATATGCATCTAAAACTGAAGAAATGCAATATTGAGAATCATGTGAAAAGCAACCGCCACAATTACCGTTCGGGGCAACCAAATAGGAAACATCAATTTTATTTCGATTTAATTATTTTTCTTATTTCATGCAACATACCATGGGCAACAGTCAACAACAATAATTTTCGTCATTTTTTTAACAAGTATTTATGTTGCGACTGCTCTATGACTTCTTTACCGGACGAATCGACCCTGCGAAAAATTTATTTAAATCTCGTGTACAAAAAAACTATACAGGGTATAAGAGAGGTAAACAAAACCAATTATTTGTGGATATCTATAGACGAAACACCAGATTTCATGGGAAAATGTGTGACAAACGTGGTGATTCGGTCTTTGCAAAAAAATTGTTCTAAGCAATTTTATCTTTTGGGGTCGAAGGTTTTAGAGAAGGTAAATGGGGAAACAATAGCAAACCTAATAATAAACCAATTAAAATTTTTGTTTCAAAATTCTTTCAATGATAACGTAAACAATTTGCTTTTACTTTGCACAGATAGTGCCGCATATATGCTTAAAGCCGGTCGTATTTTAAAAGCAACGTTTCCTCGTATGAAACACATTACGTGTTTAGCTCATGGTCTGCACCGGGTTGCCGAAGAAGTGCGAGATAATTTCAAAGGTGTGGATGGGTTGATATCGAATGTCAAAAAGATATTCCTAAAATCTCCAGAGCGTGTACGCCTTTTTAAGGCAAAATATCCGTCCATTCCCCTACCTCCCGAGCCAATTATCACCAGATGGGGAACCTGGATATCTGCTGCGGTATATTACGCTCAATACTATGAGCAAATACGTGATGTCGTCTCCATACTTGCTAATGACTCGGCAGCTATAAGAGCTGCAAAAAAATGTTTTCAAACACGCAAACTACGACCGGAGTTAAATTTCATTCGCGACAACTACGAAGTAATAGCCTCTTCAATAGAACAATTGCAATGTTCGACTTTATCCATTGCGGAATCCTTCCTCATTCTGGATACTGTTCGTTGCTACGTAAACTGGAGTAAACTGTTACCAGTGATACGTAAATTTGAAGCCGTGCTCGAACGAAATCCTGATTACGAAATTTTAAGAGACATATCTGAAAATATTACCCGAACTGATAATGAATTCTATAAATTTGCTCCCTTGACGTCAACTGAAGTTGAACGTACATTTAGTGTACATAAATGGATTTATAGTGATAAACGCAACTGTTTACTCCCAGAGAATGTTGAAAAGATAATGATCATCTACTCCTATCACTATTACCCAAATAAAATGTCTTGTGCTGCTGTGTGTACTGACGTAGATTTTGAAGAAGAAATTGCGTCTGTTTCTAATATATAGTAACTTTATACAAATGTTTTTATTAGTTTTATTACATATTAATTTTATTTGGTGACTTTTATTTCTTCTAGTTCTGAATTATCGATATCGATAAAATAATATTTCAAGCACTGGCTAAATTACGCTAGTGTTTTGTTTTGCCGTGAAAAATCCGAGCTCTGATAATATAACACCAATTATGCCCTTAAAAGGATCACCAGCATTTTTGTTACACCTTGTATTATACATACGGAACTGTGTAACTATTACCACAGGATTTCTTTGATATTGTGTGGAAATCAAGGGTTTTTATATTCTTTACAAAGAACCCTAATGATTGCATTATGGCGGAAACAATAGTCGAATAATGTAGTAACGGAGCACTCGTATGTGTCTGTAAATCGCATACTGGTCGCGTAAGTGTTACGAAGATGCTTAATGTCGCTTACTGATACCATTTGTTCAGATAATAATAAAATAAATTAAATAAAAATCACTTAAAACTAAATATCATGAAGGCGCATTAAAATTTTATGAATAAACTATAATATGTTTCGTCACAAAAATAAGAGTGCAGGTAAAATTCACTGTTATATTGCCACAATCGATAAACCTCAAGTCACTATACTTAATATTTAACAAAATCAAAATGCACTTTTACGTAAGTAAAGTCTCTCCAAATAATTTTTTTTTCACGTTCGTTCTATTGAAAGCTTCGCCTTCTAATCCAGCATTTGGGAGCATCCAGGGTAGTTTTCTAGTTAAAACACGCAGTATATTTAACAATAAACGTATATTTCTCTTGGTAAAAATGACTATCAACCAACACAGTATACTTCGTATGACAATTATGACATCTTTCACAGTGAACCACAGATAATGCAAACTAATCAAAACGCGCCAAAAGCTTACTTTAAACGGACTTAGACGATACTCAGCCATGAAGCCTACTTTCAAGGGGTGGTAATGTTGATACATAGTCTTTGCTATAATTATTATGATTAGACGTAATGAATACAATACAAACATATTTTAAAATAGCTAACATTCGGCTAATCCTGGCATTAAAATGCGCCTCTGCGTTTTGAAAGGGTTAATCTACCGTAAAATAACATTGCAATAAAAAAGGTTATGAACTTACTACATCATTTCAGACATTATTTCTATACCTTTGACAATTCACTCTTATGACTAAATCAATAAATGCATACGCATGTTATTGACTCTCTGTTATCAATGCATGCATTCACATGTTATTGACTCACTGTTACTTATAAACTAGATCAACGCATGCATTCACATGTCATTGACTCACTGTTACTTATAAACTAGATCAACGCATGCATTCACATGTCATTGACTCACTGTTACTTATAAACTAGATCAACGCATGCATTCACATGTCATTGACTCACTGTTACTTATAAACTAGATCATCTCAGGCGTTCACCTGTAAATGACTCACTGTTACTTATAAACTAGATCATCTCAGGCGTTCACCTGTAAATGACTCTCTCTATTTTCTCTTTTTATCTCTATTTCTCTCTTTTTCTCTATATTTCTCTCTTTATCTCTCTATTTCTCTCTTTTTCTCTCTATTTCTCTCATTTTCACTATTTATTGGTAATTGACTGTATGGCTGTCTCACTTTGTACCACACAAGTCTCACAATGCTCTCTTTATCATCGCTGGAATCAATTGCATTGGTATTCTCTTCACTCTTATTGAACTACTTCATCACAGGTGTTCGTCGGTAATGGATCTCTCTCTTTCTCTCCTTTTCGCCATTCATTGCAGGTAAATGACTGTATAGCTGGTTCACTTTGTACTGCAGAAATTTCTCTGTAGCTCTCTTTACTGTTCCAGGACTCAATTGCATTGATTTCTGCAACAACAAATATAATCAACAAAAATATATACTTAATGCAGGTTTCACTCTGTTTTCTTTATCAAGTGACAAGACATCTCTACTATTTTACGCTGTAACACTTTTATCAAAAAATTGTGGCAAGACATATTTCACTCTGTAACGTTTTATCAAATTAGTGACAGGACATCCCTACTGTTTCACTCTGTAACATTTCATCAAATAATTAGTGACAATACATCTCTACTGTTTCACTCTGCAACATTTTATGAAATAGTTAATGGCAAGATATCTCTACTGTTTCACTATGTAACATTTTATGAAATAAATATAATTAATGACAATATATCTCTACTATTTCCCTCTGTAACATTTCATCAAATAATTAGTGACAATACATCTCTACTGTTTCACTCTGCAACATTTTATGAAATAGTTAATGGAAAGATATCTCTACTGTTTCACTATGTAACATTTTATGAAATAAATATAATTAATGACAATATATCTCTACTATTTCACTCTGTAACATTTCATCAAATAATTAGTGACAATACATCTCTACTGTTTCACTCTGCAACATTTTATGAAATAGTTAATGGCAAGATATCTCTACTGTTTCCCTATATAACATTTTATGAAATAATTAATGGCAATATATCTCTACTGTTTCACTCTGTAACATTTCATCAAATAATTAGTGACAGTACATCTCTAGTATCTCTACTGTTTCACTCGGCAACATTTTATGAAATAGTTAATGGCAAAATATCTCTACTGTTTCACTATGTACCATTTTATAAAATAATTAATGGCAATATATCTCTACTGTTTAACTCTGTAACATTTTATCAAATAATTAGTGACAAGACATCTCTACTGTTTCACTCTGTAACATTTTATGAAGTAAATAATGGCAAGACTTCTCTACTGTTTCAGTCTGTAAAATTTCATCAAATAATTAGTGACAATACATCTCTATTGTTTCACACTGCAACATTTTATGAAATAATTAATGGCAAGATATCTCTACTGTTTCACTCTGTAACATTTTATCAAATAAGTAGCGTAACAAATTCCTATAAACATAGACAAGCATTTTATTTATAAATTACATCATCATACCATAAGACAGTTTTTGAAACAACATCAAAGTTTTACACTTTTAACATTCACATAGTAATTTCAAACAAGATAACAACAATAACTTAATAATAAACATGTCATAACATAAATGGTCCTTTCAAACATCCTACAACAAATTGAATTTGAGAATAATTTTCACTTTAGTTTTCATACAATATTTCTTTTTTATTTTACTCATGCTACCGGAGTATAAGCAAATATGATAAAATAATTTACTTTCTGTCACTAAACTTCTCAATAATTAATACATACAAGGTGACTGACACCTTTTTATTCATAAAGTAAATATCTATTACTTTTTAATAAACATTTAAACAACGACATAAATTATTTGATCCAAAAGTTGGCTAGTACCTAGTTTGCCTTTAATCATTATGTCCGCCTCTTTATCTATGAGATATAATTTCAACAAATAAAAATAACCAGTGGCCAGTCACAAGATTCATGACACATTAAAATTTTAAAGTTATTATTTTCAACAAATTAAAAGTTTACTTTAAACATTTATAAAAAGTTTACAAAATAGATCAGTTCTTGCACTAACTATTAAGACATGTTACACAAGAAGTTGTTATTTTAGGACTATTCAATACTAGCATTACCTATTCATATTTTTAAACAGCTTCAGATTTCAGATTGATTTGATACCAACACGGTAATGAAACTTTATCATACTTAACGAAAGTTCTCCAAATTTTCATTCGACTGAAAGGATGTTATTTATTTCTGAGAACTCTACACTATATGAGACAGGGAAGTTATTGCTTAGTGTTGACAAAGATAATGCAGACATTGGAGGTGTCCGAGTCTTATCATGGTACGACTCTGACATTACCGGATTGTTTGAAATTTTGCAGTGAATGCATGAATGCTTTTAACTCTGCTGTCTACTTTTATGTTTGTAGGTTCTGTCATAGGATTTGCTGCTCCGTCCATAGTCTGTGTCAACAATATGCTGTCTAGACACTACTCTCTGCTAAATATTTATGGTTATTGTTCTCAATTTAGACACTGAGTTCATTTACAAGAAAACGTACACAATATACAAAAAATATAGACTTTAACCTCAATTAACACCAAGCCATCATTATAATTTCACTTTTTAAACAAAAAAACACACACAAACACGCACACAAAACACCAAACACGCGTATTATCCTGCTCTTCTTCGTGCAAATACGCCAGCGATCTCGGTTAGTGATAAAGGTATAGAAGGCTTGTTAATGTAGCTTGTATCCATTCTTCAACTCTTTTATTACGCAGAAGTAAGTTCTGTATTTTAATTCCCTTTATGAAATCCTCGAACAGGTGGGCGTCGGTTTTGGACGTACGCTGGTTCTTCTCGTACTCCTTATCGCACTTCTGAATTGAAAGCTTCGCCTTCTAATCCAGCATTTGGGAGCATCCAGGGTAGTTTTCTAGTTAAAACACGCAGTATATTTAACAATAAACGTATATTTCTCTTGGTAAAAATGACTATCAACCAACACAGTATACTTCGTATGACAATTATGACATCTTTCACAGTGAACCACAGATAATGCAAACTAATCAAAACGCGCCAAAAGCTTACTTTAAACGGACTTAGACGATACTCAGCCATGAAGCCTACTTTCAAGGGGTGGTAATGTTGATACATAGTCTTTGCTATAATTATTATGATTAGACGTAATGAATACAATACAAACATATTTTAAAATAGCTAACACTATGGTTTGTGACAATTAAATTGTACGAACTTTGCGCATGTTGATACTGTCGGTGCTCCAAACTTCGCTATTGGACCAAATAATTGCATAGTGGATTTCTTGCTGCTGCAATTCGACATAAAAGCCGAATAAATATTGCAATAAAAGCCACTACTACACGAAATTAGTAATTGCGCGACATTTATAGAACTTCTACTCCACTTTATTGCAGTATAATTGTGCCCAAACGCCGTCGTATAAACGTGTATTCGACTCTTATTCGACAATACACAAACACCAAAAAGTCGCGGCAGAAACGTTTACTCCACCATGATTTTGCTAGTTGGGTATCCATAGTTTGCATGATCCGTCGGATCTAGCCAGTTAATACATTTTCGATCCGGATTGCAATTCTTGTCATTTATAGTACATTACTACAGAGGCCGGGAAGTAGGGGGTCGCCGGCTGAGTTATATAGACGGCCGAGCCTAGCGAGGCCGGAAAGTTACGAGGCTGGCAGCCCCTTTTCACGCCGAGGTATGTATAGTGCTTTTCTCAAACATGCAATGAAATAATTAAAAAAAAAACAAAAAAACTTTCAAAAAAGAATTTAAAAAAAAATTAAAAAAAATTGCAAAAAAAAATTAAAAAATAAAATTTTGCCAAAACATAATTTTGCAAAATAAAAAATTCCAAAAAAAACTTCTAAATAAAAATTATCAAAAAGAAATCCAAAAAAAATCAAAAAAAAAATTGGAAAAAATAATATTATGATGATTATTGTTTTTTTTTAATATGCATAAGTAGTGGCAGAATGTCAAATGAAACAAAAAGTAAAAATCGCTTATAACCTTAAATGGCTGAATGCCATGATTCTGTGCCACAAACATATGAGGAATGTAAATTTAAAAAAAATTACTTCCCGGCCTAGGCCTTCAACTTTATATGAATATCGTACCTGTTCTCTGGAGTTGATCCGCCCTAAACGTGATACTTTGAAGCCTATTATGAGTATTATGACGCACATAACGAAGACATTTCATTGCATGTTTGAGAAAAAATAGTTTTCTCAAACATACTCCGAAATGTATGCGTTAATGTCACGAAATGAAGACATGAAGTAGCACATTTAAGGCCTAAGGCCAAGAAGTAATGTACGGAGTTAGTATGAAACGTACATTATTGTCCGCTGCTCTAACTTTTTAAATTTGCTTACTAAGATTACACTGACAAAGGAAATATTACATACAGCCAACGACCACTCTCTATGAAAGCATACTTGCGACATTAAAATTAAAAAAGAACTATATTTATTAAGCGGTTAAACATGGTGATCGAATAGCTTTTTCAAATGTCAAGTCAAGTTTAAAAAATAAAAAGGCGCAATGTAAACATTTTACTTGATTACTTAGTAGTTATTTTATAATATTTTCATACAATGTTTGAGAAGAGAAAAGCACTATACAATCCTTGGCCGGAAGAGGGATTGCAGGACTCGCTTTATCCGGCCTCGGCTACGCCTCGGCCGTCTACTGCAATCTCGTCCTTAATTCCCTTACCTCACGGCCTCTGAAGTAATGTACTATTGCTAAACTGCATGCATTTTATTCTAGCGGCCAAAACAAGCGAGGTCTCAACCACGCCGTGCTGGCCGTCGGCTGGGGCTCCAACCCCAGCCCCCATTTCATCCTCAAGAACACGTGGACCAACAGGTGGGGGGAAGGTGGTTACATCCGCGTGGCGCCTGATTCTTGTTCGGTATTAGCTCGACCTTCGTATCCGCTTCTCGAAGAATCGGATATTGATCGAGATGATCTGCGACCAGCCGGTGCTCTGCCGTCCTGTAAAATAAATGGTCACAGGCGTCGAGGCTGAAAATATGGATACATTTAATGACAATAGTTATTTGTGCAACAAGAGAGGAAAGTGGGTTTTTCTTACGAGTGTTGATTTTGAGTCCCGAGTAAGCGAAAGATTCTAAGTTTGAATCTTGAGCGTAGCGAGGGATCTCAAGAACACGAGATGTAAAAAAACTTTCCTCTCGTGTGACACATACAACTTTTCACCTCAGTAGTGAGAACATATTAAAGTTAAAAAAACACATTTATTTACATTCTTGAATGAAAGGCATCATCATTATGACAAAAAGCTTCTAGAAACAAAATTTCACTCCCTGGAGTGACGAAAGTCGCAACTTTCGTCACTCCCTGGAGTGATGAAAGTCGCACTTTCGTCACTCCAGAGAGTGAGGAAAGTAGGCTTGCTCGAACTGCTGAGGTGAAAAATATTGTATCCAAGACTTTATGCCTTGGTAACCGAGTCGTGGCTGTAGTTAATTTTAATTTGACATATCCAAAGAGATTTTTGTTAAAGCCGTTGAACCATCGTTCCGTAGCTTTGCCTGTGTTTCGTAAGGATAAACGATTATTATTTATTACTCTTAGATCGTAGGTACCTGCACGGCAAGCACATCTTACGTTGTTGCGCGACTCTCCATACTTCAAGCGCGACTCGAAGTATGAAGTGACAGGCGACAACGTAAGATATTTTGGCAACAAGTTGTCGCGGGATGGCTTGATATAAAATGACAGCCGTCTACTGTCATTTAATATCGCGCTATCGTGGCGCTATCACGCGACAGCTTTCGTGGTCTGACAGACAGTAGATAGAAACATTGAAATTAAACCCTGCCCAGAAATATATGACCATGCGCCATGGCGGAATTTCGTTGAAACTAAATTTTTCATACTAAACTGAACTGTCACCATCTTCTTCTTCACTGTCACCATATACATGAGAAAATAGCACTCTCTTGACAATGGTCATATATTTCTGGTGAGGCTTTATATTTATTTATTTATTAGAATGTTATGTTTTAAATTATTATGAACTATGATTGTACTGACGATTAATAAATCGTGTAAAAGAATTGTTACATTATTTCGTGTGTCATGTTTTCCTTATAGAGAATATTAGCTCACCGAAGGAAGCCCACTAACTGCTCGATATGAGAAATAACTCGTGTATAGCTGAATTTTGGTGAAGTTGTAGATAAAGGTGTCTTACACAACATACTAAAAGTACCGGTGGCTAGGGGCGCCCCTAACGGGGAGAGGGGGGTGTAAAGGTCCCTTTTTTTGGCTTTTCGTAAATAACTCAGTAGCGGTGGCTCATACGAAAAAATGTTCTACTACATAACTAATCCACAAATAATTTTCTACAAAAAAGGTTCTTACACTTTTTTGCTGGGATCAATATACATATAATGAGATTTCGAGGAAATACGATAATCACATTTTGAAACTTTCGGAGCTATTTACGAAACTATTCGTTTTGTCTAAAAATTGTTTTAGAAAACCCATATTTATATTATAAAACCTTTCCAACGACACCCCACACATTAGAGGTGGAGTAAAAAAAAGAATTTACCCCCTACTTCATGTGTTCGGGAAGTACCCTAAAAAATAATATTTTTTCAGATTTTGTTTTAAAACTTTGTCTTTTTGTTTTAAAATTTTTAAAACTTTGAAAAAAAAGGTACCTTTTCACCCCCCTCTCCCCGTTAGCGGCGCCCCTATACATGGGTACTTTTAGTATGTTGTGTAAGAAACCTTTATCTACAACTATACCAAAATTCAGCTATACACGAATTATTTCCCCTAAGTTTTCCTTCGTTTGGCGGGCTAACATGTGATGCCCTATTGATGTCCGCATTTTCGTAGTAAGTCAGAAGTAAAAAAAGAGTCTTATAAAAAACAGTCGTGCTTATCAACAAACTAAAGTGGGTACCTAAAACATAAAATATAGTTATTTGTTATACAAGGGGTGAAAGTTGTATTTTACGTGCGAGTGTTATTTGAAACACGAGCTAGCGAAAGGATTCTATTATTGACCACGAGCGAAGCGAGTGGTTCAAAAATAGAATCCTGAGCGTAGCGAGTGCTTTAATACACGAGACGTAAAATAACTTTCACCCGTGTATAACACAAAACTTTTCACCTCACTACAGCGAGGAAAATAAGAAAAAGGGTGCATTTTGCTCGGTTTCCCGTAATTCCTCAGGTGTTTAATACTTCTTCATCACTCGAATCACTAATTTTTAACAAAACAACCTAGAAAAACCTGCGAATATTTAACGTTGATATGATGGATGAATTGAAATGAAAAGTTTTGACGTAAAAGGTTTTATTAAATGTCAGATGCGTTTTGTTCGTACGTAGACTTATTCGGCTGTCAGAACAATTTATCCGTTTTTACAAAAAGAATGAAGATTAATGTTGAATGCTGATATTTATGAATTAAAATAAAGTTGTAAGACTGTATTAAGTGTTTTTACTCGATGCAATTCATTAATTGCGATGTTAAAAATTCTGCACTTTTAACGTTTTACGTTTTGTTAGCTGTCAAATGTGACTTAAGCCACTTGCCACTTATGTCAAAACTCTTTCACCACATGTGGATAAAAAGCGATTTTCACAATAGATATTAAACAAACAAAAAGGGCTTTCCGAGCTAGTGAGGTGAAAAGAAACATGTGATCTTGTTGTTTATTTTTGATTTATTTACATTATGCAACATGGTATTATATCAAAAATACTTACACAATTTACAACATAGTGCCAAACTAAAAAGTGCCAAACTAAGAACTTTTTGAAGCTCATGGCAATCGCGCCATCTGCGTGAAACCGGCCTAAAGATACCCAAAATGTAAGAGGAAATGTCACCTTCACTGCTACCTGCATCTATTAACGAATAGCGTACTAGTAGTACACTAGTAGCTACTAGGTGGAGTAGCAGTGCAGGTGACATTTCCTCTTACATTTTGGGTATCTTCAGGGGGCTTTCACGCAGATGGCGCGATTGGCATGAGCTTCAAAAAGTTCTTAGGCTGTGCTGCTCTACTAGATATATAAGTTCTAGAGTACAGGGTACGACGCGTCTGTCAAAATGTCGCAAGCGCCAGACTTAATTTTGGCGTACCCTTTCTCCCCCCAGTCGGCCCCCCAGCTGTTCTTAAATATAAAGTGCTCCTGACCCGGCACGGAGAAATCAAAGCCGACTGCCAATACGGAATGCCTTTCCATTGCTCCATCGCTGTAACAACAAATATTATTCAATTTTCTAGATTTTTCGACCTTACTAATCTTCTATATCGATAATGATTTATTAAATGATAAATAAAATTACACATTTGCATTCAATTTTGTATCGGTCGGAAGCGATTTGCATCCAGCGTCTTCCGGCGACCTTTATAAGGTCGTCTGTCCATCTTGTGAGTGGAAGTCCTACGAAGCGCTTGCTAGTCCGTGGTCTCCACTCGAGCACTTATGGAGGTCCAAAGGGGAGGCCTATGTTCAGCAGTGGACGTCTTATGGCTGAGATGATGATGATGATGATGATTCAATTTTGAGTCGCTTAACTACAAACTCGGATAAATCCATGCATGTGTCAGATTATTCGATTTTGGTTTTAAGAAACGGTAATTAGGGTAGATATTTGCTGAGAGGGTCGAATTTATTTCTCCGAGTTTGAAATTAAGCGGCACATTTGTCACCCTACTCAATGTGATGTCCATACCTGGGATAACTCGGGGCAAGTTCTAGAGATTTGATATCGATTAAAAAAGATGTCGATATAATTAAATTAATACATGAGCTCATTGAACATTCTCGATTACCTACTATAAAGAGGTTCGATGTCATATCTGATATCGAGCCTCTTAAGATAATAAAAGTATGCGGATGTCATTTCAATCAAAATGACAATTTACTGTCAGTCATGTCCTAGAGTAAGAATACGGTTTTTACGAAGTCCAATTTAATCATGCCGCCCAAGAAACATCTACGCCCACGCGAATATTATATTAACTCATGGATTAGTGAATATCCTGACATACAACTACGTGAGTCAAAATTATTTTGCACTAAATGTAATGTCAATTTTCTCCCGAAAAAATATAATGTCACACGTCACGTTAAATCCGATAGTCATCAAAATATTGCCAAGAAAAATACAGTTTTTCACGAGTTAGAACTATTTTAAAATAAACATTTAAATGCATGTTTTAATTTTTTTATTTATAAATGACGAGTAAATATGTAATATTTATATATGTAGAATAAAATGTAGATGTTGTCATTAGCATCGATATATTTTTTGACGATAAAATATTTTGCTACATCACTTTCGTATAGATGCCCCGAGTTATCCCAGGTATGGTGATGTCTTGTCACTTAGTTGCATGTATGGAGTGCCCTTTAAAAACAACACATTCTGTTTTGATTAAATGCTACCATATGATAATGGTGATCAGTTACAAAATTTGCTCCGGATCACGGCCCAGAAATCACTCTTTATTCTTATTTAATTTTATTAATAGTTGTTTTATTGATATTCACTCACCACCATCGCTTATCATCCAAAATTCCTTCTGCGTAGTGCTGGGGGCTGCTGCCAGTTAATACTTTGAAAACCACCACAACGGGAGATCGAGACTTGATCGCCAACTAAACAATTAAAGAGAAAATACATTGTTTTTAATACACTTGCTCAAAAAAGTGTTTTTCTTGTAGTGGTTTAGCGTGCGGAAAGTTTGATATCGCGCACTAGTGCTTTTTACTTTTCCAGCCAATCACAGCTAATGACAGTGACAGACAGCCAATCACAGCGCCGCACCGCACTGCGCGGAGCGTTCGGATACATGTACTAAAGTAACCTCAAAGTGAATAATTGTCAATTTTATAATTTTTTCGCAACTGTAGTAAAAAACGTCATTTCGCCTACGGCTCGTGGCAAGATATCTTGGTACCTACTCGTGAAGTAATGACATACTTTCCGCACTAATATCGAAATGTACTATTTTGTAAGAATTGCAAAAAAAAATGGTTTTGTGACTGCGTGCGGAAATTTTAAACAGAGACCCAATTTATAGAATTATTGCGTTTTTTCTATAAGTAGCCATATTGTATGAACTGTACGAGCAATGTACAAGTTGCAGAACATTCTCGGAAAAATTCAGTAACATTCTCGGAAATTTCCGGAAAATTACACCAGATTTTAAATTAAATTTCCAATGAGAATATTGAATATTGGGAATTATCAAAAATAATATTAGTACCTATTATTTTTATAAATTCGTAAATGATACAGTCAGTTAAAGTAATTGAGAACGGCGATGTCCAACGACTTCCTGGATAATTTTTATTGTTCGTAAAATTTAAGTTCTGAGAACATTCCCTATTTAAAATTTCGCAACTTTGGAAATTTCTCCTTGGTTCATTGCTAGACTACGAAGTGAACTGAACAAAATTATGGGACGAACCCCGAAATAGGTAATTGATCGGCCGAAATTTATGAAACCAAAAATATTTTTAGTGATTTCGGACTTAGTCCCATAGAAAAAGTTGTTCAGAATGGCTTACCGGTCTGGAGCGTGGAAAAATTATGCCTCTGTTGACTAAACGGGAAAAGAGACTGAATTTAACTTCAAATATGTTTTTAGACCATATATTTACTCTTTTATATGGCACACGCCGAAACACAATTGCTAAAAGTTGTTTCTTTAGAAAATTGTTCGAAATTCGGTCTTTTTCCATTTTCCTTAGCTTACGTAAACTATAAGATGCTGAGCAATATATCCAAGATAAAAAACATAGTTTTCTGGTTTATCTAAAAACTCTCACAAGCAAAATGAGACAAAACTTTATAGATTTGCTTATTTATCGTAATTTCTTCAAAAAATCTGTTCTTTAGGAGCGCTGCATCTGTTTCTCTCGTGCACGGGAGCCATAAACGTGTTTCTAACTGATGGGCTTGGCATGTCAGAATTCACTTTAACTAAAGACTAAAGACGTGTAACTAAAGACGAGGAGTTGTTTTTTTAAACTTACCCGGAGATGACTTGGTTCCGCATCCCTACGAAGATTGTAGAAATCTTTGATTTTGACGGCACTCATCACGTCGTCTTTGCACATAGGCTTCTTTGGCTGAAACAAACACAGTATTTCTCACGAATTAATAAACTACTCCGTGGTATTTCTTATAATTTTTGTTGTACAGCCGACGTCAAAGATACGTTTACACGTTTGCACTTTACTCCTTTGTAATAAGGTCCAAAAGTGTAAAGATATCTTTGACGTCAACTGTAAGTGTTCTCCACACCATAAGGGCTGAAGCAAATACAATCGCCCTTAGTTTATGTATGTACGAAACGTACCTACCCTAATAAAAACATGAACCTATTTTTAGGTTTTGTTTTACCACTTTGTCGGCATAACTCAAATAGGGTCTTTTTTCAACAGCCATATTGTACGTGTAGTTTTACTTACTAAACAACGTTTAATATGGGACCAACCCTAAAATTAAAAAAAAAAATGTCCCCATATAAAAAGAAAAATGTATGAAACATTTTTCCGATCCAGCCCCATCTAAAAATTTGTCACCTAATCAATGGCCTCTCTAATCACCTCGCACAATATGGCTATTTGTTAAAAAACGCCGCGTTATCACAGATTACAATTTCAAATGTTTTTGTTCTGTTTACGTAAAAAATTTGAAATTTTAAAATGTTTAATTTATTTAAATAAATAAAAATGATTTAATATAAGTATGCTTACAGGCGTAGGCGTCACGAAGTTGTACTGGTCATCGGATGGCAAACCTTTTTCTTTAATAAATTCATATGCAACTCTCGGGAAGGTACCTTCGCACCACTTCAACCCCACCCTGCATAAAAGAAGTTTTATTTGTAATTAATTTTTGTGATAAGCTTTTTTGCTAACTGTACTTTTCCTTGTACAATCCCTAACTGTTCACCACACATGAGACGAACCCAAACAAATGTTGAGTAGTTCCTATGGCCACTTTCCAGCTCCATTATCAGATTAGCTTCATGTCATCATAATATTGCACTGTCACGGGATATTAATGTGTGCAAGATTTCAGCTCAAACGGAAACCGGGAAGTGGGTTAAATTTAGCTTGTAAGATATGATTAAGAAGATTTTTGTGTAAGATTGTCCTAATATTTATTTATTTATTTATTATTTATGATTAAGTACAGAAAACGCATCATAATAATGTATCAATTAGATAGAACGTATTATACCAGTACTAGTGCCATCTATCGGGTTACTGACGCATCAGGTCCAGGTACTTGGTTCTTGATTAAGGATGATTCACGGTATGACACCGGTTCCGGGTCCGCCACGTCGACGGGCCGACAGCGGACGTTCACGTGCACAAAATACACCTTGTGTTACGATAAAATTTGATAAAGATACGTCTTATACTTCCCAGACGGACGGACGGACGAACAGACGTACATGACGAAACTATAAGGGTTCTGATTTTGCCATTTTGGCTACGGAACCCTTAAAATTACTACTGTACAACTTACGGGTCGAACATCTCTCCACAGTCGAGTATGCTCTGTGGGCTTAATAACTTATTTTCGCTCTTCTTGGCGAAAAGAAGGCCCTCCACAGCGCCAGTTGTAGCCATTAGGGAGCATGAAAGACAATTTACACCCTGATCTGCAACAAAGTCAGTTTTTTGTAAACAAAACGGGCTAGTTCCGTATTAAATACAAATAAATGAACACCAAAAGGTCTGAAGAAGTTTTTTGGAGATACATCAAAAACCAAATAACTTTCGCTGAAAGAATAAATAGGTATATAAAGATGTATTTTCTTAATTTTTTGGTTTTCCGGTCCATTCCATAGCAGATGGAGGGGGAGGGGGGAACTATTTTTTTGACTTTCGGGGTCATGATTTCTAAAACTATTTAACCGCGATGAGAATACGATTGAGATTGCTGTCGATAGTGAATTTTGACGTAAGTAAGTTTATGGTAAATTGGTTAACTGTAATCCTATGGGGAATGCAACTGTCAATATGACCAGTCTGTGTTAACATATCCTGAAACTTCAGTTATTCGGGAAAATGACCAGTGTAACTAAGCAAGCCACTTGCTCATCCGGTCTTCTGGTGATCGTAGGGCTGGCTCGTTCCTCGCCCAGCGAATCAGTATCGCTATCCAGCGAGGCAACGCAGCCGGCCTTATGGGCACCTTGCCAAGTGGAAGCGCTATAGGGGACATCTGTATGTATGTATAGTTTTGGTACCAATAGTTTTTAAGTTAGGTCTAGATAGCGTTATAAGTTGTATATTTAACAAAAAGCTGATCTGAATGAAAAACTGGATCCATCAAATATTAAATGATATCAATTAAATAAAAAGTGTAACCTATGTCGAAACTCAAGCTAAATAAATTGAATTCGCGTTAGACCCATCTAATGTTAGTTCAACTTTACACGTAATGCAAAGGAATCCTTCCTTTTTAACACTTACGGCGTACTTCGGTGTTGAAGCCCTTATCATGCCAACTGAAGCTCGAAGGAAAATCTTTTTCGGCAACTTTGGCATCTATAGTCCTGGCTATCTTAAATTCTTCTTCATATTGCCTTTCTGGACCACCTGCGGCCCCAGGGGCTATGTCTAGATCGTCTAGGGGTACTCCACTGACCATCGGTCGTACTTCATCTTTCAGTCGGTCAGACATATAGTTGATGCCTAGTTTGAACTTCGTTGCGATCCTGTTAGCCGCTTCTACGTAGCGTAGGGATTTGATAAACTGAGCCTTGCGTAAAGCCTCTTCGCCGTCATTCTTATATTTTCGCTTGAACTTCTTTTTGTATCTGTTCCAAGAAAAAACTTCAGTAAGTATGTAGATTGAAGAGACGACAGTAGATAACAGACCACAGAAAATTGAATTCGTGCCAGTTAGAAAGGGTTTCTCCGCCTCGCCTTGGAAAAATATACAGAGTGAAAGCTGAAGATTTTTGGTACTTTTCTTATCACAATTGTCCACCACCTAATATGTCATGTAACATCAATGAACTTTATAACCTTGGCAATACATCTATTAATTGGATAAATTAAATAGCTCCACATCTTGCAAAGGCCGCCGGAGTTCCGAAATTGGATCCGATACAACGGATACACCGGATATACGTAATAAGCTTAACCGTTAATGATGCCGTTATAAAAATGTACAAAAATAGGAAAGTTAATCTGAATAGCGACAAATTAATAACTTTAGGAGATATTCAACAAATACCGAGTGTAAATATAATAATATAAAAGCACACTTACTGCTCAAATAGGTCATCATATTTCTTGGCCTTGATTAAACCTAAAAAGTCTCTTATCGGATCGAAGGAGTCCTTTACTGCTGAATCTGCTTTCGATAATTCATTCTCCCCTACAGTCTTACTACGATCTTCTGTTTTATTTTTTAAATTTATCTCTTTATCTGCTACTGTCGTGCTAACACCTTCTATTCCATAGTTCAGGTTTTTATCAACACCTCCTTTATCTGAAGCACCCCCCTTTTTACTACCCTCTGTTCCTAAACTCAAGTTAGGATCAGCTTTCCCTTTATCCGACGTTTTCCCAGCGCCGAGACTCTCTTCCCTGAAATCTGGATTTCTATCAACATTTTTATCCGATACTTCCCCTGCACCAGTAGTACCAGCACTACCTTTTTCGGAATTTATGTTTTTATCAACATCTTCTTTATCCAAACCTACCCTTGTACCACGACCCTCATTCCCTAAGTTTTGGTTTTTATCGATTGCTTCTTTCATCCCATTCAAAATCCCAAAACCACGACCCCCTTTACCGAAGCTTACATTTTCTTCTTCCCCTGTTTTATCGAAACCGACGTTGTTACGACTCCCTTTCTCTATATTTATGTTTTCATCAATATCTCCTTTATCAGCTTCACGGCCGCCTTCACCTACATTTTTGTGCCCATTTAAACCCACTCCATCCAAATCTACCCTATATCTACGATCTCCTTTCCCGAATAGCCTGTTCACATTTACACCCTCTTTATCCAATCCTACCCAATCTCTACGACCCTCTTTCTCGAAATGACTGGTTTCATCTTCACCCTGTTTATCCAATACTACCCCTGTGCTACGATGTCTTGTCCTAAAATTCAAGTTAGCAAGACCCTTCCTTGACTCTGACGAGAGCTCTGTGCCAGTACCTTTGGTTCCATAATTTAAGTTAGCACCGCCCTCTAGCCTATCGTTTAGACCTGCTGCCCCAAAATTTAAGTTCGCGACTCCCCTTGAGTCTTCACTTGTGCCGAGACCTGCTCCAATATTTATATTTGCAACTATTCTTCTGTGTGTAACATGACCTCCTGCTCCGATATTTATATTTGCAACCACCTCTTCTCGGTCTGAAGCTAAATTTGCACCATGATCTGTTCCAATATTTATGTTTGCAGCAATATCCCCTTTATTTACAGCTTCTACTTCTAGATCATCTGTCCCCAATATGGGGTTTGGAGTAATATCCTCATTATCTGAAGGTAGATCATCATACGTTGGTGGAATTTCTCTAGGAGATTTTGTAGTTGAATCTCGCTGTTGAGGTTTTAACAAGGGTTCTATCTTCACATGTTCCACGATCTGGCACATTCTATTTCTGTCAGGAAGCATGGGACCAGTAGGCGCTTGCAATATGCGGTAACGGTGGGTGTACGTGTCACTGTATGGGCCCAGAACTGAGCTGTGAGTTACCACGGTGTATCTGGAAAAGGATAATCAGATAATGACACGTTGTCCGCCATTTGGTAATCTTTATTACAGTTACCTAACTGAAAGTATGACGACTTGTCAAAAATATAAAATATCGATGAAATTACTCGTACAAGCGAAATTGCGCAAGCAAAGAACAAGTATTAGACGTGCAAGCTTAGCGATTTATCGTCATCAAATTTGCATATGAGTGCCGTTGCAATAATCAACAGATTTAACAATTTACTTGAGAGGAATTGGCCTCCCCCTGTCTCTGTACAGAAGGAAGTCGTGTGTGTAGTTGAGGGACTCTCCTATCGCCGCACCGTCTTGTCCAGGTTTTCCGATGACCCAGTGTCGCCAGCGCTCTACCAGCGGTTGTTCCTCTGACTCCGTGTATCCTGGAAAGCGATATATTAGTAGATAGCAAGACGACGATACTAGATAGCAAGGCTTGACAAAAATCAGATATGGCAGACTTCAATATCAAACTTGAGGATTCTGAAGGCCGGGCAAAGTGGAGGAGGCTAACCAGGAAAGCGAACCCTGGCCGCCACGGCCTAACGCCGTTAGGCCGGGAAAATAGCAAGCAGCAGAAGAACAAAAAGAAGATGTAGGGTCAAACTTATTTAGAAGACACAAACTGATTTAAATAGCACAATCTGTTTTACACAAGAAAAAATAGAAACAACTTCATACTTTGCTACGTTTTTAAAAAGAAGCGAAGTGCTGGTAGCCTGGCGGTAAGATGTCCGAATTTCAATTCGGAGGTCTCGGGTCCAAACCCCGGCTCTAACATTCAGTTTTTCGACGAAATATCATTTGATGTTTACCAGTCGCTTTTCGGTGAAGGAAAAAACATGGACAAGAAACCGGAAGTGAAGCATAGATTTCTCTTTGGATTAGAAGGTCAAACTGCAGTCACTTTCGTAAAAACTGGTGCTTACGTCAATTCAAGGGCGTAGGTTCCCAAGAGAACCCAAGCAAAAGGACGGGACAAATGCTAGGAGGATGATGATGTACTTTTGTTTCACTAAGCATTGTTTTAATTTTACCGATGAACTGGAATGGTGTCAAATCAGGAAGGCCAGGGAACTCCTGGTCTCGTGGAGACGCGGAGAACAGTGGGGACAACGTGCAGCGCCCAATCGCATTTCCGCCCCTCGTGTCGACCTTAAACTAAAACAGAATTGATCTATTATATAATACTAGACGAGTTCAACCACATTGCGGCCCCGTCAGCTAGAGTCACGAATGAGTATAGTTAATTGTTTGACAAGGGTCTAAAGTAAGCCATATTACCACGAGGTGGTTATAATTAAGGTAAATTGTTCGAGTGGTAATATGCGTTTTAGACCCAAGTCATACATACTATTTTTACTTCGATAGCGAGAAAATAATGAAATAAAATAATGATTATTTACTCACAATAACTAATCTAACTCTGCACGGCGCCCGGCCCCTCGCCGCGAGTCGGGCCCATCCTAGCGAGGATGGGCTGGGCGCCGTAAAGACTTTACGAAATTTGACTTTAATTACATAACAATAAGAACTATGAGACGCGAAATTATGTATACATATTAGCCCTAGGGGTTAAATGTACTACTTTAGTCCGCCTACGTAAGCCTAATACGACAAACTTTTTGAGCATGAGAAGTGAAAAACTCTTATTTAACCAAGTGAAATAGATGTAAACGAGAGTTAGGTTTAACTTCAGGATTATTAGTCCAGGTTTTATTTTTGAATGGAGATAATTGACACAGTGCCGTACGGTTGCTTTTTTCTGGTTGTATACTTTTTCTATTTTCTATTAAATTCCTCTATATCTGATTTATATATCACCCAAAGTTAACTTTGGATCAATGTAGGTATCCGAACTGGAGATACGTGGGAGATAGTATTACACTAGCGCCCCTAGCGTAAACAGCGTACACTAGCAATGTACCAACGAGAATTTTCCTAAGTTGTTAAATTTTCCATACTGTTCTCAGAACTAAAATTTTACGAACAATAAAAATTATTCAGGAAGTCGCTGGACACCGCCGTTATCAATTATTATAATATAACTAATTATCTTATTTGCGAGTTTATAAAAATAATAATACATTTTTGGTTAATAGGGAATATTCCGCAAAACTCTGTGTAGGGGGCGGCACTAGCACATCCAGAGGGTCAACCACGAAACACGAAAATTAAAATTTCGTTACCTGGTTCTCTGTCACTCTTTCATATTCGAGCGATAGAGAGGCACATGTCAAAATTTCGATTCTCTCGTTTCACGATAGGCCCTTTGTAAACAAACCGCTTTGGTGCGCAAATGACATATTTATTCGTTATAAATTATCTATGAAAACTTGTAAAAAACTGTTTAAGGCCTAGTATGTATTAAAAACTCTATGGTTTACCGGTTTGCTAGTGCTGCACTCTGGTGGCAGAATATTGCAGTAATATCCCCTATTCCCATAGGGAATGTTCTAATTGGAAATTTCATTGTAAGATTCCGGAAATTTCCGAGAATGTTACTGAATCTTTGAGAATGTTCTGCAACTTGAACATTAGCTAGGGATACACGCACAGATGTGTCCGCCGGATTTGTCGGACGGATATGCCCGGCGGACAGATCCGTGCGTGTATGGCGTGAATTGGACACGGATGTGTCCGCCAGACGTCTGTCCGCTGTCTGTCCGTTGTCCAATTCGCGCCATACACGGACGGATGTGTCCGCAGGGCACATCCGTCGGACAAATCCGGCGGACACATCTGTGCGTGTATCCCTAGCTATTGCTAACGTATACTACCATGTTTAATACCTTAAGGTATTGCATACGGCCGTCGAAAAGTGGCATGCGATAGAAGATGGTCGCGCCGTCCTCTACCACCGTGCGCGCAGTGTTCGTGCCAGCGTGCCATCTGTAATCGAAGGAGCGGGAGCGTAAGCGAAGTGAGCTCCTACAAACAACTGGCTAATGGGACGTCTCGGCATTTCGATGGCTTTATAATTTTGAGAGTTTGTTCGACGGTAACTTTAGTAAAGTTTTTCTGATCTTTATGAAATTTGTCGGGGTTATAGCAGAGATAGGTACGTATAATTTGATAGTTCGTTGTTATCGATGTTAGGGGTTATGAGCTAGAAAAATCATCACATGGGTCTTGTTACTCTTGTTATATTGGTCATCTCGCTTGCAAGGAAATCGCGAGTTCACAGTTCGAGGCGGACTACTAGTATTTTATAAATAGAGTCCGAATAACAAAATGTATACATACTGTAGATCGTAAGCTTCAGTGTAGTCCGAGCGTGGCACCTTTATGTCGATTCTCAAACGCATAGACTGCTTAAACCGAGGTTGGGCTGGAGACGGGCCAGAGATGGTCACCTAAAGCAAAGATATAGGTAGATATTTGAGCATTAATGCCGACGGTGGCGAGACGAGTTTGACACGTTTCTGAAAGTACGAGTATGGCAGATACTGCTCAAGATAGGTAGGAATGGAAAAAGTGAGGGGCAGTCTTTATCATTGTGCCAGTGGGACACTGCTGGGCTCACAATAATAACAATATTATAAGGACACTGGCAGAGATAAAACACTGGTGCTACATTACTGGTTACCGCTTTAATTAAAACACAAGTTCTTAGATGGTAAAAATGTGGTGGTTTAAAATTCCATCATTGTGAAAGGTAACTAAATGATCATTTTTAAAATTTATGACGTTATATGTATATGAGTTGAATTTGATTTTAATGCTTAGGTTATCAAGCTGGCATTTGTGTATTACGGCTTTTATAAATTCGCGAAATATAAATATAAAAAAAAATATTATGGAACAATCTTACACACACCGACCTACTCTGACAGTAAACTCAATAAGGCACACCAGTCACACCACACACCTGAGCTGAATTAAGAAAATTCATAGACAAAATACTTAGATTAATAGAAAAACTTAAGCATTTTGTCTATGAATTTGCTGAATTCAGCTCAGGTGTGTGGTGTGCCTAAAGCTTGTGTTGAGGTTATGGAACATATACCTGAAAAGGATTATCTTTCTCACTCGGGATGCGCTTGGGGAATTTTCTGCCACTTGGCAATACTGCGGGCAGTTCTGGGTTGTACGGCTTTTCTAGCTGGTAGTTCGTGATCATTTCAGGAGTCGTATCTGTTGCATTAAATTTTTATTTATTTCAGGCGCTGAACCTATACAAGATATATATGTGTGGCATTACAAGATATATGTAACGTTTTCAAGACAAAGGTACATACATCATCATTGATTATTTGTAAATGAATTTTTACGGGGGAACTAATAATTCTACGACACTTTTCTTTCCGCAAAGACTCTACGTACCTATAGCATAAAACAAAAAACTTACCAAATATATGTTCAAGTCCATGTGCGAAGGGTATATATACTTCCCTACGATGTCTTCCTCTCTGAGGTGAAGTTTTTGGTTTAGATGGCCTCTTGGTCGTAGTTGAGCTGTCAGGTTTAAGTGTGGATCTAGACGAGCTAGATATATTAGGCTTCTCTATTACAGTTGGCTTCTCTGTTACAGTTGGCTTCTCAGGGCCTTTATTCGGGGTCTCAAGCGAGTGTATGGGTCTTGACGAGCTAGATGTATTAGGCTTCTCTGTTACAGTTGACTTCTCAGGGCTTTTATTCGGGGTCTCAAGTGAGACAGATGGTGTCTTAAGAGGGTCAGATGGTCTCACAGTCGGAGTTAGGTTGCCAGGCCCTTTAGGAGTAGGCTCAGCTGTATTCTGTGGTGTTGATGGTTCATCAATAGTTCTGTTTTCAGGCGAGCTAAATAGATCGTTGAACATATTCCAAATGGAGTTCCATGGGGTTTTAGATCGGTCAGATGGGACAGGCAGTTGATTCTTAGGATGCTCAGAAGTGATATCAGGCGATTGGCCCTCAGGTTGGTCAGATGGAATAGGCGATTTGTCCTTAGGACGTTCAGAAGTGATATTAGGCGATTGGTCCTTGGGACGGGCAGATGGAATAGGCGATTTGTCCTTAGGACGTTCAGAAGTGATATTAGGCGATTGATCCTTAGGTCGGTCATATGCAATAGGCGATTGGTCCTTGGGACGGGCAAATGGAATTGGCGATTGGTCCTTAGGATGGTCGGATGGAAAAGAGAATTGGTCCTTAAGACGCTCAGAAGTAATATTAAGCGATTGGACCTTAGGTCGGTCAGATGGAACAGGCGATGGATCCTTAGGCCGGTCAGGCGGAATAGGCGATTCGTCCTTAGGACGCTCAGAAGTGATATTAGGCGATTGGTCTCTGGGAAGTTCATAAGTGATATTTGTATTAAGCAATTGGTCCTTTGGATGCTCAGAAATTATATTAGTAAATTGTTCCTTAGGTCGATCAGACGAGATATCCGATTGGTTCTTAGGTTGTCCAGATGTATCTTCCACACTTGCCAGATCTTCTTGATTAGTAAACACATTATTTGTTATATAATTTAAATTTTTCGGTGGTGGTGTTATAGAAACAACATTGCCAACTAGTCGCCATTCCTTTCTTGGTGCTGGTGTATTTAAAATCACATCCCTAGCAACATACGTCAACTGGTTTGGATGAGGTGTGCTAGGAACGATATTTTGAGTGAACGGCGGTTCAAACTGTTGCGATGGAGTTGTTAACACATCATCAGTAACCGGTATATACTCTCGTGATGGAGTCGTTGTCGGTATTTCAGAAACCGGTATGTAATGTCGCGAGGGCGTAGTGGATGATACTACGTTTTCGTAAACGCGAAGGCTCTGCCGTGGTGATATTTTGATAACAAACTTTTTACGCATACGTGGTGTAGGCCGGTAAACTGGATAGTTATTCTCTGGTGGTGAAGGTTCAGCTATTATGATAGGGTCATCATAATCCTCTTCAGACTGCGGTTCAACTGTTATGTATCTGACACGGGATCTTATGCGATCTTCTTGATTGTCAAGTAGGAGATATTGGGGGGCGAGAGAATATTTTACATTTCTAAGTGATATCAGTTCCTTGGGACGTGCTTCGTAATCTGTGGACAAAATTTAAATATTATTGGCGTTCCATAATTTCATAGACCCAAAGTAACCTTCATCCGCGTAGTACAAACTCTTAGAGGGTCACAATACTTTGTTGGAGCAAGTGAAGCTCAATATAATTTGATAAATTAAAAAGGACCTTGTACCGACCACAATAAGGAGATTATCACACTGGCGACGGATCCGCATGCGGAGCCGGTGATCGAGCGAGATAGCGCTCTGCATGTGTATAGCGCTATCTCGCGCCGTATCTGGCGCCGCATGCGGATCTGTCGTCAGTGTGATAATCGCCTAAATGATGAGCTGATCAACATTTCAAGGAAATTATGAAACTTCCGGTTAGGTAAGTTATGGAATCAGGAGTTACTTTGCGGAAGTCCATATTATCAAGTATTGCTTTGCTATTCCGCGTTATGGGACAACCCGTTATACTTATTTGGGTATTGTTACATGCATTTATTTTTTTGGTTTTTCCGGTTATGTTCCGGTTTGGTGCAACAGTCCATAAGAGCTCCAAAATTTAAGGAACTTTTTGAATTTCAACCATTTAGAGGCAAATGAAAGCATTAACGACTTACAGGTATATTCACGAAAGTTGGCGCGAGATTTCTACTGAGTGACAGCCATTTTCATAGAAATTCTGTCAAATCTCGCGCCAACTCTCGTGAATAGACCTGTATGTACGGACGTAGTTGCATTAGAGGCTACTCTGGAATACAGGGTGTAACAAAAATACTGGTGATCCGTTTAAGGGCATAACTGGTATAATATTCTTATTACGAAAAAAGAAAGAAAAAAGAATTTTTTTTTCGTTCAAAAAATGTTTCTACTACTTTTTCTTAAGGTAAGAAATACGATACCAATTATGCCCTTAAACGGGTCACCAGTATACAAACAGTGTAACTAAATGTATAAAGTTACCCGGGTCCATCGAATTCACCAACACTGGCAACACGACGACCGTGAGATTGGAACCGGGATCTGCAAAAAATGTGGCCTGATGCAATGGTAATGGTATGGGGGTGCGAAATGGTAATTTCCCTCATATTTTTTCAAATAACTTAAAACTATTATTCATATTTAAAACTCTTGTGAATTAAGATTTTATTTGATATCACACGAAATAGATTAGAAAATTTCAAATTTTTAGAGTCGCTTACGAAACCTTTATAATATAACAACCTTTTTAAATATAAAATTAATATAAATTCCCGTGTAAGTTTCTGGAAATTTCCGAGAAGGTTACTGATTTTTTGAGAATATTCTGCAACTTGTACAGTCGACTGTACATTGCTAGACAAGATTAAAAATTTGCACTCAATCTAATATTTCTCTTCGCTACAGCAATATTGGGTGATTGTTAAAATTGTGTGACGTACATATGGAACTCTGGCACGAGACCGACTCGCATTTGGCCAGATTTTTTCTATATTAACGTACCAAAAGTGGCCTGGCATGTTTAATCTTTAGGTCTCCGTTGTCTCACAGACGTAAACTCACTCACTTATAATTTTCTGTGACAAACGTCCAGTTACCCTTCCAGAATGTTTCCTTTAAGGAAACAGAAACAGATACAGTTAAAGAGTCATCATCATCATCATCTCAGCCATAAGACGTCCACTGCTGAACACAGGCCTCCTCTTTTAATGGAACTTATCATTAAAGGGAGTGTTTCTTGCCATATGCGCCACGCTTGGCAGGCGGGTTCGCGCGCGCAGTTTTTTTTTCTTTATTGTTGTTTAGGCTTTCGGAAAATGCTGCTGCCCATCTCCCGGTATATTCCCTTAGCAGACTCCTACTGCAACCACGGGACGATATGGTGGGGGACAATTCTAAGGCCGGGCACCCCACTTATAACCAGTGATTGGCGAAAAGGATGCCACACCGCGGGAATTCGTTTCGCCCGCGATACCAATTAAACTGCTCGAAAATATACGTGTTTGTATTATAGAGGAAAGGCCAATTCGTAGAAGCTATCTTATTTTCGATGTTCGTAGGACCCAAAAGGTTTATACCAACAAGTGGTATCGTTGGAATCAGCATGAGCTACTGATTATGAAAATATCTCTTGTCACTTCATAAAGTGGTGGAATGAGTTTTTATGACGTCACAAAGATGGCGCGCGACTTAGGGTTAGATTTTGTCGATTATTTCAAAAACTATTTAGTCGATTTAAGCAAACAAGGTGTCATATGATTGATATTTTCATGCTTAATAAAATATGTTAATCTACCTTCAACCAAAAAGTTAAATAAAAGCCAAATTTATTTTTATTTACATTTCTAACACGCATTAATTTACATTATGTTATGTTAAACTTTATTGCACAATAATAAAAAAATAAGTCCAAAAAGCGCACTTAATGTTTTAAGGCATTCTGTTCCAGTCAACCATAGGGCAAAACAGAAATTTGCTATGGTGTGTGCAGTGAGATAAAAGGATTGTGAAATTATTAGTCTCTCTCACGGCCGTACTATCCCTTTCCCGTAGCCATTCAAGCTATTTTCGACGCCCTCTAATTCTGGTATTCTGGTGTTTGGTGGTAGCTAGAAGTCTGAATTTTCAGTGTAAAAGATGTCATTACACAAGGAAGACATAATATTCTCAAAATCGTTTAATTTTAACTTATAATTTAAGAATTATTGCAAGTCAAAGTTTCTTAGTTTTGTTACTGACTGGCTATTATATGACAAATCATACGAATTCTAACTCTAGCTAATCCACAAGCTCCAAATTTTGAATACATCTAGTATTAGAGCTATAGGTAAAGCCTCCGAAAATCTTAACATACTGCAATGTCAGCCGGGTTGCCTAGTTTTACAAACCTTACAAGTACATTGCAATCCCATATAAAGAACTGCAATGTTACATTTTCAGTTGATAACATTTTGATCTTTTTTTGACCATAGTAGTTGATAGTAAAATAAAGGCAGTTTTAGGTGCCCATTAATACCTTCGGTTGTGGGCATGCGTACGGGTTCATGGGTGAGGATAGGTATGGGAATGTGCACGGCAAGAACGTGGAAGGAGAAAAGGAAGCCCTACTTACAAAAAGGAATGAGATCCCATTAAAAACATTACATGTGAAAAAAACACAAGAGTGGCAATACTGTTCTTAGACCGCAAAAAGTATCGATATCTAAAGAAAACCAAGCCGGTATCCTTAGAACTCAATCCCCACTGGAGTTTACTAACAACAGTTCATTGTGACCGTTTCAATATTAGATGTCTATATTTTTATAAGAAATAAAATGATTTCGCAGTTGCACAGGACAATTAAATAGAAACGCAATAAAGTCTATCTAACGATATCGGATTATGTACCTAATTTACCCGACGATATACATATTTTTAGCTGTGCGAACGCCAGATCATTCTATCTATTCCATACAACCTTTGGGTGCTCGAGATAATGCAAAAGAATAATTCGTTCACTCCAAACTTCTCTGTTTGTATGTTAGTTGTTGGAACTCCTTAAATTTAAATAAATATATAAGTTAACCTTGATACTCGCACTAGGCATGCCTATATCGCGGAGACCAATATCACGTGTTATGACAATATATGCTATAACCGGTTGACGAATAAAAGATTTATTTTTTAAAGTATGATGTTGTCTACAACCAACACAATACATAAGTATACATATTACTTAAGCTAATTTATTATAACTATACTTAAGTAAAAGTGCATCAAATTAACTCTAAGCTTATTTTGATGATCACGAAGTTCTAACTTTTTCTGATTTGGATAATATCTTCAGGATATTGCTTTTGCTTTTGTAATGACTTGTTTGGCTTTAATAACGGGTTTATCTTTAATGTCTAAGTGTCTAGTCATGGAATTATAAACAAAACTAGATATATATGGTTCAAATCGTTTTGCAAGGGCAGTATTCACGGACGAAACCTCTGTTCGATATACTCTTCGTTTCAAGTATTTGCTTGTGCTTATCAACAACAATTTTGAGTAGGTAAATTGACGAACCGTCAACACTTCGGACTTTTTATATAGTAAAAGTGTGGAATACCGGAAGGGTTTCTTTAACATTGTTTTAAGGACAGCACGCTGTGCTCTTTCGGCCTCGATGATAACTGTTTTACAAGAGCTGCCCCAACAGCGTAAATGCTAAAAACACATTGTAAAATACACTACTTAATGATAAAATTTATAATGATAAGGCTAAATAAAGGTAAAGATTATTACATATACCTACACATATACTACATATACATATATATAAGCTACAAATATTTCTTTACAATGTGTAGAGTTAGAAATTAGGACTTAAATATGAGACTAATAATTACACAATCCTTTTATCTCACTGCACACACTATAGCAAATTTCTGTTTTGCCCTATGGTTGACTGGAACAGAATGCCTTAAAGCATTAAGTGCGCCTTTTGGACTTATTTTTTATTATTGTGCAATAAAGTTTAACATACTTAATAATGTAAATTAATGCGTGTTAGAAATTTAAATAAAAATAAATTTGGCTTTTATTTAACTTTTTGGTTGAAGGTAGATTGACATATTTTATTAGGCATGAAAATATCAATCATATGACACCTTGTTTGCTTAAATTGACTAAATAGTTTTTGAAATAATCGACAAAATCTAACCCTAAGTCGCGCGCCATCTTTGTGACGTCATAAAAACTCATTCCACCACTTTATGAAGTGACAAGAGATAGTTTAATAATCAGCAGCTTATGCTGATTCCAACGATACCACTTGTTGGTATAAACCTTTTCAGTCCTACGAAGAATTCTCCCCTTCAACTTGGCCACCCCACTATTATGTTTAATACAATAAATCAGTGTCGGTTACGACTTGTAATAACTAGTAGTCCTCCCCGAACTAAGAACTCGCTCGATCACCAGTAAAATAATGGTTTGTTATTTTAATTTTATAGAGACCAATAAAAAAAACAATAAATGATATGCGAAATAAATAATTTCATTAAAATACTTAATTACAAATGTTTGTGAAAATTACTGTAATTTTATTTTTCTATCCCGCAAATGCCGCGGCATATCCGACGTCATTCACCCCGTGTGGAATCCTTTTCGCCGATCACTGCTTATAACATATACGAACAGTACAGTTAAAGAGGACAAGATAAAAAATACTTTACCTTTGATCGGCAGCTCCGCGGCTGCCATTGCTATATAGCTCTCTCCATCCGATTTCTCTGTCAACATGAAAACACTGTACCGTAAGACCACCCAAATATAGTCCAGTACTGCAACTATGGTCCACAAATTTACCACATCATCACATGGGTCTTGTTATATTGGTCAACATTAGTGTATGCGCATACGATTAGTGTCAACGGAAGAAGTATTGTTTTATTAATATTAATGAATAAACTTCATTTTAAATTGTTCGGCATTTGACATTTCTTTGAAAAATTCAAGGTTTTTTTTTGTTATTTTTTACTTATTATTTTTATTTACCTTACAGCGCTGGTAGCCTTGCGGTAAGACGTCCGACTTTCAATCCGGAGGTCTCGGGTTCAAACCCCGGCTCGTACCACTGAGTTTTTCGGAACTTATGTACGGAATATCATTTGATATTTAGTATTTACCAGTCGCTTTTCGGTGAAGGAAAACATCGTAAGGAAACCGGATCTAATCCCAAAAAGACCTAGTTTCCCCTCTGGGTTGGAAGGTCAGATGGCAGTCGCTTTCGTAAAAACCAGTGTCTACGCCAATTCATGGGATTAGGTTGTCAAGCGGACCCCAAACCGGGATAAACGCTGGGATGATGATGATTTACCTTACAAGTAGGCACAATTAATTGATCAGATTTATATATTCCTCCATGATTATTACCGCCTACAATTATCTTTGCTTTGACTAATGGTTAAGTGGTAGAGAAGTCTCATGGCATTAAGTCCTCCTATTGTTCATCAGGCTTGTCTTTTGTTTGAATTAATAATTACTAAAACTTATTACTTACATTTTTAGATTTTTTTAAAACATGGTCTAAAAACCATAAATACTAACATTTAATAGGAGCAGGCTAGCATACGAATGTTGTTTAGTTTATGCAGCAAAGTTGGCGGCAGGTTTTACGTAATCTACATTTTTCTGTTCCTTATTGCCGTTTCTAAAAATGGATGATGTGTTTATATTAAACTTATTAAAACAAATGTCCCGTCCACTAAACTAGTTTTCTAGACCGAAAATTATCAAGTTTTATGCCACTCGGGGCACTACACTACCTACCTTTTCTCGAAATACCTAAACCGTTTCAAACCCTGTGTAAGCGTTGTCCTTTAATGTTTGTCCTAGATAACACCAGTAAGCCCAAATTTACAGGATAATGTGTAGTTATAGTTATCAAAAATGTGAAACACAATACGTTTTATTGAACTAACTTTTAAACTTTAGATTTACTTATACCTAAAATAAAATAAGACGTTTTTTTCACTCATTTACTATCTGAACAAAACCACTAAAGTACTTCCCTATAAGTATTTGAATATTTTGAATATATGGAACAAAAAAAATGAAATCTGCAACTTTCATCCCACTACCCCTGAAGGATGAAAAGGATACTTCGCAATGTCCTATACCTAGTGCAATCTAAGAAGCGGTTTTTGACACCTGTCATCTCTCATCTGTCATGTGTCTGAGATGACAGGTGTCAAAAACCGCTTCTTAAGTTGCAAAAAAAGCTTTACAGGCTCAGAAGGCCATCCATGGTTGTCATACTTGTTAGAACGTGACAGCTATGGTGGCAGGCGATAAAAACCCGACCATATTAGGCTAGCTGGTCAGAAAAATCTGTACTTACACTGAAAAAAAGGACTATAGCGAACTATTTCGGGTATTGCATCAATAACCAACATTAGGTAAGAAATGAATTATAGTAGATTGTACAACAAGTGCATAAAACGCACCATTTTACGCGAGGCGTTTATCCATACGAGCGAGGATGGATATAAAGTACGAGCGTAAAATGGGTTTTATGGACGAGTTATACACTCTACTTTTTACTTCGATTGTGAGGAAATAAAAAGAATAGGAATTTCTTTCATAAGTGTTTATATTTTTTTACTTCTCATGCTCGTAAAGTTTCACTTTATGCTGGGTATAGGCGGACTAAAACTCAATTTTATGCACAAGTGCAAAAAAAATTGACTTCTTCTAAGGCTATTTTGACAACGGCAATTTTTTATGCACTTGTGCATAAAATTGAGTTTTAGTCCGCCTATCTATACCCAGCATAAAGTGAAACTTTACGAGCATGAGAAGTAAAAAGTTTATTTGATTATAACTCAAAGTTTACGTATAAATAACAAAACCACTTTGGTAAGTAATAAGCCTTAGTTCTAGAGATGGGCCGACTAGAGTTTTTGCCGACTACACAATCGGCCGACTAATCGGTTTTCAAATTGCCGATTAATCGGCCGACTAGTCGGCAATGCCGATCGTAGGTTTTGGCTAAGTTCGGGTGGAATTGGAAACGCTCGTTTCACTACTAATATTAAAATAAGTTAAGATTGTTAAGAGTCGCCAGGATGCTCGCGTTCCCATACAGACGTAGTTCGCTTTAGAACCACGAAATTTGGCATTCTAGTAGTACAGATCTAGGTTAGACATTCGTTTTTGTTGCAAAAAATTTTAATACAAAGAAAATACAGCCAGTTACAGATTTACATACAAAACTTATTTTTGATATATTTTCTTTGTATTACAATTTTTAGTAATGAAAATGAATGTCCGACCTAGTTCTTTACTATTAGGATGCCCATCCCAAATTTCGTGGTTTTAAAGCATGTCGTTTTAAAATGAGAGCTGAACTACGTTTGTATGGGGACGCGAGTTCACGCGAGCGTCCTGGCAACTATTAAGTATTAAGTTTTCCACTTTAAAATTTGATTAATATAAATTGCCATAGGTAGCAAATAAATTTAAAAATATACTTGTAACTTGTGTTTTTAGAACTAAAGACTGTATACGTTAAAATCCGGCCACGCATGGTATGGTACATCTTTTTATTGAATGTGCATATTCAACCAACACTTCTAATTAATAATTTGGGGTTATCAAGCTATATAATAAAATTGAAAACATTATATAAAGTCTATGAGTTTGCTCACTATATATTCCACAGTGCCTATATTTTGTTGTCCACAGTGTTCTGACAGTGTTTACCAAATTTTCCTGTTAAAAATAGTTTTTTATTATAAATAAGATAAATCAAATTATACCTTATTAAATTCTCTTTTCACCATAGCTAACATTTTTCTAAGTGTATTTAGATTGAAATAGTTCGGAGGTGTTCTAACTTTGGTGAGTTTGACTTTTTGACAAAAAAATGGCTGCCATATAAAAATTACTTTCAGTGCTTGGAGTAGAAAGTTTTCCTGACTACCTCAAGTAGAATAGAGTTTCAAAACATTTTTTTTTGTAAGATGACATTCTATTGACCATAAAACCGGTTGTGGAAATATAAATACAATTGTGGTATTGTAGCAGGAAGCGAGTGAAGATTATCAAAAAACGCTGGACAAAACATTAAAGATATGATGGAATACCTTCCGTTAAAACTGAGACAAGCCCATACAATTGTAATATGATTCTATTTTTATTATATATTACTATGATTACGGATTATTTATAAAAAAGAACTGCTTGAAAATGTGTATCCGAAAGGGAGATGTACCAGATCATGCGTGGCCGGATTTTAACGTATACAGTCTTTACTTATAATAATTAGTATTTATTATTTGTAATTTTAGATTTTTCTTTTTTTTATTGGTAGTTTAAAATTTTGACATGTAATATTGTATTATGTTTTGGTTCTTATAATAATGAATAAAATAATATTAATAATTGTAGGTATAGGTACCACCTAAATATATAAATTTCATAATTAAAAAAAGGGCCAAACTTCTGCCAAGTTCTTATTTTCCTGTAGGTACTAAAGTGCCGAATATTCGGCATTTTTTGCCGACTAGTCGCCGACTAATCGCCGACTACAAATGATGCCGAATAGTCGGCTTTCCCGACTAGTCGGCGACTAGTCGGCCCATCTCTACTTAGTTCTGAAGTCCCAACGTAAGTTACTAGTAGAAAAAGTTTGGTTGATAAAAAAATTCTTTCAGTGTAAGTATGAAATCCCATTGCAGTTCTCTTGATGCTGTGCCCCAAGCAGAATACTTCCAAGCCCAATAAATAATAAGCAACGAAAATATTCCAGCCTTGGTGAAAAGAAGTACCTACATGTCTAAATGGCTCAGTGAATAAGGACACTTACAAGTCCTATATAATTTTAAACAAAAGAAAACCGACTTCATTTAGGATCCGCTTTTCCAAGTGAAAATGCTCGAGATGTTGTAAAAAATACTGAAATCACTAGGTGTGCTTATAATAGTTGAAAAGTTCCCTCGATTTCTCCAGCATCCCATCATCAGATCCAGACCTGGTGACAATTGGGACACTCTTAAAAAAAAAGAATTTTCCAAATCGGTCCAGCCGTCTTCGAATAATCGGTGAACACACATAAAAGAAAGCAAAATAAAAACAAGCAAAGATTCCGATGAATTGAGAACCTCCTCCTTCGAAATCTTGAAGTCGGTTGAAAGTGTACGGCACTCTTTTTCGCTTAGCCATTTTGACATGTATCCGTTTTCAAGGGCCACAGCATAGTTTCTCAAAATTATATTTACTTACGTCGTCGAGAGGCTTTGACTGACTATGGCACTTATAATTTTGACCAAACTTTATTTGTGAGTATTTTAGACTAAAAGTGTAGCTTACCTATAGCGCAAAGCGCTAGCACTAACCACACTAGCATGGTGTATTGTTCACTGACCGAATCGCGACACACTTCTGACCCGCGAAACTGAAACTGGCCAGTATTCCAAAAATATTTGACAATTCCGAGCTAATACTATTTGAGTCTTATTGTAAAGGCGTAAAGTTGCAATTGCTTAGCCTTTTCTTTGCGACCTTTTTAGGTTGATTCACCCCTGACCGATGACCTATTCTTTCCATATTGGCGAGACGATTTTTGAAATGTCTAATGTCTAGGCTCATGACATTATCATAAGTCAATCACGTCACTTAATTACTTGACCTGTAACTCTACATATAATGGCTTGTACTTGTAACAATGCACCAAGGAGAAGTTTCCAAAGTTGTGAAATTTTCCATATGGAATGTTCTCAGAACTTAAATTTTACGAACAATGAAAATTATTCAGGAAGTCGCTGGACACCGCCGTTATCAATTATTTGCACTGACTGTTTCATTTACGAGTTTACGAAAAGAATACTAATAATCATACCCCGGGGTTTTCGGTGCGGGAACGTTATACACTAGCCAAATAACAGGTAAAAACTGTATAAAATGAGACTAATTTAACATTTCTAAGCACATTTGGAGCTTACTACCTACTTTTAATTCATAGTTTGGTAATTACTTTACAATAAACAAAGTTATAAATTACACGAAATCATTCCCGCACCGAAAACCCCGGGGTATGCTAATAATACAGTTTTTGATAATTCCCCTATGGAATGTTCTCATTGGAAATGTAATTTAAATTCTCGTATAAATTTCCGAGAATGTTACTGAATTTTTGAGAATGTTCTGCAATTTGTACATTGCTAGTCGAGGATGTCCCAACAGCTTATTATACCACAGCTCTAGCTGGAGCGTTCTCGGGAGGAAACTTCTTTGAATCCGTACGCGATTATTTTAGGTCTAAAACTTTTTATTTGTTGTCATCGTGCTATAGGACCTAGATACGGAACCCTCGTTGCGCGATAACTTACCTTTGGCCGGTTTTCAATCAACTTTATGTGTCACATCACAACATGTATATCACAAATATTTGAATGTTTAATGAGCAAATTATCATAACGAAATGGTATTGAATGAATGAAATGGGAAATTTATTCAACGCAACCCAAACAAAGGATATATTTGTATTATATTTCCCGATGATCTAGACTCGCGAAATTTGGCGATCTCAAGGTCGGTAAGTCGTCACCAGGGGCCGTAGCCAAGATAGAAAAAAAAGTAGTTAGTACAACGCACATCGAAATGGAAAGGAATAGACCGGCCAAGTGCGAATTGGACTCGCGCCCTGAGGGTTTCGTGCATCGCACAACTTTAACAATCACCGAGGACAAATATCGACTTTGCCTTCGAAAAACTGTTGTCTTCATACATCGTCATAGGATGCGATTAGTTTACCAACTGCAAATAAGATTGTCCTCGCTTTTTTGTGATGCGACAACAAATTAACGATTTCCGTATTTTTCCTTAGCTTTAACTTCTTGCGAAATTTCATGTTTCTAAGTCAATGTATGGAAGTAGGTACCCTATAGGTTATGTACCTATGTTTGTAATGGCAATTCTTTGAGATGGAACAACAATTAACAATTTTCGGAATTTCCTTTTATGCTGTAAGATCTTCCTTCTTGCCATATTTCATGATTTTAGGTCCATGGGAAGTACCTCTACGAAATGTTAGATTTTTTTAAACTTAGAATCTCGATTTTTAAAATCTTCACACTTTGAGGCCGATATGACAGTGTCATTTTGTCTTGTTATAATTCGATGATCTGACTGATAAAATGCCATACAAAACACGTATAGGGTAACGGCACCAGTGGTCAGCCAGGAACCAGTGGTCAGCCGTTGCATTGTTTATTGGTCATAAATATAGAAATAATTTGTATAAATAGATCATATGTACTTAACTAGCACCTCTGATTCATCGTTGTTTCATATGCCTTTCTACATAAGTGGTAGGGGATGAAGTGGCAGAAATAAATTAGTACAAATGTCGATACACAAGAGCAGTAGTGTCATATCCGCCATATTTTTTACTACACGTGGTGTTCTCTTAACACTTAAGAAAAAACATGTTATTTTATTAAACGTGATGCACTTTTATAAAAATTGGCTTTGTGAATACTTTATGTATTGAATTATATTACAATTGATTAAAAATATCACTGATTTAGGTGTTATTTAAGGGGGCTGACTATTGGATACCACTTTTTTTACAAAGTATCCAATAGTCAGCCTCCCGGGGCTGACTACTGGGTTTTTCCTAATTGTATGAAAATCCAGTGGTAAGCCGCACTTAGAACTCCTAAAACCCAGAAGCAATTGTTATGTTTTTGAATTTGGAACCCTTTAGTTACTCAATTAAAGCTCAAAATTTAGTGTAAAATATGTACAAAATGTTGTACAAGGGGTCTTTGGAGCTTATATTATTTTTTTCACGGCCGACCACTGGGTGTAGTGGATCCAGTATTCAGCCAGTATCTTGTTGGGTTAACTGGTATTTTTAAGGATACAGGTACATATTTTTATGCGGATCTATGAACAATATTATACTATTATTATAATTCTATTGTTTTTGACTTAAATATCTCATTCTTATTTATAGTTTAAACGGCTGAGTACTGGGTATACAAAGGCTGATTACTGGATTTTTGAGGCTGACTACTGGAAAAAAGTGCCATTTTCTGTTTAAACTTAATTATAGCTATTTTAAAAAGGATTGATATTTTTTGACATATTTTGTTTTAAAACTATGCTAAACAATTGACCTAACCATGTTATTCGTTTAATTATCCGACTAATCCTGTAGAAATGCTGAATGTTCAAACTTTAAAAAGTCGTTATAAGGCTGACTACTGGTGCTTTTACCCTAACTGTTGCGTGGGTGTACCTCTACATATGACCGTGATAATTAGGCAAATCTAGATAATTTGACAAAAAACGATCGTCCCAAATAAATATGGAACCCATATAGAACCAAATAGGTTATCGGTCAGGGTGAACCAACTATACAAGTAAACAAATACTACTTTTTATGGACACCGACATTTAATTATTTCGTAGCAGTCTAGCAGTAATGAAATGAAATTCTAAAACGTTTTAGGAGACTTCAAACAATTTTTTCTACGCCTGCATTCTAATTTGCCAATAAAAAGACTGACATGTATATTTAAAGCATATACTTTATGAACGTTGTCATAAGATGACTCAAACTCAAAAGTCGATTCTTAGGGATATAATGGGTCTGTTGCCGGGGCGGGCCCCGCGCCGCCGCCACCCGCCGCTGTAGGCAAGGGAGGCGCCGGCACAATCCGCCAGGAGATTGAAGATAATTGTATAGAGGCAGCAGGTCATTCCTCGAACTCAATGCTTGCCGGCTTGCCTAGCATTCATAGAAAAACTATTGTGTGCAGTAGTACATAATTAGGTCTTAAAATTCTCGGGTATGTAACTTTTGCACAAAATACTATTTTAAAAGCCCTATCGATTTATGTGCAACATGTTGATTTATGCAAAAAATGACTTTTATTTAGCACCATGTAATACAGACGGAAGGACGGACTGACATGAGAAAACTACATATAAAGCTGCGTCCACATTTGTATCTTTTTGCCGATCCCGATCATGCGTATCGTATCGAGCTCCCGTATCCTAAGTATGGACGCTCACTTTGAGTATGCCGTATCACTAGCATCGTGGCGTGAAAAAATGCGTCCATACTAACCGTAGCGTATCAGCGTATCGTATCGTAACGCCGTATCATTAAGTATGGACGTTCACTTTGGCATACCGTATCACTAGCATCGTGTCGTAGCATCGTATCCTAACACCGTATCATTTTTCGTGATCGTTCGTCAGTACGGAGCTTTTAGTTCCTCCATTCATTACCTCGCCCAACTCGTTCCGCCGTCTTTTTTAGGGTCACATCTAGCGGAATCACAGCGGAATTAAGCCAATTCATGGACAAAATGCTTAAATTTGTCTATGGTAGCTTAAATTTGTCTATGGTAGCTTAAATTTGTCTATGGTAGTTTAATTTTGTCTATGGTAGCTTAAATTTGTCTATGGTAGCTTAAATTTGTCTATGGTAGCTGATATTTTTGTATGGAGGCCATAGACAATTTTCCGCTATCATAGACAAATTAAAGCTACCATAGACAAATTTAAGCTACCATAGACAAATTTAAGCATTATGTCTATGGATTGACTTAATTCCGCTCTATTAACATAAAAACAATTTAATTATCCATTATAAACTCCAAATGTCCCTACGGAAAACAAGATGAGATCGGTCAGATCGGTCCTGTACACGTACAAACTTGTTATAGCGTATCCGTATCCCCTTTCATGATCGCCGTATTGATCGGCGAAAATCCAACTCAGATGGATCGCGGCGTATCGCGTATCAGATCATGGCCGCGTATCAAGATACAGTGTCAAAACACGTCCATACTTACCGATCATGATACGCGTATCCGATCGCGAGTGTGCGGGGTATTGAATCACCGCGTAGCAACATGGATTCCGCGCGATCAGATACGGCGCGTGGCATGATCGCGATCTTTTGGCGTCCACACTAACGATCATGATACGCGTCGGAGATACGCGACGGAGATACGATAGGGCAAAAATATACAAGTGTGGACGCAGCTTAAGGGTTCTCCGTTGTTGAAATTTTGGCAACGAAATCCTAAAAATTAACTGTGAAGGGCTCTGGGAAACCGCAGGATTCGAATCTAGAGAAGGCAGAATCAGCAGGTTTTAGCTAAGTATAGTACCTACTTGTTCAGAAGAAACAGTAGTAAATTGTACCTTTACCTACTCGTATATACATAGAAATGTCTTATATACTCTACTCCTACCCTATTGGCTGCCCAAGAAATGGCGCCACAATCATGCCGCCATTTCTTGGGCAGGGCTTCACTCTTTTTTTGCTTTTACTGACAGTTGACCGTGTTGAGTCATAAGTGATGTCAAATATTTTGAAATTTGATATTGACAAGAGCCCTTTGCTCTGTAATTACTCCTTTCTCATTTTCTCATTGGTTGGCTGGAAGAGATCCCTTTTAGAGATAAGCTCGCCTTTGTGCATATCTTTTTGTATTTTACTAATGTTTTAATGTTATACTTGTTTATGTGCAATAAAGTGATACATACATACATACATACATAATTACTTGTCACACTGTGCACTGCGATTGTTCACGTACCCCCACCATGCATTTCGCACGTAGAGAATCTTAACAGAACCTTGTGGGGGTAACTCGTATCAGTCGTGTCATCTGCCTGCGCCTGCGCTGTCTTTCATAACTCGAGATGGATTGGGCATTCCTCATGATATTTTTCTTCATCAGAAAGCAACTGGTAAATAAAAAAATATATTGCGTTTTTAAATTATTTTATTCTGCGTCTTAATGGGGAAGGCCATTGTCAATAGTTTGGCCAGATGGCGCCAGCATAGGTTGTACTGTCAATAGTATTCTTTATGATTTGGATACAGCAATTAGACTCCACGCCAAAAAATAAAAACCAAGAGATTGACATTATTGGTAAAACTGATAGGTATACAACCTTAGCTGGCGCCATCTGCGAAAACCTTCGACCGAGCAACCCCATTGAATACAACCGCGTGATTAAAGTTGATATTGACATTAAATCATCAAAAACAAATGTTAAATTTAAAGTAGCAATGCTACAAGGAGAAGTTTCCAAAGTTGCGAAATTTTCCATACGCAATGTTCTCAGAAATAAAATTTTACGAACTATAAAAATGATTCAGGAAGTCACTGGACACCGCCGTTATCAATTGTTATACAGATATTAACTGACTGTATCATTTACGAATTTAAAAAAGTAATATTAATAAAAAAAATATTATTCCCATAGAGGAACATTCTCATAGAAAATTTATTTTAAATTCTCGTACAAGTTTCTGGAAATTCTTGAGAATGTTACTGAATTTTGTAACTTTGTAACTTGTACATTGCTGGTTTTAAGCTAATTTACACTTAAGACGGTGAACTTAGACCAAAAACTGAAGCCAAAAGACAAGTTACAGTCTGGGGTTGCATTTCGACTTCATTAAGATCATAGGATCGTATATCATGGGATCTTAATCGATTTTTATATAATAAATTTTAAATAAGTAGTTAAGGCAGGGGTCTCCACACATTTTTACCCAAGGACACGCTCCGTTCGTTTGATAAAACAGATCACTCGTATATTATATAATTTTATGTACGCAATGATATTCTCAACATTTTCTGTTTCAATTAGTTTTAAGAAGAGGTATCTGAATAAATAAAGGTTTGATATTAGTATATTGTTTATTCTATCTTATTTTCGAAAACAAATCGTGCTTTAATTACATTTACATTCATTTCACTGATTAATTCCATTCATTAACCTTTTCCACGCCATAGACGTATATATCGGCACCACAGGTCCAACGCCAAAGACCGATATATCGGTCACCGACCACAGAGCAAAATAGACCTACATGCACACGCATAAAGTTTAACTTCATTTTTGACATTTAGATGTCGTGGCGTCTGAGTGGTAGGTTTTGCGTTTGACATGGCGTCGAAAAGGTTAACTTTTTTTTAAAGTACTTAATATACCTCTGATGTGTGTCATTCACCTCAACTTTCGTGGTAAGGGCGGCTACCGACTATCAGTCCGCCTGCAGTTCGCCTGATGATATCGGCCTGTCAGTTGTTCGGAGCCGGCAAATTTTTGTTCTATCTGACAGGCCGATATCGTCAGGCGGTCTGCAGACGGACTGATAGTCAGTGGCCGCTTAAATACGCTGCCCTCTACTTTCGGACCGCCCGTTTTGTCCACGCTCCACTCCCCTACACACCCCGACTTTCATTTGTTTTTTGAGAAGCTCTGCGCCGGCGTTTGGCATCGCCTTCCACACGGTCACATAGTGCATCAGTGTCGGGTGTGAGAGGGGACGTGGGTGCGGGCAGCAGGGTGTAGCGATGTGTGTATTTGTCACTGGCTGGTCCTAGGACTGAACTGTCTGTGGTCACTGTGTATCTGAAAAGATAAGTAGGTATTCATTGAATTTAAACTTTGGTAAGACATATACTTACTGTACTGTAACGTCTGAAAATATAGATACATTTAAAGCTGAATATAACTGACCTGAGCGGCACCGCGTCCTCACCATCTCTGTATGCAAAGAAGTCGTGTGTGTAGTTCAGGGACTCCCCAATCGCTGCACCCTTCTCTCCCGGCTTGCCGATTATCACGTGCTGCCAGTGCTCTACCCTCCGGCTTTCCTCTGTCTTGTAACCTGTTGAAACAACGTTTTTACCCGATTGTGGCGGAAGAAGAGGGTTATAGGGTTAAAGTCGACATCAAAGATATCGGAGCGACCAGAGTACTCAAAAATATCTGAATATGCAATTTAACGCCTTGACAATAGAGGCGTTGTTCAGATATTTGTGACCACCTTGGCCGCTCTGATATATCAGATGGTTACTACTACTACTAGGTACTAGGTTATTGGACAATTTTATTCATAGTTTTACATAAACTGGTACCTTTAAAAACTGTCACATATTGAAATAAATTGAAAACATAAGAAAATTAGGCAAATAATAGTAGATTGTATTACAAGGGAGCAAAATGACTTATTTCGGTCGAGGGATTCAAGTGACCCGAGATTGAAATAATTTTGCTACCACGTAGTACACTCTACTTTTCACTCCTTCTATGAGAAAAACGAAAACAAAGGTACTAAATTACTTATCTGCTAGAAAGAGAAGTTATAAAATGTTGACAAGGAAAATTTAAAAAAACTCAGAGGGATCAAAAGTCACTTTTGCTCCCTGTAAATGGGCAACAAATCGCAGAGGGATCAAAAGTCACTTTTGCTCCCTGTAAATGGGCAACAAATTACCCTTTTTCGAATAGTAGAGGTGAAAAATTTATTAACTCACCTACAAAACTGAATGGTTTCAAATTGGGGACCCCGGAGATATAATTATCCAGGGGGTAATCGGGAAACTTAGGAGACTTCTCGCAAAACAGCTTCTCAACATTAAGATGTTTTTCAGCCTGTTGAGTCATGAAATATTCGTTATTTTTCTACCAATAGGTATGTAAAAGAAATATGAATTTGAATGTTGGTCATATAATTTTAAACAAAAAAGAACCGACTTCACTTAGGATCCGCTATTCCAACAGGAAGTGGCCGAGTTGCTGTAAAAAATAGTGAAATCACTATAGGTGTGCCTATAATAGTTGAAGAGTTCCCTCGATTTCTCCAGGATCCCATCATCAGACCCGGACTTGGTGACAATGGGACCATCTAGGGGTTATACCTAAAATTTTGAAAATCGGTTGACGATTCACGGAGATATCGAGTAACATACATACAAAAAAAATTCAGTCGAATTGAGAACTTCCTCCTTTTTTTTGAAGTCGGTTAAAAATACAGTTTATTTTGAATTTCTCACCTATTTCTACTGAAAATAATGGTTTGCCAATGCCAAGCTGTGTTAATCAAGTTAGTAAAAGTAGGTAAGTTATACCTACCTACTAATAAGTTTTTGACAAAAAACATTTTTAACCGACTTCAAACAAAAAAGGAGGAGGTTCTCAATTCGACTGAATTTTTTTTATCATCATTTTTTTTTTGTATGTATGTTACTCGTTATCTCCGTGAATCTTGAACCGATTTTAATTTTTTTTGTATTCGAACGGGTATAATCCCTAGATGGTCCCATTGTCACCACGTCGGGGTCTGATGATGGGATCCTGGAGAAATCGAGGGAACTCTTCAACTATTATAGGCACACCTATAGTGATTTCACTATTTTTTACAGCAACTCGGCCACTTCCTCTTGGAATAGCGGATCCTAATAAGTGAAGTCGGTTCTTTTTTGTTTAAAATTATATATTAAATAAATCACGGGTTACCAGCCGCCCACCACCGCCCGCGACGAGCGCTCGCGAGCGGAGAGCCGCGGCCCGCAGTCTGCGTCGGTAAGCAAACGCAAATGGCTCATGATTCTCATGAATAAGCTCCTCGTTATGGAGCGAAACATGTCGAGCAATATTCGACTTAAAAGACGTGAGTAACCCGAGATTTATTTAATATGCCTTATTCTCACGGAAGTTTAGCGTTTAAAAATCATTTTATATATATTTTTTATTGAATGCCTTTATTTAATCTCAAAAGGTATGAATATTTCAACTTAACAAAAATATGTACAGCATAAAAAACTAACTTAAGCTAAGATATGTCTAAAAATGGACCACGCGGCATCGTGCCAAAGAAGCTGGCAGCATTTTATAATAGGTACAATTTTTTTAAGCCGACTGTATGGTTCTTACTAACGTCACACAGCTCAGACCCAAACATAATGAGCTTCCATTTTTTTACCACAGAGTTCTTATGGGGAACACCCACTATCAGTCGGCCTGACGATATTGGCCAGTCAGTTGTTCGGAGCTGTCAATTTTTTGTTCTAACTGACAGCAAAAAATATAGAGAGATATTAGACGGCCACAGCCTAAGAACTTTTTGAAGCTCAAGTCAATTGCGCCATCTATGTCAAAGACCCCTAAAGATACCGAAAATGTAAGAGAAATGTCACCTGCACTGCTACTCCACGTAGTAGCTACTAGTGTACTACTAGTACGCTATTTGTTACTAGGTGGAGTAGCAGTGCAGGCAGAGCCGGATTAGCCTGTAGTCAAAGTAGGCAACTGCCTAGGGGCCCCGCGTAGCCCTGGGGCCCATCGTGCACAGGAAAAAAAAATATTTCATAGAGTGAAAATAAAACTAGAAAATTGGTACCTATATATATCCCCGAGGGGCCCCACGTAATGAACAGTGGAAAATTAAAATGTTTCATAACGTGAAATATTTGTAGGAAAATTTGTATGTAGGCTAGGGGCCCCGCGTGTGGACATAAAAATGTTTCATTAAATAATATTACTTAATTGCAAAATTTAGGTATGTATAGCGGCTAGGGGCCCCTCTTGTACACAGTGAGGAATGAAAATGTTTCTCAGAGTTGAAATCTCATTTTAGTTGCTGTTTAGTAAACAGCATTTTTTGTTAATATAGGTAGTTAAACTTGTAAAAAGTGCACATGCTTCACACAACTTTTTAGTTCCTTTTACAAATACTTTTTTAAAAAAGAAAAATGCATTCAAAGTTTTTATGATTTCAACGACAACAGTTCATTTAAATAATAATGGTAATTGACATAGATGGAGCAATTCACTTATTAAGCTTCAAAAAATTCTTAGGCTGTGGCGGTCTATATCTCTATAGTCTCTGCTGACAGGCCAATATCGTCAGGCGGGCTGATAGTCGGTGGGCTTCCTTATGACCGCGTTATATCTCCATCGTGGACCCGGGGTATGTCCTTAAACTAGGGCAGATGCCCCGGTTGTGGCCACTGTGCCGGTTTTGGCCATTTTCAAATTTATCAAGATAAAGACAAATTTACAAGTCTATGGTTTATGGTTAATATAAGAGTAAAAAATGGCAGTATATATGGCACTGTCATCTGTCATGTATAAGTTGTCATTCAGCTGTCAGGGGCCATGAAAAAAAGTGGCCAAAACTGGCTCCTGGACCCGTTTCTGACATTTCATTAAAGAAAAAAAAATAGATCTAAAGTCAGAATCTTAACAGCGGAGATTCATGTAAATAAAGTAATATATTTTCACTGACTTCGTACAAAAAAAGTGTCATAATTCTTTATTGACACAAAATGACGGACGTCTGAATAGACAAACTCTCCTTAAAGTGGCCAAAACCGGGGCATCTGCCCTACGTCCGGACACGGGTATGTCCTGAAACTACGTCCAAAAGAGAGGTATGGGTATTGCGAATGCCATCTCGCTATGTGTGGTAGGGCACAGCACAGCGAATGTCATCTCGCTCAAATCTGGAGCAGAGCCCGACTGGGGAAGTACCTCCACCTTACAGAAAACCACAGCCAAATAGCACTAAACCCTACTCATAGTGTTGTGTCCCTGCTGGTGAGTAAGGTTGCCAAATAGCTCAAAGAGGACCCAGTGTGTTGACGACGAGGGACCCTCTTGTGCCTTTAGGCGTCAACACAGTGAATCCACCTTTTTGTAAAGGGTCGGCAACGCACACGTGACACCTCTGGAGTTGCAGGTGTCCATAGGCTACGGTAGCTGCTTACCATCGGGCGGGTCGTAAGCTTGTTTGCCATAGTCGTGGTATAAAAAAAAAATCATCAGACCAGCTCAATATTGTTGTAAAATATTGTACTGTCACAGTCGTGCAGCAATATATATATATGAGCACAATCGGAGGTCAGAAATTGAATCAAATATATCTTGAAAGATTCTACTTAAACAACAAATTAACTGACAAAAAACTATGAGTTAAATAAAAGCTTGTAATCATTTTAGACAAAAAAAGAACCGACTTCACTTAGGCTCCGCTTTTCCAGGAGAATATGGAGAAGGATTTTCCAGGAGTTGCTGTAAAAATACTCTTCAACTATAATAGGCAGACGTTTTATAGTTTCAAAGGCATTTGAAATTGGAAAAGCGGATCCTAAGTCGGTTCTTTTTTCGTTTAAAATTATACCTGCTTATTCATAAACGTATTTCAAACCTCATTTAACTAAATCATCTTTTGTCCTTATCTGTCACTTTGACAGTTTTGTTTGTTAGAGACAGACAAAACATATTTTAACTAAATGAGGTTTGAAACACGTTTATGAATAAGCTCAATAGTTTGTATTTTTGCTTTGTTTGAATAAATAAATATATCACCCTAAGAAGTTGCATTTGGTCGTCACCAACAGGAAATCGGTAGACTATAGTGTTGTTGTCTCCGACAACAGTACGCGCCGTGTTTGAATCCGCGTGATATCTGCAATCAAATATTGTATTTTTTTTATTACAACCAGAGACGATTCTATAGTCTCAGATTCCAACCCAAATAAAAAAAGAAAAGGAAAAATATATAAAATAGGAAGCCCTAGCTAGAGAGATGAATAAATAGGAAAAAAAAACATGATATTATGCTTTTTATTCAGGTAGAGTAGGTAGTACCTCTGTCTACCTACCCATACCCTGCTTCGGTGGACAAGCCATTAACCTTTTCGACGCCATGTCAAACGCAAAAGCTATCACTCAGACGCCACGCCATCGAAATGTCAAAACTGAAATTATACTTTATGCGTGTGCATGGATATTTTGCTCTGTGGTCAGTGACCGATATATCGGTCTTTGGCGTTGGACCTGCGGTGCCGATATATACGTCTTTGGCGTGGAAAAGGTTAAGAAAACTTACATAAATAAGGAAACAGCGTGTAACAAAAATGTGTAATGTGTAATGGGCCGTTAAGGGGAATTGGTATCGTATTGCTACTAAAAAAAAATAGGGAATAGTTATGCAACAAGAGAGCAAAGTTAGTTTTTGCTTCGAGTGCTAGTTTTGAGTCCCGGGCAAGCGAAAGATAGAATCACGATTTTCCATGATTAGAATACGATACCAATTATGCCTTTAAAAGGATCACCAGCATTTTTGTTACATCTTGTACAGAATGTACAGGATGGTCCAAATCTTGACGTTAAAAGAAATAAACTAGTAGTCCGCCTCGAACTGAGAACTCGCGATTTACTTGCAAACGATTTGACCAATATAACAAGACCCATGTGAATATTTTTTTTGGCCTTCTAAGTCCACAACACCATTGATATAAAAAATATTGTCAGTATTATTTTTATAAACACGTAAATGAGACAGCCAGTTAACATAATTGATAATGGCAGTGTCGAGCGACATCTATACATATAATAAAGCTGAAGAGGGTCGAAAATCTGTACATTGGAGATATTAGTAAAAAAATAAGTTAGTAGGTCTTAGAATCGATAACAGAACACGTTTCGACGATTTTTAGAATTTTTGTCTGTTTGTCTGTTTGTCTGTTTGTCTGTTTGGATGGGGAGAGTTGGCGTCAAAACGCCTGAACCGATTTCGATAAAAACTTCACTAGCAGGTTCAACAGACCTCTGGTCAGGACATAGGCTATAAAAAATACGAACTTTTTGGATTTAAGGGGGTTTAAGGGGGGTTTAAACTTTGTATGTGAAATGAATATGGGTGTTAAGCTCAAGCAGCAAATTGATATTTGTTTAACTACTTTCGGTTAGTTCATATTCATTCGTATAAATAAATAAATGTGTTAAATAATAATATACTGGTTAAATATAGTGGAAAAGTAAAAAATACGTACCATCAAAACGGGTATCTAGACATGTCTTTGGCTATACGATTAGGTAACGCTATCTCTCGCAGAACTTTGTTACTACCGAGTCCTCTTTGCGCAAAATCTGACCACTACATATGTAGTTTAGGTGCAAACTAAATGCAACACGAGTTCGCAGAGATATCCCTAGATGGCTATAGTAGGTAGGTACTATCTATGCTATGAGTATAATGGGAACCTATGCCTTTACCTCTTTTTTAGTTCTTTGTTAGGTCGAACATTTGAGATAGGAGAAAAAGAATTTTGATAGAGTTTACAGCGAGATGGGCTGTAAAAAAAAGGAGGGCTCGGGGGGCCGAAAAGAAAAAATTAACCAAACTATAGATAATTATACCAAAAATAGTTACGTTAAACATTTAAGATGGGAGAATAAGAGTTATGATAGAGTCAACCACATGATGGGCGGGGAAAAAAGGGGGGCTCGGGGGCGGAGCCCCCCGCATTAATAAAACACACCGTAGTACTGCTTATTATACCAAAAAATTGTTACGTCGAACATTTGAGATAGGAGAAAAAGACTTTTGATAGAGTTTACCGCGCCATAGGTTGTAAAAAGAGAGGGGCTCGGGGGGCGGAGCCGCCCGCAAAAAGAAAAAAATACACCATAGTATAGATAATTATACCAAAAATAGTTACGTTAAACATTTAAGATGGGAGATTAAGAGTTTTGATAGAGTCAACCACATGATGGGCGGGGAAAAAAGGGGGCCTCGGGGGGCGGAGCCCCCCGCATTAAGAAAAACACACCGTAGTACTGCTTATTATACCAAAAATTGTTACGTCGAACATTTGAGATAGGAGAAAAAGGATTTTGATAGAGTTTACCGCGCCATAGGTTGTAAAAAGAGAGGGGCTTGGGGGGCGGAGCCGCCCGCAAAAAGAAAAAAATACACCATACTATAGATAATTATACCAAAAATAGTTACGTTGAACATTTAAGATGGGAGAAGAAGAGTTTTGATAGAGTCAACCACGTGATGGGCGGGGAAAAAGGGGGGCTCGGCGGGCGGAGCCCCCCGCATTAAGAAAAACACACCGTAGTACTGCTTATTATACCAAAAATTGTTACGTCGAACATTTGAGATAGGAGAAAAAGAATTTTGATAGAGTTTACCGCGCCACAGGCTGTAAAAAGAGGGGGGCTCGGGGGGCGGAGCCCCCCGCAAAAAGAAAAAATATACCATAGTATAGATAATTATACCAAAAATAGTTACGTTGCACATTTAAAATGGGAAAATAAGAGTTTTGATAGAGTCAACCACGTGATGGGCGGGGAAAAAGGGGGGCTCGCATTAAGAAAAAATACACCGTAGTACTGCTTTTTATACCAAAAATTGCTACGCCGAACATTTGAGATAAGAGAAAAAGATGTTTGATAGAATTTACCGCGCGATGGGCCGTAAAAGACGGGGGGCTCGGGGGGCGGAGCCCCCCGCAAAAAGAAAAAAAACACCATACTATAGATAATTATACCAAAAATAGTTACGTTAAACATTTAAGATGGGAGAAGAAGAGTTTTGATAGAGTCAACCACGTGATGGGCGGGGGAAAAAGGGGGGCTCGGGGGGCGGAGCCCCCCGCATTAAGAAAAACACACAGTAGTACTGCTTATTATACCAAAAATTGTTACGTCGAACATTTGAGATAGGAGAAAAAGAATTTTGATAGAGTTTACCGCGCCACAGGCTGTAAAAAGAGGGGGGCTCGGGGGGCGGAGCCCCCCGCAAAAAGAAAAAAACACCATAGTATAGATAATTATACCAAAAATAGTTACGTTAAACATTTAAGATGGGAGAATAAGAGTTTTGATAGAGTCAACCACATGATGGGCGGGGAAAAAAGGGGGCCTCGGGGGGCGGAGCCCCCCGCATTAAGAAAAACACACCGTAGTACTGCTTATTATACCAAAAATTGTTACGTCGAACATTTGAGATAGGAGAAAAAGAATTTTGATAGAGTTTACCGCGCCATAGGTTGTAAAAAGAGAGGGGCTCGGGGGGCGGAGCCGCCCGCAAAAAGAAAAAAATACTGGTGTACTGGTGGTGATAGTATGGTTACTATAGATAATTATACCAAAAATAGTCACGTTGAACATTTAAGATGGGAGAATAAGAGTTTTGATAGAGTCAACCACGTGATGGGCGGGGAAAAAGGGGGGCTCGGGGGGCGGAGCCCCCCGCATTAAGAAAAAATACACCGTAGTACTGCTTTTAATACCAAAAATTGCTACGCCGAACATTTTTTATAAGAGAAAAAGATTTTTGATAGAGTTTACCGCGCGATGGGCCGTAATAGAAGGGGGGCTCGGGGGGCAGAGCCCCCCGCAAAAAGGAAAAAATACCATACTATAGATAATTATACCAAAAATAGTTACGTTGAACATTTAAGATGGGAGAAGAAGAGTTTCGATAGACGTAACCACGTGATGGGCGGGAAGAAAAGGGGGGCTCGGGGGGCGGAGCCCCCTGCATAAAGAAAAAACACACCGTTTATTATACCAAAAATTGTTACGTCGAACATTTGATATAGGATAAAAAGATTTTTGATAGGGTTTACCGCGTGATGGGCCCCTAAAGAAGGGGGGCTCGGGGGGCGGAGCCCCCCGCAAAAAGAAGAAAATACACCATACTATAGATAATTATACCAAAACTGTGACGTCGAACATCTGAGATAGGAGAAAAAGATTTTTGATAGAGTTTACCGCGCGATGGGCTGCAAAAAAGGGGGGATTGAACACACCATACTACGAGTATAGATAATTATACCAAAAATTGTTACGTTGAACATTTGAGATGTGAGAAGAAAAGTTTTGATAGAGTTAACCACGTGACGGGCGGGAAAAAAGGGGGGCTCTAGGGGCGGAGCCCCCCGCAAAAAGAAAAAAATACACCATACTATAGATAATTATACCAAAAATAGTTACGTTGAACATTTAAGATGGAAGAATAAGAGTTTTGATAGAGTCAATCACGTGATGGGCGGGGAAAAAAGGGGGGGTCGGGGGCGGAGCCCCCCGCATAAAGAAAAAACACACCATAGTACTGCTTATTATACCAAAAATTGTTACGTCGAACATTTGAGATGGGAGAAAAAGAGTTTTGATAAAGTTTACCAAGAAAAAGAGTTGTGACGGGCGCCAAAGAAAGGGAGGCTCAGGGGGCGGAGCTCCCCGCATAAAAAAACCCCGTTCTATTGCTTATGATACCAAAAATTGCCATGGTAAGGTTGAAAGTTCAAGATGGGAGCAAGAGTTTGACATAGATTTGCACGTGGCAGGCGGTAAAAGGCGGCTCGGGGGGTGGAGCCCACGCAAAAAGATAAACACACCGTACCATTGCTATTTTTACCAAAAAATGGTGAGGTTGAATATTTAAGATGTAGATAGAGTTGACCACTATTAATACCAAAAATGATTAAGTTGCATATTTAAGACGGAAGCAATAACAGTTTTGATAGAATTAACTATGTGAAAGGCGGCTCGAGGGCCATTTCGCGTACACTTTAACATCAAGTTGTGTTCGATATCTCCTTACATTGGTCTTTCCGCCCTCCGGTTTACTTTTTAGACTTAGTCATTAATTTGTGTTCGATCTCTGACCTCCTGCTGCATTTTCTACTGAGATGCTTCGGACGTTCGACTCTACAGAGAGAGCTCTGCTTTTAGCTCTTCAGATCTTCCCGCTCACATGGTTCTCTGCCGCAGACGCTTTCGGTCGATCTTTTGGGATGTCGAAGTTATAACTGACTTTATGAAATTTGATATGTAGAAAGCGTTTAGCAGTGGACTGTTGAGGGATGAGTGTAACGAAAAGTGACAGAGCCTACTGCAATGCACGCGGGCGAAGCCGCGCGGGTACAGCTAGTTATGAATATTTTCGAACTCGCGGAGCGTAAGCGAAGTCGAAGAAGTTACAACTCCAGCCCGAACTGTCACCTGGCTGCTGGGACGTCTCGGCATTTGGGTGATATTTTGATTTCAATAGTTTGTCCGACGATAACTTTAGTAACGTTTTTCTGATCTTTATGAAATTTCTTGGGGCTGTAGCAGATATACATAAAATTTGTAAGTTCGTATGCGAGCAGGATCGATCAAGTGGTTGTGGAGCTAGAAGGAGAAAAAATAATCCTCCTTAGGGTCGTGTTATATTGGTCAACTAGTTTGCGAGTAAATCGCGAGTTCTCAGTTCGTGGCGGACTAGTACTAGTTTATTCTGAGAACATTCCGTATGGAAAATTTCGCAACTTTGGAAACTTCTCCTTGGTGCATTGTTTTTACTATAAAATTAACATACTGAAAATCAAAAATCTCTGTGTAGCCAGATGCAGGCACCGATAGATCATCACGAAGATGCATGGATCTCTTAAAGACGGGGCGTGGTGGAACTGGTGCTTCGGTGGTAGGAGCATCTGGTGCTTCGAAGTCTTTGCTGGGGACCCGGAACTGGCTGCCGGAGAGAATGATGGCTGGTAGTTCTGGATCATTTGCTGTTTCGTCCACGAAACTCTTGATTAGATCTGATGTAGACTCTGTAATAATTCATAGTTATTTAGTTTTATTATTTTTACTTCTTACCCTTTTGCTGTGTAGGTAGTTATAAATGTTAAAATGTTTATTGCTAGGTATTAGGTAGCGCGTAATGAAAACTAAGTGCAAGCTCTGAATGCGATGTTTCCCCTATAGCCGGCTTTTTAAATTTTATTTTGTATAAGCCAAGAGACAGGCGCGGCTGAAAAATAGCGCTGTGCAGCCGACCAAGCTCGCAGCAAATACTGAGCTCCGAGCCTATTGTCGCGAATTTCGTTTAGTTTAAGTAGTTTAGTTGACTGTTTGTTGTATTTTTTTTTCTTTCCCTTCTTGTGTATTGTTTTTCTGTTTACTTCTAGTGCATGTTACCCGTCTGTATTTTTTGTGTCTATTTTTGTGCGACAAACAATGCATTTTTATTTATTTATTTAAATATATAACACCTAATAACATATGTTAGCCTACATACGTCCTACTTGGTACAGGTTTCCTTTTAACTACAAAGCTGGCCCAAAGCGGCCACCTTTGAAGTCCTCCGCGGATGTATGGTGAAATATACCGGAATAATATAAGTATCAATACTGCCTGGCAATGTTTATATTATACGTGTCCATATTCAGAACGATATTATGGGAAATTTTAAAAACCTAATAAATAATTTGGTAGGTTCTAAATAGGTAGGCTCTCATCATCAATCTAGGACAATGATGAGACAAAAAAATAATGGTGTAGCGCCACTAATGGTACCTAGGAAAAATACCTACATGTTAAACTTTTCTAAAATAAAAATAAAAACTTACTAAATCGTTGTTCACTCTCCTCTGAGTACGGAATGTATTCTGAAGCTGAAACAAAAATCAGTTTTAAACAAAAAAAGAACCGACTTCACTTAGGATCCGCTATTCCAAGAATAAGTGGCCGAGTTGCTGTAAAAAGTAGAGAAATCACTATAGGTGCTTGTGCTATTGGTGCTTGCCTACAATAAATAGTTGAAGAGTTTCCTCGATTTCTCCAGGATCCCGTCATCAGATCTGGACCTGGTGACAACGGGACTAACTGTAGAGTATGCTCTTTGAAACAAAAAAAGAATTTTCCAAATCGGTCCAGCAGTCTTCGAATAATCGGTGAACATAATAAAAAAAACAAGCAAAAAAACAAAGATCCCGACGAATTGATAACCTTCTCCTTCGAAATCTTAAAGTCGGTTGAAAAGCATTACCAAGTGCATTCCGGTCCTCGGAAGTGTTATCGTCGAGAGACCTCAACGGCGGCACCCCGCTTGTTGTACCTATAAACAAATCAAAACGAACTTATCTAATCCAGGCGAAATTACGCAAGTTATTAGAATTCAAAGTCTTTGTTGTAGATCAAAGCTTTAATACATGAAACTTTTGTAGCTGTAAAAGATTTGTCGTCATAATAAATAAATAAATAAATAAATATTTGGGGACAATCTTACACAAATCAACCTAGTCCCAAACTAAGCAAAGCTTGTACTATGGGTACTAGGCGACGATATACTTACTTATATAGATAAATATATACTTAGATACATAGAAAACACCCATAACTCAGGAACAAATATTCGTGATAAACACACAAATACATGCCCTTACCAGGATTGGAACCCGGGACCTCTTGCTACACTACATTGTGTAACACAAAGTCGCTTCCTGCTGTCTGTCCCTTATGTATGCTTAGATCTTTAAAACTATTACGCAACGGATTTTAATGACTACTTATTTGCATAAAGGATGATTCACGGTGTCCATTCCCGGGTCCGCCACGTCGACGGGCCGATACCGGGCGTTCCGGGCACTAACCGATCAGTGACCGGGTCGGTTCCGGGCCCGAGCCTTCCGATACCGCCCTGTTATATATGAGAGCTTCCGTCGAGCTTCCGGGCATGGAGCGAGCCGAGTCCGGGCTGTTTTAATTATAAACTGGCCGAGTAGCGAAAAAGCTACGCCCTCATATTTGACATACAATTTATTGACATTTTGCAACCTACATATTTTGGCAAATATATTCCGACACATCGTTGCCGTATAGTCTCCGGGTCGTCGACGGACCGTGCACGGGGCGAGTCAGGTCCGATCCGAGCGTTGTTTGTACCTAGTAACGGCCGTCAAACAACAAAACGTGACCGTGCCGTCGACGTTCCGGGTACGGAGCGAGTCTCTTACGATACTCTGAGGTCACGTGATGTTTTTTATACAAAATGAAGTGCCGGAAGTGTCGGATCGGACCCGGGAATGGACACCGTGAACCATCCTAAGTGCAAACATATACGTCAATACTAATTAAATCTCTTATAGGAACAAGTTTCTAACTACGATTGATTGGGAAATTTTGAGCATAGTATGAAGTCTGAATTCTAAATTTTTACATTATGCCTGCGGAAGGATTCTAAATTTAACAAACACTTGCCGCTCCTGTAGCAAGCCCAAGTCAGGATCAAAAGAGAAAAAAAATGCTTTACTCTGTTCGATCGCCAAAATATCTCGTAGAAAGCTTTTCATCAACTAGGGATACACGCACAGATCTGCCCGGCGGACAGATCCATCCACGTATGGCGCGAATTGGACACGGATTTGTCTGCGGACACATCTGGATAGCTCCATACACGGACGTATCTATCTGCCGGACAAATCCAGCGGGCAAATCTGTGCGGGTATCTATCCCTATTTAGCTAATATCACTCATATCAAGAATCTACTATCGTATAGAAAGATATAAGCTTGTAGAAGATAAAACTTACCAACAGCTAGCGCTAATATAATCAACACAAACATATTATCTTCTTTCTAAATACTGTTTATAAGTTCTGCTACACGTCACTGGCCAAATTACTACTGACTCGTCCAGCACCACGTCCAGACTACAAAAAATACTAAATAACATATTCAAATGCAGATGTATGATAAATTAATAAGGATCTTAATATACTGCAGTGTAAATGAACCTAATATCAATAGCTATACGGTCGATATTTACATCTTAACAAATATAATAAGTACATTTGGATATGTAAGCCACTCAAATACAAGATATAATAATAAATCTGTTTTGAATTTAATTAAAATATATATGAAGGTAATATGCTTCTTAATATGAAGGTAATACGGTTGATTGAACCGAATTTTCCTGTTTCAATCTTTTGAATCTTGAGAGTTCTTATGACGCTGGCCTGGGTAATTCCATAACTTAGCTTTGTTTTTTTTAAATAAATGTTTGCAATTTTAGAGTTCAGTAGGAGAAACTTACCGTCAAGGGTAGCTTGTGATGTGACTCGTGGGTCAAGGTATTTTAAGCCATCAAGAGTGCTGAGTTGGCAATTACTAGATACTTCTACTAATTAAACTTACTATCTTTTTATTTTAACTTAGGCTCAGTCTCATTCCTTTAAGTACCTACTTACATTCGTTTTGAAGTATTTATTATGATATAATCTATTTATATAACCAAGTCGTGTCGGTTACACCATTTATAACGGCTCAAACGAATAACCTCAAAAATAAATTACATTGCTATGAAAGAACAAATCAAATTATTTTTTAATTAATATTTTTGATTTGTTTATTTTAAGTAGTCACACTACTATATGTATAAATTATAAACTTGTATAGATGTCATATACAAAGGAAAAAGTGACCAACAGTGTATGTCTAGACTACACAACATTAGCTAGGGATACACGCACAGATGTGCCCGCCGGATTTGTCCGGCGGATATGCCCGGCGGACAGATTCGTCCATGTATGGCACTATTCAGATGTGCCCGCAGACAAATCCGTGTCCAATTCGCGCCATACACGGACGGATCTTTCCGCCGGGCATAAGGTAAATGTACGTTTCCACGAACGCTTAAGACCTGGATGTACATTTAATTTTTTATTAAGATCTCGCGTTTTCATACGATCATTATCAATATTGTAATCGAATCTTAGATAAATTTGTAACTATTTAAATGTACCGAAAAATTATTTGTCTGGTTGGAGATATTTAAAAAATATTTTTGAAGTTACTCATACCTTTTCTCTTGAATTGTACCATTAAGCGAACTAAGAAACATGATTTGGACACAATACCGAATCGGGCGACCGCTTTAGCGAACCAGAACGAAAATGTATGGAAATATGGTGTGGAGTGATTCTCAAACTTTAGTCACTCAGCGTTGAATATAACTAGGTACATATTTAACCGCGCATTTTTGTCTCTAGACATTACTGGCATAATGCAAAAACTGATGTACGTGTTTTCCAAAAAAAAAAATTATGTGAAAAATCTTTTTTATTCCGATCAATTTCAAAGGATACAAAAAGATAGTTTAATATCATGTTACAGAAAAAAAGATTTTGTTTTTCAATATGAATTTACATCACTTTTAATAATACAAATTTACAATTTGATTTTTTTCTAAAATACACAAAACACCATTTTATATTTATTTTATTATTATACAATATCTCTCTTTACATTCCGGCCCATCATCAGCAGTAACGGTTTAGAAGCGCTGGCCTTTATAAAATGGCAGAAAAAATATTACAGTTTAAAGTCGACTTAGCTATTAGGGTAATAAAGATGATATTTTACTGACAATCAAATATAAACGAGGCTGAGGCAGATACTAATTCGGTAGCAGAGACTATGGGCATGATTTACCGAACGCGCGTTCGGTAAATAAACCATGCAAAATATGTGGAACCTAATACACGAATCAACTTTGAAAATAGTACCTGTATTGCAACAGTTTGGTCATAACCACAAATCTAACATTGAACCTAATCATTAGCAGGATTACAAATCCGTTCATGTATTTGGTTTATACTAATATTGGCTTAAAATAATTACAAACATTTTTTTTAAATAGCTCTACCAAAAGTCTTATTTTGAAGTCAAAAAGTCGTAAAACATCAAAATTTCAATCGCGTATTTACCATAGTCTTCGCAGTCTACAGATGTTCGGCAAATGCTCATAAAATTACAAGTACTTTTAATTATTTGAAAAGGCAAGTAGTTTTTATTAATATTTTATAATCAGCCAATAAAAAAATTATATCAAGAACGTACGTTTTCCCTGATTCCGTACGCTGTTCGGTTAAACCTTCCACTCGAATTGTTGAGTCACACATTACCGGATTCAGATTTTACTTATATTCTGAGAATATCACTGCACCAAATTCACTTAAAATACTAAAATATGTAAACTTATTAAATAACAACACTTTAAATCCACCGTTTTGAACCCACATATAGTTTTAAGCGATTATATGACCTTAAGAAGTATACGCAATTTCTTAACGATTTTGCTAAGGGCGCCCATACAAAGTGGCACTCGACCGACTAGATCAGTTGTCGTCTCGCAACTGCGTACCAAAATGGCCGCCTTTGACTTGTATTAGTAGGGGTAGGTATTTAGCTCACAGAAAAAAATCACAACGTAATATCTGCTCTACAGAATTCGAGTTATAGCTCAAAATAGGGGATGTTCGGCGATACGGCACGTTCGCTGAAGCGTACATTTACCTTATCCGCCGGACAAATCCGGCGGGCAAATCTGATTTCCTAGCTATTACCTAAGCCAAATATGAGCTCGTCGGAACCAGTAGTAGCACTGATCTGCAATCTGATCTGAGTATTATTATGCTATCATGCTGAGATGAGGTAATTAAGTGGCACATTCTTTGTTTTTAGGGTTCCGTTTTTGCCGTTTTGGCTACGGAACCCTTATAGTCACAGCCATTTTACTCGGAAACTATCACGTATCTTTATGAAATTTTAACGTTGGGTGTATTTTGTGTGCCGCTATTTAGTTTTAGGGGAGGCACTCCATATAGTCCTTATACCTGGGCCCATATTACCTACATAACATAACATCACTGTAAAATGCATGGCAACATAATGGAAAAGTTGTGCTGAGTCAGAATTAGGGTAAAACACACTATTCCCACGTACGCAACGCACGCAATGCAACGTGGGAGAGATTGTGTGCACACTTGTCCCAGGTATAGTATACGACGTGTATTGACATCAGACGCTAGAAACACACTATACCCACGTATGCAACGTATGCAATACTACGTGGGAATGATGCGCTAGGAGCGTAAGATCTAGAAACACACTGATCGTACGCGCGCGAAAGCGTGTGATATCCCCTCAACGTTCCCACGCCGATCTGGCGCGACAGATCGAACGTTGCATGGGACGCGTGGCACAGCATCGCGTATGACAAGTACCTATGTTTCTAAGCATACAAACATCAGGGTCCAGATTTCATAATGCATTGCATACGTTGCGTACGTGGGATCGGTGTGTCCCTACCTTTAGAGATAATTGCATACAAAATTGGCCGGAACTCCAAAAAAACCTCACTTCCGGTTTCAAAATGTATGGGGAAAAATTACGTCATATATCATAGCCAAAATCCATAAATGGCATTATGTAATGAAGAATCGCTGTCTATGGCAGTGTTTAAATTTCATTCAAAGCAATGTACAAGTTGCAGAACATTTTCAAAAGTTCAGTAGCATTCTCGAAATTTCCAATGAGAACATGAACATATGGGAATTATCAGAAAATGTATTATTTTTATAAATTCGTAAATGAGAGAGCCAGTTAAAATAATTGATAACGGCGGCGACTTCCCCAATAGTTTTTATTGTTCGTAAGATTTAACTTCTGGGAACATTCCGTATGGAAAATTTTGCAACTTTGGAAACTTCTCCTTGGTGCATTGCAACCCTCGCCTAGACATTTGGAGGTGGGACGGGGTACTGTGTTTTATCAATAAAATACAAAATTATTCTCTTTCCTTTATTTAAAAATCGTTTACATTAAATCACGGAGAGAAAAATGTACTAGGAACAAGTAAAAAATAGTAATTCCAAGGACAAGTAAACAATTTACTAAAAACAAGTAAACGTTTACTAAAAACAAGTAAACGTTTCCTTGTTTTTAGTAAAGTCTACTTGTTTTTAGTAAACGTTTCTTTGTTTTTAGTAAACGTTTACTTGTCCTGGGAATGACTATTATTTACTTATTTCAAGTAATTTTTTTCCCTCCGTGATCGTACAATCTTAAAGTCTATTCTTTATATGAAGCGCGGAGAGCCTCCCGATCCACATTAGGCTGTTGGATTAAGGAGTAAGTAGGTCTCTCCATAACCGCACATGAATCAGGAGCGACCTTGATGTAACCCTCGTCCCCCCACTTGTCGGACCAGCTGTTCTTGAGGATGAAGTGGGGGGCGTCTTTGGAGTCGTCCTTGGAGCCCCAGCCGACGGCTACTACTGCGTGGTTGAGGCGGGGCTTGCTTTTGCCGCTGTGAAGGAAGCTCAGTGTTATTTGGTTGGTACTTTATTCTCGGGTCAGAGTTGTAGGGTTAGAACTAATAGTAAGTATTATGTATTTTCAATTGACTTCAAGATTTCGAAGGAGGTTCGTAATTCGTCGGGATCTTCCTATATTTTATGTCATGTTCGAAAATAGCTGGAGCGATTTGGATTTTTTTTTCGTTTGAAAAATCTACTTATGTACTTAGTGATGGGATAATACCTAAGTACTTGGTGATGGAAATCTGGAGAAGTCGAGCGAACTCTCAATCAAAAATTATAGGCACTTCCGCAGTGATTTGAGTATTTTTTTATTTTTTTAAGTAGCTCGAGCATTTGCTTATGGAAAGGTGGAGCAGCCTAAGTGAAGTCGATTCTTTACTTTAGCTTTTTTGCACTTACCATTCCTTATCGTTCAGAACACCGCTTTTGTAGTAGATGAAACTCTTTGCCATCGCATCCACTATGACCACAGTGGGGGCATGGTTCTTGATCGCCAACTGTAAAATAATAAATATATTTCAGTCTATCAGCACGGCTAGCACATGATGTAACGCGGGATAGCTCGCGCCGCGAGAGAACGCAGTCGCGGCTCACCAATTTATGCCTCGAGCCGTCATTTTCTCGATTTTGGTAGCACAAGTTGAAGGCTCGAGAAATTAGTTCCATTCGACAGAGCCATCCCGCGCGCGAGTCATCGAGGGTGGCCATTTATCAATGGAACTAATTTTATTTTTGTGGCAACACTGAATCGGTAAAAAATAATCAAATTATGAGTGAATAGATAGCTTTAAAAACGGGACGTCACTACTCACGATAACTTTGTCTCGTTCTTGCAGTATCATGATTAAAGAGATAGCAAATATGAGTTTTGAAGTTCGAAATGTCAAACGTCAAAGTTGTTAGGTAATTTTTTCGGCAAGAAATTAACCTAACCTATGGTGAACGTTTTTAATAATAAACAATTAAAACAAGAATGGATTCGTTTACGAAACGAAAAGTGGGCAAAACTACAAGCTGCTGCGGGGTCACGGAAAATGGTAGACGAATGGAAACGAGTAAGTATAAGTATATGTATATAATTTTTCCATTGCCATTTATTTAACTCCATGAAAAGTAGGCAGTATTTGCATTTAAGGTGAGAGGCTGTTTGTTAGTTTGTGTGTGTATACAGTATTGTACCTAATAATTCAAAAAAATGAGTCCTATAGAAGCAAAGTTAGCTATATTTAATTCATCTGCAAAATGTTGATGATTTATCTCTGAAACAGTTTGTTCAATTTGGTTGTGGTTTTCAACAAGAATTAGGTAAAATTTAAGCAATAAATAGTCCTTAGATAGATTATAACTACTATTTGCGTATCTTATAATAAGATCTAACTACATCTATTTACAGTAAACATTTAAAATGTGTAATATTCTTTATAGGTATGGTATGGTCTTCAAAAAACAACCTGTAATGAAGCTGCTTAGATCCAGGTGGTCAGGGCATTAAACAGGAATGCGGAAGTGGCCCCTGAGCTCTACTCATATGCTGTCACTATAAAAATATTATAATGAATCAGCTGAGAGTGCCGTGGGACGGAGGGTGTAACCGGCGTTGCAGTACTTGATGTAAGTACGACTTTATTTAGTTAACAAGCAGTCTTACAACTGATGCTGCCTGTATCCAAAGACCAAGACAAAATAGAGGACTGCCCACTATCCCGTCCATGCCATGATCGTACTGTGATTGTCCCCATACCAACAGTATTCTGTTCGTACATGCAAAACAGTATTCTTTGTATGAATTACTAGGAGGCTTTATCCACTTAAAACGTTCCGGTACCAACGAACACCATAACGTGACATGACTGGGCCGTCCAGAATACATGTTGAGAGTATTTTGCCTTTGTTGGGCCAGTCTCTGCTCAGCGGTCCTAGCGTACAACCATGATCATGATACAGGCTATGAATGGGCATCACAATATGCATACGGACAACACAATATATAAACGGACTATAATTAAACTAATAAAATTTACTTTATTAATGTTATATAAATAATTATTATACTCTTAATAACAAGAAGTTGTTTGGCTGTGTTGTTAATACAAAGATGTAAGATCAGAACATTCCATGTTGTAATTTATTTTTTTAAATCCTCATTTACAGATTTTGAACTGTGCCTGAAGACAATGCTCCGGCTGCGCCGTGCCTTCACTGGGCCCCAGTGGCTCAGGACCTCCGGCGGCAGCGCCGGCACCAACAAGGAGGCCTACGTTTCTGGGCTTGCCACCACTCATTAATACATAATTTTAAAGATAGACAGATATTATTACTGAATTTTGTGCCAAGGAAATAAAATGTAAGACTCATATCATCATCATTATTTTCCTAGCGTATGTCCCGCTTTTGCAATAGTTCAGATGAGCCTGAGGTCCCCTTGGCATTCTAATCCCATGATTTGGCGTAGGTACTAGTTTTTATACAAGCGACTGCCCAGAAGGGAAACTAGGCCTCATTGGGATTAGGTCCAGTTTACGATGTTTATGATGTTTTCCTTCACCGAAAAGTGACTGGTAAACATGAACATGAGTTTTGAAAAACTCAGCAGTACAAGCCGGGGTTTGAACCTAGCGTTACACCTCTGGATTGTAAATCCGATGTCTTACCACCAGGCTCGCAGCACAAAATTTAATACTCATATCAAAGCCACAAATTAAATTGTACTAATTGTAATTTAAAATAGGTACAGTCAGCAGCAAAAGTAGCTAAGCGGGTAGGGTGTTCAAAATCACCTACACACGCTCTTATTCTCTTAAGAATAAAGTCGTGTCAAGTTCATTTTGAACACCCTACCCGCTTAGCTACTTCTGCTGCTGACTGTACCTAAATGCAAGTTAGAAATCATCCAAGCATAAGCGGTCTAGTGCTAAATAAGAGGTTGTGTGCTATTAGTTAATAATTATGACAAATAAGGATGTTAGGTTAGGTTAGGATTAGGATGTTTTTTGATTAATTTAAAATGATAGGTTATATTTTACTAGCTTACTTTACCTGCATATTTGGAGCAAATGTAACTTTTCATAAAACACGTACATACGTACCATACACTCGTTTTTTGGAAAGCCGTGAAATTAAACAGTAGGAAACGTTATTTGACAGGCAACGTACACCAATCAATGGCAGGAAGTTGAAATTAAAAACATAGGTATCAGTGGCGGCGCGTCTATAGAACAGGATTCTCATCGGCTTGCCAAAATTTCTGGCGCCTGAGCAGTTTTCCTACAGCTCATGAAGAAATTTTAAGCCAAATTCAGCACCGGATTGCCTAAGAAACAAATTGACCCACCGCCACTGATAGGTAGGTAACTTTTCCAGTGTCAATACTCCGGTCGGCAACGGGCGGCCCGCGAGCCTCCTATTAGAGATCGTCGTTATTGACAACCGACAATGTGGTAAGTACATTTTGCCTGACAAAATCACAAATTATTAACAATAAAGTGTGGCCCGCGTAATTTCGTTGTTTATACATTTGACCGCTATGTGTGTCTCTGTCTACTGCGTATCTCTGTTTGTGGCAGGTTTTGCTGGCGAGTGAACTTAGGCGTGATATACGTATATCAAAATGGGTTCAGCCGTATCCATGTAGGGGTTTATTTAATTTATAATAGTTACTAATTTCATATAATTCGGTTGAAGTATGCAGAGGTAGCAGTAGACAGAGTTACTTTCACATTTATAATATTTTGACGACAAATTGTTAACTAACTTATAAATAAAAGTTCTGTTGTATTCTGTAGGCACAAATTTACAATCACAGACGGTGGCAGTTGTCCAAACCAAATAAATCTTGAATATAGGTAGTCACTTTGACCGACTCCTAAAAGTCAGGAGGTTCTCAATTTGACTCAGTTTAATTATAGTGGTTTTGATACAATTAATACTTACCTATGAAATATTTACCATACCCTAGCACCTAATTCTGCGATTTAAAGGAGGTACAAGTTTAAATTCCACAGTGAAATGAGCCTGGCGGTAAGACGTCCGACTTTCAATCCGGAATTCCGGAGGTCTCGGGTTGAAACCCCGGCTCATACCACTGAGTTTTTCGGAATGATGTAGGTACGGAATATCATTAGATATTTTTACCAGTCACTTTTCGGTGAAGGAGTAATATCGTAAGGAAACCGGATCTAATCCCGATGAGGCCTTGTTTCCCCTCTGGGTTGGAAGGTCAGATGGCGGGCGCTTTCGTCAAAACTAGTGCCTACATCAATTTATGGGAGTAGGTTGTCAAGCGGACCCGTGTGAAATGAGTTCTAATATTCTATAAGTAGGTTTAAGTGGTTTTTTGTTTATTTTAATAGTATTGTTAATGTAGTGACATGTAAATTGTAAATTATAAGTAGGTAGGTAAGTATCAATGAGCAAAGTTTGGTTACAAGTGAAGTTATTGCGAGTTTTGTGAATTAAGTTAGAACGTAGTAAGCCTTAAATTAAAGATTTTTCAACCGACTTTAAGATTTATATTGAAAGCATATTTTATTGCTATTATGTTATTTGTGTTGTCATCCGGACAGTGCCTAAAATCATTCCAAATTTTGGCCGTATAGTGTCGTTTTGGGGCTCAGCATCCGCTTCTAGACCAAACAGGACACCTCCAGCTGCAACTAATATGCAACCTGTGTTTCATTCAGTGTGCATCAGCCTTAAACCTGCGACTCAGATATTAAAATGTAGTACCTAATTGTAGTTGTTCCTATACTTGGAAACTTTGAAATATAATAATATGATAGCCTATATCTATATAATATATGTTTTCCCCACTGGCATTCGTTTTTCGTATCATCGGCGCGTATCCTAATACCTAGATGCCCTTTGATTGAACATCCCGGACGTCTTACCGTCAGCCTACCATCGCTTTTATACTTAAATTCCTTATGTAATAAATTGTTTTATGATGTTATTATTTACTTATTTTATGTCCGTTCTCTTGCTTTGGGGGATTACATAATAGATCCAAGAGTGTATGGCGACTATGGCGAGACCTATCGGATCATACATCTTGCAATAAGGCTTACGATTACCACTCTCAGCAAATAGTGTGGTCGATGTTAACACATTATCTTTTAAAGGCCTTTTCTGTGTAAGTATGCAGTTCCAGAATTAACGTTTGTGTTATAATTATTAACCTAGTTACGATATTTAAATTTAACAACAAGGGTATGATGGATGCTCGGAGGTGGATGTAAATGCCGTAAGCCGAGGTATCTCCCAATCAAATTATCACCAAATGCATAGCGATAGCACAATCTTACCCTTCGATTTTTGTGTCTGCATTTCTAAAGAAGCCGACCGGGAAAAAAATAAAACGTTTTACCAAAAGTTTTTTTTACTTCTTCATATTTAGGTAGGTAACCTCTACTCGTATCTTACAAAGGTGGCAAAACAATATTATAATGCCATAAGGTCTTCAACTTATTTAAGTTTGTAGCTCCTATGTTAAATAAATAGAAAAAACTTCCTTTTAAATGAGGCCAAATTTCGACGCGATATGCTTCTCGCAACCCCCACGGCTCGAAGACAATTTCTCTTAATTTGAAGTTCAAAGGCGAGTAGTTTTGTCTTCTAAAGTGTACTTGTGCTACGAATTTTGCACGTATAACGCGTGGAACTGTCATACGACAAAATTTGTTCGCTTTGGCATTTGTGCGCGAGTCAGCGGGTTGTCGCGCGTAAGTTATGCTACGGATTCGCGGGATAGACTATCTCGAGCCTTTTATCGACTGTCGACCAAGTCGCGCCCATCATGTGCTAGCCGTGCAGGAGGTTTCAGGAGGGGGAAGGGGAAGACTTGGTGTCTGAGCCAAACATTATGGGAGAGACTAAGCCAGATACAAGATAGGGTGGCCAAAAGGCCTTACGTTGGACGCTCTCTAGGTCGAAGTCCATCAGGTCATCTTATGAGAGACCAGGTTGAAAGAGATCAACGCGTCCTACAAGGAGACAACTGGGAAGAGATCGCACATAAGAGGACGCGTTGGTGCCATCTCGTGTTGGAGGCCAAGACTCAATTCGGGTCGCTAAGCCAGAGGAGTTAGTTATTTAGAAGGTTCCACCCATGTACAGACTTGTACAAACCTTATCCGTTAGAAAGAGAGGCAAACAGCGAAAAATTCATGATTGGTAGTTTACTCACTTTGAGAGCATCCTCGTTGTTGGCAGTAACGTTGACGTGCCCGCTAATATGCGTCACGGGAGACACTTTGGTGTCCCTACACTCCAGGACCTGGAAACAGGGTATTACTTACTTACTCATTTCGTTAATTTTAAAAATGTACATCTTTAATTTTTACTTCTTCGTGGTACTACATCATGTTGAAGGTCTCAAGTATGGTTGTAAGTTAGTAATGGGTACCTTGGCTTCGTAGTCATACTCGTCCCAGGCCGACACACCTCGGTTCTGGACATAGTCGTAGGCAAAGCTCGGCCAGGTTGGCCCGCAGCCCTGCGCTCCGAACCTAGGCAAAATAAACCAGCTTAAAAACAATTTTATGTGCATATTTCTTCCCCCCCCCCCCCCCCGTCTTTCCATAGGAATAATTCCCATTTGTCCCCGAACTGCACGCGACTGAAGCAGGTAACATAGTTATCTTATGCGGTCCAATAAAAAAACACTGAGTATATCTTATACCTACTATTAAGATTGCGATAAGATGTGTTTTTAACAAAATGTTGAGTAATTAGCATGCTCATAAGCTCATAACACAGGACACGCTCTGAGAGCACTCATGAGGTCCTTATTATTTTCAGGTACAGTTAACAGGATTATTCTAGCGACTTCACATACGCTTTTCTTCCAACTCTAGATACTGCACAATATTGAAGTTGCACAGTAGTAATTCACCGCATTGGTTTTTCTTCACATTATTTGATTCTATACAAACGCCTTTTTCCCAATACGCGTTTCTGCACGATTTTTATGTTTCACATTGGTAATTCACCACAACCGTATTTCTTCACAGTCAGAGTTTCTATACAAACGCTTTTTTTCCTATTCGCATTTCTGCACGATTTTGAATCTGACAGTATGCATTAGACTAAGAGCTGACCTCGGAAAATAGGTCACAATAACATAGGTAATTTTTTTTTTATAATCATCATGGTACTCGATTTCGGCCTATTCGGGGGTACTGGTTTCGAAAATGGGGTCCATTTTAGATTCCAAGATGGCGGACGGGCATTTTTCGTAAAAGTCGACATGGTACTCGATTTCGGCCTATTCGGGGGTACTGGTTTCGAAAATGGGGTCCATTTTAGATTCCAAGATGGCGGACGGACAATTTTTCGTAAAAGTCGACATGGTACTCGATTTCGGCCTATTCGGGGGTACTGATTTCGAAAATATTTTTGTAGTAAATATGTATTTTTTGACTCTGGAGTGTTAATTACCAATTCACTGACGCATCTTTCATCGAAATCCGCTTAATAGTTTAGGCACCAGACAAAAAAAAGATCTCATCTTGGGTTCCCTCTCACGGCCGCTATTTTATTTTTTTGTAATAAAGAAAGAATAGGCTTATTGTGCAAATTAAAAGGAATCTAATGATATCTCAATTGTGAAAATCCGCTTAGTATCTTAGGCTACAGGGTGTGTTTAATTTTTAATTTTTAAACCATTACCCAACTTTTTGTTTGCGGCGCAGTCGGGTAAAATGTTGATGTTTGTATAGCTCAAATACAATTACCTGAATAGGTCGAAATCGAGTACCATGTCGACTTTTACGAAAAATGCCCGTCCGCCATCTTGGAATCTAAAATGGACCCCATTTTCGAAATCAGTACTCCCGAATAGGCCGAAATCGAGTACCATGTCGACTTTTACGAAAAATTGCCCGTCCACCATCTTGAAATCTAAAATAGACCCCATTTTCGAAATCAGTGCCCCCGAATAGGCCGAAATCGAGTACCATGTCGACTTTTACGAAAAATTGTCCGTCCGCCATCTTGGAATCTAAAATGGACCCCATTTTCGAAATCAGTGCCCCCGAATAGGCCGAAATCGAGTACCATGTCGACTTTTACGAAAAATTGCCCGTCCGCCATCTTGAAATCTAAAATAGACCCCATTTTCGAAATCAGTGCCCCCGAATAGGCCGAAATCGAGTACCATGTCGACTTTTACGAAAAATTGCCCGTCCGCCATCTTGAAATCTAAAATAGACCCCATTTTCGAAATCAGTGCCCCCGAATAGGCCGAAATCGAGTACCATGTCGACTTTTACGAAAAATGTCCGTCCGCCATCTTGGAATCTAAAATGGACCTCATTTTCGAAATCAGTACCCCCGAATAGGCCGAAATCGAGTACCATGTCGACTTTTACGAAAAATTGCCCGTCCGCCATCTTGAAATCTAAAATAGACCCCATTTTCGAAATCAGTGCCCCCGAATAGGCCGAAATCGAGTACCATGTCGACTTTTACGAAAAATGCCCGTCCGCCATCTTGGAATCTAAAATGGACCCCATTTTCGAAATCAGTACCCCCGAATAGGCCGAAATCGAGTACCATGATGATTATTAAAAAAAAAATACCTATGTTATTGTGACCTATTTTCCGATGTCAGCTCTTAGTCTAATGCATACTGTCAGATTCAAAATCGTGCAGAAATGCGAATAGGAAAAAAAGCGTTTGTATAGACAGTATAGACACTCTGACTGTGAAGAAATACGGTTGTGGTGAATTACCAATGTGAAACATAAAAATCGTGCAGAAACGCGTATTGGAAAAACGGCGTTTGTATAGAATCAATTAACGTGAAAATAAAACGATTGCGGTGAATTTCTACTGTGCAACTTCAATATTGTGCAGTATATCGAGCTGGAAGAAATGCGTATGTGAAGTCGCTAGAATAATCCAGATAGGCTGACAAAGGTCTGTCAAACCAATAAATGCAGTAACAGACAATGGAAGTAATAAACTATATACTCCTTTTTTAGTAGTGAGGGTAGTAGCGCAAGAAAGAAACAGTATGATTATTTCTGTATATGCTTGAAGTAAAACAGACCCTGGTCAAACTAAACTTACCTTATTTAGCGGCTGATGAATTTTGCCAAACGTAACGTAATACAAAAACAAAAGGCTACCCCTGTAGATTTATAAAACTTACGGTTTCCCACAGTCAACAAGGCATTGAGGGCTGAGCGGCACCAGCTTGTTGGTTTTCTTGAAGAGGGCTCCCTCCGTAGAGCCCGCAACGGCGAAGGCCCAGCATGAGGCACACGTCGTTCCCTGATCTGTGAATGAATGATCTTTGAGTATGTAACATTTTAGAGATTAATAAGAAGGCTTAAATATTTCAAGGATCCAGATTGAATTAAATAATAACGGTAAGAACTCTAAGATATTTAATCTCAAGACTTAGGGTACCTACTTGTTCTAATGCCCAACGAGTATTTCGTGCCCCTTGTAAAGTACGGCCTGGTTACGAGTTCTCGCGGCAGCGGCAGTGGTAAAAACAACACATCGGAGAGCGGTATCTCTCATTTCTGGCTGTCAATACCATTGCAACGTTACCTCAAGACTAACCTCTAAGATAATTACTTACATCGCACAGGCGACACAGCCCCATGTTTCCTCCAATCAAATTCATCGGGCAGCTTTTTAGTCGCATCTTTCACCTCCTTCTCCGAATACGGGAAGGACACCAGCCCCTCCTCTTTAAGACCTTCAGGCTCTCTCACTCCGAACAGTTGGCCGATCTCCTCTTCCAGCCGATCGGCGAGGAAGTTGACGCCCATTTTGAAGCCAGAGTTGACGCGGTTGCCGGCGTCGATGAAGCGTGTGGATTGGGTTAGGAGGTTTTTGCGAACGGCCTCTTCGGCTGGGTCTAGGTAGTTTCGTTTGAACTCGTCTTTGAAGCTTGAATAAAACAGCATGGATTTGTAAATGTAATAATATACGGTAGCGAGTTTCATTGATAGATTAAAGTACGAAAACTAACTTGTTTTAAGTTTTTTTAATGAAGATAGTACGAGACTCAAATCTTACATAGACATTTAAATTTTCATTTTAGTGGAATAAATTTAATAAGTCACATGATCACATCATATTTTTATCCACTATTTCCTGAAAATGTTTCTTTTGATATCCAAGACTCTACTTTCTGAGGACATCATCTTCGAAATCGATTTTGGTTAGGCCTCTTTAAAAAGAGATCTCACAAGAAATCAGATTACTTCACCAAAAGGCCAAGGAAGTTCATATTTACCCATTAAATTGTGCTCCAATATCCCCTCCAAAAGGAGAGAAATCCTGGACCGGATTGAACTTGGTCACAGTATCCGTAATCTTCGAGAAGAAGTCAGCTCTCTTCTGCCTGATACTCGCGTCTTCAATGACCTTGCACTTGGAAGTGTCTGGCTGTATGGGGCTGGTGGGTCCTGGTTGAGGTTTATAGGAGTAGATGTAGACGTCGCTGGCTGGCCCGAGGATGGAGCTGTCTGTTGTCACGGAATATCTGGTGGCAAAAAGGTGTGATGTAAGCTATTTGTCGTTTGGGGTATTATGTTGAATAGAACACAGTGTAAAATACTCGGTACTGACAGATGAGACACTTTTATAAACCGTTAACAACCATTCAAATGTGACGGAGCTCCACTAAGAAAGAAATTTTGGAAGTGTGTCCTCATTAATATCGTTGGTGCCCTCCAATGAAAGTGTGTGTGTGTTCCAGATAGGGAGGAGCGTCCATCGAACTCGGCTCCCACCGGCTTGCCTTTTTTTGAGGTTTGAGTACTTTTACTTCGGATTATGGTCAATTTATGGAGAGGGTAAAGCCAAATCTCCGGCTTCCCTAAAAATATTTTTGACGTGCCGCTACTGTTTCCAGAAGGAAAGTTTGATACTGACCTGACCGGTACCGGTCCCGCCTTTTCCCTCGCGACCAGCACCTCGTGAGTGACAGTGAGCGTTTCTCCTTTTACCGCACCGTTTTCACCCGGCTTGCCCTTTATTACTTTCCTCCACAGCTCTGATGTTGCATTTCCTGTAGGAGACAAACTATTATTGCAGGTTTACTGGTGAAGTGCTATCTTAAAATAATATTTTACCGTACCCGAAACGTTACAATATCTATATATGGTGACTACGCTCTGTCCTTCTAACTGTCCGTGCGTCTGTATAGCACTGGACTATATCTCAAGGCGATTTAATCCGTGCGGTAAAGAGACATTTACCACCCGGGCCCAGCGGCAAATCGCACCTCACATCCAGGAGACGACGTAAATTTGTGTAATAAAAAAAGGTAGCATATCGCTCGCCCGCGATCTGAGCCATTCTTAACAATGTACAGTCGACGTTAAAAATATGTTTACACTTTTGCACCTTATTACAAAGGAGTAAGGTGCAAAAGTGTAAACATATCTTTGACGTCGACTGTACAAGTTGCAGAACATCAAAAATTCTCTCCTTTGTGCATTGCTAGCTGTTCTTAATTTTATCGTCCTGAAGGCCATCCATGGTTGTCACTTTATCGCCTATGACGCCATGCGTTACTTTCGCACTTACATTACATACTTGTTAGCAAAGCAGTCGCTGTAGCCGAAAACGGCTAAGAGATGATGATGATGACTTGTTAGAACGTGACAGCTATTGTGATAGGAGCTAAGAACCCGACCAGACCCGAGCTGGATGCGTAATGTATGTACTATTTCAGTGGGAATCCGAGCTGTGCGATGGACCTCGCTTCGTAAATTTTTATGAATCTATCACTTACCGACGAAATCGTAGTCGCTCAAGTCAGGTAAACCAGGGAAGGACTTTTGAGCCGGAGCAGCCAGTGGCACGACGGTGCGCGAGCAACGATACACTTTGTTCTTGCCTTCCTGTTCTTCGCGGATCTGAAATATTGACATTACCAGCAATGTACAAGTTGCAGACTTTCTCAAAAATTCAGTGACATTCTCGGAAATTTCCTGAAACTTACACGAGAATTTAAATTAAATTTCTAATGAGAACATTCCCTATGGGAATTATCAAAAAATGTATTACATATTACAATTATTTTTATAAACTCGTCAATGAGACAGTCAGTTACTCGTAAAATAATTAATAACGGCGGTGTCCAGCGACTTCCTAGTTAATTTTTATTGTTCGTAAAATTTAAGTTCTGAGAACATTCCGTATGGAAAATTTCGCAACTTTGGAAACTTCTCCTTGCTGCAGTGAACGGCACGTACATACAGACACCAATTAATGTACGATTTAGGTACATCGAGCGGGCCGGGATTTTTTAAATTGTTATTAGGTTTTCTTACAGTAAAGTTTGTATTGTTTCACTTTATTGTTTTTTGGTCGTTTGTTTTACTGGTTAAATCAGTATAAGTACCTCAAGGAACTGCACTTTGCCGTCGGGCTGAGGTGTCCGGTATATAATGTTGCCGCCCTCCAGGACCTTGCGCATCGTGTCTGATTCAGCGTGCCACCTAAAACAGATAATATTGTACTAAATCATGTCCCAATACAGTAAATTTGTCATACTTTCCGATCAAAAAAAACATGGACGCTCAGTAAGGGGGCTGTGACTAAAATCCGAGAGAGCCACGGAGCGCACTATTCTCGCCTGCTCAATCAAGCTTCAGAACAGGAATGTTGTTCACTTGTTAACAAGTAGCAACATGTGGGATACTAAAATGGAGCTAGGTGGGACATATGCTGCCAGAGTCATGGCAAGTGGATTGAAATGATGACCGGCTTCGTCTCAAAAAAAACCCTGGAGATGGCTCGTGATATCCGATAACACGATGAGTAGACATTTGGACCATGGTGGGTCACTTCTGTATGAGACTGGTGGGACGATAGGCGTGCTATGCTTATGATTGGGCGATTAAATGCTGGAACAATGGTAACTAACTTACTCAACATCATAGCTTTCAGTAAAGCCTGACAGAGGCACAATAAGATCCGTGTGTAATTTCATCGATTTATCGAACTTTGGCTTCGGTGGGGCCGGCCCGGCTGCGGGTTTCGAAGCTCCAGGTAGACCAAACTGGGGGAGAGGGAGGAAAGTAGGAAGATTCAGGTCGGGTAGGTTCAGGCCAGTGGGTAAGATGTCTGATATCGATGAGAAGGACTTAGTTTGCTGCTTGCGGAAACTCTTGACCATTTCGTCTGATGATCCTGTGGACAAAATGTATGTAAAATTTAACCAATATACGTACGGCGTTCATGCTAAACAAATGCAAACTAATTTGAGCGGCCTCAATAAAGTCGGGGTCCATAGAAATGTAAAATAATGTAGAAAAGGAGACAAAGGCCAAAGAGACCTTTAACCTATTCAATGGCATTTCTGTCAAAAAACCGTCTTGTTTTGCTGCCTAAGTTTCTATAGAGATGATTTTTATATCGATTACACGTTGCATTGCCATCTGGGGGGCCAATGGCTTTTGAGCGCTCGAATCCAATAAAAAATTAAGCTATGCTTGTTGCGAGTAATCCGACACAAAAGTTTGTCGCCAATTTCTTCGCATGAAATTAATAGTTTAAATAATTTTGAATTCCCTTTTTTTTTAAACATAATTTCATCATTTTATTCAAAGTTTTAAATGTCATTTTCGAGTGCTCGAATATCAAAAATCACCCTCCTACACGTTGAAATGCGTGCTTGTCCTCATTCGATGAAACCAAGGTGAAATTAAGTACACATTTTTTTTTATAACTTACCAAACACTTTATCGAAACTGCCATCAGAGAAGGGGATCGATCCCTGAGCTTCGCTAACACGCTGGCTGACTGACTGAGGCAGTTGCGTCAACGTGCTGCCCACCTTATCTGCAATGAGAGGTATTACAGATATTAAAATTGATATTGATTGAAGCGTCTGCAGTGGTGCGGAACTCGCATGAAGCGAAGTACAACCTCATGCTGGAGCAGGTGCAAAGGGCTTTGTATAAAAAAATACACTGGTATTACCCCTATATGTACCCCACTTTATTTCTACAGGGACATTTAGGCAGAGCCGGATTAACCTTTAGTCAAAGTAGGCAACTGCCTAGGGGCCCCGCGTAGCCCTGGGGCCCATCGTGCACAGGAAAAAAATAAAATATTTCATACTGAAAATAAAACTGGAAAATTGGTATAGATACTAGGGGCCCTGCGTAATGAACCAACAAATTTCACTTGCCAACCAACTTTTCGCAAAAGTTTCATTTGGCCGAATAACTTTAACCAAATAATTATTTCGCAACCATTTAATTTTCCAACCCCATAGTTGGGAAATGAAAATTACTTCTTCACGTAACGATTATTCTGTGTAGTGGTTTTTCAGAAAATATTGTGGAGTAGTCCTTTTAGCGGGGACAGCGTTAAGTTTTACCACTCTTTCATGGCGTTCTGTTGGCATAGTTTTCTTATCCAAAAAAATCTTACAAAAGCATATTCCCGTTTTATGTTGCCGATTCATTCTTCTTCCTCCTTTTGTCCCGGCTTGGGGTCCGCTTTACAACCAAATCCCATGCATTGGCATTGCCACTAGTTTTTACGAAAACGACTGCTATCTGACCTTCCAACCCAGAGGGAATACTATAGGATTTATCGGGATTAGGTCCGGTTTCATTACGATGTTTTCTTTCACTGAAAACCGACTGGTAAATATTAAATGTTATTCCGTAGATACGTTACGAAAAACGTAGTAGTACGAGCCGGCGTTTGAACCTGAGACCTCCGAATCGAACCCGGGGGAATTTATTGTTTGTATAATTACACACCTAAAAGGGGGGTTTTACAATAGACAAAACAACGTAAAGCAAGTATTTTTGTGGCACTTAGTTACGTACTTGAACTAAGTGAATACACTTAAAAATCCAACCTACTGCTACTAATCCTTGTTGGGTAAATCCCAACAAGGCTTAGTTTTCCCTCTGGATTGGAGTGATAGATGGCAGTCACACTCATAAAAACTAGTGCATGCGATAATTCATGGGATTGGGTTGCCAAGGGGATCCCAGACTCAAACGAACTGTGGCAAAAGCTGGGACATAACGCTCGAAGGATGATATGAGTTTGCTAAAATGGGGGCCTAAAAGCTGTACTGCCTAGGGGCCCCGAAAGTCTTAATCCGGCCCTGTCGATATTATATCATATCATATCTATACTGTAACATTTTGTCATTTGTGAATTCTGTCTAAGTTTGTGCCGCCTTGGCTTTAGCTGTTGAGGTGCAAATGTATTTTTAACCGACTTCAAAAAAGGTGGAGGTTCTCAATTCAACAGATTTTTTTTTATCACAATTTTTTATATTATCATCATTTTTTTTTTGGATGTATGTTACTCGATACCTCCGTGCATCGTGAACCGATTTTCGAATTTTTTTTTAATCGAACGGGTATAATCCCTAGATAGTCCCATTGTCACCAAGTCGGGGTCTGATGATGGGATCCTGGAGAAATCGAGGGAACTCTTCAACTATTATAGGCACACCTATAGTGATTTCACTATTTTTTACAGCAACTCGGCCACTTCCTCTTAGAATAGCGGATCCTAAGTGAAGTCATTTTATTGGTAAAACTATAAACAAAATAAAAGTAACCTAAAACTCAAACTTACCTACAGATAAAAAATCTGAAGTGAAGTCGGTTCTTTTTTTGTTTAAAATTATACTTGTTAATTGCAATGTAGTTGTTTAGCTTCAGCAGAAAATAAACTACTATTCGAAATATTGAGTACCTACTTACCACCAAATCCTCCAAATAGACCTGGCGAGCGTCTTTGTCTGCCCGCCCCGCCGCTCACCGCTGCTAAAACAAAACAAGTTTATAGTAGGTACTTTAAAGTTTAAACTAATAAGTACTTTAAAAACTATATACACCGTGGGCTCTAGTTGCCCGAAATTTCTAGGTCAATTTCGCCAAAAAAAATATATTTTTCTTAAATTTTTTGAATGTTTTGAGCACATGAAAAGTAAATGTTATTAATAAAATGATCGCGTAAAACGAAGTGGTAGGTACATTTAAACAAAAATAGTTAATGCAAAGTGTGCATTGTTACTTTGATATGGATGTGTAAACTATGCCCAATAGTGGCAAAAACGCCCTCAAAAAGGCGTTATGTGCTGCTATTTTTTTTTATTAGTAAAAACTCTGAAACTAGGCGTAAAGATTTCAGAAAAAATTATAGGACATTTTAGTCTCTAAATATGATCAGGAGTACACTGTTAAAATCTTTCGGGTATAAGTTAGCCCACAGCCACAGCCCACCGTGTATAAGTAGCCAAGTAAAATATTTAAAACCAATCGACAATTTTATAACAGCGCCATCTATCGATTTAAGATATCTAAGAACCATCGCGAGTGTATCACCAGAGAGTATAAATATATAGAGCGCCATAGTCTAAGATCTTTTTGGGGCTCCAAGTCTAAAGCGCTATCGGAACGAAAGCAAACCAAACTCTCTGACGAAAATATATGACCAGTGGTCATACTTATTGTACGGACTGACGTTTATTTGACGTTCCCCTCCCCCGAGATTTTTTTTGTATAGAAAATGACAAACCTGGCCAGTCCGGTTGCTTGAATAGTCTAAGCCTAAACCAGTTCTACGAAATGGTAAACAAGTTGTACAGTCAGCAATGTCAGCATCAATAGTATCTTCCTACACGAAGGCCGCAAAAATATGTGTGTGTGCCACGCTCTTATGGCTCTACAAATAAGAGCGTGTCACATATTTTTGCGACCTTCGTGTAGGAAGATACTATTGATGCGGACTGTACTCTAACATTGAAGTTATTTTGCTCATTTTCAAATGTTGTCTTATAAGTATTATAATCATGTTCGTAAGGATAATAAAACAAATTACGATTCCCGGTTTGGGTTAGTTTATCAAGATATCTGTCAATGCAATTATGTTTGTTTCTATTTAAAAATAAAATAATGTTTGTAATAAATATTAATTTCAATGACTTATTTCGTCAACTCTATATCAACTGTGGAATACGTACTGAAATATGATTTTGAATTATAAGTGCAGTCGCCATCAGATATATCGGAGCGGGCAAGGTGGTCACAAATATCTGGACAACGCCTCTATTCTCGAGGCGATGCATGTTCTGATATTTTTCAGTACCCTAGCCACTCTGATAAATTTGATGGCGACTGGCTACACAGAAAAAAAAGATATCTTAATCCAAGATATTCATTCTTGTATATAAGGAAAATCGATAATTTCTTGAACCAAGTATGATTTTGTTGAACCAAGTATGATTTTGTTGATCCAAGATAGAACTGACTTGGTTCAAGATATTTTTTACTTGATTTAAGAAATTATCGATTTTCCTTATATACAAGAATGAATATCTTGCATTAAGATATCCTTTTATCTGTGTACTATGACGATAATACAGTGTGTAAATCTAATAAGGGCGATAAATTTAACCAGACATAGAACTCATTAGTGTAATCATTAATTGAGAATTTTTTTAAGTTACACTTAACTGTGACTCAAAAATTAATTTTAGAAAATTTTATCATGAGCATACTGTGAACATGGTATTGAAAGTAACTGTCAACGAGCGTTTAACGCGAGTGTGTTTGCATTACATTGCGGGCCGAATTATTTTGTATGGATAAAATTTTTATTGCAATTCTAAGTAAAAGTTATCTAATTACGTTTCGTATGTCCTATCATAATCACCGTTAAGAGATTCGCCCGTATTAGATTTACACGCTGTATACTATGGCGACTTGGAGGCTTTAGCCTTCTGAGCCCTAGAGGTCATTATAAAGACCAGAATAAGATAAATAATTTGTCATTTTGTTTACTTCGAGGAGGTCCCAAATTAAAAAAACAAAACAAAGGATTGGGGGGCTCAGGAGGGCAAGCCAGGGGAGTGCGAGCGGCGGGCACACTATGTAGTAATATTCCGTGTGCACGGCATGCGACGAACTTGATTCTTACCGGATTGCTTAAGCACTCGTAGAAAAACTATACTAGGGTCGAAGTTACAAAATGAGGCGAAGCCGAATTTTGTAAAAACAGACCCGAGAATTTTAAGATTTAATTATGTACCGTTGCACACAATAGTTTTTCTACGAGTGCTTAAGCAATCCGGTAAGAATCAAGTTCGTCGCATGCCGTGCACAACCTGCTGCTTCTATATAATTGAGTAACTTGAATCTCCAGGTGGATTGTGTCGGCGCGCGCCGGCAACAGTGTCACAATATTGTATGGAAATCCTTTCTGTCATTGTTATGGATGCTACAATCTGCGACCATAAAAGCTCTATCGAAAAGTATGCGCTAGTAGTTCCTCCAACACCATCTCAATTCAAGTATTACAGTCGCAGAGTATAAAAATATCTATTTCGTGACACTTGTCTCACCTATACTCTGTTTTTTGTAGGGTTTGTGCGAGAGGAGAGAGATTTCGCGGTTTAAAGGAATTCATACATTCTGCGGGGCTTTCTCTTTCCGCACATACTGTGTGTGTATTGTTTGAAATTTATTTGTTCTTGTGTGTAACTGTGTTATCTGTAATTTATTTGTTCTTTTGCTAATGTCACGAATAAAGGTAATTATTTCTATTTTTAAATAGGAATAATAATGAAATATAAATAAATACTAGACCTGTGGTTAGAAGTAACTTAAAAACAAAAAAATTGACACATTTTAATAAATTACGGAACTATACCACATTTCAGCTCAATCCAACTCCGGAAAACGGATGAAATTTATCTAGCAATATTTAAAGCACATAAATTATAGTACTTATAATTAATGTACTTGCTAGACCCCGTAGGTATAATTAATTATACTTAATTAATTAATACATGGGCTCAAACTAAATCTAAAGTAATGAAATAAACGGATTTGTATTTGCAAACTAAATAAAAGTGTGTGAAGCTCATATACTTATTGTAATTGCTTCCAATTGTTCCAACTGCCTTTTGGTTTTGAAACTTGAATTGCCACAGCTCATCGCATTTTGCCCTTTTCCTCATTTGTGCCATTATTTTGGTAAAGGTACTTACTATTGAAAATGAAACCAATGGACCAATGAAAGCGTGAGTGCCGGTCTACAAATAGTACCTTATTAAAATAATGACACATTTAATTTTATGCAGATATGGCTACCTTGGCCATCTTGGCTCGCTCCGTGTCTCATCTCACCGCAGAATAATTCCTCAAGGAACTGGTTTTAAAGCTTGTGGGCTTGTTTCTATAAATAGACGCATCTATGATCGTTGACCCTAAGTAGGTAACCTTCAGTCGACAGAACCCTTAGTGCACGGAAAAAAGTTTTCGGGATATTCTCAATCTAAGACATTATTATTATGTTGAAAATATTTCCTCGTGACAAGCATTTATTTCCTTTAACGAAAATTAATTAAAGTTTTAAATAAAACGAAGCGAATATATTCTTACTGATTTTCTAGTTTTCTTTTACCTAAGATAATACTTGTTTGATTAAAGTACATTCTCTCTTATTTACTCAATATACCCTTGAAACAATACATTTTGGTATTTCTATTTTAAGAAAACGTGGTTTTATTAAGCGAAGAATCATATTTTTGGTAAAGGAAATAAATACTTGTCACGAGGAAATATTTTCAAGAAAATAATAATGTCTTGGGTTGAGAATATCCCGGAAGCTTTTTTTCCGTGTGTATTCATTTCACTAAAGTAACGATTGCGTTTGCGCTAGGTCTTAATTTGTATGGGATTTTTAACACAGTATAAGCGGAAAGTATCGAAAACTAAATCACCAGGTATCTACAGGGTGTAACAAAAATACTGGTGATCCGTTTAAGGGCATAATAGGTATCGTATTGCGAGTAGGAAAAAGTAGGAGAAAAATTTTTTGGACGTGAAAAAAAAATTTTTTTTGTATGGGGTGAGTCGTCCCAGCTGGCCACCAACTCTCCATACAAACTCAAAACATTTTTTCGCGAGAAAATTTTTTTTTCTTACTTTTTCACAATAAGAACACGATACCAATTATGCCCTTAAAAGGATCACCAGCATTTTTGTTACACCTTGTATAGAAGTATCTCTACTCGGTGGTTTAGTTTTCGATAAGTTCCGCTTGGTGTGCTGTGTTAAAAATCCCATACAAATTAAGACCTAACGCAAACGCAATCGTTACGTTACGTTAGTGAAAAGAGTACCCTAAGGGTTCTGAAGTACCTAAGCAGAGATTTTCAAAATGAAGAAAGTTTTATTGAGTTTTTAAGTTTTTAGTAGAATCATGCCCAATGCACGGATGTGGTTCACGGAGAGCCGCTTCGCTGCACTGATCGTAGCAAATGGAAATCCGTGATCTCTGCCTACCCCTTTTGGGATATAGGCGTGATTGTATGTATGTATGTCATGCCCAATGTAGGTATTGATGTTGTTTTTGTAAACGTCCCTTCAATTTCGACTTGCTTCTTTTATTATTCATGTCCCAACCGGTTTTATAAATTAAATCAACAACCTAATTTAGCTTTACTTATGTGTTGTAATACATTTAATTATAGACTTTAAAAAATACATATAACGACTTAAAAATATCACTAAAAATATCTTTAGGTACTTATTATTTATTAAGTAATCTTTGCAAAATAAGATGAAGTTAAAAGTGAGATTTATAATCAGCCTTTGAGAATTTATGTAAATCTACTAACACCATTTAAATTCAAGATTGTAATTTTACCAAAAATAAGTATGTATGAACTTTGGCGCCTTACTCCATTGTAATAAGGTTCAAAAATGTACACATATCTTTGGCGTCGACTATACTATTGTGAAATCCTTCGCTTCGTTTAGGAATAGTAAATATAATAAAATCAAATTTACGCCACAACTAGAAATCAAAATAGATTATTTAGAATAAACATTTAGATTTGTTTATTTTAAGAAAACATGCTGTTAACTCGTATAAATTATAATTATTATAAACATAGATGTCATATATGAATTGAAAATCGGCAAAGTGCGAGTCGGACTCGCGCATGAAGGGTTTCGTACCATTTTCTATAAATAAAAACGGCAAATATATCATGTCTGTTGTATGGGAGCCCCTTTAAATATTTCTTTTATTCTGTTTTTTTTGTTGTTATAACGGATACAGAAATACATCATCTTTGAAAATTTAATCTTACTATCACGGTTCATGAGATACAGCATGGTGACAGACGTACTTTGGGTACGGAACCCTAACCAACCCAAAATCTTTGGTGCCCAGGGCTGGAACGGAACCCGCGGCTTCTGCATTCGATTTCAGCCATAAGCACCGGAGGCCTGGGTAATTTCCTTTATATATGACACATATTAAAGTTTTTAATATAAACTAACGCCGTACCTATATTTATGTCTTCAAAGACTAGCAATGCACCAAGGAGAAGTTTCCAAATTTACGAAATTTTCCATACGGAATGTCCTCAGAACTCAGAACTTAAATTTTACGAACAATAAAAATTATTCAGCAAGTCGCTGGGACACCGCCGTTATCAATTATTATAACTGACTGTCTCATTTACGATATTATAAAAATAAGACTAATAATACATTTTTTGATAAATACCATAGAGAATGTTCTCACTGGAAATTTAATTTAAATTCTCGTGTAATTTCCCGGAAAGTTCCGAGAATGTTACTGAATGTTTGAGAATATTCTGTAACTTGTACATTGCTAATTCTGTGAGAAAGACCCCCTTTAAATATATAATTTTATTTAGACGCTAAGCGGATTGTTCACGAACGGGGCCGATTTTTGACAGCCGGACGCTCGAATTCAAAAAATTCAGGCTCGAAAATAATCGCACACAAAAGTTTGTTGCCAATTTTTTCGCATGGAATTAATAGTTTAAATACTCATGATTTTAAATTCCTATCGCTGTTATTTTTAAAACATAATTTCATCGTTTTATTCTGAGTTGTAAATGTCACTTTCGAGTGCTCGAATCTCAAAAATCACCCCCCAGGCTCGAAAATAATCGCACACAAAAGTTTGTTGCGAATTTTGTCGCATGGAATTAATAGTTTAAATAATCATGATTGTAAATTTCTATCGCTGTTATTTTTAAAACATAATTTCATCGTTTTATTCAGAGTTTCAAATGTCACTTTCGAGTGCTCGATCCTCAAAAATCACCCCCACGGGCCGTCGACTCCGGCAAAAGGGGCAGGATCCCCGCTCCGAGTCGTTCTTGGTGCAGAGGCTGTCCATAGTAAAGTAATCCAGCGTGGAAATGCAGCAAGCATTATGGGCACCTTTGCACCGGGAACGGCAGGGAGCCGTTTGTTTGTTTAAATTATTTGTGTATTGCATATTTCTTTTCTATTCCTGTTTTGTTGTGTATTGAAAAATATCTTTATATTGTGCAATTAAAATTATATTCTGATATATCAACGTTGTATTGTAAATGAATAAAATTAGTATTTGAAGGTTATCATCGTCGTTTTTAGATGCTTATGATGCTGTTTACATCCTAGTGACTGCTTATAATAGATTACCTCCCATAGAGTCTGCGTTATGAAGCCTATATGGAATTTTGCCATGAATACTAGCAGTCACCTAATCTATAGACTGCGCGCTACGCCGACGAGCATCACTGTCTTCAGCTTAGCAGTAAGTACTATAATAAACTATACTACACTATACTTGTGTATATCTAATATCACACACAAGTAAATAACTATTTTGTTTAGAGAAATATATATAAGTAGTATTCTTACACCTTGTTGGACATCTCAAAAATATAGTATTTTATTTTGGATTTTTTTCAACTATAATACCAAGCCACAGTAACGCTTTGGTACGGGGGAGAGGGATTTGAGATACGAGCGCTCGAATCGGACATTTAAAACTCTGTCTAAAATAATGAAACGGTGTTTTAAAAATAATACAAGTAGGAATCTTGATTATTTAAATTATTCATGTGGTAATAATGGTAATAAAATTTTGTGTGCCATTATTTTTGAGCTTGATTTCCTTGAATTCAAGGGTTTCGAATCTCAAAAATCCTTCCAGGTAGCAATCCTATCTGTGGCTGAAAGTTTTAAATAGCTAGGGATATACTCACAGATGTGTCCGCCGGATTTGCCCGACGGATATGCCCGACAGACAGATCCGTCCGTGTATTTGGCGCTATTTAGATGTGTCCGCAGACAAATCCGTGTGCAATTCGTGCCATACACGGACCCTGTCCGCCGGGCATATCCGTCGGACAAATCCGGCGGACACATCTGTACGTGTATACCTAGCTGATGCCGCTTCTAGTGTGTGGCGATCACTGCTACTTATTCTAAATTACTGTTGACCTTAGCCAGTCGGACAAGGTTCACTGCTCACTTAGATATGATTTTAATTGTATTTAAAGCTGTATGTATGTATGTATTCACAAATCGTTGTAGGTATAGGTAAGTGTTGTTCGGATTCCAAGAGATTTTATATATGTTTATACCACGACGGTGGTAAACAAGTATACAACCTGCCTGATGGTAAGCCGCTACTGTAAACTAAGGACACCTGCAACTCCAGAGGTGTCATATGCACGCTGTTGAGCCTTTAGAAATCTATAAGTAATACACTACTTTTTTAAAGAAACTTACATACATTTTTAGATCAAAATTTCGTTGATTCAACCAAGCAAAATTGGCAAGCACTTTCGAATCGTCAGTTACAAATATTATCTTAGGAAAAATTCGACTTTCTACCCAGTACCTAGATAGAATCTAAATCAAAATTTTTGTACCTACTCAAATTTCTCAGAACCCAAACACAATATATATTGAAATTACAGAGTCAGAGGATTCAGAGGGCATTTCGGCGGGGCCGTGGCCCGAGTCGTAATTGACAGGGCAGTGCTAATTTATGGTAGGGCAAGGCCTATTTAAGGTAAAACATTGAAAAGTTGGATTAGATTTTAAGTTATATAGATGATGACCTATTAGGCCTCTGGTGCCCAGAGCTGGGATTGAACCAGCGTCTTCTGCATTCGCGGCAGACCCCTTAACCACTTGGCCAGCACCAGTCGAATTTCCCTTGTATATCTTTGTAAATGCTAAGGCTGTGGCTTTTCCTTTGTATATGACATCTATACAGGGTGGCCAAAAAAGAACTGAATTCCCGTTGAGTGTGTGGTTTTGGGACGCTACCAATCCTCCCTAGATGGTTTTCTAACCTCTCATACGGAAAAAAAAGCTTCCGGAATATTCTCAATCCAAGACATTATTATTTTCTTGAAAATATTTCCTCGTGACAAGTATTTATTTCCTTTACCAAAAATATGATTCTTCGCTTAATAAAGCCACGTTTTCTTAAAATAGAAATACAAAAATCTATTGTTTCAAGAGTATATTGAGTAACTAAGAGAGATTGTACTTTAATCATACAAGTATTATCTTAGGTAAAAGAAAACTAGAAAATCTGTAAGAATATGTTCGCTTCGTTATATTTAAAACTTTAATTTATTTTCGTTAAAGGAAATAAATGCTTGTCACGAGGAAATATTTTCAACATAATATAATAATGTCTTAGATTGAGAATATCCCGGAAGCTTTTTTTTCCGTGCAGGTCAATTAGATTTTTTGGGTTTTTGTATGGCCATTGAGCGGCAACGGTGAGTCAGGGCCATACAAAAGTCCAAAAATCAAATCAATCTGAGAGATTCTAAAACCATTTAGGGAGGATTGGTAGCGTACGGGAGTCTCCAGGAATCTAGTTCTTTTTTGGTCACTCTGTAGGTATAAGTTTATTTTATAAACAATGCTGAGTGATTACTGAGTGATTTTCACAATTATCCTTATTTCGGAATAACCCGAATACACTTACAGAATAATTTCAAAAACAAATAATTTTTGTAATTAAAAATAAACTTACCAACAGCGCAGAGCGCCACGCACAAAACTAGTTTCATTGTCAATTGCAATTCAAAATTCTATAGTTGAAACTTTAAAACCTTGTAACACGCTGCCCGCCGGCAAGCTACTGAGCTTATCCCCACTATAACCCTTTTTATTTATATCCAAGTTCACGCGAGTAAAACTTGTATATTTTGATGATATCAGTTTCAACTACATGATCCGCATTAAAAAACTATAATTAATCGTTAGCTTTTATTTTTGTTTTGGCACACAATAAATAATTGTACTAAATAATCTTCTGTTTTTATAGAATCTTCGGATTTCGGCGGTAACATGCGAATTTCATACTATTCTACTATCTCAGTTGGAAGATCAGGGGGCCAATTTTTGACTTTCGAGAGCCCGAATTCAAAAAGTTTAAGCTCGAAAACAATCGCACACAAAAGCTTACCGCTAATTTTTTCGCATGAAATTAATAGTTTCAATACTCATGATTTTAAATTCCTATCGCTGTTATTTTTAAAACATAATTTCATCGTTTTATTCTGAGTTGTAAATGTCACTTTCGAGTGCTCGAATCTCAAAAATCACCCCTCTGATGGCAGTTCTTTTTGTGGCAAGATATCGATCTTGCCACAAAAAGTGACATTTACAATCCAGAATAAAACGATGAAATTATGTTTTAAAAATAACAGCGATAGAAATTTGAAATCTTGAGTATTTAAACTATTAATTTCATGCGAAAAAATTGGCCGTAAGCTTTTGTGTGCGATTATTGACGACTTAAACTTTTTGTATTCAGGCGCTCGAAAGTCAAAAATTGGCCCTCTGGTGCCATCACGGAGCCAAAGAGAAAATCCATATATTTAGCTGTAGGTACGGACGCCACCGTTTCTTTTCCTCTAATGCAAGACTACGGCTATGCACTGCTCCTATTGTCTCTAATTAGGCATGCCAGTTGGAATAGAGTTCTACTGATGCTGTTGAACAGAACTAGTCTTTCTCTTCCTCTTATGCAAGACTACAGCTGTTCTGCAGGTACAACTTATACTTCAATGCCTTTTGTCTTTTGTATTAAATTAGGCATGCCGGTTGGAATAGAGTTTTACAGACGCTGCTAGACAGGACTAGTGCTGTTTCTCTTCCTATTATGCAAGACTAGGGCGATGCAGTTTTCTGCAAGTGTGACTAGTTTGATGCTTTTGTTTCTTGTAATTAATTAGGTATGCCGGTTGGAATAGAGTTCTACGGACGCAGCTAGACATGTCTAGGCTTGTTTTTCTTTCTCTTAAGCAGTACGACGGCTGCGCAGTATTCCGCGGGGGCTACTAATAGTTCGATGCTTTTCGTCTCGATCCGATACGCCATCAACTCGTCCAGTATATCCTGAGAAATAAATGACACCTATTAATGATTATCACACATCATCACCGTCATCACTCATCACCATCACTACTACTATTACCAGTACAATTTCACCGACATTTCATTTTAGTATCCATTCTGGTCAGTACTCTCGTTCATCAGGTTCATCACCATTATCATCATCATCATCACCCTACTACTATAACAAGCAGATACGTACAATTTGCGCCAATAGCTTGGCTCACCAATTTCATAAAGTCTAGCAGCTTGGCTGTCAGCATCTGGCCAGTACTCTCATTCATCATCATCATCATCACCACTACTATAAGTAGAAACATAAAATGTCTCCGATATTTTGCTGCAGTCGCGAAGTCTGGCAGCTTGGCAGCTAGCATCTAACCAATACTCTCATTCATCATCTCCATCACCACTACTACTATTACAAGTAAAACGTACAAGTTCATCGATATTTCATTTAAGCGTCCATTCTGGGCAGTAGTCTCGTTCACAAGGCACATCATTACCATCATCATCATCATCACCATTACTATTACAAGTAGAAACATACAATTTCTCCGACAGCTTGCCGCACTAGTTCCGTGAAGTTTGGCAGCTTGGCAGCCAGCATCTGTCCAGTACTCTCATTCAACGTACACATAGTCAATATATCTGAAATAATGAATCAAAAGCTTGGAGTTCACGCACAGATCTGTACGCTGGATCTGTCTGATGGATATGCCTAAGTCCTAACGGACAGATCTGTCAATGTATGTAGCTATTCGGATCTTTCCATAGACACATAATTGTGCTCAATCCCTATCATACATTACGGATCTGCCCACCGGGCTCATCGGCCAGATAGATCCGGCGGAAAGATATGTGTGTGTAGGTAAATTAGGATAATGCGACCATTGCCAACAAACCTGATCACGAAAGAATATCTTTTAAACGTGTCTAGTTTTAGAGACTGGCCTTTGTACAGTCAGCATCAAAAATATGTATACATTTCGGTACTTATGTCTGTGGGATAAGACTCAAATTCGTAAACATATTATTGATGCTGACTGTACCTATTAGCTAGGGATATACGCACAGATCTGGGGGCCTATTTTTGACAGCCGGACGCTCGAATTCAAAAAATTCAAGCTCGAAAATAATCGCACACAAAAGTTTGTCGCCAATTTTTTCGCATGGAATTAATAGTTTAAATAATCATTATTTTAAATTTCTATCGCTTTTATTTTTAACACATAAATTCATCGTTTTATTCAGAGTTTTAAATGTCACTTTCGAGTGCTCGAATCTCAAAAATCACCCACCTGCCCGCCGGATCTGACTGGCGGATATGCCCGGCGGGCAGATCCGTCCATGTATAGCGCGAATTCGACACAGATTTGTCTGCGGACACATTTCAGATGTAACCCTAGTTATTTCTAACAATATTTATACAAACAAATAGTGTCAGAACTTCTATTCAATTGATCAGTAAACCATGTTCTATCAAGATTTTTCCTTATTTATAATGCTCTTATAATCAGCAAGTCGGTAAATTTATTTTCCACTTAAAACACCACTCCTCGTCTGACCTCGTCTGCTTGAAAAACTTAAAAAACTTCCAAATACTTTTCCCCTTAGGAGTCCGGTAAACTTTTTCTTCGATTTTGCTCAACTTTTTGATGCTATTTTGATGTAACTAACATAACTTCTATTACTTTGCATCCATATTATGAAAGATCGTTTCTTTTTGTTTCGCGATTTTTGCTTAGAGAGGTGAAAAGACTAAGGATTTTATTGATTAAAATTAAGTTATATTAGTACGTTAAATACGTTGAAAAATTATTTGACTAAGGAATAAGTGTAACAGATTTTTTCATTTTCATATATATTTTTTAAAGGAGAGTATATTTTGCTAGAGCAATTTTTTGAAAATTTGTCGAAATTTTAGGTGATCTTTTTGGGAAGATATTAAAGTATTTTATAAAAATAAATATACAGAAATAAACTTCACTTCGTGTTGTATTCAAATAATTTAAAACATATTAGGGGCCATAACAAATAATAATTAAAAATCAAACGACAAGATTGCACGAATTAACGTCCTCACTAAACAAGCTTTGTAAGAATTGAGTTTTAGGGTATAGACCAAAAGTACTTCTTTGCAATAACAAGACTGAAGTCTTGCTATCTTATCAAATACGATTCATGTGAGTAAATTCATTATTAACGATTTTCGTTTTCAAATCGTTACCGGACTCTTAATACTGTTAACTCTTTATAGGGTATAAGGGTATCAGAAATTACGAGAAATTGAACTCTATCATTTTGAAGATGTGCTGGATCTATGTAGAAAGTATGCCCGGTGGGAAGATCCGCCAATACACGCCTGGAACTGCCCACTGCCTGATAGATTTGTGCGTGTACCCGGGGCAAAAAATCTCTTTCGTGAATTTTAATAAACTAGTACTTCGCCCCGATCTGTGAACTCGCGAATCTTGTGTTTCGGACACCATCATTAAATCATTCTGCGTCTATGGTAACTCTCTCTAATGTGTTAATGTCAGTTGTCAAAATATTTACACCAAAAGCAAAATATAATTGAAAATATTTTTGAAATCTATTTTATTTTGCTAATTATTATGAAACAGTAAGCAGTTAATAAGTATTTGATAAGAGGGTAAATCAATACCTTTCGTTTGATACCATACTCAACCATACTTGCTCGTAAAAGTAGCAAAAAAGATGACCAACGTAACAAGACCCCTTTCCAAAACCTTTTTAGGCCTTCTAATTTCAGAACCCCCCTCAGAGTCTCAATCCAGCTCATATACGAACTCACAAATTTTGTTGGTCTCTGCTACATCCCTAACAAATTTCATAAAGATCAGAAAAACGTTACTAAAGTTATCGTCGGACAAACTATGTTAATCAAAAAGCCATCCAAATGCCGAGACGTCCCAGTAGCCAGGTGACAGTTGGGTCTGAAGTTGTTTGTAAGAAGGAGCTTCGCTTACGCTCCGCTCGTTCGATAAAGTAAAATTATAAATTCAAAATGCAAGGTTCTATAAGTCCCCACTTTAACCTTAACCTATTGAAGAGTGTAGGTACAGTCAGCAGAAAAAATAGTAAAGCGGATAGGGTATTCAAAATGAGCTGGAAACGACTTTATTGTTAAGAGAATAAGAGCGTGTGTAGGTCATTTTGAACACCCCACCAGCTTAGCTACTTCTGCTGCTGACTGTAAATACAAAACTTACTTCTCTCCAAATACAAAACGCCAATAACTTGATGGTTTTCATCGATACGGCACACTGTTTCTTCCGTTTTTCGTGAAAAACTCTGCAATTAACATCAATTTAAAGGATATATGGTCATATGGGGGCGAAGTAGTACCTAAGCGGTCCGAATGAATTAATCTTTTCGACGCCATGTCAAACGCAAAACCTACCACTCGGACGCCACGACATCTAAATGTCAAAAATGAAGTTAAACTTTATGCGTGTGCATGTAGGTCTATTTTTCTCTGTGGTTGGTGACCGATATATCGGTCTTTGGCGTTGGACCTGTGGTGCCGATATATATGTCTTTGGCGTGGAAAAGGTTAAAAAAATTGAACTCTGACACACTAACTAGCAATAGAGTCGAAGAATTATCACAGCCACCAATGGTTACGTATGCAGTGCTGGTATCTGGAAGCTACAATATAGGGATATCAAAATTTTAAAAGAGGTCAGCGACGCGCATGTGACACCTCTTGGTGGTAAGAATACTGTGAATGCCTGCAACATGTTTGATGTTGATGATCAAAGCTACATAATTTGAAGAGAATTTTTAATTTGGTATTGTAATCTGACAGCTCGAGGCCTACAAAATCTGTTGCCTAAAAATATAGAAGTAAATACATTTATTAAAATACAAACAAAAGGACAAACAACAGTATGTAGAAAACTTAGACTAATTAATACTACCTAGCCTGGGCTACGTAGTATTAATTAATACTACCTAGCCTACGTCGTTTAAACTATATGTACAAATGTCCCCTATGTCACCGCTATTTGGTAAGGTGCCCATAAGGCTGGCTGCGTTACCTCGCTGAATGGCAAAGCCAATGCGCTGAGCGAGGAACGAGATATATATGTAATTATGCTGTCAAATTACTCAGTAAAAAATTCTACGTTATGTATATTTTGACACAGAAGAAGTAAAAATCACTCTCTTGAAAGCCTTTTCTACATCTTTCTACACTTGCAGCCCGTGGGTCAACTATACGCAGAGAGCGTACAACGACCTTCGCGCTCAATATAACGACGCGTTCCGGGCGCTGATGGGGCTGCCGCGATATTGCAGCCAGGCGCGGCCCCAAAATCGTACATTTCAAATGGAAAAAAATTTTTACTGACCCCTTCAAAAATTGGAAAAAAAAAATTGTTGTGTCCCCCCCCCCCCCCCCAAATTTCAGGCTGCGACCGCGCCTGATTGCAGCGCGTCCGGCATGATTGCCGAGGCACGGGCTGATGGCTTTGCTGCTATTATGAGAAGAAGAAGTTGTCACGTTGTCAAAGATAGTATATACGGAGGGAGCTTAGGTACAGTCGCCATCAGATATATCGGAGCAGCCAAGGTGCTCACAAATGTCTGAACAACACCTCTATTGTCAAGGCGATAAAGTACATTTTCAGATATTTGTGAGTACCTTGGCCGCTCCGATATATTTGATGGCGACTGTACTAACATTAGATTATAAGCAAATTACTGTGACTAACAAGATGTATGGACTATTTGTCTGCAATAAAGAATATTTATTATTATTATTGATTTATTATATTTTAATTTTACCTGTGGCATATCTCTTTGTCTTAATCGCATCTTCGTATTAGATTCAGACATTTTCTAAAACTATTTATGCCGATGTAATTATGTGTGATGTTATGGATTAATAATAAACTAAATTATAATATAGGTATACCAAAATTATCAAAATAAGGAATCTAAAATTGTTGGTATATTATTATGAAACTTAAGTCAGAAAGTGACAAGTATTTCACTGTGGTCATGGATTTTGAATTAAATTCATTTTTAAATCATCATCATCATCATCTCAGCCATAAGACGTCCACTGCTGAACATAGGCCTCCCCTTTGGACCGCATCATTGGGGGGAGGGGGGGGCATACACGCCACGCTTGGCAGACGGGTTGGCACGCGCAGATTTTTTTTTTGTTTATTGTATGTTGTTTGTAGGCTTTCGGAAGATGCTGCTGCCCATTTCCCGGTATATTCCCTTAGTATAGCTCCCGTGGGGTGCCCGGCCTTAGAATTGTCCCCCACCATATCGTCCCGGGGTTGCAGTAGGAGTCTGCTAAAGGAATATACCGGGAGATGGGCAGCAGCATCTTCCGAAAGCCTACATTTTTACATAATTTACATAAATTCATATACTTATATTCCAACGAGAAATTGTAAAAATTAAAAATTGGCAGCATCGTAAAACGTTTTCTTAAACGGCTATTAGACATTGCAACCTGCAGGGCCCAATCTGTTGTGTACCCTGCCTCTCCCTCCCCTCCTTCAGGTCCCTACGGGCCCTACCTTTAATTACGCCTTCCAACCTGACAGATTGGATTGCAGGTTGCAATGTCTAATACCGCTTTTAGATTGATTTGAAAGGGACGATACTACGATGTTGCCACTTTTTATTTTCTAATTTTTTTGTCGGAATATACGTACGTCCCTATTTTTAGAGCTTTATGCTATTTTTAACCATGAATTTTTGGAAACCATTACAAACAAACTTAACCTTAGATTTTTTTATTTTATTAATAGGTAAATTTACTTTACATTTAGTATTAAGCCAATACTTCACACCCAGGGCAGAGCGCATTTTTATACAAAAAACGAGTCTTACGGCATTTTACGTAAACAATTAACAATACACATAGGTACTATCAGAACATACTAGGTAGGTACAGTTTACTACAAGATGTAATGTTTTGTACCTTATTCTTATTACAACGCAATAAGGTGAAAAAGTGGATACATCTCTATTTAGTTGACTGTACCTTTTTTAGGTTGGTAACTAGAAATATACTGTATAACTCGACGGGTGTCACTTGATCAAATAAATTATTTACGTTAAGATTCACAGCCTACTGGAGTTTTCACTAAATATTAGCAACAGTGACTTCAAGTCAATTGTAACATAATTTTAAGATTAATAGGTAAACACACGTGAGTCGAAATGAAGATTACGCAGAAGTTATTAAAAGACGAACGAGACACGTTTTTAGTACAAACGGTAGGTAATTTGTAGCCAACATTTTGTACTGGACTCTCTCATAGACTTATATATAGTAGACGGCCACAGCCTAAGAACTTTTTGAGGCTCCGAGTATTTAACGCCATCTAGTTCAGAGCCACCTAAACAGAGCCAATATGTAATAGATAAAATCAGCGCCACCTAATAACGAATAATGTACTAGTAGTACACTAGTCGTTACTAGGTGGCGCTCAAAAAGTTCTTAGGCTACTATATATTTTAGTCTAGGACTCTCTAGAGACAATGAAGCAAGGAGAAGTTTCCAAAGTTGCGAAATTTTCCATACGAAATGTTCTCAGAACTTAAATTTTAGAAACAGTAAAAATTATTCAGGAATTCGCTGGACACTTTCGTTAGGTATCAATTATTTTACGAGTCTATAAAAATAATACTAGATTTATTTTTTGATAACTCCCATAGGGAATGTTTTTATTGGAAATTTAATTTAAATTCTCGTGTAAGTTTCCGGAAATTTCCGAGAATTGTTACTGATTTTTTAAAGAATGTTCTTCAACTTGTACATTGCTACTCTGGACACAGGGCCGTAGCCGTATAGCTGGTAGTATTACCCAGGCGCGGTCGCAGTCTGAAATTTGGGGGGGGGGGCGGGGGGGGGGGGGGCACTAATGCAAAAATTTCCAATTTTGCAAAAATTTCCAATTTTTGAGGGGGTGAGTTTTTTTATTCAATTGAAATGTACGATTTTGAGGGGGGGGGAATCATGTCTTATGTGACCCCCCCTCCCCTGGGACCGCGCCTGGTATTACCTTGAAATACCATTGCCCTACTTCAAGCTACCAAGGACTATGACAATAACTATAAATAAATATAATCTGATTTCTGCTTATACATACAGGATGATTCGGAAAACGTGAGCAAGAACAACCGTACATACCTACTTAGTTAACGATAATGAATCGGCCGCCGTCATTAGGGTGGGTTGATTTAGTATGGGGCATTTTTATTTTTGTGTAATCATAAGTGGGTAGGGCTAAAATTATTGGCTTTTATTTATACTTATTTATCGTGTTTTTTTTTATTTTATTTATACTATGTTTTAGCCCTCTACCGCCGGCTAAAGTTTGATAATTACACAATTTTTTTTTCGTGAAAATATTGATTAATTTATTAAAGTTAAATTCTGCAGAATTTTAAACACTTTATTTATTGTGTTTATTTATTTACCTTTATTTTGTTAAATTCACGAATTTAACAAAATAAAGGTAAATAAGAAATTAGCATACTTACTCCAATTTTTACCATGAAATGACAACTTAATTGAAATCTCTTTACTACATTGTTATAAAGACATAACAAAATAACGATTTAAATTATTTTTATTTTATTTGGAATTAAAAAAAATTTTCTTAATCTTCGTAACATAAAAATTTTCAAGATTTGGTAGAGGGCTAAAACATGTACCAGTATTTTTTTTTAAATATTTTTATCATTTTTATCTTTCCAAAACGCAACTTTTTAACACCACCCATTCATTTTCATGATTTTACAAAATCGGCCCACCCTAGCCGTCATGTTTAAGTGAAATAACAACGAATTTTTAACCGACTTCAAAAAAGGAGGAGGTTCTCAATTCGACTGTTTTTTTATCATCATTATTTTTAATTTTTTTTTTGTATGTATGTTACTCGATATCTCCGTGAATCGTGAACCGATTTTCAATTTTTTTTTTTATCGAACGGGTATAACCCCTAGATGGTCCCATTGTCACCAAGTCGGGGTCTGATGATGTGATCCTGGAGAAATCGAGGGAACTCTTCAACTATTATAGGCACACCTATAGTGATTTCACTATTTTTTACAGCAACTCGGCCACTTACTCTTGGAATAGCGGATCCTAAGTGAAGTCGGTTTTTTTTGTTTAAATTATTTTGTATTTAGATGTAAGCTTACATTTGACTCAGCGGGCAAATTAAGGGCATTTAATCAATGACAAAATCTTGTATATATTTGTATATATTTTAGATATTATATTAAGTATGTTTGTATGTATGTTTGTTTATGCATGTATATTGTATTAATTTATATATTTATAGCTACACGTGTTATGTCAGATGTTTATAATCCTTCTTTTTTTCGTTTTGATCCACATGTCATTTGCACAACTTATCTGCTTTGCCCGAAGGTTGACTGGTAGAGAATGCTTTATAGCATTAAGTCCGCCTGTTGTACGATTGTGTATTTCTTTTGTGCAATAAAGTTTAAATAAAATAAATAAATAAAATAAAATCGGACGATTTCACCGTCGTATTATATTTTACAGACCGCTCTCATGAATGAAAGAAACCCGATAGTAGACCGTATAATGGAAGGCGATTCTGTGAACACAGTCATCATGGCTAACAAAGATGGTACAGTTAATTTATTTTTGTATTAAGCAGAACGTCTGCTAATGATACCACAATGTTTAGAAATAAAGGAAAAGCAGAAAAATCCACTGCCTCAGGCGAGACTCGAACTCGCGACTCTGGGAAACATGCCCATCGCTCTGCCAACTGAGCTACTGAGACTATACCTGATGGCTGCGAATTTCTCCACCACATCCTTTATTTTATATTCGCGCCTTAGGACTATCGCCTTAGGGTTATCGGTGAAATCTCAATACAACTTGGGACTCCGATGGCCGGTTAAGAAGTGTAAGACTTCGTCGGCAGATGTCGCTAGACGTCACCCTAAGGCGCGAATATAAAATAAAGGATGTGGTGGAGAAATTCGCAGCCATCAGGTATAGTCTCAGTAGCTCAGTTGGCAGAGCGATGGGCATGTTTCCCAGAGTCGCGAGTTCGAGTCTCGCCTGAGGCAGTGGATTTTTCTGCTTTTCCTTTATTTCTAAACATTATGGTACAGTTAATTTTATATTAAGTAGATCGTCTGCCATCATTGCGGTCGTGTTTGCCGCTCCCGCATTGGCTTGTACAGTCATGGAAAACGTTGTCACCCTTCCTGACACTGCTTAAATAGTCTGCAACAGACTCAAAGGCCGTTGATGAGATCGTCTGCTAACGGTACCAAATTCGAAAATATAGGAAAATCCAATGCTTCAGGCGAAATTCGAACTCGCGTCTCGTGATTACTGCGAACTTTTCCACCGTATCCTTAACATGCATCTTAGCTGTCCGGCTAGTTGAGAATTGTATTTAAGAGTTCTACGCATATAAAAGATATGGTGCGAAAGTTCGCACTTCGCAGCCATCATTTAAGTCGATTTAATCAAGTCGCGTAAACCCGCCACTCCGAACAAAACAAAACAAAATGTATGCAGGGCATCCCAAGACATCAAGGGAAAGTACCTTAAATATCGTAGATGGGATATTTTGCTGAAAGAAGACTTTAATATTATTTCGAAAAGTTAGTAATTCTGCTTAAGAGCGCTGGTAGCCTTGCGGTAAGACGTCCGACTTTCAATCCGGAGGTCTCGGGTTCAAACCCCGGCTCGTACCACTGAGTTTTTCGGAACTTATGTACGGAATATCATTTGATATTTACCAGTCGCTTTTCGGTGAAGGAAACATCGTAAGGAAACCGGATCTAATCCCAAAAAGGCCTAGTTTCCCCTCTGGGTTGGAAGGTCAGATGGCAGTCGCTTTGGTAAAAACTAGTGTCTACGCCAATTCATGGGATTAGGTTGTCAAGCGGACCCCAAACCGGGATAAACGCTAAGATGATGACATGAGTAATTCTGCATTTACAGATTTTCTAAGAATTACTTGCTTCGTCTCGAAATCGAACCGACTTAAATTTGAAAAAAAATCACCCCTTGTTTTATAATGGAAAGAAAGGACAAAAAATTATAATTAATCTTCAGTAACATAGTATTTTAAAAGAAAGGAACAACGTAAAATGCTTGAGTAAAATTTCAAGAAAATTATTTATTGCCGAAAAGCAAGTAATTCTTAGAAAATCTTTAAATGCGGAATTACTAACTTTGAAACATAACGTAAAGTCTTCTTTCAGAAAAATATCCTATCTAAAGTATTTAAGGTACTTTCCCTTGTTGTCCCATAGTCTTGGGACGCCCTGTATACTTGATGCACCAGACGACAGCAGTGACCGTTCGTGTAGTACTTAAATTATGTGGCGATAATCAAGAATTTCCGGTTATGGCACTAATTTTATACGCAAAGCCAAACGGTTACGGCGCTAATTTTGTACCAAGCAAAGCCTTCTGCAGTCTTAGTATAGTCATCATCAACTTATTTGCAATAATAAAAATCATCGAACACGCGGAACGTAAGCGAAGTAAGTTCTTACAAACAACTCCAGATCGAACTGTCACCTGGCTACTGGGACGTCTCGGCATTTGGATGGCTGTTTGATTTCGATAGTTTGTCCGACGATAACTTTAGTAACGTTTTTCTGATCTTAATGAAATTTCTTGGGGCTGTGACAGAGGTACATAAAATTTGTAAGTTCGTATATGAGCAGGATCGATCCAGTGGTTATGGAGCTAGAAGGAGAAAAAAAATCTCCTTGGGGTCTTGTTTTATTGGTCAACTCGTTTGCAAGTAAATCGCGAGTTCTCAGTTCGAGGCGGACTACTAGTTAATCTAAATTCATACATTTTCAGGTTCCCCAATCCTGACGAATAGCAGCCTGCCGGTCGCCACGCGATATTCCACACGCATGCGGCGACTGGGCATCATGGTGCACCATATGGTCATGGAATTGGTTTGTTTTACAAGCTTTTATTTAGTTTCACCTGCCCCGTGTCTGTAATCAAAACTAGCAAGTTCAAGACTTATAGGTTTCTGATTGAGCTGAATTTAAGCGCATACCTCTACGTAACTTGGATAACAATACAATATTTTGGTACTATGGAGCTGGCATGATGATGGCGAACAAAGGTGTTGACCACAACTCTGTGTTAAAACAATGGAAGCTCATTGTGTTTGTGTTAGTTAGAATCATCTTGTTGAACAGTAAATGACTTTTGCAAGAAAAATACAGTCGGCATTATATGTAGGTTGTAGGTACTTACTAATAAGTGATAATTTTGTCTAAAACTTATTCTGTTACACTTTATAAGCCATATTTTTGTCGTTTCATTGCATTTTTAACCGACTTCAAGATTTTGAAGGAGGAGGTTATCAATTCGTCGGGATATTTGTTTTTTTATGTATTTTCACCGATTATTCTTTTTTTGTTTGAAAGAATATACTTCACAATTGGTCCCGTTGTCACCAGGTCCGGATCTGATGATGGGATCCTGGAGAAATCGAGGGAATTCTTCAACTATTATAGGCACACCTATAGTGATTACAATATTTTTTACAGCAACTCGGGCATTTACTCTTGGAAAAATTCGGTTCTTTCTTTGTGTAAAATTATGCATTTCATTTATTGATTGCAGGATCCTTTCGATGAACCTCTTGTGTTCCGTGTAAAGAGCAGTAAGGAGGAAGTGATGGTGGCACCGCACCGGGAGTTCAGCATAATAGTAGTTCAGCGGGAGAAGGGGAAAGGAAAAACGGGACACAGTGAGAAGGAATGATAGATTTGTAGCCAGTGCACATTCTGATCCGTTTCTGTCATGGATCCAATATTACTTGGAATGCAATAACGAAACGTGTTGGCCCAAAATTCAGGCTTTACGAATACCTCTGTTATTTGGTATCAGGAGGTGACATGGCATCATCTATTGAACACAAGTTGAGTTATTGACAAACTTGAATCGCCGAACAAAATGGAACGGAGAGTTGCAATGCACTAAGAAGTTTCCAACGTTGCGAAATTTTCCATACGGGATGTTCTCAGTACTAAAATTTTACAAACATTAAAAATTATTCAGGAAGTCGCTGGACACCGCCGTTATCAATTATTTTAACTGACTATCTCATTTACGAGTTTACAAAAATAATAATAATAGAATTCCCAAGAATGTTCTCATTGGAAAAATTTAAATTCTCGTGTAAGTTTCCGGAAATTTCTGAGAATATTACTGAATATTTGAGAATGTTCTGCAACTTGTACATTGAGAGCTGCTGCGGTCGTGATGCCATAGAACGCAGTGTTTTTGCCTGAATTTTGGAAACACGTTTTTGTACAGACATTCCAGTTTTACTTGAACTACATGGGCCGTATCTGTAGCGACATCTGTAACTTATAGCTATCTATCATCAGTCCTGTCACTATAGTTTCAATTCAAAGCCACTATGAACTTCGGTATGGATATGCATGGTCTCACTCTATGAGACTGATGTCCAGTTCACAGGATGTGACCATACATGTAAGTGCACCATTATCTATATCGAGACGATAACTATCACCGTCCACAGGGAATTCTTAAACACGAATAAAAGACTTTATTATAGTTAGTTTAAGTTATAAATTAAAATGCTTGCCAATTATTCTCAGTGTGTTTAATTTATAAACTTCTTTTGGGCATACAAAAACAATGTGTTTATTTACTTAGCTTATTTTCAAGTCTTAACAAAAACTGTTTTATATTCTCTATATCCAGCGACATTTGATCCATTTTCACATTAAGCTCATCTATAGACGTTTGTGTTTTTTCATGTTCAACTAATTGATCCTTCACGTCTATAACATCATCGTCTAAGTTTTTCAAATGCTTTGTGATTTCATCAAACCTTTGCTTCACTCTGCCGGGTCTGTCTTCGATAGCTAAAACACCTTTCTTCTTTTCTCTCTTCATTAGAACTTCATGCATTTCATCCATTTTCTGTCTAAACATTTTGAAATCCATCTCAACTTCCTTCAGTTTTTCTTGGGCTTGCGCTCTGTCTAAAATGGCGTCTCTAAGTCTTCCAGGAATTACTTTATAGTGCCGCCATCTTGGTTTTCCGGGGCATAGACAAATTGTACCTAAAACTCTTCTTCTGTTCTTAATGTGATTATTCAATCTTTTTGGCAATACTGTTTGAAAGAACCGGTTATATACTAGCACATCTAACGTGCCAAGGAACTCTACCTGTTTCGCCAATCTACTTATATTTCCTAAGATTTCTAGGTCATTAATATCATTGACTGCTACACCAACCATTAGATTCATGAGGACTATTGCTGCTAAAATTACGAATAGTACGAACATAAATCTAACAATAGATATGGAAGTAGACAGTGTTTTGGCATGTTCGTCATCGAATAGAGCTTCGTATTCAAACTCCGAAGTCATCATGACCATGGTCTTCACCAGAGCTGACCAGGGTCCGTCGAAGGGCTCCGTTGATCGAAACTGGATCATGAAGCTTAGAGCGAAGCCGATGACTAGGAATCCGAAGGTTAGGAGAATCTGTAATTGCAAATGTCAAATCAGAACGTTTTAAACGAAAATATACAATTTTCTTCACTTTTGCTCATTAGGTGGCATTTCTTAAAATCTTCAAAGTGTACGAAAACAATTGTCTGATATAGAAAAGATACCTATGTCTGAAAAAAAATTAAATTTGCTAAGTAATAGCAAAATCAGTCCTCCTCTTAACTTACCTTTACAATATTAGAAGCCACCTTCCCAAACATGAGTACATAGTATCCCCAGTTAGGAAACCTAGACAGCAGGAACATCATCTCCAGCCAGGCCAGCAGCAGCGCCACCGTGGAGACGTGGCGCGGCCAGTCTGCTTCCATCCAGGAGGAGATGGTGATGGCAGCAGGAAGAAGGGTGGCCAGGCCGATGGAGCCGAACTTTACCCATGTTTCTAGTTGAAGGAAGTAACGGCTGCTTTTCACGTTCATGTATAGGAGCTCCTAAAACCAAAAAAGTGTTTATAACCAGCTGTTAGCTTAGCTAGTCTACAAATGGATTGTAGGGCAGATGCCCTGGTTTTGGCCACTTTAAGGAGAGTTTGTCTATTCAGACGTCCGTCATTTTGTGTCAATAAAGAATTATGAAACTTTTTTTGTACGAAGTCAGTGAAAATATATTACTTTATTTACATGAATCTCCGCTGTTAAGATTCTGACTTTAGATCTATTTTTTTTTCTTTAATGAAATGTCAGAAACGGGTCCAGGAGCCAGTTTTGGCCACTTTTTTTCATGGCCCCTAACAGCTGAATGACAACTTATACATGACAGATGACAGTGCCATATATACTGCCATTTTTTACTCTTATATTAACCATAAACCATAGACTTGTAAATTTGTCTATATCTTGATAAATTTGAAAATGGCCAAAACCGGCACAGTGGCCACAACCGGGGCATCTGCCCTACTCCGGTTTATTTTCTTGTTACTCTGTTGTTTCTGATCTCATGTTGTTAAATATGTAACGTCTCACCAGGTTACAGGGGTACACAAATGTGACAAGTTGACAACACGTGACAAGGGTAGGTGTCAGAAAATTGTGAATTTTGTTTGATGTTATTTCTGTCCCACTATGCTACAAGTAGTCCAAAAGGTATACTATTCAAATTATAAAGTACCTATACCTCTCTGTTAGATATAATCTAAATCTTAAAACAAAGAAAGTAAATATTCATATAGGAAATAGAGCACTAAATTGATACTTTATTAATCCTCCTTACCTGTACCATGACGAGACACACGGCTGTGTAAACGATGTAACCCCATATATGCGGGTCCAGCCAATCCGGGGGCTCCATATCCGTGTCCTTATACCAAAACACTGACACCACGAACGTCGATAACGAGAACACGAAGAACGCATAGAAAGCTATGATGGTGTAGAAGAATGGCAGCAGAACCTTCCATTTTAAAAAGAGGAAGCTCTCAACTAATGGGTGGACGAGTAACCGTCTTTGTCCATATCTATTTCCAGTCTTTAGCAGCGCTTCGATAACTTTCATTTGTTCCATTTCACAAACATTTGGTATGAGGACACCATAGTCAACTGTCACTACACAATCATTATCCTGCAGATTCTGAGTGTTTGAAGTTATATAAGAATCTAGAACTTCTTCCAAATATTCAGTTGGTTTTGATAGATTGTTTAAAAGCATGTCAATAGCTGTCCTCCGGAATTTCTTAGGGCCGTCAGTATAACCGGCTAGATTAGCACCATCTTTTAGCAGCAGAGCTATAACTTCACGACTGCTATGGTGCGTTGCTGTGTGTAAAGGGAACCAACCCATGCTATTAACCTCATGTATCGTAGTCTTATCCATAGCAAGTATAACTTTAGCAACTTCAGGGTGATTCTTTGCAGCAGCAATATGCAGAGGAGTGGAAGATTTATGTGGACTACAAGTCGTCCGCAGTCTAATATCAGCGTTCTTCTCAAGAAAGAATTTGACACACTCATAATGGTTGCCAGAGGCAGCAAAATGAATTGGTCCCATGCCTCGTCTATCAGCTATTGTTAAGGCGTTCAACATTCGATAGCTCTGGTCGTATTCCAGTAGGCATTTGAGTATTTCTAAATGCCCTTGGTCCGCGGCAACGTGGAGAACATTTACGTCTCCTGGTAGAGTTATATCGATAGACGCGCCATCTTTGAGTAAAGCTCTGACGCAGTCAACATGCCCGTTGGCGATGGCCTTGAATAAAGGTGTCTCTCCTTCGTCGTTTTGGCAATCGATGAACTTGCTCTGTTTGGCGAGGCTGAGGATTTCGCTGAGAACTTCGATATTACCGATTGTGGCTGCCGAATGGACAGGAGTCTCCCCATCGTTAGCCTGGAATAAGTAATTTTATTAGATGCTATCTTTTGATCTTAAGCACTAGTAGTGGCCTAGCGGTAAGACGTGCAACTTTCAATCTGAAGGTTCGGATTCGAAACTTGTGTATAAAATATCATTAATGTACATATTTACCAGTCGCTTTTTGTTGAAGGAAAATATATTAAAGAAACCAAAACAATCTCAAGGAGCAGGGCTGGGAACCGGTTTTGGCAAAAACCCCGAAATAACACAATATATTTGCTTGTTTGTCATTAACAAAGTTTTATTCCGTGTTTTAAATGTCTTGGTTGTATGCAACTAAAAATATCTTAACCAAGCCAAATTGGTACTTTACTAAAGCTCATGTTTTCCATGTAGTATGGAGCAAATTACCGGTTTTCGAGCCCTGCTAATGAGGCCTAGTTTCCTCTGAGTTACCAAGTCGGATGACGGTCGCTTTAATAAAAACCTAGTGCGTACGGCAATTCTTGAGATTAACTTGTGTAGTGGACCCCAATGATCTTACGTTTATATATTTACATGTGACACCTCTGGAGCCACACTACCATCAAGCACGCCTTATGCTTGTTTGCCACCGTCGTGATAAAAAGATAAAGATGTCTTACCCTAAGTGTGACATCAGCTCCAGCCTCCAACGCAACACACACTCCTGGCACCCACTCCGCTTCAATTGCCGCTTGGAGCACAGTATGTCCCTCGCCATCCTTCACGTCAACCACAGCAGAAAGGGGGTCTGCGTTCTTATAGTCGTAGTTGGCTAATACCTGTAAAAAGGAAATATACATAAAAGTTTGTGAAAATATTGGGCAAACCAGCACGGTCATCGCATGTTTCAATCCTTTCCACAGATAGATAGATCATTGTCAGATAGCACAGTAAAAGACGGTGCAACGCAACTAATTTTGCCGAAGAGAGCCGAGCCCGAGCCGAGCGAAGCCCGATCGTTCCGACGAGTATATTTACAAAGGACTAACAAACGTTTCGTTAAAATATTACCAGTGTAAGTGAGACTAGGGATTAAGCTTAAATGCTACAGCATGAAGGTCAACGAACTATAGGCACAATCGGCGATAGGAAGTAAAGGTTTCGTAAATTTAAACCGAACTGACAGCATTGAGGCATAAGGCTAGTGGAGTAGTTGTTGTTTTTTTTAAATTACGAAACTCAGAAAATTATTAAAACTTATTTAGTAAATTTTATTATTATATTATATTTTATAATGCTGAATCATTTTTTATGGTTCCGTGGCTAAATTGGCAAAAACGGAACCCTTATAGTTTCGTCATGTCCGTCTGTCCGTCCGTCCGTCCTTCCGTAAGTATGCCACAGACATTTTGAGACTTATCCTTATAACATTTTAACACAAGGCGCCACTAGTGAAATTGCAAAAAAATTTATTTGAACATTATCGGTAAAGGAGTTTTTGAGTGATCTCCAAAAAACTACGTACATAGGCAGATACGACCTTGTGATATAACTTGTGATTTTTTTAAATAACTCTCTGTTATGCGTGGTCCGACACGAACTTTAGCCGGTTTTTGTAAAATATACCTCAAATGATACCGTAATATCCTCATATCTAATCCCAAGAAAGCAATTATGTAAATATTTTCGTTTATTATTTTTTCATTATTTCAAAGTGTGATCTGTCAATTTTTGAATTAAAGATTTAAAAAGAAAGCATGAAATACTATGTTTACCGAGCTATTGTGTTTCTTTTGATTCTAAATTTGTCTTGAGCATGTACTTCGCCCCCGCATGGGCCGCATGCCTGCTTCCCTTTCTGCTCGCTCGGCGGCCGAAAAACTCAATAACCCGCACCCGCCACCCATTGTGCCCGTACGGTTTACACCGTCAGGAATACGTTAGGTCAGAACGCAAACAAGTAAACATAACCGACCGTGTGCAGTTTTCATTCCATTCTGGAGTCGAATCAGGCAACCGATCTGGGTACCTGAAGTTTGCCTACAACTTTTAACATTCGCCTCACAAACTTAGGTAGAAAATCCGTCCGAGAGCATGTCGGGCCCTCCTCAATGTTGGGTTCCGTATTTGCCGGCCCGTCACAATACACAATACACCAAAAACGGTTTAAAACTCAACCTGTTGGAACTATGTCCCTAGTTGTCTACAGAACCCCAAAAAGAATTAAAAAGGTTAGGGGGTCACAATTAAGTATACATAATAAACAAATTAAGTATACATAATAAAGTAATTGATCCAAGAGCGACTCCATTGCCCTTATGTGCCATGTGATTTTTGAACGCCAGATGAATGACAGGTGACATTTTATCATATCTTTCTTCTAATTTGTAATACAACCTTAACGATGTTAAATAATTCGCACTGGCCGGCTACACATTTTTTTGTGCTATATTTTCGGAAAATCTTGTTTGTGTCTGCGCCTCTATTATATTATAACTCAATGGTTCTACAAGATGATCAAGGACCAATTATCCAAAATGATGATCACTAGATTTCAACTGTGAGACAAAAATAAATATATAAATAGGTAAATAGGTATCTATAGGTATCATAGGTAAGCGTGCTCCACCGTAGACCGCATCATCACTTACCATCAGGTGAAATCGTGGTCAAACGCCTGCCTATCATGTAGGTATAAAAAAATTAATTTTAATCGGTCCAGCCATCTTGGAATCATCTTCATCTATAAACGTAAAAAAATACCAAAAAAAGCACTCTCTCTTTCAAAGTCCTCAATTCATCAGGATCTCTGATGAATTGAGAACCTCCTTCAAAATCTTGAAGTCGGTTTAAATTATCTTCCCATCAAGCTCTTAAAAACTTACTTGTAAAGCCGCTTCCTCCTCTTTCTTAACACACAAATGCAGTGGGGTAAGTCCAGAGCTATTGAGACAGGACACCTGTGCCCCTGCCTCTAGCAGCAGCTCGATAGCTTCCTTGCTGTCCAGCATGACAGCTGTGTGGAGAGGCGTGTCCACATTGGCCACGCCTTTCTCGCTACGCATGGTGTGGAACTGGCCCTTGGCTTTGAGAAGCATTTTCATGACGTCCACGAAGCTGGAAAGAGATAATGGATATTGTACGAGTAAATCATTTCTGATACCTACGAGTATTATCTAGAGGACCTGTGGCCTGTTTACTGAAGTTACAAGTTACAATTTAAGAGTACAAATGGCCCCTGTGTCAGAACTCTTCACTTCTAATGCTCACTTAAAGAGAGACATATCTATGATGTGGCATGACAGTGCTACCGTACGCGGAAAAAAGGATATCTTCAGCGAAGAATACCAATGTTAGAAAATTATTCTTTAAACATTAAGTAAATATTGTCTTGGACTTATTATATATTTTAGATCATGATTTATTTTACTTGAATCAAGACCACTTTCTAGGCAAATTATTTCCACCTTTATACGAAACAATAATGTCTTGGATGAAGATACTTTTTTTCCATGTAGAACGAAGAAGGAAGTCCCAAGACATGTGAAAAATAACTAATAGCACAATCTTCGGTCGATAATAATAAGAAACGATTTGTTCAAAAAATCTGATTAGGCGTTAGAAAAGTAGGTATCTGTCGAAAAGTGATATGTAATCAAAACCACGTCGTGCCTCAATCTTAACCTTTAAAAAATCTTTAAAGCACGACTTGGTCTTGATATCCTATCATCAGAGTTGACTGGGATGAATAGTCATATTTCATCATCATATTGAAATAGTCACGTCAAGCGATGTGCCCATGACAACCTATGTTGGGATCAGCGCTCGTACGGGCTGGCAACGAAGCAAGATTTGGAACAGCTACTTACTGCTCCTCCTTAATATCCTGGTCCAAGTAATACGCCGAGCCAGCCACGTCGAGCGGCGTGCGTCCCATGACGTCACGGATGTTGGGATCTGCGCCCGCGGCTAGCAGCAGACGCGTGCAGTGACGTCGGGCGCACGAGCTGGCAACGTGGAGAGGCGTCCAGCCTGGTTGGAAGAGGGGGAGCTGTGGACATGTTTAGACATGTTTTACGTTGACGTGTGTCACTACAGCATAAGGAAGTATTTATCGTATAATCCCTACTTGGCCTTCATGAAAATGACATGGTAGTGTGTCCGGCCAAGTAGCTTACCTACTAAGAAAAACTGCTTTGTGCCTGCTGGGTTCACGAACACATATGAGCTTCTTTTTGAACTCCGTCATACCAAATTAAATTTGTTTACCCCTTGTAGCTTTCTTTTCAAATAAGAGAGAGACCTCGCGAACCATAGCAAAAGGTCCATCGATTATTTAAAGCTGTCTAACCATGTCTTTAAGTTTTGACCTAAAATATGATCCGAAGAATTGCAAAGACATCCGATAAACTAAATAAACTCTTATGGGGCCCGCCCACTATCAGTCGGCCTGACGATATTGGCCTGTTAGTTGTTCGGAGCTGTCAAATTTTTGTTCGAACTGACAGGTCGATACTGTCAGACGTACTGATAGTCGGTGGGCCCCCTTGTAACTTATTTCCCGACATATAACTTACCGATCCTCGGATATCTTTGCATTCATGGTCAATATTGTCCTTCCAGTTCTTGGGCACCAGTATGTGGACCTCCTCCAGGTCGCACCGTACGTTCACCATCTGTCTGGTGACTTGGCAGAGTTTCTTCACGTCCTCCTCCGTGCCTGAGGACATGTCGCTTTCTACGCGATCTTGCATGTCTATAGCAGGAAATAAAACAGTTAGAAATACCTAAATTAAAACACATACACACAGTTGTAGATATAGGTGTCAAGACTGCTAAGCTGGAGTGGAACTGGACTGGGCATGTCTGCCGTATGCACCCGGACAGGTGGGGTAACATGGTTACCCAGTGGGACCCACAACACACCATGAACGAAGCGGACCAGGGTGCAGGTAGACCGAAAAGGAAATGACGGGACGACTTGGACGCATTTTACACAAAATGGTGGCAAAATTCAAACGGCCGGACAGTGGAGAAAAAAGGGGGGGCTTTTGCCGGAGTACGACACTAACCAAGCTAATAAAAAAATAAACAGATATGCATAAAAAAGCATTGATAGCGTGGCGGTAAGACGTCTGACTTTCAATCAGAATATCTCGGGTTCAAACCCCCCCGACTCGTACCACTGAGTTTTTTGATCCCGGCGCTTTTTGGTGAAAGAAAACATCGAGAGGAAACCGGACCCAATAAGGACTAGTTTCCCCTCTGGGTTGGAATATCAGATCATGGGATTTGCTTGACCCTAAAAACGAATTACATTAAACCTAAAATCTAGGTATCTATGGGTACCACTGGCAGAATATTTGGTTTCAAAAGAGTATCTGAACATCATCTAAACTTAATTTTTATTAAGTCTGTCAGTACTTTTGACACATCCTTTGACATATTTGTAATTCTTTATGTTCTAAGCGCTTAAATCAACAATGGAAATTGCCCAAAATTATATGGTAAGTTTAATGAATTTTCAAATTTTTAACAAGAGTGCCGCTAGGCAGATTCTTTGTTCGTAATCGTATTTAGTCGTTTTTTTTTTAAAGGCTATAAACAGCATCAAGGCCTCTATTGACCTCGACCTCGCCTTTGAATTTGACACGTTGGCTTTGGATCTTTCGACTTTTATAAAAATATACATATTTTCCTTTACTCCGGGCTATATTGTTATAAATTATATTAAATTGATCTAAAGAACCCCCAAAGAGCATCAGTTATCCTAAAAAAGGCGACTAGTTTTAAGACCAAACCCGCGATTTTTGGGTCAAAGTTAGGGCTTCTACAATCGGCGTAATTTTGCCACAAAACTCGCGCGTGATTTCAAGACATTGCCATCTAGGTAGGTGCAACGAAATCAATCGATGGATCAAAAACCGCAATGTATTAAAAATCGCAAGTGACTAGTCGCTTTACGATTGTAGAGGCCTTTAATTGTAATATCTATAATTAATTGTAAAGCGTTGTAGGGCCCTCATGCGACTGAAACCATGATAAGGATCAACGAGAATGCAAACGTCGTTGGAACTATCATCGTAAATTGCGAAGGTAACTTACTCAATAATCCTCCTAGCGTATTCACGACTTTTTGCTACGACTTTGAGTCCGAAATCTGGGTGAAATCTGATCCGCTTTTACGAAAACGACTATCATCTGACCTACATCTGTACGTCTAACATGACTTAAGTACGTTGCGGCGCGACTCTCCATACTTCAGGCGCGACTCGAAGTATGGAGTCGCGCGCGACAACGCATGTCATGCTAAGGCCCCTGACCGACCTTCACAGTACGACCTAAACTATCCTTAGTGTACAATGCCACTAATTGGAAACAGATGTCCATTACAAGGAAAAATTAAACTGTTAAGAACTCTGAACATCACGGGATTCGAAGCCACCTCCAGAGTGCCGGTCCGACGTGCTCCAAGTCCCAACTACACCAAACGTTCTACCCATCACAGCGCATCTTTTCATATAATGATGGACTAGCTACTAGCGACATCAGTACCTTATGTTTTTAAAGGTTTACAACCTTGAGCCAACTCTGAAGGTACATGCAAGCGCGCATAGCCTCCCGACCGCACGACTCTCCGTCGTGTGTTAAGCCAGCTTAGAGAGATGGCGCTGTAATAATTATTTTTTTATTAAATTAGTGTCGCAATATTTTTATTCAGGGTTCCCAGAGACTACAACCCTGGACAGCTTGACTGCGGCCACCTATTCCACGCACATGAGAACTCTATCCAACTACGCGAGAAACGCTATCAAGGAAGTGGTGAGCCCATTACCTTTCCCACTGTGAGATATTGATTTTTAATGGCTGCTCTACGTGATGGGCCATCATAGGGACGCAGCTATACGATGGAACGAAATCACAATATCGTTAACTACCTCTACCGCATAGCTGCGTCCCTATGATGGCTCATCATGTAGAGCAGCCATAAAATTGAAAATAGTCTATTACGCCGGACTAAATGCTAGATTTTATCCGAGAATTTTGACTGAGTAAATGGTAATGATTAAAAACTATGGGTTAGGCGTAAACCTGGGCAACAAAACAATCCATGTATATTTAGTATAGACCAGTGTATAATTCTAACGTGCAGATAAGTTTTTGGCAGTGTCATGGTATGTACTTTAAAAAAAACAGTGATAAGAATGGAATATTCCATCACATCACAAGCGTATTTTCCAGGACGTTCTGGATGAGCTGGTGGTGCTGAGGATGGTCTCCAAGAAAGCGGAGGCTGTGGTGGTACCTGATGACGAGTTCACCCTCATCGTCGTTATGAGAAGATCTTAAATTCTATATTAAAATTAAAATAAATGTATGAATGCTAACCTTTTACCCAACCTTTACTAAAATCTAGCTTTAAAATTGTTTTCAACCACATTAGTAATCGATAATAGATATATTAGAGGAAAGGCCAATTCGTAGGAGCTATCTTATTTTCGATGTTCGTAGGACCCAAAAGGTTTATACCAACAAGTGGTATCGTTGGAATCAGCATGAGCTACTGATTATGAAAATATCTCTTGTCACGTCATAAAGTGGTGGAATAAGTTTTTATGACGTCACAAAAATGGCGCGCGACTTAGGGTTAGATTTTGTCGATTATTTCAAAAACTATTTAGTCGATTTAAGCAAACAAGGTGTCATATGATTGATATTTTCATGCTTAATAAAATATGTAAATCTTCCTTCAACCAAAAAGTTAAATAAAAGCCAAATTTATTTTTATTTACATTTCTAACACGCATTAATTTACATTATTAATTATGTTAAACTTTATTGCACAATAATAATAAAATAAGTCCAAAAGGCGCACTTCATGCTTTAAGGCATTCTGTTCCAGTCAACCATAGGGCAAAACAGAAATTTGCTATGGTGTGTGCAGTGAGATAAAGGATTGTGAAATGATTAGTCTCTCTCACGGCCGTGTTATCATTTTCCCGTAGCCATTCAAGCTATTTTCGACGCCCTCTAATTTTGGTATTCTCAGTGAAAAAGAAGTCATAACACAAGGAAGACATATTCTCAAAATCATTAAATTTTTACTTACTTATAATTTAAGAATTATTGCAAGTCTAAGTTCCTTAGTTTTATTACTGACTGACTATTATATGACAGATCATACGAATTCTAACTCTAGCTAATCCACAAAAGCTCCAAATTTTGAATACATCTAAGTATTAGAGCTATAAAGCCTCTGAAAATCTTAACATACTGCAATGTCAGCCGGGTTGCCTGGTTTTACAAACTTTACAAGTACATTGCAATCCCATATAAAGAACTGCAAAGTTACATTTTCAGTTGATAACATTTTGATCTTTTTTGACCATAGTAGTTGATAGTAAAATAAAGGGTGGTTCATGGGTGAGAATAGGTATGGGAATGTGCACGGCAAGAACGTGGAAGGAGAAAAGGGAGCCTTACTTACAAAAAGGAATGAGATCCCATTAAAAACATAACATGTGAAAAAACACAAGACTGGCAATATTTACTGTTCTTAGACCGCAAAAAGTATCGATATCTAAAGAAAACCAAGCCGGTGTCCTTAGAACTCAATCCCCACTGGAGTTTACTAACAACAGTGCATTGTGGCCGTTTCAATATTAGATGTCTATATTTTTATAATAAATAAAATGATTTCGCAGTTGCACAGGACAATTAAATAGAAACGCAAGTCTATCTAACGATATCGGATTATGTACCTAATTTTCCCGACGATATACATATTTTTAGCTGTGGAAACGCCAGATCATTCTATTCCATACAACCTTTGGGTGCTTGACATAATGCAAAAGAATAATTCGTTCACTCCGAACTTCTCTGTTTGTATGCTAGTTGTCGGAACTCCTTAAATTTAAATAAATAAATAAGTTAACCTTGATACCCGCACTAGGCATGCCTATATCGCGGAGACCAATATCACATGTTATGACAATATATGCTATAACCGGTTGACAAATTAAAGATTTATTTTTTAAAGTATGATGTTGTCTACAACCAACACATATTACTTAAGCTAATTTATTATAACTATACTTAAGTAAAAGTGCATCAAATTAACTCTAAGCTTATTTTGACTAACGAAGGTCTAACTTTTTCTGATTTGGATAATATCTTCAGTATATTCATAGGTGAAGCTGGCTAGCCATTGCTTTTGCTTTTGTAATGACTTGTTTGGCTTTAAAAACGGGTTTATCTTTAATGTCTAACCCGCTTATTCATAAACGTGTTTCAAACCTCATTTAGTTAAAATGTATTTTGTCTGTTTCTAACAAACACAACTGTCAATGTGACAGATAAGGACAAAAGATGATTTAGTTAAATGAGGTTTGCAATACGTTTATGAATAAGCGGGTAAGTGTCTAGTCACGGAATTATAAACAAAACTAGATATATACGGTTCAAATCGTTTTGCAAAGGCAGTATTCACGGACGAAACCTGTGTTCGATACACTCTTCGTTTCAAGTATTTGCTTGTGCTTATCAACAACAATTAATTTTGAGTAGGTAAATTGACGAACCGTCAACACCTCGGACTTTTTATATAGTAAAAGTGTGGAATACCGGAAGGGTTTCTTTAACATTGTTTTAAGGACAGCACGCTGTGCTCTTTCGGCCTCGATGATAACTGTTTTACAAGAGCTGCCCCAACAGCGTAAAATACACTACTTATTGATAAAATGTGTAATGATAAGGCTAAATAAAGGTAAAGATTATTACATATGCACATATACTACATATTCAAATATTTCTTTACAATATGTAGAGTTAGAAATTAGGACTTAAATATGAGACTAATAATTACACAATCCTTTTATCTCACTGCACACACCATTGCAAATCTCTGGTTTACCCTATGGTTGACTGGAACAGAATGTCTTAAAGCATTAAGTGCGCCTTTTGGACTTATTTTTTTATTATTGTGCAATAAAATTTAACATAATTAATAATGTAAATTAATGCGTGTTAGAAATGTAAATAAAAATAAATTTGGCTTTTATTTAACTTTTTGGTTGAAGGTAGATTTACATATTTTATTAAGCATGAAAATATCAATCATATGACACCTCGTTTGCTTAAATCGACTAAATATTTTTTGAAATAATCGACAAAATCTAACCCTAAGTCGCGCGCCCTCTTTGTGACGTCATAAAAACTCATTCCACCACTATATGAAGTGACAAGAGATAGTTTAATAATCAGTAGCTTATGCTGATTCCAACGATACCACTTGTTGGTATAAACCTTTTCAGTCCTACGAAGAATTCTCCGCTTCAGCTTGGCCACCCCACTATATATGGATCTCAAACCCGCACTGGCTTCAGGACTGTTTGTATATTGTAGTCATCCTGAACATGATAGGGCTAGGCACTTCTACTTATATTACTGTTCTACCAGCCCTCTGACATTACATAAACGCACCATAAGGAATGTGGGATCAATTAGGATAGAGCTGCGCCCTTACAGAAACGAACAGAAAACTAGATTAAGGTAGAATATAACTGTAACCCTCGCAAAAACAAACTGCTGTTAGAAATAGTTAGGTTAGGTTAAAACTGCGACCTGTTAATGCTGCTGCAATGACGTAGCAGCAGCGCCATGGCATCCTTACTTAACAGCTGCTATGTGGAATGCTATATTACTAGTGCTAGCAACACTAAATAAATACTTACCTTCAGGAAAGTCCAGCATGATAGCGACCTGCCTCGAGTTCCCCGCGTACGCGGCCAGGTGCAGCGGCGTGCGGCCCAGCTTGTCCAGCCTGTGCTTCTCGGCGCCATGACGTAGCAGCAGCGCCATGGCGTCGCCGCCTGCTAGTGCTGCCATGTGGCACGCTGATACGTTTCCGAGACGACATGTCGCGTTGGGGTTGGCGCCGTTTTGGAGGAGCCTAGAAATATGATACTCAACCACTAGGTATTGAACTCCTAATAAGGTCTAATTTTCCTTGTGAAGACAAATGACTATCGCTTAGTTAAAAAAACTAGTGCTTGTGGTAAGTATCGATAATGCTCTTGAGCAATAATGATGAAACTTGATGAGCCTAAAGCCCCGGTGTCGTCTTTGGACTTCGGGGTCTTAACAAACTAAAGGGTAAGAGCCATACAAACACTAAGTTATTAGGTGGATTTAATTTGATCTTCAAGACAGCGAGAAAGCAGGTCTACAAAACTTAAATATAAGATCGTGCTGATCAAAGGAACAACGACGAGAGGGATTATCAATTCTTGCTTTCAAATCACCACCACGTGTAATCCGTCTCCAATAAGTGCAGGTAAAAAATTACAAGAGGAATAAAGAAGATGGGTCAGGCCGTAGTTTTTGCCACAAATAGCGCAAAGGTGACGTAAAATATTCTACGATTCGGTCGCGCAGAGTGACGCAAAATAGTTAAGGTTTGCGCATACATTGTATGATTTTTACGTAATATATTTTAAATGAACATTCGATTGTTAACCGAGGGATGGAAAGAACCCACCACAGCCGAGATATTTTGGCGCTCATAGTTAGGTAAAAAAAAAAACACGATTTGGTATGGTAAGGTTACATTTTTAATCACTGCAGACAAAAGGCTGAACGGTCCACCAAATGGAACTATAGAAACATGTCAAATTGCCAAATACTAAGAGATTCCATAGGATTTGACTGAAAACGTCACTTTCAAATAGTTCCATGGTGATCCACGGTTCCGTTTGGTTGATTATATATAGCAAACTTACACCCGGAAACCGCAAACCTATGTGTGCATGAACCTTTATTCGGTAGCGCAATATCACTGGTATCGCAAAGTGGCATAATGGCGACCGTGGCGCAAAGAAAATCTATAATAACTCTATGAATAAGCTCTTTTTTTTAGTTAAAATAACCTAGGAAGATTACACACGCCTTACTTAATAGAGCACAATAACAATGACAGACATTAATTTAAAACTTATCTTGAAATCTCAAAAAATGCACGCCGCGAAAAATGTGACACTTTTCACTCCGAACAAAGTTTACATCGGTCTGATAGTGCCCCTTGTATACAAAAAGAAACCGCAAATCGATGTACAGTTTAGCCGTTTGGCACACGCATACTAGAGGTCAAAACAAAATTTTTCATCCGCAGTTCTTAAAAAAAAATCCCTTAGGAGGGGGATGCTGATTCATAATTTTTTTTGTATGGGAAAAAAAAATTTTTTTTTCAAAAACCTATCGTGTGTGGTATCATATGAAAGGGCTAATAGAGGCGGTTCTAATAATATACCACATCATTATATTTCAGCCATTTTTTTTTAATTAAAACAAAAATAATTTTCAAAACATACCAAGTTTGGGCTCCCCCAGATACGATATGGCTGGTTTTTTTTTGGTACTTTATATCAAAAATGATAATAGATATCCTCATATCTAACCCCAAGAAAGCAATTTTGAAAATAATTTCATTTAGTATTTTTTTTTAATTTTTCAATATTATCAAGTAACGCAGTACAAAATGTACTGGAGTAGGACTATAGTAGAACTCTACTTCAGTACATTTTGTACTGCGTTATTTTGTAATATTGAAAAATAAAAAATAAATACTTCATGAAATTATTTTCAAAATTGCTTTCTTGAGGTTAGATATGAGGATATCTATTATCATTTTTGATATAAAGTACCAAAAAAAAACCAGCCATATCGTATCTGGGGGAGCCCAAACTTGGTATGTTTTGAAAATTATTTTTGTTTTAATTAAAAAAAAATGGCTGAAATATAATGATGTGGTATATTATTAGAACCGCCTCTATTAGCCCTTTCATATGATACCACACACGATAGGTTTTTGAAAAAAAAAAATTTTTTTTCCCATACAAAAAAAATGATGAATCAGCACCCCCCTCCTAAGGGAATTTTTTTTAAGAACTGCGGATGAAAATTTTTGTTTTGACCTCTAGTATGCGTGTGCCAAATGGCTAAACTGTACATCGATTTGCGGTATTACTGTAAAATTAGACTCGTACACCGTGCACTATGACAAAAATATAGCCGCTGTCGCCTTATTGACCATACACAAAGCTGCTTTGGTGTTGCCACTATTCAGAATACAAATACTACCAAAGCTTAAAGGCCACGAAACGGGCATATTGGTTGCGCAAAAAATAGCGCAGAGAAATGGCTGTTTTCGTTTTTTTTATTTCATGTACGAAAATTAATGTACTTTCTTAGGAAACACGAAACGATATTCAAAAGGGGGCTAGGTAACTATTATTTGATAACGTCAAATCAAACAGATCATGAAAATGTTGTCTTTTTTTTAATTTTAATGGATGCGCAAAGTGCACCCGACTGAAGCGGATTTGCATTTTTTATGAAAATTTCGTTGTTTTTATTTTTTAAAGTCGTATAACTTTGCAAATATATCAATTTATTTAAATATCTCCAGTGGCCGTGGGTAAACAGGTCTTCAGAAATACAATGCTATGGTTAATTACTATATAAAATGATTACAGTAAAAAAAATAAGTAGCGGACCGAAATCTGAACTTTTTTCGGCAAAAACTACGGCCTGACCCAGATATCTCTTGATGATGACGCACCTCTCTACTTCCTCAATGTTATGACTTTCAATGGCCTCCAGCAATTCCGTATTAAGCCTGCGCAGGCGTCGGTCGCTGCGGCGCCATTTCTTCTGGAATGAGGTCGCTGTCTCCGTCTGAGGGGTCGGGGTGGGGGTGCTGGCTTGGGATCCTGGTGCTGGTGGCGGTGGGATGACCACAGAGAGGGGTGGTCTCCTGAAAATGAAATTATAACAATCATAATACGTAGTAAGGCGTGTTGTGCTTCCAAATCTGTTGAATTTGCAGAAAATGCATATTTTATGATGCATTTGTCAGATCTGAATATCAGGAAACACCTTTTACTTAAACTTCTAAACTCCAAAAATCAGGGTTTTAGCCGGCGCCTTTGGTCGGTTGGTTGGTGGGCAGTAAAAAAATTGATTGGTGGATAGTGGATTCGGTCATTTTGTTTTCTAAGTTGATGCTTTGATTGTGCTAAATTGCAAAAACAAATGATTTTCTTAATCTGACGGATTCAACTTTCGACCATCGTTAATCTCAATCCCGCCGTCCATTTTGTCAGATTATCGTACTGCATCATTAGTGACACGTCAGAAGCCTCCAGTTTCAATATCTGACGCGTTCGAGCAAGTAACTACCTACATGCGACCTTTGTTTGCTTAAAAGCTTTGAAAGCCTATAGAAGATACCCCCCAACGATGAAAGTACCTACATAAACTTATATAAACTTTTTTTTTACGATGGTTTCTTCAAAATAGCCTAGGTCCTGACGACGCTCAAGTGACTGCAAATTTAGCATCACGGGCTCCCCTACTATAGTAACGGTTCAAAGATTTGAAAGAACGCTTACTCTGGCACCAGCGTAATTTTCTTTTTGACTCCAACGACGTCCCGACCCTGACCAGGGCTAGTCCGGGCATTACCGGCGTCCTGATCAGGGTTTCCCAGCGTTTGCACAGCCTGGTTTGGGCTTGGGTTTCGAGTGCCTTGCCCGGGGCTGGGAGTGTTCCGGCTAGCCTGGCCTGGGCTAGCCTGACCAGGGTTCTGGCCGCTGGTATTCTGGCCTGGGCGGCGAGGCCGAGACAGTAGGGGACGGAGCTGTGTCGCATCCTTGTCAGCATCGCCGCGTTCCACGTCTGTAAAAAGACACATTTTGCGTTAGGAATGACAAACTTACAAATTTGTTTTATTATGAGACTGACCAGTGATTGAACGTGAAGACAGAGCCCAAGATGATGGAACTCACCGGTTCAATAACGCCTATTTACTTGCTTTAAAAAGACCGAGATCGTATTTGTTAGGGAATATAGATGGCTGGATGGATAGGATGGTTTGAAAGACTTTTTGGAACTTATAGCAGTGATATTTTACATTATAACAACAACAAAGTGACGAAGCGCGCAATTAAGTGACATACCTCATGTGACAGGTACTCAAACCTTAAACTCGTATTTCAAATCGTACGAGAAGAATGTAAACAAACTTAACGCAAGTTCTGCTCTGAATTCTCAGAACAGTCTGAACCCTGGTAATCGTTTCACTAACGTAACGTAGGCGATTATCACACTGACGCCGCATACGAATCCGTCGCCAGTGTGATAATCGCCGTAACGATTGCGTTTGCGTCAGGTCTTAATTTGTATGGGATTTTTAAGAGTCGCCAGGACGCTCGCGTTCCCATACAAACGTAGTTTAGCTCTCATTTTAAAACGACATGCTTTAGAACCACGACATTTGGCATGGGTATTCTAGTAGTACAGATCTATGTCGGTAATTCGTTTTCGTTACTAAAAATTGTACAAAGAAAATACAGCCAGATACAAATTTACATACAAAACTTATTTTTGCTATATTTTCTTTGTATTACAATTTTTAGCAACGAAAACGAATTACCGACATAGATCTGTACTGTCAGAATGCCCATGCCAAATTTCGTGGTTCTAAAGCATGTCGTTTTAAAATGAGAGCTGAACTACGTTTGTATGGGGACGCGAGTTCACGCGAGCGTCCTGGCGACTCTTAACACAGCACACCAAGCGGAACACATCGAAAACTAAATCACCGAGTAGGGTAGAGATACTTCATAGATGGTTTAGTTTCCGATAAGTGTGCTGTGTTAAAAATCCCATAAATTTTATTTTATATTTTATACATAAAAGTTACGTTACGTCAGTGAATCAATTACACTAAGGGTTCTGAAATACCTTCACTATCCAATTGTCAATGTAAAGAATTCAAAGTAAACTTGTGTCAAGTATATTTTGCGTGTGATTTGAAATAAGAGTTTATACGCGCCCGATACGCGACGAAATCTTTATTAAAAGTATTTTTTTATAATATACTTATTATTCTTAATTACTTACTTCAAAACTCGTATTAAATCATCATTACCTATTTACCTAGTAAGATTTATTGAAAAGTTGGATATAAGTTGGTAAAATTGAATGAACACATTATGAATGAATTTCATTCATATATTTGCCCAGATATGCTATGCATGCATGCAATGATGACTCTGTAGGTACCTACCTATAAGTAGGCACCACTTTATCTCTGCTCTGAGTATGTAAGATTCGTAATTTCATTAGGAAAATTATATTAATAATATTAATATCATGAAAGTATCAAATATCCAAAAACATGGTACATATATATAACTAGCGGCCCGCCCCGGCTTTGCACGGGTGCAATTATACATATAAACCTTCCTCTTGAATCACTCTATCTATTAAAAAAACCGCATCAACATCCGTTGCATAGTTTTAAAGATATACATATAAGCATACATAGGGACAGACAGCAGGAAGCGACTTTGTTTTATACAATGTAGTGAAGGGCCTCCTAGCCTATAGTATCCTCCTAGCCTATAGTCGGTACTGTCGGTATACCGTCAGTGGCGGTGGGTCAAAATCAGTAGGTATAGTGACCCTGCCAATGAAGCAGGAGGTCCCGGGTTCGAATCCTGGTCAGGGCATTTATTTGTGTGTTTATCACGGATATTTGTTCCTGAGTTACGGATATGTATTTAAGTATTTATCTATATATCTATCTATTATATATATCGTCGTCTAATACCCACAACACAAGCCTTATTGAGCTTACTGAGGGACTAGGTGAATGTATATGTATGATTGTCCCATGATATTTAATTATTTATTTATAAATAAATTTTAACTTGGTATTTTAGATTAGTCATAGTTTGATAAAATTACCTGCCGAAAACAATGAGGAAAAAACACCTTTAGTGCACATTTCTGAACTAACACTCACTATCTAATTTAATTTATTAACACTCTACAAACAAAACTTCAAACACTCCATAAAACTACAACACTACACAGTCATAAGGTCATAACTCAATAAAATGATTCCCTCCAAATAAAACTACATTACATATTTACACTTTCAACTTTTATAACTGAGCCGGCATAGGAATATTTACCAAATTGCACTTACGACTAATTATATTTAACCGATTTATCTGACACTTCTAAAAACCACCTTGACTAGAAAATCTTAAGATTCATTTCAGTTAACACAGTTTTTGAGGTTATGTCCCTCATTTACTCCGGTATTTTTAACGTCCAAACCTGAGTAAAGTTGATAAGGAACTAAATACAAGTGCCTATTACAAACTTAAGATTATTGTCGGCTAACTTATTAACTAAACACTATCTCGTACATCATTGGCCGTGTTTGTCAACTGATGACGCCCCCCTCAAACGCAATGATAAGTTGGTACTATTAAGTATACAGTGCAGTCATTCCTCAAGCTATATTCGGACAGTCATCTCTGTCAAGGTTAAGTTGGTATGGAAAACTAAACAATAGTTAAACTTTTGTGCACAGTCATTAAACTCATATGTATAGCCGTAAATCCTCCCAACATAGTTGTTAGACGGTGGGTCAAAAAGTTTCTTAATCAAGCCGGTGCTGAATTTGGTTAAAATTTCTTCATAAGCTGTAGGATAACTGCTTAGACGCCTGAAACTTAGGCAAGCCGACGGGAATCGTGATGGTAGGTAGGTTAGGTTCGTTATGTAACTTCAGATGCCCGAAAGGTAAATTACCCAGAAACAGGAGCCCCGTCTAGTAAGGGAATTTAATCACTCTAAAGAAATTTAATTTCGAATAAGTAATCCTTTCTTAGTGGAGCTTCCGTCATAAAATTAGCAAGCGTCGAACTATTGTTTGATATTAAAGTACTGGTTCTAAAGTGTAAACTGTGCAAAGTGTGTAAATTGACATGCCATGGGATGCCATCGACCATTACGAGAACCTACTTTCGGCATATAAAATTGGATACTCGTTAACGAACAAAGTCAATGAAAAACTCATGGTAGTGCCTTGCAAGTTTCACACGTAGACGTAGGGTAGGGTATAGCAGCATTAGCAGCATAGCAGCAGCAGCTAAGCGGGTGAGGTGTTCAAAATGATCTTGACATCACTATATGAAAACTGGTTTTTTTATAGGTGGTTACCTCAAGGCCGTTAGCTAGCAGGGAGCATTATGGGGCAATGCCACATAAAACACCATTGCCCGACTTTAAGAAGCACCATCGATGATGACAATAAGGTAAATGTCCAAGTACCTTAGAATAGAATAGGTCATGCCCTAGTGGCGGCGCGTCCATAGAACACGATTCCCGTCGGCTTGCCTAAGTTTCAGGCGCCTACAGCTCATGAAGAAATTTTAAGCCAAATTCAGCACCGGCTTGCTGAATTATTTTTAACCCACTGCCACTGTGCCCCACCTTTGATTACCACTATCTTAACTTGATCGTGAATCATCATGCTCGCAATATTCACTTTTCCTGTGTGTGCGTATCTGAGTGTGTGTGTGTGTGTGTCCTTAATGAGCAGTCCATAATTTTCGAACGAGCGGAGCGTAAGCGAAGATCGTTCTTACAAACAACAACTGTCGCCTGGCTACTGGGACGTCTCGGCATTTGGATGGCTTTTTGATTTAAATAGTTTGTCCGACGATAACTTTAGTAACGATTTTCCAATCTTAATGAAATTTGTTGGGGTTGTAGCAGAGACCAACAAAATTTGCGAGTTCGTATATGAGCTGGATTGAGACGGGAGTTCTGAAATTAGAAGGCCTAAAAAGGTTTTGTAAAGGAGTAGAAGGAAAGCGCCGGAACCAGCCCCGCCCTAGCCCGCCCTAGTCCGCCCTAGCCTGCCGCCCGCCCAAACCCGTGTGCCCGTATGTTCAAACCTATAAAAAAAAAAAAAAAAAAAAAAAAAAAAAAAAAAAAAAAAAAAAAAAAAAAAAAAAAAAAAAAAATACCGGGTCACTTAGAACGTTTGCGCTATGTCTCCACACTGTCAAAACACTCCTTGTACGACTTCTGTGACTCTCTACATGCACAAAGCACGCTTAATTACACCCCAATAAAACCCTTCGCTCGCATCTCTATTGTCTTATTGTGTTGTGCCTTCGACTCCCGACTCCCATTGTTCTCGGAGCACGGGTTCAGGACCATAATAAAACCCTTACCTTGCGACTTACGTTTGCCTTTCTCTTTTCGTGATAGTACTATAGGTATTTTAATCAGGTACAGATATAGCTCTGGAATAATCAAGACTATTCATAGGTATACGTATTAGGTCATACAGGGTTTCCATACCTACACTTTTTTACTATGTGTACAGTTTTCGTTTCATACAACCCTTACCTTGCGACCTTGCGTGTGCTATAGGTATTTTAATCACGTACAGATATAGCTCTGGAATTATCTAGACTATTCATAGGTATAGGTATTAGGTCATACAGGGTTTCCATACCTACACTTTTTTACTATGTGTACAGTCTTCGTTCATACAACCCTTACCTTGCGACCTTGCGTGTGCTATAGGTATTTTAATCACGTACAGATATAGCTCTGAAATAATCTAGACTATTCATAGGCATAGGTATTAGGTCATACAGGGTTTCCATACCTACACTTTCTTTACTATGCGTACAGTCTCCATTTCGATCAATAGCGATACTACGTAATGTTTGTCAAATGGTATTTTAACTTACTTCTCCTTATTCCCTTTAATATATTTTAGGTATTCATTTTGATGTCATACTTTAATTAATATTTATCAAACTTCCTGAAACTTTGTCAGTTTTAATTAAATATCTGACTTAATTAATATTTTTCAAACGTATTAGTCCTTTATCACTTTTAAATATGTTTGATATCATCATTTAATTAATACAGTTTTATTTTTGATATATATTTATCCTATCTTATTTCATACCTCTTGTAGTGAGTAAGTTACATACTTGCGATCTTATTTTATAGTTTGAATTAAGCATATCTACCCAAACTTAGTACCTCTGATTTATTATACAGCTTGTTTTTACATACACATTTTAATTTGTTTTTTAATATGATAATACCTAAACTAATAGTATGTTATTTGTATTTATTTTTAAGCTTTAAATTCTCTTGTTAACTGACTTGATATAATTCCAAATATTGTGATCTAATGTGACAATATTTGTGTACTTGAAATCATTGTTATAACAGCGTGATTGCTTTATTGGCCAACCGTAGGTATATTGTATTTTATGCTCTCAAGGGATTCATTGTTTCCTATTATTTTTAATATTTTGGGTTTTGGTTAAAATTACGTCTGTATTGAAGATAGAAGATGAACTTGTACAGACATGATTCAAACGGCAATTTCTGTCTACTTGCTTTCATTATTATAAGGGGTTGATTGCGTTATTTATAAAGGTCCATTATGTTTCATGTTCTCAAGGGATTTATTGTTTCCTTTTATTTTTTATATGTTGAGTTTTATCCTTCTAAAGTCATAAAACGCCCCCTGAAATTTATTGTTACAGTTCTTGTGATCTAAGAAATTTATTAGACAAAGGTTTTTTCATTTTTCTATTTAAGTGTTTGTTATAAAGACTGCTCTTAAACAATAGCTTTTATAATTTTTCTTTGAAGAAGGCGATCAAATACTTTGTATTAGTTTCCAAGAAACATATAAATCATTAGATTTTGAAGTTACACGTGATTTTTATAAAAAGAGAATACACAAACAAAAATGTCGTTTAAATTCTTTTGATAATTCAATCTTTTGTTCCATTACTTCGGTTGCAAACAAAAAATCGGACAGCAGGTAACACACTCCGAAATCCTGTTCAGACTTGCCTTGGTCGTCTTTCCCCACCAGCGCCGTAAGGTTTTTTTTAACCCAAATTTATATAAAAAGGCCGATGCTGGAGGTAAATTTTAGAAATGAAGTGAGCTGCGAATCGCGTGTTCAAGTAAGACGAAACGAAAAATATTTAATATTGACTTACGAGAATCTTCTTTTATTAATGTGCATTTCATATTACAAAGTGTGTGCTTGTTATTGGAAATGACTGGACATGGAAATTGGAAGTGATAATTATTGTGATGTTGAAATTAATCAACTGTGTGAAGAAGTTGAGAAAGAATATTATGAAGACCTAGAAATATTTAATTTGTGTCAATCTCTAAGTCAACAAAATTATGAAACGTAAGTGAATCATTATATTTTATTAATCATAAGTTTTTTCTGTATGGCACCTAGTTTGAGATGAATGTTTTAAGTTCAATCTTGTAGAAACATGTTTCTTTGCCTGACTTACAGGTACGGAGGGGATAGGGATATATAAGGGGATCCCTAGTATTAAAATTATTCATAGCTATTTGAAGTTTCAGTGTTTTGTGTCTGTGGTGTTGTGTTTTTAATTTTGCATCATGTCGTTTTCTAATGAGCCTAGATTAGAGCGTAGCGAGATAGCAAGTCTTAACAAAGATCTAATTGTGCGAAAGTTTCATAAATATATTAGACTGTGGTATATTGATGGCCTATTACCTGATGCACTTCTCGAAGACCAAGACATTAAACCGTATTATACACCATGTGATGGTCATAAAGAAAGGAGGCATCAGGATGTCATGTCAATATCAAATACTGATGTAATAGACGGAGTCCTGTCAATGCAAGCGTACTGTTTGCATTGTAAGAAATATTCAAGTTAGTATTCTATGGTCCTTCATGTTTAGTAATTATAACTTATATATATTTATATTGTATTGTAATATTAAATTTTATTTCTTTAGATCTCAACAAGTTGGAGAAGGAATGAAACTGGCCACAGCGGATCTAGTGTCTGAGGTATCAGCAAAGAAGAGTCCTCCTTCAACCAGCCGTGATTCAGGATCAACTTCAACGACATCAGCTTCCTGTATTGATGTAAGCACAAAAAATAATAACAAAATTGAATGTTCTGTGTGCCATGTATCTGTAGTAAAAAGATATTTAGCAAACCATTTGAAAAGCAATAACCACAAAAACAATGTTCTTAGTTCAGATAGAGAACTAATTAACGTGCAACTTATTGAAAATGCATTCCGAAACAGGGTTGCTACTTACAGAATATCAAGGAATACAAATGATAGTCAATTCTTTGAAACACCTGAATCCTTTTTAGAAAAAAATAAAGATACAATTTTCACCTTATTAAATCGTTCAGTTGCAAATCATTGTGCTCTAAAAGTAAATTTTATTCTAAATGCAAATTTTTATCAACATACCAAAGATTTAAGAAATACATTTGATTTTCAATTACCCAATCAACTTTTTAATGAGAGCAGTGATAAAAATATTTTTTTCGTATCTCTAGTAAATGAAATAACAGAGAGATTAACAAACTTCGAAAGAAAAGATAGTGGATGGAGTTTAGTAAACATAAATCACTTAGATGTTAATGTTAATAAATATAAACCACTACGTGGTTCTTCATATATTGAACTACCACGTGATATAGCAAACAAAAAAGCAGTAATAAACATTAAAAACAATGATCATGAATGTTTCCGTTGGGCATTGCTATCTGGTTTATACCCACCTAAAAATAATCACACTAATAGGGTGACTTCTTATGTGAAATACAAGGAGAAATTGAAGTTTGGTGATATTCCTTTTCCGGTCAAGCTAACTGATATCCATAAATTTGAAAAGTTAAATGACTTAAGTATTAACGTGTTTGGTTTGGAGTATAATTCACAAAATAAAAGACATGATATTATAGGTCCGTTACACTTTACTAAATGTAAAAAAACAATACACTTTAATTTGTTATATGTAACAAAGGGGAATAGAGGACATTATTGTCTAATCAACAATTTATCTAGATTAGTATCAGCTCAAATAACTAAGTCACAACATGCTGTTCATTTATGTGATGGTTGTCTAACAAACTTTTCTTCTAATCAGAATTTAGTAAAGCATCAAAAGAATGATTGTTTTCATATATGTACCAATTTACCCACCGAAGAGGACAAAAAGAAAGATTGGTTTGATGAAATGACTTCTTCTAATCAACTCAATTTCAATAATTACGAGCGTAAATTACGGGTTCCTTTTGTTGTGTACGCGGATTTTGAGGCATTTTTAAATCCTATTCACCCAGAACAATTTAAAGAACAGTGCACTAATGATAACAGTCACCCCCCATCATCCGACAGTGATAAAGATTATGAAGATGATGATGATTCAGTAGCTGATAAAATCAAACGTAAAAAAAGACGTATAGACATGCGTTCTTCAACCACTAACATTCAAAAACATCAAGTATATAGTTTTGGGTACTATATTAAATGTGTATATGATAACAAGTTATCAATTTACAGAACATATAAAGGGGAGAAGTGTGGTGAAACATTTATGAAATATATTAAAAATGATCTAGAGAGTATCTGTAAAAAGAATACATTTTCGAAGCCCCCTTTACCCCTAACAAGTCTAAACAAAGAACACATTGCACAAAGCAACACCTGCTTTATTTGTAATACGTGTTTAAATGAAGATTCCTGTGTTTCCTATAATTGGCATACCGGAGTTTATGAAGGTGTTGCACATTCACTCTGCAATGAAAAGTACAGGCCCCAAAACTTTGTACCGGTGTTTTTTCATAACCTAAGTAATTATGACAGTCATTTTATAGTACATGGACTTAATTTTGAGGATGGTGATATAGAAATAATCCCACAGAACAAAGAAAAATATATTTCCTTTTCAAAAATGTTAAAAGTGAATAACCGTACAGTGAAATTAAGATTTGTCGATTCTCTTAAATTCATGTCTAGTAGTCTTGAAAAATTAGCTAAAAACTTAACAACAAACCAATTCCACGAACTAAAATTAAATTTTCCAAGTGAAGAAGACCATAAGCGCTTGATACGTAAGGGCGTTTATCCATATGAATACATGACATCATTTGATTGTTTAAACCTGACCGCTCTTCCTCCTAAGGATGAATTTTATAGTTCTCTGACTAATAACCACATTTCAGATCAAGATTATGAACATGCTTTGGATGTGTGGAATCACTTTCATTGTCAAAATATGGGGGACTATTCAGATTTATATTTGAAAACAGATGTTTTGTTACTAACTGATATATTTGAAAATTTTAGAAATGTTTGTCTTAAGACCTATGGTTTGGATCCAGCTCATTATTACACCGCCCCAGGATTAAGTTGGGATGCCATGTTAAAAGTTACAAAAGTAAAACTTGAACTTTTAACGGATATTGATAAAATAACTTTCATAGCTAAAAATATTCGAGGGGGTATATCTCAATGCAGTCACAGGCATGCAAAGGCTAACAATAAATATATGTCGGACTATGAACCAAACGAACCGTCTTCTTTTCTCGTATATTTAGATGCAAATAACTTGTATGGGTGGGCAATGTCCCAATTTCTTCCTACAGGTAGATTTGAATGGGTGGATGTAGAGACGAATTTTAATATTGCGGATGACGCTGATCATGGATTTATTTTAGAAGTAGACATTGAATACCCTGAAAAATTACATGATTCACATTCAGATCTACCATTCTGCCCCGAAAACGTGTGTTTAGGTAATTCTAAAGAGAAAAAATTGATACCAAATCTAAACAAGAAAACCAACTATGTAATTCATTACAGAAATCTCAAACAGTGTATACAAAACGGTTTAAAATTACTTAAAATCCATAGAATATTACAATTTGAACAGTCACCATGGATGAAGAATTACATAGATTTAAACACCTACATGCGATCCCAAGCGTCTTCTGAATTCGAAAAAGATTTTTATAAGTTAATGAACAATTCAGTGTTTGGCAAAACTATGGAAAATGTAATGAAGCGAGTTAACATCAAATTATTAAATCACTGGGAAAATCGTGGTAAATCTCAAGGAGTTCAATCTCTGATTGCGAAGCCTGAATTCCATAGTTTATCTGTTTTTTCGAATGACTTAGTAGCTGTTCAATTAAAAAAAACTAAAGTTTTTTACAACAAACCAATCTATCTTGGTTTTTGCATTTTAGATCTGTCTAAAACTTTAATGTATCAATTTCATTACAATTATATGAAAACCAAATATCACAATAATCTAAAATTGCTTTACACAGATACTGATAGTTTGCTTTATCAAATATACACCGAAGACTTTTTCAATGATATAAAATCGGAACTAAATTTATATTTTGATACATCTGAATACCCAGAGAACAACGTGTATGGCTTCCCTCTGGTCAATAAAAAACAATTGGGTTTTTTTAAGGATGAAAACAATGGAGAAATATTTAAAGAATTCATTGGTTTACGCTCAAAAATGTATGCCATAGATGTACAAAATAAGGACATTAAAGCTAAAGCTAAAGGTGTCAATAAATGTGTAACGGAAACATATAATCTCGATAGCTTTAAAAAATGTTTATTTAAGAAAAAAATTAAATATGATACAATGTTGCGTTTCAAATCAATTAAACATATTCTATTCACACAAAAAATTACCAAAATAACGCTTTCCCGTAATGACACGAAACGATATATATTAGAAAATTCTATTGATACTCTTGCGTGGGGTCATTATAAAATTCCTCACGATGTACTTTGAATTGTATTTCATTTACACAAAACATCCAATAAAATGTCTATTTTTGTGTAATGTGTATATTATTATTTTTGTAAATTTTATAGGTTAGTTTAGTAATAATAAAATAAATGTATTAAATGATAAGGAAAATCTTGTAACAATTAAAATTTGTTTTGTGTGTCTTTTTAATAAATGTACTTCTTTAAAAGAAGAAATCAACGAGTAATTTGTCATTTGATTTCAAATCGTTTTCTTAGCAACACCCTTCTCACGTTAATCAAAAAATGATTCATTTTTACCATCCTTTCACTACCATTGTAGCTGGTCCGAGTGGTTGTGGTAAAACATAATTCGTTACTAGTTTTATTGAACATTCCAAAGAAATATGTAATGTTGAGTTTGGTGAAGTGATTTGGTGCTATGATGAAATGCAACCCCTATACAATCTAGTAAATGTGATTTATAATCAAGGAATACCTGATATGTCCATGTTTGATGGACTTAAACCCAAACTAATTATAATAGATGATTTAATGAGGGAATCAGGTGGACGTCTTGTGGATATTTTTACAAAAGGCAGCCACCACAGAAATTTAAGTCTGTTTTATATTACACAAAACATATTTCACCAGGGTAAAGGTCAACGTGATATGTCTTTGAATACAAGTTATTTAGTGTTTTTTAAGAATCCTAGGGATAAAACACAAATACGTCATTTGTCTCGACAAGTATACCCAGAAAACTCAAAGTTCGTTGATGAAGCCTACAAAGATGCTACTAAAAATGCTCACGGCTATCTCATGATTGACCTAAAACAAAATACAGATGATATGTGTCGTTTTAAAACTAAAATATTTCCATTTGATGGCCATTGCACAGTGTATATTCCAAAGAAAGGATTTAAATATAACACGGATCATCAAGTTTTAGTCAGTTCTAAATGATGCATTCGAGGGTGAGCACCTATAAACATTTACTAGAAGCACTAAAGTTACTAAAACCAAAATATCGCACAGCTTTGCTTAAATCCTGTGATGATGAGGAAATCAATATCATTTGTGAATGTATCTATAACGTTCTAAAGGGGAAAATTCCTTTAGATAACAAAGAAAAATCTAAATTAAAAAAATATAAGGATATATTACGAAAATTAATTTCAAAAGGCAAAAATAAGCTTAGAAAAACCGTTATCATTCAGAAGGGGGGTGCATTTTTACCAATCATTTTAGGTGCCGTTTTAAGTGCTTTGGTAAGCTCCTTATCTTAGATACAATGGAGAATACAAAGAAAATGTTGTTAGTTGAACCTGAATTTATTGAAAGACTTAAAAAAAGTGAACACCAGGCTGAAAATTCATCATCCCGTCTAGATGGAGAAATGCAAAAAATTCTTAGAAGGAAAATAAATGATCGTGAAAAGTGGACATTATATTCTCAAGCACTACAACGATTTTTACATTTTGCTGAGGCAGATAGAAGACCATTTAAATTACCGATAGTGATGGATGAAGTGAACCACCTTACTAACGAGAACTACAACGTCTTTTCGAAAGTTAACAAAAAGGAGGAAGACGTTAAAAAAATGGATAATACCCAAAAAGATGAATCATTTACTCAGGACTTAAGTGGAAACCTGAATTTACCTGAATCTGAAAAAGATGTTTATACAACACCTCATGTTGGATCAAGGGTTGAATTACCTAAGCAATATTCTCCATCCTATATTATAGATGTTATACCTAAATCTTACAGGGTAAAAACTCAGACGCTACTGCAAAACATTATTGTAAATAGACCTAAAATTTGGTGGAAGGAGAACGGTGAAGTAGTTATAAATAATCAAACAATACCAAACAGTAATATTCTTGATTTGGTAGGCGATGTGCTTAGACCGCTTAAACGCTCAAAACCAGTTGGATGGGAGGATTTCGCTTGTCTTTTAAATGAGATAAAAGTCCCAGTGTCATGTATTGGTAACCCTTCAACGTTAGATTTTATTAATAAACTTAAATCTGCTGAATCAAACACGTCGCAAGCTTCTATTAGCGCTCAAAACTTATCAATAACAGAAAAAAACGCATCTACTCCTCTATCTACCAAACAAAAAACAAGATCTCAAAAGAAAGTTGATTGGGAGAAATGGACTCCTTATTAGACATAAATAGAATATACTACGATGTATCAAACCCAGCTGGATATAGTAGTTTAAATAATCTTGCAAAGGAAATGAAAGGTCAAATGAATAGAGGGGAAGTGAAAAAATGGTTGCAATCCCAAGAAGCGTACACTCTACATAAACCTGTTCATAAACGTTTTTCGCGTAACAAATACATCCTGTCTAACTACAATGAACTATGGCAAGCTGATTTAAGTGATATGCGTACTTATAGTCAATACAACGATGGTTATAAATATATTCTTTGTGTCATTGATGTATTTAGTAAATATGCATTTGCGAGAGCTATGAAAAAGAAGGATTCTGAGACGGTTAAAACATGTTTTGAAAGCATATTCGCGGAAGCAAATGCAACCCCTAGACATATTCAATCTGATAAGGGTACAGAATTCGTTTCAAAGGTGGTAAGAGATTATTTTACAAGTAAGAACATAAATTATTATACTACTAATAACCCCGACATTAAAGCTAGTATAGTTGAAAGGTTTCAAAGGACTCTTAAAACTAAAATGTGGCGTTATTTCACTCATAATAACACTTACAATTACACCAGTATATTACAAGACCTACTTTATTCATATAACCATACCTATCATTCCAGCATTAAAATGTGTCCAGTTGATGTTAACTCTAGTAATATAAGAACTGTTTGGTGTAACTTATATGAAAGAAAAAAATATAAACAACCGTCTTTAGAAATTGCAAAGTTAAATGTAGGTGATCATGTTAGGATAACTAAATATAAACATATATTCCAAAAGGGTTATGAAACAAATTGGAGTGATGAAATATTTGTCATTGATTCAGTTATCAATAGGTCTCCGTGGATTGTTTATACTTTAAAAGATTTGGAAGGCGAACCAATAATTGGTACATTTTATACCAAAGAATTACAAAAAGTGACCCATCACCCCTCCATCAAATATAAAATTGATAAAATAATACGCTCGCGCCGTATTGGTGGCAGAAAGGAATTGTTCGTGAAGTGGCGAGGTTATCCTAATAAATTTAACTCCTGGATACCGTCTTCAAGCCTAGAAACAATATGAGTGAAAACAGTTTTTACTTAACTTTATTGAGTAATAGCTCATCAGATTATTACACTGATAATACCACTGCGCATTTTTTAACAAAATTACCGAAAACCATTAAACTGGAAGGAGAATGGGTCGTGGGTTTAGTAGAATTCCAATACCCATGTTCCATGTATAATGTTCAAGAACATGAAAATACAATTTATATTAAAAGGAAAATTCGAGGACCTGCAGACAAGACAGATAAAATTGTTGATGCAAAAACTCACATACCAGCTACTTCGTATGATAGTATTGATAATTTTCTTGATGCATTCAATGAAAACCCACAACTAAAAAGCAAAGTTAAGTTTAGATATGACAAAATTACAAAAATGGTGGGGGTATCAACAGATAAAGAAATAGTCTCAGTCACAACAACACCCATATTAAGTTTACAATTAGGTTTTCGACCGAGATCAAATTTAAAAGAAATGTCAATTGGAAAACATCCTGCAAATTTATACTTAGGTTTACCCTCACAAATCTTCGTTTATACTGATATCATTCATCCACAAGTAGTGGGGGATGTTATTACATCATTACTGAGAATAATACCATTAGATCCTACTAAATTTATCTATGGTGCTTACAAAACACATATTTTCTCACCTGCTCATTACGTACCCGTATTACGAAGAGAATTCGATACTATAGAAATAGATATAAGGACAACTACTGGAGCGAGAATACCATTCCAGTTTGGATCTTCTTGCGTGAAGCTACACTTTCAACGGGTAAAATGAATTATAAAAGATCATCTGTGTCCTGCCCGTATGAGCATTACTACTCACATCAAGCTGGTACGGGCATAGGTATTGTTTACAAAGGTGTACCATATCAACGAGGACATGGGATTGGGAGTTTCTTGGGTGGTCTTTTTAGGTCTGTGCTACCATTATTATCAAGTGGTTTTAAAACAGTGGGAAAAGAAACTTTAGACGCAGGAATCGGCCTTTTATCCGATATGGTAAATTCGCGACCAATGGATAGTTCTATTAGATCTCGATTTAAAGAAGCAAGCACCAACTTAAAAAGAAAAGCAGATGAAAAAATTGATTCTTTGATGTCGGGGTCTGGGTATAAAATGTCAACAAAAAGACGTGGACCAGTCATTAACCTAAAAGCATCGAAACGAAGAGGAGGTAAAAGACTTAAGAAAAATAATATTGAAGATATATTTTGTAACTAAAAATGTCTTTCTTACATAGTCATTCATGTGAGTGCGCCAAATCCGAGTTAGACTTATTTGCTCTACCATCAACTCAAACAAGCATTGAAAGTGGTCAGTGGATTCATTACAAACCAATTTCATCTCTAAGTGACGATGGCCCTATCGAGTTTCTTGTTCCCGGGTCAGGAGATGATTACATCGATCTATCACATACTTTGTTGCATATAAATGCCAAAATACTAAATCAGGATGGAACAAAAATAAAAGCTGATGCAAATGTTGCTCCGGTAAACAATTGGTTACATTCCCTTTTTAACCAACTCGATATTTATTTAAATCAGAAACTAATTTCACCTCCAAACAATACTTATGCTTACCGAGCCTACATGGAAAATCTGCTTAATTATGGTCCAGCAGCTAAAAAATCTCATCTGACTTGTGGATTGTGGTATGAAGATACTCCCAACTACATGGACACGGTTGACTCCAATAATAAAGGATTTCACGAAAGAATGGAGTTTGTTAAAGAAAGCAAGGAAGTTGAAATGATCGGTCACTTGCATGGTGATATATTTAACCAAGAGAAATTTCTGATGAATGGTGTAGAAATACGTGTTAAATTAGTCCGTTCGAAAGAAACATTCAATTTAATTTGTCATAAGGATGGTAAATTTAAAGTACAAATAACAGATGCCAGTCTCATTATCAGAAGAGCAAGAATAAATCCGAGTGTATTATTAGCTCATCAAAAAGTACTAGCATCAACAACTGCAAAATATCCAATAACAAGAGCGGAAGTTAAGGTTCTAACATTACCCACAGGTATACAAGGTAAAACGTTGGATAATATATTTCTCGGGCAAGTTCCTAAAAGATGTATTATTGGATTTGTTTCAAACTCTGGGTTTAATGGTAATTTAGCTATAAACCCATTCAATTTTCAACATTTTCATATGAATTCATTTAGTTTGTATGTAGATGGACACGAAATCCCTTCTAAAACTTTGCAACCCTCATTTAACTCTTCAGGTTTAATAGCAACTGCTTACCATACTTTGTTTTCTGGAACTGGTATTCATTTCCATAACGAAGGTAATGCTATAAGCAGATCAAACTATGTGGGTGGTTATTCTTTATTATGTTTTGATTTGACTCCTGATTTATCTGCAAGTTCAACTTCACACTGGAATCTTGTAAGACACGGGAGTGTTCGAATCGAAGTTCGTTTTGATGCAGCTTTAAGTACTACTATCAACTGTATTGTGTATGCTGAATTTGATAACATAATTGAAATAAATAAAAATCGAGATATCACTGTAGATTATAACAGTTAGTAATTAAATAAATACAATGCATTCACACAATTTTATCATTATCCATCGAACATTAACTGTAAAACCATCAGTGTTTAATTAATTATTTTTTATAATAATTATGGATTCAAATGAAATACAATTTTGTATGAATAAAATAAACCCGAGGTTTAAGTCAAATGTTTTTGCTGCAAACCGTATACCTGTTTGGGTAAATTTACCTGCTTTTATTATAAGCAACTTGGACCCGGATTCAAAGCCTGGCTCTCATTGGATCGCAATATACATTGATGTGAATGGATCTGGTGAATACTTTGACTCTTTTGGCCGAAAGCCTACCGGTTATCATAGGTTATTTTTAAATAGAAACTGCAAGAGGTGGTTTTATAACCATAAATCACTTCAAAATTATTTTACCTCCGTTTGTGGAGAGTACTGTTTAGTTTATCTTTATTTTAAGCTTCAAGGGAAAAAAATGTCTGAGTTTTTACATTTTTTTTCTGATAATTCTTTGTGTAATGATTTAGTTTTAAGGAATATGTTTAAACGATTTTTTGTGAAATAAAATAAAGTGTACAATGAAATAATGTTTTTTATTTATAAACATAAGCTTATACAAACATGGTTATACATAAACACTGTATTACAATAAAGACATTAAAAAAAGAGGTTAAAGCTAAACGTTTATGAGTATGCTAAAACTAATTAAAATATCCTACTACCTAAGACATATATAGTAAGGGGGAAAGAAACTAAATAATTACAAAAATAAAAAACTTAATCTACACAATCACAATTCATATCACTGTTTCTTATTGTCTATAAAATATCTCACACAGCTGTCCTTAGAAGATATTTGCTTTGTAGCGTTAAATATTATATTTTTAGCACTCTGTAGTTCACAATCATCTTCTAGAGTGAAATATTTTAATCTCATGTCTGCATGTTTCCAGTGTTCCGTGGGTGGGATGTTTTTAATTTTTTGCACGTCATATATCTCGATTTTAATTAAATGAGATGCATACGCCCCGTCATCATGTCCAGTCGATAAGTTGGAGACGCCATCCGGATAACTTTTACTCACATTAGAAGACCGCTTCAAGACTTTACACTGTTTTTTAGGTTGTTCAAAGAAGCTATCAATATTATTTGCTGCACGTTTCTTTGCGATGGCTTGTTTAATCTTCAAACCAACCGTACCTTCTTCATCGCTTGATTCGTCTTTATTTTCCGGGTAGTAATAATTCTTGAAAGTATTTTCAGATAACTGAAACAATATCAAACAATAATTTATTTAAACACTCACATACACAATTACACAATAGTTAAAAAATGTTATCAACACAATTAAATAATTAAAGAGTAACAGTATTTGAATACTTACATCCATTATCACAAGTATTAGTAAAAACTTCGATATGTAGAAACTTAGAGCTCTTAACTGAACTGGAGATCCGAAGACACTATATAAAAGAAGCCACAGCCTCGGCCTTTTTATATAAATTTGGGTTAAAAAAAACCTTACGGCGCTGGTGGGGAAAGACGACCAAGGCAAGTCTGAACAGGATTTCGGAGTGTGTTACCTGCTGTCCGATTTTTTGTTTGCAACCGAAGTAATGGAACAAAAGATTGAATTATCAAAAGAATTTAAACGACATTTTTGTTTGTGTATTCTCTTTTTATAAAAATCACGTGTAACTTCAAAATCTAATGATTTATATGTTTCTTGGAAACTAATACAAAGTATTTGATCGCCTTCTTCAAAGAAAAATTATAAAAGCTATTGTTTAAGAGCAGTCTTTATAACAAACACTTAAATAGAAAAATGAAAAAACCTTTGTCTAATAAATTTCTTAGATCACAAGAACTGTAACAATAAATTTCAGGGGGCGTTTTATGACTTTAGAAGGATAAAACTCAACATATAAAAAATAAAAGGAAACAATAAATCCCTTGAGAACATGAAACATAATGGACCTTTATAAATAACGCAATCAACCCCTTATAATAATGAAAGCAAGTAGACAGAAATTGCCGTTTGAATCATGTCTGTACAAGTTCATCTTCTATCTTCAATACAGACGTAATTTTAACCAAAACCCAAAATATTAAAAATAATAGGAAACAATGAATCCCTTGAGAGCATAAAATACAATATACCTACGGTTGGCCAATAAAGCAATCACGCTGTTATAACAATGATTTCAAGTACACAAATATTGTCACATTAGATCACAATATTTGGAATTATATCAAGTCAGTTAACAAGAGAATTTAAAGCTTAAAAATAAATACAAATAACATACTATTAGTTTAGGTATTATCATATTAAAAAACAAATTAAAATGTGTATGTAAAAACAAGCTGTATAATAAATCAGAGGTACTAAGTTTGGGTAGATATGCTTAATTCAAACTATAAAATAAGATCGCAAGTATGTAACTTACTCACTACAAGAGGTATGAAATAAGATAGGATAAATATATATCAAAAATAAAACTGTATTAATTAAATGATGATATCAAACATATTTAAAAGTGATAAAGGACTAATACGTTTGAAAAATATTAATTAAGTCAGATATTTAATTAAAACTGACAAAGTTTCAGGAAGTTTGATAAATATTAATTAAAGTATGACATCAAAATGAATACCTAAAATATATTAAAGGGAATAAGGAGAAGTAAGTTAAAATACCATTTGACAAACATTACGTAGTATCGCTATTGATCGAAATGGAGACTGTACGCATAGTAAAGAAAGTGTAGGTATGGAAACCCTGTATGACCTAATACCTATGCCTATGAATAGTCTAGATTATTTCAGAGCTATATCTGTACGTGATTAAAATACCTATAGCACACGCAAGGTCGCAAGGTAAGGGTTGTATGAACGAAGACTGTACACATAGTAAAAAAGTGTAGGTATGGAAACCCTGTATGACCTAATACCTATACCTATGAATAGTCTAGATAATTCCAGAGCTATATCTGTACGTGATTAAAATACCTATAGCACACGCAAGGTCGCAAGGTAAGGGTTGTATGAAACGAAAACTGTACACATAGTAAAAAAGTGTAGGTATGGAAACCCTGTATGACCTAATACGTATACCTATGAATAGTCTAGATTATTCCAGAGCTATATCTGTACCTGATTAAAATACCTATAGTACTATCACGAAAAGAGAAAGGCAAACGTAAGTCGCAAGGTAAGGGTTTTATTATGGTCCTGAACCCGTGCTCCGAGAACAATGGGAGTCGGGAGTCGAAGGCACAACACAATAAGACAATAGAGATGCGAGCGAAGGGTTTTATTGGGGTGTAATTAAGCGTGCTTTGTGCATGTAGAGAGTCACAGAAGTCGTACAAGGAGTGTTTTGACAGTGTGGAGACATAGCGCAAACGTTCTAAGTGACCCGGTATTTGTTTTTTTTTTTTTTTTTTTTTTTAGGTTTGAACATACGGGCACACGGGTTTGGGCGGGCGGCAGGCTAGGGCGGACTAGGGCGGGCTAGGGCGGGGCTGGTTCCGGCGCTTTCCTTCTACTTAAAGGGGTCCTGTTACATTGGCCATCTTATTTGCTACTTTTACGAGCAAGTACGGTTGAGTTTGGTATCAAACGAAAGGTATTGATTAACACTCCCGTCAAATCCTTATTAACTGCTTACTGTTTCATAACAATTAGCAACATAAAATTGATTTCAAAAATATTTTCAATTATATTTTGATTTTGGTGTAAATATTTTGACAACTGACTTTTTTTTAATTTATTAGAGCTTTGGCTGCTAGGGCCATCAGCATACTGACATTAACACATTAGCAGGGGGGTACAACTCAAAGTAAATCTGTCAAAAAATTTGAGTTTGACACGACGTATCCGATACGTTTGCATAAGTGCGAAAAAGAACTTGTCATGCGTTAAGAAGGGACAGCATGATTCGTGACGTTATGTGACATTTCAGTGGTCTCTCTGTATTATACTATTATTTACTCTGTGACATTAGTCAGAGAGAGTTACCATAGACGCATAACTCAAAGCAAGCATTAACTAGAGACCGCACACGTGTACCCCCGTAAGGGATAGATATATAGATGCCCATAATCACTTCTACAGCATAAAACAGAACAATTTACCAATGTTTTCCTTAGCCGACACAACTTTCTAGGAAAACTAACAGCTTTTCTCGTAGCAATCACAGAAATTCTTGAAGAAATCGCGCATTATAACTGTTTGTTACCCTCCACTGCTAGAAGTAACGCGTGGAGGGTAATAGAAACTATGACAAGGACCAACGAAAATAGCACCTCTCTGCCGTATCTATCGAAAGTGTAATAAGACCATCCCGTTCTATCTTGGTATTATTAGTTCCGTGTCAGATCTATGGGTGGTATATCTATGACGCATAATGATGGTGACCGAAACCACAGAGTAAATAATAGTATAACAGAGAGACCTCTGTAATGTCACGTAACGTCACGAATCATGTTGTCCCTTCTTAACGCATGACAAGTTCTTTTTCGCACTTATGCAAACGTAGCGGATACGTCGTGTCAAACTCAAATTTTTTGACAGATTTACTTTGAGTTGTACCCCCCTGCCGAAACCTATATAGGTGGTCCACAGATGAGAACGAAATGTCAAAGCAACAGAGTGAGAGGCATGTAAGATGTCGATTTAAATTTAGATGAGACAAAAACTGTCAAATCTGAAGCGATTTCGTCGCGGTTAAATTTTGCGCATCAACCGCACAATTTAATATGGACGTTTAGTTTCACCGTGATGGTTAGTTGAGAAAAAATACCCGATACCTATTTTTGGTATTTGTAGTAATTCTACTATTGCACATTTATGGCAAAACACAAGATTCGCGAGTTCACAGTTCGGGGCGAACTACTAGTTACTAGAAATCATCATCATCATCATCTCAGCCATAAGACGTCCACTGCTGAACATAGGCCTCCCCTTTTAAATGAGGGGTTTGCCATACTCGCCACGCTTGGCAGGCTGGTTGGCGCGCGCAGTTTTTTTATTTATTATTGTTGTTTAGGCTTTCGGAAGATGCTGCTGCCCATCTCCCGGTATATTCTCTTAGCAGACTCCTACTGCAACCACGGGACGATATTGTGGGGGACAATTCTAAGGCCGGGCACCCCACGGGACAAAACACTAGAAATAGTTTTAAATAACTTACCTTTTGTATTCGGCATTTTAATCCAACATTGCACACACAATATATATCCAATCTATCGGTAAGACACGACAACTCCAACTGCTATGTGTGATTGATTTCTTATCGATATTCAACTATTTTGGGCAGCCTTAGGAATGTTTAGACATTCATGTTTCTATTATAGGAGGTCCCGGGTTCGAATTTAGGTCAGGGTATTTATATTTATATATCTATATCTATATATTCGACGAGCGGAGCGTAGCGAAGCGAATTCTTACAAACAAGTTCTGGCTACCGGAACGTCTCGGCATTTCGATAGCTTTTTGATTTTGAGACTTGCTTCGACGAAAACTTTAGTAACGTTTTTCTGATCTTTATGAAATTTGTTGAGGTTGTAAAAGAGATACATATAATTTGAGAATTGATATATGAGCAGGATCGACCGAGGTGTTATGGAGCTAGGAGGCGACAAAAAATCATCTTCAAAAGGGTCTTGTTATATTAGTCAATTCGTTTGCAAGTAAATCACGTGTTCTCAGTTCGAGGCGGACTACTAGTTATTTCAGGTCTCCAAATGGAAATGTGGAAACCTGTGTGTCACTGGTATGAACTATATAATTTTGTAAATTGCAAGTAGGTACTTCTAAAGCTTCATAGCTCTATGATAAGACGCTGTTATCAGCAGATAACCGTGTCCTTAAAGATAGTCGTGGATTGTTTATTCATCGCAAGAATTGTGACTAAGGCACTTACGTTGTGTCGGCATTCAATCAGGCACTACACACCAACCAAACCCAATCACGGACCTAGCTTATAACCGCGAACCACTTCGTTCATCGAATCGTCTATTGCCATCACTCTCTTTCGTATATGCAAGAGCGATAGAGACGGGACCATCGTTTTGTCGATTTTCGTACTTCGCGGCAGGCCCTCTATACTCGTACAATCGCCATCAAATATATCGAAGCGGCCATGGCACAGAGTAAATAATAGTACTACACAGAGAGACCTCTGTAACGTCACGAATCATGTTGTCCCTTCTTAACGCATGACAAGTCTTTCGCACTTATGCAAACGTATCGGATACGTCGTGAAAATCAGTCAATTTTTTTGACAGATTTACCCTGAGTTGCACCCGCCTGGCCATACATACACTTTATCGCTTTGACAATAGAGGCGTTGTTCAGATTTTTGTGACCACCTGTGCCGCTCCGATATATCTGATGGCGGCTGTACATATCCTGATAGCCCCCCTCCATTAAATTAGAATATAGTAGAGGTACAGTCTCAAACAAGATTGAACAAGAATGTGGCTCTTAAAATCTGGTCCAAGCCGGAACAAAGCATGAAACTTTGCATTGCACTTAGCTTATTATGTACAGTCAGCAGCAAAAGTAGCTAAGCGGGTAGGTTCAAAATGAGGTTGACACGACTTTATTGTTAAGGGAATAAGAGCGTGTATAGGTCATTTTGGACACCCTACCTGCTTAGCTACTTCTGCTGCTGACTGTACCTACGGTTAAAATTAAAGAGGAAACAGGTCATCAAGTGATTAGTAATTACAAAATGCTATATAAACTTTTTATAATATGTATACTTCTTACAAAATGAGTATTTAAGTTCATTTATCACAAAAAGCGGAGCCTGAAAATCACGATCTAGAAATACAATTTGAAGTTAAATTAATAGGATATGAGTATATGACTTATCTTACAGACTAGTCTACCCAATTTCAAGCAGAGGGGCATTGGCCTACTTTTAATCTTACCACTATCATGATATTGGCCATTTTTTTTTAATAACTACTTTGAAAAATTATAGGTTTTTTCAAACGCTCTATTGACTAAACGGGAAAAGGGACTGAATTTATTTTTGAATATATATTACTAGACTATATACTCTTGTTTTTGGCACAAGCCGAAACACGATTGCTGAAAGTTGCGTCGATAGAAAAATAATCCGAAGTTGGGTCCTTTTTCCCCTTATTTTTTTAGCTTACGTAAACTATAAGAGATTAAGCAATATAACTAAGTAAAAAATATGGTATTCTGGTTTATCTAAAAAGTCACACAAACAAAATTAGACAAAACTTTATAGATTCGCGTAGTTTAGTCAAAAAGTCTGATCCTTAAGAGCACTGCATCTCTTTCTTTCGTGCACGGGAGCCATAAACGTGTCTCTAACGGATGGGCGTGGCTTGTCTAAATCGAGGAACGGCCTTAAGCATCTGTTTCTCTTCTCTCCATTTGGTCTTTCAAATCCAATATAACCTGATACATTGAGTCATATAGTTCATCCTTAAGCCTCATATTCACCGGTAGCTGAAGAGATTTTGACCGAGAGCTCTCCCCTTTGCCCTTTCTACTTCTCCTATAACTGAGAGTATGATTATTAGACGTTTCTTTCAAATTTCGTACTTGCTCCTTCAAATTTACCATATCGTTTGATAATTCGACTAACATTTCCATAATTCCATCCAGCTTTGTTTTAGATTCATTATCTTCAACGGTGTCGTTAACTTTGTCTATTAACGCGTCGTATAACACATCAATTTTCTTTTCGACAGTATCTTTTGTCGTATCTACTTTAACATTATTATTTTGCTCCATAGCTTTCTTAATAATATCACGTCGTAAATGTAATGGTATGTAAATATCATCATGTGATAAAGAATCATCAAGATCGAAATAATATCTGATCCTCCAAAGCTTTTCTTTAGTCGGAAAATTGTTGATACTGTAATGATATCTTTTGTAATAGGTATTGATAGGGAATGCTTTACTGATCAATCCGTATACCAGGAAATCTAAAGTGATGAGGAGTTCCACTTGTTTCTCCAGCCTCTTCGTATTGCCGGCTACGTTAAGTTCATTAACGTTGCTAACTGCGACACCTACCATGAAATTCATAAGGACTATACCCACAAACATTAGGAACAGACCAAAAAGGAATCTCGTGACTTCAGTGGAAGCACCAAGGATTTTCTCGTGCTTCTCATCAAACATATCATCATATTCGAACTCCTGCGTCATCATGACTGCGGTTTTCACGAAGGCTTTCCAGGGGTTCTCGAATGGGTCCTTGGCTCTGTACTGAATCATGAAACTCAGGGAGAACCCGAGGACCAGGAAAACGAAGGTCAGAAGAATCTGAAAAATGAAAAATTTGATAAAGTGATGACTGATGACAGATACAGAGAGAGACTATTGTATAAGTTATGGGAATGGGAATTATGACGCAATTCGCAATTTACTTCCTTATATCAGTAATTTAAAAGAACTATCTTGGAGGATTTAATATTCCTAATCAGACTTGTCGTGTCTTTGGTCTACCAATTAATTCCCGCGTTTGCGGGGCCATTTAAAGCAAATCTTACAACATTTATAATCAGAGAACAATTATCACTTTTCAGACGACGAAACATGATATCCTTGACGTACGAATGGAGTACATTATACGACGTTGTCGTAATCAAATTTCACGACTTTACATCTAAATTCGAACGAACCTTAAATATGTTACAGGCAACCTCCCCAAACATCAGCACATAATACCCCCAGTTCGGGAACCTGGACAGCAGGAACAGCATCTGCAGCCAGGCCAGCAGCAGCGCCGCCGTGGCCACGTGGCGCGGCCAGTCACGTTCGGGGAGAGCGAACTTCATGGCCAGCGGTACCACGCCGGCTAGAGCCATGCAGAGGAGACGGATCCAGGTCTCCAGGTTTAGAAAGTAGCGGCGTTTGTTTACTGCTAGAAAGAAGATCTCCTGGAAAGATGAAGAGGTATTTTCTGATTGTATTTGAAAACCAGTTTAGAAGTTAGTCTCTGAAAATATACGTATACCGATTTGATAAGACATTTTTAATTTATGGAGATGGTGCAAATGATTGTAAAAATACTGTTGGCTTTTAAATAGTCGTCGTATATATCGTTTTCATATAAATATAGTATTGTATACAATCTTGACATAATAAAGAGCTTTACAGTCGAGTACCGTGTTTAGGCCACGAAGCTTGCTGAGTGGCCTAAGTAAGTAAAGGTACGAGATTGAAAAGCTCAATTATGTCACTATTGTATACAATACTTTTTCTACGAGCACTCAAATTAGGCAAGTCGGTTAGAATAGAGTTCAATTAATGCGTAACAATCTGCTGCCTCTATATTGTGTCGTGCGCCGCCCGGCCACGCTGTCGCGGTCGGGCGGCGCTCGACACCTGAGAGAACTATAATATTGTAAAGTAGTAATTATTTAAGATGTCGGAATATTACTAGGGATTTCTACCTACAATTTCGACACCTTGAATAAAATCCATTTTAGTTTTGTCGACAAAAAACTAAAATAGGTGTCGAGCGCCTCCCGGCCACGCGGCGAATATGCGTCCATCGAAATGTATGCGCTAGTAGTTCTCTGTAAAAAGTCTCAATTCAAGCATTATAGTCGGCGAGTAGAAAAAATATATTCTGGCATTGATATAATAAAGATTGGATAGAAGGCGATTAAGAAACTTACCAGTATAAGCATAAGTCCAATCATAATATAGGTAAACGCAAGGAACACCCAAAAAGCATGCTGAAATATCAGTGGCTTAAATTGAATCTGATTAGTGTCACAGTAAAAGAAGAAAGTCACCACGAAGATATTAAAAGTCAGCACGAACATCCCGTATATCGTCAGCATCACGTAGAAAAACGGCAGCAAAGTCTTCCACTTCAAGTAAAGAAGACTTTCCATCAATGGATGCAACAGAATCTTCCTCTGGCCACATCTCACTAACTCCTCTATAACCTGTATCTGGGTCATATTATGACTTCTCGTCGTCAAAAAGCCATAGTTCACTGATATCTCAGTTTCATTTTCTTTATTATCATAATGAGTAAAAGAGTCAAACACAGTTTCGAGGAAGTCACCCGGATTTGGTAGTTGGGCGGTTATGATTTTGATGACCGAGTTTTTGGCGTTGACACCAGCAGTGAAGCTGGATAGGACCGCATCAGTCTCGTGTAAAAGGCATAGCATTATCTTATTGCTACAGTGGAATGCTGCTTCATGCATCGGTGTGAAGCCCCGATTGTTCACATCATCTATAGCACGTGGATCCTTCTTTATAATAGCTCTTGCAACGTCAACATAATCCCCTCGCGCTGCAAAGTGCAAAGCCGTCGAAAATGTCTCATCAGGCAATTGCGTCCTCAATCTCTGGCAGTTGCCACTTTTAAGGAGCAACTGTACGCATTCATGGCTATTATTTTTAGCGGCCAGATGTATGGGGAGTAATCCGTCTTTATTATATTTATCGAAGAGATTGAAAGAGTCTCCAACAGATTCGAGGAGGTATTTCATGATAGCTGTTCGACCGTAAGCAGCAGATATGTGGAGAGCATTACTATTGTCTGAGGATAATCCTTCTATACCAGCGCCATGATGCAGCAGAGCCTTGGCGCATTCTAAATGGCCATTTCTTATGGCGATACAGAGAGGAGTATCACCATCATTGTTGATGCAGTCTATGAGGTTCTCCTGCTCGGCTATGGTTAGAACTTTTTCTAGAATAGTCGTATTCCGACCTTGAACTGCCAAGTGGATGAGAGTTGTTTTCATCTGTAACGAAATGTGAATGTATTTGAGTACTTCAGCGTGTGTTGTTGTGTTTACTATTAGTTCTAACAAAAGGTCCAAAATAGCCACATGTTGATGTGGTATCAAATAGTCCAACTTGTTTATGGTTATTATGTAAACATGTTATATATTGGGAATTTGTCAATATTTTTCGATATACTAGAACAGAGATTATTACTTAATTTAGAAACTTATTTGCAGACGTGAGATTGATATATGTTTAGGAGTTTTTCCATGTTTTAAAAATACTTTGCTTCAAAAAAACCCTTTAATAAATTGATAACAAAAGTCTAACCTCTGTGCATGCCTGCTCCTCCAGATGGTCAAAGGAGCTAGCAGCATCAGCACCAGCCTCCAAGGCCAGACAAACTCCAGGCAACCACTTGAGCTCCACAGCCGTCTTCAGAACGGAGTACCCTCGCTTGTCCACCACGTTTACTCGTAGAGAGGACTCAGAGTCGTCGCAGTTGTAGTATAGAAGAATCTGGCGATGAGAACGGTAATTGATATTTTGAAACGTAATGCCCGATCCACACACTAGGCCGACATCAGCTGAGCTAACCTAAAGGACGCAGCTACGCGGTGGAAAGAGATTGCAATATCGCTCACTGTAACACATAATTGCGTCTCTCATATTGGCTGAAGTTGGCCCAAAGTGTTTCCCGGTAAAGCCGGGCATAACATTTTGTGCATAAATTTCAGAAATTACAAATGTAAATGAACTGAAAATGAGAAAAATATATATTACATCCAGAGTTCCAGACCCTACAAATTTTATTTTTATACCACTTCCAGCAGGTCTTAAAACTTGTGTGTTTTGAGGTTGGGGTTGTCAAAGCCATGCTCACCTCTAGTAGTTCTTCAAACTTGTTCCTCAGACACAGATGCAAAGGCGTGTAACCAACGCTGTTGATACACGCTACAGATGCCCCAGCATCTAACAGTACCCTTATGGCATCCGCAGACTCAAGGATAGTAGCGGTGTGGAGTGGTGTGTTGAGGTTATCAAAACCATCGCCGCGCATCGTGTTGAAAGTGCCTCCGGCCTCGAGAAGCACGCTGATTATTTCTGCTAAGCTGAAAAAGAGAACATTCTTAGTCACTTAAACTATTTGATGGAGCTTTTCAGGGTCTCTTAACGTCATAGCACACGAAGCTTAGGCATCTTTCATACTGCTGTGAGCAAGATAACGCTGTATGTGTATATCGCTTTTACGCTTGCACCCCGTCACCACATGCGGTTGCGGCGCCAGTGTAATAATCGCCTTACATGTCACGGGGGTCAAACGCCCTGATGCCCCCCTCTCCCTGTATCCACACCTGTTTGTTTATTTTTAGACTTACTGGTCACTATGCACATGGTGGTCATAGTAGAAGGCAGAACCGGCGACATCTAGCGCAGTACGTCGTGTGTTACCGGCGCCGTCCGGCGCAGCGCCGTGCGCGAGCAACGCTCGTGCGCAGGCCACGTGCGCGCGCGCAGACGCCGAGTGTAGCGCGCTCCAGACTGGCTTCTCATTGGCTGGCTGCAAGTTTAAGTCTTACATAACATATATTATGCTAAAAGAATGATTTTTTTAACCGACTTCTGAAGAGAAGGAAGAGGTTTTCAAATCATCGGCATCTGATTCTTTCTTGTTGCTTTTTTTACTAGTAGATAGTCCGCCTTGAACTCGGAACTTGCGATTTACTTGTAAACGATTTGGTCAATATAACCCTTATGATGATCGCTTTTACTCCTAGCTCCATAATCGACCAAGGGGGTCGATCCTGTCCATATAAAAACTCTCAAAGTATATTTATCTCTGCTACAACCTCAACAAATTTCATATAAATCAGAAAAACGTTACTAAAGTTACCGTGGAATAACTATTCAAAATCAAAAGTCATCAAAATGCACGGACGTCTCAGTAGCCAGCTGACAGTTCTGTTGTGTACCTCTACACTTCTGCTGCTGGTTGTACAGTCACGAACCCAGATTATTGAGCTACTTGCCATTGTTCGTAATTTAGCCGTGTTATGAATGACCGCGATGTTACCGACTAGCTGTCAACTGTCAGTTACATCGGTCATTTATGATACGGGTAAATTACGAACAATGGCAAGTGGCTCAGGCTCAACAATCCAGGTTCGTGAATGTACTTACCCAAGTAGGGAGCATGTTGAACCGGTACCGCTCTTCCTCGTGTTGTGTGGGAATGTACTGCATCTGGGCTTCGGCCTCGTACCATGACATTGTGTATAGCGCGTTGGGGTCGAATCCGGCCTCCAATAACCTGAAATGTAACGACAGACAGTTAAGAGTCGCCAGGACGCTCGCGTTCCCATACAAACGTAGTTTAGCTTTCATTTTAAAACGACATGCTTTAGAACCACCAAATTTGGCATGGGCATTCTAGTAGTACAGATCTATGTCGGTAATTCGTTTTCGTTGCAAAAAATTGTAAAATGAGAGCTGAACTACGTTTGTATGGGGATGCGAGTTCACGCGAGCGTCCTGGCGACTCTTAAGTGTAGTCGCTATAGTCGCCATCAAATATATTTTTATCGAAGTCGCGGAGCGTAAGCGAAGCGAGTTCTTACAAACAACTCCAGACCAAACTGTCATCTGGCTACTGGGACGTCTCGGCATTTGGATGGCTTTTTGATTTCGATAGTTTGTAGGACGATAACTTTAGTAACGTTTTTCTGATCTTTATGAAATTTCTTGGGGCTGTAGCAGAGATACATAAAATTTGTAAGTTCGTATATGAGCAGGATCGATCAAGTGGTTATGGAGATAGAAGGAGAAAAAAAACCTCCTTGGGGTCTTGTTATATTGGTCAACTCGTTTGCAAGTAAATCGCGAGTTCTCAGTTCGAGGCGGGACTACTAGTTATTTATAATTGACGTCGCGTCGACGCTGCGCGGGCGCTCGGGTTTCGTCGACGCTCGAAAGACACTAGTGTGGGGTAAGCCTAATGGTCAACTGAGCTTACTTCTCCACCTCTTCAACATGGTTCCATTTCACTGCTAGCAATAGCTGAGCTTCTGGGTGCTGATAGCTGAAAAACAAAGAAAGCACATTATTGAATGGATGAATCAAGCCAAGTCCAAGCTGTTTCCGTAAAAAATGCTGTGATTTATTACCGGTAAATCGCGCAGATCGGACTACGGATTAGCTCCTTTACGCAATCGTTAGGAGTTATTTTATTTAAGTAGGTAGTATTCAACTTTCAGACATATTACGGACAAAATAATATGTCGTACGAAATTGTCCTCAAAGCAATAGCCCGGCCGGGCTAGGTACTAATATAAGAAATACCTACTCGTTAGGCATTTTTCGATTAAATTAGCTTGACCAATGGTGGAAGCCCGGAATAGACTGTTGCTAGAATTCTGCCTAAAGCCCATATAGGTCAGAATACTCACTGTATAGCGTTCTTCGGAGTGATTAACTTCACTGGCGGCGGCGGTCCCGGCACGGCGTAGAGACTATCTTCTGACGTAGTTTGTGAAATTGGCAGCAGCGGCAGCCCGTCTGACTCCACCGCGTAACCTGGCTCCATGTCTGAAGAAATATCGGTATGAGAACTAAGGATTTAAAGGGATTTCTTCTTATACACAACATTATTATTTATGCGGTTCGCCGCCTATCACGTCTCGTTTTTCACGGGGGCGAGAAGTGGCTCACGGAGAGCCATTTTGCTGCATTGATCGTAGCATATAGAAATCCGTGATCTCTGCCTACCCCTTCTTTCCGGAAAGATGCCAGTGTGTCTACATGTAGCATCCCAGACTAGCACTTCTCACTATCAAATGCCGTAGGTAAATACCATTCATTTTTTTAACCGAAAGTGGTACTTTTTTGTGCTTTCGGCCAATTCTTTTTTTTTTACTATTTTTCCGGAACTCAGCAACACTTTTATGAACAGGGTTTTACCCGTGGTACCACGGTTTTTGTACCACGGGGGACCACGGGAATTTTTTTTCCCCGTATTTTCCCCGTAGACCCCACTGCTCCAGTTTTAAGTTATCTTTTTGAATACGAAACTGTCCGTGGGCCCACGGGTCATTCCTCGAAAATAAATATTTCCCGTAGTCCCACAGCAATAGATATGTCATAAATTACGCCTCTAAATACTATTCTTTTTTTAATAGGCAAGGTAGGTTTTGGTTATTTTTTTTTTGCTGTGCCTTTAAAGTTTAAATACTAGCAAATGAATACCATTCTCGAGCAGTGGGTCGGTCTATGGGGATAAAATTAGTACTCGTGGATCCACTGAGGGTCATAGCAGTGGGACCACGGTTAATACCCGGTTCTTTTCAATTACCCATAGTCCCATTTCGGTGTTGTGGGTCTACGGGGAAATTTTTTTACCCGTGGTCCCCCGTGGTACAAAGGCCGTGGTACCACGGTTAAAACCCGTTATGAACATGTGCAATGAGGCTTATCTTTGTATCACGTTTAGGGTTTCTGCTCGAGAATTCTCGAGGCGAGAAATCTCGAGAAATTTGTCCTTTGTCGAGACGGGAAAAAAAACGCAATGCCTCGAGACCTCGAGAAATAAAAAATCGCAAGGGCGATAATTAAAGAAAACACGTGTATAACAAACACTTAATGTGTCTAGCTTATTATATCGCTGGCACGCACGTACACACGCACATGTATTGTACAAAAAAAAAAAACCCAGCCATATAGTATCTGGAGGAGGGCAAACTTGGTATGTTATAAAAATATTTTTGTTTGAATTTAAAAAAATGGCTGAGTTGTATTGATGTGTAATATTTTTAGAACCGCCTCTCTAAGCCTTTTCGTATGATACCCCACACGATAGGTTTTTGAAAAAAAAAAAAAATTAGCACCCCCCTCCTAAGGGATTTTTTTTAAGAACTGTGGGTCAAAAATTTTGTTTTGACCTCTAGTATGCGTGTGCCAAATGGCTAAACTGTACGGTCGACGTCAAAAACATGTTTACACTTTGCACCTAACTCCTTTGTAATAAGGTCTAAAAGTGTAAACATATTTTTGATGTCGACAGTACATCGATTTGCGGTATTTCTGTAAAATTAGGTTCGTACACCGTCCACTATCACTTTTCATTAAATTGTTGAAAGGGCCTCTGCGCGTTGGCTTCGGCTCCACATACGCCTGCTAAAGGTCCGGAACACCATTGTTCCGTGGTCGGGAAAGACATACAAATGTAATAAAACTAATAAAGCATACCATTTTAAAATAATATAGTGTTTTATTAGAACTCTAAAATTTCTCGAGATACTCGAGAAACTCGAGAAATCCTGGTCGAGAATTCCCGTGCCTCGAGAAATAAAAAAGGTCGAGAAACCAGAAACCCTAATCACGTTACGTAGCAGATCCTACGGTCGCCGCCCGTACTATAACAATGCGTATGGAATCGAAATGTTCAGAAATAGAGATTTACGTAAAATTATAAAAAAGGGATTCACTTATTCAATACCTACGAGTTCAACAACAAGACGCATCTTTATTTATAAATGACTACGTACCCCGTAGCTACAACGACGTCAGGCTGGCTCTACATGATGGGCCATCATAGGGGCGCAGCTATACAACGGAACGAGATCGCAATATCGTTAGCTCCCTCTAACGCATAGCTGTATCCCTCTATGATGGCCCATCATGTAGAGGAGCCATCACAGAACAAAACAATGCAAACTAGGAGGAAACTAAATTGATAATTGCTCAATTATTTATTAGTTTTCTTATTTTAAACACAAAACTACCGTGAGACTCAGACATATTCAATAAATAAATAGATTTTTTATTATTAAAAACTAGCTGACCCCGGCGTACTTCGTACCGTACCGCCAAACTTACATGTTTTTTTCTCCTATATTTTAATAGTTTTTTTGCAATTCGGGGAGGAGATAATTCATTACAATCGGTCCACAAACCCGTTCTCGAGTTATAAATGGTGTAACCTACACGACTTTGTTTTATATACACGGTTTGTTTTATATTGCGGAAAAAATTATTTCTCTAATAGGTAATTTGTATTAGTATCGGGACCTTTGGGATATAAGAGGATAAAAGGATGTTATTGATTAAAAAAAACTAACTTAAACTGACCTTTTGCCTTCATTTCAATGAGGAGCACTGATTCTTCACTAATATATTTCCTTATTATTTACCTTAACATGACTTAACATGACATGACTATACACTGATTATTAAATATCTAAGTTATACCGAGCGAGCATCATCCTCAAAGACTGAACGCGAACTGTTTTTTTCCTCGTCATCAGATTTCCCCAAAATTATTAGAAATTTACCACAATTTGGTAGGTTTTTATGTTGTTCACTCCTAGACCCTAGTAGAAGAGCCCATGACACAGAACCTAGTTCGATAAGTCTTCTATAGACGATATATTTAGACACGTCTTTAACGGGCGAACACGAAATGCCTTTATGCTGCAATGCAAAATAGTGGCGGCACAATTTTTTTTAGTATTAGGATTGTAGATGTACGCAAAAACTTTGCGCCTACTTATTGATAATAGCAACGTGACAAAAAGCGCACATCACCGCATTTTGCAATAGGCGTACTTATAACTTTATACTTCTTCTTCTTCTTCTTCCTAGCGTTTATCTCGGCTACGATAACTTTTAGTTACGTTTTTCTGATCTTTATGAAATTTCTTGGGGCTGTAGCAGAGATACATAAAATTTGTAAGTTCGTATATGAGCAGGATCGATCAAGTGGTTATGGAGATAGAAGAAGAAAAAAAACCTCCTTCGGGTCTTGTTATATTGGTCAACTCGTTTGCAAGTAAATCGCGAGTTCTCAGTTCGAGGCGGACTACTAGTATTAAGTACTGATTTAAACTCACACGATTTTCACTCATTATTTTGACAAAACACGGGACTTAATCGCGTACACTCAAAGGAGTGACGGACAAAGTAGGTACAGTACTAGGGAAGTACTCAATACAAACCGTGTATATGCCGTTATCCAAGGTGTCTGGGCATTTAAGGTCAGCAAAGGATGTTATCCCTTATCAAACACCGGGCGTTTATAAGATTGATTGTAGCTGTGGTAGTTCCTATATTGGGGAAACCAAACGCACAATAGCGGAAAGGGTCAAGGAACATATCACAGCAGTCAAAAATCGGCAAGTTAACAAATCTGCGGTGGCTGAACATTTGTTAGAATCTGGACCAAACCACTGGATTGAGCTCCATAATCCAAAAGTGCTCTCCACGGAACCTCGGCGTTATAGCAGGAAACTACGAGAAGCAATTGAAATTAGAAAGTATAAAAACTTCAACCAGAACGAGGGGCAGGGGATTTCTTCTTCGTGGAATCCAGTGATCAGCAAATGTAAGCGTCGAAATACGTGCATTTCCAAACCATCGGATGTTGTGAGTGTCGTGTGTAGGCAAAGTGACAACCCTAGCGTAAATGTGAATAATCAAGACCAAGTGCGGGTAGTTCGAAAAACCCGCGCGGCTAGGAGATGCTGATACGTTTCCTCGCCAGTCTGCCTGCGACCACGAGCGTTATGACACGCTCGAAACGTCAGGAAAATTAAAAGTAAGTGTACGCGATTAAGTCCCGTGTTTTGTCAAAATACTAGTATTAAGTAAACGTAAACAAATCTTTAACGTTGATTCGAGTTGTCTCGATGTGTCTGTACAAGCGGCATTATGAAACGTGAATATGGTGTCTATACATGTCACGATTTAGCGTCAATATGATTTTGGGAACGCAGTCGTAGCGTAAGTAAACCGCACTTTGCTTTAAGAGTCGCCAGGACGCTCGCGTTCCCATACAAACGTAGTTCAGCTCTCATTTTAAAACAACATGCTTTAGAACCACGAAATTTGGCATGGTGATTCTAGTAGTACAGATCTAGGTTGGTAATTCGTGTTCGTTGCTAAAAATTGTAATACAAAGAAAATACAGCCAGTTACAGATTTACATACAAAACTTATTTTTGCTATATTTTTAAAAAGAAAAAGAAAAGAACTTTTTGTAAAAAGAGCATATTTGGGTCGACCGACTGGACGCCGTCCTGTCGGTCGTCCTAAGTATCGCTGGGCAGACAGGGTAGGAGCTGATCTTCATGAGCTCGGTGCCAGTGAAACCTGGCGTGAAATAGCGCAGGACCGAGCAAATTGGCGTGCTCTTGTGTCGGAGGCCAAGACTCATTTTGGGTCGTTGCGCCAAATAAGTAAGTAAGTAAGTAAGTATAGACAAATTTAAGCGTTTGTCTATGAATTTGCTGAATTTAGCTTAGGTTTGGGTTCTCCCTACGGCGTCGTGGCATACCTTTGCGCATTCAATACACGAATATGTATATTGGGAAGCAAATAATTTCTGCAGTGTCTCGAACCGCGCGCGAGTTTTGAGTCAAAAATGCATTATGGTTTTTATTTTGATCGGTTTTCGCTCAGGGTTTTCGCCCTTGCTACCTAGACGGCAACGTCTCGAAATCGCGCGCGAGTTTTGTGTCAAAATTGTGCCGATTGTAGAGGCCATTAACGTGAGACGTGACGTGAGTAGGCCCCGTTAAAACCTGGCAACATTCCAATTCCACAATCCGCCGGTGCCGTGCCGGTGCCGCTTCCTTTTTCTTGACGCGCGCGACGCATCTTCTGACGTATGGTGACCGCGCTGATTGCGCCGAGATTAGTTTTAATATCTACTAAAATAAGTAGTTCTAGTCTTTTTTGCGTGTAACATATGATGAACGATAAGAACGGTTATAATAACAGTGATTTCAAGCGTAATTCTAATTCCAACCAAGACATGGCCGATGCCGACCACCATGAGCAAGATGGCGACGAAGGAGCAAAAGTAAATGATAAAGCCGGAGAATACATGAGGGAATTGTTGAGTGAAAAAATTAAACTGAACACTGCTAAATTCCCATATGCCACTAAACTCATTGACCAGGGTAAGCATTTATTTCTATAATAGAACATGTATTGTCAATTTGTCATCAAACATTCAATACATCGTAAAATACAGTTATCACGCTTCCAAAGTGTTTGCTACTGCAAACCCTATTTAAGACGTATAATCACGTTATCATAATGCAGTAAGCCTTGTTTTTGGTATGGTGATTAATATTTTAGATATAATTTTAGCGACATTTGCTTACAGAGGTTACAAAGGTGCAAGCGTCAGGCCGGCTGCCGCCAAGGGACTTCAAATATGTCGATGTGTACCATGAGAAGCCAGTCAAAGTTACCGTTAAGGTGCTGGTGCCCCTCAAAGAGTTTCCCAAGGTAAGTGTTGGATATAGCATATTTTCTATGCCATCATTTCTGCCACAGGTATTCTATTGAGCAGAAATTAAGCTTGAAATGAAAGGTCACCATTATTTAAAAATATCATTTCATAAACTGTAAGGTCAAATTTCAAGAATCCTTGAGGCGATAGACTAAATAAATACATTAGAAAAAAATAGACTTGAATGTTTTGTGTGACCGCCTGCCCTGACTGTGTTAAATATTAGACAAGGGAAAAAAGGAGATAGATAATGAAATTTTAAAAATCCGCAGTTCAACTTTGTGGGCAAACTCCTGGGCCCCAAAGGAAACACCATGAAGCAGCTTCAGGAAGAGACCATGTGCAAGATGGCTGTACTCGGGCGAGGCTCAATGAGGGACAGGTAAATATGTATATGAGCTAACTTTTTTCTTGCTTTTACTCCTTGCTGATTTATCCTCTTTAGACCTTATAGCCTATTTTTAAGACTGAAAAATTAAATCCATGCCCCTGCAAGCCGCGCTGCTTCGCAATTTCCTTGTGAGGCGGCTCATTTGGTGTGGACCTGCAATACCGTTTGAGTCAATAAACTTATTCTTATACCTTGTTACCATAGTTACCTTCACATAGGATATCTATTGGTTTTATGGGATTTAACTCTCATCTTGCCCCTACCCAGACAAAAGGAGGAGGAGCTCCGCAACTCCCTAGACCCGAAGTACGCCCACCTGACTGACGAGCTGCATGTGGAAATCTCCGCGCTGGCGCCGCCGGCTGAGGCGCACGCTCGCATCGCGTACGCACTGGCCGAGGTCAAGAAGTACCTGCTTCCCGACGTGAATGACATGATGGGACCTGTCCCAATGAGGGATATGGGGCAAAGAGGTTAGTATTAATGTGTGGAGTCGTTCTATGAGTGTTTCAAGCAGGTGCAATAAGACGCATGTAATAAATGCAGGTATTCTTACATTTTTAGATTTTTTTAAATCTTGAGCATTCAAGCCAGGAGTGGCCATGTCGGTTATTTTCTATGCAAAAAAAGTCCGCCGAATCTTGCGGTGGAGGGGAACGTAAAGGTTGATTTAGACGAGGACAATTTTCAGACGCCTAAATTACGGCGCCAGTTTTTTGCCGTCAGCACATCTCAGACCGTTTAGACGATGACTTTTTTTAGGCGCCTAAAACCTGCCGCCAGTGACCAGCAAACCGTTTACACGGTGCCTTTTCCGTGCCAGTTATTAGCACGCCGCTTCAGCCGACGGTGCTAGTTTTTGCGCCAGTCTTTCTACGCTAGGATCACCATCATTTAAAATGAATTCAGGAGCTCTGAAGTTGAAAAAGCAATGTATAACAACCAAACTATCCGCGTTATTACGAGAGGAGCGGGCGCGGGTCACTGGCGCCGAAAAATAGCCGTGTGTTCTATTCCGTGCCTACGCTGGCATGCCAACTGCCGCTGGCGCCGAAAGTGTTTATACGGTGCCAATTTTTACGCGGCATAGTTTTGGCGTCTGAAAATTGTCCTCGTCTAAATCAACCTTAAAATGTATGGGTAATCGTACGTAACGTACAAATAGTGACGTCAGATAAACGTCAGTCCATACAATTACAATTAATATGACCACTGGTCATATGTTTTTGGCAGAGGGGTATGCCTGTTCTAGGCCACTCCGGTTGGTTGAATTCTCTAAGATAATAATAGATTTCTTCAGGTGTTCCCAATATTAATAAAGTGCTTGAAACACTTATAGAATAGTTAACAACACCAACGCTAACAATTTCTGTATGTGACAACTTAAAATAAACCTTCATTCTATCGGATAAGGTTTACTATTACAAGTCAAATATTTGATGGCGCCCAGAACTAACCACCTGCACAATTGGGGCCTGCTGTCAGATTTAACTCGTCTTCCCATCTTCATAAGATAATATATAAGGACGATTATGTAACTGTTGTACCTCATCAGGGACATTGGGCTCTCGGAAGGGATTTCCAATATCTATGATACTGCACGGCTTCCTCCACTGTCCAGCCAAGTGCAGTTATTAGGATAGTGTAATATCATAGGCTTAGCATATTAGGTACTGACGGGGAAAGGTAATATTAATAACAAGACCGAATGGGATGGCCTTATAAAACTTTCAATAGGTATGACAAAGAAGGCACTATTATCGTTGGTCCTTGTCATAATCTTTGTGATTGACTTACTGCTAAAAGGTCCTGAGTACAATATAAACATTTGTTACCCTCCACCGATGCTTGGAGGGCATAAACGTAACCGACTAAGTAATGTAGGCTAGTTACGGTATGCTATCATCAGCCATCTTGAAACGTGTTTTCTGATTGCCTGTATGTTGTCCTTGGGACGCGTTCCAACTCTAGATTTAAATTTGTTTATGGATATTGGGACGTTTTTCTAATAGAATCAATTATGCCGCATTCTCAGTTAGGAAGCTTATTATCTAAAGCCATAGAGTAACTTATATAGTAGAGCAGCACAGCCTAAGAATTTTTTGAAGCTCAAGCCAATGGCGCCATCTGCGTGAAAGTCCCCTAAAGATACCCAAAATGTAAGAGGAAATGTCACCTGCACTGCTACTCCGTCTATTAACGAATAGCGTGCTTGTACACTAGTAGCTACTAGGTGGAGTAGCAGTGCAGGTGACATTTCCTCTTACATTTTGGGTATCTTTAGGTGGCTTTCACGCAGATGGCGCGATTGGCTTGAGCTTCAAAAAGTTCTTAGGCTGTGCTGTTCTACTATAACTACTATAAGTTACTCTATGCTAAACCGTTGCGGGTTGTCGACAGATGGACCCCAGCGGCCCCTCCTGGCTGGCCCTGGCCCCGGGCCCGGGCGGCCTGAGGTTCAGTACCGGGCATTCTCGGCCACGAAACGGTCCATATCTTACCAGGGGCCAGTGGTCAGCGAAGGTGGGTTTATTAGAGATGTGCCGGACACTCGGTCATTCGGCAGTTTATTTGTTTGTGTTGTGAAAAGGCACAAGTTATAACTTGTTAAGTAAATAATACTACTTTTCACTTGATATTTTACATTATACTAAGTATGGACGGATGAAATATCGAAAAGAAAGCGTTTGAATAATTTTAAACAAAAAAAGAAACGACTTCACTTAGGCTCTGCTTTTCCAAGAGGAAATGCCCGAGTTGCTGTAAAAAATACTGAAATCACAGGTGTGCCCATAAAAGATGAAGGGTTCCCTCGGTTTCTCCAGGATCCCATCATCAGATCCGCACCTGGTTACAATGAGACCAACTGAAAAATACTCTTTCAAACAAAGATCCCGACTAATTGAGATCCTCCTCCTTCGAAATCTTGAAGTCGGTTGAAAAGACATCCTTTTCGTAGTTAAACAAAAAAATATGAGTTGAAGCAATATTTGTATTCAGTGAAGTGCATTCGGCGCATTTTTAGTTTAGCCCAAAAATAGACCTGAGATTCACGTTTTGAAAGTTCTGTCAGTCCGTTCTATTGTTTGGCTGCGGCAGACTTCGCTTAACCATATACTTTAAAAACCCGTAAATTATAATTTGCCGCAAATGTTGGAGTTGGAACCATACAAAAGTCAACAAAACTTTCTTTCTATAGTTATATAGAAGACAGATCTAAAGATGGAGTTTTTTTTAAACGCTTGCAGCGCTGTTTACGCGAATATCTTTATTCACAAGGCCTTGAGCGCTTCCATGTAGCGTTTACCTTAGGTTAGTTACTGTTTTTTTTTCCTATTTTAAGACTGGTGTCTCCTAACTTTTTACCCGAGGGTAATGATTCAGCTTTGCTTTCGTTTGGATTGTTTGGAAGCCTCGGTTGTATTTGGTTCGCGGCTCGTAGTTTGAAAGCCCCCGTTTTGTTTGTCCAATGATGTAATGCTTCCCGCAGGCCCGCCGCCGCGGCCGGGCCCCGGGGGCCGCGCGCCGCGCATGCCGCCGGCGCACCACGGGCACCACGCGCACCACGCGCCGCCCATGGGCCCGCCGCGCATGCAGGCCAAGACCAAGGTCATCAGCATCCTGGACCGCGCGAGGTCAGCCATGGAGTCCTCGTACGGGTATGATGACCCCTACGCTGCGCCTGAGCCGCCGGTAAGTTTACTTTTTACTGTGTACTCGGAAATTGAGGTACATAGTTGAAAAGATTAATTTTCTCCAATGTGCTCGGAAATTTTCAGCTTACTGTAGCAAAATGAGTACGTGAAGTTCTTCATTTTTTACCAAAACGAATTAAAAAAAATAAAAATCATTATTTATTTGTTTTAGCGGCCGTGAAGTAATTTGTCAACGCCATAAATATGTATACACTTTTGCACCTTACTCCATTGTAATAAGGTTCAAAGTGTATACATATTTTAGGCGTTGACTAGTAAAATCCATTACTGTATTGTTTTTTACGTTTTAAACTTTTCATCCGACTAAGAAATATCATTTCAAACAGCCAATACTTAAGCGACGTCTATACACCGTCTGAACGGCAATCCCTTCAAACTGTAGGATAGAGCGAGATAGTTAGATCAAAAACCTTGGTTGTCTCGTTCTTTGTCATAGCACCGCGTCTGATCGTGCGAATGAGGCTTAATACAATCATAGACAAAACAACTATTTTTAAGGTTTAATCTTGTATCTGTTGCATAAAAGGAGCATATTTAATACTGTCTGAAATAGCTTTTGACGAAAATTTCTTTTTAAATATTATTTGAATGAAAATTGGCAGTATACATAGTTCTTAATACTTTAAAAAAAATTATAGAGGGAAGCTAATTCATGACTTTGAACGCTAATAACGTAACCAAAATCTGTAATTTATTTCATTTACTTCACTTTATTTCCTCGCACATTTAGAGAAAAGCTCATCATCATCCACGAATTTCCCTTTCCCGTCCTCTGCAATTATGTACTAATTTTGAGGCGTCGAATAGTATTTCCAACAGTCTATTTTATTTTTTCTTAGGATCCGCTTCGAACTGAGAATTCGTGATAAATTTGTAAAACAGTTGACCAATACCAATATAACAAGACCTATATCAACATTTTTTTTCGCTTCCTAAGTCCACAATCCATTGCTCGATTCAGTTCATAAACAAGCTCTCAAATTGTATGTATCTCTGCTACAACCTCAATAAATTTCTTAAAGATCAGATAATATTATCAAAAAGCATCGAAATGCTGAGACGTTTCATTATCCAGAAGTTGTTAGCAAGATGTCGCTTTGCTTAAGCTCCGTTCGTTTGATAATAAAAGTTTTTTCTTAGGTCCGCGGGCCGCCGCGCGCGCCTCCATCCGACGACTTCTACTACGGCGGGGGCGGCGGGGGCGGGGGCGGGGGCGAGCGCTACTACGAGGAGGAGGGCTACGGCTACAAGGAGGAGCGCGACTTCAAGTCGTCGCGCGACGTGGGCACCAGGCGCCCGCAGCAGCGCTACCAGCCGCGCCCCACGCCCTACGCGCGCCCCAAGTAATTGTTCGTATGTGCCACATGCCGCCTCACGTGCTGGCCGGTGCGACGCATGCCACCATCGACACGGCCTTCCCGATAGCGGAACGACCCCGTGTGCTAGAACTGAGCGCTTTAGCCTAATTCTGATTTTTATAGAGTAGAACCGAGCTTTGAGATCTGTTCGAAAGCTAAAAAATAATCAAAAACAGTAAATTATAAACTTGTATAGATGTCATATACAAAGGAAAAAGTGACCAACGCATCCGGTGCCCAAGGCTGGATTCGAACCAGCGTCTTCTGCATTCGCGGCAGACGCGTTAACCAACTTTAATATCAAACAAAATGATGTCCGGCGGGAGCTGCTATCATTAAACGTTCACAAGTCGAGCGGGCCAGACGGCATACCAGCAGTTGTGCTCAAACGGTGTGCTCCTGAGCTATGTCCCGTCCTAACGCGTCTTTTCACACTCTCTTACCTCAAACGGCAAGTGCCGTCTTCATGGAAGACTGCCCTCGTGCACCCTGTGCCTAAAAAGGGCGATAGTTCGGACCCGTCGAATTACAGGCCTATCGCTATAACCTCCCTTCTCTCAAAGGTAATGGAGCGCGTAGTTAATGCGAAGCTCCTGGGATACCTAGAAGAGCACGACTTGATCAGTGATCGTCAGTATGGCTTTCGCCACGGTCGCTCGACTGGTGACCTTCTAGTGTATCTCACTCACCGCTAGGCTTCAGCCATTGAGAGTCAGGGAGAGGCATTGGCAGTCAGCCTTGATATAGCTAAGGCGTTCGATCGGGTCTGGCATCGAGGTCTTCTGTCGAAGTTGCCATCTTACGGACTGCCCGAGGGATTGTGCAGATGGGTTGCCAGCTTTTTGTCCGGCAGAAGCATACGAGCCGTAGTCGACGGTAGTTGCTCGGAAAGCATGGACATAAACGCTGGTGTCCCGCAAGGCTCCGTACTATCCCCAACGCTGTTTTTGCTGCATATCAATGATATGTTGTCTATAGGCGACATTCATTGTTATGCGGACGACAGTACTGGGGATGTATATTACACGGGCCGTGCCAATATCCCTCGATCCGTTGTGGTAGAGAGTCGTGAAAAACTTGTGTCCGATATAGAGAATACTCTTACTGGAGTCTCGGCGTGGTAGTGCCCCTTGTATACAAAATAAAGCCGCAAATCGATGTACAGTTTAGCCGTTTGGCACACATATACTAGAGGCCAAAACAAAATTTTTGATCCGCAGTTCTCTAAAAAATTTCCCTTAGGAGGGGGGTGCTGATTCATCATTTTTTTTGTATGAGAAAAAAAAATTTTTTTTTCAAAAACCTATCATGTGTGGTATCATATGGAAGGGCTAATAGAGGCGGTTCTAAAAATATACCACATCATTACATTTCAGCCATTTTTTTTTTATTAAAACAAAAATAATTTTCAAAACATACCAAGTTTGGGCTCCTCCAGATACGATATGGCTGATTATCTTTTTGTACAATATATCACAAATGATACTTGATACCCTCATATCTAACCCCAAGACAGCAATTTTGAAAATAACTTCATTTAGTATTTTTTTTTTATTTTTCAAAATTATCAAGTAACGCAGTACAAAATGTACTGGAGTAGAACTCTAGTAGAACTCTACTTCAGTACATTTTGTACTGCGTTATTTTGCAATATTGAAAAATAAAAAATAAATACTTCAAATCAAATCAAATCAAATCAAATGATTTATTTGCTCGAATACAGTCAGGTGGATTTTAATTACATTTTATGTACAGTGTATTCAGCCTGCTAGTGGGCATGCAAATATTATATAATCCTAAAAACTATATTTCTTACAACTAAGCATGCAGCATGCATGGATAATAACAATTAATAACAAATTATAGGTACTTAATAAAGAAACGGCGTATAATCTAGATATTCTTTGATTGAATAAAATGCATTTTTTATTAAAAAGTCAAATAAATAAGTTTTGAATTGAGGCATGTCAGATTTGATTATTGTGTCTGGTAACTTATTGTACAGTGTGTGTGCCATGCCAAATACACTTTTATCACGCAAGGCTGTGTCTGACTTTGTGCATGTGATTTTATGTCGCTGACGCAAACTTCTAAAAGCAGAGAATTTATGTTTATTTAATTTTACATACATAACTATTTCAAAGATATACAAACAGGGAAATGTCAAAATTTTAAGCTCGATATAGTAACGTTTGCAACAATCACTTTCCTTTAGCCCACACACAGAACGTAAACACTTTCTTTGAGCCTTAAATGCCAAATTTCGGTAAGTCGAATTACCCCAGAACATGATACCATAACGCAATGTGGCTGTTACATATGCATGGTAGGCAGTGAGTACGGCTGCACGACTTACTATTTTATTTAGGTTGAACAATGCACGCGAATAAGATCTCAACTTCTTACATAAATAATCAACTTGGTTTCTCCACGTTAACTTATTATCTAGACTTAATCCTAAAAATTGTGTATTGTCAGTTTCCTCAATTATATAATTATTATATGTCACAGTTATATTAGTCATTCTATTGAGCCTTTGATAAAAATTCATTATTTTCGTTTTTTCCAAATTTATACGTAGATTATTATGATTAAGCCAATTAATTATTGATTTGAGGGCATTATTTATATTTAATTGACATGTCTGTGGATCATCACCAGTCAGTATTACCGTGCTGTCATCGGCAAAGAGAACCATTGGGTAGTCAACTGCCTGTGGCATGTCATTTATATAAATGAGGAATAACAATGGGCCCAATACGCTTCCTTGTGGTACACCATGAGTGATTTTTCTAAATTTTGATGAATGGGTAACTTCACACTTCGAATACTTAATGAAAATATTTTCAAAATTGTTTTCTTGGGGTTAGATATGAGGGTATCAAGTATCATTTGTGATATATTGTACAAAAAAAAAATCTGCCATATCGTATCTGGAGGAGCCCAAACTTGGTTTGTTTTGAAAATTAATTTTGTTTTAATAATAAAAAAATGGCTGAAATGTGATGATGTGGTATATTTTTAGAACCGCCTCTATTAGCCCTTTCATATGATACCACACACGATAGGTTTTTGAACAAAAAAATTTTTTTTCTCATACAAAAAAAATGATAAATCAGCACCCCCCTCCTAAGGGATTTTTTTTAAAGAACTGCGGATCAAAAATTTTGTTTTGACCTCTAGTATGTGTGTGCCAAATGGCTAAACTGTACATCGATTTGCGGTATCTCTGTAAAATTAGACTCGTACAGGGTCGACTATGGGGTCAGGACAACTTAGTCCGATTCAACCCCACCAAGACACAAGTTTGCGCGTTTACCGCTAAGAAAACCCCATTTACTGTGGCCCCTCAGTTCCAAGGCACAACTCTCACAATGTCAGGGAGTATTGGGATCCTCGGTGTCGACATTTCCAGCGACGTCCAATTCCGTAGTCACCTTGAAGGGAAAGCCAGGCTGGCATCCAAAAAGCTCGGTGTGCTCAATAGAGCGAGGAGATACTTCACTACGGGGCAGAGACTGCTTCTTTATAAGTCGCAAGTCAGACCCCATATGGAGTACTGCTGTCACCTTTGGGCGGGAGCACCTGGGTACCAGCTTGGGCCCTTTGACTCGGTGCAAAGGCGCGCTCTACGGATCATCGACGATCCCAAACTCACGAGCGATATTGAACCTTTGAGTCTAAGGAAGGACTTCGCTTCCTTATGTGTGTTCTATCGCTTGTACAATGGGTTGTGCTCTGAAGAACTGTTTGATATGATGCCCACGGCTACTTTTTATCACCGCACCGCTCGCCGTCGGCAGGGTGTTCATCCTCACACCCTGGAGCCGAAAGGGTCGCGCACTGCACGGTTTAAGAGGAATTTCCTCCCGCGCACGCTCAGACTGTGGAATGAACTCCCTGCCGAGGTTATCCCAGAGGGCTACAGTATGAGGTTCTTCAAAAAAGGAGTGTATAGGTTCTTAAAGGGTAGGCAACGCGCATGTGAATCCTCTGGAGTTGCAGGCGTCCATAGGCTACGGTAACTGCTTACCATCAGGCGGGCCGTATGCTTGTTTGCTGCCGTCGTAGTATAAAAAAATAAAAAAAAAAAAAACTTCGCCACCTGGCCACGAAAGCACCGGTCGAATTTCAAAATCAAAATCAAAATATTCATTAAAAAATTTGATTTGTTCTTTCAGTTCTAAAAACAGTAAACTTATAAAAGTTATCTCATGTTTTAATAAAAAACGTGGGTTGCGTGCATAAAACCCGCAGCTTAATTCTTCAGTATTTGGAGATAGGCTGTCACTTGTTGTCGAACCTCAATTGGCGCATTTAACTAGATACACTAGTTCAAGCTAAATTATATATCTCTCATCTTACTCGGCCATGCCAAAGTTTAAATAATTTCCTCATATTGTTCTAAAACTAAAGACTACCGCGTTTATAAAATACTCTAAAAATATGTCATTAATTTCTTTAGTCATTATCCAATGTTTCCACAAAAGTCTTGACAGTTTTAGCCATTGCACGTTGGATTTATATTTATTTCCGTAGTCACTGCTTGTCGTTGGAGCCGATGTTGAGTGAATATGTCGTTTGCACTAGCCACACGTTTATTTTCATTTTTCGCTTGTAATGTAAGAAACGCTTCTTTGTTCATTGTTTTGCGTAGCTTTTGATATATTCCATACGAAGATGTCATATGTGACTGAGTACATGAAAAGGTACCATTTGGCGAACGGTACTTACGCTCGAATACAACATAGAATTGGTACAATGTATGAAGTAAGTTACTGCCGCCAAATTAAGTCTAAAATGCCGAAAAATTTAACTTGCAGACATCTTCATATAGAATAGACTAATGTTTCTTTTTTTTGCTACTGTGTACTTTATTAGACAAAAAACATTAATTGATATAAATTTTCAGGACCGCTCCGAAAAAACGCTCACTGTAAGTATTATCGCAGTGAGTATACAAATCTGGATCTAAATCAACACAATAATAACACGACAAGCAAAAATCAAGACAAATACAAAACTGGACTCCAAAAAATAATGTGTTAACCATAAACTTGCAAGTACATACGTATTAGTTAACATTATACATTTAATTTTAATTGTTTATCGGACCAAAACTTTAAACATTCTTCTTTTACAGAATTATGTAGTTTGGTAAAATATTGCGACAGCAAATTAAAATATCATTAAAAAACATTATTTAGGCAACTAATAATGCTATGATAAAGTTGACACTAATTTCATTATGTTTCCAAGAAAATTATTTATGTTTTTATTATAAATGAAATAAACAGCTCACAAGAACGCATGCCTGCCAAAACTAAAAACTTACTGTGAGTTGATTTGGTAAATCCTAAATAGGTTAAACTTTTAAAATGGATGTTTCGTGTAGAATGTTTGAACAAAAAAAAATCTTAAATATTCATCACTTGTGTAATAATTAAGACATTGCTTTTAAAATATAATTTCAACATGTTTTGATGTAGCCTTTCAACACAAAAGCACAGTAGTGTAGTGAAGTATTGGAGCTCTACGCCCACAAAATGTAACTCTAAATATATGAAAATCTTGTAAAAGAAGGGTCACCTTCCTGTAGGGATATTAAAACATGTTGAACCAATTTAGAATTAAATAAATGTACTACACCATTTCTTGTGTGACTATGAATAAATACAATTAAAACAAAATAAGGATTTTTGATTGGTTCGCAATACATTTGTACAAGTAATACAATAATAAATTAATCTATACTGGGTTTTTACAAAGCAACATTAATATAATAAAATCTTGCTAGTTCATTTATTTGATACCTACAAAATCAAAGCATAGCTATAAACGTTGCATACAATGATGAAAAACATGAATTGTTTTTAAAACAAAAATATGTAACAACCTGGTATTTTTTTTACACGAAATGTTTTTAAATTAAATTATGGAGAATTCCAAGTTTATTATCCCAAAAATTGGCACTCCTTTGCATAAAGCATTAGTGTCATATGGTAAGGAATTGGGGTTTCTTGTTTCCATTGGCTAAATTCCAGATATGTTACTACGAATGCTAAGTATGAGCTGAAAGTATCTACAAAAAAATGTGACAATATAATGATGTGCAAATAATGTAATTAATGAACACCATAAAAAAAGAACTTGAACATTCATAATATTAATTACCAATGCAAAAACAAATATATGAAAAGATATATGAATGTCATTTTGCTTCAAATTCAAGAAAACATAAAATTTGAAGAATACGTTTGAAAGTTATAAAAAAATAATTGAAAATGTACCTAGTATTCACTAGTAACTTCAAATGATGGTTACACTTATTAAAATATGTAATCAATATAGCACAAACCTGACCCTGAAAACTGAAAAAAACAAGAAGCTAAATATAAGAACGAGCTATGAGTCATCTGGAGATCACAGGATAAGTATTTATGGTAATCATTTCAAATGAGTTTACAAATAAGTATTGACCATATTAATAAAAACTAGATAAATGCACACTCCAAAATGAAGAGCTTATAACGTGCCGACTGGCTCTTAACCTTTTCCATGCCAAAGACGTTTATATCGGCACCTAAGGTCCAACGCCAAAGACCGATATATCGGTCACCGACCACAGATCACAGTAGACCTACATGCACACGCATAAAGTTTAACTTCATTTTTGACATTTAGATGGCGTGGCGTCGAAGAGGTTAAAAGTCATGTACCTGCTCATGATCTTTCGCCACCCACGTTTTAACAAGACGTGAAAAAAAGACAAGACATCCTTGACTTGAGAGTCAGTATTAGATTCGAAAATCTCCAAAAAGTAGTACTTCATCACTATAATTTTAATAGTATACTTATTTGTGAACTACATATTTTAAATACAACATTAAAATACACCAAATAAAAAGGCTGAGCTAAAAAAAAACTGAAATGAACATATCCAATATACTTATCAGTCTTTTCACAAGAAGCTAGTATTTTCCCTTTAGCCGGTCTTGTGCACAAAGAGACCAGGAACGCAACTAGATGGATAACTGGACATGTAAGTATTTGTTCATTTGCTATAACAGTGAGAATTCCTTTGGTGGTGCCCGCCGCCATCGCCTAAGGTAGAACTCGTATTCAGAGTAATTTGACTGCACTTTATATACATTTCTAACTTTGTATGTCAGGAGCTGTTAAATTGATCCACTCAATTACGAATTCTACCTTGAAAATTATTACTAAGAACGCATACACTTTCTGTCTCCTAAATTAAGGGTGACTGAAAACCCTGCGTAAATGCGCTACAAAAAATCGCTACGGGATTGCAAGTACAGATGTGAAAATTGCTCAGATTCTAAAAGGGTGTATTCCCATATGCTGCCACTGGTCACAAATGGGAATGATTAATATAACCAGACTCACCTGCTTTAATACGCTAGTCGTTACTAGATGGAGTTGCAGAGCAGGAGCAGGTGACTATTCCTCTTACATTTTGGCTATCTTTAGGTTGCTCTCAACTAGATGGCGCTAAAGACTTGGACCCTCAAAAAGTTCTTATACTGTCTATTAAGTATATAGTCTATGCTATGATTGTCCTCGGCGGGCACAGATGGTAATACACCTGAGTTGAGACAGTTCTACTATTTTTTACTAGACAAAACAAATTTAAGTTTTGAAACTGGGAGTTTTAATCCCCGTACGATAAGTGTATGAAATATGTTCACTCTATCTTCATTGAATATCGAACATCAGTGCTTGCAAGTGATTGCGCTTTCCCCGACTTACCTTATACTTCTTTATAAATAAGGTATGTATATGGTGAAATTAATAAACGCCTACAATTCACGAGTTTGTTTTATTTCTGTTGACATTGCTCTACTTAAATATTTTGAAATTTTTCTCAAGCTTTTAGCAGACTAGTTCTGAATCTTATGGCCATCTTCAGTCTCCATCATCAGACCAGCTTGATGGTACTTAAGGCCTGGTTACACCTAACGAGACAGCAAAATGCCACTCGGCCGAGAGAGTAAAATGGCTCGGCGATGTGTTTACACCTTGCGAGTACTCGGTCGAGAGTACTGACTCGCCACTGTACTCTGTAGGTGTAACAAGGCTATTACGCACGTATGCTTCAGATTCCGACATCACCATCAGGAAATAGGTCAAATCTGACTTGCAAGGTTGTACCTAAACAACACAGAGTTGCTATTTAAATTTATCGGCTGTAATCACTTGTATTTACTTACCAGTTAGCACGGCACCGCAACCGCTTGCGGCGACGGTGTGCAAGCGTGACAGCGCTCTACACTCGCTCGCGCACCGTCGCCGCATGCGGAAACCGCAGCAGTGTGAAAACCGTGAGAATAATATCCCACGAAAGAGTCAAACAAAAACTTGGAAATTAAACTAGTTTAACAAAGATTACAGAAGTGATTTATTACTATTTTCATATAATACGGCCATTACTACATTAGTGCCTTACACAAATATACCGCAATGTATTAAAAAGCAACGACAACGTTTTTCCGATTTTAACCCTTTGAACGCCAAGATCCACTAGTGGTCGTGAGCTGTAGTGCCTACCACGCCAACAACCACTAAATTGGTCAAGGCAGACGCTGTCAAAGCAATTTTACTTTTGAAACGAATTTAAACCTTATCTTAATAAGGTTTAAATTCGTTTCTCACTAGTTGAGATGTTGGCGTGTATGCCACATTTTCATGCGAGAGAGAAAGCGTTCAAAAAGTTATTTAAATGGATGAACTGGTAAAACAGGATAAGTACTGTAATGTAATGTAAATGTGCACTTATAACTACTTTATATCAAACTGTAAATAAATAAAAATAATTTCGTTAAACTTATAATCTACTTATACCCTTAAAATAACTATGCAATTAGTCAATTTAATTGTGATTTGACTTTTTAGATGAAATCTGAAATAGAACAATTACTGAATGCCAACTAAATATGTTTGTAAAAAAATCTCAATTTAAAGAAATATGACACTTAAAACTTCTCACACATTGATTAATATTTTACTTATAAAATGGCTGCCATTACCAATGTTACGAACCCTAAAAATAATATACGATAAAATTCAACTTGTGTTCAACAGATTGCTTGGTTTTTTTTTTCATTTGACCTAAACAATAGTTGTGTAATTTGGATTGGATTATAGACCATGGATGGATCACAATTAAAAATAGTGTTGAAATGAAAATAGAGACCAGCAAGCCTTACCACAAACTTCGAAAATCCGAAGTTCGTTGTCCGTCTTTATCACTCTTGTATATATGAAAGAGTGATGTAAATCTGAATGAATGAAGTGGTTTGTGGTTATAGGCCAGTTCCAGTAAAAAAAATATGATCACTACTTTATACTTATAACTACTTATAAGAATATGATTAGTCTGAAGTGTTTTGTATGACAATCAGTATAAATTCGCGGTCTGGAGCAATCAGGATCTCATGGCGCTTACTCCTTACACGCAGGAATGTCAAGTCGTTGGAGGAATCCTGAAAAAGTAAGTATTCAGTTTACTATTTAATCATAAATTTCATTGGGAAAATAGCTTAGGACAGTAAATCTGTGATACTAAGCTGAATAGTATTATCTTAGAATAAAACTTAACACATTCAGTGTGCCTAGTGCTATGTGCTACACTCGTAGTCTGTAGACATGTATACCTCGCGGCACGTAAATCTAGCGCTGACCTTTATTTCTGCGCATGTTCTTCCATAGCCCTTCACCCCCTGTACCCCCCGCGCGCCCTATTTTCCGACTTCTGCGCAATAATGGTCAGCGCTAGAGTTACGTGCCGCGACCTGTATTCATTGTATGGAGCATGTAGTAGCTACGAACAGAGAACCCGACAGTCGGGTTCTCGGTGCTGAATGTGTTAACGCAAACACCTTACATTCTGAAGCTCAGAATTCCATCAAAGTGATTCAATTTTGAAATAGTGCTTTTTGATAGAAAAATGCAATATAAGGTAGACTTCTGATTGCATACAGGCAATAACCATCTAATATAGGTAGTATCTTAAGCTTAGGACACATCTGGCCTTTGCTAGTAAATACAGCACAATCACGGGCTGGTGACAAGAACCTGTTAATTAGCCTGACCACTTGGAGCATAGAAGAATATGTGTGAGAAGAACATCAAAAGGTTGCTATACTAAGGCACACACTGGTTGTGTGTATGAAAAGCACCTCAGTCTGCTTTAAAACCAAGTCTGAACAATGTTTCTTCTCGAGATAAAACAATTATATGATACGTCATGTGAATTGTATGACTAAACTATGTAGAGGGGTAATAAAAATATGTTTGATCTTTACCATCTCCCTGACAACATTTTTAGCTTTCTCTGTCAGCTGCCCAATGAGACCGGAGTACAGCACTGAAGTAGCATTATCCAAAGAACTCTTGATTGGAATGCCTGAAAATTCAAAACATCTTTCAAATGAGATTTAGATGATTCCCTACTGGAACTTGGGGCTTAGTAATTCTTAGGACAAAGAACTCAATTCTAATAGAAAGTAACTATGGTAACGTGAGAAATTCGACCAAACCTTCGTGGTTCACAATGATCACCCCCATTACCCCTTTGTGGGCTTGAATACGCTTGATGGTTTCTTCTACTTCAGTCGCCTGAAAACAAACACATTGTTAACGGCGCACTCTGAATAAAACATAATTAAAAGGCTTTAAACTAATAAGAAAGTACCATTTTTTGCTAAAATATTGTAAGCCCACTCGTAATCGTACGTTTACGTCAAAATCTCAAAATGCGATGACAAATAGTTTTTTTTTTTTTGTACATTGCGAATAGTTTGGATTCTAGCAAAGGCCAAAACTACTTAAGCCATTCTTAAAACCTCTGACTACCTGATACAACAAGTCATCTAGGAGGTCACCATATCCCAAATATCTTTAAAAAAGATGGCTGTTTTGTCATTCGTGACAGCTGTCAATGTTGTCAATTGAACCGGTTCTTTGTTTATTTTGATTTCTTTAAGATATGTTTGAAATTTAATGTGTGTAATGTAAATAGTTATTAATCTTTATTGTTGTAGCTCAGTCCTTAGTCCTCATATTTAATTAACTTTCATACATAAGGCTCTTTCACCTACCTTAAAAAAATTAATTCAGATTGATGAATTCCAATAAACAGCACCGAGAAGAAATAGCCAGAGCCTTGATTCTATGTGCTAATGTATATTTAGAAATGGACATGGACTCCAGTGATGATGATATGGATATCCTCATGCTTGAATATGATAGTTCAATAAAGAAAGATAGGACGAATGCTGCTTTAACTGTTCCAAAGTGGAGTGGAGATGAGTACAAGATGTTTTTGAAGTGAGTTTTAGTAATTTTTAGCTAACCCATGCATGAATTAATAAAGAAATTGTTCAAATTTGAACTCTGATACATGCCAATAGAGTTTAAAATAATAACGGCCATATATGGCTTCGTATGCGGTAAAGGGTTAAGTATCTTGGTTGGTAGCTTGAGGGTTAATGGCAAATAAAGGCAACATATGTTACAAGAGTCACATCCAAATGTACACATAAACTGGAATGGACATTTAACTGATTTCCCAACGGAAGATATCCAAAATATAGAAGTCTTCCACTTTTGAAAATTTTGGAAAATTCTCACTTTTTTGTATGGAAATTAACTTTTTATGTTTTTAAATTTTCCAATTTATTAATTTTTTCATGTGTGTCTGACTTTTTTATAAAAGTTTGTATCAGTCTGGGTAACCAATAAGTGCAGTAACAGCAGAAGTAATAAGCTATACTCTTCCCTTTTTTTGTGATAAAGGTAATAGTGTAAGAAAAATATGATATGATTATCTCTGTATAGAGGCAAAACAGACCCTGGCCTAGGCGCGGTCGCAGCCTGAAATTTTGGGGGGGGGGTCAATAAAGCAAAAAAAAATTATTAAATCAGGTCTATTCACGAGAGTTGGCGCAAGATTTGACAGAATTTCTATGAAAATGGCTGTCACTCAGTAGAAATCTCGCGCCAACTTTCGTGAATATACCTGTACATGTTTATTATGATATTGCTATAAAAAGTATTATTACAGGATGTCAGCGGAAACCTTTGAGTTAGTATACCAACTGCTGGCACCACGGCTGCAGCGCCAGTGCCATGGCATGCCAATGGTGGATGCACATTTACAGTTAATGGTCGCTATACACAAGTTGACCTCTTCTAACACTTATAGGCATACCTGGGATAACTCGGGGCAAGTTCTAGAGATTTGATATCGATAAAAAAAAATGTCGATATAATTAAATTAATACATGAGCTCATTGAACATTCTCGATTACCTACTATAAAGAGGTTCGATGTCATATTATGTGATATCGAGCCTCTTAAGATAATAAAAGTATGCGGATGTCATTTCAATCAAAATGACAATTTACTGTCAGTACCATTCATGTCCTAGAGTAAGAATACGGTTTTTACGAAGTCCAATTTAATCATGCCGCCCAAGAAACATTCACGCCCACGCGAATATTATATTAACTCGTGGATTAGTGAATATCCTGACATACAACTACGTGAGTCAAAATTATTTTGCACTAAATGCAATGTCAGTTTTCTCCCGAAAAAATATAATGTCACGCGTCACGTTAAATCCGATAGTCATCAAAATATTGCCAAGAAAAATACAGTTTTTCACGAGAACTATTTTAAAATAAACATTTAAATGCATGTTTTAATTTTTTTAATTAAAAAATGACGAGTAAATATGTAATATTTATACCTATATGTAGAATAAAATTTTATGTTGTCATTAGCATCGATATATTTTTTGACGATAAAATATTTTGCTACTGTAAAATACCTATTCCAGGATATAAAATAAATAGCCATGTAGATCATGAGAACATAATATATTGACAACTTCAGAACTGACATAGAACATATTTCTTTATTATAGACAGCCTACACTACAATCCTCCCCAATAGATAAGAATTGTATTTTAACAAAATAAAAACTCACTCGAGTAACCTAAACGAAATTATATAATTTGATAACTATAAATCTAATCTACTAATTCCTTTCAGTCGGCATTGCCTGAAAGGACGAGCTTGGGGCGGTGGCGGATTGTTAGGTAAAGCGTCTTCGAAAATAGGCGAGCTGGGCGGCGAGCCTGAGGGACTGGTGAGACTGCCACCTTGCTGTGGCACCTGCTCCGCAACCCCCGTTGCGGGTGACATTGCCTCCGCTGACTGTTCCGCTGAGACTCTCGGGCTCCCCTCATTCCCTGTGCTCTGTGTACGGACCCGTGTACCCGGCTCTATAGTAATTGGCGCAGGATTCACCAGCGACTGTCTACCCGATCGCCGCTTTAATTGATCGATGTGTCTGTGAACAACAGAGCCATCAGACCTCCTGACCCTATAATCACCAGACCCATACCTATCAACTACCTGACCTGGAGCCCATTTTTCCCCCTTTAAGTATTGCCTATACCAAACCTCTTCCTGTTGTCCTAGTTCCCTATGAACTCCCCCGGCTGCAAGTTTCTGACGTTGCTGAGCCCTAAGAACTGTGGCCTCCGTATCTGGTTTTAAAACATCTAACTTGGTACGGAGTCTCCTACCTTGAAGCAACATGGCTGGGCTTTGACCAGTGGTAGGATGAATAGTATTCCTATAATACAATAAATAGGTCCATAAGGCTTTATTTATATCCCTCTTTTCATAAAGAGCTTTTTTAACTACCCTTTTTAAAGATTTTACGGTCACTTCGGCCAGACCATTCGAAGCCGGATGATAAGGCGCGGAGAAAATATGTTCTATCCCTAACCCTTTACAAAAACCACTCAATTCCGCACTCGAGAAGGGAGGCCCATTATCTGAAACGAGTTGTTTGGGCAACCCCCATCTGCTAAACAACTCGCACAAAATAGCAATTACAGCAGTGGCAGTGGTACCAGACATATGGAAAATCTCCACCCATTTCGACATTGCATCAATTACTACTAGATATGTCTTCCCTGCAATTGGCCCCATAAAGTCGAGATGGATCCTTGACCATTGTCGATTTGGCCAAGGCCACATGCTGGGTGCTTGCCGTGGTGGTGCGTCCGCTTGCGCGGCGCACACGCTGCACCCCCTGCACATGCTCTCAACCGCCTCGTCAATCCCGGGCCACCAGACATAACTCCTAGCTAAAGCTTTAGATTTCACGATTCCCATGTGAGGCTCGTGAAGCATCCGTAATACTTGTTCCTTGCATGCTTCCGGAACAACCAATCTGTGGCCCCACATAACGCAACCCAACTCTTCATACAATTCGTCCTTCCTATTATAAAATGGTTTTAATCCTGATATCTCACATTCTGTAGGCCAACCCTCTCGAATAAATCTTAAAACTCGGGCCATGATAGGATCTCGAGCAGTCTGACTACATACCTCGTTATAATTAAGCAACAATTCCTGCTGAATGAAATGCAAATATGTCTGTTCAGGCGCCGTAGGAATCGTTTTACCGCTATGCACCACCGGTAACCGCGACAACCCATCTGCTCCATTCTCGTGAGTTCGAACATACTCAATGTCGAATGTATATGCTGCTAATATCAAAGTCCAGCGTTCCATACGACTAGCCGCCATGGCTGGTATTCCTGTGTGTGGGCCAAAAATAGACACCAACGGTTTGTGATCAGTCTTCAGGGTAAAATGCCTGCCGTATAAGTATTGATGGAACTTATTTACACAGAAAATGATCGCCAATGCTTCACGGTGTATTTGGGAGTAATTTTTCTCGGCGTCCGTTAACGTCCTAGAAATATATGCTACTGGACGTTCGCCGCTTCCACCCTGGACTGGTTGTGACAAAACCCCGCCAATACCCCGTGCCGATGCGTCACACGTCAAAATAAGAGGCCGATCCGGATCGTAATAAGCTAATACCGGCGCAGTGGATAGTACTCTTTTAATTTCCATGAACGCCTGCTCGCATTCCCTAGACCAGTGCCACTCTACATTTTTTTTAAGTAAATCATACAAGGGTACCAGTCTACTACTCAAATGCCTAATAAATTTCGCATAGAAATTAATCAACCCTAGAAACGACCGCAACTCACTAATATTTCCGGGTTTAGGAATCTTAGTAATAGCTTCTATTTTATCCGGATCCGTTTTGACTCCATCTTTACTCAAAACATATCCCAAATATTTGATTTCGTTCACTAGAAATACGCATTTGGTACTCTTCAGTCTTAACCCATTTTGGCGCAAACGACCAAAAACTGTTTCTAAGGCCTGTAAGTGCTCAGACACATTTTGGCCCCCTATCACTACGTCATCCAGAAATACCTCTACGTTGGGAATTCCGCCTAGCACAGTACTCATAATTCTTTGAAAAATCCCTGGGCTAGATGCAAGACCAAACACTAGTCTATTATACTTGAATAGCCCGCGATGAGTATTTATTACCGTACAACTCTTTGATTCATCTAATTCTATCTGATTGTATGCCTGTGACAAATCGATTTTCGAAAAGAAACGTGACTCCCCCAGGCGAACTATCAAATCATCAATCTTTGGTAATGGGTAGCGATCTACCAGTAACGCCGGATTGACAGTCGCCTTATAATCCGCACAAATTCTTAAAGAGCCGTCGGGCTTATTCACCGGTACTAATGGAGAGGCCCAGTCGGAGCAGTCGACGGGCTCGATGATGCCATCGCGGAGCATGGCGTCCAGCTCGGCGTCGACGCGTGCGCGCAGTGCGTACGGCAGCGGCCGCGCGCGGTGGAACACCGGAACTGCTCCAGGCCGCAACCTCAGCGTCGCCTTACCGCCTGTGTACCGCCCCAAGCCGCCTTCAAACAACTCCTTAAACCTGTGACATAAATTTTGAATATCATTATTTAAATGCAATTTATCATTACCACCACTACTAATACTATGACAGTTAGCACAATTTGGCATTACTATTTTCAGCTCACATAACCACTGTCGTCCTATGATAGGAGTTGTACCGTTCTTAATTATAAACAACTCTAAATCTTTCTCGATATCCCCACGACGAACCTTGGGTTTTATCATCCCGACTGGCTTAAGCGGACTTCCGTCTATAAAAATGTGAACTTAATGCTTGGCGGTTCCAGAGCGATATTTTTGAAATGCGCATAGTACATGTCAGTACTAATGCATGAGACAGCCGATCCTGTATCGACTTCCATGTTAACTGAAATATTATTTATTGAAACAGGTAGTCTTACCGGTGGATAATCACTGAGGCATAGGTGATGGAATTCTACCTCCTGTAGGGGTTCCAATAGGTCTAGTTCACCGTCTTCAGATCTTTCGCCAAGTAAATGCAAATTTGCTCGTCCGTAACGCGATCCTTCCGTCAATTTTTCCGGACAGACGCGACGTAAGTGACCAATGTGCCTGCACAGGCTGCATCTGTAGTTCCGGAACTTGCATGTTTGATAACCGTGGTTGCATTCGCCGCAACCGCTACAGCGAGAGGAACTGCCAGCTGAACTCTGCCTTAACGGGCCGGTGTGTCCACCGTTGCTAACGCCGTCGTCCCTGCCGCGCGCTCCTCCGCGTGTTCCACTCCGTCCACCATGAGCGACGGGCTTCCCCCGGCGACTGAACCCCGTGTTTATAGCGTGCACAGGCTCAGCTCCCCCAGCAGTACCTCCGATGCCGGCCGCTTCCGCCGATCCATCTACTGCCGCCGAGTCTCGAATTGCCGCCTCTAATGCCGTCGCTTTCCTCATAGCTTCCATAAAACTTAAATCGTCATCTTCAGCAAACAACCTTTGCCGAATCAGATCGCTTTTTAAGCCACATACAAACTGGTCTCGTAAATTAACATTCAAATTCTCTTCAAATTTGCAAAAACGTGCTGCCTTCTTCAGCTCCGCAACGTAATCGCTAATACATTCACTGGCCTGTCTTTTCTGCCTAAATCTGTATCGCTCAGCCAGAACCGATGGAGCTGGTTCTAAATGATCCCTTACTAAGCGAACAACCGCATCGTAAGTAAGCTCTGCTGGTTTATTCGGGCTGGCTAAATTCGTTATGAGTTCATAAGCCTCATCCCCTACTCCAGCTATTAATGTCGGTAGTTGAAGTTCCTTTTCGACCTTATTTACTTTAAAGTACATTTCTAAACGTTCTATATACGTAGACCATGTCCCGTTATTAACGTCAAACTCTTTTATCTTCCCGATCGACATGTTGTTGTATATACTTTTTCTACGAATAAGGAACTATTACCGCATCCAGCTTACTCATTTTCCTTCGTCGCCATTGTAAAATACCTATTCCAGGATATAAAATAAATAGCCATGTAGATCATGAGAACATAATATATTGACAACTTCAGAACTGACATAGAACATATTTCTTTATTATAGACAGCCTACACTACAGCTACATCACTTTCGTATAGATGCCCCGAGTTATCCCAGGTATGCTTATAGGTACTCAATTTTAATTTTTTAACAACAACATTTTGGAACCCTAAAAATAACTTTGTAATAAGTTACTGGGCTGAATGAACGCGAACAGCAACCGACAGCCCGCCTGAGTCCGGCGTCCCTACATCTACACTAAAAATAAAGTGAAAACAAAGTGGAAGTGACTACTGAGAGGTAGGGTGTCCCTAATAGTGCGATTTTGAGAAATTAATAACGCATACCCCCCAAATGTATTTGTTTTACCCCAAAATAGTCTACAAAAAAAAATCAGGCCAATCCTGTAACTCTAACCCGTGCCGACTTGCATCGTAACTTCCCCATACAAATTACTATGAAGAAATTTAGGGAGAAAATAAGTGGCTACTTTTATATCGGTTTTCTATTCGCAACGAGATATTTTTCATAAAAAACATTCATATAGGAGTAGGATGCACTGATGACATGAAAAAATTACTAAAATAAAGTAATACATTTTGGTCATTTTCATACATTGTATGGGAAAATCGGGTAAAAGTCGGCACGGGTTACAGTTACAGGAATGGCCTGAAACTTTTTTGTAGAGTATTTTGGGGTAAATGAAATATATTTAGGGGGTATGCGTTATTAATTTCTCAAAATCGCAATATAAGGGACACCCTACTGAGAGGCTTCTCAAGATCATAAGATCATAACATTTCCATAGTATCATACAAAAATCCCTTTTAAGTACAGATATTTTTGCCAGCTGCGTATGGCAGGCCCAAGATCGGGTGAAGTGGAAAATTCTGGAAGAGGCCTATACCTCATAAGGGTGTTCTGGTGTGATTATTTTTAATATTAACAAATTAGGTTTTCACCCTAGACTAAATTCGCAAATAACTTTATATTCATATTTTTACCCTGAAATAAAAGGCTTTCTTCTTTATTTATATTTTTTCTCTTAGGGTAGGTTTTTATAATATTTTTACAAAAGTAAAATACAAAAATTCATCAAAAACATACAAAAACAATAAAAACATTATAAAAAACCTAACCTAGGGTGCCGCCGGCAACGGAGCAAGGCCCAGGCTGAAAGGCTTTCTTTATTATTATTTATTTTGCCAGATCGTTACAGAACCCTACATTAAGCACGGTTCATCCGGTTTTTAAAACACTAATAAACTTTGCCCACCAGACAAGCGAGCGCCACCTTCAACATTACAAAGTCCACCGGCTACATCTGCATCCGCCGAGTCATCAACTTACTCCACACCCTCGCACCTGCCTTTATACAGTGGCCTTCCAAAGCCCAGGCTAAAGTCATAGCCAAAGGGTTTGAAGCTATCAATGGGTTCCCAGGAATTGTGGGTAATGTTGGGTGCTGTAGGCTAAGGAAGCTGGACTGTATGGATAAGGCATGATACTTCAAGTAAGAATATAATTATCTTGTCTTTATTCAATGAAATACTAAGGTCATAATTGAACAAAATTGGGCGCCATTTTGAATTTTGTTATTTTTTGTCTGATTGCTTTTAAAGTCGATAAGTATATGAAAGCTTTCGTCTTTTCTAAATTAGAGATGATTATGAGTGACATAAATGAATAGTATTTGATTTTAATTATTGTTAGTTCTATTAGTGTTTATTTAGTTATTAATATATTTTAAATGTATTTATTTTCAAAAAGACGCCGAATTTATTTGCAGAAATAGATTTTATACTAATTTTTGTATTTTGTGGTTAACAAGTATTTCACTCGCCTGATGTATTTATTTACCGTAGATTGATGGTTGTAACCCCAGTAAGTTCAACAAACATGACATCAAACGCAAAGCTTGTTTCAGATTATATGCGATAGCAAAAAGAGGATAATTCACTACAACATCGCACCAGCCAGCTCCGATCCGCAATCTGGGATCGCAAATTACCTCAACGACCCAACTAAAATCCCACAAAACGCCCATTTAATCGCCAACAACTCTTATTCGCTACAAGAAAACCTCATGGTTCCTTACCTTGAAGAAATAAATGAGCAGCAGAAAATTTTCAACAGAAAAATACGCTCGTCTTTTGTCATATCTTATTGTTTGGGCGCTTTATTGGGACGCTTTGGGTCTTTGAATCGTGGATTAACTTTGAATGAAAAATCGAATGAGCGGCATGTAACCGCGTGCTGTGTTTTACATAATATTTGTATATTGAAGGGTGATGTTTGGAACGCGAATGGGATAGAATCAAGAATGAAAGAGAGCGGTGTTGCTTGTCCGAAGGGTGTGAGGAAGAGAGATGCTATTGCTTCGCTACTTTCAAAGGGCTGAAATTATAAAGAACAATTTGGAGTTTTAAGGATATTAAGAGTACTGTAATGGGTAAGATTTAATTTTTAATTTATTTACTTCGCTACGAAATCAGTTTGGTTACATAACTTTTTAAATACCCTGATAAAATTATAAGGTCCAGATCAGACTATGGGATCCTGGATAAATCAAGGGAACTTTTCAACTATTATAGGCAAATCTATAGTGATTTCAGTATCTTAGGAAGTGGCCGAGTTGCTGTAAAAATAGTGAAATCACTATAGGTCTGCCTATAATAGTGGGAGAGTTCCCTCGATTTCTCCAGGATCCCATCATCAGATCCCGACTTGGTGCCAACGGGACCATCTCGGGGTTATACAAGTTCGATTAAAAAAAATTGAAAATCGGTTCACGATTCACGGAGATATCGAGTAACATACATACAAAAAAATTAAAATTCAGTCGAATTGTGAACCTCCTTTTTTGAAGTCGGTTAATTATTTTAGGATTCCGATAGCTTAGCTTTAAGTTAGATATTAAAATAAGTACAATGATGTGTATGAGTAATTTTCGTAGTATCCTCAGAGTAGCCGATAGCGTACGTTCCCACGATCCCTATCACAGTTCCGGCAGGACATCCGCCACGCAATCTAAACTTCAATTTTACACGAGGACTTATTTCAGGGTTGTAATCTCGAAGAATGTCTGGGTGTGGTGACTTTTTGCTGCATTTACATGGTGACAAATAACCAATCAACGGATGATGAACAAACGGATGTATACATCGATGATGATGATGATGACGATGATGAACACGCCGTCCGCTGTCTGTGCAACTTTTAAAAGGTACCCAAGCCAGTTTTTTATAAGGTTTACTTTTAATTTGACGTTTGTCTAACAGTTCATGTACAGTCTACGCCAAAAAATATGTAGGTACTTTTATGCCTTACTCTATTGTAATAAGGTTGCTATTCGTTGCTAAAAATTGTAATACAAAGAAAATACAGCCAGTTACAGATTTACATACAAAACTTATTTTTGCTATATTTTCTTTGCATTACAATTTTTAGCAACGAAAACGAATGTCCAACCTAGATCTGTACCAGAATGCCCATGCCAAATTTCGTGGCTCTAAAGCATGTCGTTTTAAAATGAGAGCTGAACTACGTTTGTATAGGAACGCGAGTTCACGCGAGCGTCCTGGCGACTCTTAAGTTAAGACGTCCGACTTTCAAATCCCGAGGTATCGGGTTTAAATCCCGGTCCGTACAGTCGTAGCCACAGAGTTTTTTGGAACTCATATACGAAATATCATTTGATATTTACCTGTCGCTTTTCGTTGATAGAAAGCATTGCGAGGAAACCGAACCTAATCCCAATAAAGTCCAAATTCCCCTCCGCCTCCGGGTTTGAAGGTTAGATAGATGGCAATCGTATAAACTGGTAGCAACGCCGTTTCAGGGCTTATGTTGCAGAGCGCACCCCAGGCTTATTAGAGCCGTGGGGAAAAACCATGGACAAAACAGTAGGAGGATATATCAGTATACAGATTATCTTTTTCTAAGAATATAAGTATAAGGCTAAATATGTACCTCCTGACTAGGGTGACCAGATCTGCTTTCCGGTTTTACGGGACAACTAAAATAAATAAAATAAATAAATATTTGGGGACAAACTTACACAAATCAACCTAACCCCAAACTAAGCAAAGCTGTACTATGGGTGCTAGGCGACGATATACATACTTAGATATATAAATACATACTTATATACATAGAAAACATCCATAACTCAGGAACAAATATTTGAGATTGATGAGGATGATGATGATGATGATTTCTTCCTGTTATCCCTCATTAGGGACATAGGGCTCGCAGAAGAGTTTTCCATTTGTCGCGATCTTGAGCGGCTACTTCCAGCTCTTTTTTGAGATTAGCACACAAATAAATGCCCTTACCAGGATTCGAACCCGGGACCTCCAGCTTAGTAGGCAGGGTCACTACCAACTAGGCAACTGCATTGAAAATACGGGATCCGAGGTTAAAATACGAGATCCGAGGTTAAAATACGGGACAGAGACAATATACTGTCCCGTATTGGTTTCGCCAGTGGAAACTTCGTGCCTGAAATACGGGACAACTGGTCACCCTACTCCTGGCAGCTTTCTCTCGCAGCGCATCAGCATTGCCATTCAGCGAGGGAATGCTGCCAGCATCTTTGGCACGATGCCGCGGGGGCCTTATTTAGATGTATTTTAGTTTAGATTAGTTTTTATTTATTTTTAAGTTGTTTTTAATTTTGTTACTCCTGACGTAAATTGAAAACCGCAATGACAAATCGCAGACGCTGACCACATGTACTGTACTTCTAGAATTGTGGATTCCCCGTAAGTGTTACACATTTTTAGGGTTCCGTAGCCAAATGGCAATAAAAGGAACCCTTATAGATTCGTCATGTCTGTCCGTCCGTCTGTATGTCACAGCCATTTTACCCGGAAACCATAGGACGTATCATTATAAAATTTTTACATAAAGTGTATTGTGTGTGTACTTAGTTACGTAGTGAAATTTCTGAAAAAATATTTTTAGGGGGGTCACTCCGTAACACACGCATTGCAAGTAATTGTCAAAAAATATTTTTTTACCAAATATCAACATAATGCACATCAATCGATAGGCCGTTAAAAATAACATTGAGGTTTCTTTAAACATTTTTTGATTAAGTGGATATATTCAGAAATAATGACTCCGAAAGTCTAAAAAATTCTTTCAACGAAAATTATTTTGAGCATTATCGATTTAGGCGTTTTTGAGTTATCTCCAAAAAACTACGTACTTAGGCAGATATGACCTTGCGATAATAATTTATTCGATAGTAGCTACGGCTGGTTTTTATAAATAATGGTACGGGTACGGAACCCTTCATGCGCGAGTCCGACTCGCACTTGGCCGGTTTTTTTTATAACACTAGGTACCTACACAGTTTGCGAGGTAAAATCCATTTTGGGAAGTTTTTACAGGAAATCATTAATTCATTGCTCCTACATGGAATCTTTGGTTCTATTCACTATGATTATAGTTTTACCAATAACATTTATTTTTTTAAGTTAGTGTTAAAAAAAATAAAGCAAAAAAATATTTTTTCGAAATCGACCTAGATTCATATAACATTTATTACTCCTTATGACCTCAAGAATTCGTGGTTAAAATCACTCGAAATGCTCATGGGCACCGTGTATAGCCTGGAAGCCTGAATTTTATGTCCTGGTAAGTTCTTCCCTAATTGTACTTTTCCTCACTGACTATTATTTACGGTTTACTAATATGTGGCCGAAAATCTTACGGCAAATGATCACGTCACAATCTATTTTTCCGATAGTTTCATTTGGCATAATCATCAGATGCCATACTTAATATAATTTGGCATACCTATTTTTTGCATATTTTTATTTGGCCAAATAATTCGCCCAAATAAAACAATGAGAAACAATAGGCTACTTTCCTATGAAGTCAAATCAGCTACTCTTTAGGAAACGTCAAAACGATTTTTTCTCCTGCTTTTGCTTAATCGCAATACGATACCAATTATGCCCTTAAACGGATCACCAGTATTTTTGTTACACCCTATATTAGTCGCCGGTGCAGACGACAACAAAGGGCATTATACGGATTTTAGTGATGATGGGATCCCCTTTTGCATAGTGAGACCTTAGGACCCATAGAACATTTTAGGAAGCAGAGCCATCTAAATTTATGGTGCGGTGGGGGTAAAAGGGGGGGAGATTTCTTTTATCAACACATAGATTGAAAACTATAAGTCTTAGCAACATACTTCAAAGGCAAAAATTGTAGAGAATTTTATGAACAATATATCCTTTAATGAAAGTTTTGTAGTAACTTTAACAGTTTTTATTAAAAATATGAAAGACTGAAATTGGGACACAAAAGTATGGGGGAGGGACGGAAACACCTACTGGACGACTTGTTTTCACTTATATTTTAAATTCTTCGTGTTCTAAAGGCAAAAGGTTGACTTTGAATGCGTAGCTGCAATGTCCTCCCAAGGCGACTTCTGCCTTTGAAACTATATCGAAGCCACTGAAAGAATTAACTGCCCGAAAATATTGTGAATGTTCCCAGATATGAGGCTGTGTAGTGTATAATTGAATAGAGGATATAGAAAAAGAGAATGAATATTAGGTACCAGTGGCGGCGCGTCCATAGAACATGATTCCCGTCGGCTTGCCTAAGTTTCAGGCGCCTGAGCAGTTTTCCTACAGCTCATGAAGAAATTTTAAGCCAAATTCGGCACTGGCTTGCCTAAGAAAAAATTTAACCTACTTCCACTGTTAGGTACCTACTTGTTTTTTTAAATGCTATAGTCTTTTTTCCTAGCGGTTGTCCCGGTTGGGGTCCGTTTGACAACCAAATCCCATGAATTGGCGTAGGCACTACTTTTTATGAAAGTGACTGCCATAATCTTAACTTCCGACCCAGAGGGGAAACTAGGGCCTATCGGAATTAAACTCGGTTTCCTTACGATGTTTTCCTTCACCGAAAAAGCGACTGGTATTTCCTGCTGGTATTCCGTGCGGTACTAACTCAGCGGTACTATCGCCAACACTGGCTATTTTTACTATTTTGACTATTTTTTTAACCCCTATTGCAATGGCATAAGGTCTATCGACGGTGTGTTGCTGTTTGTACGAGCCATGGTTTGAACCCGATACCTTATACCCGGATTGAAAATCGGACGTCTTAGCGCCAGGTTCAATTTTTATTAGTATTAAATATTATAGTAATTTATTTTTAATTTGTATGTCTTTCTTATATGATACCATTATTTGTAAAACATATTATTAGGTAAGCGTTAGAGCTCCAATTAAGTCGTTTTTCATACATAATGAGATTGTTGTTGAAAGTAGGTTTACTTATTTTTTTTTTCGTTAAAAATATTGAAATAAACTTATAATTTGTATAATTTTTATAAAGGGGAATGACAGGACTATATCATAAAATATTTTCGTCGCGTTACGACCATAAATAAAAAAGATATAGACATTTATTCAAAAAAACTTCAAATGTCGATTTCATATTTCTTATATTTTCTTAGTTTTTTTATATCGAAAGGTATAAGTAAAATACCAAAAATGAATTCGGCATCCTTGCTTTACACGAAAACGATATCAAACTTGACTATATAGCTCTACTTTTTTTTTAATGAATTTTGGGGGGCACCCCCCACATTCCAAAAAACTTGCATCAAAAATTTAAATGGCTCCTCTTCTTAAAGCATTGCTTGTATCGTAAGTACTAACTCTGCACAAGGAAATTCCATCATCATCATTTTCCGTATAATTAAGTGAACACCACCGACTATATATATATACATATGTATATATAGGGTGTAACAAAAATACTGGTGATCCGTTATAATATATATATATATAAATATATATATATATATATATGTATACATATGTATATATATATATTGTTACAGCAAATAATGTCTACTTTCGGCTTTATAGCAAATTAAATCTTGGCATAAGAGTTTCTTGTGTCCCACACCCTTTCGGGAATGAGCCTGTGCCCAGCAGTGGGACGTATACAGGATGGATTTTCTTTTTGGGTCAGTGACGGTAGCTACCAGATCCCGTGCTGCTACGCGAAAATGGTCCTAAAAGATCTGTCCTCGATTTTTAAATTAATGAAGTTTCGCGTTTACAGTTTATGGAAAAAGTTTCTTAAATATGTGGCTGTTTGATACATTACCGTAAGTTGACCCCATTGATACTAAATAGGAATGGAATCGATTAGCATAAAAAAATTGCATGTGAAAAATAAGAGTTTTAATTTTCATACAAAATCTATGGGAAAAGTTTTCCTGGAATTCTGGCTTTTCTAGCCGGAACAACAAGCTATTCATCATGGATAGGAATGAGATCGAATGGCATCAAAAAAAAAGTTTGCCAAAAATTACCTTTTTCGCGCACCCTGTACGTTTTTCCAAAATCTGTAAATGCGATCCTTCATTAATTTGAAATCGAGGGAAGGTCTTCGAAGACTATTTTCACGTAGCAGCACGGGAGCTGGTAGCTGCCCTCACTGACCCAAAAAGACAATCCACCCTGTATAGTCTGGACGTCAGGATTTTATGAGTCGAGTCGGTATGTCGGCGGCGCGCATTGTAGGTTTAACGCCGTTTTTACGGGCCGGCTGGAATGTTCGCGTTTAACTTTGACTTTGAGGTTTTAAATGGGTTGGTTGGTAGATGTAAGCGTAGGATTTCAGTGCTACCTACCCACTGATGTGCCGATTAGAAACTTTCCAAAATTGTACATTTTTCAACCGACTTCAAGATTTCGAAGGACGTTCTCAAATCGTCGGGATCTTTGTTTTTTTTTATTTCACCGATTATTCGAAGACGGCTAGACCGATTTGGAAAATTCGTTTTCGTTTGAAAGTGTATAAACTTCACAGTTGGTCGCATTTTCACCAGGTCCGGATCTGATGATGGATCCTGGAGAAATCGAGGGAACTCTTCAACTGTTAAACAGCCTACAGCGATTTCAGTATTTTTTACAGCAACTCCGGCACTTCCTCTTGGAAAAGCGGAGCCTAAGTAAAGTCGGTTCTTTTTTTTGTTTAAAATTATGAACATAGGAGATTTTTTAAAATCATTTTGTATGGGAAATGAATGTCCCCGTTTCGTAAGTTTAATTTCTTCTTGTGAAACTTCTGAAACTTTACGCAACTTGCACATCATGTAACCTAGCATTAAGCAGACAAGCTGCTAAGCTTTTTGTCTTTGTAAGAAAACCCGCGAAGGGCAGCATACTTACTTGCGCCTGAGGATGAGTAATAGTTATTTGTGCAACAAGAGAGGAAAGTTGGTTTTTCCTGCGAGTGTTGATTTTGAGTCCCGAGTAAGCGAAAGATTCTAAGTTTGAATCTTGAGCGTAGCGAGGGATCTCAAGAACACGAGATGTAAAAAAACTTTCCTCTCGTGTGACACATACAACTTTTCACCTCATTAGTGAAAACATATTAAAGTTAAAAAAACACATTTATTTACATTCCTGAATGAAAGGCATCATCATTATGACGAAAAGCTTCTAGAAACAAAGTTTCACTCCCTGGAGTGAGGAAAGTAGCAACTTTCGTCACTCTCTGGAGTGATGAAAGTCGCGCTTTCGTCACTCCAGGGAGTGAGGAAAGTAGGCTTGTTTGGACTGCTGAGGTGAAAAATGTATTCCTTTCACATTGTTTTGATTTTTCGGCTTGTTGGTATCCAACTGAGCTGAAGTTTGGCATAGGTTAGGTACTTGTACTTACTTAAGTAAGGCCGCGCGGCCGATGTCAATGCAGTATTTTATTGACACCAAGCTGATCTTAAAAAAATACTAATAGTCCGCTTCGAACTGAGAACTCGCGATTTACTTGAAAACGAATTGACCAATATAACAAGACCCATATGAAGATTCTTTTTCGCCTTATAAGTCCACAACCCCTTGATCAATCCAGCTCATAAACAAACTCTCAAATTTTATGTATCTCTGGTACAACTCCAACAAATTTCATAATAATCAGAAAAACGTTATTAAAGTTATCGTCGAAGCAGTGGCGTAACTATAGGGTGGCAGGGCTGGCAAAATGCCAGGGGCCCCCGGCCTGAGGGGCCCCCAGTCTGAGAAGCTACGAAGGCATTTTCTGTAAAAGGGGCCCCATGTGATGAATTTGCCACGGGCCTCACTACTACTAGCGTAGTTAACGAGTCGCGAGTTACTAAAAGGAGTGTATAGGTTCTTAAAGGGTAGGCAACGCGCATGTGAATCCTCTGGGGTTGCAGGCGTCCATAGGCTGCGGTAGCTGCTTACCATCAGGCGGGCCGTATGCTTGTTTGCCGCCGTCGTGGTATAAAGTTACGCAGTGGCGTAACTACGCTAGTACTGAACGCTGCTTAAGAGTCGCCAGGACGCTCGCGTTTCCATACAAACGTAGTTTAGCTCTCATTTTAAAACGACATGCTTTAGAACCACGAAATTTGGCATGGGCATTCTAGTAGTACAGATCTATGTCGGTAATTCATTTTCGTTGCTAAAAATTGTAGTACAAAGAAAATACAGCCAGATACAGATTTACATACAAAACTTATTTTTGCCATATTCTCTTTGTATTACAATTGTTAGCAACGAAAACGAATTACCGACATAGATCTGTACTGTTAGAATGCCCATGCCAAATTTCGTGGTTATAAAGCATGTCGTTTTAAAATGAGAGCTAAACTACGTTTGTATGGGAACGCGAGTTCACGCGAGCGTCCTGGCGACTCTTAAAGTGGCCAGTTAGACCTTTTCGCCTACAACCTGCCATCGCAGGCTGACCGCTTGTTGCTACGGGGGTTTTTGGTCGTTTTGCCAAACTCCGAGCCCCACACGGCGAATTTCAACTCCGGAATGCCATTATTAACTATATTTGGACTAAGTTTTGCTCTTTTTGACCTTTTACAAAGACCGCGCGTTATCAAAACGGTTTCGCCTTACGCTAACTTGTTTTTAAAAATAAACAAAATGGTCGCTAGTTAAATATCGGGTTGAAAAAGATTTGTGAATTTAAGAACCGACTGGAATTTTGTTGACTTGGCTGGAGGTCCAAAAAATAGGAAAAGAATTGAGAAGGTTTTGTAGTATGGGACCCTGGAATCGCGACTTGTGTGCGCTGTATCAATAGCAAAATAAATCCATAAAAATAAATTAAAGTCAATTTATACCGAAAGAAAGTATATCTATTTAAACTAGAAGTCCGCCTCAAACTGAGAACCCGCGATTTCCTTGAGAACAAGATGTCCAATATAACAAGACCCATATGATGATTATTTCGCGTCTTCTAGCTCCATAACCCCTTAATCGATCCTGCTCATATACGAACTCTCAAATTTTGTTTATTACTGCTACAACCCCAACGAATTTCATAAAGATAAGAAAATCATTACTAAAGTTATCGTCAAACAAACTATCTGAATCAAAAAGCCATCGAAACGTCGGGACATCCCAGTAGCCACACACAGACAGACAGTTGGGCCTGAAGTTGTTTGTAAGGCTCAAAACACACCTAGCGGAATTGACGCAGTAATCTATGGAGCTTTGTCGATGGTAGCTTAAATTTGTCTATGGCCTCCATACATTACTGCCTCCATTCCGCTAGGTGTGATTTGAGCATATGAACTCGCTTAGCTTACGCTCCGCTCGTTCGATAAGTAATGGACGACCCCATAGTCGCGTGAGGTTGACCCGTCGCTATTTGTTTGGTCTGATTAACTACCACTGACCGCTGGTCAAAAACCCTTATCTCTTATCAAGACTAAGCGCCTCCCGACGTCCGGCTAAATTAATTCACCACTATTAAAAACGACAGCATCACAAACACAAAAAAGCTTAAGCGCCATGAAAATCTCATTAGAAAACTACTTTTATAATTACCAAGATCGCGCAAACTTAATTTTGCTGTTACAAGGCTTAATTTGCTAGTTAATTGTTGGATGGATGCTGTTTTTTGAGTGTACTGTTAGGTTTGCGAGAGTATATGAGACGCTGCGCGGCGCTGATCGTCAGTTGTTTGTCGGTTGCGCACGCGCACGGTCACCGGGTGTTAGTACAGGATACAGTGATGAAGTGGTTAGTTTTGTCGTGTTTTCTACTGTGGGCGAGACACGGGGAAGGGGGTGGTAAGTTTTTTTATAAATTTTGGGGGAAACCTCGTAGATTTTACGCATATTTAAAATTGCCAAATTTATTGAATTAACAGAATTGTTTGAAATTAAGAGTATTAGGATTTTTTATATGACGAGGGGAGATATATTTGTATAACTTTTAGAGCTATATCATATTATCGTCAATTGTTTCATATATATATACTACGGTGCACTCTTGTGAGCTTAGCTAGATATATCAGTCAGTACCTACCCTCCTCTTTTAAACTTAGTTAATAAAACAACACATCAAAATTTAATTACTTACGTTTTAGTTTAAAATATATTTTTTCTTCTCTTGCATTCTAATTTGCCAATAAAATGACTGACATGTAAATTCAAAGCATATAGTTTATGAACGTTGTCATAAAACGACTCAAAAGTCGATTCTTAGGGATATAATGGGTCTGTTGCCGAGGCGGGCCCCGCACCGGCGCCGCCCGCCGCTGTAGACGAGGCGGGCGCCGATGCAATCCGCCAGGAGATTGAAGACAATTGTATAGAGGCAGCAGGTCATTCGTCGAACTCAATGCTTACTGGCTTGCCTAGCACTCGTAGAAAAACTATTGTGTGCAACGGTACATAATTAGGTCTTAAAATTCTCGGGTCTGTTTTTACAAAATTCGGCTTCGCCTCATTTTGTAACTTCGACCGTCGAATCTTAAGAACCCTTATTATGTAACTGTTGCACAGAATATTATTATAGGTATAATATCAATCTATCGGTAGGTACTTTTTCAATTAAAAATTCATCTACCTACTTTTGCTTAAAACGATTTAGTCAATATTTAATTAAAAGATCGCTCACTCAATGCAATGAAAGGTATTTACTATTGGAATGTAAGGCTTGATCTGAATTCAATACCAACTGAATTTATCAAATCATAGACAATCTATGGTTGCGGAAATTTGTCTATGGTAGCTGACATTGTGTATGGAGGCGATAGACAAATTTCCACAACCATAGACAACTGTCTAATATGATTTGACGAATTCAATACTGAGTTCAGCTCGAGTACGCGATATGCCTTACAAAAACTGTCTTTGTCTGTGTTTGGTGGTATAGTTAGGTACTTTAAATTAAATAAAGTGGAAGAAAATCGGGTCAATCGATAATTAAGGGGGGAAGGAAACGAATGAGCCACACTGTATATGAGTACTAGCTTTTGCCCGCGACTTCGTTTGCGTCAAATTAACATTATGGAATTAATAAAACACCATTGTAAAATCTGAGAGCAAATATTTAATTAACGCATATCCTATTTCAAGTCAACAATGAATAACAATTAGGGGATCAATGTTACTCCGCGTCCGTATTAAACACCTTCGATAACCCTACACGTGATCCCTGGGTGGTGCTAAAAGAGTAACAAACTAGGCAGCTGGATTTTCTTCATCTGCTTTCTCACTACTTCTACCCCAGAGAAGAAATGCCTATCTATATCCAGTGACATGTAGCCATACAATTAATAAGTGAGTAACAATTCCGCACAAACTTCCTCCCCCGCTTTTCACTGATTAAGAGGCTGACAACACCCGATGACCTTCAAATTGACTTTACTTAAACAGTCATATAGCTATAACTACTTGTTTTGGAAAAGTAAAAAAAAAATATGTTAATATTCATTATATTTAAAAGAACTTGGTTAGTTCCAATACACGATTGGACGAAATCGGCTCGATAGAAAATAATTCCAAAGTTACATCTAAAATTAGCTTAAAACAATCGCACGTCTTTAGTTTCTTGGCTTATATGTCTGTAATTAAGGACAACATTCCACCACACTAATACTAAAAACTTCGTTGCCTTAAATTTCTCAATTAATGCATAGTTTTTTTTTAATTAATCATTTTGCAAAATTTGCAATGAGCTCCCATACTAATCGTAACGCAGTGTTTCTCTTTCACTCGCGCTGAAAAAGATAGGGAGGGAATTTAGCTCTTATCATCCTCTTAAGGGTTGATTTCTGGGATGAAAAACCATCCCATGTTATTCCCCGGAACTTAAACAATCTTCATATCAAATTTCATGTAAATCAGTTCTATGTACAGTCAGCAACAAAAGTAGCTAAGCGGGTAGGGTATTAAAAATGAGCTGGAATAAATATTTTGAGTTGAGTTTGAGTTGAGAATAGGGTTGCCATCCGTCCGGGTTTCCCCGGATTTGTCCTAGTTTGGAGGGCGTCCGGGGTGCGTCCGGGGGGGTTTTCAATAAGTGTCCGGGGAAAACCCGAACAATTTTTATGTGAGGAAACCATTGAGTTTAATTATTTAGTGCCATTATTGATTTGGACACGCGGTTGGGTTATAGCAAAAGGGGCCCGATTTTAGGACTTTCGCAGGCTAATATCTTCTTCTTCCTCCTAGCGTTTATCCCGGCTTGATGCCGATGATGATGATGATGAAAAACATGCTTATTTTATCATGTACCACATGATTCAGTAATAAAAAAAATCTTTTATCTATTTTACTAGTCCTGGTTGCATAGCATTTGTATGACCTAACTTACAACTTCAGATCGCTCTAGTTCCTAAACGGTGAAGTTTATAAAAAATTTATATCAATAAAAGATGCTTATTTTAACGTTTTCTTTAATGTTTAAAAAAAAGTGACAAAATCGCTAAAAAAATTTTGGCCGAAAATTTTCAAAGGGGGAAAAATGCGATTTACGCCAAATGTCCGGGGTTTTTAAATTATTGTCGGGGTTCGGCGAATTCAGAGATGGCCTAGTTGAGAATAAGAGCGTACTTAGGTCATTTTGAACACCCTGCCAGCTTAGCGACTTCTGCTGCTGATAGTGCTGACTGTACTATATACACGGCATTATGTACCAACTAGCTGTGCTAGGATAGGATTAAGTTCTAATCGGTTGTCAACTTGTTCATCGTAAAGATGTTACAAATACCTACCTATAATACGTATATTCGAACTCGCGGAGCGTAAGCGAAGTGAGTTCTTACAAACAACTCCAGACCGAACTGTCACCTGCCTACTGGGACTTCTCGGCATTTGGATGGCTTTTTGATTTCGATAGTTTGTCCGACGATTACTTTAGTAACGTTTTTCTGATCTTTATGAAATTTCTTGGGGCTGTAGCAGAGGTACATAAAATTTGTAAGTTCGTATATGAGCAGGATCGATCAAGTGGTTATGGAGCTAGAAGGAGAATAAAAATCCACCGAAGGGTCTTGTTATATTGGTCAACTCGTTTGCAAGTAAATCGCGAGTTCTCGTTCGAGTTAAAGTTTCACCAAAATCGTTATCAGTAGGTACCTAGTTCATAATTTTTGCATTAGTAATTTTGGTGTGAAAAAAAGCGAAACAATTTTAAATTTTATTTCCGTGTTACAATTCTACAAGGGTCAATGAACTGTTCTAAAGTAGGTAGAGGCGCCATCAGATATATCGGAGCGGCCAAAGTCACAAATATCTGAACAACGCCTCTATTGACAAGGCGATAGAGTGCATGTTCCGATACTTTTGAGTACCCTGACCGCTGCGATATACCTATTTGATGGCGACTGTACCTAAACCAATATAACTAGTAGTCCGCCTCGAACTGAGAACTCGCGATTTACTTGCAAAGAAGTTGACCAATATAACAAGACCCTAAGGAAGATTTTTTCTCCTTCTAGCTCCATAACCACTTGATTGATCCTGCTCATATACGAACTTACAAATTGTATGTATCTCTGCTACAGCCCCAAGAAATTTCATAAAGATCAGAAAAACGTTACTACAGTTATCATCGGACAAACTATGTAAATCAAAAAGCCATCCAAATGCCAATACGTCCCAGTAGCCAGGTGACAGTTCGGTCTGCAGTTGTTTGTAAGAAGTCACTTCGCTGACGCTCCGCGAGTTCGATAATAGTTTATTATTTTTCCTCATTCACAACAGTCAAATACCTACGTGTTGATATGATTAACCAATTTGTTTACAATTACGAACTTATTTTATTCAATGAACTTCAAGATAATATCTGAGTAACCAACAACTGCAGTAGGTATGAGTAAATTCACGTTGGAAAATATTGAAATCGGTCAAAAATAACGTGTCAAGATATTTGTGCAAATTTCAACATGTTGCACATCATTATGGGTCTCTTTTTGCTATTTTATTTTTATTTTTCGCGTACCCATGTTCACCGATTATTCGAAGACGGCTGAACCGATTTGGAAAATTCTTTTTTTGTTTGAAAGAGTATACTTCACAGTTGGTACCATTGTCACCAGGTCCGGATCTACAAATACATGATGATGGGATCCTGGAGAAATCGAGGGAACTCTTCAATTATAGGCACACTTATAGTGATATCACTATTTTTTACAGCAACTCGGCCACTTCCTCTTGGAATAGCGGATCCTAAGTGTAGTCGGTTTTTTTTTTTTTTTTTTTTTATTGATGGCTTTTACTGCTCGCCGGTTTTAGCGAGGTGAATTCTGCCAATGTCGGGGTGTAGACTTTTTGCATAAGAGAATGTTCGGTTTAAATTTTGATTTTTGGAAGGATAGGCTGGGAACCTACAACAAATAAAAATTATTGACGACACAGACATACACACGACGTATACAAACATAGTTAGAGAGAGCGGAAAGCGGAAGGTAGGCAGTTATGCAAGCAACAAAGCGGGAGAATGCCCAAAAAAAAAGAACTGTCAAAGTGACGTATAGATAGATATATAGATATATTATTGGTAAACAAACTAGAAATAAATATCAGAGCTTTATATTATGTTCTTGAATATATTTAATAAGAATCTTGGTTAGAGGCGGGTCCATTAGAGATAGAAGCGAGTTGAAGTCAATAGGCCGCGGGATACTGTCAGGCAATACGTCGTACAATGAATAATTGAATCTCGGACAAGAGAAAAAAATGTGATTCACAAAGCCAATCCTAAGTGTAGTCGGTTCTTTTTTGTTTAAAATTATTAAGTAGCTGTCACTTTTTTCTCATTGTATTTTAGGTACGGACACAGATTCTATAATAGTTGGCACGGATCTCTTCCCTTCATTATGCTTGGTTCGACACACACTTACGCAGACGTAGCCGCGGGCAGAAGCTAAGCTATAAGTGTTACATTGATATAATGTTCTCAAATGGTGACTTGTTCGACATAATTACTTATATTCCAGTCACGTTCTAAATTAACCGAGTGCGTACATAGATAATGGGTTAGGTAGGAGCTAGGACCATAAGCAACATATTCCTACGTCATGCCGTAGAGCTACATAAGGCTTAGGTCATGCTTAACTACACCATCCTTAATTCAATATGTGTCATTTTCAAGTAAAAGGTACATCATTTTCGGTCGCCAATAAGTCGTTACTGCCATACTGTCAACTCGGCGAAGATCGTATAGCAAAGAATTACAGCCAATTCTGCATAGCTTTTTTTTACGAAATGGTAAAACTGTTCTACAACAGTTTTAACGCGTGACAATGCAATATTATGAGTTATGATGACATGGAGTTGATCTGATGATGGACTTGGAAGGTGGCCATCCCGTCGTGTTTGGGCAAGTTTGTCACATTTTTTTTTGAAAAATATCGTGGTTCCGAAAACAATATCCGATTTGAATCACGAGGAAAACCGATTCTCAATTTATTGCACAACCACCGCTTCAGCCAGCCGACCTTGAAAGCAATTTCAGCCTATATTTAGCTTGCGGGGACACCAAATAATTAAAACCAATTGTATGTCGCTCACTGATAAATTAGGCGCCGTCTGAAATCATGGCGTGGTCTTCAGTAGTCAGATATAACGGGGCGGCCGAAGTACTCAAAAATATCTACGCATGCTCGAATGGTTGACAATATTTTAGAGACGTTCAGTTACGAAAGGTACCAGTGGTATCGCGTCAATAATTTTGTAGGCAAACCGAAGCAGGCGAGGTTGTATTTTTTATCATTTATGTTTTTAGGAAAAGGCAGGCAAAAGGCAAATAGGCATGCCGATGTGTACATACGATATGTGTGTATAGTTACTGTGTATTCATTTAAACTCCAGAGTAGGGCTTGCACGATGGATTCGAAAGAGCCGTCGGAACACGAACCAGATTTGGATAATTCCATAAATTTTTGATCCAGATAACAAAACCTTCTCTAGACTGTTTGATTAATTTGCTAATCAGTATTAACCCGGCTTTTTATATGAAATTTGATTCTTGTACTTCCGTAATTTACTTCCCTTGGATATCACTCTAAGGGCGGCCACCTACTGTCCGCCTGCAGTCTGCCTGACGATATCGGCCTGTCAGTTGTTCGAAGCCGGCAAATTTTTATTCTTACTGACAGGCCGAGATCGTCAGTCGGTGGCCGGCTTAAGCCCCCAATTGGGGCTCGTATCACTGGCTGGGAAACCTTGGTTTAGACTGACACAGCGTGCGATCATAATACCCTCGCTCTGCCCCAAGGTCTTAAAACGTCAGTACTCAAGTTTGACCGTACTTAACTAACAAACAAGTCCTGATTACAAGCAAGAGTGAGATCATAGTATATAATCATAATCAATGTGATTACTCTGGGTCAAAGTCGCATGGAAAAGATTGGGCCTGTTATGTTTACATAGACTACAATTCCTCTTCCCAGATAATGTGTAAGGTCAAAACCGACCTTTGAAAATAGCAAAAATCTGCTACTGTTTTTTTCCTATTTTTGAAGTACGTCTAAGCGAGCGTCTATGAGTGGATTCAAAGCAACAGTGGGATGATGGGATCCCTACAGTTTCATTTTTAAATTAAATATCTAAGACGCAAGGGGGCAAAATCGCTCTTTTACCCAAATACGGTACCCATACCCATAGGTTCAGTCAGTAATAGTCATCCGCATGGCGGCGACGCGGTTCGCCACCCATCACGTCTCGTTCTTCACGGGGGCGAGAAGTGGCTCACGGAGAGCCGTTTTGCTGCATTGATGCGATTGATCGTAGCAAATGGAAATCCGTGATCTTTGCCTACCCCTTTTGGGATATAGGCGTGATTGTATGTATGTAAATCGTTGCATCTATACTCGTATTTTCGAACTCCACTGTACCTAATGTGATAGAGAAAGGCGGTTGGCATTACCTAAACAGTTGTTTCATTACACAGAGATTTTTCTGCACGCAGTAGGTATTATTAATTATTATTTATTCCGAGATCCGTGATATTTTATTTTATTTACAATAAACTCTTGTAGGCTTACAGTTACCCAAAATGCCCACAAGATATTTCACACATATTATAATATTAACTTAATTACAAATACAATACACAATAGTTAGTTGCATGGTTAAATAATAAAATAGGAAATTCTGAATAACATCAATAATATCCACATCAAGCATTCAAACATACCTGTCATATTTATACTTAAGTACCTACATAATAAAGAACCGGACATAGTTAATATTACGTAGTGTAAAACTTAATACTTAAATCATAATGAGCCAAAGAGGCGATTCGCGAAAAGGATAATTTTATTTTTTAATGCTGATAGCCTATATGAGTTAACAGCCAAAATGTACAGAATTCCGCCCCCTGTTACGTAAAAATTTAAAATCCGCAGTTAAGACGGTGCTCTGCCAAAGATGACGGCTAAGGACACGCGCGGGTATTGCCCTCGACCTGTCCAGCCGGTACGCGGTACAGTGTACACTGGCGGATAAGGAAACTAGCTAACGAGAATAGGCTAGATGAATTTTGTTGTGACGATCACATGTCTATATGGGGCCAATTGCCTTAAATCAATATAAAAGACAGAAAAGAGACTTAAAGTCTGTGATTTGCTTTTGTTTCTCAAAACGCTCCTAACAAAATGATATAAAGCTGTGACGTCATGGCTTCATAGTTGCCCTGTTTAAAGTATGGAAAAATTTTGAAATTGCTATGCTTACAGTGAAATATTGCGTTTATGTATATGGTTGCCATACAATTTATTTCACAGTAAAATGTTAGAAATCGAATGGTATAATTGGTTTTTTTTTAATTTTGTACTTTCAAAATTCGAAAAAAATTGAAATTTTGAAGCCTGATATCTTTGCACCATTTCAATAGATTTTTTAAATGTTTACTTTATTTGTATATTTTGATCATTTTGCATCCTATCAACTAAATTTCATTGCCTAATTCAACATGTGTCATCATCCCTATTAGATGATCAAAAGTTTTTGACGTAATATCGTCTTATAAATTGATGAACAGAGTCTATGGGTTGAGCTCATCATAGCCGCAGCGGTTTGGGTTTTTTTAGTTTTTTTGTTCATTATCGTGGTTCAGTGTGTAATGTTGATAGCTTATTGTGCGGTGATCTAACGAACAAGGGAGCAGATAATGAAGAATTAGTCTTAAAAGGCGTGTAACCATTGATTGGTTCAGAACAACCTGTAGCCTCCTCGTGCATTTTGTAGGGAGCTATCACTCTACAAATAGCAACTATTTAGCAAGGCTTATGTCATTGCCACTTCTACCGAACAACGTTGCCAACAACTTATTAGATTAAACAAAATACCTATTGATTAAAGACATTGTACCATGCATTGTACCTAAAGATTGAATCTTACAAGCTCTTATTTCCCGCCTTTTTATTATACTTGACATCGGTTACAGGCAATACCGCCTAAAGTCCATAATTAGAAAAAAAAATTGATGAACACCGTGCACCGGTAGCATGCACGAAGGACGAATTTTTAACCGACTTTAAAAAAGGAGGAGGTTCTCAATTCGACAGAATTTTTTTTTCATTGTTTTTTGTAGGTATGTTACTCTATAATTATCTCCGTGAATCGTGAACCGATTTTCAAATTTTTTTCTTAATCGAACGGGCATATCCCCTAGATGGTCCCATTGTCACCAAGTCGGGGTCTGATGATGGGATCCTGGAGAAATCGAGGGAACTCTTCAACTATTATAGGCACACCTATAGTGATTTCACTATTTTTTACAGCAACTCGGCCACTTCCTCTTGGAATAGCGGATCCTAAGTGAAGTCGGATCTTTTATTGTTTAAAATTATAATTATTCATCAATGTTTTCTTATGACGTTATCACGCAACTTTTTGAGCTATTGCTTATGAAGCAGGAGGTCCCGGGTTCGAATCCTGGTCAGGACATTTATTTTTTTGTCTATCACAGATATTGCTTCCTGATTTATGGATGTATTTAAGTATTTATCTATATGTATTTTATATATATCGTCGTCTAGTACCCATAACACAAGCCTTATTGAGCTTACCTTGAGCCTAGGTCGATTTGTGTAAAGAGGCCCACCCGCTATCAGTCGGCTTGACATTGGCCTGACAGTTGTGCGGAGCTGTCAAATTTTTGTTCTGACAGGCCGATATCGTCAGGCGGACTGATAGTCGGTGGGCCCCCTAAGATTGTCCCACAATCGAACTCGCGGAGCGTAAGCGAAGTGAGTTCTTACAAACAACTCCAGACCGAACTGTCACCTGGCTACTGGGACGTCTCGGCATTTGGATGGCTTTTTGATTTCAATAGTTTGTCTGACGATAACTTTAGTAACGTTTGATCTTAATGAAATTTCTCGGGGCTGTAGCAGAGATACATAAAATTTGTAAGTTCGTATATGGGCAGGATCGATCAAGTGGTTATGGAGCTAGAAGGAGAAAAAAATCCTCCTTGGGGTCTTGTTATATCGGTCAACTCGTTTGCAAGTAAACCGCGAGTTCTCAGTTCGAGGCGGACTACTACACAGAAAAAAAAGATATCTTAATCCAAGATTTTCATTCTTGTATATAAGGAAAATCGATAATTTCTTGAACCAAGTATGATTTTGTTGAACCAAGTATGATATTGTTGATCCAAGATAGAACTTACTTAGTTCAAGATATTTTTTACTTGATTTAAGAAATTATCGATTTTCCTTATATACAAGAATGAATATCTTGGATTAAGATATCCTTTTATCTGTGTAGTATTTATTTTATATGTTTACCAGTTAGACTGTCCGGCAATGTAGTAGCCCTTTCACATGCAAATGGTTGCCAAGCGCTCCTAACGGCACCGCGATCCTAATGCCTTTGTATTGACGCCAGAACCCGTCTTAGAAAGCTGCTTAGCTGTTTTCTATTCCTTGGAGATTCTAAACACACTTTCTACAGTTTCTACGGCAAACGATTCCGCCACTGCATTCAATTTACATCCAATAATGTTAAATACAGGTTGTTTTAACCGACTTCAAAAAAAGGAGGAGGTTCTCAATTCGACTCTGATTTTTTTTTTTTTGTATGTATGATATCTCCGTGAATCGTGAACCGATTTACAAATTTTTAACCGACTTCAAAAAAGGGGGAGGTTCTCAATTCGACAGATTTTTTTTTTTATCATTTTTTTTTGTATGTATGTTACTCCATATCTCCGTGAATCGTGAACCGATTTTCAATTTTTTTTTTAATCGAACAGGTACAACCCCTAGATGGTCCCATTGTCACCAAGTCGGGATCTGATGATGGGATCCTGGAGAAATCGAGGGAACTCTTCAACTATTATAGGCACACCTATAGTGATTTCACTATTTTTTACAGCAACTCGGCCACTTCCTCTTGGAATAGCGGATCCTAAGTGAAGTCGATTCTTTTTTTGTTTAAAATTATTTCAATAACCAGCCGTATTGTGCGTGGTGATTTGGTTGGCCATACCAAACAACTTTTACTATGGGGCCAACCCCGAAAAATTTTTTGGCTGTTTCATACATTTCAGCCGATCAGACGATGACGTTTTGTATGGGGATGCCAAATTTTTTTGTTGCCTAAGTTTACACTCGTGAAGAAATTTTAAGCCATATTCAGCACCGGCTTGTCTAAGAAAATTTTTGACACACCGCCAATTGGCGAATTGGCTATCAGTGGCGGTATCAGACGCATATAAAATAAAGGATATGGTGGATGAATTCGGAGCCATCAGGTAAGTCTCAGTAGCTGAGTTGGTCAGAGCGATGGGCATGTTTCCCGGAGTCGCGAGTTCGAGTCTCGCCTGAGGCAGTGTATTTTTCTACTTTTCCTTTATTTCTAAAATATTGTGGTATCGTTAGCAGGCGTTCTGCTTAATAAAAAATTAATTGCTATGCTAAGATCTATTTATATCGACTCGTCATGGCTTTGGTTTTCCCATCCATCAAAATTAAACTAAGTTGATCTCTTGTTTTCCTTCAGATATTATATTTATTAAAATTTCAGATCTCTGCATAATTTCTGCCAATAGGGAATATTCCGCAAAACTCTGCGTAGGGGGCGGCACTAGCACAACCAGAGGGCATACCGCGAAACATGAAAGTAAAAGTTTCGTTACCTGGTTCTCTGTCACTCTTACATATGAGAGCGATAGAGAGGCAGAAGGCAAAATTTCGATTCTTTCGTTTCACGATAGGTCCTCTGTCAACAAACCGCCTTGGTGCACAAATGACATATTTATTCGTTATAAATTGTCTATGAAAACATGAATAAAACTGTTTAAGGCCTATATTAAGAACTCTATGGTTTACCGATGTGCTAGTGCTGCATTCTGGTGGCAGAACATTGCAGTAATATCCCCTATTCTATCTGGTTTTGTACTAATTATTATTTGGACGGAGATCTGGCTGTCGATGTCGTTCTAGACATTTTAAGATTTGGAAAAAAAAACAGATCACCAAAGATCAAAAGTGTAAAACCAATCACGCGATCTCAGTTCGTGAACTCCGCACGTCAATGGAAAGTAGTAAAAGATAAATTAGGCATCTCGGACGTAGCTGGCATCTGGCATGACATCATCCTTGATAATGATAACCTAATGAAAACAAAAATAACTTTACAGTCGACTGAACCCTGAAATAACGTAAACACGAATAAAATGTGAACTAAAATGGGAGCGGGCGAGCTTGTCGGCGGTTAAGATAAGTTTGTGTGGATGTATGAATGAATGGTGACCTTTGGATAACTGTGACGTGGTAGAAACTTTTGTGGCGCTCCTGTTGATAAGTTGTGTGGGAAATACACATCGATGGTCGAGGTCCCGAATTGATACCTATTTTGGGTTGGAGCAAAATGGCAACTAACTAGTAGTCCGCCACGAACTGAGAACTCACGATTTCCTTGCAAACGAGATGACCAATATAACAAGACCCAGTGATGATTTCGTGCCTTCTAGCTCCATGACCCCTTGAGCGATCCTGTTCATATACGAACTCTCAAATTGTATAAATCCCTGCTACGACCCCATCAAATTTCATGAAGATCATAAAAACGTTACTAAAGTTAACGTCTAAAAAACTCTCATAATCAAAAAGCCGTCGAAATGCCGAGACGTCCCAGTAACCAGAAGTTGTTTTTAAGAAACCACTTCGCTTGCGCTCCGTTCGTTCGATCAAGTTTTTGCCAAAAATTATATTATTTATACAAACGTTCACGCGAGCGTCCTGGCGATTCTTAAGGCTATAATTGTTTAGATTTCTATTGTGTTCTTTTATTTTATAAATTTTATGTGATGTTATTTACTGTAAACTATTTTTTTGAATATGCTTGTAATTTAACTTCATATATATATTATAACTAACCCTATAAAAATTGTACGCCAACAGGCAAATTACAGAGTTCTGTACCCACATTATTATAAGACCTTGACTGTATAGTCTGTAACACCTGCGATTTACAAATAAATTTACTTTACTTTACTAAAAATTTAACACCGACTCTACTTTTCTTGCAAAAGTTATCTACTGCTCAACTAGATAGATGATGCTATGAAACCCAAAGATAGTGAGCTTCCATTATTTATCACAGAATTCTTGATTACCTTCGGTCTCCAATGGCTCCATCATCAGGCCAGCTCCGTGTCATCAGAATGTTGCATTGTCACTATATTCATACGTGAGCAAAATTTCAGCTCAATCGGAAATCGGGAAGTGGGTCTTTAAATTGCAAGATCTGATTACAGACAACGGTAGGTACAGGTGAAAAATAAGCTTGTAAAATCACAGAGAGGTTATCGATTGGGATTGGGACTATAATATTTGAACACTAACTATATTGTTAAGTGCATAAGCATATGCATTGACAGCGTGTAACCTTAACACCTTTGTCAACTTTTCTACGCCGTTTTTTTCCGTTAATAGGGTACTTTCCAGTAGATAAACTTAATTGTTTCGTTGCATTCATAAAATCAAAATTTCAAAAATACACCGGAAAAACCAGGTGTAACATGTGTTTGCGCTTTAAATGATTTTATAATGGTTAAAACTGTTAAAAAGGAGATGAATTCATAATATAGAATTGTGACGTCACAACATTAGTCTCCTGTATAAACTTCATATAACAAATCGTGTTGACGTTTGCTAAAGAGTAGCTGATTTGACTTCATAGGAAAGTAGCTAATTGGCATTATTAGTTTAAAAATTATTTCTTTTTGCATTTTTTGGTGTCTTTGAGAAATATACTTAATTTAAGCTCAGGAATGCAACCTTGCAATTAAAGGAAATCAGAAAACGCGGTTTAGGTACAGTCAGCGTCAAATATATTGTAACAGCCAAAGTGATCAAATAGTTCGTCGCACCATATATTTTGTATGGTGTGACGAACTATTTGCTCTAGCTGTTACAATGTATTTGACGCCGACTGTACCTATACGCATACATATTTATGACTTCGACTTGATGCCCACGATCCATCCGGGTATAAAAATAGTCATTTCATCAGCTATCTTTCATCAGCGCCAACCTCCGTGACCACATATCGTAAGTGACAAGGAAGTGCGTATTACAGACACCATCAGATATATCGGAGCGGCCGAGGTGATCACAAATACCTAACAACGCCTATTGTCAAGGCGATAAAGTGCACGTTCAGATATTTCTGAGTATCTTGGCCGCTCTGATATATTTGAAGCCCAACGTTTCCCACAATACAATTGTAATTGCATTAATTGCTAAGCATCTAATTGTTGGCGATGAGCAAATGCTAGGTTTAGAAATTGCCTTGTTGTCATTGTACAGCCGCCGTCGAATATATCGGAGCGGCCAGGGTACTCGAAAATATCTGAACATGCACTTTATCGCCTTGACAATAGAGGCGTTGTTCGGATATTTGTGACCACCTTGGCCGCTCCGATATATCGGATGGCGACTGTAACTGTCTAGCAATAGTTACATACGAGAAATGAGGCGTAGTAGCTTAAGCAATGACGCGTAGTTATAGTGACCGAGAGGCAACCTACGTGTTGTGGAACCGCCCCTATGCAACCCGAATGGACCCACGTTGGACTTGGTTTTTCATCCTCCCCCTGATTTTTCTGACGGCTTCCAACTCTGACGGATCGATAACCGACTAGCCGGTGTGAATGACAATTTACATGCTCGTTCTTGTTGACATACAGATACTGGAAATTGAGGGGGGAGGATGAAAAACTAAGTCCAACGTGGGTCAGTTCGATTGCTCGCAGAAACTGAAAGTGTGCGTCATTACTCTGAATACAGATATAAAGCCGCATTTGACGTTAAAATCATGATGTTGATGATAAGCGAGCAATGGAAATCACTACTTCACCGACACCTTTTTTCTTCCCCAACTTTACTTTTTGGGGTAATTTTAACTTAATAAGCGGATGTGGCTTAGTGGATTCCGCATTATCTGCAAATTTGGTGCAGAATCTTTTCAATTTGAACCTGCACTCCGCACGGCTAAATTAGTTTAACTCTTCATTATCCACTTGTATGTACCTACCTACTTATCTATTAATTATCATGCACTTCCCTAATGCTCCTTATTCAACTAACAAAATAAAATAAAGACGTCTTAAGTTCATTCCATGTTATGGCAATTCTAATCTTATGACTCATTGACAGAGTTGATATTCCTCAAACCTTGTTTCCAGTTAGAACCTTTTCTATCTGTAAATAATTAAAAACTAATGAATAAGTGTTTATCGGGTGTCAGTGTAGTAAGATAATGTCTAAACAAAAGACTGCGGTACTACGAATCGGCTACGACATCGTATCGCAGAGATATCGTTAGAGGCCTCTACAATCGGCGCAATTTTGATACAAACTCGCGCGCGATTTCAAGACGTTGCCGTCTACGTAGGTGCCACGAAATCAATCGATGGATCAAAAACCGCAATGTATTAAAAATCGCAGGTGACTAGTCGCTTACGTTTGTAGAGGCCTTAACGGAGGCTCAATGCAAATGAAATGGCCACATCTATAGTCAGTCCAGAAAGAGAAGTGTCGTATAATGTATGAGCTCCCATATAAACCACGACACTTCTCTTTCCTGGTAAACTCTAGTAGATAATAGTAGTTTATGTAACTGTTACGTAATAGGGGTCCTTAAAACACGAATGTGGTTTTATGAAACGAACGAAGTGAGTTTCATAATAAGATCACACGAGTGTTTTAAGGCCTAATTACGTACAGTTGCATACACTGCTTTATCTACATACATATTATAAACCCTAAATGACGCGTTCTAAAACTGTTAAAATGGCTGTCATTTCACAGATTGCATCGCCATGGCCAACTCGATTGTGTCGGCGGGCGCGTGCCGGCGGGTCGGAGCATCCCGGATTTTCATAATGATATCGAATTTTTACTTATTATTTGATAATAAATAATAACATCGTTACAGATAAGACATTTGTTCTAACTTCTAACAAAACAGTCTCTTTTTATGGTGGTCATAACGTGCGGTTTTTGAACGCATCATGGAGGGTTTATGATATGGGTGTAGATAAAATCATTTTATTGCGATTTTTTAGGGATCCGTAGTCAACTAAAGTCTGACCGCGAAATGATTCTTGTGGCAATTTTTTATTGACCAGTTCAAGCAATTCCAGCATCATTTATTAAAACAGTAGTTATTAATAGTATGGGCGGGGACCGTAAGATCTGCTATGTGACGTGATACAAAGATTAGCCCCATAGCACATGTTCATAAAAGTGATGCTGCTTCAAAAGTTACGTAAATTTGGAGTCAAATTCATTACTTTTAAACTAGTACATTTTGAGGTTATCATTAATTATAAAAGCCATCATTATTTCAAACAGTTTTGCATTTATGACCGACTCTATTAATCTACATACATACGTATAAGGAAAACGAATACTCAGAATTATGACATTAATGACATTATGAGTCTAATTAGTGATACCAATTCATGCGACAATTTCTAAGAAGTTAACTTATTGATAAGGACACAGTATTAGCTTGTTCTATATTATATCTTAATTGTTCACAATCCGGCCAAGTGCGTGTCGGACCACGCATAATAGGGAACGTGCGTAAACTAAAGACACCCGTGTTTAATGGCGCGATGTGGAGATGTCACGTTAAAGTTGCGTAATTAGTCCACTAGATGGCAGTACCTACAACTTGCAAGGGTGTGTGAGTCAAATGTTGGAGACTGCACTGTCTATTGGCGTCATAGATATACCACCCATAGATCTGACACGGAACTAATAATACCAAGATAGAACGGGATGCTCTTATTACACTTTCAATATATACGGCAGAGAGGTGCTATTATCGTTGGTCCTTGTCATAGTTTCTATTACCCTCCACGCGTTACTTCTAGCAGTGGAGGGTAACAAACAGATATAATGCGCGATTTCTTCAAGAATTTCTGTGATTGCTACGAGAAAAGCTGTTAGTTTTCCTAGAAAGTTGTGTCGGCTAAGGAAAAGATTGGTAAATTGTTCTGTTTTATGCTGTAGAAGTGATTATGGGCATCTATATATCTATCCCATACGGGGGTACACGTGTGCGGGCTCTAGTTAATGCTTGCTTTGAGATTGGCGTGGAGCTCAGTTTTCGATTAAGACCAAAAGATGGCAGACTCTCCAACGCGCACGGTCCCTATACAGGGACACGAGCGGAGCGTAAGCGAAGCGAGTTCTTAATACAAACAACTTCTGGCTACTGGGACGTCTCGGCATTTCGATGGCTTTTTGACTTTGAGAGTTTGTTCGGTGATAACTTGAGTAGCGCTTTCTTGATCTGTATGAAATTTGTTGATGTTGTGCCAGAGATACATATAATTTGAGAGTTCGTATATGAGCAGGATCGGTTAAGGGGTTATGGAGCTAGAAGTCGCCAAAAAATCATCACATGGATCTTGTTACATTGGTCAGCTTGTTTGCAAGTAAATCGCGAGTTCTCAGTTCGAGGCGGACTACTATACTATCCGCACTAACTGGCCGCTGCGGTCATAAAGCTGTCTCCTTCACTCTTGCTGCGGCCGTGCAAGTGTGAAAGAGAAGTTTTATAGACCGAAGTTAGAACGTGACAGGTGATAACCCGACCATATTAGGCTTGCTGATGATTGTATAATGATATCGTTTCCTACATTCTCCCAATGACCGATCGCTCCGGCAATTGTGACCGGCTAATAATAGAACTGCAATAATTGTCGGGGCCAAAGGGCAAGTGTGGTTGTGCGGTGACCAGCCTTGCCCCCCATGGCAAAACTAGTCTCAAACAAATCTCGAGGATAACAAAAATAACTGGAGTTCGATTTTTGAATCTCACCGGTGTCTTTTTTTGTATGCAGCCGATGACTATTTAGTACGAAATAAGTCACCCGGTGAGATTCAAAAATCGAACTCCTGGTCTTGAAAAAAAAACTGTCAGTGCGTGTCGAATCACACTTATCAATGTACCTTAAGAGGATAGCAACAGCTAAATACCATCCCTATCTTTTTCAGCGCGAGTGAAAGAGAAACACTGCGTTACGATTATTATGGGTGTAGGTACTCATTACAAATTCAGCAAAATGATGAATTAAAAAAAACGACGCATTCATTAGGAAAAGTAAGGCAATTAAGTTTTTAGTATTTAGTGTGAAATTATAAGTCAAAAAACTAAAGACGTACAACTGTTTAAAACTATTTAGTAAAATTTTAAGATGTAACTTTGGAATTATTTTCTGTCGAGCCGATTTCGTCTAATTGTGTATCGGAATTAACAAAGTTCTTTGAAATATAATGAGTATTTTTTTTTCCGGAACAAGTAGTTGTATAAGTTATATTATACGACTGTTTGTTTAAGTAAAGTCAATTTGAAGGTCATCGGGTGTTGACATCCTCTTAAAGTAGCGATATATGTACAGTCGCCATCAGATATATCGGGGCGGCCAAGGTACTCAAAAATATCTGAACATGCACTCTATCGCCTTCACAATAGAGGCGTTGTTCAGATATTTATGACCACCTTGGCCGCTCATGGCGACTGTACATAGATTGTTTATTTATTGTTTTTGGTTAATAATCACTCATTATAGAGAGTTTCATAGATTCAATACAAAAGTTTAAAAAACTAAACAAAAAAACAAATTTGAAGTCGGTTAAAATGTAGCCATGTTACCCAGGCCATAATCACGGAGTAAATAATAGTTCTATACAGAGGTCTTACTGTGACGATGACGTCACGAAACATGTTGTCACCTTAGCGCATGAAAAGTTCTCTTTTTTAACCGACTTCAAAAAAGGAGGAGGTTCTCAATTCGACTGAATTTTTTTTTTATCATTATTATGTTTTTTTTTTTGTATGTATGTTACTCCATATCTCCGTGAATCGTGAACCGATTTTCAATTTTTTTTTTTTATCGAACAGGTATAACCTTTAGATGGTCCCATTGTCACCAAGTCAGGGTCTGATGATGGGATCCTGGAGAAATCGAGGGAACTCTTCAACTATTATAGGCACACCTATAGTGATTTCACTATTTTTTACAGCAACTCGGCCACTTCCTCTTGGAATAGCGGATCCCAAGTGAAGTCGGTTCTTTTTTTGTTTTAAATTATCACTTATGCAAACGTATCGGATGTGTCCTGTCAAACTCTTTTTTTGTTACAGAGTTATACACCCTAACCATAATAACGAATGGATTAGGAGGATTAGGTGTCAACCTAATAGTTTAGGCGCTACGGAGAAACATACGTAACAACAAACATACTTACATAGACTGCTAAAACCATAGCCCTTCCTTTTGGCTTCGCCGTAGTCGGGTAAAAGTACGCAAAACGGCGTATCTGCAATTCTGCATTTACGACATTTTAGAATGGAACAAGTTATTTGGTGGCAATTCATAACAATTTATTTTGTGTTCATAATTACTTAGTGTATTTTATATTACACTAATTTTGAACGTTGTCACCCTGGCGAGTTTGACAGCTGAGACGTACTCGTACAGTCGCCATCAATTATATCGGAGCGGCCAAGGTGGTCACAAATATCTGAACAACGCCCTTATTTTCAAAGCGATAAAGTGCATTTTCAGATATTTTTGAGTACCCTGACCGCTCCGATATATTTGATGGCGACTGTACCTACTAATCACTGCACTATAATAGTTGACGATAATGACGATCTTATTTGAATGGATTAAGATGTATTTTCGCATGACTAGCCGACTCGTACAGTCGCCATCAGATATATCGGAGCGGCCAAGGTGGTCACAAATATCTGAACAATGAGGTGGCCAATTACTAGCTATTCACCCTATATATTTTTATCAGAACATAGCTAAACATTGCAAAACACATTTTGATTTATTAAATTTTCTGCTACACGGAAAAAAAAGCTTCCGTGATATTCTCAATCCAAGACATTATGGTTATCTTATCTTGAAAATATTTCGTCGTGACAAGTATTTATTTCCTTTACCAAAAATATGATTCTTCGCTGAATAAAACCACGTTTTCTTAAAATAGAAATACAAAAATGTATTGTTTCAAGAGTATATTGCGTAAATAAGACTTAAAGCGTACTTTAATCAAACAAGTATTATCTTAGGTAAAATAAAACTAGAATATCTGTAAGAATATATTCGCTTCGTTATATTTAAAACTATAGTTTATTTTCGTTAAAGGAAATAAATACTTGTCACGAGGAAATATTTTCAACATAATATAATAATGTCTTAGATTGAGAATATCCCGGAAGCTTTTTTTCCGTGTAGGATTATTAAATGTTGTTTACAATTTTTTTTATGAGTATTTTTTTTTTCTTTTCAGCTCTGAAATGTTTACCAGAAGACGACGCGTGTTCATCACAAATATCACAAGAAGAAGAACCACAACAAATGGGTAAGTGTACTTAATGCGTATGGATTAGGGATGTAACGAATATTCGTATCCGCATTCGCGAATATTCGCGTGGTTTTGGATATTCGCATTCGCAAAATTGAATGCGAATATTTTAATAATTTTATTGCATTTTATCTAAGAAAAAATATTGAAAGGGAACTTACAATAATGGCAAATGTGTCTTTTAAGTATCTTCATGTTGTTTTGTTTCATGATTTCGAAAATATTCCGATTTAGGCATCAACTCGTCACACCAAAATTTTGTTCTAACCGGTCATACTGCCGAAAGCAATAATATTTGTTTCAACCCGTCACAAGTAAATTCAGTTCTATTAAGTCACATAGTAATTTTGTAGCTATTGGTCACACTGAAAATCTGTTCCTATTCGTCATCCCGTCAATAAGTTCTAACTGGTCACAAGGAGGTAGGGAGGTACCTATGTACCTAAATTTCGCTAAACCCGCCAATATTTCTGAGATACTAGATTCACGCACAACCGGCACAACGCACAAGGTGTTCATGCAGTCTACCAGGATCCCCTAGTCAGATCCCCCAGGGGATCCTGCTGAGCTCATGAGTTCACCAGGAACCCCCCAAGTGTTCTTTTCCAAAAACATTCCCTTCACAACTTAACTAGACTGTTTCTGGGTAACTTGCCCTTCGGGCATCTGAAGCTACCTAACGAACCTAACCTACCTACCTACGCTTTACCCTAGGGGGATCCTGGTGAACTCATGAGTTCAGCAAATCAGCAGGATCCCCTGGGGGATCTGATTAGGGGATCCTGGTGGACTACAGCAGACCAACTGTTATATCCATGAATGAGTTTCAAAAGAAGACTCTATATTCTGTATCCTCCTTGTGACCAGTTAGAACTTACTGACGGGATGACGAATAGGAACAGATTTTCAGTGTGACCAATAGCTACAAAATTACTATGTGACTTAATAGAACTGAATTTACTTGTGACGGGTTGAAACAAATATTATTGCTTTCGGCAGTATGACCGGTTAGAACAAAATATTGGTGTGACGGGTTGATGCCTAACGGGTAACAGAACATAGAAGTTTGATGGTACCTAATAAAAATAGTTTTCTTAACATTTGCTTAGAAAATATCACAGCTGAATCATTCAACTGTACTACAACCTTCCTTGTGGCAAGGTTATTGACCCCATATTCGTATTCGCGAATATTAGCGGCAAATATTCGCATTCGTGAATGTTCAAAAAACAACATTCGTTACATCTCTAGTATGGATACACATACTATGGAAAGGCCCCTTATGGTGGCCGGCAGTTCTTAAAGACACTATCTCACTTTCTCTGGAATTATCACTTTAAAAAAAATGTTGTTATACTCAAAGGAACTCACAAAGTATTGAGTTCAACCAAGCAATCACTGAGAATAGTACATTACACAACTAGGGTGGTAAAACAAAGAAAGGCTGAGTTCGCAGAAGTTTGCGGCCCGAGCTGCAAGCGAGGGACGTAAATATGCGATCGAGGGTTTTCTTTATTACCTCCCGTGTTGTGTACATAATTTTATGTCTACACTTGGCCAGAAAGCGTCTTTTTCCGTACGCGCAGCGTGCGGAAAAAGCCACTTTATGGCTAGGTGTGGCATAAATATAATTTGTAATACACATCAATAATCAAAGTAATGAACGAATAACCACAAAAATAACTGACATAGAAATAACTCACACACTTTTGTTTACATCATAAGACAAGTAAGGATGAATTGAAGGGATGTTTACAAAAACAACATAACTGCTTAGAGCGGTTGACACTTTTTTAAGAAGTTTGTTAATCGTTTCAGGTGTCAACCAGTGTAGTCAGTTATGTTGTTTTTGTAAACATCCCTTCAATTGGGTATAGTCATAGAGTAACTTATATAATAGAGCAGTAGGTACAGTCTAAGAACTTTTTGAAGCTCATATCTGAAAGCGCCATCTTCTCCAGAGCCACCTAAAAAAAAACAGATTTTTTAAATCCATAATAAAATGTGTTAGTAAACTTAATGTAGACTTACTTACTAAAGGTAGCTCGTAAATAGGAAAAAGGCTAGCTTTACTGCGGTACGCTACTCGTCCCTAGATGTCGCTGCGACGCAAGATAAAAAGCAACGCCGGCTGCCTCGAGGGCCTTTTCAATATGGATTGTAACATATATTTTGAATACACTGTAGTTTGTATTTGTACGCTAAGTTTCACCAGAATCCCATGCGTTATCAAATTTCTATTTGTGTACAATAATTATTGTTTATTAATAGATCATTTATCGCTCCAATTGTTGGGTAAGATGCTATTAATACCTCATAAGTAATAGCACTTTATCAAACGTAAATAATTTCTCCCGCAGAATAGTTGCTTAAAATAGACGCAATATCATTTGAGATAAACTGTATATAGAAATAAATCTTTTATAAGTATTTATCTACATCCATACCCTAATATGTCTATTTTATGGTCAGGATCGATGAGCAAACGCCCTATATTTAGATATGAGTATCTGTGGCTGCATTTTAATGTTTACATTTTAGTATCGGTAACCGATACCTATTTCGAACGTCTTCTTAAAAAGTAAAAATTAGTAGTTAGAACAAATGTGTTATCTGTAAAGATGTTATTAATATCAAATAATAAGCAAAAATTCGATATCATTATGAAAATCCGGGTGCGGGCATGTGCCGCCCGACCGCCGACACAATCGAGTTGGTCATGGCGATGGCGTGCAATCCGTGCAATTGTAGTCATTCAATCATCATTTCGGGTTTATAATTTGTGTGTAGATAAAGCAGTGTATGCAACTGTACGTAATTAGGCCTTAAAACACTCGTGTGATCTTATTATGAAACTCACTTCGTTCGTTTCATAAAACCACACTCGTGTTTTATGGACCCCTATTACGTAACAGTTACATAAACTACTATTTGATAATTCTGGGTTTTGATAAAACTGTCTCTTTAGACGTTAGCTCATACAAATGTTAATATTTATATATTAGTGTTTATTTATTTTATTTATTGATGAAATAGGTCAGACACGAATTTCCCACCTCAAAATCCCACCAGTGGCCTATTTAATAAAGCTACGATTGACAATTTACAAGCGGAAGTCTCTTTCTTACCCCATGTGTTAGAAAGAGACTGCCGCTTGTAAATTGTCAATAGGCAAGATGCAATGTTTTCATTTATGATTCCATTTGAAAGAATCCCACGTAGAATAGACCACGAGTGTGTTAAAAAAATGAAAATACTTCAATTTATAGTCAAACCCCCTTATTCATAAACGTCTACTAAAGTTAAGAGGTCTCTGATAATCGTTTGTCCCTTTCCGTCCAACCTATATGAGAGAAAGGGACAAACGATTATCAGCGATCTCTTAACTTTCGTGGCCGTTTATGAATAAGGGGAAAAGAATGCTGTTACAAACTGACAATTTAAATTTTCGCGCGTAAACGGATCTACAGTTCCTGTGAAGTCACTCATGTATGTGTCACTCGCCATATTTGTTCATCCTTGGTTCGTCCCTGTCAAACCTGCCAACAGTGTCAAATATTTTTTTTTGACCCGGATACTAGCCCTTTAAGCCAAATCCCATAGAACAAAACTATTAACAGTTGTCAACCCCATTGGTTGTCATACAGGTGTGACGTCACCAGACGCTGATTGGTGGATTAAAACACGTTCCGTTTCACGTGACTTCAAAACGTAATTATTGTTTGAAATTAGTAAAAACGTTACAATACCTATTATTTCATGTTTTTTCAACATTTTGATCACAAAATAATGGTAAATATTATAGCTGCATCTCCCCTATTGTAGCTTTATAAAATCAGCCACTTGCCATTTTCAAATTTTTGAAGTCACAAACAATTTCTGACTGTCTATGGCACCACTAATCATGGTCATTTCGAAGTTTGTTAAAATCACAGAACATATAAAACTTTTTCAATTTTTTTTCCGTGGTTCAAATTATAATTATATCTTCAGACATCCGACGGCCGAGTGGTTCTGAGGCCCAATGCTTAACAGGCAGCGAGTGGGAGAGCAACTGCCACGCCTGCCGCTGTATAGAAGGAGAAGCGCAGTGCCTGAGGCAGCCCGGCTGCGATTCTATCGGTAAGTAGGTAAGCATTCGACTAGCTTACTGCCTGACATCTGATGATCAGCGAGTGGGACAGCTACTACCACGCCTGCCGCTGTATAGAAGGAGAAGCGCAGTGCCTGAGGCAGCCCGGCTGCGATTCTATCGGTAAGTAGGTAAGCATTCGACTAGCTTACTGCCTGACATCTGATGGTCAGCGAGTGGGACAGCTACTACCACGCCTGCCGCTGTATAGAAGGAGAAGCGCAGTGCCTGAGGCAGCCCGGCTGCGATTCTATCGGTAAGTAGGTAAGCATTCGACTAGCTTACTGCCTGACATCTGATGATCAGCGAGTGGGACAGCTACTACCACGCCTGCCGCTGTATAGAAGAAGAGGCGCAGTGCCTGAGGCAGCCCGGCTGCGATTCTATCGGTAAGTAGGTAAGCATTCGACTAGCTTACTGCCTGACATCTGATGGCCAGCGAGTGGGACAGCTACTACCACGCCTGCCGCTGTATAGAAGGAGAAGCGCAGTGCCTGAGGCAGCCCGGCTGCGATTCTATCGGTAAGTAGGTAAGCATTCGACTAGCTTACTGCCTGACATCTGATGATCAGCGAGTGGGACAGCTACTACCACGCCTGCCGCTGTATAGAAGGAGAAGCGCAGTGCCTGAGGCAGCCCGGCTGCGATTCTATCGGTAAGTAGGTAAGCATTCGACTAGCCTACTGCCTGACATCTGATGATCAGCGAGTGGGACAGCTACTACCACGCCTGCCGCTGTATAGAAGGAGAAGCGCAGTGCCTGAGGCAGCCCGGCTGCGATTCTATCGGTAAGTAGGTAAGCATTCGACTAGCTTACTGCCTCACATCTGATGATCAGCGAGTGGGACAGCTACTACCACGCCTGCCGCTGTATAGAAGGAGAAGCGCAGTGCCTGAGGCAGCCCGGCTGCGATTCTATCGGTAAGTAGGTAAGCATTCGACTAGCTTACTGCCTGACATCTGATGATCAGCGAGTGGGACAGCTACTACCACTCCTGCCGCTGTATAGAAGGAGAAGCGCAGTGCCTGAGGCAGCCCGGCTGCGATTCTATCGGTAAGTAGGTAAGCATTCGACTAGCTTACTGCCTGACATCTGATGATCAGCGAGTGGGACAGCTACTACCACTCCTGCCGCTGCGCTGTATAGAAGGAGAAGCGCAGTGCCTGAGGCAGCCCGGCTGCGATTCTATCGGTAAGTAGGTAAGCATTCGACTAGCTTACTGCCTCACATCTGATGACCAACAGCTAGTGAGACAGCAACTGCCACGCCTGCCGCTGTATAGACGGCGAGGCACAGTGTCTGAGGCAGCCCGGCTGCGATTCTATCGGTAAGTAGGTAAGCATTCGACTAGCCTACTGCCTGACATCTGATGATCAGCGAGTGGGACAGCTACTACCACGCCTGCCGCTGTATAGAAGGAGAAGCGCAGTGCCTGAGGCAGCCCGGCTGCGATTCTATCGGTAAGTAGGTAAGCATTCGACTAGCTTACTGCCTCACATCTGATGATCAGCGAGTGGGACAGCTACTACCATGCCTGCCGCTGTATAGAAGGAGAAGCGCAGTGCCTGAGGCAGCCCGGCTGCGATTCTATCGGTAAGTAGGTAAGCATTCGACTAGCTTACTGCCTCACATCTGATGACCAACAGCTAGTGAGACAGCAACTGCCACGCCTGCCGCTGTATAGACGGCGAAGCACAGTGCCTGAGGCAGCCCGGCTGCGATTCTATCGGTAAGTAGGTAAGCATTCGACTAGCTTACTGCCTGACATCTGATGACCAACAGCTAGTGAGACAGCAACTGCCACGCCTGCCGCTGTATAGACGGCGAAGCACAGTGCCTGAGGCAGCCCGGCTGCGATTCTATCGGTAAGTAGGTAAGCATTCGACTAGCTTACTGCCTCACATCTGATGACCAACAGCTAGTGAGACAGCAACTGCCACGCCTGCCGCTGTATAGACGGCGAAGCACAGTGCCTGAGGCAGCCCGGCTGCGATTCTATCGGTAAGTAGGTAAGCATTCGACTAGTATACTGCCTGACATCTGATGGCCAGCTAGTGGGACAGCTACTGCCACGGCTGCTGCGAGGCATACATATCGGTAAGTAGGTAAACATTCGAGTAACTTACTGCATAACATCTGACTGTCAAATGTCAGGCCGTTCAATAAATGCCCCCATAAATATGTCTCAAAGACAGTAAAGAGTAATAATAACATGGGTGTGAGTGAGTTAGAGGTAGTTACATTTCTGACTTGAACTACAGATGCCGGCAAACTTCTGTAACATTAGGCGACGTATTAAAAAAATAGTAGATTGTACAACAAGTGCATAAAACGCACCATTTTACGCGAGGCGTTTATCCATACGAGCGAGCTTGCGAGCGAGGATGGATATAAAGTACGAGCGTAAAATGGGTTTTATGGACGAGTTATACACTCTACTTTTTACTTCGATTGTGAGGAAATAAAAAGAATAGGAATTTCTTTCATTTCACTTTCACTTTATGCTGGGTATAGGCGGACTAAAACTCAATTTTATGCACAAGTGCATAAAAAATTGACTTCTTCTAAGGCTATTTTGACAATGGCAATTTTTTATGCACTTGTGCATAAAATTGAGTTTTAGTCCGCCTATACCCAGCATAAAGTGAAACTTTACGAGCATGAGAAGTAAAAAAGCCTTTTTATTTCTTGCAATTTAACAATTAAAATTTGGTAAATTAATATTTGTCACTCTGTTATCCTATAATTAATAAAATTAAATTAAAATTAGGTAAATCAATATTTGTCATTTTGTTATGTGATCATCATTGTCATGTGTCATTTTGTTATGATTATGTGTCAATAAAATAAAATAAATTACTAGTACAAAAAATTACATATCTATAGGCGACGTATTATTCGAAAGTTTTGGCATCATATACCTACGCGCAAGAAAGGGATGGCAGGTCACTTGGTTAAGAAGCTTGCCGGGACCTGTACATACTTAATGAGCGTGTAGCGGCAAGTATGGCGTGACAATCGCGTCAAAGTTATGCGTGCACTAAGGCCACTCGTATATGTTTGTATTTGTTTGAAATCACAGACTACACAGACACCTCATCATTAAGCTTGTACAGGTAGCACGAGGTCACCACAGATCAGCGCTATTTTATTTGTAAATTTCTACGTTTCGATCAGCACATCTCAATAGTATTCTATACCAATTTGTAGTATAACAATCCAGGTTCACCCCTGTAACTTGATTTTTGTGGATATTTTTAATTCACATGAGTAATGATCAAGAACGTTAACTCAATTGAAATAAGCGGTTGCGCTCTCATACAAAATTAGTACGGGAGCACAGATGCGTGGTGACCCCGAGTTGTACTTATGATCTATCTAGTGGTTGAGGTTATCTGTGTTTGAAATGTACGCCGCAAGCCCCGCACCGCTCCGCGTGTTTGTCATCTGTCAATCTGTCCGTTTTACAGAAGAGCCGACCCGCTGCAAACCTAACACGACATTCGTGAGGGACTGCAACACCTGCCAGTGTCTGGAGAGCGGCTTGGGGCTTTGCACTGCTAAGGAATGCTTGAGAGAGCCGAGTGAGTATCTGGTGTTACAGGATCCAGAATAGAGAAGATGCAGCTATAACATAACCATGATGTAGAAACATATATTTAATTTAAACTTTCGTGAGACATGTTAACATTATAAAATAACACGGTTACACTCGCGGCACTTTAGTGCGCGACGGGCCGGTTCAAATAGCACTCCTATACTTCGTTATTTTATAGGTTAGAAATTGAGTAAACATAGAAACAGAAATTGCCAACCTGTTCTGTTTGAATGTTCAATTTAAACACACGCAAGTACACCAACAAACGATTAGTTAACATGATGATAAGTTCACATTTGTAAATAAATAATGACAATTTGCAGATTAGAATCCATAACAGCAATAAAAACACAATTTCGTTTTGATTATCACGTTATACTTCAAAAACTGACAGTGAAGCACGCGTACGTTATAAATCGAAAACCATATGTTTCGAACCTCTTTTTCTCCAGGTTTTTTATTGTGCAACATTCGCTAAAACATTAAGAATGATAAGAATAAATTATTTCGTGCAAATGACTACTGTTACAATACTGTAGAATTATTAATATTATTCAATTTAACATTTACAAATATGTACGCATGGCTTTATTATAAATACAAATACCTATATTGAAATTTTTTTTAATCGCGGTATAGGCACTTTGACACTTGTGACATGTATCATGCCGTATTGTGCCTGATAAAGAACCCTGTACATCCTTCTTTCAACTTTTTTCTAATCTCAAAAAAAACTAACTATAGTGCTTGAAGATGGAGACCTAGACTCTCCGAAGACATGTCGCACGACGTGACTAAAGTGCCGTTGTGGCCAATCTGTATCTAAGAGGCTTTTCATTCACGATAGAAACTGGTTCAATTGACATTTTCCTGTAGTAACTCTTCTGTATAATACTCCCAGGTAATGCTCCCAGCATACCCATAGCATACCGATGCTGGGGCTTCTGACGTCAACTTTTCCTACCAGAAGTGTGTACCGTATCGGTCTTGATAGCCACCAAAGGCGTTGTCTCCACAGTGTTCATGTTTAAATCGTCTGTAATAGACGCAAAGGCCAATGATGATGATAATGATGACTTTGTATGGCAAGAACCGGAAATTCTCGCAGTACTATTATTCACTTCCTTGTATGAAAATTATCATAAGCGTCTTTCTTTCCAGCGGAAGCAGTGCCTTCGAAGCCGATCATACCGCGGGGCGTGGACTGCGCCCCTGGGACCACGTGGCAGAGTCAGTGTAACGAGTGCGTGTGCTCGCCAGATGGCCGCCGGTACTGCACGGAGAAGGCCTGTCCCGGCCAGGAGACAGGTTAGTGTCAGTTCCAGTAGCACCTCCCATATCATACCACAGGGCGGGGACTGCGCCCCTGGGCTTGGCAGAGTCACAACGACTGCGTGTGCTCGCCAGACGGCCGCCGGCACTGCACGGAGAAGGCCTTTCCCGGCCAGGAGACAGGTTAGTGTCAGTCCCAGTGCACCTCCCATATCATACCACAGGGCGAGGACTGCGCCCCTGGGACTACTTGGCAGAGTCACAACGACTGCGTGTGCTCGCCAGACGGCCGCCGGCACTGCACGGAGAAGGCCTGTCCCGGCCAGGAGACAGGTTAGTGTCAGTTCCAGTGGCACCTGCCATATACCACAGGGCGGGGACTGCGCCCCTGGGCTTGGCAGAGTCACAACGACTGCGTGTGCTCGCCAGACGGCCGCCGGCACTGCACGGAGAAGGCCTGTTCCGGCCAAGAGACAGGTTAGTGTCAGTTCCAGTGGCACCTGCCATATACCACAGGGCGGGGACTGCGCCCCTGGGCTTGGCAGAGTCACAACGACTGCGTGTGCTCGCCAGACGGCCGCCGGCACTGCACGGAGAAGGCCTGTTCCGGCCAGGAGACAGGTTAGTGTCAGTTCCAGTGGCACCTGCCATATACCACAGGGCGGGGACTGCGCCCCTGGGCTTGGCAGAGTCACAACGACTGCGTGTGCTCGCCAGACGGCCGCCGGCACTGCACGGAGAAGGCCTGTTCCGGCCAGGAGACAGGTTAGTGTCAGTTCCAGTGGCACCTGCCATATACCACAGGGCGGGGACTGCGCCCCTGGGCTTGGCAGAGTCACAACGACTGCGTGTGCTCGCCAGACGGCCGCCGGCACTGCACGGAGAAGGCCTGTTCCGGCCAGGAGACAGGTTAGTGTCAGTTCCAGTGGCACCTGCCATATACCACAGGGCGGGGACTGCGCCCCTGGGCTTGGCAGAGTCACAACGACTGCGTGTGCTCGCCAGACGGCCGCCGGCACTGCACGGAGAAGGGCTGTTCCGGCCAGGAGACAGGTTAGTGTCAGATCCAGTGGCACCTGCCATATACTACAGGGCGGGGACTGCGCCCCTGGGACTACTTGGCAGCAGTGGCGTAGCTAGGTGACCAATTGCCCTGGGGCAAACTGGGACCCCTAAACTATAACACACACACAGCTCTTTATACTCAATAATAAGAGGTTTGCTAATCAGATTTTGCTCCGCCTAGCCCTTTGGTAGCTACGCCAGTGCTTGCCAGTCTTGTGTCACTTCATCGACAATTTTTTTTATAAGTACGCCAAATCATGATGCTTTGTTTGACGTACAACATGTTTATTGCATTCTCGGCCTTATTCCCAAATTATAAAGCTATTTGAGTTTTCAGAACCTCTCCTACGCTGCGCACCGCAGACCCAGTGGAGGAATGACTGCAACATGTGCTGGTGCAACTCTGGACGCGCCCTGTGCACCAAAATGGGCTGTTTGGCCATCCCTAGTAAGTACCTACCATACAGAATAACCTCAACCACTAGATAGATCACAAGTGACCTTACAACCCAGAGCACAGAATAATGAATAGTACAAGTACAGAAGGTTCTCCTTCCTGAATTTGACATTTAGCTACACAGATGAAAATGTTATCTGTAAAAAAATAAAATAGGGTTGTCAACGTGGTTCATTCCGTGCACGTGGTATCTACAGATAAAAAGAAGTTTGATATCCGAACGCAGCCGATGTGTTTCATATAAATCAAGGGGTCTACAGATGTAAGCGTCTAGTCAAACTGCGTCAATCTACCTAATCTATCAGTAAATTTAATACAAAACTAGATAAGTATCAGACTTATTACCGTATTTCCCAATCTAATTATTATTTTTGTACAAAACTACTACTATAAACTATTCAAATATTTTATCTTTTCTGAAATGAAACTATTCTCGAACGCACCCATAAGATAATAAGCGATGTGCCAACCCTGCCCTCATTAAGCCTCCAGCACAGGGCGCGAAATTTAAAAAACAGGTACAATGGAGAGAGACATAGTGAAACCCCCCTGCCCGGAGGGGAACTAGGTCTTTGAGATTAGAACCGGTATCCTCACGATGTTTTCTTTCACCATTTTCTTCATCAAATGATATGTCGTGCATAAGTTCCGAAAAACTCTGTTCGAGCCAGGATTTCAACCCGAGACCTCCAGAAACTCAAACTTTTACTGCCACCATAGACTCAAAGATATAATAGACGGCCATAGTCGTAGAACTTTTTGAGGCTCCAATCTTTAGCGCCATCTAGTCGAGAGCGACCTAAAGAAAGAAGAAGAGAGAGCGGCCAAAATGTAAGAGAAAATGTCACCTGCTCCAGTACGCTAATCGTTACTAGATGAAGTAGCAGAGCAGGTGACATTTCCTCTTACATTTTGGCTAGCTTTAGGCTCAAAACACACCTGGCGGAATGGAGGCAGTCACAGAGTATATTGAATAGTAGGAGGTAGTAATGTATACAAATTTAAGCTACCATAGACAAATTGGCCTACGAATTTGCTTAATTCCGCTCAGATGTGTTTTGAGCCTTAGGTCGATCTCGACTAGATGCCGCTAAAGGCTAAAGACTTGGAGCCTCAAAAAGTTCTTAGACTATGGCTTCTACGCTGCTAGGCTATCAGCGATAGGGTGATAAAAAGATATGTATTTCCCGAGGCCTGTATTTTAAATTATTTCTGGCTAGTTGACTGAGGAGCCGAGCGTAGCGAGGCGACGAACGTCTCCGTTTTCACTGGTACGACGATTTGGCATTTTGATGTGTGTGTATTGGTTGGTTGGTTGGTCAGTGTCGGTCTAGAGGTCGCATTTTTCATCCGATTTCGATGAAACTTGGGATGTACGTTCCTTGATTTATTTGCCAAAAATTGTCGAGCCATTTTTTTGATTGGGGGGAAAATGAGGGGGGAAAGGGGGAAAGTTTGCTGCCGCGTTATTTATGTTCTCCGAAGTCTACGGTTCACAGAACCACTAGTATTAAATTATTTTAGTGGGAATATAGTTTAGAATAGTTTGCAATTCCATGGTTGTCTCATGCGCATTGTCGACCTTTGAAAACCTTTCACATATACCGGGTGTACAATCCAAATGGGTCAGTATGGAGAAGTCGGAAACTATGAGAGATAGCGAGATCTGTTCTTAGGAACCATGACGTCGATTTTAGATTTAATAATAATTACATTCAAACTTTTTTATTGACTCTCATAGATAACCGGGAATCGAACCTGGTCAAAATCAATGTATATTGAGTAACAGGAGATGACATCCCTAAGAAATTCTTTGTCCCAAGTTGTAGTGAATATCACCACAAGTCTAACTACTCTTTGATTCACTCACAGCTGTCAGCCGCCTAAATTGGCGCACAAAATTTGTTCTAGATGTCACATCTAGTAGAATACATAGTAGAACTACCCATTATTGTATATAGTATCTTTAAGAGCCGCCAGGACGCTCGCGTGAACTCGCGTCCCCATACAAACGTAGTTCAGCTCTCATTTTAAAACGACATGCTTTAGAACCACGAAATTTGGCATAGGCATTCTAGTAGTACAGATCTATGTCGGTAGTTTATTTTCGTTGCTAAATATTGTAATACAAATAAAATACAGCAAAAATAAGTTTTGTATGTAAATCTGTATCTGGCTGTATTTTCTTTGTATTACAATTTTTAGCACCGAAGACGAATTACCGACATAGATCTGAACTACGAATGCCCATGCCAAATTTCGTGGTTCTAAAGCATGTCGTTTTAAAATGAGAGCTGAACTACGTTTGTATGGGAACGCGAGCGTCCTGGTATTTACTGTTTTGAAAAAATAAATCCCACCGAGTTTCTTGCCGGTGGTAATAAGTAATACTTCTCGGGTCAGAGGTGTAGGGTTAGAACCGGTGGTAGTTTTTTTTTTCTCTCTGACGTTCATTAAGTGCATTGTAATGAATGTGCCTAAATTGAAGAAAAATATCTTTTATATATTTTTTTTTTTACATAAGTCAATGCATATACTTTAATTAATTTCAGAGATTCTCACGATAATTTCGCTTTCTTTAGGCCAAGATTGTTTAAAGAAAATCTTTAACTTTATACTTTTTTTACAAATTTCAGGTGATATGCATTTCGACGACAGAAAAGGAAAGCCGGAGACAAAAACGGTCCCAGAACCGGTAAGTTTACCGATCATTTTTGTTGATAATTTAACACCCTATTTTTTGCACTGGGATTGCATCCGGTGTGCACCAGTCCATGATAATTGTGTTTCGTGAAAACATGTGCCATTTCCAATTAGGGTTTCGGCAGCACTGTGGCGAGAGGTATTTTTGACAGCAACTGTCAAAATCCACCAATCAAAAATTTTTTACATGATTGGCGGATTATGACAGCTAGACCTCTCGTCTCGGTGCTTTTCTTGTAGTGGTTTAGCGTGCGGAAAGTTTGATATCGCGCACTAGTGCTTTTTACTTTTCCAGCCAATCACAGCTAATGACAGTGACAGACAGCCAATCACAGCGGCGCACCGCACCGCGCGGAGCGTTCGGATACATGTACTAAATTAACCTCAAAGTGAATAATTGACAATTTTATAATTTTTTCGCAACTGTATTAAAAATCGTCGTTCGATACTCGTGCGTCTAATATCGAAATGTACTATATCAACAACCCACAGTGAGGTATCTTTTACTGAAAACATTACATTTTGCAAAATTATTTTGTTTGTTATAGGAAATTTCTATTAAAAATTGTAGCCAATTTTTGTTATATATTGCGGTGTTTTTACTGTTCTATATGGACCAAATATAATTGGACTGACGTTGACTAAAATAAGTCATATTTTAACAAATTTCAGACTGGTGCCTTTTATTTACGTACAAAAATCAGAGGTAGATGATTTTTGTACAGTCGGCCAAAAATGTGGTCTACCACCCTACGGTTGAGGTTCGTTTGAACGTCATGAGACAACAAGGTCGTACATGTTTTGAACTGCGTTAGAAAAGTCAACCTTAGCGATCGTTAGATCTCGCAAAAACTTTTGTCAAAACTGGTAGACCACTTTCTTGGCCTACTGTACCTAGTCTTATTTAGTCAGCTAGTTCTTATTAACAAACTTATTGTTAAAATGGGTATTTGTATAGCCAATACAGTCCAGGAATATTTGGTCAGATGTGTATTAAAAAAAAAAAATTAAACTGTTTATTGTTATAAATCGGGCGAGAAAGAAATTCACATAACTTAGCATTAATCTTTTACATTTTAAGATTTTATTACTAAGCTATATAAGTTGGGGTTGCACCCCCTCTTTAAATAAAATACTATTAATTATAACATTATACAGGGAGTAACAAAAATACTGGTGATCCGTTTAAGGGCATAATTGGTATCGTATTACGACTAAGAAAAAGTAGGAAAAAATGTTTGGATGCGAAAAAAAAATTTTTTTTTCTATGGGACAGGTGGTCCCAGCCGGCCGACCCTCCATACTAAACCAAAATTTAATTTCGCGCGAACAAATTTTTTTCTTACTTTTTCGTAATTAGAATACGATACCAATTATGCCCTTTAAAGGATCACCAGTATTTTTGTTACACCTTGTATTAGTATTAGTCATCGTCAGTCCAGCAATATTTGGTCCATATAGAACAGTAAAAACACCGAAACCTAGAACAAAAGTTGAACTACAATTTTGTGCGACCAAAAGTTGGGCGACGCAACTCAATTCTCCAATAGGCTGCTTTCCAATAGATAAACTTAATTGTTTCGTTGCATTCATAAAATCACTATTTCACAAATACACGGGAAAATCCAGGTTGTATTAAATGATTTTATAATGGTTATAAACTTTTATAAAGGAGATGTATTTATCATATAACATTGTGACTTCACAATATTAGTCTCCCGCATAAACTTCATATAACAAATTGTTATGACGTTACTTAAAGAGTAGCTGCTTTGACTTCATAGGAAAGTAGCCTATATCGATGTTCTCAGTAGCACTTCTGCACTGATTTCTTTGAGCCATCGTGGCTGAAATGGTGAAAGATGACACTCATTCATAAGACGTTTAACCCACCTTCATATTTAAATTGCACCAGACGCCTTCGCCTGACATATTACGTAGACCGTAAACCAGGAACAAAAATTACCAATCGCATCCCAGGCCATAACTCGTGAACTAGATAAGGGTGATGTTGAAGCCTCGTGACTGTCAGCTGCCGCCGGTTTAAGAACGGAAACCGTTTAATCACTTAAAAAAATAACGGTCGCGTCCTTATTGAAAATTTGTAAGATATAGTTTGGCCAGAGTTTGTTCCACTTCAAGCATAGACAGGGAGAATCATACTGTCTTTTTCTAATGCTAGTACTCTCACTACTAAAAAAGGCATGGGTATAGCATGTTACTCTGACTGTTACTGCGCTTTTGGTTTGCCAGACTATAGTTTATATGCTCTCATAAACATGAAAAATCGTCAGCCGGCTGAATCGAAGTGGAAAGACCGTATGGCTTGTAGGCCAGCTCACGAGACCAGCTGAGTTTCATTGCACTGCAATACAGCCAGCTGATGTTTTTTTTTTTGTATTCATAGTAGTATAGTAGTAGTATACTACAAGCTGCCTTAGATTAAATCAGAGGCCAGTTTTATAAAGCTACAAGTTACAATTTACAAGCGGAACGGAAGAGTTCCGCTTGTAAACTGTAACTTGCAGCTTTATAAAACTGGCCTCAGGAAGCGATGACCATTTTTTAAGTGATTAGCTGCCGTCGCTCAATGCGCCAACGGGGTGGCAGCTGACCTACACGAGGCGTGATTATACATTGCCCTTAAGTACTTCACAAGTTATGCCCTGGGATGCGATGACCAACGCAAGTTGTTACTGGCTTACGGTCTATATGATGTCGCGCGATAAGTCGTACTAGGGGGTCAGTTTTTTTGTGTTAAACATTGTTGGTGATTGGAATAGCACTTAATTGGACCAGATTTGATGCACTGCAGGTATGTTATTTTTTATTATACCTATATGTAAGTAATCATTAAAATTGATTAAACTATCATTTTTTTATGTTAAGCATAATAACGTTTGTACTCTTGAACCATCGGCGCATTGCAATCGACACGTCAGAGGTAAAATGATAAGTTTATTTTTTATGCAATTAAGATACTCATTTTGTGTAACAATCATCTTCCTCCTAGCATTTGTCTCAACCTTTAGCCACGGCTCAATTTGAGCCTGGGGTCCGCTTGACAACCTAATCCCATAAATTGGCATACACACCAGTTTTTACGAAAGCGACTGCATATGTCCTTCCAACACGCAGGGGAAACTAAAGAGTATTGGGTTAATCCGGCTTCATCACGATGTTTTCCTGCACCGAAAAGCGACTGGTAAATATCAAATTATATGTCGTGCATAAATTCCGAAAAACTCGTTTTTAATAACAATAACGATAAGAATTATATCTATATGATCACATTAAAATCTTATGATAACTTTCAGAATGTACCCAAAGTACCAGATGTCAGTAATGACATTGAAACGGCTTTAAAAGACCAACATATGAGTGAGAATTTAGAAGACCTCGATACAACTACCGATATAATAGAAGATGATGTAACGCCAAGAAACTTAAAACATTTGGAAGATTTAGACAACGATATAGACACTCCGATTCAAATACCAGATCAAGTGATGAAAGATTTTGCTGATACAGATTCTAAAGTATTTGATAAAGATTTAGAAATATTTGAAACTTTATTAAGCCATGGATCTCAAGAGACTAATGAATCCTCAGATAATTTACAAGGCAATTTGGATCAAGACAATAATAATATAGCATTGAATAAAGGAGCAAAAGACATCGAAATATTAGATGAAGCTTATATCAATCAGAACAGCAAAGTCCGTGCAAAGAGATCAACATGCAAACCGAATGAGCAGTTTCAGAATGATTGTAACACATGCAAGTTATTCTTGCACTCAAAATGAGTGTATGGATAAAGATGAGGGGAAAGGGGGGGAAGAGGAAAAGGGGGTGGATAAGGAGGTAGAAGTGTTTATGGAAAGTGAGGTATGTATGCTTTAGCAATAAATTTAAGCTGTAATAGTTATTAATCTTTTCGACGCCAATGACTTGATATAAAGACAGTACATTCTGTGCCCCACACGCCATGACTTCATATCAAGTCGAGGCGTTCTTCAGGTACACATAAACTCTAAATACATTTTGAGTCTCTTATAATTAGTATAGTTACATTTTTGATTTAGAAAGTTTATAAATCATCCATAACTGTTTTAGAATTGCGCTAACAAACTCATTGACGTGGCAGCGAAAAGGTTAAAGTTAAATATACTAATATTATAAAAGATAACGGTTTCATCCACGTAACATACGTGCGCCTCGCAGCGTCGAATCACGGACCGATTCTACTAGCACCCTTAGTATAGTAATTATTATAAATGGTTACTGCGTAGGTCTTAAATGTGACCTTTTCAAATCAAAGGTACATCATTGACGGTTGGTTATAGAGTTATTTCTAGATGATTTTTTAAGTCAGTAACGCTTTAATGACAACCGACAATGATGTAGCTATTTGTTACTAGGTGGAGTAGCAGTGCAGGTGACATTTCCTCTTACATATTCGGTATTTTTAGGTCGCTTTCACTCAGATGGCGCGATTGACTTGAGCTTCAAAAAGTTCTTAGGCTGTGGTCGTCTATATCTCTATAGTCTCTGCTTATACTAATATTATTTTAGGGTAAAGATCACGTAGAGAAGCACTCGGTGTGCAAGGCGGGCACGACGTTCTACGTCGGCTGCAACCCCTGCCGTTGCAACTCGGATGGCACCGACTTCAGTTGCACCAACAAGCCTTGTCCACTACCTGAGGATGTGGAGGTTTTCCATGAGCTCCATGTATGTAATATTACCTACTCATATAATTATATTGATGCATTTGTGTAACCCTTTGACCGCCAAAGCCGTCATATCGCTCGCACGGAAACGCCGTCAGCGCCAGGACGTGATATCGCGTCCAAAATATAACCGGTTTGCCTTCGCGCGCGCTGGCGCTGAGGGCACGATTTTTCCGTCCGATGCTTGGCGTTCAAAAGGTTAAGATGAATTCATTGACTGGTTTTTTTAAAGATTTGTTATACTACGAGGGTAGTAAATAAATTCACGGTCCGCAAGATGGTAAGCAGCTACCATAGCCTTGACGCCTGCAACTCAAAGGTGGCACATGCGTGTTATGGCCCAATATCGTAAATTTTCACCCCCTTAAGGGATGATATCCTTGATAAAAGTTCTTTGAGACTGAAAGTATCTTCATACCTAATTTTATCTAAATCGGTTCAGCGGCCCTAAGTATAAAGGTGTTAAGACAATAAAAAAAATAGAGGGCTTATTAAGATCATAATTTGCGAATCGGGGTCAACCTATAAATATTTTACTTGCATAAGAATCGCAAGAGCTCGTGAATTTGATCGTAAATTTCATAAAATTTCCGAAGAAGAACTGCCACCTTTTTTTAAATATATTTTTTGTTACAGGAAATGAAGCCAATAGTGCCCTATAAAGGAGAGAATACCAAAAAGAAACCAACTAAATAGCTATAATATTTTAAAACAATTAAAATTAAGATATAATTGCATAAGCGCCTTCCATAAATTATTAACGTGTAGAATAATTCGTCTTTTATTTTCCAATGCTTTTTAGACTAACCAAAATGTGTATTGAGAATACGTTTTTAGCCTCTTACCTCACAAAACAACATTATTAATATGTAACAGTCTACATGAAATATTTTATATTTCCAAAAAAGTGTAAGGGTCTCCTATAAACGCCATCGGCCGCTTACAGCGCCTGCGTCACAATGCTTACTATCATAGATATACCACCCATAGATCTGACACGGAACTAATAATACCAAGATAGAACGGGATGGTCTTATTACACTTTCAATAGATACGGCAGAGAGGTGCTATTATCGTTGGTCCTTGTCATAGTTTCTATTACCCTCCACGCGTTACTTCTAGCAGTGGAGGGTAACAAACAGATATAATGCGCGATTTCTTCAAGAATTTATGTGATTGCTACGAGAAAAGCTGTTAGTTTTCCTAGAAAGTTGTGTCGGCTAAGGAAAAGATTGGTAAATTGTTCTGTTTTATGCTGTAGAAGTAATTATGGGCATCTATATATCTATCCCAAACGGGGGTACACGTGTGCGGGCTCTAGTTAATACTTGCTTTGAGCTTACTATAGAGAAGTACTATTGTGGTCTCTTTCACGCGTTGACGCTGACGTCAGACATCGCGTATAGCATAAAATAGGAGACCCTTGCCTCACATGTTGTTATGTTACATATTAAATTTGACGTTTTCATTGCGCCTGCCATGATACAAAATAGCGTATTTTGAGTTTTGACGCAAGAGTGGAAAGTGTTTCATTACAATCCTTCACGAGTTCTCCCGAGTTTATATATAAAATTTTCTTTTTTTACTGTGACGCTGGAAAACAATATAACGGCCAGCCTGACGGTAAGCAGCGACCGTAGCCTATGGACGCCTGCCAGTCCGGAGTGAAGTGATGAAATAATTTCTGCCCTTGCATCAAAATATTCTGTTTTATTCGCACATTACCCTGCCTCATTCCACATATTCATTGCCATTACATTTTCTCGTACATCAGAAAACATCACCAAAAAACGCCACAAAGAAGGTGTGCGTCGAGAACCGCATGTTCATAATGGATTGCAACACGTGTTGGTGCAACGAGGATGGAACTAGTTACTTCTGTACCCGCAAAGTGTGCACACCAGGAGAGTCCGGGGTTGCAGACACTGACGTACGTACTCTGGATCTATAGCTGTCCCGTTCACAATGTATTGCAACACGTGTTGGTGCAACGAGGATGGAACTAGTTACTTCTGCACACGCAAAGTGTGCACACCAGGAGAGTCCGGGGTTGCAGACAGTGACGTACGTACCCTGGATCTATAGCTGTTCCGTTCACAATGTATTGCAACACGTGTTGGTGCAACGAGGATGGAACTAGTTACTTCTGTACCCGCAAAGTGAGAGTGAGAGCCCGGAGTTGCAGACACTGACGTACGTACCCTGGATCTATAGCTGTTCCGTTCACAATGTATTGCAACACGTGTTGGTGCAACGAGGATGGAACTAGTTACTTCTGTACCCGCAAAGTGTGCACACCAGGAGAGTCCGGGGTTGCAGACACTGACGTACGTACCCTGGATCTATAGCTGTCCCGTTCACAATGTATTGCAATAAGTGTTGGTGCAACGAGGATGGAACCAGTTACTTCTAGGATGTCAAAGTTCAATATCGCTTAAACAGAATTTTCCAAATCGTTCCAGCAGTCTTCGAATATCGGTGAACACTGAACATACATAAAATGGAAGTAAACAAAATCCCGACGAAATAAGAACCTGTTTGAAATCTCGAAATTGGTTGAAAATATAGACATCTAATATTGAAAAGATTATAGTCCCCTCCGTTATGGGAGAGGGCCTAAGTGATAGTTCAGATCTGGATACGGTTACCAACTTTTAGTATGTTGTTGGGTATGACACTAGGACCCCAAAACTGCCGAGAGACGGGGACGTCGATCAATGTCTCCCGTGTAATGACGTCATCAAAATGGCTGCCGCTTTGTTGCGAAAAGTGTAAATTTCATCCAAACTGTGCATTGCACCTATACGTGTGTAGTATCAAACGAAAGAAGATTAAATGTGCTATATTGTTGTAATACATTATATACTACTGTATGTTACAGGTTGACAGCTATAAACGAAAACCCAAAATCAGGTTAAAAAATAATTCGGATATTTGCATTTTACAACAAAATTATAAGTTAAACTTTAAAGCAGTGTACTACAATAACACAACAGTCTAGTTAAGCTATACATTGCTATAAAAAATATTAAAATCTGGTAATAATTGGACGTACTTCTGCAAACAGGAACCAACCCACCACTGCCACCTTGAGGGTTGGTTCCTGTTTACAGAAGTACGTCCAATTGTGGCAGCTATGTTAAAAAACATGTCGGCACTGCCGAACTATTTCCTTAGAGTGAAAAAATAACAATTTTCACAATTTACAGAATATCCGCAGAAGCTTCGAGTATATTGTTGGTTAAATAATTTGGAGCCCCTAAATGTCGGAAAAATATCTCTATAGTGACTGAGGTCCAAATAATGACGTCATGAACGTGACCGCTACCGAAATTTGTAAAACATAAATTAAAGCTATACCATGACACATACACACATGTGTGTAGCATCGATCGAAAGCTTATTGAATTTCCTACAACACATACATACATTATTTGTGAAAATAATGTATAGTTTAGGAGTTGTTGACAAAATAAAATATTTTTTTAGGAAAATAAAATGTATATCTTAATTCTGTGGCCAAAGAAAATACAATACACTAATGTTTTGTATAGCATTAAAAAAACCAACTATTCAGCTTTAAAACACAGTTTGAATTTATAAAATTTGATAAGAACTTTAAAAGTTGTGCTTACAACTCTAAAGGACACTAACTATTTTACCTACAATGCAGTCATACTATGAGAAGCTTGGGCCTAATTATTGACTAGTTTTTTATAAATTTTGTAAGGATTTAGGGTTCCTTGCCATTCAAGTAAATAAAAAAACCGGCCAAGTGCGAGTTGGACTCGCGCTCCGAGGGTTCCATATACATCACACAATTTTAACAATTTGTATTTTTAAGACCAACTTACGCTTGACCGCAGACTTATTAGTGTTTTTTTTCTGTAATGTACAGGTAAAGAACTATATTACGTATTTTTTTCTAAAATGTAGGTTCGTCGGTTTCCGGGGGACGGAGAGCAATGGAAAATTTTCGCCTTATTTCTTAAATTACTTACAAACTATACCTTGTTATATATCAAATGAAAGGGTTTGATGTGAAAACTACAAATATATAACTTTTATAATTTTAATTTTAATAGTTTTGAAATTATTCAAGAATAAAGGCGAAAATTGACCATTCCCCTCCGTCTCTCAGAAACCGAAGAAACTACATTTTAGAAAAAAAAACCTAATATAGTTTTTTACCTGTACATTAAAGAAAAAAACAGTAAAAAGTCTGCGGTCAAGCGTAAGTTGGTCTTAAAAATACAAATTGTTAAAATTGTGTGATGTATATGGAACCCTCGGAGCGCGAGTCCAACTCGCACTTGGCCGGTTTTTTTATTTACTTGAATGGCAAGGAACCCTAAATCCTTACAAAATTTATAAAAAACTAGTCAATAATTAGGCCCAAGCTTCTCATAGTATGACTGCATTGTAGGTAAAATAGTTAGTGTCCTTTAGAGTTGTAAGCACAACTTTTAAAGTTCTTATCAAATTTTATAAATTCAAACTGTGTTTTAAAGCTGAATAGTTGGTGTTTTTAATGCTATACAAAACATTAGTGTATTGTATTTTCTTTGGCCACAGAATTAACATATACATTTTATTTTCCTAAAAAAATATTTTATTTTGTCAACAACTCCTAAACTATACATTATTTTCACAAATAATGTATGTATGTGTTGTAGGAAATTCAATAAGCTTTCGATCGATGCTACACACATGTGTGTATGTGTCATGGTATAGCTTTAATTTATGTTTTACAAATTTCGGTAGCGGTCACGTTCATGACGTCATTATTTGGACCTCAATCACTATAGAGATATTTTTCCGACATTTAAGGGCTCCAAATTATTTGACCAACAATATACTCGACGCTTCTGCGGATATTCTGTAAATTGTCAAAATTGTTATTTTTTCACTCTAAGGAAATAGCTCGGCAGTGCCGACATGTTTTTTAACATAGCTGCTACAATTATTACCAGATTTTAATATTTTTTATAGCAATGTATAGCTTAAATAGCCTGTTTTGTTATTGTAGTACTCGGCTTTAAAGTTGGACTTATAATTTTGTTGTAAAATGCAAATATCCGAATTATTTTTTAGCCTGATTTTGGGAATTCGTTTATTCGTTTATTCGTTCGTTTAGCTGTCAAATTGTAATATACAGTAGTATAAAATGTATTGCAACAATATAGCACATTTAATCTTCTTTCGTTTGATACTACACACGTATAGGTGCAATGCACAGTTTGGATGAAATTTACACTTTTCGCAACGAAGCGGCAGTCATTTTTATGACGTCATTACTCAGGAGACATTCATCGACGTCCCCGTCTCTCGGCAGTTTTGGGGTCCTGGTGTCGTACCCAACAACATACTAAAAGAAGGTAGCCGTATCCAGCTCTGAACTATATTCCCATAAGGGAGAGCACTATTACGTTGACTCGTTATTAGGAAACTATAATGAATTGAGTTTTCTGGATACTGACTTGGTTTTAGATTAGATTTTTTTTTTAATGCGCTAGAAGAATTGCGTTGCGGGACTTGTATTTTTGTACATGTTTTGTTTTTGATGGAATTAAATTATAGAAATATAACTTAAAACATATTATTGGTGACAGTGGCTTGGCTAAAAGGGTATATTAGTTTTAAAAAGTTTCTCCATCAGCAGAAACTTCGCATAATAAAACGAGAATGCCGCCCGGACGAGGTCTTCGAGATAGACTGCAACATGTGCCGCTGCAACGCCGACGGGCAGTCTTACTCCTGCACGCGTCGGGCTTGCTTCGACGAGACCAAGGTTTGGCTAGTTTGGACCGGATTCGCAAAAACTGCTAGCCAGAGCTTACGGACTATTCCTAACCAACGTCAAAACTTAAAAGCTGACGGATTAACCTTTTGAACGCCAAGCATCGGACGGAAAAATCGGGCCCTCAGTGCGCGCGCAAGGTAAACCGGTTATATTTTGGACGTGATATCACGTCCTGGCGCTGACGGCACGACTTCCCGTGGGCGTGATACGACGGCTTTGGCGGTCAAAGGGTTAAGCAAATTGACAGTAGTGAAAATGGCAGTTTCTCGAGGTATTGGCGAAATGACTAAATTAAGCTTTGTTACAACAGTATAAAAGCACTAATATCTCGAAATATCTATATTTTTGTAATAAATAACCAATCGCTCTTCTTTCAATTCGTGCGGTGTCTGTATTGGTAGTCTAGCATTGGACTATGATGGTGGTACTCCTTTATGCATTGTCAACATATTACGTGTATTACGCGCAGTAAAATACTTAATAGTCGTGGCGGTCAAAATAATGTATTAAAAACCTTAGAATAGTTTATTAATTTTGTACTAAATGCGGTGGCGGTTCTATGATTATTTAATACACTCCCTTTTACATAAACATCTACACAAGCTTCATTAAGTTATTTTATCTACACCCATATCATAAACCCTCCAAGATGCGTTCAAAAATCGCACGTTATAACCACCATAAAAATAGATTGTTTCGTTAGTAGGTAGAACAAATGTCTTATCTGTAACGATGTTATTATTATCAAATAATAAGCAATAATTCGATATCATTATGAAAATCCGGGTGGGCCCCGCCCACGCCCGCTGGCACGCGCCTCCCGACCGCCGGCACAATCGAGTTGGCCATGGCGATGGCGTGCAATCCGTGCAATGGCAGTCATTCATTCATCATTTCGGGTTTATAATATGTGTGTAGATAAAGCAACGTATGCAACTGTACGTAATTAGGCCTTAAAACGTAGCAGTTACATAAACTACTATTATGGTTTATCTGTTTCTAACCAACACTACTGTCAAAGTTTAACAGATTAAATTAAATTAAATTAAATTTGTATTTATTTCCAGATAACCAAGATCCATAGTAATTTTAAAACAATATTTAAATAAGAACAACATATAGAACATAAAATATCAGTAAAATTAAATTAAATTAAAATTAAAATTAATAGGTAGTCAATAAAAATAATAATAATAGCATCCAATTAAAATAAAATACAATTAAGACAACCTATATTCAGTTAAATGAGGCTTGTAAGACGTTTATGAAAGAGAATATAGTTAGTATAGTATAGTAGTTAGTGAATATAGGCATTGGATATGTTTGTGCTTTTCTATCTATTTTTAACGTACTTATAACATATGGGTAGTCCGGTTTAACCTTTTGACCGCCAGGTGGCGAAGTAATACGCTGTACCGGAGCCAAAATAATAGATAAGCTACGTAATAATGCCAAACATTATAAAAGGGTTCTAGAAGTGGTATTTCATAGTTTTTGAACGGACGGCTATTGACGTTCGTGGCGTCAGTAGCCCAACTTGCCGAATATGGATGGTATAAGGAGGATAGGTATCTCATATAGGAGCATTGTCGAAAAAGTGTCCAGCTGTAAACAGTAAATAGTAGTTCCAAACTCTCCGAGTGGCGCTAGTATAGCTATAGCAACTGAGCAGTTATTGACGGAGTGAAGTGCGCTGCATATGCGCTGCCATATATTCTATAGCTATTGTGGCGCCACCAATTTAACGCCTTTTGACGGACACTTGTAACATAGAGATTGTTATCCTTACCTTCTACCATCCATATTGCCGAAGCCTTGACTAGCCGTCATTGGCGCTTAAAAGGTTAAAGGTTGTATTAAAACACTCCATACTGTCCGGATAGGACAGAACCTTTGGATGAATTATTGTTACCTAATTTTGTACTAAAAGCGGTGGTGGTTTTATGGTATTGCATAAATTTAAATAAATATTTATGATTTGTTTTGTGTTTTACTTATTTCGCATAGTTTTACTTACCTAATTGTTTCAAGCTTTAGTGCCTTGAGACGATGTAATACTGTTTGAGAGCTGTTTGCCTTATCTTATTTTCCTCTGCACTTGACTAACAAATAATGGTGTTGGTGGTAATACCTTCAATGTATATTCAGTCAAGGCAAGTAGGTACTCCTGTAGGGCCATAAATACACGACCAATATTGGTGTCTGTGGCAGTCTCTAACTCTTTATTTACAGTCAATCAGTCATCTTTGTCTTACAACTGAAGAACACATCAAATTCATCATCCTCCTAGCGTTTGTCCCATACTGTGACGGGGTCCGCTTTCCTACTTTTCTCCTTCCACTTCGCTCTATCCTGGACATCGGTTTGAAGAACAAATCAAATTATTTTAGAAAATATTTTGATTTGTTTATTTTAAGTAGACACACTCATATTTAAATTATAAACTTATATTAGATGTCATATACAAAGGAAAAAGTGACCTAGGCCTCCGGTGCCCAGGGTTGGGTTACCTTTTCTTTTTTATATGAGATCTAATATAAGGTCATCTTTGTTTTCTTTGCAGTGGCAAATCTTTTTAGGTATACGTATTATCATGTTTTAATGAAGACGTTTTTCTTTAATTTCAGAACAAGACACTAGTCAGAAAAACCAGAGCAAGTCCGCAGGTACAAAAGGTTAATTTGGTGATCATAATAAATAAGTATTGTATGAATTAAAATAAGTTTTTGCTTCAGGATACAGAACCTTAGGACATGATTTACATTATTTTCAGACTCGTAAAAGAAGTCGAATTTCACGTGTGTGTTAAATCCAAGCATATAATAATTATTACACACATTAAACTAGAAATAAAGGAATTTGACAGCGGTAATACTAGCAACAACGTGGCTATACTGTCATTTAACCTTTTGAACGCCAAGCATCGGAATGGAAAAATCGTTCCCTCAGAGCCAGCACGCGCGAGCGCGCACCGCAAACCGGTTATATTTTGGACGTGATATCAAGTCCTAGCGCTGACGGCATGACATATGACGGCTTTGGCGGTCAAAGGGTTAAATATGAAACCTAACTGGCCACTAGTGCGTAGACACCAGTCGTTCGATGACTTCGATGTTTGATTAAATCGTACGTGTTTTTCTGTAGGAGTCGCCCAAGGCCTGCGTGCCAGACCAGGAGTTCCGTATGGACTGCAACAAGTGCCTCTGCGACAGTGAGGGTCAGAACTTCTCTTGCACCCGGATCGACTGTGCGGCGGCAAACAACAACCACAACCACAACAGGCGAAGGAGAGGTCAGTTCTATGTTCATTAACTCTTTGAACGCCAAAGACGTTAAATCACGTGCACGGAAAATCGTGCCCTCAGTGCCAGCGTGTAATATCATATCCAAAATATAACCCAATGTGCTCGTGCAAATTTAGCTCTGGCGTCAGTGGCTGGATTTTTCTGTCTGATACTTGACGGTCAGAGGGTTAACTGTTGACCTTCTAATTAATCATTTTAGCCCAAATAACGGCCAGTCACGACATCAGCAAGTCATGCCACTGATGCCATTGACGTCAATAGCCGTCCTTTCATAAACTATGAATTACCACTACTAAAACCCCTTTGCCAAACACAAGTTTGGCATTATTACTAAGCTTTTTAATTTTTTTGGCTCTGGCGTCAGGGACACGAAGTCTCTTTCTAACCCTATGTGTTAGAAAGAGACTTCCGCTTGTAAATTGTAACTTGTAGCTTTATAAAACTGGCCTCTGGTGGTCAAAAGATTAACGTTGACTTTTGTAACAGCGACAATTTGCTTTGGTAAGAGTTAATTTATTTCAGTTCATAATATTTTTAAGACCATTCCTGTGTTTTATACACGATTGAACTCAGCTTCCTTTAACTTTCCGTTATTGAACCTATTAACCACCTTACGTCAAAAATTTAACTTTTAATTTTAAACTGTCATAATTTACGCAGGTGTCATTTACTTTGTCTCTCTGTCTCATAAATGATTAAATGAAACCGTACGATTTGTTGCAGACGTGTCGCAGTCGCAGAAGGTGTCAGCGGACTGCGTGCCGGGCAGCGTGTTCGAGCAGGGCTGCAACGTGTGCCGCTGCACCGAGGACGGCGGGCACGCCACCTGCACGCTCAAACGATGCCCCAGCAAGGAGAACGCCACGCTCTCTGGTGAGTTCCAATTGATACGCAGCTTTGAACGCCAGAGACGTCATATGACGTCAACATGACTTATATAGGTTACTGCAGGGAGAATTCCTCTAAAAACTGACTTAAATTACTACAAACGCTATGAATCAGATTTTTATTAACAATAGTCGTTCGAATGGCCTAAGAATGTAACAGTGCGAAGCGTAATTCCAAATTCCTAGCAAGCTCAGATAAAACAATTTAATTTGTTCAAATTGGCGGCGCTACTATTAATTGTTTGTTTGCATGTTGCTAGATTTATATTCTAATACCACCCATGTTCTCAGTGAGATATGTCCAAGGGAACATCTTAATTTATTTACGTATATTCTACCTATAATTTTCTTCACTTGTATGATTCCTTTGTATCTCCTTATGATAAAGTAAAATAAAAATAAATAAAATAAAACACTACCGTGGCCCCCGATTTTTGTAGTGTTTGGAAAACACACTACCACTTTTCGATCTCTAATCATGAAAGATGAGTTGAATGAGAAAGTACTAATAGTCCGCCTCGAATTAAGAACTCGCGATTGACTTTAAACGAGTTGACCAATATAACAAGATTTTATTTCGCCTTCTAAGTCCACAACCCCTTGATCGATCCAGCTCATAAACTCTCAAATTTTATGTATCTCTGCTACAACCCCAACAAACATAAAGATCTTCAACGTTACTAAAGTTATCATCGATCAAACCCTCAAAATCAAAGCCATCGAAATGCCGAGACGTCCCAGTAGCCAGAAGTTGTAAGAACTAGCTTCGCTTACGCTCTTCTCGTTCGAAAAGCTTTTTTTACATGTGCATGGGGCCAATTTTTGACTTTCGAGCGCCCGAATTCAAAAAGTTTAAGCTCGAAAATAATCGCACACAAAAGTTAACCGCCAATTTTTTCGCATGAAATTAATAGTTTCAATACTCATGATTTAAATTCCTATCGTTATTTTAAAAACATAATTTCATCGTTTTATTCAGAGTTGTAAATGTCACTTTCGAGTACTCGAATCTCAAAAATCACCCCCCTGTATGCAATTACGGCGGGAGTGTGCATTAGACAGAGCCAAATGGCGGGAAGGAGGGGAGGCCTTTATACAATGTTTTTTCTCTCTCCAGCGACCGAATCCAGCTTCCGCTGTAACCCCGGTGAGCAGTTCAAGCAGTCCTGCAACGACTGCAGCTGCTCTGCCGACGGCAAGAGCGTATTCTGCACGCTGCTTGTCTGTGACGACGAGCTCTCGCCCTAATAGTATTATATAGTCCGTAGACTTTCAGGAACGCCCCTTGAACGCCAGAGACGTCATATGACGACAGCTCCGATGCCACGATATTTTTTCTACTTTTTGAGTTTTTTTCAACTAGCGTATAAATCGATGTTTTTTTACTTGCTTCATTAAATAATAAACAACAATTTTAAAAGATTTTACACAGTATATGTATGCTACGTGTGAATTTATTAAACCCTTAGGTCGCACTTGATGTTATGTCTATGAACGTTAGGACGCCAAGACGTCATTTGACGTTAAATGATTTGTATTCGACGCTTTTGCGTTCAAAGGTTTAATACTGACTAAATAAGATGAAAAAGGACATTATAACAATTTTACAGTTTAACTCACATGTTTACAGTCACTGCGCGAGGTTTGTCGAGCTTAAGTATCCATTTTAAAACTCTGATACGGCGTTCACACTAGCGTGTTTGCACTCGCGTCGGTGCTCGTCGAATAGATCGACGAATCATTCGCGTACGAGTGCCAACACCAATGTCCGTTAACATATTCGTCACCCCGTACAACTCCCCGACGCGAGCACGAGCTTGAGTGCCAACACGCATGTGTAAACAGTCACGCGCTATTCGCTTCGTCACTCGCACGCATATGTGATCGTACCTTGAGAGTGCGCGGAGCCTGTTCACATTGACGACGCGCCTCGGACTACGTACGTGAGTCAAACAGTTATTATTGTACTACCAGAACTCACGACAGTTTAAATTCGAAAAACGACATTGTTGTAAATAAATAACTTTCATCAAGTCAGTAGGAAACTTGTTCATGTTATTTATAACACCTATGTTTCTATATTTTACTAGTACTTATTTAATAAAGGTACGTCAGACACAGCAGCTTGTTAGTTTACATTGTTTTGTTTTAATTTAACTATGTATTGTAATTAAACTGTGTTACACAGATAAGTGATTTCTTAAGTGATGAATTTTCGTAGAGGTTATTTTTGTAATATTTACCTACTACATGAGTAATAATAGTAGAATCGGTATTTAGAAAACTAACCTAAGTCAGTATTAGTGATTAAATTGACGTTCGTTTCGTTATACTTAACCGATTCCGTGTGTGCATTTGAATACATTGAGTTACGTATAAATAGTTTACTAGTATCCGAACTTATTGTTTTTTTTTAACCAATCGTTATAATTTTACTACAATTTGCCACTCTTACGCTAAAATTATGAGTACTGATGAGACAATACATAAATTACAAACTTTGTTTAGCTGCTCTCCCTTAAGTAATACGAGTATTTGCTTTTGCGCTGCCAAAACAAAGTCTTACTACAGACTTCAGGAACCTTAGATTAAATTAAATTATGGAAAAAACACAGGAAACCGGGCGTATATGAATTTAAACGTAAATTCATATACGGAAATACCCATAAACTTATCACCATATGTACTGTATCGGTATACCACCTGTTTGTACTACATACTGCTAGTGTGTGAGTGGCATTTTTAGATATATCAGATGGCAATATATATATTATTTTGCCTATTCATTTTTTTATATTAAAAAGTTTTATAAAAACCTAGATTGAGAATGAAGAGGAAACACATTGCGTTTAAAAAAATAATGATTTATCAAATAAGAGGTTGCTTCTATTCTATGCGGTGAGAATTTATCAATTTATAAGCATTACCCGCCATCTACGTCGTTTCGCCAACTTTAGGTTTACTCAAGGTCGAAATCAAAGCTATTTTTTGACAATATTTGGCCATAATCCCATAATATGGTCTAAATAATGGCATCGATTACTTGGTCTTGACTGATCAGAGCGCCCCAGTGCGTGTCAGTCCGACTCACACGGGTTTATCGCAATAAATTCACGCTGTAACACAGGTCCGCCGTGGCAGCCCTATACGCCATAAAAGCACCATACGCCATGGACGTTATTTCACGTCAACTTCAAACCTCGACATAATTTAATAGTACTTAGGTTGTTAACTAAGAGATATAAAGCACCCATTTTTGAGAATTTATTTTCACGCTCGAACATAATACGGGAGCGAACTTTGATCGTGAAGGAAATTGCCTGAAATCCTGGATTCGCACCTGAGTGTGATTTTTTTTATGCCTATGGTCAATAATCTATTACTGTGACCCTAATGAGAAGGGGTTTATGTACCGTATATTTTACTGGACTTGACCGTTGGGTCCTTTTTACTGAGCCAATTTGACTTATCCCCGTTTTCACTAGGGTCGCAGTATTGTCTTTCATTTGATATCTGTGGTTTTAAAATGTAAATGTTAGTGATATTTTATCGAACTTAGCTGACTTTGTACACTTCGTACCCAATATGTATTAGAAAATAATTACGTATTAAGTTGTGGATTCGCTAGGGAATAAAACATTCAATTTACTTTATTGTTTTTTTATGCTACCAATTAATTTTCCCTTTATGACTACCTTTAAAAAACCCATTAAATCGATAAAGGCATAGTCGTAATTAATTTTCAATTACGAAAAAGCAATCATTAATCTCAATAACGCCTATTAACTGGAAGACTTGCCGAGAAGAAACACGATTTTGTGGTATACATTAAATACGAAGGAGTTTAATCGGTATAATACATCTCACGTCTTTTAGCTTTTAAACATGGAAAAGCTGCATAACGTAACCAATTTTCCTTGTTTAATCTTTTGAACGCCAAGCATCGGACGAAAAAATCTGGCCGCCAGTGCGAGCGAGCGCGCAAGGCAAACCGGTTATATTTTGGACGTGAAATCACGTCCTGGCACTGCGGGCACAACTTTCCGTGCGCGTGATTTGACGGCTTTGGCGGTCAAAGGGTTAAAAAAAGGAAAAGCTGTATAACGAAACCAATCTTGCTTGTTTAAAGGCTGAGTAATTGCTCACTTAACTTTGTTATAACTTAGGGAACGTACCCATACTACGTCACCAATTTCTTACAATTTTACACCCCAACAAAACATGAGGTGTTCAAAATGAGCTTGACACGACTTTATTTTCAAGATCATAAGAGCGTGTCAACCGTATTTTGAACACCTTACCCGCTTAGGTACTTTTGCTGCTGACTGTACCATGGATTTTAATTTAGATTAATCCACAGCAGTCCTGTATCCTTAGATTTATAAATAACGGCGGCATCATGCGGCCGGTAATCTCAGGGCTGATTATTCTGATTGCGGCGTCAGCTATTGAAGCAGCTACATGTAAGTATTTTGTACTGAACCGCGAAGTTCGCGAACTTCGAAAATCGAATTTTCGTCCCCTCCCTATCACCTAATTTCGATTTTCGAAGTTGGTGGTTGATCTTTATCTTCCAAGCGTTCAAATTTCTAAGGCTGCATACCCACTGAGGCGCAGATGAGAGAAGGCATGCGGGAATCAACCAATACGCTGCATGGGCGACGGGCCGACGGATGATTCTAAAGGTAGGCTAATGGGGGATTTTATATTTATTTGGTGTGGACGCCGATGTGTAAACGGCACATTTTGTCCTCACGTAGCAGGAAACCCGAATCGCACGTCAATGGGTAATTTGCAGAAAAAATGTACCTTTACTTTTTTTTTCATATATATTTTGAGTCTATCGCATGCAGAATCATGAGCTCTATCGAGTCTGATAGAATAAAAAAAATTACCCAACTGAGAAATCAGTTTCGTTACATTTTTTTTATGAACGTAACGAATTTTTTGTATGTAAATTTTGGGACAGTTGGGCTAAGTAAAGGTTCATTTTTTCTGCAAATTACCCCAATGTTAAAATAGAAGAGTCTCCACACACTTCGGTCCCCTGCTTTTAAGAGTCCGGTAACGATTTGAAAACGAAAATCGCTAATAATAACATTATACACATGAATTGCATTTGGTACGATAGCTTGAAGTCTTGTTATTGCAAAAAAGTACTTTAGGTCCATTTATATTAATATTTAATACCTTAAAACTCGATTCTTACAGAGCATGTTTAGTGAGGACGTTGATTCATGTAATTTTGTCGTACGATTTTTAATTATTATTTGTTATGGACCCTAATATGTTTTATACTATCTGAATAAAGCATAAAATGAAGTTTATTTTTGTATTTTTATGTTTGCAAAATACTTTAGTATCTTTCCAAAAATATCACCTAAACTTCGGCAATTTTTAGCAAAATTGCTCTAGCAAAACACACTCTCTCTCAAAAAATATATATGAAAATTAAAAAAACTGTTACACTTATTCCTGAGGCGACTCATTTTCCAATGTATTTATATATTTTACATACTTATATGTCGGAGCGAGCAAGCAGCGGCTTGTTTCGGAGCTACGCTGTACATGTCATAACTGATAGAAATTTGATGTTTTGTTGTAATAAGTTACCTTTTATTGCTCAGGAGTGGTCTTAGTTTGGTCCGTGCAGGTAGTTACTAAAAGTCGCGTTTAGATTTACCCGCCTTTAAAGTAAGAAATGCGTCGGTAGTCATTGAAAGTCACGTTCAGACCTACCCGCCGTTGAGGGTATAAAACCACTGACCGCAGTACTTGACATTTCATTATCGCTTTGACTGTCATGCGGACAGTATCTTAGTAGTGATTTGGTATTCGTTCAGAATTCATTATGGCTTTGACTGTCATGCAGTCAGTATCGCTTTGGTTGTGACTTAATGACGAGTCGGTTCGGTCGTATAGTAACGGGTGGTATTTTGAGTAGAAGACGGACGCAAGCTGGGAACTCTCCTCGTTTTCTTAATGCCTTATAAAACCAGTCAATGCTTTTCGTAGTTAAAGTTTTAATGAGGCCTTTGTGATTAGAAAGTATTTTGTGTGTTTGTGATTAGTGTAATCTACCCAATTTAGTCTAAGGCCTGTTTCAGATAACAAAATAAGTCCCGCTGAGTTTCTTACGCTGGTTCTTCTCAGTAGTGGCTCCCTTCCGAACCGGTGGTAGTTTATTGTCCTCCTTAATCTGGTTTTAAGAGATTTGAAAACAATACAGTAATTAAACCAGTGTTTACGTTTTACTTCATTACCGTGCGTCCGTGTACCTGTGTAATGTGTTTAGTGTTAGGCTACCCTGATATTCCTGATAATGTCAGTATTGTATTTGAGAGTTCCTAACCAACCCTTAAGCACGCGTTGCTGATCTCGGTCATCCGTCCATCCGACCACCACTATCGAGAGAGGCCAGCAGCAGCAGCACCCACCCAACCGCTCCGCCGTCCCGGCTTACGACATATATAACTTAATTTAAATCAATAAAAACCTTACTCTTTTCACCTCTCCAAGCAAAAATCGCGAAACAGGTGTTAGATTAGGGTGAATTATTTATAAATAAAGCATAAAATTAAAAAATCGTTGTATTTATTCCATCCAAAAAGAAACGATCTTTCATAATATGTATACAAAATTATAGAAGTTATGTTAGTTACTGCACAATCGCATCAAAAAGTTGAGCGAAATCGAAAAAAAACATTACCGGACTCTTAACACTGAGTGCCAAGTTCCCTAACCCTTTGACTGCTAAGCATGGGACTGAAAATCCGTGCCCTCAACACCACCGCGCGCGCGCAAGGCAAACCGTTTATATTTTGGACGTGACATCACGTGTTGGCGCTTTGGGTACGACTTTCCGTGCGCGTGATTTGACGTCTTTGGCGGTCAAATGATTAAGAACACACATAGCGAGTTTCTGGCAGCGAAAGTGTTAATGTGACTGTAAAACTTGACGTTGACGTCCACATATAAAACCGACTATCGTCCTCCGTTTAAAAGTCAACATTTTCAGCCCATCTCAACGGTACAAGAAGACTCCCAGAAATCAAACAAGGCCAAGCATGCGTTAAAGGGCAGGTCTACAGGATGGACTGTAATACTTGCCACTGCGGAGACAGTAACAACTTACTATGCACTAAAATGGCATGTCTAAAGGCTCCAGGCGGGAGGAGGGCGGAGAAAGAGGAGAAAGCCTGTGTACCGGGGAAGCTGTTTAGGAGGGGGTGCCAGAAGTGCTTCTGTACGGAGAAGGCGAAGCTCAAATGTAGTTCGAAGAATTGCACGTTGGTTGAAGAACGTAAGTGTAAATTCATATTCCATCTTGAGAGACGGAGGGCGGAGACATATTCAAAAAAACAGCTATCACAGATTCTTTAGAAATGTGAAGATAGCACGGGTCATACCTAAGCAACCTGCCTGGCAGCCTGTCTATACGTACAGTCAACGCCAAAAATATGTATACTTTTGGACCTTACTCCATTGTTATAAGGTTCAAAGTTGTATAAATATTTTTGGCGTTGACTGTACAGTCGCCATTAGATGGGTAAGGTATGTTGGGGTAAGAGCGGACTAATTTTGGACACTTTGGTAAGACCTTGAGTTTAATTTTTTTTGACTAACTTATCTAACGATTCCTTGAATTATTATTATTTGTCATAAATAAGCATGAAATATACTTTCAATGCATATTTTTAAATTCCTCATATATTTAACCGTTTTTATTTTATATAAGTCTAAAGTGAGTACATTGTATATTTTTTCATAGGAAAAGATCGGACGTACGCGGGGTAACATCGGACTATGTTCAAAACCGAACTCTACGCAGTTACGCATATGGTTCCTAAAAATAAATATCCGTTCTTTTCCTGTCAAAACTACAAGCTCAGAATTTTATTGAATACATGAATAACAAGCGAGAAAAGTTAAAAAAATAGGGCCACCACGTCCGATCTTTCCCGCGCCAAAATAAAAGTAAATCCACGTTTCTCAAACTTTTATTAGAAATACAAACAAGTGTCTGAACAACAGACAATTTGAAGTTACAGTTACATACTTACATTACTTTATCTACACACATACTGTAAACCATATAAAATGGTTCAGAAACTGTATGCAATGACAGAAACTGTTAAAACAAAAACACTGGCTTGCGGCATTAAATTAACTATTTGAGAACCGCTGATTTTTTCCATACACTTACAAACGGGTCAAGATCGGATGAATTTAGTCCGATTTTGACCCGCAAGGCGAAGATTGGATTAAATCGTACAGCCTAATCTAGATAAATGGTTAATTAATAAATACCTATATATTAAATTCTACAAAATAAGAACATAATAAAAAGCGAACTGAGTGACCGCGCACATAATCTCGTACCAGAGATTTTGCAAACAATGTCAAATTTAGTTATAAGTTTTTTTGAAATAAATAGTTCTAAATTTAAATTTTTTTTTTTTTTTTTAGCCGTTATTCGTAGTTCTAACTTACATAAAACAAGTATTATAACGATAATATGGATAATTAACACACAAAAATTGATTAAACTCCCTTGGTTGATGAGATAAGTAGCCACGGGAAAGTTCGGATTTCCTGATCACTCGTCAAAAACACTGTCGTGATTTTTTGTCGCTGTCACTCACAACCTGTCGCTTTAAAGCCACGCGGTTGGATGAGGTGCGGGGCTTAACAAGATGGCCTAGGCAGGTGTGTCGCCAGCAAACGAAAATCTCTTCTAGTTTAGTAGAAAATTGAATTATCCGGTCTTGACCCCATCCGGTCTTACCCCAACATACCTTATATATATCTGAGCGGCCATGGCGGACAAATATCTGAACAACGCCTCTATTTTCAAAGCGATAAAGTGCATGTTCAGATATTTTTGAGTGCCTTGGCCGCTCTGATATATTTGATGGCGACTGTACATACAAAATCGCCTCTTATCCCATCTCATAGATAAGGATTAATTAACCCATCTACCCTGTCACTAAGGCAACAGATCAAAATCGCCATTTAAGTTTTTCCATGGAGCGACTATACCCATGGACGTGACGTCACAACTTTATATCATTTTGATAGGAAAGTCAGACTTTGACCTGACCTAGTCCACGAACAGATATTTGATCCTCACAACAAACAAAATGAACCAATCATCTAATACTTAAAAAAACCTATTTGCAGCCTCCACCAACCCCGAGCACATCACGCCATTCAACTCCGCAAACTTCTATAAGCTCCCCGCATTGCCACACACCAGTTCAGAATGCAAGCCCGGCGTCACGTATCGCATTGACTGTAACACCTGCTTCTGCCTCTCGACCGCAAATCTCATGTGTCAGAAGCTGCTGTGCCCGAGTTACGACGACGTCTACAGGTTTAAGGCTAAGGAGATGACTGGTGAGATATGATCCTAGGTTTTAACACAGGTTTTGTGTAAATTACCGCCTGATGCCAACCTAACCTAAGGGGATACGGAATAAGACTTGTCTCCACCCCAGGCCATCAAGGGCCAGTCTATGGGAAGCAGCTATATAAAGTAACGAGATCGCAATATCGTCTCCCTCTAACGCATAGCTGCGTTCCCATGGTGGCCCATGATGGCCCATGGTGTAGAGCAGCTATCACATTTTTTTGACACTTTACGTGTTGACAAATATGGTGCATTCGGCAGTTATCTGGTTGGTCGCACCATAGTGGAACACACTTTCCGAAGTAACCGCATTGGTATCTTATTTGCTCAGTTGCACCCTAGAGGCACCTCTTAGTAAGCGGCTATGATCCCAAGATTTGACGCACTCACTAGGTTATTGTTAAAATGACTACCGTCTGATGCCAACCGAACGGGATAGAGGATAGGGAATAAGGCTCGTCTCCAACTGCTGGATATTTTAAAACCCTCGTTTAATATCATCTAAATTCACCAAACATATACGTGCGTGTGGAGAGTGCACACCTCATGTAACAGAAGCTGGTCTGTTTCATTTTCAATGACTGATAATAAGATATTAATTTTCAATGACTGATAATAAGTCCGATAGGACTATCTAAGGACTACATGAGCTTTTATCGGCAAGTTTTTCTTTATTTTAAAACCGGTATACTTTGCAATTCTCGGGCTCAATCTGTCATGTACCGTGCCTCTCCCTCTACTCCCTAAGTGCTCTAACTGTATTACCATGTATTACTGACACCTCTATCCGACAGATTGAACCCGAGAAATATAATACTGGTTTAACTCGATAGATGACGCGGTTTCTAAATTAAAGTTTCTACAACGAAAAGTTTCTATGCACGAAATTCCTCTGAAACTATTCGCAAACTTTCTGTTCATCCAGGACAACCCTGCGACGCAAACACTGCAGCCCCTGAATGCCTTGCATGCGAGTGCTTGGCAGGCAAATACAAATGCGAGCCCATGCCCGCGTGCAAACACACAGACGGACGAAGAATGATGCATGGCGAATATCCGTCGAAACATGATAGGAATTTTATCGATCTGGAAGATGGTGGTGCAGAGCATCAGTGTCAAGCAGGAATGGTATACAAGTAAGTCTACTGAGTTTCTGATATTTTAAAGCCCACTTACCGCTACTTTTCAGACAGCGAGCATCTTTCTTGAGACTGTTTCAAGCAAGTGAAGGGTTGGTTAGTAGGTTAGTACAGTCGTCATCAAATATATCGGAGCGATCAAGGTACTCAAAAAGATTTGAACATGCACTTTATCGCCTAGATAATAATAGAGGCGTTGTTCAGATATTTGTCATATGACGTCCACTGCTGAACATAGGCCTTTCTTCGAAGGGGGGGAGGGGTCTTGCCATACGCGCCACGCTAGACCACATTGTATGGATTTTAACTCTTTTATTCTTAAATTGGAGACCCCGACCCCCAACTATATCTGATATCCAATCCATAAAGGACCTTTATGGCGACGTTGCATATTGTAGTTAGATTCAAAATAATTTTCATTATTTTCAAGCAATAAAGGCACATACACCCGCAAACTAGGGGGCGCTGACCGCAGGCGTGGAGTGGCTGCGTTCAGTTGCGTAAGGCCGTGCCGTACAACTGCGATTGTGGATCGCTTAGAGCTTTAAACCAAGCGGAGCAGCCATTAACAGGCGTTCCCCTCTGCCGAAAATGTATGACCAGTGGTCATACTCATTGTATGGACTGACGTTTATTTGACGTGGCTATTTTGACGTTTCGCATACAGTTGACGTTCCCCTCCCCCGCAAAAAACGGCAGACTTTTTCCGATAGAAATGAGAGCGCGTGTCGCATGCGGTTGGTTTAATAATCAAAGGTGGATTGTGGCCCACATGGTTTCGCTGGAAGATCAGCGCTGGCTGGCAGCATTATGCTGAGGCGGTACCGTAGTAAACTCTATTTTATGTTAAAAATATTTTTTATCTGGATATTTTTTCTACTTTTGTATGCACTAAGTTTACTTCGAATAACATTTTTGATTGATTGATTGCATAAACGTCGGCAACCATAGCCCTTTCAATATGTATTATCACTTTGTTTAACAGGGTCCACTGCAATAAATGCTACTGCCAGGACGACAGGTCCCTCCGCTGTACCCAGAAGACATGCCTCAACTACGCAGAGGTGCAACGTCTGAAGAAACTCCGCTTGAAACTGGAGAAGGAGGAAGCGGAAGAGAAATAGACAATCAAATAAACGAATAAAAGGAGGACTGATAATGTCTGTACAAAATGGCAGTGCTTTAAAATTTCGGCTATTCTTTTTCTACGCCTATTCCCCATGTCGCTTGGGGTCGGCCCTGTTAGTCCTTCTACGCCATTCTGGGCGCTTCTGTGTCATTTCTGGTTTTAAACCGGTCGTCTTTATATCTTTGGAAATGGTCCACATCCAAGTTGGCCGGCCTGGGGCTCTTTTAGGATGTTCCTTGTCATGTCTTCTTTATTTTGTCTCATAGCTTGACATTACCATACCACCGCAAGCGATTTTCCTGAAGTTTGTCAGTAATGCACGCAACTTTAAATAATCCCCTTATATTTTATAATGTATTTGGGCTACTGTTATTGGTATATTGGTATCTTATCTTATCTTAGGGTACATACGCGCGTAAACTAAAAAGGGCAGCATCGAACGCTCGCTTATTGGCGCGAAGTACAAATTACACTAAGTTGCTAATTTTGTTCACTAGATGGCAGGCTCTACAACGTGCAAGGGTACGCGACGCGAGTCAAATGTTGGAGGCACCTTCTATTGGCGTTGAGTAGTTTTAGTTTACGTTTTACACCACAAGATGGCGTACCCGCACTGTCCCTATACATATTATCAGTCATCTTGTTTTTTCGTTAATGATATTGAAGTATCACTTTAACCGACAGACCGCAGGATTTTGTTAACGTTAATGTATCACTGGGCTTATAGCGAGTTAAAGATATAATATACGGCCATAGTCGTAGAACTTTTTGAGGCTCCAAGTTTTTAGCGCCATCTAGTCCAGAGGACCTAAAGATAGCCAAAATGTAAGAGGAAATGTCACCTGCTCTAATACGCTAGTCGTTACTAGATGGAGTAGCAGAACAGGTGACATTTCCTCTTACATTTTGGCTATCTTTAGTTCGCTCTGGACTAGATTGCGCTAAAAACTTGGAGCCTCAAAAAGTTCTACGACTATGACCGTCTAATATATCTTGAAGTGTATGGTGTTAGCTACAGTGTACAGATTATACTAGTATAAGCAAGCAATGAATTAAAGAATTCAACTAGAATAATGGTGTTATTTGTCTCAAATATTAAATAGTTATTACGTCCATTACGTATTCTATTCTATTATATAGGTAGGTATTACCAGAAACTATAGAGATATAGACGGCAAATAGCGTACCTACTAGTAGTACACTAGTAGCTACTAGCTACTAGGTGGAGTACCAGTGCAGGTGACATTTCCTCTTACATTTTCGGTATCTTTAGGCGGCTTTCGGACAGAGGGCGCAATTGTTTTGAGCTTCAAAAAGTTCTTAGGCTCTGGTCGACTATATCTCTATAGTCTCTGGTATTACTGCATACAAAAGTAAATAACACAAAGAAAAAAATTGGTACACACTTTTATTGCCGACTGTACCTAGTAGATAGTTTTGTCTCATAATATTCTACGACACTATTCTTTCCGGACATACTCTAGTACACCCTGACTCAGTGCCTACGCTTAAATAAAACAAATATCGTAAAATACTTTTATATAATCAGAGACTATAGAGATATAGAATACCACAGCCTAAGAACTTTTTGAAGCTCAAGTCTTTTTGAAGTTCTTAGGCTGTAGCGGTCTATATCTCTATAGTCTCTGATATAACTAACTGGATATCACTATAGATTATAAATAGTCCGGGTTCACATAAACCCCGACATCGTAGTCAAGGCCTGTCCCCCTGTCACTCTTGAACCGCATATTGACGAAACTGTGTCCCACTCCGCCGGCCGTGATGTTGATCGAAGCCTTACTCTGCAGTAGGTCTAGAGCTTGGATACCCTGGAAAAGGAGAATAAATACTAAATTAAACTAGTAGTCCGCCTCGAACTGACAACTCGCGATTTACTTGCAAACGAGTTGTACAATACATATAACAAGACACATGTGATGATTTTTCGCGCTTTCTAGCTCCGCAACCCTTGATCGATCCTGCTCATATACCTACGAACTCGCTACCAATAAATCATGATAGATAGATAGAGATAGAGATCTTTATTTGCAACCAAAATAACCAATCAAGTACACGACAAAGATTAGCACAATGGACCCTGATAGGGTGATAGGGTAAAGCAATATTTCTTAAAACTAATTTTATGTAACTAATAAAGGAACTTTGTAACAATATGAAATTATAAACATTTAAGTAAAAATAACAATGAAATTTAACACAATAATATCTAAAACTATAAAAATAAGGAATACGTTGCTAAAGTTATTGTGGAACAAACTCTCAACTCAAAATCAAAAATCCATCGAAATGCCGAGACGTCCCAGTAGACAATATTTGTTGTTATAGCGGCAAAAGAAATACATCATCTGTCTGTCATCGTCACGGTTCATGAGATACAGCCTGGTGACAGACTGATGGACGGACAGCCGAGTCTTAGTAATAGTAATAGGGTCCCGTTTTTGCCCTTTGGATACGAAACCCTAAAAAGGAACGGTTAAAGGTTCTTACAAACTCGCGCTATTAAGTTTCAAATAACACAGCAAATCGTTTTAAGCAATTGAAAAACGTTATGTAGGACAGCAACAGTGACCTAAGGAGCTTTGAAAGAACTTAGTTACCAGTTAGGTCTCATTTCTTTTATTAGCAAAACCGTTTATGATCTTGGCATTCGTCAATATTTATGTTTTGGATGCATTGGATGGGATTAAATCAACTGCGCCGTATGTTGAAGATACCTTCTATCGTCGCAAATAAAGTAACAAAATCTCACCTGAATCTTCTTATGTTCTGGAACATTGTAGAACCTTTGTTTTACTCTCTTTTTAAAAGGAATGGCGTTATATTCCACTTTTTCGTGATGGTACAACTGCACTCTATCCGCAACATTGCCTACTACAAAATGAGATGCTTTTACATTGCACACTATTAGTACCACTAAAGCTAAAATTGTAATGGTCTTCATGGTTACCCCGCGAAAGTTTGGGTGTAAACGTCAAAATTATATGCAATCTCGGAATACAATCTCGGTTGGTCACTAAGACGTGTGTGATTCGTACTCGCTCTGAACTAGTAATAAGAATGAGTACAAGGTCACCAAGTTATCTGAGGTCAGATAATACGGACGTAGGATGTGACGAGGATTTAGGGATCCGTAGCGAAGGTTTAGGTGATTATCAAACTGGTGACTTAATACATAATATATCTACTACCGTACCGTCATTGGTTTGGTCGAGGCAATGAAATCTTGGTGAAAGTGATTTAGACCGTAAGCCAGAACAAATTTCTTTGGACCTTCACCGACCTAAGTTGTCACTATTCTCAATAATAAGGGACTGACAAAGAGGAAGAATAGATACAGTCGCCATCAAATATATCAGAGCGGCCAAAGTACTCAAAAATATCTGAACATGAACTATATATAGTTCATCGCCTTGCCAATAGAGATGTTGTTCAGATATTTGTGACCACCTTGGGCGCTCCGATATATCTAATGGCGACTGTGCTAATTAATATTTAATGATATTAATATAGTCTGTTAACCAAGGAATCAAATATAGCATACATTCCCGAGTAGATTTTACATAAAAAGTGTTTTTATTGTTTTGGGTACGACGTACGGAACCCTACTAAGAATTTAAAACTGAAACATTATTGATTCTCAGTAATGGTATCTTCTGTGCTTAGCTAATATAACATTTCCTGTTAAAAGACAATTAAAATTCCTTGAATGCTTCTCCAAATAAAACCAGACCATACAGAGTATGTAATTGTTTCCTTGTTGTTTTAACTTAATGACGCCAAAGAGATTGTATAAATAGAGGAGCACAGTCAATAGTAAGAACTTTTTGAGGCTCCAAACATGGCGCACAAAATTTGTTCTACCGACATAATAAGCAATGGGCCGTACAGCGACATCTAATATATACCTATAGCTATCAAATTTCGAGTCTCAAACATATACTATATCTATGCCTCAAACAGTTCTTAAACAGTGCTCCTCTATACATCCTCTTTGATGGCGCCGAATCATTTCATATTAATTGTGTTTGCATAGTGTGTAAATATGCGTCACTTTTGTTTGGGCAAATAGGTACACGAAATTAATAGGCGCCAAAATGTACAGACCCCATCAAATATATCGGAGCGGCCACGGCACTCAACATCTGAACAAGCACTTTATCGCCCTGACAATAAAGGTGTTGTTCAATTATTGTGACCACCTTGGCCGCTCCGATATATCTGGTGGCGACTGTACGAATGATAGCGACGAAGTAATTTTAATTAAATTGGTTTGTTTTTATTAAGATTCCATGTATCGGTGAGTCAGATGTTTGCTCAGACGACAATAAACAAGTATAAAGTTTTGATAACAACTGATAATGTACTATTATTGGCTGATGCGTATTACTATTAATGCGTATAGACACATGGACCGAGCGTCCACGGTATGATCACTTACCTCAGGAGCAGTTTGGAACCTTATTCATCGAAAAGCAACAGTTTAATAGGTCACAAATAACTTGATCGGACAGCCTGGTCGTTTCAGACTGGTTTAACCTTTTGACCGCCAAGCGTTGAACAAAAATGACGCGCCACCGACGTCACGTAATCGCGTTTTGTCAAACGAAATTGAACTTTACGGAAGCCCGCGTAGGTCCCTATTGCACTACAAAGCCCGTCGGCTGTTGCCGTCGTTGGCGTCCATGGCACGACTTTTTGATGTCGGCCACAGCCGACTGTGGCGATCAAAGGGTTAAAAGTAACGAATGTGACTCCACGTCACTATTGAACTAGTCTGCCGGGCACTTCCGGCCATGCAGGAACTGGCAGACTGGGCTTTTCTGTACCTAAATACAAATTACTATTCGTTGCCACAATTATCTTAATATCAAATGCCGTAAGTAAATACCATCCATTTTTTAAACCAGAAGTGGTACCTTTTTGGTGCTTTCAGCCAATTCTATTTTTATTACTATTTTTTTCGGAACGCAGCATCACTTTTATGAACATGTGCCATGGGGCTTATCATTATATCACGTAACGTAGCAGCTCACGGTTCCGCCCGTCCTATAAGGGTTTCCCGAAATCCAGAGGCCAGTTTTATAAAGCTACAAGTTACAATTTACAAGCGGAAGTCTCTTTCTAACACATAGGGTTAGAAAGAGGGTTCCGCTTGTAAATTGTAACTTGTAGCTTTATAAAACTGGCCTCAGGTGGCGGCACTGTGACGGGAGCACTTTTTGACAGCGGCACTGTGACGGGAGCACTTTTTGACAGCGGCACTGTGACGGGAGCACTTTTTGACAGCGGCACTGTGACGGGAGCACTTTTTGACAGCGGCACTGTGACGGGAGCACTTTTTGACAGCGGCACTGTGACGGGAGCACTTTTTGACAGCGGCACTGTGACGGGAGCACTTTTTGACAGCGGCACTGTGACGGGAGCACTTTTTGACAGCGGCACTGTGACGGGAGCACTTTTTGACAGCGGCACTGTGACGGGAGCACTTTTTGACAGCGGCACTGTGACGGGAGCACTTTTTAAATATGGTGGATTATGACAGCTGGACCTCTCGCCACGGTGCTGTCATCTGGTGAAAAAATCGACTCAGGAAACCCTAATTTAGGGACAAATCACACCTGAGCTGAATTAAGCAAATTCATAGACAAAATGCTTAAATTTGTCTATGGCCTCCATACAAATTTAAGCAACCATAGACAAATTTAAGCATTTCGTCTTAGCATTCTATCTATAATTTGCTGAATTCAGTTCAGGTGTGGTTTGTCCCTTAATGTTGTTAGACTGCTTATTTAACACTTTCCGTACCACACTTCGCTACGCTCGTAGTCGATCCTAGCGTTTTCCCGTCTTGTAGCGAAAAGCGCCTACGAACGGAGAGCCCGCCTAGCGGGTGTCGTGAAAGTGTTAAAAAAATAACACAAGTTTACTAACATTCTTTAATAAAATAATTGATTACATACACATTACTTACCAACCAATTAATGTAGGACATGCATAGGACAACAATTAATTGTCATCAATCAAAATCTTAACCTACGATGAAATAAATAGGTAATTTACTGCAAGGAAAAATATACCAATACATAATACAAGTTTAACTGTCTCTTAAAAACTTAGAAATCTCAGAGTATTATTTGATAAAATGTTGTTTAAAAATTACTAAAGATGTACATATTTCTTAGTCTTGAATTTTATGTTTAGTTTTTTCAATATATTACATATACAATTTCGCGTAGTAGTGGTTTTCTTAGTAATTGTGTCAGTGTACGGACAAAGGGACCACTTTGTCGATATGGAGTTACTAGTTATTTCTAAAACTACGCACTTAGAGCTTTAAACCAAGCGGAGTGGTCACTGACAGGCGTTGCCCTCTGCCGAAAATGTATGACCAGTGGTCATACTCATTGTATGGACTGACGTTTATTTGACGTGGCTATTTTGACGTTTCGCATACATTTGACGTTCCCCTCCCACGCAAAAAATGGCAGACTTTTTCCGATAGAAATGAGAGCGCGTCTCGCATCCGGTTGGTTTAATAATCAAAGACTACGCAATATGCACTATCAGTGAAAGAAAAAAGTATCCATGTAAATCGACAAAGTGGTCCCTTGCACTAAACTCGTCCACAATTAGTTAATAAGTAGGTACTCAGAGTTTGATAAAAGAGGACTTACTTATTTTTGTGTAGTTTTTTTTTGTAAAGGCGCTGCAATGTGCCAATATAATTCTTCACCTAAGATTATGCAGTACACATTGGGATAATTCCGATAGGGTAAAAATGGCGGGTAAATCCGAAAGTTGTTATTACACGCTTTGCGAAATTACCCCAATGCACCTTAATGTTTTTCTTGGGACGAGATTTCTACCATTGCAGTCCAGAAAGAGAGGCTTATAATTTCTAGGGTTATGGACCACGTCCAAAAAACGAACATCCGTATTAAATTTTAATCAGTATTCTGCTTAGGTTAATATTTCGGGTACAGTCGCTGTCAAATATATCGGAGCGGTCTAGGTGGTCACAAATATCTGAACAACGCCTCTATTATTAAGGCGGTAAAGTGCATGTTCAGATATTTCTTGGTACCATGGCCGCTCAGATATATTTGATGGCGACTGTACAATATACTGCGGTCAGAATTAGAGTTGACAGATTTGCCATATCCGTCAAAATTAATATAAATTGATCTCAATCCAATTCTAATCTAGGTACGCCAAAGCATGTATACACTATTGCGTCTTACTCCACTGTAATAAGGTTCACAACTGTATACATATTTTAGACGTCGACTACAGTAAAACCAGCCTACAGATCAAAAGTCGCTACAGTTGTTGGTCCTTCAGTCGTAATTTTGAGAAAATCCGATCCACAAAAACATTTTTTTTAATTGTCAAAAAAATCCGTGATAAAGTTTTGATAGAGATCGTATTCCCCAAACGTCCAATTGAAGGGATGTTTACAAAAACTACATAGCTGACTACACTGGTTGACACCTGAGACGATTAACAATGTTCTTAAAAAAGTGTCAACCGCTCTAAGCAGTTATGTTGTTTTTAATTAATCTCCGAGTGACGCCGTCACGTTCTATAATGACATGTATACGTGGCGTCGGAGAGCGGGCTCCTGGCGTCTATTCGGCGGTGGCGTCGGGGTGCCTCTCGAGGATCATGGCCACGCCCTGGCCGCCAGCGGCGCAGGCGCTGATTACTCCGAACTGGCCGTCCTCACGCACCAGGCGGTTGGCCGTGTGCATCGCTAGCCGGACCTGGGAGAAATACACATCATTCATCAATATATTAATTGACGGCCTCCTAGCCTAGTTGGTAGTGACCCTGCCTATGAAGCAGGAGGTCCCGGGTTCGAATCCTGGTCAGGACATTTATTTGTGTGTTTATCACAGATATTTGTTCCTGAGTTATGGATGTTTTCTATGTATTTTAGTATTTATCTATATCTATCTATTATATATATCGTCGCCTAGTACCCACAACACAAGCCTTATTGAGCTTACTGTGGGACTAGGTCGATTTGTGTAAGATTGTCCTAATATTTATTTATTTATTTATTTTATTAATAGTTTAAAACAATAAAAGAACCGACTTCACTTAGGATCCGCTATTCCAAGAGGAAGTGGCCGAGTTCCTGTAAAAAATACTTAAATCACTATAGGTGTGGCTATAATAGTTAAGAGTTTCCTCGATTTTTCCAGTTTCCCATCATCAGATCCTGACCTGATGATAACGGGACCAACTGCGAAGTATGCTCTTTCAAACAAAAAACCCAAATCGGTCCAGCCGTCTTCGAATAATCAGTGAACATACATAAAAAAAAACAAAGATCCCGACGAATTGACAACCTCGTCGCAACACCTTAAAGTCGGTTGATAAATAGCAGTTTGGTGAAGAAAACTATGTTTCTCAAGCCAGGCAAAGTTGTGCATCCTATTCAAAGTTGTAGCAGTTGACGGTATAGGAAAATAGGTAATGCGATTATGCAATGTCATTATCAGTCAGTGTATATATGAGCCGTGGGGTGCCCGGCCTTAGAATTGTCCTCCACCATATCGTCCCGTGGTTGCAGTAGGAGTCTGCTAAGGGAATATACCGAGAGATGGGCAGCAGCATCTTCCGAAAGCCTACAAACAATCAACAAAAAAGAAACTGCGCGCGCCAACCCGCCTGCCAAGCGTGGCGCGTATGGCAAACCCCCCCTTAAAGGGGAGGCCTATGTTGAGCAGTGGACGTCTTATGGCTGAGATGATGATGATGATGATGATGTATATATGAGTGTTACTTACACCAGTAGCAGCGAAGGGATGTCCAATGGACAGAGAGCCTCCCCAGTTGTTCCACTTCGACATGTCGGGCGAGCCCACCTGGAAACACATCATTATCAGTGGGTCTCTTGTTATAGACAGGAAAATGGAACTGAGAAACAAAAAAAGTCTTTTGTTTATGATTAAATCGGTTCGCCACGTATTTTGGCGAACTCATGATGGCAGATCATGGAAGTGATGGAAAAAGTTGAAGAACTTTTTCAAGCCAGGCAAAATTGAGCATCGTAGGACAATATTGTAGCACTTGACGGTACCAATTATAATTTAATCTTAACGTTGTTGTAATGGTGTACATGTCAGATTACCAATGAAACAAAGGTTTATTTTTTTTCTTTAAGACATTCAGTGGCAACTAGTGCTACGAGCTATCTCGTAGCCATTAGCCACGTATTAGTTGCATGTAGCTCGTAGTAGCTACTAGCATAGAGCCTGAAAGTCGGGATCCCGGCGCTGAATGTGTTAACTGGGTATACATACCTTGCCCTGCCTCTTGAGATAAGTCTGGCCAAACCAGTCGGAGTCCATGGCCTTCAAGTTGGCCAGGATTTGACCCTGAAACAGATATACATGTAAATGGGTGACCCAAAGACAAACGTTTAACGTAACTGTTTAAAAAAAAGTTCAAACTATACAAACAAAAGGGATGGTTCTGCTAATCTTATCAATTATAAATTTAAGATAAATAGTTTTTAAGTTTAAAGAAAAGGCTAAAATTAATCATTCCCCATATCTCTGAAAAATTGAATAATTATTATTTTAAGATAAAAAATATGGAAACCTATAAGAAGTCTCCAGTCAATCGTGAGTCGGACATAAGAGAAAAGCGTTGTTAAAATTTTGGGGTTTACGGAACCCTTAGGCTGCGAGTCCGACTAGCGCTTGGCCGATTTTTCTGAAGTCTGCTAAGAGTGGACTCACAGCAAAGGCATCTAGTGTACATATAAGGTCCTAGGTAGGGTTGCCAACTGTGATTCAGAGATTCGCGGTACATTTACGATCACATTGCGGGACCAGGCTTAAAACCGCGGGACACCTACACGCGGCCTCACTCTCACTGCAATAATGCACCCCCCCCAAGAAGAAATTTCCTTAAATTCACAAATCACAACCTTAAATTATTAATAGCCGCCATAGACAGGGACAGGGAGTGTCGAGCGAGCGAGTGAGCGGTATATTCAAGTAAAATTACACGCTTTAAAATGATAACATACAAATCAACGCTCGTTTTGGTGCTGAAGTGCTGATGATCTAGTCTAGTCTGAAAACGGGACAATCGGCGTCCCGCGTGGACCCCTTGCGGGACGCATGCTCTAGGGCCCCAGAAACGGGACGTCCCGCATATAGCGGGACGGTTGGCAACCCTAGTCCTAGGGTCAAACAGGGGATCAATGTTACTCTGCGCTCGTAGGAAACACCTTAGACAGGGTAAGTAATAAAAGATATAAGAACTTATTGTATAATATTCATATTCTATACGCTCATATTGCATAAGCTTGTTTTGTATACCGTTCAAAGTCTATAATGAACGTTTGATATAACATCAAAATATCTAATTTTGTTAAGTATAACGTTGTTTAAGTATAATATCGTTGTATATAACGGTCATAATGTATAACGTTCATAATACCTTAGATTTATAATGTATAATATTCAATACATCTAACACCAAAATACATAAGGCTCGTATAGAATAACGGGTTGTCTAAATCGCAGCTCGTGTACATATCAACTCGCCTAAAAGCAACTGGTCTACACGATTTTTTAAGTAGCAGCTCGTCTAATTAGCTATTCTAAAATTCTCAAAATGTAGAATCCTCAACTTAACTAGACGGAGCCCCGCTTCGCGGGACTCCTATTTCCGGGCGGTTTGCCCTCCGGGCATCTGAAACCTACCTAACGAACCTAACCTACCTATTGATTTAGTTTGATATCCGTGAAAACATTACACTTTGGGGAAAAAGGTTGGAATGGAGTTATAACCTATTTAGTATATCATACGTTATTATATTTTATAATTATTATATTAAAAGATAGTATATATTATGATCGATATACGTTATGTATGTTATATTAACTAAATTTAGAGTATTTGAGTGTTATATGATAAGTTATCATACAAAATGAGTATTATATTAATTGACCGTTATTCCTAATAAAAATATTGATTTTGTTGTTATAGCAAACGTTCATTATATCTTGTGAACGTTATTAATATGAAATTATATATTTTGTAGTTATATCTTATGGGACGCACCCCCTTAGACAACCCTACACGTGATCCCTGGGTGCTAAAAGAGTAACAAATGCAGCTGCAGTGTCCCATCTGGACCTCGCATCACTCACTGGATTTTCTTCACCATCTACCTTCCCACTACTATTACCACCTGAGAGAAGAAATGCCTCTCTATATCCAGTGACGTGTAGCCATGTGATAAATGAATTAGAGTCAAATAGATATGGACTCACAGCGAAGGCCTCATGGATCTCCCAGGAGTCGATGTCTTTCATGGTGAGCCCGGCTTTGTCCAGGATCTTGGGGATGCCGTACGCGGGCCCGAGGAGCAGCTGGTCCACGGGGTCCTGAGGAAGTTTATTATATAGTAGGATTAATCAAGAAAACACAGCAAAAGATAAAAGTATAGAACAGAGTCGCCAGGACGCTCGCGTTCCCATACAAACGTAGTTTAGCTCTCATTTTAAAACGACATGCTTTACAACCACGAAATTTGGCATGGGCATTCTAGTAGTAGGTACAGATCTATGTCGGTAATTCGTTTTCGTTGCAAAAAAAATGTAATACAAAGAAAATACAGCCAGATACAGATTTACATACAAAACTTATTTTTGCTATATTTTCTTTGTATTACAATTTTTAGCAACGAAAACGAATTACCGACATAGATCTGTACTGCTAGAATGCCCATGCCAAATTTCGTGGTTCTAAAGCATGTCGTTTTAAAATGAGAGCTGAACTACGTTTGTATGGGAACGCGAGTTCACGCGAGCGTCCTGGCGACTCTTAAGCAGAGCTAAAGCTTCAAAATTTTACCCGAATATTCTCTTTAATAAAAAGTCAAAAGTCTACACCATTCAAACTTATTACCCTCCACCGCTCTTTGAAGGGTAATAATGAACCCGACAAAATTAAGTAGGCTATTTACGGTATGCTGTCAGCCATCTTGTAACGTGTTTTAAAATCAGTCTCGTTGCGTATCTTCTGTCCTTGCACGCCTAGCACATGACTGATGCGACAGTATCTCGCGCGCGAGATAGACAACCCGTCTCTTTCTAATTGACACAGTCAGAAAAGGACGGATGGACTATCTCGCGCGCGAGATACTGACGTGTCAATCATGTGCTAGGCATGTTGGTGGTACACGTGTTTCAACTCTAGAGATAGTTGATAGTTTTGATTTGTAGTAGACTCATACCTGAGCGACATAGGTGAAGTCCCTCAGATAGGCCTTGGGCTTGAATCCGAGCTCCTTGGCCTTCGCCTCCGGCATCACAAGGCACGCAGAAGCGCCGTCCGTCTGTGAACAAATGCAAATTAGTCACACGTGGCGCAAATAAATATTAAAGTACTTTCCAGTATATAAACTTAATTATTTCGTTGCATTCATAAAATCAAAATTTTAAAACTACACGGGAAAGTCAATGTGTAACATGTGTTTGCGCTTTAAATGATTTTATAATGGTTATAAGTTATATAAAGAAAATGTATTGATCATATAGTATTGTGACGTCACAATATTAGTCTCCCGTATAAACTCCATATAACAAATCGTTTTGACGTTTCCTAAAGAGTAGCTGATTTGACTTGATAGGAAAGTAGCCTATACTAGCACATGTAGTAAATGCAAAGAGATTAAGATTTTGAGAGTAGATTCGATAACTCTTTAGTTTATTTATTGGAATAAATGTGTCACTCTAGGGAAAAAGGGACCAGTTTGTCGATATGGAGTTACTAGTACTTTCTAAAACTACGCAATATGCACTATCTATTAGTGAAAAAATGAATACCCTTGTAAATCGACAAAGTGGTCCCTTGCACTTAACCACCTTATCCATCGAACGAGCGGAGCGCAAGAGAAGCGAAGTTCTTACAAACAAATTCGGACACAACTGTCACGTGGACGTCTCGGCATTTCGCTGGCTTTTTGATTTTGAGAGTTTGTTTCACGATAACTTCAGTAACGTTTTTCTGATCTTTATGAAATTTGTTTGGGTTTTTTTTATACCACGACGGCAGCAAACAAGGATACGGCCCGCCTGATGGTAAGCAGTTACCGTAGCCTATGGACGCCTGCAACTCCAGAGGATTCACGTGCGCGTTGCCTACCCTTTAAGAACCCATACACTCCTTTTTTGAAGAACCTCATACTGTTGTAGCAGAGATACATATAATTTGTGAGTTCGTATATGAGCAGGATCGAAGGGGTTATGGAGCTAGAAGGCGCGGTAGGATCTTAATAAGGGTCTTGTTACATTGGTCAAGGCTGTTTCAGTTCTAGGCGGACTAGTAGTATAGTATACTTACAAGGAAGGAGGCGTTGGCGGCGGTGACGGTGCCGTGCGGCTTGATGAAGGCCGGCTTCAGCTTGGCGAGCTGCTCCGGAGTCGACACTCGGATGCCGTTGTCCTTGTCAACCAAACCGTCCTTGCCGTCAACTAAAACAACATGTACGGGTATGATAAACACCTTCGATTCAAATAATGACCCTCGCGGATCCTCAAATATCGATTTTCATCATGATCAGACTAAAAACAAAGAAAGTCAAGATGGCGACTATATTTTACAAATTTCATCTTAGATTATTATGCGGGTTCTCACGGAGCCTCTGGTATCGATTTTCATCATGATCAGACTAAAAACAAAGAAAGTCAAGATGGCGACTATATTTTACAAATTTCATTTTAGATTATTATGCGGGTTCTCACGGAGCCTCTTATATCGATTTTCATCATGATCAGACTAAAAATAAAGATAGTCAAGATGGCGGCTATATTTTACGAATTTCACCTTAGATCTATTATGAGCAGAGCTCGGATTTTTCACGGCAAAACAAAACACTAGCGTAATTTAGCCAGTGCTTGAAATATTATTTTATCGACACCTATCGAGTCTTACTAGAGTATATGACAGGTATTGCCTCAGTACATTTTTTCTTTTTTTATTCGATGGTACACCTAAAATATTACCCGAACTGATAATGAATTCTATAAATTTGCTCCCTTGACGTCAACTGAAGTTGAACGTACATTTAGTGTACATAAATGGATTTATAGTGATAAACGCAACTGTTTACTCCCAGAGAATGTTGAAAAGATAATGATCATCTACTCCTATCACTATTACCCAAATAAAATGTCTTGTGCTGCTGTGTGTACTGACGTAGATTTTGAAGAAGAAATTGCGTCTGTTTCTAATATATAGTAACTTTATACAAATGTTTTTATTAGTTTTATTACATATTAATTTTATTTGGTGACTTTTATTTCTTCTAGTTCTGAATTATCGATATCGATAAAATAATATTTCAAGCACTGGCTAAATTACGCTAGTGTTTTGTTTTGCCGTGAAAAATCCGAGCTCTGATTATGAGGGTCCTCTGGGATCCTCAGGAATTGATTTTTAATTATTTTCGTATTAAAAACAAATTTTTCAAGATTTTACAAATTTGAATTTCGGTTCATAATGAAACATTCTTTCAGATCCTCGAATATCAATTTTCATCATGATCAGACCACAAAAGACTGCCTGGTGAGATCTCTGCTACGGCAGGGGTTGTGTTGCAGTGAGGAAGTGGTTTGCTATAGTAACTCACCTTTGACGGGGATGAGGTCGGTGAAGTAGCCCTTGGCCTGCGCGTCGGCGGCGGCCTTGTGCGAGCGCAGCGCGTAGTTCTGCTCCTGACGAGCGCCTGTGCTCCATGGTCTCGTACTCAGCTGCTGTTGGAGTGAGTCCCTGGCTACTCACCCTTGACAGGGATGAGGTCGGTGAAGTAGCCCTTGGCCTGCGCGTCGGCGGCGGCCTTGTGCGAGCGCAGCGCGTAGTCCTGCTCCTGACTAGCGCCTGTGCCCCCTGGTCTCGTCTGACTCAGCTGCTGTTGGAGTGAGTCCCTGGCTACTCACCATTGACAGGGATGAGGTCGGTGAAGTAGCCCTTGGCCTGCGCGTCGGCGGCGGCCTTGTGCGAGCGCAGCGCGTAGTCCTGCTCCTGACGAGCGCCTGTGCCCCCTGGTCTCGTCTGACTCAGCTGCTGTTGGAGTGAGTCCCTGGCTACTCACCCTTGACGGGGATGAGGTCGGTGAAGTAGCCCTTGGCCTGCGCGTCGGCGGCGGCCTTGTGCGAGCGCAGCGCGTAGTCCTGCTCCTGACGAGCGCCTGTGCCCCCTGGTCTCGTCTGACTCAGCTGCTGTTGGAGTGAGTCCCTGGCTACTCACCCTTGACGGGGATGAGGTCGGTGAAGTAGCCCTTGGCCTGCGCGTCGGCGGCGGCCTTGTGCGAGCGCAGCGCGTAGTCCTGCTCCTGACGAGCGCCTGTGCCCCCTGGTCTCGTCTGACTCAGCTGCTGTTGGAGTGAGTCCCTGGCTACTCACCCTTGAAGGGGATGAGGTCGGTGAAGTAGCCCTTGGCCTGCGCGTCGGCGGCGGCCTTGTGCGAGCGCAGCGCGTAGTCCTGCTCCTGACGAGCGCCTGTGCCCCCTGGTCTCGTCTGACTCAGCTGCTGTTGGAGTGAGTCCCTGGCTACTCACCCTTGACGGGGATGAGGTCGGTGAAGTAGCCCTTGGCCTGCGCGTCGGCGGCGGCCTTGTGCGAGCGCAGCGCGTAGTCCTGCTCCTGACGAGCGCCTGTGCCCCCCGGTCTCGCCTGACGTAGCTGCTGTTGGAGTGAGTCCCTGGCTACTCACCCTTGACGGGGATGAGGTCGGTGAAGTAGCCCTTGGCCTGCGCGTCGGCGGCGGCCTTGTGCGAGCGCAGCGCGTAGTCCTGCTCCTGACGAGCGCCTGTGCCCCCTGGTCTCGTCTGACTCAGCTGCTGTTGGAGTGAGTCCCTGGCTACTCACCCTTGACGGGGATGAGGTCGGTGAAGTAGCCCTTGGCCTGCGCGTCGGCGGCGGCCTTGTGCGAGCGCAGCGCGTAGTCCTGCTCCTGACGAGCGCCTGTGCCCCCTGGTCTCGTCTGACTCAGCTGCTGTTGGAGTGAGTCCCTGGCTACTCACCCTTGACGGGGATGAGGTCGGTGAAGTAGCCCTTGGCCTGCGCGTCGGCGGCGGCCTTGTGCGAGCGCAGCGCGTAGTCCTGCTCCTGACGAGCGCCTGTGCCCCCTGGTCTCGTCTGACTCAGCTGCTGTTGGAGTGAGTCCCTGGCTACTCACCCTTGACGGGGATGAGGTCGGTGAAGTAGCCCTTGGCCTGCGCGTCGGCGGCGGCCTTGTGCGAGCGCAGCGCGTAGTCCTGCTCCTGACGAGCGCCTGTGCCCCCCGGTCTCGCCTGACTTAGCTGCTGTTGGAGTGAGTCCCTGGCTACTCACCCTTGACGGGGATGAGGTCGGTGAAGTAGCCCTTGGCCTGCGCGTCGGCGGCGGCCTTGTGCGAGCGCAGCGCGTAGTCCTGCTCCTGACGAGCGCCTGTGCCCCCTGGTCTCGTCTGACTCAGCTGCTGTTGGAGTGAGTCCCTGGCTACTCACCCTTGACGGGGATGAGGTCGGTGAAGTAGCCCTTGGCCTGCGCGTCGGCGGCGGCCTTGTGCGAGCGCAGCGCGTAGTCCTGCTCCTGACGAGCGCCTGTGCCCCCTGGTCTCGTCTGACTCAGCTGCTGTTGGAGTGAGTCCCTGGCTACTCACCCTTGACGGGGATGAGGTCGGTGAAGTAGCCCTTGGCCTGCGCGTCGGCGGCGGCCTTGTGCGAGCGCAGCGCGTAGTCCTGCTCCTGACGAGCGCCTGTGCCCCCCGGTCTCGCCTGACTTAGCTGCTGTTGGAGTGAGTCCCTGGCTACTCACCCTTGACGGGGATGAGGTCGGTGAAGTAGCCCTTGGCCTGCGCGTCGGCGGCGGCCTTGTGCGAGCGCAGCGCGTAGTCCTGCTCCTGACGAGCGCCTGTGCCCCCTGGTCTCGTCTGACTCAGCTGCTGTTGGAGTGAGTCCCTGGCTACTCACCCTTGACGGGGATGAGGTCGGTGAAGTAGCCCTTGGCCTGCGCGTCGGCGGCGGCCTTGTGCGAGCGCAGCGCGTAGTCCTGCTCCTGACGAGCGCCTGTGCCCCCTGGTCTCGTCTGACTCAGCTGCTGTTGGAGTGAGTCCCTGGCTACTCACCCTTGACGGGGATGAGGTCGGTGAAGTAGCCCTTGGCCTGCGCGTCGGCGGCGGCCTTGTGCGAGCGCAGCGCGTAGTCCTGCTCCTGACGAGCGCCTGTGCCCCCCGGTCTCGCCTGACTTAGCTGCTGTTGGAGTGAGTCCCTGGCTACTCACCCTTGACGGGGATGAGGTCGGTGAAGTAGCCCTTGGCCTGCGCGTCGGCGGCGGCCTTGTGCGAGCGCAGCGCGTAGTCCTGCTCCTGACGAGCGCCTGTGCCCCCCGGTCTCGCCTGACTTAGCTGCTGTTGGAGTGAGTCCCTGGCTACTCACCCTTGACGGGGATGAGGTCGGTGAAGTAGCCCTTGGCCTGCGCGTCGGCGGCGGCCTTGTGCGAGCGCAGCGCGTAGTCCTGCTCCTGACGAGCGCCTGTGCCCCCTGGTCTCGTCTGACTCAGCTGCTGTTGGAGTGAGTCCCTGGCTACTCACCCTTGACGGGGATGAGGTCGGTGAAGTAGCCCTTGGCCTGCGCGTCGGCGGCGGCCTTGTGCGAGCGCAGCGCGTAGTCCTGCTCCTGACGAGCGCCTGTGCCCCCTGGTCTCGTCTGACTCAGCTGCTGTTGGAGTGAGTCCCTGGCTACTCACCCTTGACGGGGATGAGGTCGGTGAAGTAGCCCTTGGCCTGCGCGTCGGCGGCGGCCTTGTGCGAGCGCAGCGCGTAGTCCTGCTCCTGACGAGCGCCTGTGCCCCCCGGTCTCGCCTGACTTAGCTGCTGTTGGAGTGAGTCCCTGGCTACTCACCCTTGACGGGGATGAGGTCGGTGAAGTAGCCCTTGGCCTGCGCGTCGGCGGCGGCCTTGTGCGAGCGCAGCGCGTAGTCCTGCTCCTGACGAGCGCCTGTGCCCCCTGGTCTCGTCTGACTCAGCTGCTGTTGGAGTGAGTCCCTGGCTACTCACCCTTGACGGGGATGAGGTCGGTGAAGTAGCCCTTGGCCTGCGCGTCGGCGGCGGCCTTGTGCGAGCGCAGCGCGTAGTCCTGCTCCTGACGAGCGCCTGTGCCCCCTGGTCTCGTCTGACTCAGCTGCTGTTGGAGTGAGTCCCTGGCTACTCACCCTTGACGGGGATGAGGTCGGTGAAGTAGCCCTTGGCCTGCGCGTCGGCGGCGGCCTTGTGCGAGCGCAGCGCGTAGTCCTGCTCCTGACGAGCGCCTGTGCCCCCCGGTCTCGCCTGACTTAGCTGCTGTTGGAGTGAGTCCCTGGCTACTCACCCTTGACGGGGATGAGGTCGGTGAAGTAGCCCTTGGCCTGCGCGTCGGCGGCGGCCTTGTGCGAGCGCAGCGCGTAGTCATGCTCCTGACGAGCGCCTGTGCCCCCCGGTCTCGCCTGACTTAGCTGCTGTTGGAGTGAGTCCCTGGCTACTCACCCTTGACGGGGATGAGGTCGGTGAAGTAGCCCTTGGCCTGCGCGTCGGCGGCGGCCTTGTGCGAGCGCAGCGCGTAGTCCTGCTCCTGACGAGCGCCTGTGCCCCCTGGTCTCGTCTGACTCAGCTGCTGTTGGAGTGAGTCCCTGGCTACTCACCCTTGACGGGGATGAGGTCGGTGAAGTAGCCCTTGGCCTGCGCGTCGGCGGCGGCCTTGTGCGAGCGCAGCGCGTAGTCCTGCTCCTGACGAGCGCCTGTGCCCCCTGGTCTCGTCTGACTCAGCTGCTGTTGGAGTGAGTCCCTGGCTACTCACCCTTGACGGGGATGAGGTCGGTGAAGTAGCCCTTGGCCTGCGCGTCGGCGGCGGCCTTGTGCGAGCGCAGCGCGTAGTCCTGCTCCTGACGAGCGCCTGTGCCCCCTGGTCTCGTCTGACTCAGCTGCTGTTGGAGTGAGTCCCTGGCTACTCACCCTTGACGGGGATGAGGTCGGTGAAGTAGCCCTTGGCCTGCGCGTCGGCGGCGGCCTTGTGCGAGCGCAGCGCGTAGTCCTGCTCCTGACGAGCGCCTGTGCCCCCTGGTCTCGTCTGACTCAGCTGCTGTTGGAGTGAGTCCCTGGCTACTCACCCTTGACGGGGATGAGGTCGGTGAAGTAGCCCTTGGCCTGCGCGTCGGCGGCGGCCTTGTGCGAGCGCAGCGCGTAGTCCTGCTCCTGACGAGCGCCTGTGCCCCCTGGTCTCGTCTGACTCAGCTGCTGTTGGAGTGAGTCCCTGGCTACTCACCCTTGACGGGGATGAGGTCGGTGAAGTAGCCCTTGGCCTGCGCGTCGGCGGCGGCCTTGTGCGAGCGCAGCGCGTAGTCCTGCTCCTGACGAGCGCCTGTGCCCCCCGGTCTCGCCTGACTTAGCTGCTGTTGGAGTGAGTCCCTGGCTACTCACCCTTGACGGGGATGAGGTCGGTGAAGTAGCCCTTGGCCTGCGCGTCGGCGGCGGCCTTGTGCGAGCGCAGCGCGTAGTCCTGCTCCTGACGAGCGCCTGTGCCCCCCGGTCTCGCCTGACTTAGCTGCTGTTGGAGTGAGTCCCTGGCTACTCACCCTTGACGGGGATGAGGTCGGTGAAGTAGCCCTTGGCCTGCGCGTCGGCGGCGGCCTTGTGCGAGCGCAGCGCGTAGTCCTGCTCCTGACGAGCGCCTGTGCCCCCTGGTCTCGTCTGACTCAGCTGCTGTTGGAGTGAGTCCCTGGCTACTCACCCTTGACGGGGATGAGGTCGGTGAAGTAGCCCTTGGCCTGCGCGTCGGCGGCGGCCTTGTGCGAGCGCAGCGCGTAGTCCTGCTCCTGACGAGCGCCTGTGCCCCCTGGTCTCGTCTGACTCAGCTGCTGTTGGAGTGAGTCCCTGGCTACTCACCCTTGACGGGGATGAGGTCGGTGAAGTAGCCCTTGGCCTGCGCGTCGGCGGCGGCCTTGTGCGAGCGCAGCGCGTAGTCCTGCTCCTGACGAGCGCCTGTGCCCCCTGGTCTCGTCTGACTCAGCTGCTGTTGGAGTGAGTCCCTGGCTACTCACCCTTGACGGGGATGAGGTCGGTGAAGTAGCCCTTGGCCTGCGCGTCGGCGGCGGCCTTGTGCGAGCGCAGCGCGTAGTCCTGCTCCTGACGAGCGCCTGTGCCCCCTGGTCTCGTCTGACTCAGCTGCTGTTGGAGTGAGTCCCTGGCTACTCACCCTTGACGGGGATGAGGTCGGTGAAGTAGCCCTTGGCCTGCGCGTCGGCGGCGGCCTTGTGCGAGCGCAGCGCGTAGTCCTGCTCCTGACGAGCGCCTGTGCCCCCTGGTCTCGTCTGACTCAGCTGCTGTTGGAGTGAGTCCCTGGCTACTCACCCTTGACGGGGATGAGGTCGGTGAAGTAGCCCTTGGCCTGCGCGTCGGCGGCGGCCTTGTGCGAGCGCAGCGCGTAGTCCTGCTCCTGACGAGCGCCTGTGCCCCCTGGTCTCGTACTCAGCTGCTGTTGGAGTGAGTCCCTGGCTACTCACCCTTGACGGGGATGAGGTCGGTGAAGTAGCCCTTGGCCTGCGCGTCGGCGGCGGCCTTGTGCGAGCGCAGCGCGTAGTCCTGCTCCTGACGAGCGCCTGTGCCCCCTGGTCTCGTCTGACTCAGCTGCTGTTGGAGTGAGTCCCTGGCTACTCACCCTTGACGGGGATGAGGTCGGTGAAGTAGCCCTTGGCCTGCGCGTCGGCGGCGGCCTTGTGCGAGCGCAGCGCGTAGTCCTGCTCCTGACGAGCGCCTGTGCCCCCTGGTCTCGTCTGACTCAGCTGCTGTTGGAGTGAGTCCCTGGCTACTCACCCTTGACGGGGATGAGGTCGGTGAAGTAGCCCTTGGCCTGCGCGTCGGCGGCGGCCTTGTGCGAGCGCAGCGCGTAGTCCTGCTCCTGACGAGCGCCTGTGCCCCCTGGTCTCGTACTCAGCTGCTGTTGGAGTGAGTCCCTGGCTACTCACCCTTGACGGGGATGAGGTCGGTGAAGTAGCCCTTGGCCTGCGCGTCGGCGGCGGCCTTGTGCGAGCGCAGCGCGTAGTCGTCCTGCTCCTGGCGGGAGGCGCCGAAGGCCGCCGCCAGCCGGTCCGCGCTGTGCCCCATGGTCTCGCCTGACGAGAACTCCGCTACGGCGGGGAGCTGCAATACATCTTACATTTTAGTGGAGAGCATTCCATTAGCATATACTTCTGTTTTTCCTTTTGCCATACGATTAAATAAAAAAAAACCGGCCAAATCTTATCATATCATTATCACTGACTAAAGTTTAATAAAACTGAGTCGCTTTTTTTTGGGCTGATTGTGTACGTTTTTTATTACAAATTGGTGGTAGTGGTAGCATGTTAACTCTTAAGCCAATGACAGCCAAGAGATGGATGACAGGTTCAGCTTCCGGTCTGCGCGGGAGTCTTGGGGCGGTTGACAGCAGCAATGAGCGCATCTTGCGCGAGTGCCGGATGTGTGCGACATGAACTTTGTGTGTAGATACCTCGGGGGCGAAGAAGTCCGGCCGGATGGAGGCGAGCAGCGACAGGCGCTGCGCGGGAGTCTTGGCGCGGTTGACGCGCAGCAGTAGGGAGCGCATCTTGCGGGAGTGCCGGATGGGGACGTCCGACATGAACTCGACACCACCAGCGACAATGATGTCGTAGGCGCCGGCCGCTATCATGCCGATGCCTGAAAAAAAAACCATTTTATCCAGGAACTGATGCAGGTTCCTAAAACTAACGTCAAGACTTAAATGGCTGATAGTACAGCTGATAGGGTGATTACTGTATAACATAGGGTGAACACTGGACCTGTGTCGCACTCTTATCGGAGCGTCCTAGGTACTCAAAAATAACTAAACATGCACTTTATCGCCTTGACAATAGAGGCGTTGTTCGGATACTTGTGACCACCTTGGCCGCTCCGATATATCTGATGGCGACTGTACAACATAATACTTAGTAGTCTTAATACCTATGTACTATAATTTTACGCTTGTATCTATACATTTTCTTTCTACATTTATTTTATTCATTATAAAATTATCATATCATTGTATAATTTATTACACATGAATAAAAAGTATATAATTAGAACCACATACGGCGTTCGACCCTGACCTACGTTGCATACAGTTAGAAACACTAGGTTGGCTCCATTTCAATTATTTAATATTTCCATGGGTGTTAGCCAAATAATTATAGGAAGAGTTGTATTAAGAATGAATGGATTGTAATGTGGGGAACAAAGTTCAATAAGTATTATTACATTATTAGCCAGTTTGATTCCCGGTAATTAACTTTTAGGTAGATTTCGAAAATCGAGTCTACCTATTCATTTCTTCGACACAATCGAATTTTGAAAAAAATTCTTTACAGAAGGTCTAGTTATGACCCCCAGATTCCAAAATGGCCACTGGTTCAAAAGTTTAAATATATATAAATTATGTATGTATGTATATATCCGCAGCCCGATTTTGTCATCACGATAGCGGTCGCATCTTTGCTCCGATTGCTTTCAAACTTGGTACAAAAATCGCCCTGGTTGATACCTAGGACAAGTTCGTGAACGGGTGGAATAGGGCCAAAGGGACGGGAGAGGCCTCACTTTTTATGAAATCAGTTTTTCGTAAATAACTTTTTTCCTATGGAAAATATACCATCCGTTTTTCTTTTATATGGCGTGGGACCTGAATATCTATAACTCTTTTAATCATATCTTTAAGAAAATATCGTTAATTTTAGTCGAAATTTAAAAAATACCTAAATTTTTCTGGAGAAAATTCATAACTCCTAAACGGTGAATAATTTTATGTCAGCAATATTTTTTATCGAAAGGTTATTTTTTTCTCTAAAATATTCAAAAACTATGTCTGTCGGAAAAATGCATAGTTTTCGAAAAAAAAATCTGAAAGTGCGGATTTTGGCCTTGTTTAGCAGGTCAAAATTCTTGTGCCCGACTTTTACTGTTAAATTCATGTTAAATATTACATAGGTCGTACAAAAAAAATTGTAAAAAAAAACTTTGAACTGGTATCCTATGCGGTACCATGCGCCCTTATCCATTCATCCACAAGGACAAGATGCGAAATCTACCTGTGCGTTCCCCTTACGGGGACGGATTTTCTTCTTGTGCCACTATCAATGAAATCGACAAATAAAGGGTCGCACTTAAGGTTAAGTACATTCCATATTTTCAACTATGTATTTTTTTCTGAACCCTGACTCGCTCTTGACTGAATACTTCTTAAACATTTCCATGTAATAAATAGGTAGAAAACTATTGTTCGTATTTTTATTATTTCTTTAAGATAAAGGGGAAAATGTAAAATTTTCGCCTTTTTTACGTTTCCATAGTCAACTAGGAACACTTATAGTTTGTCTGTCTTTTTGTCCGCAATAGATCTCGTAATTCTTAGTCTTTGATTATTAAACCAACCGGATGCGAGACGCGCTCTCATTTCTATCGGAAAAAGTCTGCCGTTTTTTGCGGAGGAGGGTAACATCAAATGTATGCGAAACGTCAAAATAGCCACGTCAAATAAACTTCAGTCCATACAATGAGTATGACCACTGGTCATACTCATTCGGCAGAGGGGAACGCCTGTCAATGGCTACTCCGATTGGTTTAAAGCTCCAAGTTCTTAGTACTAGAAAGCTGTAGTAAGAATATGTGTATTAATTAATCACGCTGACTAAATCTTAAAACAAAAGTTACAAAATAATATGGTACCTTACGTACACATAAAATAGGGATTATTCTTTCGCCCCAACCCTATTTGTGCGGTAGATCTTAGTCCTAGTCTAACTTGTCTCTCACCAGTAGTGATGGCCTGGTTGGAGGATATACAGGCCATGGTGACGGTGTGTGCGGGCGTGCGGTCGCTGAAGCCGGCCGCTAGAGCCGCCTCGCGTCCTATGTTGGACTTCACCTTGACTAGTCTAACTTGTCTCTCACCAGTAGTGATGGCCTGGTTGGAGGATATACAGGCCATGGTGACGGTGTGTGCGGGCGTGCGGTCGCTGAAGCCGGCCGCTAGAGCCGCCTCGCGTCCTATGTTGGACTTCACCTTGACTAGTCTAACTTGTCTCTCACCAGTAGTGATGGCCTGGTTGGAGGATATACAGGCCATGGTGACGGTGTGTGCGGGCGTGCGGTCGCTGAAGCCGGCCGCTAGAGCCGCCTCGCGTCCTATGTTGGACTTCACCTTGACTAGTCTAACTTGTCTCTCACCAGTAGTGATGGCCTGGTTGGAGGATATACAGGCCATGGTGACGGTGTGTGCGGGCGTGCGGTCGCTGAAGCCGGCCGCTAGAGCCGCCTCGCGTCCTATGTTGGACTTCACCTGGATGACTAGTCTAACTTGTCTCTCACCAGTAGTGATGGCCTGGTTGGGGGATATACAGGCCATGGTGACGGTGTGTGCGGGCGTGCGGTCGCTGAAGCCGGCCGCTAGAGCCGCCTCGCGTCCTATGTTGGACTTCACCTTGACTAGTCTAACTTGTCTCTCACCAGTAGTGATGGCCTGGTTGGAGGATATACAGGCCATGGTGACGGTGTGTGCGGGCGTGCGGTCGCTGAAGCCGGCCGCTAGAGCCGCCTCGCGTCCTATATTGGACTCCTCCTGGATGACTAGTCTAACTTGTCTCTCACCAGTAGTGATGGCCTGGTTGGAGGATATACAGGCCATGGTGACGGTGTGTGCGGGCGTGCGGTCGCTGAAGCCGGCCGCTAGAGCCGCCTCGCGTCCTATGTTGGACTCCTCCTGGATGACTAGTCTAACTTGTCTCTCACCAGTAGTGATGGCCTGGTTGGAGGATATACAGGCCATGGTGACGGTGTGTGCGGGCGTGCGGTCGCTGAAGCCGGCCGCTAGAGCCGCCTCGCGTCCTATGTTGGACTTCACCTTGACTAGTCTAACTTGTCTCTCACCAGTAGTGATGGCCTGGTTGGAGGATATACAGGCCATGGTGACGGTGTGTGCGGGCGTGCGGTCGCTGAAGCCGGCCGCTAGAGCCGCCTCGCGTCCTATGTTGGACTTCACCTTGACTAGTCTAACTTGTCTCTCACCAGTAGTGATGGCCTGGTTGGAGGATATACAGGCCATGGTGACGGTGTGTGCGGGCGTGCGGTCGCTGAAGCCGGCCGCTAGAGCCGCCTCGCGTCCTATGTTGGACGTCTTCACCTCCTGGATGACGGTACCATAGATGATGTAGTCGATCAACTCCTTGTCTATGCCAGTCTTTTGCAGGAGACCCCTGTTAACAAAGATAGGAGCAATAAGATATCAAATAGTCTAAATCGTCTATTTGCATCACTTTCTTTCGAATACGCAAGAGCGATAGAGATGGAGACAATGATTCGATGAACGAAGCGGTTCGATAAATTAGATCCTATATTTTACTGCAGACTTAACTTATCAATACTTACAGCAAGGCGTGTCTCGCGAGCTCATGGGGCATCATCTTGGAGTAGTCGGTGAAGGAGACGAGGAAGGGGGTGCGGACTCCATCCACGAGCACCACATTCTTGCCGGTGCGGTCTTTGAGGGTCTTCTTCTGCTGGAGAGCTGCCCCAACGCTTAGGGCACGCCTAGCAGTATCTTCGGAAAAATGCCAACCATTAATATCTGTGTTTTACATTTTTTATGCCATGCACTTAGCGAGGGATGGAGGAACCTGATCTTCAACAGAAGGACATGATGTCACGATCCTCAGCCCTGAGGGAGCGGCTCATGATAATGATGACATTTTTGACAAATGTGTTTGTACTCATATGTTGGGGCTGTTGATCATGTATAGTATGATAAATTTTATCAACAAAACATCAGCTGAACTATTTTTTTACCAACCATTTTTAAACTGCACCCCTTTAAAAACCCCTTAACATTCTTCAGAATAAGGTTTAATATATGATTGGGTGACATAAAGGGGAAAAAAGGTCTTGGTAAAATGCAAAAATGTGACCAAAAATTGCAGGTGGGATCTTAACCAAAACACACACAAAAGGTCAAAGATCACAAACAGAATAAAATCAACTTACATATTGGTAAAGATATCATAATGATGTACTTAATCTTAGATATTTACAAATAAATTCTTCATCACAGAAGTCTAGCTAGCAAACAAAGAAGGGACAAAAGCTATTACTAAATATGGTAATAGTAATATAAGTCCTTCTGATAAGAGCCCAGTTCTAGATGAACTTTAATTTGATAACTAGAAGGTTGGTTTATTTTAAGCCAGTCAACATTGAAGCGAAGAAACATGAAATCCTGACTGTTTTGCATTATTAAACTGTTTCACTATGACCTAAGTCACTGCCCTACGTGAATAAGGTAGCAGACGGCCGCTACGTACGAAATATTCCTAATAAATATATTTTGTCTAACTGCCAACCATGAAAAGGTCCAAAGTTTATGTCTAAATAAAAATAATCTCTACCGCCAAATATAACCTTAGTTAGAAAAATATTTATGTTTGAAATGTTACCTAATAAGTACCGGTTGATTTTATGGAATAATAACGATTTTATAATTGAAAATAATTAAAATAAATTACCAAATTTGACCGTCGAGCTGGCATGAGAAGTTTTCAACAAGGTTTTTGCTATGTGTGATGCCATGGCTGAGTGGACTCCTACGGGATATCACAGCTAACTTGGGATGACTCTGGAACGATATAAAGTAACTAAAAATACTATAATTATGCCTTAAAAGTTGCTATAAACTTCATAAAAGTTGGACTCTGACCTGTCAAGTCGACGATGTGAAATTTCATTTTTTTTTACCACAGATTAAATGAATTTAAATGTAAAACGGCTATTAGACATTGCAGCCTGCAGGGCCCAATCTGTTGTGTATCCTACCTCTCCCTAACTCTCCTTCAGCACCCTACGGGCCCTACCTTTAATTACACCTTCCAACCTGATAGATTGGGCCCTGCAGGTTGCAATGTCTAATACCGCTTTTAGTAACATGATGGCACGCTTAAAGCGGTTTTAGACATTGCAACCTGCAGGGCCCAATCTGTAAGGTTGGAAGGTGTAATTAAAGGTAGGGCCCGTAGGGAGCTGAAGGGTCACCACATACCTAGCGGTTTTCCTCGCGGAATTACCGGAAGTAGCGGAAATTAATAGACAAAATGCTTAATTTGTCTATGGTAGCGGAAATTTGTCTATGGCTTCCATACAAAAAATCTGCTACCATAGACAAATTTCCGCTACCATAGACAAATTTCCGCTACTTCCGGTAATTCCGCGAGGAAAACCGCTAGGTATGTGGTGACCCGAAGGAGGGGTATTGAGAGGCTGGGTACACAACAGATTGGGCCCTGCAGGTTGCAATGTCTAATAGCCGTTTTACACTTGAGTTAGGGTCACCACATACCTAGCGGTTTTCCTCGCGGAATTACCGGAAGTAGCGGAAATTCATAGACAAAATGCTTAAGGGTCGCCACACACCTAGCGGTTTTCCTCGCGGAATTACCGGAAGTAGCGGAAATTTGTCTATGGTAGCGGAAATTTGTCTATGGTAGCAGATTTTTTGTATGGAAGCCATAGACAAATTACCGGAAGTAGAGGAAATTCATAGACAAAATGCTTAATTTGTCTATGAATTTCCGCTACTTCCGGTAATTCCGCGAGGAAAACCGCTAGGTGTGTGGCGACCCTAATTTGTCTATGGTAGCGGAAATTTGTCTATGGCTTCCATACAAAAAATCTGCTACCATAGACAAATTTCCGCTACTTCCGGTAATTCCGCGAGGAAAACCGCTAGGTGTGTGGCGACCCTTACGAGCCCACTGACATAACGAGCCAAATCGAGTGATGCGGACTAATGTAACGTTTATGATTGAAAATTTTCTAAGTGCAGTCGCGGACCGGCCTCTCTTTCCTATCTATACCCGAAAAGCGGCTCGGGATTATTTATTTGTTCGTCGAAACCAACAGTCGAACGTTTCAACGAGCGCCGATGCGAGTGCGAACATGCAAGTGTAAAAGCGGTATTAGACATTGCAACCTGCAGGGCCCAATCTGTAAAAGCGGTATTACACATTGCAACCTGCAGGGCCCAATCTGTCAGGTTGGAAGGTGTAATTGAAGGTAGGGCCTGTAGGGAGCTGAAGGAGGTGTAGGAAGAGGCAGGGTACACAACAGATTGGGCCCTGCAGGTTGCAATGTGTAATACCGCTTTAAGGTTGGAACGTGTAATTAAAGGTAGGGTAGGGCCCGTAGGGAGCTAAAGGAGGGGTTGGGAGAGGTAGGGTACACAACAGATTTGGCCCTGCAGGTTGCAATGTCTAATAGCCGTTTATACATAGTAATGCGGTCTATATGGTGTCAACATGATATCGGGATCGCAGCTGAGCGTATAATACTCTTCGCCTCTGTCCCCCACATCTTCTTACTCCCTCTTACTCATGTAAAGACATATACACTAAAAACCATAATTAAGTGAACTAAATTGACAGGAGATTTCATAGAAAACTTGTCAAACAACTGTCAGATGTATGAACCCTCCTGTCAATTTAGTCCACCTTTAGGGTCACCACACACCTAGCGGTTTTCCTCGCGGAATTAGCGGAAGTAGCGGAAATATGTCTATGGTAGCAGATTTTTTGTATGGAAGCCATAGACAAATTTCCGCTACCATAGACAAATTAAGCATTTTGTCTATGAATTTCCGCTACTTCCGCTAATTCCGCGAGGAAAACCGCTAGGTGTGTGGTGACCCTTATGGTTTTAAGTGTAGTTGGCGGGCCAACATGTGGGCAATGGTTGACTGAGCGTCATATTCGTCAAATCGCGGCATGTATAGACACCATAACACAAAGCCACCTTGAGCAACCATAAACTAAACAAATCACTGTGGCGTCTTTGTCGAGCGGATATTGTTTATGATCATTCGACATTTTCCTTTGCAAAATAATTTTGTGGTCAAAATTACTTTGATTTAAATGTTTTCGTTTATATCGTGATAAAGGATGGTGAAAAATTACCATATTATGGCTATATTTTAGAAGAAACCTAGTGAATCTTTTTACAAATGTTTGGTACAAGGGACGCTTGCGAATTCCCTCTCGACCAATATAGCGGGAAATCTCTGTGTCGTGACGCGCACCAACGTTAAGAATCCCTGTGGAGACTTTGAATAGAATCAACAGCTTGTTATGCGGTCATTTACACTTTGACAGTGGTTCTATCCGCGTTTTATTAAGTAGTGACAATGTCCGACGAAATGGCGGTTAGTGATAATCAGGCTGGCGAAGAAGCCACCGTAAATGGTGCTAAAGCGTTGGCAGCGAGTGCCGAAGACACGGCGCCGGAGGCCGCGGAGGCCCCCAGCGCGCCCGCGGACCCGGAGCCTGTAGACACCAAGCCGATCAAACAAGGTAACATAACACTTTCACATAACCTATCTAACATTTTTGATGACGTATTTTTGCTATTTGTAAAGCAATATTGTACTCTAATGGATCGTTAAAAGGAACTGTAGCTTGTTTCCATCGGTAACATAGGGTTTATTGATACTTCTAAGCATTAGTTTATAAGTTATTGACAGATTAGAGGCTAGAGTGAGGCGGTGAAAGCTATGAGTAAAGAACAGTATTGGATTAATTGTTAGATTGTGTAATTACATCATGGAGTTGCTTTGTGTAACTTTGCTTTAGAATTCAGTGCAAAACTATCACACTACGATTCATTACATCTTCGGCATATCATACAATAAGCTAACTTTGCCTTTCAATCCTCCATTTTGGTTTAATAATATCTCATTACCTCCAATACTTGTCACATGAGAATGTCAAACATACTATCTTTATTCTGGATAACCATAATTAGGCAGATCCACACTGACCGAGCCGCTTTGCGAGGAAATTGCCACACGTAGCAGCTCGGCCAGTGTATAGACATGCCTCGGTTGAGGAAAACAAATGGTCAGCTGCAATGCCTCAGGCGAGGCAGCATCAATAGTATCTTCCTCCACCTTTAGGCTGCAAAAATATGTGACATGCTCTTATTTGTAGAGCCATAGGAGCATCTCACATATTTTTGCGGCCTTTGTGTAGGAAGCTACTATTTATTTATAATTTTTTAATACACTAGCAGCTCTAGAGCTGATGCGTGTATATCTCAGCACTTGTGTTATTTTTTTGTTTGCACTTTATGTTTTAAAATGAGAGTCTGGAGTATTGATACTGACTGTACGTGGGCCGAGTTGCTTCTGGTTTGTTTAATTTTGCCCTGCTTACAGCTGGTCTTATAGACCGTCCATAATACAATCAAGACAGGAGCAGCTTTAGCTAAGATTGCTTTTCATAAATTTAGTAAATGTTTTATTTTGAAGTTTTGTTACCAGAGAACAAATTGATCAAAAGGTCCACCCAGGCCCATCAGCTTATTGAGGGAATGCCTTACTTAGCACCTCGGCCTGTAAATGTGTGAGCAGAGGGCCTACCGCCAAGTAAAAAAATCAACAAAATGTTGGCTCTGTCTCTATCACTCCTGCATATACAAAAGAGAGTGATGCAAATAGACGATTCTAAGGCAAGCCGTAGCTTATTGGAACTCGCGGAGCGTAAGCGAAGTGAGTTCTTACAAACAACTCCAGACTGAACTGTCACCTGGCTACTGGGACGTCTCGGCATTTGTTTGTCGGATGATAACTTTAGTTACATTTTTCTGATCTTTATGAAATTTCTTGGGGCTATAGCAGAGATACATAAAATTTGTAAGTTCGTATATGAGCAGGATCGATCAAGTGGCTATGGAGCTAGAAGGAGAAAAAAAATCCTCCGAAGGGTCTTGTTATTATATAATGGTCAACTCAAGGCGGACTACTAGTTAAGCTTAAAATTAGGCAATTCGACGGGAATCGTGTTGTATGGACCCGCCGCCACTGCTAAGTAGGCTGACGCTATTGAGGGGGGTGTGCTCCCTGTTACCCGTTTCGAGTATTTGAGTTATGTAATAGACGTGGCTACACCTGGCGCACCGCCTCGCGAGGAAATTGCCGCGCGCAGCAGCTCGGCTAGTGTAGTGGTGCCCCATTGCGGCTGCGCGTGCGTTTGTCTCGGCCTAGGCACGTCAACACTAGGCGAGCTACCGCGCACGGCAATTTCCTCGCGAGGCGGTGCGCCAGTGCGTAATGTTTTTTTTTGCTGTATCCGCTAACCATTGTTATTCTAAAGAATTTGCATTTATCGCAGAACCTGCAGACAGTGAACCTGAAGAAGAGAAAGATGACAAACGAGGCGTCAAACGCAGGGCATCGGCTGCTTTCACCAACGCCACCGATGAAGACTTCAAGGGCTTTGCCAAGTTGGAGCTGGATGACTCCATTGTGAAATACAAGAGAGTCCTCGGTAAGGTTACATACTTTTTTTTATCGCGATAGTGCCGGACTAGCTTATGGTTGCCTGATGTAAGCAGCTACCATAAGACACCTGCAAAACCAGTAAAGTGTCATGCGCGCGTTGCCAAGTCTTTAAAATAAAGGAACCATTTATGGTTTTTTTTTAATACTACTACGATGGCAAACAAGCATACGGCCCGCCTGATGGTAAGCAGTTACCATAGCCTATGGACGCCTGCAACTCAAGAGGATTCACATGCGTGTTGCCTACCCTAAATTTGAACTCATGGCAGGAACAACACTATCAGTAGGGTATAGTGCTTACACTTCAGATAATCTTTATATTATTATTTTTTTGTTTGATGCCGGTACATATAATTTCCATTTAGTCATAATAAACGTACGTACGTGTACGTAGTTACTACGGGAAATTGTGAATGCCCCGCTTTATTTTTCAATCGGATCAGTTATGTTGTTACTCGAGCACATTTTCTGTGATCAGACAATTTGGAGGCCGAGGTGGCAGCGGCCAGCAAATCCGTGGTGATGGGGACCCCCTCAGCGCCAGCCAGAGCCAGCAAGCGATCGAGGCAAGATACAGGTAAGATATTGTTCACGAGCACAGATAACCTCAACCACTAGATAGGTCATAAGTACAACTCGGGGTCACTACGCATCTGGGCTCCCGTACTAATTTTGTATGAGAGTGCAACCGCTTATTTCAATTGAGTTAACGTTTTTGATCATTACTCATGAGAATTAAAAATATCCAAAAAAATCAAGTTATAGGGGTGAACTCGGATTGTTATACTACAAATTGGTGTAGAATACTATTGAGATGTGCTGTTCGAATCATAGAAACTTACGAATAAAATTGCGCTGATGAGTGGTGACCTCGTGCTCCCTGTAAAAGCTTAATGATGAGGTGTCTGTGTAGTCTGTGGGTGTAATATTATGTTATGATGCAGATATTCAGGCCTGCCGCTTCACGCAGCTTTAAAGAGGATGCAGAACAAAATAAATGCAAAGATATGATTGAAGGCATTGATAATTTCGTCAACTTAGTTACTTGACCCATAGCTAATTAGTAAAGTGGTCGAGCCCCGGCAAGGCGTATTGATTTAGGTTCAAATCCTACTGGGTTGATTATTTTTACAATGTTTTCAATGTTTGTATTTGATTTAATTACATACTATTAGGAGTTAAATGCCCTACTTTAAAATAATCTTATTTTTGCAGATGGATCAAGACCCTCATCAGCTCTGTCATCCAGGTCTGAAGAAGGTGTTTCTTCTACTGAGGTATGAGTTATAGCATCAAGAATCTTACAAATGCTTATTAGCTTAACCGTTTTCTCTAAGGGCCTATGCACATTGCGTTTTTTAGGAACTTATTTCATTCCACGGAGCAGTTTGTAAGCGTCTGTTTCGATACAAACTCGTGTAAGCGTCGCGCGCGTGTAGTGTGTTATTTCCATCGGGAAAACTCTGATGCCGTGGATATGATGGATGAAATGGATATGAAAATGTTATTAATTTGATACAATAGTTGATTGACACTTCGGGTGCCGTCGTATCCCGATTGAGGCCCGAGTTTTCCCGATGGAAAAACATTATGCACTATATCTGTATTGATACAAACCTGCGTCGACAGTGCGTCTGTATTGATTCAAATGGCGCATCCATAGAATGTAGGCGTGCGAAGGTCTGCAAGCTGCGTCTGATTCGCGTGCGTTTCGTGTGTATCGATACAAAACCACCGGGTTTTGTTTGTGCATAGGCTCTATAGGCTTCATTGCTAATATTCATTTGTTAGTCGGTGTTTAACATAAATAAATGTATTTCTCTTACAGTCCGACCTCTTGGTTCTCCGACAGGTATCGTCGCCCGCGGTCCGCGGCCGCCGCGCCACCACGGAGATGTCGTCGCCTCTGCTCCGGGTGCCTCTGGAGAGGGGCTGGAAGCGCGAGCTGGTGTACCGAGCCGCGCTGGATCAGCACTCGCGGCGCAACGCGGACATATACTACTACACGCCGCAGGGCAAGAAGCTGCGCTCCACTAGAGAGGTGAGTGCTCTATGGAACATGTCTGGAGCATAACGAGTTAAACATAGAGTGCTCACTCCATACAAGTGGTTATTAGCCCGAAAATTTGACATTATGAAGGGCTCAGATCCTTCACTCACTACGTATATGATATCTATTCTGTTAGAGTTTACGTTTGTAACACTATTTGTAAGAAAAAGAAACCAAATTTAACATTTAATCAATTATAAAATTCACTACGTTTTTAATATGAGTCTTAAGGTTTAACCTTTTGACCGCCGTGACAACGTGAATGACACGATTTAAAATGTTAAACTAAATACTTTATTTTAAAACTGTATAACTCTATATTATATTACAATTTGTTTGGCAGGTATCGGAACACCTCTCGGGGACCGGCCTTACGGTAGACAATTTCTCATTCTTCAAGGAACCACTGGGTGTAGACGACCCCGAAAAAGAAATCATTCGGTAAGTTTTCACTTTTACATGTACAGTACGAAATATGATTACAAGCACAGTGGCCATTCTGTATGAAATACTATTATTTATTCTGCGCTAGGGCAACAGTGGACATTCTGTATGAAATACTATTATTTATTCTGCGCTAGGGCAACAGTGGACATTCTGTATGAAATACTATTATTTATTCTGCGCTAGGGCAACAGTGGACATTCTGTATGAAATACTATTATTTATTCTGCGCTAGGGCAACAGTGGACATTCTGTATGAAATACTATTATTTATTCTGCGCTAGGGCAACAGTGGACATTCTGTATGAAATACTATTATTTATTCTGCGCTAGGGCAACAGTGGACATTCTGTATGAAATACTATTATTTATTCTGTGCTAGGGCCACAGTGGCCGTTCTGCATGAAATACTACTATTTATTCTGCGCTAGTGCAACAGTGGCCATTCGGTATGAAATACCATTATTTATTCTGGGCTAGGGCTACAGTGGCCTTCTGTATGAAATACTATTATTTATTCTGTGCTAGGGCTAGTGGCCATTCTGTATTTAATACTATTATTTATTCTGTGCTAGGGCCACAGTGGCCATTCTGTATGTATACTATTATTTATTCTATGCTAGGGCCATAGAACTTTTCTGTGCTTCTTTCTATTTCCTGCTAAACTTGTTATTAACCTACAGTGACGCGAAACTGATGCGGAAAGTGGAGTCCCCTGTGGCTCAGACGGCGCCCCCGACGGAGGGCAAACGCACTCCGAAGCCCAAGCCGCCGAAGGGCGCCAGTCCCGAGCCGCAGACCCCCAAGTCTCCGCCGGCCAAGATCAAGGTACTCACTAAATATCATTTGAATCTTAATCGAGAGAGATTTAGGTTTTTTTTTTCCAGCGGACATTTTTAAAATATTTTTTTATTGTATCAATTACCAATTTACACACAAGTAAAGTCCGGTTTTTGCACGATTATCATTATGTATTAAAAGGGTACTTATCGTCGATGGCGCTTACGTCACGCGGTGTCGTAATCGTATTGCGTTGTCGTTAACAATGGCGTAAGCGCCATCAACAATAAGGTCCCTTTTCATAGATAACGTCACATATCTTATGTATGTTCCATTGCTTTGCTATTACCAGAGACTATAGAGATATAGGCGACCACAGCCTAAGAACTTTTTGAAGCTCATGTAAATTGCGCCCTCTGTCCGAAAGCCGCCTAAAGATACCGAATTTGTAAGAGAAATGTCACCTGCACTGCTACTCCACCTAGTAGCTACTAGTGTACTACTGTAGTACGCTATTTGTTACTAGGTGAAGTAGCAGTGCAGGTGACATTTCTCTTAAATTTTCGGTATCATTATGTGGTTTTGTCATAGATGGCGCAATTAACATGAGCTTCATAAAGTTCTTACGCTGTGGTCGTCTATATCTACATAGTCTCTGGTTACACTAATCGACTAGCACATTATTAAATCGCGAAATAGCAAATAAATATTATTGTTGTTCACAAAACGGATCCGCAATGTAATCCCTGGTTCAAATTTCATAGGTGAAGTCGATGCAGCCGCGCCTCAACCGCACGCCCACAGCGCCGAACAAGAAACCCTCCACCCCCGCACCCGCACCCGCCGACAACAACAACACGCAGGCCATCAAGAAGAACAGGTACTTAGGACTAAGGCGCTACGGGGAAGGCTGAAGACTTGTCATTCCTGATCCTAGATTTATCCCCTGTTACCAGCCCACCAAACAGCCCTACGCTAAGTTAGATGGGGGGCGGACGCCCTGTTTTAAACTTCCGGAGCTGTTTACGAAAGTATTAGTTTTATCCAAAAACTGTTTTAAAAGACCCTAATTTTTTGAAACACTTAACCAACGATACCCCACACGATAAGAGTCAGAGCGGAATAAAATTTACCCACCACTTCATATGTACGGGGTACCATAATAAAAAATATTTTACTAGTTTTTATTCTGCCACTCTGTCGGCGTGATTAATGCACTTAATCACGCCGATGAAAATACCAAATATCAGCTTTCTAGATGGCGAAACTATAAGGGTTCCTAGTTGAGTACGGAACCCTAAGAACTCGACTCATGTGTTGCTAGAACAAAATGAATGTAAACTGTATTAGTTTTCGTATTTAAATGGCATTAATAGTCAGTATCAAGTACGCGAGCCCTTTTGCACATCTCCGCGGTGGATCGACACCGTGACACTTGTATTAACGTTCAAAATTGCATACGCATTTTTGGCGTCGACCGTTCATATTCTGTTATACAGAAGATCAAAGAAAATTGTTCATTTTTACAAATGAAGCCTTCTCCGTTGCCGGATTGAGACAAAATGAATTTCCTTTTATAAACACGAAAAGGGAATTATTTTTGTTTTTCTCCTCGAAACTTTATATGACTAATGTTCCGAAATTAATCCTTTGATCCCCTAAAACATTTTGACGTATAAGGGGTCTGAAGGTTAATTTCATTGTGTATTAAATTTTATTAATAACTATCATAATATCTTGTACTGAACTTGAAAACATTATCATAGGCGTTAAGTATAAAAAATTATCTAAAATATTGGTACAAAACTGTTTAATGGTTTGATACATTTCCAATATCATTTTGAACTATAAATCGTTCGTTATACGGAGATTTAACTATAAATATCAAATATATGATGCAATCCATTTGAATTCAAAATATTTATACTACGTATGTGTAGTTTTGTCTGCAATTTCCCACAGACATTTTATACGTAAAATGTATGTAACGTCATGAAGGTAACAAATGGATCGCACCACCCACTGTATTGTCCGGAGGGTTGATTGACATAGTGCAATGAGCCCTCCCCGGCGGGTACTGAATACGCGCGAGTGTAGTAACCTCGGGCAGAACGGCGCCGCCGGTCGCCCCTGCGCCTGCCCCTGCCACTGCCCCGGTGGTTGCTGCTCCGGTGGTTGCTGCCCCGGTGGTTGCTGCCCCGGTGGCTGCCCCGGTGGTTGCCACGGTGGTTGCTCCGGTGGTTGTCCCCGTGGTTCCGGCGCCGCCACCGCTGCAGAGTCGGCCGCCGGTGTCACCGATTGACGCGAAGATTGAGCAACATGAGTTGGTGAGCTATTCTGTCAACTACTATAGAATTTATACAAAATCCTTTCCAAAATTTTATGTACATTTCAGGAAATCTGTTGTTTTACTATCTCGGTTTTCAGTATCTATCGAATTAAATTTTTTATTACTTATCAAGAGTGTTTTTAAGCTACGTTTTTGTGAAAATAGTGAGCAAGTTTAAAGATCTTCAGCTCTCTATTAGATGACGGGATCTGATATTATAAATTTGATATTTATATCCATACTTCGGAATCCAGCACGGACTTCAGCTATCATAGACATAAAAGCGGACAATCTAGCTTCCGGTTGAATTTTGTTAATGGGCTCCATATAAAAATGCAGCCACCATAGACTGATTTGAAATCAGTGATTCGCTTTACGGCAAGCACCAGTTTATGTTATCTGAGTCCGGCTCAAGTGTGTTTTGTGCCATATATTATTACAATGTTTTTGTCCAGACTTCACCGAGACAGTTGGTACAACCATGCTCAATGACCTGTGGTCGCGGGGTGCCCACGCTAGCCTGTGGACTGTGCCTGTGCCTGTACCACCCAGCCTGTGCGGGGCTCACCGCGCCTAGACCCGAGGGGACGTTCTTCTGCAAGGTTGGTATACTGGACTGTATAGTGGTGTTCTATGATATGTAGGCGCGGTATGTTCACGCTAACCTGTGGATTGTGCCTATGCCTGTACCATCCCGCCTGTGCGGGGTTCACCGCGCCTAGACCCGAGGGATTTAGTGCGTTCGTTGATTGTGTTTTTCCCACTTTTCAGAACTGCCGCAAATCCAGCTCCCCCTCGTCATCCCCCCCACCGCTGACGCACAAGTCGGGGCCCCGCGCGCTGGTGGCGCCCCGGCCGCGCCGCGCGCCGCCCGCGCCCGCGCCCCCGCCCCGGCCGCGCCCGCCCGCGCCCCACCCCGCGCCCCACCTCGCGCCCGCGCCCGCGCCCGACAAGCGGGTCACGCTCAGGATGAAGGTAAGAGGAGGTTGCCTCTCGGATATTGTAACTACGTGTCATTGTTTTAACTACTAAGTTCCCAAGCAAATTCAAAGCGCTTAAGAACTCCATTATCTAATACGTTTAGATAATCTCTATTGCATTGTTAGGGCTCTTACAGACGAGCGACAGTACGCGACACACTGTTGGCGACCATCGGCGACGGTCTGCGCCGGTCAGCGACCGTCGCCGACAGTGTGTCGCGTACTGTCGCTCGTCTGCAAGAGCCCTTACTGCTAGTCCGCTCACCACTAATGTATGTTGTTTACTCACGACACTGCACTGCATTTACTACTATTTATAATGAAACACTTCATGTGACAACTTTATACTCATTTATTCGTTGTTGTTAATTTGTCAATCATTGCTACTAATTTATTCGACGTTCTTTTGAATCTATATATGTGGCGTACAGAAATCTCGATAGCGCGTTGTAGCCGAAGTTCAGCGCCATCTAGTGGCATATTGGGCAAGTACATATGTGTGGTTGCAGATGGCGGGCGGGCCGGACGGCGCGCGCGTGTGGGCGGTGTCGCCGGCGCGGGGCGCGCTGCCGCAGTCGCTGGCCGTGCTCAACGGCCGCCGCTTCATCGTCGTGCCGCGCGCCATCGTGCAGCCGCCGTGCGTACACACACACGGACACACACACACACACACACACACACACACGGACACACACACACAATGACATATTAGACCCTTTAGATAATCGTCCATAATTTTAAACAAAAAAAGGAACCGACTTCACTTACGATCCGCTATTCCAAAAGAAAGTGGCTGAGTTGCTGTAAAAAATAGTAAAATCACTTTAGGTGTGCCTATAATAGTTTAAGAGTTCCCTCGATTTCTCCAGGATCCCATCATCAGACCCCGAGTTGGTGCCAACAGGATCACCTCGGGGTTATACCCGCTCGATTTTTTTAAATCGATTCACGATTCAGGGAGATATCGAGTAATATACATACATAAAAATTATAATAAAAATAAAAATTCTGTCGAATTTTGAGAACCTCCTCCTTTTTTAAAGTCAGTTAAAAGTAGGTCCCTACAAGTCTATATATTTTATTTGTGTCACTGTACTTCCAAGTACACATACAGAAGAAGACATTAAACACACACATGCATGTAAGACACAACCGCTTATCTAAGATAATAGTCCAAAATAGGTCCTTACAAGTGTATACATTTCGATTGTGGTCTTAAAATCTACAGTATCTACCAGTGGCGGCGGGTCAAATATTTTCTTAGGAAATCTGGCTTAATTAGGCTCAAAATTTCTTCATGAGCTGTAGGAAAATTGCTTGAGTGCCCGAAAATTAGGCAAGCCGTCGGGAATTGGGATCCATGGACGTGCCGCCACTGGTATCTTACACCATTTCATAGCTTATCGCAAATTATCAACGAAACATGAATTTTATAATACTTAATGAAACGAATGTTAATTTTTGTTTTCAGATAACAACAACTAATGATCAATGTGACGGGCAGCATCGCACTTCAACCTGTATAATCACAACTAACTATACACTAGAATTGACTGTATAATTTATTTATTTCACTACACTCTTAAATTATAAACTTATACAGTGTGTTTCTGTAATAGGAGCAATAAAATAAAACGGAGATTCTACTCCTCAAACCAGGAAACGATTGTTCAGCGACTTTTAAAAATAACGTATGGTTTGATTTTTAGGACACTTTAAAGTAATTTCGAACATGCAATGTATTCCGAAATTGACTATGTTTGTAGGGTGACAAGCAATGTCAATTAGACGGAACGTTCATTGAAAATACTATTTAGTTTGTATGAAAAAAAGACAATCTACAAAATACATATTTTTTTAAAGTTGTTGAACAAAAGTTTTGTAGTGTGAGGAGTAGAATCTATGTTTTAATTTATTGCTCCTATTACAGAAACAGCTTATAGACATGGTTCAGAAGTGTGATGGGTCGGTAGTTCTTCAGCAAGGTGCTATCACCTTTTTTGAAGAACAACACCACCACCCCTCTGTTCCATGCCTTTGGCGTTCTCCCTTCAAGTAAGACGGAATTAAACAGCTTCTGAAGGGCCATAAGGACCGGTTTTCCACCCGCCTTCAGGAGTTCGGCTGTAATTCCATCTTCACCTGGCGCCTTGTTATTTTTGAGCTGCTTCAGGGCCATTCTGATCTCGTACAAGCTGATGTCCGGGATGTCATCGGTATAGTGTCGGGTAAGCCTAGCTCTATGGTCATTCGCCAGGCTAACTTCGGGTCCACGAGTTGATCCATATAACTGCCCATAAAAGCGCTCTATCTCTCTCAGTAGCTCGGGTTTAGATGAAACCATTCTACCATCTTCAGTCCGTAATTTAGCGAGCTGGCTTTGCCCAATAGACAGATCTCTTGAAAATACTTTACAGCCCTTGTTCCGCTCGATAGCTTCGTGAATACGGTTCGTATTAAATAAGCGAAGATCGCAGGTAATGGACTTGGAGATCCGTCTATTAAGCTGCCGGAGTTGTATCGCATCAACTGAAGATTTTAGAACCATTTCGTTCCTCTCCTTCATGAGATTCTGAGTAGAGTTAGAGAGCCTCTTAGTCCTACTGGTGCGTTTCGTTCTAAAGAACTTGGACCCAGTGAAATGGACAGCTTCTACGAACCCGTCGTTATATTCGTCCACATCGCCGCCTAGGCAATCGAAACGGTTTTGAAGTTCCAGCTGAAAGCTCTCGGGATTTTGGTATTCGGTAGGTGCTGGACGGAGCGTAGACTTCACCAGTCGAGAGCGCTCTAGCTTGATACATATATTCAATGTGCCTCTTACCAATCGGTGATCACTCCCAGTTTTGACTGTGTTGATCACAGATACATCATTGAATATATGCTTCTTCGTCGACATGATGAAGTCAATCTCATTTTTTGTTGCACCGTCGGGGCTCATCCAGGTCCATTTCCTGTGCTCACGTTTCCTGAAGAAGGAGTTCATCATAAAGAGTCCCTCCTTCTCCAGGAAGCCGGCCAGCAAATGTCCCCGATGATTCCGCTTCCCAATTCCAAATTGCCCCACTTTCAGCTCGTCACCGTCTCTCTTGCCCAGTTTCGCGTTGAAGTCCCCCATCACAACGGTGAAGTAGGTTTTGGAACTATGCATGGCTCTAGATATGTCCTCATACATAGCCTCCACCTCGTCGTCGGAGTGTGCCGAGGTCGGTGCGTAAACCTGTATAACCTTCAACGAGTACCTTTTTGATACTCTGAGTATAAGGTACGCTACCCTGCTCGACACACTCTCGATCTTCACCATGTCTATAAGCTGTTTTCTAGAGTCATTACAAATCGACTCTCGTACAGGTTAGACGACTTCCAGCCTCCCGAACAAGCCGGTTTCCGAAGAGGGTTCAGTACCGTAGACCACATTCATACGCTGCGTCAGGTTATACAGAAGACTGAGGAGTATAACCTGCCCCTCTGTTTAGCGTTTGTGGACTACGAGAAAGCCTTCGATTCGATCGAGACTTGGGCTGTACTACAGGCTCTCCAGAGGTGCCAAGTGGACTACCGTTATATCGAGGTAATGAAGTGTTTGTACGAGAACGCCTCTATGTCAGTCCGACTCCAGGACCAGAACTCGAGATCCATACCGCTGCAGCGGGGAGTCAGGCAAGGAGATGTAATTTCTCCAAAACTGTTCACCGCTGCCCTGGAGGACATTTTCAAGGGTTTGGACTGGGGAAGGCTTGGCATCAACATCAACGGCGAGTACATCACTCATCTTCGATTTGCCGACGATATCGTAGTCCTGGCTGAGACCATGGAGGACTTAAGTACGATGCTCGACGACCTCAGTAAAGGCTCTGAGAGGGTTGGTCTAAGGATGAACATGGATAAGACGAAAGTCATGTCTAACGCCCATGTAGTACCAACCCCTATTACAGTCGGAGACTTTACGCTCGAAGTTGTAGACGATTATGTATACCTCGGACAGACAGTCCAGCTAGGTAGGTCCAATTTCGAGAAAGAGGTCAATCGTCGAATCCGTCTCGGTTGGGCAGCGTTTGGGAAGCTGAAACATATCTTTTCGTCCAATATTCCGCAGTGTCTCAAGACGAAAGTCTTTGACCAGTGTGTGCTGCCAGTGATGACCTATGGCTCTGAAACGTGGTCGCTCACAATGGGCCTCATTAAAAAGCTTAAAGTCACCCAAAGAGCAATGGAGAGGGCTATGTTAGGAGTTTCTTTGCGTGACCGTATCAGAAACGATACTATCCGTAGCAGAACTAAAGTAACCGACATAGCCCGTCGGATCGCTAAACTTAAGTGGCAATGGGCAGGGCACATTGCACGGAGAACCGATGGCCGTTGGGGCACTAAGGTTCTCGAATGGCGACCATACACCGGAAGGCGAAGAGTTGGTAGGCCCCCTACAAGGTGGACTGATGACCTGGTGAAGGTCGCTGGAGTCCGCTGGATGCGGGTGGCACAGGACCGGTCATTGTGGCGTTCAGTGGGGGAGGCCTATGTCCAGCAGTGGACGTCTTTCGGCTGAAATGATGATGATGATGATGATTACAGAAACACTGTATAGATGTCATATACAAAGGACAAAGTGACCAAGGCCTCCGGTGCCCAAGGCTGGGGTCGAACCAGTGTCTTCTGCATTCGCGGCAGATGCTTTAACCACTTAGCCACCTGGGTCACAGAAGCTCTGGTTGAATTTCCCCGTGTATATGCAACCTTTGTTAAATGCTAAGGCGCATTTTGGCCAATCATCTAAGGTACAGCATTATGAGCAATGACTCATAATGTTGTAGCCCTTATAGCTTATAATGGAGGTAATGACCTCCATTATAAGCTCTTTTAGGAGTTCATTGAATGCAAGAGAGATGGCGCTGCCATTAATACAACCGAAGAACAAATCAAATTACTTTTAATAAATATTTTGATTTGTTTATTTTAAGAAGTCAATGTTTGTGTTCGAAATATTTTAACTTTAATATTTATATCAATTTTCTAGGGAATATCACTAATTGACGAGTGCGATAGTGTGAAGAAAATCTATAATTCTATATGACGCTAAATTATGTTAAGGGGCTACTTTGAAAAATTATAGGTTTTTTCAAACGCTCTAGTGACTAAACGGGAATAGGGACTGAATTTATTTTCAAATATATATTATAAGACTATATACTCTTGTTTTTGGCACAAGCCGAAACACGATTGCTGAAAGTTGCCTCGATAGAAAATAAATACGAAGTTGGGTCCTTTTTCCCCTTATTTTTCTTAGCTTACGTAAACTATAGGAGATTAAGCAATATAACTAAGTAAAAAATATGGTATTCTGGTTTAGACACGTTTATGGCTCCCGTGCACGAAAGATAGAGATGCAGCGCTCTTAAGGATCAGACTTTTTGACCAAACTACGATAAATAAGCGAATCTATAAAGTTTTGTCTAATTTTGCTTCTGTAACTTTTTAGATAAACCAGAATACCATATTTTTTACTTAGTTATATTGCTTTATCATTTATAGTTTACGTATGCTAAGGAAAATAAGGGGAAAAAGGACCCAACTTCGGATTTTTTTTCTATCGAGGCAACTTTCAGCAATCGTGTTTCGGCTTGTGCCAAAAACAAGAGTATATAGTCTAGTAATATATATTCGAAAAGAAATTCAGTCCCTTTTCCCGTTTAGTCACTAGAGCGTTTGAAAAAACCTATAATTTTTCAAAGTAGCCCCTTAAAAATGTACGTGTTATTCGTAAGTTACGTATAGGGTTCCTAAAATAAAAAAATGTGTCCAATAATAGGGGTTTGTTTACTTTAGATCGTAGTCTAGTGATAAAACATTGTATAAATTGTGATTGTAAGTATATTTTATTAGTAATGTTAGTTTTAGTTCAGCAAAAAAAACGTAAATTCAAAAAATTATGTTACTGACTTACTGCATATTTATTAAATTTTATTACGGAGCCTAAATATACATTTATTGGTCAAGCATATTTCTGTTCATACATACGAGTAAGTATCATAATTATTAGCCATAAATATCTATAATAGGTTACGTCATTTCGGTCAATTTTACTCGACAAGTTCCGATCAATTTACGATGATCATTATCACGAGCGCCCTCCCGCGGCGTAGTGAGTCGGACCTAAATTACGCGATTAACCCGTTTATATATTCTTATAAATTAGATATTCATAGTGTAAATATTTTAGGAGATATTGGTTCGTTTTTAATGTTCTTTTGTTAACTAGAATAGTAGTTATATTTGAAGAATTATTTATGTTGAAAATATTCATTGTTCTGACTATTTCCAACTTAGAGGATTCAACCAACCGGAGTGGCTATTGACAGGCGTTCCCCTCTGCCAAAAATATATGACCAGTGGTCATACTTATTGTATGAATTGACGTTTATCTGACGTGGCTATTTTGACGTTACGTACATATTTGACGTTCCCCTCCCCCGCAAATATCGGCAGACTTTTTTGTATAGAAAATTACAGAGATGCCCCCTCCGGTTGGTTGAATCCTCTAAGATTTCAAAATATAAAACTGTCGTAACAACTGTATTAACTTAATTTAGCAATACATAGCTAAGCATTCTTGAATTCTTCAAATTGTTATAATATAATTATTGTCATACAAAGTCTTTCTATGTTAACCCTTTGACCGCCGAAGACGTCAAACCACGCGCATGGAAAGTCGCACCCTCAGCGCCAGCGTGATATCAAGTCCAAAATATAACCGTTTGCTTGCGCGTCGCGCGCGCTGGCGCTGAGGGCACGATTTTTCCGTCCGATGCTTGGTGTTCAAAAGGTTAACGCATTTTAATTACACACGTGTGTTTTTCTTATGTTTACAGGAGTTCTAGGTTTTAAATGTCTCTTACAGGTCACTTATTTATTTCTGTATATAACCTAATCTTACTATTTCTGTAGAGGATATGTATCAAACCAATAAAATATTGTAGCCGACACTCTTTTGTTTGCTAAAGCTACCTTTTGACGCATAAAGGTAAGGTATTTTACGAATCAGTACAAGATATTATATGTTATTTTTTTTAAAGATTAGAAAAATCGTGCGAATGTCGCTGTTCTATTTCTAACTGGCTTAGAAGTGTGAGTTCAGGAAAAAAGGTCCCACTTACAGTCCTTGAGCTTCAAGAAGAACCTTCGGGAATAGCGATGACACACGAAGGTAATATTGCTGTTCTGCTTTTTCATGTGTCACTGTTGATTGATACCCGACGTCTCTCTCTAAAACCCTGAGGTCCTTTTTAGATCTCACGGACTGTAGTCGATTACAGTTATTAGTTCTTCCTAAAACTACTGAGTATACGCTATCTATTAGTGAAAGAATGGAGTGTCCGTGTAAAATTTGTAAACCGACAAAATGGGCCCTATTATACACTCGTCTACATATAAATCTTATTTACTGAATGTGTCACTAATTATATTATCAAGTCAATTTATTATTTTAGCCAATTTCGACCGTTATTTTTCTAATCTTAAAAAAGGTGGTTTTTTAGAGATGATTAATCGTTATTAAGTCTTTCAACTAAACACAAGTATTGTTCCTTTAGTGAAACAAAACCTGTGCGAGGTCGAGTGGCGAATGGAGCCGCTCCGTCGCCCACAACGGAGTCGCCGCGGAGGCGAGGCCGGCCCCGGCTGGAGGAGAATACAGACCACTTCACTGCGTTCTGTCAGAAGGCGCAGGAGCACAAATACAACGTGGCTGTACAGGTGAATGTTATTCTGCTAAAACGGGGTTGGCATTGCTTTCAACTGGGGACCAAATCCTTTTTAGAGTTCCGTAGTCAACTAGGAACCCTTATAGTTTCGCCATGTCCGTCTGTCCGTCCGTCCTCGGTCTAGCTCACTGACCGTTAGCGCTAGAAAGCTGAAATTTGGTTTGAATATGTGCATTAACCAAGCCGACAAAATGGTAGAATAAAAACTGGAAAAATATATTTTGTTAGAGTACCTTCCGTACACGTGAAGTGGGGGGCGAAATTTTTTTGCGTTCCAACCCAGTAGTGTGGGGTATCGTTGGATAGGGCTTTTAAAAAGAATTAGGGTCTTCTAAAACAGTTTTTGGATAAAAGTTTAAAACAGGGCGCCCCCCCCCCCCCCCCCCATCTAACTTTTGAACCGTGGGTACAAAAATTTTGAAAAAATTCATGTGAGGCCTAATAAGTACCTTCAATGAAAACTATATTGAATTAAATCGGTTGAGCCTTTTTTGAGTTATCAGTCAAAAACCCATAGTGAAAGGACGTAAGTGAAATGACTTAAGCGCCGCCAAATTTCCCGTAAGAAAAGACCTTTTGAATTAATGAATTGTAACAGGCCGGCAATTTCGGAACCCTACACTGAGCATGGCCCGACATGCTCTTGTTGCCACTATCCGTCCACTGTGAAATTTTTATCTGGAAAGCTGATCAGGTCTGCCTGCAATCTGCCAGCATCATATCTCTCGCTACACCCGAATACCTATGGGATTTCGAACAAGGCAGGATTGTATGGTATATAGCTCCCGATTGGCAGGTTCTCGGGCAAGTTTGGAGACCTCTGGAGTGGAGGAGAATGCCCTTTGTGTAATTTTAATACAAGATACGTGCTCAATTCCACAGCTGGAAGAGTTAAAAGTACTAAATAGTGCGCGAAACCGAGATTTTCGAGCGCTCAACAGCTTAACATTCTAAATAAGCTACGTAACGTACAGTCGCCATCGGATATATCGGCATTGTCAAGGCCATAAAGTGCATGTTCAGATTTTTTTTGAGTACCTTGACTGCTCTGATATATTTGATAGCGATTGTTAGACTTCTTGAGTAATTATATTGAAAACTCCATTTGAATTGTTGCAGATATTCCAGTACTTAGGCATGCGAGATTTGGCGCACTGCGCGCGCGTGTGTCGACTGTGGCGCGACCTGGCTGCCACGCCGCAGCTATGGAGGCATGTCAGGATGAAAAACTCACATGTAAGTGCCACAGACCCACAGTGTAACCAGAGACTATAGAGATATAGACGGCCTCAGCCTAAGAACTTTTTGAAGCTCAAGTCAATTGCGCCCTCTGTCCGAAAGCCGCCTAAAGATACCGAAAATGTCACCTGCACTGCTACTCCACCTAGTAACAAATAGCGTACTAGTAGTGAGAAAGTACACGGTGTAGAAAATCCAGTGAGTGCTGAGATCACGTGTAGGGTTGTCGAAGGTATTTCCACGGACGCAGAGTAACATTGGTCCCCATTGGAATATCCTCGTAAGGCCCAAGGTCCTACTTGTAGTACTCGTACTTATTGTCTTCGATGAAATATGAATCATCCATTCTATTTCCATAGAGTTGCATTTGTTTTGTAGCGTTCGATTTTGAAACAAAAAAAAATCTACTGTTTCTTTGTGTTCTTGGTTTAAATTTCAGTGGCAAGTTTTCGATTTTTCATTTGTATGGCTGGGCCGCAGAAGGATATGGATATTTATATGTTGAACTTAACAATGTTGTTTATCGTAGGTGAGCGACTGGGGAGGGCTGTTCTCGGCTCTACGGCGGCATGGTACCAAGAGGCTGGACTTACGCAAGATGCTGCTACCACAGAATGATGCCGCCTTCTGGGAGCAGTTCGCGGAGCAGGTCAACAAACTGGATCAGCTGGAGAGGTATGGAAGTGTTCATATCATAGGAGCTGGGGCATATAATCTGATAGCAAGCCGTTTATTTTCGTTTAAGCGCGCATGACGTTAGATTAATTAAAAAAAATTTTAGCATATAAAAAAAGTGGATTCACTAATTACAACTTAGGATTTAAGCGTTGGTCTGATAGAACAAGTTGTTGTACAGTCAGCAGCAAAAGTAGCTAAGCAGGTAGGGTGTTCAAAATGAGATGGACACGACCTTATTGTTAAGATAATAAGGACGTGTGTAGGTCATTTTGAACACCTCACCCGCTTAGCTACTTCTGCTGCTAACTCTACCTACCTAATCTCGCACAATATGGTTAATGGTTGAAAAAATACGGTGTACAAGTAGGGCTGCCATCTCAAAATTCGCCGAACCCGGACAATAATTTAAAAACCCGTACATTTGGCGTAAATCGCATTTTTTCCCCGGACGTGTCCAACTCAATAACGGCACTAAATAATTAAATTCAATGGGTTGGTCACATAAAAAGCGTCCCCGGACACTTATTAAAAACCCTCCCAGGACGCACCCCGGACGGCCTCCAAACTAGGACAAATCCGGGGAAACCCGGACGGATGGCAGCCCTATGTACAAGTATAATATTGGATTCGAATTATAGTTTGGGCAGAAACTGTCTCGCTTCAAGTATAGACAGAAAGAATCATATTACCCGCACTACTAAAAGTGGAATTGTAAAGCTTAATATTTGTATTGTTACTGCGATTTTTGGTTAATCAGACTATGAATAACACCAAAATCTGTCTCGTCTCAAACCATGAACCTTCCCAGGATAGAGATGTGCCGCTGCCCGGCGGTGGCGGTGGAGGCGGTGTGCCGCGGCGTGCCCGGCCTGCGCGCGCTCTCCGCGCTCGCCATCCGCTCCGCGCTGCTCGACCCCGCGCCCCTCGCGGCGCTCCCGCAGCTGCAGGAGCTGCGGCTCAAGAGCATGGCGGGCCTGTCGCTCACCAGGGACCTGCAGCCTCTGGCCGCGCTGACGAACCTCACGCATCTCTCGCTCACCTCTATCAAGGTTAGTTTCAAGGAAATTACGTACGTGGATTTATCTATCTAGCCGCAGTCTAAAAACTTTTTGAAGCTCATGTCTAAAAGCGCCATCTACTCGAGAACCACCTAAAGTTAGCTCGTCAGTAGGAAAAATGCTATCTAAGAACGAGTAGCGTACCTACCGTAGAAACTCTAGCTTTTTTCCTACTTACGAGGTACCTGTAGTTTTTCATAACAATACCGATTACTGTTTTTATGAAGTTTCATATAGTATTATAACACTGGCACAGATAATACACTGAAGCTACATTACCGGTTATAGGTCGTTATTATTAACCCTTTTTTAATACAGAATAGAGGATATCTGATATGGGTGTAGATATAGAGTAACTTATGGTTGTCTATTGTTTGCCCGAAAATTATATAAAATAATACTCATATGCCCGAATTTTATTTGCCCGAATTTCATTTGCCCGAATGGCTTGTTTACCATAAACATGATGTGACATACTCTTTGTTTACCCGATTATTAGATTTCAGAATGTACGAGTGCCATACGTATTGTTGTCCATATTATTAATTGTAATAATATTATTTGAGCCAATCAACTTTTTATAGCGCCTGGTTGCTATGGTTACGTCCCTTGGACAACCAAAGATTTTCTATGAAATAGTATTAGGATGTCACAGTTCTAACCTAACCTAACCTACTTTCTGGGGAGCAATTTGGATGGCAAATGATATTATGGCTAGTGTAAATTATGGCTTACAATGATTATGACAAATAATATTATTGAAATTGATTTTATGGGAAACAAAGTTTCTGGCAAGTGACTATTATAGTAAACAATAAGTATTGCATATGTAATTATGGGAAACAATATAATGGCTGTTGACTAGTATGGCAAATGAAATTCTGGCAAGTGAGTGTATACCCTAACTTATATAATAGAGCAGTACAATCTTAAAACTTTTTGAAGCTCATGTCTGAAAGCGCCATCTACTCCAGAGCCACCGAGTACGTAGCTCGTAAGTAGAAAAAAAGCAATTTTACTACGGTACGCTACTCGTTCCCAGATGTCGTTGCGACGCAATGGCATTTTTTCTTTCCGTTTTTATATATTGTGTCGCAGCGACATCTATCAACTATCACACATGATACGCCAGAATCTTGATAGTAAATTAAAACACTTTGTCATACCACAGGAACTAGGTTGGTGCGCGTGCGACGTCGTAGGTCAACTCCCGCAACTAGAATCTTTGGAGCTCGGCGAATGCAGCTTCCGCGCCGAATTCGCGCTCGTGCTCGGCAAGCTGACGCGTCTAAAGAGGCTGCGTCTAGAGCGGGGGACCGCCCAGTGTGCGGCGCCGGCCTTACTTAGGGCATTGGCACTTTTGCCCGAGCTTACAAGCTTGGAGCTCGTCAATTTTGACGTTAAGGTACGTTGAATGCTCAATAGATGTCGCTTTAAAGTGTCTTCATCGCGCTTTCGACATATCGACACAAGAAAATGAGTTCAGAGTGAGTCATTTAGCTTTGCAAATTCGCACCGAATTCGAGATCCTGTTCAGCAAGATGTCCTGTCTAAAGAGGCTGCGTCTAGAGCGGGGGACCGCTCAGTGCGCGACGCCGGCCTTACTTAGGGCATTGGCACTTTTGCCCGAGCTTACAAGCTTGGAGCTCGTCAATTTTGACGTTAAGGTACGTTGAATGCTCAATAGATGTCGCTTTAAAGTGTCTTCATCGCGCTTTCGACATATCGACACAAGAAAATGAGTTCAGAGTGAGTCATTTAGCTTTGCAAATTCACACCGAATTCGAGATCCTGTTCAGCAAGATGTCTCGTCTAAAGAGGCTGCGTCTAGAGCGGGGGACCGCCCAGTGTGCGGCTCCGGCCTTACTTAGGGCATTGGCGCTTTTGCCCGAGCATACAAGCTTGGAGCTCGTCAATTTTGACGTTAAGGTACGTTGAATGCTCAACAGATGTCGCTTTAAAGTGTCTTCATCGCGCTTTAGACATATCGACACAAGAAAATGAGTTCAGAGTGAGTCATTTCGAGATCCTGTTCAGCAAGATGTCTCGTCTAAAGAGGCTGCGTCTAGAGCGGGGGACCGCCCAGTGTGCGGCGCCGGCCTTACTAAGGGCGTTGGCACTTTTGCCCGAGCTTACAAGCTTGGAGCTTGTCAATTTTGATGTTAAGGTACGTTGAATGCTCAACAGATGTCGCTTTAAAGTGTCTTCATCGCGCTTTAGACATATCGACACAAGAAAATGAGTTCAGAGTGAGTCATTTAGCTTTGCGAATTCGCACCGAATTCGAGATCCTGTTCAGTAAGATGTCTCGTCTAAAGAGGCTGCGTCTAGAGCGGGGGACCGCCCAGTGTGCGGCGCCGGCCTTACTTAGGGCATTGGCGCTTTTGCCAGAGCTTACAAGCTTGGAGCTCGTCAATTTTGATGTTAAGGTACGTTAAATGCTCAATAGATGTCGCTTTAATGTGGCTGCATCGCGCTTTCGAAATGTCGAAGCAGGAAATTAAGTTTAGAGCGAGCCCTCGAGCTATCCCAATTCGCGATCCTGTTTGACAAGACGAAGCGTCTAAAGAGACTGCGTCAGGAGCGGGGGACTGCTTAAAATGCGGCGCCGGCCTTAAATATACAGGCACTCCAATATTTAAATTACACAAATAGCACACACTGGCGTGCCATGCGTAGACAGTGAACGAAAATATTTACATTATTTGTGTCCTTTCCCTTCCCTTAATTTGTGAACCCAAACCGACAAGTGGTATATAAATATAGACACAAAAATCCTCCTCGCATTGAAGTCTCTATTTTTAGGGTATTGTACCCAAAGGGTAAAAACGGTACCGTATTACTAAGACTTCGCTGTCCGTCGGTTACCAGGCTAATGAACCGTGACAGTTAGACAGTTGAAATCTTCACAGATGTTGTATTTCTGTTACCTCTATAACTAAAAACCACAATAAAATCAATATTTAAGGGGTCTCCCATACAACAGACATGATTGAATTTATAAAACCCAAAAAAAATTCCCAGGTCGGTTTCGATGACGCACTGGCCGAATGCAAGAATATACAGAGGCTGCTCATCATACCCACGTACGTCTCGCAGTCCGCCACCACCAACAAACAGGTATCTTTTATATTCATAGATTATTACCACTTATAGTAAACTAGTCTCTGAATTGCTTAAAACATAGAGTACAGGTCGCGGCACGTAACTCTAGCGCTGACCGTTATTGCGCAGAAGTCGGATAATAGGGCGCGCGGGGGGTACAGGGGGTGCAGGGCTATGGAAGAACATGCGCAGAAATCAAGGTCAGCGCTAGAATTACGTGCCGCGAGGTATAACTTGTATACAGCAACGCAGCCTAAGAACTTTTTGAAGCTCAAGTCAATCGCTGCGTGAAAGCGACCTAAAGATACCCAAAATGTAAGAGGAAATGTCACCTGCACTGCTACTCCACCTAGTAATGAATAGCGTACACTAGTAATGAAGACATTTCTGCGAAATATATCGAACGTGCGGAGCGTAAGCGAAACAACTTCGGACACAACTGCCACCTCGCTATTGGGACGTCTCGGTATTTCGATGGCTTTTTGAATTTGAGTGTTTGTTCGACGATAACTTTAGTAACGTTTTTCTGATCTTTATGAAATTTGTTGGGGTTGTAGCAGAAGTACATATAATTTGAGAGTTCGTATATAACCTGGAGCGGTTATGGAGCTAGAAGACGAAAAAAAATCTTCAGAAGAGCTTGTTATATTGGTCAACTCGTTTGCAAGTAAATCGCGAGTTCTCATTTCGAGGCGGACTACTAGTTTTAAACTAGTCTTGGAATTAGCTCAAAGTAAGATATTCTTTTACGCCTTTTTTTGTATCTTGTTTGATTGAAAGTGACCAAGGCCTCTGGTGCCCATGCCCAGGGCTGGGACAGGTTTCTTTTTAATCCTTTGACCGACAAAGGCGCCAAATCGCACGCACGAAGAGTCGCGCTGTGATATCACGTGCAAAGTATAACCGGTTTGCCTTGCGCGCTAGCGCTGAGGGCACGATTTTTCCGTCCGATGCATGGCGGTCAAAGGGTTAAAGGTAAATGTTATGTCCAGGTGCTAAACGGCGTGCTGAGACTAAAGGACACACTAACCCACCTGATGTGGGGCGTCACCATCGAGCTGCTCCGCGTCACGGAGCTGTTCATCGACCAGTGCGAGCAGGGCGCCGAGCGGCGCCGCGACGTGGGCGAGTGCATCCCCGTGCTCAAGCCGGTGCCGGGCTGCAGGCCTCCCCCGGACAACAAGCTGGAGCCCCGCACACCCCCGCAGGTGTGTACTAGGCCTCCTCACAGTGCGAGCAGGCGCGACGTGGGCGAGTGCATCCCCGTGCTCAAGCCGGTGCCGGGCTGCAGGCCTCCCCCGGACAACAAGCTGGAGCCCCGCACACCCCCGCAGGTGTGTACTAGGCCTCCTCACAGTGGACACCCACGTATTTATTTATCCTCATTCATAGCATAGACTTAAAGATATAATAGACGGCCATAGTCGTAGAACTTTTTGAGGCTCCAAGTTTTTAGCGCCATCTAGTCCAGAGCGACCTAAAGATGGGCAAAATGTAAGAGGAAATGTCACCTGCTCTAGTACGCTAGTTGTTACTAAGTAGATGGAGTAGCAGAACAGGTGACATTTCCTCTTACATTTTGGCTATCTTTAGGGCGCTCTCAATTAGATGGCGCTAAAGACTTGGAGCCTCAAAAAGTTCTTAGACTATGGCCGTCTATTATATCTTTAAGTTTATGTTCATAAGCCGTGTCCGCACCAGTCGCACCGCCTCGCGAGGAAATTTCCGCGCGCTGCAGCTCGGTTAGGGTGAAGCATGAGGACCTTACGCTGCTATCCTGGCAGGTATGGCTAGCATGCCATAGGTGATGTAGTGAAAGGCGAGGTGTCCAGTATGATAATGCTCGGTTTATTAAGTAACAACCTATTTTATACATGTGTAAGGTCGCAAGCAATACGCATTATGTCGCAGCAAACCATTAAGTTGCTGTTAAACATGTAATATGGCTAGACAGCCATTACACCTCCCCCGAAAATCCCTTCAAGGGAGGACGTGCCTCGGCCGAGACAAACGCGCTGGCGGCCGCAATGCCTCGGCTAAAGCACGTCCACACTAGCCGAGCTGCCGCGCGCGGCAATTTCCTCGCGAGGCGGAGTGTCAGATGTAGACACGGCTATAGACACTTGTCAAGCGAAATCCTACTTAAACTATGTAAGCATTCCTATGATTTGCCAAACTATAACTCTACTTGTTTCATTGTGTAGGTGGAGATCCTGCCGCTGCCGACGCTGCAGCGGCTGCTGTCCGCTCAGCTACCCAACACCAAGCTGAAACTCCTGCGCATCCCCTTCCACGCCACGTGGCGTCAGTCGCTCGCCGACTTCCAGTAGCACGCCCCGTGGACCAAAATAGGAAGTAGGGACATACATAAATATATACAAACAGACAGACAGCTTTATGGAGCGTTTGATGTACAGTCGGCCAAAAATGTGGTCTACCACCCTACGGTTGTGGTTTGTTTGAACGTCACGAGACAACAAGGTCGTGCATGTTTTAAACTCCGTTAGAAATGTCAACCTTAGCGATCGTTAGATCTCGCAGAAACTTTTGTCAAAACTGGTAGACCACTTTCTTGGTCGACTGTACACATGGTGACCAGACAGGTGACCTCAAATTCACTCGTCTATCTATAGCACACTTTCCGGCCTCTGCAATAATGTACTACAGTCGACATCAGATATATCCGAGCGGCCAAGGTGGTCACAAATATCTGAACAACGCCTGTTGTCAACGAGATGTAATAAATACAAAATAATTTGAGGATCTAGTTATGGCACAGATTCTATAACATGAATAAACTTAGAGAGAGCACCAAATATCGGATTTAATACATTATTTGTATAAAAATCCCATTTTATACATGTTTTGACATTAAGTATGTATGTATGTAAGTTTTCTTGACGCATATAATATAGTTTGATACCTTTTTTTGTCAAAATGAAAGTTGTTTGTTGAGGCTAAGATATATTTGAACAATTTTGGACAGTTAAACCTTGATATATCGTAACATATTAATTTCTGATCCGACAACTATATATTCTTTGACTATAATATAATTTGCTGTTATATACAGTAAAAAATAATGAAGGAGAAAAATAATAGCACCATAAGTTAAACAACAATTAGTACATTACGCACCTAGGGCGGTAAAATAAACAAGGGCTCAGATCGCTGGCATTTGGCCCGAACCGAAGGTAAGGGCCATAAACAAGCGATCTGAGGCCTTCTTTATTTTACCGCCCGTGGTGCGTACACAATTTTACGTCTTCTCCTGGGTGTGAAGTAAGATTTGCCGCAGCGCCCGTGGGCGGCAAATCTCACTTACCGCACAGAGTGACGTAAAATATATAACGCACTTATACGACACTGTTATTATTTGTGGTAACTGAATTATCAAACGTAATGTTCGGTCATGGCATTTAATTGTTGAGCTATTTGGGGTTCACTTTATATTGGACGATTCATAGAGTTAGTATTAAACAAGAGAAATAAGCTTGAACCGTTGGCTCAACTATTAAAGTCGGTGCCTACTTGTCATTTAATCCTGCTGTCGTCATCGTGGTACAGTCAGCAGCAGAAGTAGCTAAGCGCGTAGTGTGTTCAAAATGACCTACACACGCTCATATTCTCTTAACAATAAAGTCGTGTCCAGCTCATTTTGAACACCCTGCCCGCTTAGCTACTTTTGCTGCTCACTGTACGAGTTTCTTAAACATTTAAACATTTTAAAATAAACAATTCTTTGGTAGTGGTAATAGATTTTATAACAACACTGTACAGTCGACATCAGATATATCGGAGCGGCCAAGGTGGTCACAAATATCTGAACAACGCCTCTATTGTCACGGCGATAAAGTGCATGTTAAGATATATTTGATCGACTGTACAACCGCCATAGGCATTTTCCTGTATAAAGCAATAATTCAATTAATAGTTGAATCAAGAGTATTTATTAGCGTATTAAATAATAACTTCGCCGTAATATGTGATATTTTCAAGTAAAAGGTACATGATTGTCGGTTGTCAATAAGGCATTACTGCCATAATAATTCATTTAGAAATCAACTCTATTAACAACCTACAATGATGTACCTTTTGCTTGGAAACGTCACATATAATTCGTGAAATTAACCGACTACCAAATTAGATAGCTTGTTCTTAAAATGTGACGTTTTCAAGACAAAGGTACGTTGCCGGTTGTCAATAAGGCGATACTGCCATAAAGAATCATTAATAACTATTAACAACCGACATTGATGTACCTTCGACCTAAAAATGTCACAAGTAATGTATTGACTAAGTTCAGTTTTCTAAAAATGCGTCAACTGACATAATTTGTCAGTCGAAATTTTACTATTTGGATCTCAATTAAAAAAAGTGGTTCATTACGATATAGTATCAAAAACACCCTTTTATACGTTTCCGAACGGGCCGAGTCGGCGCGCGTTTTACTAGCTTAAAGGAATTTGAACCTTCTGTACAGCAGTTACGTTTCATATTCCAATGGCAGCAGTAATGGTCGCGAGCATGCACGAGCACGCGCGAGCACGTCGCGTGGCGCGGAGCTGTCGTTCAAACATAGAATGTAACTCCTTACATGAAGAGTTCAATTTGCTTTGGTTCTAGTAATACGCACGCCGACTCCGTATTTTCGGGGGCACAGTCGCCATCAGATATATCGGAGCGGCCAAGGTGGTCACAAATATCTGAACATCTCTATTGTCAAGGCGATAAAGTGCATGTTCAGATATTTTTGAGTACCTTGGCCGCTCCGATATTATCGATGGCGACTGTACAATTAAGGGTAATAGCAAGACATAGTTATAAATCAATTTTGATCGATACATTAAATGGAATAATGTTTGTTAGTATATAATGGTTTTTCTCATAAGGAGTGTAAATATATAAGTAGGTATGTAAAGTTCAGTGCCTCTTTGTTCTTGACGGATGGTATGTGAATATTTTGTGTTTAATATTAATTTCTAAACGACCATATATTACCTGGACTGACAATTTGTATACAAAATCGTTTTTCTCTGAAATTTGCTAGCAGCGCCATCTATTGAAAGGATGTCGAGTTAGTTTTCAGCGTGAAATCACCGAACAGTATGGAATTGAGACCAGGGGGCCGATTTTTGACAGCCGGACGCTCGAATTCAAAAAATTCAAGCTCGAAAATAATCGCACACAAAAGTTTGTCGCCAATTTTTTCGCATGGAATTAATAGTTTAAATAATCATCATTTTAAGTTTCTATCGCTTTTATTTTTAAAACATATTTTCATCGTTTTATTCGGAGTTTTAAATGTCACTTTCGAGTGTTCGAATCTCAAAAATCACCCCCCTGTTGCGTGTGACGCGATAGATGGCGTGTGATTGCCTGAATTACCGCGATTTTGAAGTTGACAGTTCAGATATTGTATAGTCGATTCAAACATATAATTTTAATGTAGGCCTTGATGATATATAAATAGTTGATAGGGATTATTTGAAAAGATTATGTTATAACATATTATATTATAGTATAGTGTGTGCAAAGTACAAGATGGCGTGATTAGATGTGTCACATATTTTTGTAAACGTCAACAGATAGAGAAGCGATCTCAGTTGCTACGCGTATGTGCGGTTATTACACTGATGATTCGCAATCTAAGTGTGTATACAGAGTTGTATACAGGGTGTCCTTAGCCATTGGACGAAGCCGAATCGTACCGTCAACCAATTTGTTTCCTAGGCCATTGTAAACTATAGAACCTTGTCGTAATTTAACGGCCTCCTAGCTTAGACGGTACTAACTCTGCCTACGAAGAAACCTCCTGAGTTATGGATATTTTCGAACTCGCGGAGCGTAAGCGAAGTGAGTTCTTACAAACGACTCCAGACGGAACTGTCACCTGGCTACTGGGACGTCTCGGCATTTGGATGGCTTTTTGATTTCGATAGTTTGTCCGACGATAAGTTTAGTAACGTTTTTCTGATCTTTATGAAATTTCTTGGGGCTGTAGCAGAGATACATAAAATTTGTACGTTCGTATATGAGCAGGATCGATGAAGTGGTTGTGGAGCTAGAAGGAGAATAGAAATCCTCCTTGGGGTCTTGTTATATTGGTCAACTCGTTTGCAAGTAAATCGCGAGTTCTCAGTTCGAGGCGGACTACTAGTATAAACAGCATACGCCTTTTTGGAACTTACTGTGGGACTAGGTTCATTTGTGTAAGATTGTTCCATAAGATTTAATTTATTGGAAGTTGCTTGTGGATACGTATATAGTATTTTATACAATAGTGACATAATCAAGAGCTTTACAGTCGAGTACCGCGTTTAGGCCTAATTAAGGTACGAGATTGAAAAGCTAAATTATGTCACTGTTGTATACAATACTTTTTCTACGAGTGTTAAGTAAGAATTGATTTTCTTTAATTATTTCTAAATCTTTCCCAATCAAATGTCAAACACTATTTTTCAAACCGGAATTAATTGTATCAGGCCATTCGGTGCTACAGACACTACCGAAAAGAGATAGAATTATAATTGTATCAGTAGTAGAAAGAGACGGCTAGAATAAACTGAGTCCAAGACGTCGTTGTATTTGTGATTGGTCTTTTTATAATCCAATCACAACGTAGAAGCAAGTTTAAGTAGAAGAAAATTTGACAGATTAAGTACGTTCGGAAATTATAAAGTTGAGTCTGTCCGAAAAGAAAAGTGTCGTACAATGTATGAGCTCCCATCATAAACCACGACACTTTTCTTTCCGGACAAACTCTACACATTTTACCGAGATGTGAATGAAATTCTCTTTTCAAAATTATTTTAGTTTAGTGGCGGGTTGTTTAATAAATCTATTTAATGATCCCGGAAGTGCCATAGACTATCCAACATTTAAATGTGTAAGGTTTAATTAAGTCTGGTCTATAAAGTCCTAATACACAGATTACAGTCGACGAGTAGAAAAAATGTTAGTTGCATTTGCACTACTAGACTAGCTATTATGACGAGGTTCTCTAGTGGCCTATGAATGAAATTGGTTGACCGTACATATGAATTAGCATTTTTAGAACCAGTATACAAAATATAACAATTGGTGCACTGGTTATGAATTATGATGGAAATAGTAAATTACGATTTATTAACTTTAGAGCATACTGTATAGCCTCTCATTTATTGGTAGAATAACGTCTTTTTTGATAATTTCTTTTCATTGACATTAATTACATTTTGACTTAAGACAAATGTCTTATGCAATGGTGCAATACAGACACACAGATACACAAACACAAACTTCTGTCACTAAATAAATATAATCTTATTTGACGTGTATTTCTTAAAGGAGCTCATTTCTGTCGAAGACAAATAATTATACAGACTGGTACCCTCCATAGAACGCTATGTACAGTCGCCATCATATATATCGGAGCGGCCAAGGTGGTCAAAAACATCTGAACAACACCTCTATTGTCAAGGCGATAAAGTACTTGTTCAGATATTTTTGAGTACCTTGGACGCTCAGATATATTTGATGGCGACTGTACAGCAGTGGCGGCGGGTCAAAATTTTTCTTAGGCAAGCCGGAGCTTAATTAAGCTTGAAATTTCTTCATGATCTGTAGGAAAACTACTCAAGTGCCTGAAAATTAGGCAAGCCGACAGGAATCGTGTTCTATGGAAGCGCCGCCACTGCTATACAGTATGTTTCTTTTTATTGTCGATTATTGGAACTAAAATAATTGTTGTAAAAAAAAAATGTATTGTCTATTTAATAAAATATCTGGGTGCCTATGTGGGATTAAAAGGTTTTGTCCAAAGGCCAAGGTCACGTTATATAACGTTGTCTTACACTTCAGAGCGTTCTGAATCTAACGTGATAACCGCTTTACGTGGCTCTTACACTGATTGTCTTAAAAACAATGGAATAGGCATTTTAAATTTCGAATCGGACACGCGCATATGAGAATTAGTTGGCTGGTCGAAGGTTTTCATAGATGGCGCCAGCGTAGCTTGTACCTGTCACTGTCAGTCCTACCAACAGTGTCAAATTGTTGTTCTATTATTTTATTTTCTGTCAGATATTAAATATCAATTAAAACTAAAGTAGTATTTTTAATTAAAGACACTAATCTGACAGCTGCAATACATTGTAAACTTTGTATGGCAAGGGCTATCTGATGATTACTGTTTTGAAAATGACTAGTTTAGTGACAGGTACAGTCGCCATCAAATATATCGGAGCGGCCAAGGTGGTCACAAATATCCGAACAACGCCTATATTGTCAAGGCGATAAAGTCCATGTTCAAATATTTTTGAGTACCTTGGCAGCTCCGATATATTTGATGGCGACTACATTTATAATTAAATATACCGATATAAATATGATTATAATTGCGTGTCTGTCCATTGATTGTTAATTTCATTAGACCAATAGATAAATATAAAGTATGTTTTTCAAAATCGCCATGACCCAAAAAGCATAGCTTTTCAAATTGTACTATAGGCTGTATAGTCTAGTTCTTTATTTTATAATCTCGACGGCTTGTGTCGAACTGTCTTGGTCTCGTATTTTAAAAATTGTTTTCTTAACTGACAACCGTATACAGTTCTTTAAATTAATTGTCATATCAATATGTTACAGAAAACAATAGTTTTGCTACTAGCAGAATTATGTATCAATTTTATTTTTAAGAATGAGTTGACGTGACAACTATAGTCAAGTACAATCGGCATCAAATATATCGAAGCGGCCAAGGTACTCAAAAATATCTGAATATGGACTTTATCGCCTTGACAATAGAGGCGTTGTTAACATATTTGTGACCACGTTACCACTCCGATATATCTGATGGCGACTGCGATGCACACCGACCGACCAAATTCTGAAACTTTTACATCCTCTCAGCTGTTCGCGATCATTTAAATATGAAATCTAAATAGTGTAGAAAAGATTCAAATAGGGTATTTTCCAGTAGATAAACTTAATTATTTTGTTGCATTCATAAAATCAAAATTTCAAAAATACACGAGAAAATCCAGGTGTAACAAGTGTTAAATGATTTTATAATGGTTAAAACTTTTATAAAGGAGATGTATTGATCATATAGTATTGTGACGTCACAATATTAGTCTCCCGTATAAACTCCATATAACAAATCGTTTTGACGTTTCATAAAGAGTAGCTGATTTGACTTCATAGAAAAGTAGCCTATTCCTTTGGCTCTGGTTTGGTGTTTCCTAAATAACAATGTGTATCGGTAAAAGGCAGTCCAATTCAACCCCAAAAATGTGTACGCGTTTCAGTGGCGGCAGGTCAAAACTTTTCTTAGGCAAGCTTAGTTAATTTGGCTTAAAATTTCTTCACGAGTTGTAGAAAAACTGCTCAAGTGCCTGAAAATTAGGCAAGCCTACAGGAATCGTGTTTTATGGATGCGCCGCCACTGACGCGTTTGCAATTTACTCCATTGTAATAAGTTTCATAATTGTACAATTGTGTTGTCATTAAGACTAGTCCCTGTTCTTCATATTGACATTTGTGTTGTTAGAATGAGACGAAGGGGTAAGATACGAGGCGGAGACGTTTGACAGATCGCAGGGCATGTGTAAATCGTGGATGGACGTCCTTGTAACTAGGTTAGTGTAGTGTAAAGACTTAAGGGCGACTGGTTAATAAATGGTTGCCGTGAAACAATGTTTTATTTGACACCCTGTCCTTTGCAGAAGAAGAAGAATTTCATCCTAGCGCGAATGCAGATGCCAGGGCAGATGCCCCGGTTGTGGCCACTGTGCCGGTTTTGGCCATTTTCGAATTTATCAAGGTATAGACAAATTTATAAGTCTTTGGTTTATGGTTAATATAAGAGTAAAAAATGGCAGTACAGATGGCACTGTCATCTGCCATGTATAAGTAGTCATTCAGCTGGCAGGGGCCATGAAAAAAAGTGGCCAAAACTGGCTCCTGGACCCGTTTCTGATATTTCATTAAAGAAAAAAACTAGATCTAATGGCAGAATCTTAACAGCGGAGATTCATATAAATAAAGTAATATATTTTCACTGACTTAGTACAAAAAAAGTATCATAATTCCTTATTGACACAAAATGACGGGCGTCTGAATAGACAAACTCTCCTTAAAGTGGCCAAAACCGGGACATCTGCCCCCTATATGTCAAATCTCAAAAAAAGGACCATCGTACGCAGCGCCATCTAGAACTTTTTGAACCACCCTGTCAAATCAAACATGAAACAAAGCGCCATCTATAATGATTCACCCGCCTTCCCCATTACTGTGGATGACGCAGGGCTCGGAAACTGGAATTTGCTCCATAGTCCAAACCGTTTTTTTTTCGTTCTTTCGTTACTGTTTCATATTTAATCGACAAATCCTATAATATGAAGTGAAAACCTAACTATTGGGTTTTACACATAAACCATAAAATTATTAAATATATTGGGTTATTTCGGGGATCTTTGCTTTAACCGGTTACGAGCCCTGAGGGCCTACCACGAAGTTCGAAAATCGACAAAACGATGGTCCCGTCTCTATCGCTCTTGCATATACGAAAGAGAGTGATGGAAATATTCGATTCGATGAACGAAGTGCTTCGCGGTTATAGGCCTGAGACGGCGAGCACAGTTTCCTGCGTTTACACAATCGCATTAGGCCCGCACACGGCGCCGTAGCGTAAGCGTATTGTAATACGCGTGTATAACGAGAGCGGTACGAGCACATCTCACTATACGCTTACTCTATGACACCGTGTGCAAAGGGCCTTAGCTACACTCACGAGTGTGTAAATACGGATAATGTATTTTTTCTAGGTGACGTTCAAACTGCCCACCAGAGACAGATGGGAAGTTTTTTCATGTGAACCATATCCATTTTTCATTGCCATACTCTCAACCGAAGCGGGCACAGATGGGAACACGCCGACGAATCCAGATTTCCGGAGTTACGGAACATTATGTTATTACGCCGCAGCGTTGTGCGCATGTGTTCAATTGTTACAATTAGGGGAGAGCGGGGTTGAAAGTGACGCGGGTAGATTGTGCTGACCTTAATAGCAGGCAGGTTGTTCCCAAGAACAGCTCACCCCGATCGACACACGTACCTACAAACTTTTGTCGAATTCTCATTAAATACGATGCGTAACTACTAAAATAGGAATAAAAGAGGTAAAATATTTAAAACAAAAGCTAAAGGAGTAGAAACCAATGAAAACTGTGACTAGAAAATTTTACCATAGACAGTTATGCTCACTGTCTATGGTAAATTTACAATTTGTCCCACTGGTGGCATAACTTGCCCCAAAGAGGTGCTAAAAGTTCCGCTCTAAAATTAGTCGAATAAATGCTTGTATAAAAAACTATTGAGATTATCGTTGAAATTACTGCGTTGTTTCAAAGAAAAATAAACATTCTTATGATATTTTCACATAATTAAATTGAAATTCATTTTTTTATGGCAAAATATGATATTTGAAAATCGGTACGTCCAACCCCACTCTTCCCTATACAATTGATCGAGATTTCCTGACCACAACGGCTTTAACAGAGTACCCCATCTGCAAACAAGGGATATGAGTGGAGAGGATCTATCATCGCGTCAGAGATTCAAACCTGTGACTAGTAAAAAGGGGTTGGGCCGTTTGGCACAACGAAAAAGAGTACACGTGACTCACATTTTATAAAACTTGAGCCGTTTTTCGCTGACTTACGCCCCTTTTCACTTGTTACAGAAACAACATAGGTACAGGTACAGTCGCCATCAAATATATCGGAGCGGCCAGGGTACTCAAAAATATCCGAACATGCACTTTATCGCGTTGACAATAGAGGCGTTGTTCAGATATACGTGTCCCTGGCCGCTCCGATATATCTGATGGCGTATGTACATGACTTCATTTTACTGTCATTCGCACTACTGTGGCCGCGTTACATGTTTTTATTGACATACCTATATCTGCTACGCGAACTTGGTCGTACGATCCGTTCGTGTAAGCAAATTTTCTTAAAAATTACGTCTATATCGTGCCTCTAATATACGTATTAGTGTAAACCGACAAATATAGAGACCATTATATACCGTGACAAAATCGGGAGAATTTCGGAATACTAGGCTCTCTATCAAGCTAAATTTGAGACCTATCCACCTAATTGCCCAAATTTTTATCGCTCGCTTATACAAAAGAGCTCGAAATACTTGGATGTGATAGACCTCAGCTGCAGCAGCCATCTTGAAAAACACGATACCCTCATTGGAGAAGCTTTCGCAACCTCAAAGTCCTGAGCAGTAAGGTATGACTTTAAGTATAGGAACAATGCTATTACTGCTCTGGCTATGTGCGCTCACTGCAGCCACATCAAACTGCAGTTTCTGCATACGCGGGCGATGTTACTCTGAATCTAATTTCAAACCCAGCAATTTCATGCTCTATTACGCTGTCATCGACCACAAATACAACATCATGTACTACATTAGCCACCGTGACAATTATTTAAACGCGATTGAATTGGATAACAATATGAAAACCTTTAAAAAACGTTTCTCGAACGTAGAAAACAGGCAGATCTTTTTAACCGTCGACCAGAACACTGGAGAAGTTTATTACTACAATTTTTTCGCTAAAGACAGTAACTCCTTCATTTTCAAGTATGATCCAAGCACTAAAAGCACGTCCAAAATTACGGATATAAAATTTGATAGTTGTCGAAAACCTACTACCTACAATAAGTTTCTGTAATGGAACAGTCTATGGAATCAATGGAAAATATCCACTATCTTATATTAAAGACGGATATATCGAAGATGTTCCTGGTTTCAGAAATGTTAATCAAATTATGGATTTTACATGCGATAAATCCGCCAATATGTATATTCAAACTCGCTCGGAAATCTACAGAATAGTGGCAAATGCTATCAAGGCAAATATAAGTTTTGATGACGGCAGTGAATACAGAATCCCTGCATTAGGTGCTGATGGAAATGTATATTTACTTTCGGACGACCCTGATTCGCGTCGTATATACTATATTAACGACAAAACTAAAGAGATCGAAGAAGTCGGTGCATACGAGCGATCTTTGAACATTAGAGACTGGAAGTTCGATAAACACGGTAATATATTCATTGATGATTTTGATCCAGATTTGGAACCCGTGAAGTACTTTAAACCTAATGATATTCGGTGTAAAGTTCTTAGAAAACCCTCGTTTGTGGTTAAAATAGTAACACATGTGCCAGATGATATATAACATAACGACAAGTGTAGAGCCGCTTCAAGAAAAATGTGGAAGTCTATATCAGACGGTACAGTTTGGCAGCCGGTGATTACGTCCTTATTGCTGGAATACAATATTTCATCTGTACAAAGTACGACGTAAGTGCATGCCGCCAAATGGTACCTTTTTATGTCACTACACACAGAAAGTGGCCAGAAGCCAAACTAAGGGAATCACTGCTACTCGGGATAAATACAGTCATTAGACAATAATGCAATTACCAAACATGATAATAAGTGAATATTACAACGAGTGCAAATGAGACACCGCCCGCTACTTGGATGCCCTGTTTCAGACCGTTTTCTCTAGTATTTCTCTAAAAAATTACAAAAAGTGTATCAGGACTATCACTATATGTATAATTTCGTTAACCGATTCTGTGCGGATGACACGCCAGGCGTGTCATCAATGTTTTTAACGTGTGGCGTAACGGCGTAAGACACGCCTGGCGTGTCATGAAATAATTGTTCGCCGCCACAGCCAAAAGTGTTCGAAAATGGAACACGCACCGAATCGGTTAAGTCCAATGTCTAATATTAAAAATAAAACCACAGATAATAAATCACAATTTATTTTTTCCTACGACCACCCTGCTTCGGCGCTTGAGGTTTCCCGAACGCTTTGCCCTTCTGCGTATTTTTCCCTTTAGCCCCTTTTCCCACAGGCTTGCCTTTGCCCTTAGGGCCTACCGGCTTGCCTTTGCCTTTAGGGCCTACCGGCATGCCTTTCTGCGCCCTGTTAGCGTCGTAGCGTAAGCGTTTAGTTGCTGCTCTGGAGGTGTCGGTGAGGTCGTTTGCAAAGTTAGATTGTTTGCGTTTAGTTTTCTGCTTGTGGGCGCGCGGACGATCGTCGTTGTCTTCGACGGCGCGGATTCGGTTTTGCTTCTTATTGCGTTTGGCCATGCGGGACTGCAGTAGCGCCACCTGGTTATCGAGGTAAGGAGATAAAATACAGTGTGCTTAGGTACAGTGGGCCAAGAAAGTGATCTACCAGTTTTGACAAAAGTTTCTGCGAGATCTAACGATCGCTAAGGTTGACTTTTCTAACGGAGTTTAAAACATGCACGACCTAGTGACCACCATTGTAACAGCTGATCCACAGCTGACCCACATCTGATCCACAGTTGATATACACATGATACTACTTTCCATCTGTATCCTACCAACCTTGACATTCCATTTACAATGACTAACATATCGTTCAATTTTTCTTGTTAGACGCTTGTGTATCTTCTTCCATATGGCGTATGCAAGAATGACGCATACTATAACCAACACAGCTGTAGTTACATATGTTGTAACTGTGTTGCTGTCTACTAGCTTAGCGCTGGCGTTGTTGGAAGCTCCGTTCTGTGCAATAATCACCTCTTCTTTTTTGTCGTCTTTGGTGCACTGACTTCCCATATCTTCGTTAGGCTAGCTGGTCCTTGCTGACTCTGGCTGGCGCAGTGGAGCTGGCTAGCGGAGTGGAGCTGGCTGGCGCAGTGGAGCTGGCTAGTGGAGTGGAGCTGGCTGGCGCAGTGAAGCTGGATGGCGCAGTGGAGCTGGCTGGCGGCTAGACCGAGGCTGCCTCGAGCAGCCCGACTGGCAAGGTTGCCATGTAGGGTACTGCCTCGAGCAGCCCATCCTGGCAGGATCGCCATGAAGTGTACGGCGTTCAGGGGTGATAATAACAACTCAAGAGTCGAGGAACAACTGTTTATTCATTGAGAAAATACTCAGTTTATATACTAATACACATATGGTAATATACATATGGTTTGATGGATTGAACGATATGTTAGTCATTGTAAATGGAATGTCAAGGTTGGTAGGATACAGATGGAAAGTAGTATCATGTGTATATCAACTGTGGATCAGATGTGGATCAGCTGTCGATCAGCTGTTACAATGGTGGTCACTACTCACTACATGTTGTCTCATGACGTTCAAACGAACCTCAACCGTAGGGTGGTAGACTACATTTTTGGCGGACTGTACAATCGCCATCAAATATATCGGAGCGGCCAAGGTACCCAAAAATATCTGAACATGCACTTGACAACAGAGGCGTGTTCAGATATTTGTGACCACCTTGGCCGCTCCGATATATCTGATGACGACTGTACGTAAGTAGAGTAAAAATACCCGTATCTTATACAGTCTTCTAGACAGGTATAACTCAAATTATAATATATTTTGATTAATAATCATACCTTTTCCATCTCTCTCTGCACCCGTTCCTCGGCGGAGTCCTTGGGCTTCGGTTTCCCCTTGTCCTTGTCCTTCCCCTTCCCCGCGTCCCTCCTCCCCCGCTTCCGCCCTGACTCGTAATCCGACTCATCGTCTGAGTCACGCTTGCGTTTCTTCGCTTTGCTCTTCTGTTTATCTGTAAAACAAATACAAATCGTTTGATAGTGCACTTTCCAGTAGATAAACTTACTCGTAATTGTTTCGTTGCATTCATAAAATCAAAATTTCAAAACTACACGGGAAAATCCAGGTGTAACATGTGTTTGCGCTTTAAATGATTTTATAATGGTTAAAACTTATATAAAGGAAATGTATTTATCATATAGTATTGTGACGTCACAATATTAGTCTCCCGTATAAACTTTATATACCAAATCGATTTGACGTTTCCTAAAGAGTAGCTGATTTGACTTCATAGGAAAGTAGCCCTATTACCACCTCGAACTGAGAACTCGCGGTTTCCTTGCAAACGAGATGACCAATATAACAAGACCCTTCAGATTTTTTTGCGCCTTCTAGCTCCATGGCCCCTTGATCGATCCTGCTTATATACGAACTCTCAAATTTTATGTATCTCAGCTATAACCTCAACAAATTGCATAAAGATCAAGATAACGTTACTAAAGTTATCGTGGAACAAACTCTCAAAATCAAAAAGCCGTCGAAATGCCGAGACGTCCCAGTAGCCAGAAGTTGTTTGTAAGAACTCGCTTCGCTCACGCTCCGCTCGTTCATAACGGCAAAATAAAAGGATTGTTGGAGTGGAAAATGTGTTCTTCAAAAAAAGAGTTAAGAGGTGTCTAACGCGCATGTGACACCTCTGGAGCTGGCGGCGTTCATAGGCTTAATTAACTGCTTACCATTCGGCGAGCAGCATATTTAGGTCCCACCATCATGGTATTAAAGAGCATTAAACTTTTGTTTTATAAAGGCTCGCCAACGCGCATGTGACACATCTGAAGTTGCAAGCGTCCATGAGCTACGGTAGCTGCTTACCATCAGGCGGGCTGTATGCTTGCTTGCCACCGTCATGGTATTAAAAAAAGCATTCTTTTTTACACAGTTTTATTTAGCTTGTCCCCGTATATTCGTTTATCTGTTTATGTCATTATACGCATCAAATCTTGTAAGTTAAATTTCAACCACTTCCCGGTGTCTGATTGAGCTGAAATTTGGTATACTTCCGTAGTTTACATGACAATGCTACTAGGTACAGTCAGTAATAAAACTGTGTACCAAAAAAATGGGAGTTACTTGTTTACCTTTCCCCTGATGCGCCGTGAGCGCGAGCCTCTCCTTCTCTTCTCTCTTCTCCTTGGGGGTCTGGAACCACTCGTGCTGCCGAGTCGGCTCGGGGGCCTCCTTCTTCAGCGACCCCTCGAGCTTGGAGGTCTGCTTCTCCATCTTGTTCAGCTGGCGCTCGGCGTATTCCTCGTCCAAGATGGCGGCTGGTGAAAAATACATAATTAATTAATCATAATGTTCTGTTACGGATGTAACAGGAAAACAAGAAACATACAGGGTGTCACTAAAATACTGGTGTAGTATATGGCCTAATTTGTTAATTAGGCATAAAAAGAAGTTACTGTTAATATGTTTATTAACAGTAACTTCACGTTACTGTCTACAACATAATGTGACACACATAGTTGAATAATATAGCATGTAAGCAATAATAATCTATAAATAAGGTATGTTTAGTTTTGTTAACTCTCTTATACACTCGTTTCCGAGAATACAACACATCTTCGGTAATGACTGGTTTTACTTAACTACTCCATTTCAACCCTCCGACTATCATCATATCTCATGGCGATCCTGGCAGGGTCGCCATGAAGCATGAGGACCTTACTCTCCATACTGGCCCTCACCCTCTGAAGCTCCACATGCTTCATGGCGACCTTGCCAGGATAGCAGCGTAAGGTCCTCGTGCTTCACTGGTGCACCGTTTAAGGGCATATCGTATTGCGAGTAAGAAAAAGTAGGAGAACAAATGTTTGGACGCGAATTTTTTTTGTATGGCCGGCTAACCTTTCATACAATAGAACATTACACAACTAGGGTGGTAAAACAAAGAAAGGCCGAGGTCGCAGAAGTTGAATATGCGATTGAGGGCTTTCTTTATTACCTCCCGTGTTGTGTACATCGTTTTATATCTACACTTGGCCACTTTATGCCCAGGTGTGGCATAAAAGCAATTATTTTTTTGCGACGATTTTTTTTTCTTTCGTCTTCATAATAAGAACACGATACCAATTATGTCCTTAAAAGGACACCAGTATTTTTGTTACACCTTGTATAAACAGAAAGGAGACCTAGAAATTTATTTTCAAATAATCAGTATAATGCATTGGGGTGCCTTTTACTTGATGACGATCTCAGGCGGGACTTGACGGGTCGCTTGGCGCGCTACACTCACCGATCTCCGGCTCCAGCCGCGTCAGCCTCTCCCTATACTTGGCGAAGATCTCGGACGGGACCTGGCGGGACTTGACGGGCCGCTTGGCGCGCTACACTCACCGATCTCAGGCTCCAGCCGCGTGAGTCTCTCCCTATACTTGGCGACGATCTCGGGCGGGACCTGGCGGGACTTGACGGGCCGCTTGGCGCGCTACACTCACCAATCTCTGGTTCTAGCCGCGTCAGCCTCTCCCTATACTTGGCGACGATCTCGGGCGGGACCTGGCGGGACTTGACGGGCCGCTTGGCGCGCTACACTCACCAATCTCTGGTTCTAGCCGCGTCAGCCTCTCCCTATACTTGGCGACGATCTCGGGTGGGACCTGGCGGGACTTGACGGGCCGCTTGGCGCGCTACACTCACCAATCTCTGGTTCTAGCCGCGTCAGCCTCTCCCTATACTTGGCGACGATCTCGGGTGGGACCTGGCGGGACTTGACGGGCCGCTTGGCGCGCTACACTCACCAATCTCTGGTTCTAGCCGCGTCAGCCTCTCCCTATACTTGGCAACGATCTCGGGTGGGACCTGGCGGGACTTGACGGGCCGCTTGGCGCGCTTCACTATGAGCTTGACGAGTTGGCGCTCCGCTTCGCCCGCAAGCGAGACTGAGACGCCGGCGCGGCCAGCACGAGCCGTTCTGCCAACCTGAAATGAGAAACTCATGGTGGAATCATGGAGAAACTAATTTAGAGTCCGTATAAGATTAACTCTGCATGCAAAGTGCTACTTTATTGTCAATGATAATATTGATAAGTATGGGTTTCTTCAATAAACTGGCCTAGGGCGAGTCGGGGCAGGCCCCAAAAGTTACTATCTAATAACGTCATTTTTCTCTAATTCAAAATGAGATACAGTCTACTACTCTTTCGCTACCACGTCTTGTAACTATAGTCTGTATTTTTAGGTATTTAAATAAAGGTAAACAAAATCTACCCTCCAATGGCTCCTTAAGCCAGTTGAGGGTAGATGAAAACATTACATGATCAAATAATGTAGGTTAAAGTCAGGTCGTTCGTTCAGTGACAGATCTAGGCGCTTTTGTACAATACTCTTTTTGGTTGGTTAACCAATAAATGTTATATTATAACTACCCGAGAATGTACAAATTGTTTGTTTACTTTTATTTAAATACCTAAAGATACAGACTATAGAACGTCGACCAGTTCTTCTTTGAACGGCTTCAAGGAAGGCAGGATGTACAACTCTAACACCGCTATCTATAACATGGTTCAGTACTCACCCTATGTATGTAATGCTCCAGAGTCGCTGGTAGCGTGAAGTTGAGAACGGTCTTCACGCCGGGTATATCTAACCCTCTCGCTGCCACGTCAGTCGCGACTAGAACGTCGACCTGTTCGTCTTTGAACCGCCCCAGAGGTTCAGTACTCACCCTATGTATGTAATGCTCCAGAGTCGCTGGTAGCGTGAAGTTGAGAACGGTCTTCACGCCGGGTATATCTAACCCTCTCGCTGCCACGTCAGTCGCGACTAGAACGTCGACCAGTTCGTCTTTGAACCGCCCCAGAGGTTCAGTACTCACCCTATGTATGTAATGCTCCAGAGTCGCTGGTAGCGTGAAGTTGAGGACGGTCTTCACGCCGGGTATATCTAACCCTCTCGCTGCTACGTCAGTCGCGACTAGAACGTCGACCTGTTCGTCTTTGAAACGTTTTAGGGAGTCGAGACGTTGAGGCTGGTTGAGTGCGCCGTGGAGTTCTGCCACCTACAAAAAATCTAGGTTTAGAGCATTTCTTGAAAACTAAATTATTTTTAATTGGTGTCTTTTGCAACTTTTATGTTAATTCTGTTTAGGGTCACGAGTTGTACTCGTAGGTCTCCCAAAATGTATGGACATTTGAGTATTTACTAGGGAATGCAAAGCGGTTATTTTTTGTATGAAAATAACCGGCTTTTCGGTTAATAACCGGTTATTTTCATACAAAAAATAACCGGTTTGCATTCCCTAGTATTTACAAACTTTTATTTAGTGTCACCTGTCCCGTTGTCTGTAATCAAATCTTGCAAGTTAAATTTGACCCACTTCCCGGTTTCCGATTGAGATGAAATTTTGCACACATGTTTATATCGCATGATGATGCAATATTTTGAAGAAGTGGTGTAGGCTGAGTGACAGTAAGCTGATCTGATGGTGGAGCTGGAAGATGGCCATGGGAACTCATCAACAACTAAACATTATCTTGTCGTGTTTGGGTTCGTTGCATTCGTCTTGGTGAGCAGTTAGGGATTGTATAAAGTAAAGTACAGTTAGCAACAAAAGCTATTCACAAAAAACTTTTTTTTTTTTATAATACTTGTATTACAGTACCTCGGGTGCTTTGCTCTTGGAAAAGCGGAGTAGCCTAAGCAAAATCGGTTCTTTTTTTAATCTCTTTAATAAACTATAAACTCCATACCTTGACTCCAAGTAGTCCCAAAGCGACATGTAGACGATGTGCCTGCTTCTTCGTCTGCACGAACACGACGGCTCGGTCGCGGAACGTGCGGCACACCAGCGCGCATAGCAACGCTTCGCGATCCGCCTCGCGCCCCGCACGGATTCTAGAACAATAGGCTAGATGAATTTTTTTCATGCGTGGTATCATTCGATTCGTTTTGTTGTGAGGATCAAATGTCTATATGGGGCCAATTGCCTTAAATCAACATAAAAGACAGAAAAGAGACTTAAAGTCTGTGATTTGCTTTTGTTTCTCAAAACGCTCCTAACAAAATGATATAAAGCCGTGACGTCATGGCTTCATAGTTGCCCTGTTTAAAGTATGGAAAAATTATGAAATTGCTATTTTTACAGTGAAATATTGCGTTTATGTATATGGTTGCCATACAATTTATTTCACAGTAAAATGTTAGAAATCGAATGGTATCATTGGTTTTTTTAAATTTTGTACTTTCAAAATTCGAAAAAAATTGAAATTTTGAAGCCTTTGCACCATTTCAATAGATTTTTTTAATGTTTACTTTATTTGTATATTTTGATCATTTTGCATCCTAGCAACTAAATTTCATTGCCTAATTCAAAATGTGTCATCATCCCTATTATATAAATATTGGGAGAGCAATCTAATTGGTTAGATGGAAGAGATCCCTTTTAGGAATTAGCTCGCCTTTGTGCATATCTTTTTAATGTTATACTTGTTTATGTGCAATAAAGTGATACAATGTATGTATCGGTCGGAAGCGACTTGCATCCAGCGTCTACTTATGGAGGTCTAAAGGGGAGGCCTATGTTCAGCAGTGGACGTCTTATGGCTGAGATGATGATGATGATGATACATTACATACACTGAGTGAGCACGCCAGCTCAAATGAGCGTCAGGGGACCAACTATAGTTACAGGTATTTCAAAGTCAGTTTACAATTGATAAGTAGATGTTTCTGATTTTCTACCTAATTGTTGTATTCTTATGGTAAGGTAACATTACAAGCATCACACCATTTGGTGCCGTATTTTGAATATTATCTTATGAACCGACTTCAAGATTTCGAAGGAGTTCTCTGTCAGGAACTTTGCAATTTGTTTTTCACCTCAGCAGTTCGAACAAGCCTACTTTCCTCACTCCCTGGAGTGACGAAAGCGCGACTTTCATCACTCCAGAGAGTGACGAAAGTTACGACTTTCCTCACTCCAGGGAGTGAAATTTTGTTTCTAGAAGCTTTTCGTCATAATGATGATGCCTTTCATTCAGGAATGTAAATAAATGTGTTTTTTTAACTTTAATATGTTCTCACTACTGAGTTGAAAAGTTGTATGTGTCACAAGAGAGGAAAGTTTTTTTACATCTCGTGTTCTTGAGATCCCTCGCTACGCTCAAGATTCAAACTTAGAATCATTCGCTTCGCTCGTGATTCAATTATAAAATCTTTCGCTTGCTCGGGACTCAAAATCAACACTTTGCGAGTGTTTTTGTTATTTCTAAAATGAATACAAATTAATCATAGTTTAATGAAATAGGCTGTAGTCAAAGTTAGGGGTGCTCATTTTTTATCTTAGGTATTCACATATATGCTTATAAACATGAATTGTATGACCAAATGCTGTCATAAGTATAATAAATAGTGTGTGCAATTGGAATTCTGAAGACTAAAGCTGAAGGCCAATAACCCCTTTACTAAGAAAAATTTCACAAGCCGCCACTGAGTGTTAATGAAATTGGATAGATGAACGTGTTGTTTTGCTACATCTTACATTCTAATGACACAGTGTGCGGATATGTATGTAAAGTAGATCCGTGCGGTTTTCACTGATGTCTGATCCAGGTTGAAAGCAGCGTGTGCAGTGTCCTGTTTTTGTGGTTTTTAATCACAACAACCTCCTTCACTTCAAAGTAAATAAATTTAATGGCTACTGTCTCTGTCTGCTGTAATTAACTTGAACTACATTGAGCCGGAGTTAATTATTGGATCACCCAACTGGTAAAAAATTAAATTAAAAATGCATTATTTGTTGCACAAAAATAGACACAAAAAAAAGAGTGGTAATATACACTAGAAGTAAACAGAAAAACAATACTCAAGAAGGGAAAGGAAAAAAAACACATCAAACAATCAACTTAAGAACTAAGTTCGCGACAATAGGCTCGGAGCTCAGCATTTGCCGCGAGCTTGGTCGGCTACACAGTGCTGTTTTTCTTGACTTATATAAAATGAAAATTTAATAGCTGGCTATAGGGGAAACATCGCATTCACAGCTTGCACTTAGTTTTTATTAGTAGTTTCTTTTTGTCTCTGACGTTCATAAGTGCATTGTAATGTGCCTAAATTGAATAATTTTAAACAAAAAAGAACCGCCTTCACTTAGGATCCGCTATTCCAAAAGGAAGTGGCCGAGTTGTTGTAAAAAATAGTGAAATCACTATAGGCGTGCCAATAATAGTTGAAGAGTTCCCTCGATTTCCAAGATCCCATCATCAGACCCCAACTTGGTGACAATGGGACCGTCTAGGGGATATACCCGTTCGATAATAAAAATTAATTGAAAATCGGTTCACGATTCACGGAGATATCGAGTAACATACATACAAAAAAAGAAAAAAATGTCTCGATCAACACCTCGAGAGACTTTCGCTAGGTGGCTGGATCAAGGGTCAGATGCAGAAGGCGGTGGTCATGGATACGGCGCGAATAGTCCGCCGGTTCCTCTCACTGCGGCCCTAACCACCGGCAGCCTGGGCCCTGCCATACATACCCTCTAGGATAGGTTTTTTATAATGTTTTTATTGTTTTTTTTGTGTTTTTGATGTATTTTTGTATTTTACTTTTATAAAAATATTGTAAAAAACCTATCACTAAGACCAAAAATAAATAAAGAACATTATAATGATAAAAAAACAGTCGAATTGAGAACCTCCTCCTTTTTTGAAGTTGGTTAATAATAAATATCTTTTATCTTTTTTATTACATGCCACCTAATACCTAAAAGGAGGGCCACGTTTTTTCGAAAGTATATAGAGGTATTACCCGAGCGAGGAAGGACGGACGGAATCCCGGGACTTTCAAAAGCCGGGATTTCAGGATCCCGGGATATTCGGGCCTTTAAAAATCCAGGATTCCGGAAATGCTTCAAGGGGCTTCCGGGATTTTAGACAGCTGGGGTCTTGAAATGCGGGCCGACGGGATTTAAAAGTCAAGGGAGTCCGGAGTTTTGATATCCTTGATTAGGAGACTTAAAATACGGGATTTCGGGGGTGCGTCAAAGATCACATAAAATTTGTACTTCGATTATTGGAAGTCGGAAATTGTTGTTCATAATTTTTTTTATCATAATGATCATTTCTTATAAGTATTTTTTGTTCATAACTATCGTTACTCCGAATTATTTAAGTTTATAATGTAAATCAATATAAATATCTATTATACTAATATTACTTTCCAGAGTCACCGTAGGTACGACGACGAGCGAAGCGAGGAGGAGTGTTAGGTATCTTGCGATCACAACACAACACAATTTCGGTTAGGTTAGGTCAGGTTAGTTTGTCATCCTGCCCGAAGGGCATAACTATCCAGAATAGAAGCCCCCGCGAAGCGGGGGCTTCGTCGACCCTGTCACAGAAATGACTACTATCAACAAAAAACGTAGGAAATTATATTATGTCTCAAAAAATTCGGACAGCAAACAATTATTAACACTGTCGTTATATGAAAAAATATTATAACCATTAAAATTATGACAATTTTTTTTATGACGAATGATGATTCTGATCACAAAACGGTATTACTGAAAAAAATATGTAATTTTATGTGAGCCAATATGGACCCGATTTCGGGAATGTGGGAAACCGGGATTTTAGGGTACTGGGAGTCCCGGTATAAGGGATTCCGAGATTTTGAGACATAAGGAATTATGAATTCCAAAAAAATCTGGATGGGGTCCGTGACATTATAAAGCCGGGATATAAGGCCGTATAATGCCGGACGCCGGAATTTTAGGGTTTTAGGAATCTGGAACTTTAGGGATGCAGGATTCCGAGATTTTTAATAGACTAGATTCCGAAAATGTGTCTCTCAAAAATTTTTAAGTTCCTGTCCCAGGAGTCCAGGATTTTATAAATCTGGGAATCACTAAACCCCGAATTATGGAAATAGTGAAACCGTGATTTTGGATTGCTGTGCGTGTGCACCCGAACCCGGACATAAGGGCATGCGGAATTCCGGAACTTTAGGAGGCCGGGATTCTGAAAATGCGGCTTGCTGGAGTGGTCCCAGCGGTCCAGGATTCCGCAACTTAAAAACATCGTAATTTCGGAACTGCGCGAGGCCGGCATTTTAAGATATTATAAACCAGGGATTCCGGGAATTGAAACAATCGGGATTTTAGGGTCCCGGGTGTGCCGGGACTTAGAAGTACAGGCTTACGGGACTTTAGAAATCCTAGGAATCCTGGATTGCGGGAAACCAGGTTGTTTTTACATATAATATTTTCATTATTTATTTTTTTACATACATAACATTTATTTTACCCGAGCGAAGCCGGGTTTTCATCTAGTTTATGTATGTTTACCGATTATTTAAATACGACTGGCTTTTTGCTTGGGTAGTACGGAACTTCGATAGCGCATTTCAGCTTGTAACAGCGCCATCTAGTAGAAGATTTGCTCACTACTGTCTTACCTGACGAACTCCTGGCGCAGATTAAACGCCACAGCCTTGTTGGAGTCCAGGAACAGTTTGACCGGCTTCTGCAGCGACACGGCGGCCAGGTCCTTGACCTCCTCGCTCATGGTGGCAGAGAACAGCATGGTCTGCCGCTTGATACTCAAGGATTACTTACCAGCGATTAGTTCATGCACTTCATCATATAAGAGATAGGCCATTGCTATAGTATCCGCAGAATTAAATGGCGACTGAGTGCATAATGCTGCATCCTCCTCTCTTGCAGTGGCCGGTCAAGTGTGAAAAAGAAGTTTTATGACCTCAGTCGCCACTTAATTCTGCGGATACTATAGGAAGAAAGACGGAAACGCTGCCTTTACACAATACCTTTGTGACGTTTAGTAATTAGTTCATTTGTATTTTTATACAATAACAAACCTCGACGGAACTTCGATAGCGCATTTCAACTTGTAACAGCGCCATCTAGTAGAAAATTTGCTCACTACTGTCTCACCTGACGAACTCCTGGCGCAGGTTAAACGCCACAGCCTTGTTGGAGTCCAGGAACAGCTTGACCGGCTTCTGCAGCGACACCGCAGCCAGGTCCTTGACCTCCTCGCTCATGGTGGCGGAGAACAGCATGGTCTGCCGCTTGGGGGAGCACTGCCGGATGATCTCCTTCATCTGCTCCGCGAAATACTCGTCCAGCATCCTGGGAACAACATGGGAAATGAAAACCCATTTATTAACACATTCCCTGCCAAGAACCCGCCTCGTGGGCTCTCGTAAACTTTGCTCAGACGCCGGACGGTTTGTGTTGTACGTAGTTATAGACGCCGGTTTCTGAAGTACACTGAAAAAAATAATCTGGCTCCACTGATTTTTCGTCTGGCAGTCAATGTGTTAACAGGTCACAAGATCAACTATGACTATTTGTCTAGAGTTTCAATAGTGTAGAGGATGTGTTCGCAATATGGTCTGTGAACCGAAAAATAGCTATAACTACGTTTTTGTATACTCATAGCGCGCTCAATCATGTACAGTCAGCAGCAGGTGTGATAAGCGGTTGAGGTGTTCTAAATGAGCTTGACACGACTTTATTGTCAAGAAAATAAGAGCGTGTGAACGTCATGTTGAACACCCTACCTTAGCTACTTCTGCTGCTGACTGTACAAGTTTTAAACCATACCTGACAGCCACATCCAGCACTAGAACCTGAACACTGGTACTTCACGTCCAGACCCACGGAGGCCCGAGGTTACAGTTCTGACCTTAGACAGTTGGGGGTCTGAAGAGCCACACGTTTTCTTAGTAAATAGTATAAAACCAGTTAAATCGTACCTGTCGGCCTCGTCCAGGACTAGCACCTCGATAGAATGCAGGCTGAAGGAGGGCGTGTTCCGGATGTGGTCTATGAGCCGGCCCGGGGTCGCTATGACCACGTCGGGACTCTTGCGCAGCACGCTCTCCTGGTTCACGTCCAGACCCACGGAGACCCGAGGTCACAGTTGTGACCTTAGACAGCTGGGGGTCTGAACAGCCGCATGTTTACTTAGTAAATATAGTAAAGAACCAGTTAAATCGTACCTGTCGGCCTCGTCCAGGACTAGCACCTCGATAGAATGCAGGCTGAAGGAGGGCGTGTTCCGGATGTGGTCTATGAGCCGGCCCGGGGTCGCTATGACCACGTCGGGACTCCTGCGCAGCACGCTCTCCTGGTACTTCACGTCCAGACCTCCCACGGAGAGACCCACGGTGACGGTTGTGAACTGGGACAGCTGGCGGGTTACCGCGTGGACCTGGAAAACATTAACGATTTATTTTCGTAAGCAGAAATATGTTAGAAAATAAGTTTTTATCAAAAATTTCATTTTTAGAGTTCCGTGCCTCAAAAGGAAAAAACGGAATGTTTGTAGGATCACTTTATTGTCCGTCTGTCTGTCTATATGTCAAGATCCTTTTTTCAGGAACGCGTGGTATCTAGTTGAAATGATCATCACATACTTATGAACTAGGGTCCCTCACAAAAAAATCAAGCTTCTTAGTTAACGCAATCCAAAAAAAATACGGCTATTTGAACCTTATTTTCTAACACTTCGTAGGGGTATCAAACCTGTAGGGAATTTCCTACAGACCTAGAAATCCTAGAATCATGACAAACCTAAAATCATGGCAAGGAAGGTTTTATAACAAAATTAAAGTAAAAAGTACGAAAATCGTAAGTTGTACAACATTAAAAAAACTTGTAAAACATGCGTACTTGGTTCATTTCATACCTGGGCGCCCAACTCCCTGTTGGGGACGAGTACTAGCACCCTGGTGACTTCGCCCGCCGACTGTCTTGTATAGCAGACGCTCCAGTATCGGCAGCATGTAGGCGGCTGTCTTGAGCTAGACTATCACACATGTAGGTACCTGGGCGCCCAACTCCCTGGTGGGGACGAGTACTAGCACCCTGGTGACTCGCCCGCCGACTGTCTTGTATAGCAGACGCTCCAGTATCGGCAGCATGTAGGCGGCTGTCTTGAGCTAGACTATCACATATGTAGGTACCTGGGCGCCCAACTCCCTGTTGGGGACGAGTACTAGCACCCTGGTGACTCGCCCGCCGACTGTCTTCTATAGTAGCCGCTCCAGTATCGGCAGCATGTAGGCGGCTGTCTCGAGCTAGACTATCACATATGTAGGTACCTGGGCGCCCAACTCCCTGGTGGGGACGAGTACTAGCACCCTGGTGACTCGCCCGCCGACTGTCTTGTATAGCAGACGCTCCAGTATCGGCAGCATGTAGGCGGCTGTCTTTCCTGTGCCCGTGGCCGCGCAGGCGCAAATATCCTTGCCTAGATGAAATACAAACAAAAACTGTAATAAAAAAAACACTACCTTTTCATAGCAGCTGCATTTTTGGTGGTTATTAGTATTTTTATATACTTTCAGAAAGAAATATTTAGTAAAGTGGACCTGCTGATCGTTTTCAACCAACATCAAAATTTCGAACAAGGAGGTTCTCAATTAGTTGGGATCTTGGTTTCTTTGATTTGAAAATTCCTTCCATTATCATCAGGCCTGATGATGGGATCCTGGAGAAATCAAGGGAACTCTTCAAATAGCACACCTGTAATTTTTGACTTCAGGAAAGGTGGAGCCTAAGTGAAGTCAGTTGTTTCTTTCAAATTATTGTTACCTAGTAAAGCTACAGGTATGGTAGCCGCCTGGATGGGAGTGGGGTGGACGTAGTTGAGCGCCCCAATAGCCTTGAGCAGCGGCCGGGAGAGGTTCATCATGTAGAAGGACGCCTGCTCGTCGTATGGCGGCGGTTCTTCGAAGAAATCTGAGTCGTATTCGACAACTGCGCCTTCGCCGTCAGCTTTTAGTTCCTGTTAAGGAATAAATAGGTTTTGAAGCATAAAATACAACTTTTTACAAATATTTGTGATCAAGAATTCGAGCCCACTTCATATTTAATGCGTAAATCATGCGGAAAACCGCGGATAAAAACGAATCGCGAACCAATGGTCGCTTTCATGGACGTCCACGGCACGATAAAACTCTATGGTTTTATTCATAAATCGTGTAGTCTAACTATAGTCTAAGATCCATTTATGAATGAAACCATTGAGTTCTACCATGGTGTTCCACGGCACGATAAAATATAAAAGCGACCAATGTGGAGGCAGTGATAAGATGAGTAGTAGAGTTCCTGCTTTCTTTGACACGTCTTTTTTTATTATTTTCTAATATTTCCTCGTGTTTAAAATGCATTACTCGGGTCCACACTGAACGAGCTGCCTCGCGAGGGAATTGGCGTACGAAGCAGCTCGGTTAGTGCAATATCTCGGCAGAGGCAATGGCACGAGCGGCCGAAATGCCTCGGCTGAGGCACACGGCTATTTACCCGCGAGGCAGCCTATTTGCTTAATGTCAGTGTCCCCAAATAATTTATAATACAAGTACCTGTTTCAACTTCTGTTTTTTGGTAAGTTTCTTGTCCTTGGTTTTGATTTCATCCTTCTTAAGTTCATCGTCGGATATTTCCAGTTCACCCACATCGCTGTCTAAAAATCATAACATAATTTAATTTTTACATATTATTTTGTTTTCGGAGTACAGTCATCTGCAATAATGTCTTGCACATAGAAGCGTGTACAGTTGCCATCATAGATATTGGAGCGGCCAGGGTACTCAAATATATCGGAACATGATGCACTTTATTGCCTTGGCAATAGAGGTGTTTGTCAGGCATTTGTGATCACCTTGGCCGATCCTCAGACTAGAGCAAACCTCGTAATTAAATGATGATGATGTTCATGACAAATAAGAATGTGTTTTGAGCCAATGGTAGTTTTTGAGGTAGGGCATTGCCCCATATGTTCCGCTAGCTATGACCGTGGTCTTAATAGTACTGTTGCATAAGTCACTATGAGCTGACAATACAGCAGTCTCCCACCTGTTTATATTATCTACATCAGCTGTCATCTGATGTCATCAAGTGTGGTTCATAATTTATCTGGTCATATTAATTAATTACAACCCAGTAAATTTTAGATACAAGCTGACAATACAGCAGTCTCCCACCTGTTTATATTATCTACATCAGCTGTCATCTGATGTCATCAAGTGTGGTTCATAATTTATCTGGTCATATTAATTAATTACAACCCAGTAAATTTTAGATACAAGCTGACAATACAGCAGTCTCCCATCTGTTTATATTATCTACATCAGCTGTCATCTGATGTCATCAAGTGTGGTTCATAATTTATCTGGTCATATTAATTAATTACAACCCAGTAAATTTTAGATACAAGCTGACAATACAGCAGTCTCCCACCTGTTTATATTATCTACATCAGCTGTCATCTGATGTCATCAAGTGTGGTTCATAATTTATCTAGTCATATTAATTAATTACAACCCAGTAAATTTTAGATACAACAGATACCTTTGTCCTCCTCATCCGTGTCTATGTCACCGGCTGACCCAGTCACCTTGGCCTGCGCTCGCCGCCTCTCGATCTTCTCGTCAATGGTACGCTTCACATTTCTGCGCACATACTTTTGTAAGTCGTCCCAGGTATTCTACAAAACATATAATTTTTCATATTACATTTATTCATTAAGAAATCATAAAATAAGTCAATGTAACATGGTTTTTGAAGTGGTTATGGTTTTAATTAGCTTTTAATTTAGTTTTTTTTAATACCACAACAGTGGCAAATAAGCATACGGCCGGCCTGATGGTAAGCAGTTACCGTAGCCTATGGACGCCTGCAACCCCAGGGGTTCACATCTATCAATGTTATTTAGTTGTATGGCATTAACACAAAAATAGACAATTAATTATATTAATAGCATTCAGGAGTGGTATTTTAAGGTCAAAATTCAGCTAAGGGTCCTGACACGAAATAATAGGCATTAAAAAATTGAGTTTTAAGTAGTAATGATGACTTACCTTATTGTATTCCTCTACAGAAGAAACAAACTGAAATTTCGGATTGAAGTCGGCTTTCTGCTTTACTTTTTGCTTTGATGGTTGATACTAGAAAAAAATAATAATATTAAAGCTTTTGTGGCAGAAATTACCTAAATGTGATCAAAGCAAAATAAATAAATAACACGGCATGTTCTACCTCAACTTCTATGTCCGATTCCTCTGAAAAATCTTCCACTTCTTCACCATCATTGATGGTTTTTATAAACCCTGGAAATCCAGCAACTTCCATCTTAATTTACAAATGGTTTTACTACTGTAGCAGTCAATATTTAGAAATCATTATAAAATATTCGATGTTATTTTACATTACACCTTTACTACTTTGAGGTTATCTATCAAACTCACATGTGATGTGACAGTTTAGACAGACTGTTTACGTTTTGAAATTATCCACTTATGAGCGTGATTAAAATAATCACAAGGATTTCGTAAATTATGTTAATTACCTGGGTCGCGTTTTATAAAGTTACAATTTACAATTTCGCTTTTTGCCTCTCTTTCTAGCACACATATTGGATAGAAAGAGAGGCAAACAGCGAAATTGTAAATTGTAACTTTATAAAACGCGACCCTGGTTTATTGTATATAAAACAAAAGGTAAATTATGGCATCAGGGTCGCGTTTTATAAAGTTACAATTTACAATTTCGCTGTTTGCCTCTCTTTCTAGCACACATATTGGATAGAAAGAGAGGCAAAAAGCGAAATTGTAAATTGTAACTTTATAAAACGCGACCCAGTGCGTGAAATGCTTTCAGATTTTCATCAATTCTCTTATCACACTTATATCGTTTTTGAACCGAATATTGCTGTCATTCGTCGGTCGGACGGGCGACGGCTGTCACTGTCAGTTCAGTTTCAGTCATCAGTCATCACGGGTGATGTGTGAGCAGCAAACAAATTGTAATAGAAATCGTTAATAATGGCAGATCAGCTACTAATTCACGATGATATTAAGCTGTAAGTTATAGAATGTATTTCTAAGTAAACTAATATAATGTTTATAGTGAATAAAAATATATTCGTAGGAATTTTATAAAATTGTTTCACATCTGTCACACTTATCTTGTTTTCATTGATACCATATTAAATAATGTCTTTTTCTTCGTAAATATACTTTGTTTACTTTAATTAAGGATTTATCTTAACATTTAGAATATATTTTTCGTGTAAGCTTTCCTAAAATACCTTTAATTGAGTGTCGTAATCGATGTTCCAAAAAGCAAAAAGTTTTCGAGAAATCTTATTCATAGCTTATTCATAACCAGTTAATTAGTAGTAATGGTTCCCTTTTATAGTATGAAACTTACTGTCTTGTTAATAAATTACATATTAACGTACTTTATCACGCAAATAAAGTATAAGGCAGCTAAATGCTGAATTTTTAAAGTTTCTATGAATTCTGGACAATGTGGATGGCTCAAACAAGTAGTATCAGGGTTTTGTGTAGTAATTAGCGGTTATTAAGGCATTTTCAGTTCTTTACTCTAGCTATACAATTTGTTACTTTAGTAACTTTCATCTGTTTTGCATTTAAAAGCAAGTATATTGATTTTGGTACAGTTCGTGAGCTTTAAGAAGAACCTTCGGGAATCGGCGATGACACACGAAGGTAATATTGCTGTTCTTCTTTTTCACGTGTCACTGTTGATTGATACCCGACGTCTCTTTCTAAAACCCGAAGGTTCTTCTGAGAGCTCACGGACTGTATGAGCCTTATCTTATATGATTATTTTTTATCAATTCTGTAAATCTTATTATAATGTGTTTATGCCAAATATAAAACAATCTTTAAAAGTGCAAAATGTTGTAAAGCCATGGTCAGGCTGTACCCTTACATTGAGCACCATGAGCCCGCTAGGCGGTGCGTAGCGGATTTCCGCTACAAAGCGGAAAAACGCCAGAGTTGGTTACGAGCGTAGCAAACTGCGGTACGGAAAGTGTTGAACATTGTAATGTATATTTAATTTCAGATACACAACGTCTGATAAGTTCTACCTGGAGCCTACAATAAACCCGACAGAGATCCTGGTCATTGACCGGGTGACGGGTGAAGCGTCTGTTAACGGTAATGGAGCTCTAAAATATTTATAGGATTTTTGTTACTTTTTAGACCACACTTCTTATGTTACGGGCATAATGCCCACCTCTTGAAAGATAACTACCACTTTTACGTGGAAGGTAAAGGAAAATGCGCTTTACACAACCTAAAAATGGTTTAATGCAATTTAGTGTGCATGCTATTGTACACTGGGTGGCACGAATTATAATATGTAAAATATAGTAGACTTTCGGACCAGAAATTAAATTACTTGCAAATTTAGGAGATGGTCAGGTTGTTTACTTCAATCAATCAATTTTTGCGTATTATGGCTCCATCAGGGCTTGATGATTCCGCCAGTGTCGAGGTTGGATAAAACACGGCCAGTATGTTGTGTCGCTGTACGGTGATGTGCGGTGTTCGGTAGAGTATCCATCCACCCTACAAATAAACATAAACTACTTGACAAAAGGACAGCACAACTACTTATAACAAATATGGACGACACAAGTTACAGACGCTATGTTAGAAACTTACTTTTTTTTTATATATATATATAGATTATCATAACATATGTATATGTATATACCAGTCAACCGACAATATAATTATAATTTGAGTTCATTATTAGTCAGGAATTTATTTAGAATATTACAAAATGGGGTGAACACAAGGGTTAGCAGGTAATTGATATTCACTGGACGACTAATCTCTCGTGGGAGAAAATCATATATTGGGTGCAGGGACCGGAACCGGTTACCATAACCTGGGTATTTCATAGGGTTATTTTTGAGGTTGTTTTAAAAACCCTCATATAACGGTAACCTTATGATGAGGTAACCGTATTGATACGGTTACCGTATCGATCAGGTTAACCTAAGGTAACACTAACCGCATTAAAAACCCAATCAATTCGGTTACCGAATCATAGGGTATTGAGGCAGCTCAAACGAATGTAATCTTTACGAACACCCTGATTAGGCTCATTATTAAATTGCTGTAGTGGCTTTGAGCACGGGGCTGGTCAACTAAGCTCCCAGTACAAACAAACAGGTTTTGCCGGAAACGTCGCGCGTCGTTTATTGTGTTCATCTTTAACAATATTTGTACTTTTAGGTTGAAATTGGAGCGCGGCTGCATTTCGTTTATTTACATTATTACTATACTAACTTTGGAGAAATTACGGATACGGATTCATGGCATTCGTGCATAATGTGCATATGAATTAAAATGTATTGTTGTAATTATCAAGTATATACATGTATGTGTACAATAAATTATGAATATATATTTTTTTTTATTAAAATAAAAATAAAATAAAAATAGAATAAAAATAGAATAAAAATAGAATAAAAATTGAATAAAAATTGAATAAAAATAGAACAAAAATAGAACAAAAATAGAACAAAAATATAACAAAAATAGAATAAAAATAGAATAAAAAAAGAATAAAAATAGAATAAAAATAGAATAAAAATAGGATAAAAATAGAATAAAAATAGAATAAAAATAGAATAAAAATAGAATAAAAATAGAATAAAAATAAAATGAAAATAGAATAAAAATAGAATGAAAATAGAATGAAAATAGAATAAAAATAGAATAAATAAAAAAATAAAAATAAAATAGAATAAAAATTGAAAAACATAATAAAATACCTATAGTAAAATACAATATAAAAAAAGGATTAAAGTAGAATAAAATAAAAAATTAAATAAAATATAATATAATAAAATATATTTAATGACATGCAATAGAAACAACTTTTTGATTTTATTTTGATTTTATTTCGATTTTATTTTGATTTTATTTTGATTTTATTTTTATTTTATTTTTATTTTTATTTAATTTTGATTTAATTTTGATTTAATTTTGATTTAATTTTGATTTTATTTTGATTTTATTTTGATTTTATTTTGATTTTATTTTGATTTTATTTTGATTTTATTTTGATTTTATTTTTATTTTATTTTTATTTTATTTTTATTTTATTTTTATTTTATTTTTATTTTATTTTTATTTTATTTTTATTTTATTTTTATTTTATTTTTATTTTATTTTTATTTTATTTTTATTTTATTTTTATTTTATTTTTATTTTATTTTTATTTTATTTTTATATTATTTTATTTTTTATTTTATTTTTTTTATTTTTATTTTATTTTTTTTTATTTTTTTTTATTTTTTTTTTTTATTTTTTTTCTATTTTTTTTTTATTTTTTTTTTATTTTTTTTTTATTTTATTTTTATTTTATTTTTATTTTATTTTTATTTTATTTTATTTTATTTTTATTTTACTTTAAAATTTACATTTTTTTTCATTCTTATGATATTTTCATTTATTTTATTTTATTTTATTTTTACTTTATTATATTTTCATGCTTGAGCAACGCGACTACTACGATAACAGCTCTATACGGATAGTTAGCTAGTTTCATTAAATGCTAAATCTCGACATTTGCTTTCAATAGTATTCAAATGTAGTAAAGAAAAAACAACCCAGGTTACAATAACCCAATGAAAACCCTTAACAAAAACCCTATCGCGATGGGGTTTTGAGGTTAACCGTGTTAGAGGTTACGGTTACCGCTTCAATACCTGTTACCACTATGATTCGGTAACCTCATGATACGGTAACCGTATCATGAGGTTACCAAATTGATTGGGTTACCGAAATGATAGGGTTAAGCCTAAAGTGGGGTTTTCCGGTCCCTGATTGGGTGACGTATTAAGGGACATTCTAGGAGTAAATGGTTAGTAGTGCCTTCGTCTAGTCCACATTCACAAATTGAGCCGTCCCTTATTCTCATCTTGGCCAGACGTACTGGCGAACAAATATGACCAAGTCGTAACCTGATGATGTTCGAAGTATTTAGCTTAGAGTAGCCTTTGTTCTTAAAAAACCAAGGTTTAGGGGGAATATTTGGTTGTAAGTTGCCATAATGTTGACCCTTTGATTTGCGGGATTGCTGCCATAAATTATTCCATTCATCAAATAAAATATGCCTAACCGAGGCTCTTATGTCGCGAGCAAAGCACCTTTGATCAGAAGAGAAACTCTGGTGTATAGCAGCCTTTGCACATTCATCCACTACCTCGTTGCCCGTGATGCCCGAGTGGCTAGGTATCCATGCCAACACAACCTGCACATTGGAATTCTGACATTCTCTTAGTTTATCTTTTATTTTTAAGGTTAGATAGAAGTTATCATTAGAGTGGAATGGTAGACTCATCAAATCCTGCAGGCAACTCAGAGAGTCAGTTAGAACTATACATTTGTCTTGGTTGTGTGACTTAATATAAGAGACAGCTTCATATAGAGCGACTGCTTCGCCAGTAAATATTGAGGCTTGTGGAGGGCTTTTGTAATTAAGGATTATTTTATATCTAGGAATCCATACCGCTGAGCCAACACATTCAGTTGGGTTCATTTTAGAGGCATCCGTGTAGACTTGAAGCCATCCCTTAAATTGTCTATCCATAATTTGATTGAATTCAGTATTTGCATTAGGTGTTTTTTTAGAAATTCCCAGGTCAAGGATGACTGTTGGTTGAAATACTAATGTGTCATAATCAAAACAAAATATTTGATTCCTATCAAATTGGTGGGAACTTATACTGCTAAATTTTTTGTAAGACTTGATTAACGGGGGAAGTTCTTTATTTTTCCAGTATTTAGAGGACGTAGATATATCTAGAAGAGTTTTACATTTTGCTGGCAGAGGATGATTCTCGTATTGTGAAATATTAATGAAATATCTGTCAGCCAAATATTGTCTGCGCATTATAAGAGGGGGATCTAGGCTTTCCACTTGCAAGGCATTTATTGGAGATGACCTCATCGCCCCAGTCACAATTCGCAGGCACTTAGCCTGGATTCTGTCCAGTTTCCCCAGTGCTTTCATATTACAGGGTTCTAAAATAAAGCTAGCGTAGTCAAAGTGGCTTCGAACTATTGCATTGTAAAGGATTTTCTGGGTGTAGGGATGCGCACCCCATCGTACGCCTGAGAGTGAGCGCATGGCATTAGCACTTATTTCACATTTTTTAGCGATATAGTCCAGGTGAGGTTTACCAGTCATTTTCGAGTCAAGCATCACCCCTAAAAATTTTACTGAATTAACAATTTCAACTTCCTGACCTTCCAAGGAAATGTCTATGGGCGGGACGTTTATTTTTCGAGTGAAAACTACAGTTTTGCATTTGGGGACGGATAGGGAAAGGCCATGTGAGTTAAGGTAGTCTCTTAGGTATGTCAAGGCCGAGTTCAGTCGGGACGAGGAGTCAGCAAAAGATGAGGAGGTCTTGTATAGCACTATATCGTCCGCATATTGTAGGATGCTACAGAAGCAGTCTACCGTAGGTTCAAGGTCGTAAGTATATAGACTATATAGTATGGGACTGAGGACGGATCCCTGGGGGAGGCCCTGCCATACTGGCCGAGGGGGAAGAACAGTACCATTTGATCGGACGCAGATGGATCTAGCCATAAATAAATTAGTTATTGCATTTATTAGTCTTGACGGGATATTCAATCGTTCCATTTTTTGCTTCAGTAATGAGAGGTTTACATTATCATATGCAGCCGCGATGTCCAAGAAGACAGCAGTAACGTGTTCATTATTGCTGAAGGCTATTCGGATATCTGTAGTCAGAATACTGAGACTATCTACGGTACCCCTACCCCTACGGAACCCGAATTGTGATCTAGCTAGCAAGTTACGGTTCTCCAAGATCCATTCCAGGCGGTTTTTAATTAGATGTTCCATTATTTTAGCCAGGGTTGAGGATAGTGCTATTGGACGATAAGAAGAGGATTCGTTTGGGTCCTTGCCGGGTTTCAGTATTGGAATAACAATTTGTGTCCTCCAGGGCTCGGGGACCGTACCAGTAACAAAAACATGGTTTATTATATTCAGGAAATATTCTTTCGTGATTTTTGAAGCTTGTGTTATGAATGAAAACGGTATTCCGTCAATGCCAGGAGAGGAGTCCTTCAGGTGGTCCATAGCACATAATAATTCTGGGAAGGAGAAAGGATCGTTCATTTTATCTGTGCTTTGGCCCACCGGGGTAGGGTGGGGAAAAAGGTCTTCATTAGGGACAAAAGGAGGGGATAATTTATCTATAAATTCCGGTAGCCAGGTATTAGGATCATTGCAGGAGGGATCATTGGAATTTTGGTTCCTCCGGAATGCCTTAATTTTTTTCCAGACTAATGTAGATGGAGACCGTGGTGATAGGGACTTACAGAAACTGGACCATCCTTCAGCTTTTTTTTTTGCAAGAAGTCTTTTGGATCTCGCCGTAGTTTTTTGGAGGTTTAGGTAGTTTTCCATTGTAAGGTTTTCAGAGTAGGCCCTCTCAGCCTTTTTACGCTCCTTTATTGTATTTGTGCACACCGGATCCCACCAGGGGGGAGAAGGAATTTTTCGACGTTCTGTGTTTTTAATTGGGATGGATTCGTCTGCAGACTGGCAAATACAATCTATGAAATTGGTATATATTTCTATAAAATTATTGTCCTTGATTTCAGGCATATTCTTTATTTTCATTTCTAACATAGAAGAGTATTTACTCCAGTCAGCTTGTACAGTTTTATATTTTAGAATTGGGTGGGGGATGGGAGGAGGGGGACAGGGTCTAAGGATAGTCGAGAGTATGGGGAAATGATCACTTCCGTATGTACTGGTTAGCACTTTCCAGTAGATTGAGGTAGCCAAGTTTGCAGAAGCTAGAGTGAGATCCAAGGCACTGGGGTTTTGTAGGGGTGATGCCCTCCTAGTGTTAGATCCGTCATTAAGAATGCATAAGTTTAAATCGTCAGCCATATTTAAGAGGAAGTAAGAATTAGGGTCACATATAGGGGAGCCCCAGAGCGTGTTTTTACAATTGAAATCTCCTAATACTATATATGGGCCAGGAATGGCAGATATTAGTCTTTGTAGTTCTTGTAGTAAGTTTCTATTTGGTTTAGGTATATACACAGATATAAATGTAATATTGATCACCTTGGCAGCAGTAATGAAAATTTCTGGGCTGTGATTTGAGACAGGTAAAACTGTGTAAGTGTAAGATCTGTCGATGAGCAGGGCGCACCCTGCACCATTTCTTCCGTCCTTTCTGTCATCCCTGAAACATGCGTACCCCGGGATCCTGAACCGGGAAGTAGGCTTAAACCATGTTTCAGCGATGGCAAAAAGGATTGGTTTGTACTTGTTTATTAAGTGTATTAATTCGCTTTTTTTGTTATTAGCACTCTGTGGGTTCCATTGAAGGACTTTCGGGTCCATGTTTTGAGATTAGAGGGAGGATAGGCTGTAGTTTATGTATAACATTGTTCGGTAGTGAGTCCCCACTTTTCAGCATTAGATTGACTAAAGCAGCTGAGAGGACCTCCATCAGGTTTTCATTTGGAGTAATATCATGGTTATCATTAAGAGCACATCCGTTAGGCATGACTGATTTGGGGTTATTGACAATATCCCTATGAGCTTGTATGTTATAAGACGGGGCCAGAAGTTGGCGAGGTTTTGGGGTTCGGTTTATTGTTTTTTTGTATGACCTAGGAAGTTTTTGTGAGGAGGCTGAAGGTTCCTCGACATAATTAGGTATTGGGGCGGTATATGCTGCAGATGTCATCCCAGTGAGCAGTGATGGGATCTCAAACATTTTCTGGGTCATTTCCGCATAACTTATACGCACAGGGGGGAAGCGTTTGGAAGCTTCCAGGTAGCCTATATTTTCTTCCGCCATCATGGCTTTAATGGACTTCTGTCTTTTATGTTCTGGGCAAATTGGATCAGTCGCTTTGTGGCAGCCTGAGCAGTTAATGCAGGTGATTTTGTTTCCAGTGACGTTGCAAGAGTCACCTGTGTGGGCTTGAGCACAACAGTAACATGCGGGTTTTGATCTGCATTTGGCAGCAATATGGCCGAATTTACAGCATGCCCTGCATTGGATTGTAGGAAGGTCATACATTTTTACTGGCATGGCCATGTTAAATAGGTATATTTTTTCGGGTAAATCCTGCGAGTGGAAAGTGAGAACAATTGTCTTGGAAGGGACCCATTCTGGCGGTTGGCCTTCTCTATGCACCTTACGGGAGAGTCGTCTAGCCTTCATGATAATTCGATAACCAAAATTTGAGGGAAACTCGATAGCATCTACAATTTCATCAAGTGTCCAGTCTGTCGGGATATCCTGTATAACCCCCATTCGAGATACAAGAAACCTTGGGATAGAAGCAGTCAATTTGTTTTTGGAAAGTAAGTCTGATTTGCAAAAGTTGTTAGCTATTTCGGCAGATTTAAAAGACACAGATACTTTATTACGACCAAGGGACTTGATTGAACCCTCCATGATTCCTGCAACTTTGTTTTTATGTATTAATTGGGCTACTCTAATTGCTTGTAATGTTAATCCTGCAGAGGGGTCTGGCTCAACTCTGTTAATGTGGACAACGAACGGACCTTTGTCTGCATCGGAGTATTTTAGTGGGGGATCGGAATCGTTATAACCAGGAGTTACATATGTTGTTTGGTTCGAGTCTCCCGGGGAGTGAGTTTTTTTGGACTGTGAGACGATATCGTTTTCCGATCCCCTTTTGTTAGAGGCAATTTGGATTTCCATGGGCGTGTGCTCAGTAGGAGTGGGTTTTCCATCCTTACCCTCAATTGAATTTTGTGAATCTAAATTGTCATCTACAATGGCGGCGGTGACCCCCCTATCCGGGGGGTCGTTTTTACTCATTATTATGCTAACTACTTACCCAATCTTGTTGTTTTTATGAGTGTTAGTAACCTTTACACCAAAATATCACTACCAGTATATAAATATATATAGTGGTCCACCGAAAACACTATTCTCAGAATAGGCAGCCCGGGCACGTGTGTACACCAACGCAACGACGAGCAGAATCAGGTTGTTTACTTATTTGTTATCTAGAGTTCTATGATTAGAGCTAAAGGATTTTGTACAGTCTACGTCAAAAATATGTTTACACTTTTGGACCTTATTACAAAGGAGTAAGGTGCAAAAGTGTAAACATATTTTTGATGTCGACCGTACTTTCTACATTAAATATTTAAATGATACCACCGGCTGCGTGGTTAACTACTACCATTGAAAAACATTACTGCAGTATATTTGGTTCAAAATCTTTTTTTTTCGTAGCCTATACTGTGTCCCACTGCTGGGCAAAGGCCTCCCCTCGCTTCCGCCACTCGTCACGGCCTTGAGCATGCTCTCGCCACTCGCTACAAAATGCGTCCAGATCGTCCCGCCATCTCCTTTTTGGTCTGCCTCTGCCCCGGCCGATTTGTTCGGTCCACTCAGTTGTTATTTTAGTTCCGGGTGCATGCGGCAGACATGTCCAGCCCAATCCCACTTAAGCTTGGCGGTCTAAATCCTTTAAAGTTAATAAATAGCACGCCATTCTTGACTGCATGATGAGAATCGTTTATGAATGTCATTAATCATATCAGCTGAAATTAACGATGCTGATAATGGTTACTCAATTATATGGCCATGAAATTGGAACACGATTAACCATGACTAATCATGATTGAACTGTAAAACTTTGGTTTAAATAGGCGTGTGGACGTGCATCGCCCGAGGCATTGCGGCCGCGCGTGCGTTTGTCTCGGCCAAGGCACGTCCACACTAGCCGAGCTGCCGCGCGTGGCAATTTCCTCGCGAGGCGGAGGCGGCCAGATGTAGCCACGTCGAATGTATAATGAGAAAGTTGTTCCCGCGATTTCAGCCGCTTGCGTTTTCGCCGGCGCGAAGCGAGTTGCGAGACGAGCGGCCGCCGCTCTCATCCAAAACAGGTCCATTCAAGTCTATATATTTTGATCGAGTCGCGCGCCGCTCCGCTTGCGCTCACCGCTCCGAGCGTCACGATCAAATCTATATGAGTGAATGGACGTGTTTTGACTGACAGCTTTATTGAAACTTTTGATATAATTTATCATCCTCATCATTCATTCATCATTTTTCGGTGAAGAGAAGCATCGTAAGGAAACCAGACCTATTCCCGATAAGGCCTAGTTTTCCCTCTGGGAAGGTCAGATTGCAGTCGCTTTCGTAAAAACGCATATTAGTAGTACACTAGTAGGTAGCTACTAGATGGAATAGCAGTGCAGGTAACATTTCATCTCACATTTTGGGTATCTTTAGGTCGTATTTACGTAGATTGCGCGATTGACTTGAGCTTCAAAAAGTTCTTAGGCTGTGCTGCTCTACTATATAAGTTACTCTATGCTAGGAGGATGATAATTTTAGGTACAGTACATATAAATTTAACCTTGTCAACAGCTTACGGCACAGTGAAGATCCCGATCCCGGCGAATGCATACAAACCGGTGTGCGGATTCCTCGGCTCCATCAAACTCATATCGGGCCTGTACCTGGTTGTTGCCAAATACAGGATATTGGTAAGAAACTTCGTTATTTGTTACCCAATTTCAATGCAAGATGTAAAAAATTACGAATACTATAAATAACTATGGAGATAACGAATAATGCTAAATATTTTGTTTACTGTTTTTTATACCTATACGGATACATATTAATAGTACATTACGTACCTAGGGCGGTAAAATCAAGAAGGGCTCAGATCGCGGGTATGTGTGGCCTGAACCGAAGTTAAGGGCCATAAACAAGCGATCTGAGGCCTTCCTTATTACCGCCCGTGGTACGTACATAATTTTACGTCTTCTCGTGGGTGTGAAGTGAGATTTGCCACTGCGCTCTAGGGCGGTAAATCTCACTTAGCGCCCAGAGTGACGTAATTTTTTTTTAAATTTACGTTTACTTTCATTCACTCACTTATTTAAATTCATTCATTCACTTTTTTTGCAATCAGTACTTCAAGTAGCTGTGTGTAATCATTCACCTCAACTTACGTGGAACTATCTATACCGACCATACATTTTAAATATGCCAGGATCTGTTGATGAAAATTTCATGTGACAAGCAAGACTCACTAATTACAAAAAAAGCATTTAACGAAAATCAACCTTGTTGTGTTGCTAGTATGGTTCATTATAGCTATGAACTTGTGGTAGTACAGTCAGCAGCAAAAGTAGCTAAGCGGGTAGGGTATTCAAAATGACCTGGACAAGACTTAATTGTTAAGAGCCTTATCACACTTAAGCGATTTGAAAGTGATTTCTATACAAAACTCGTACGCGTCGAACTCGCGGCGTGTTCGCTCGCTCGCAAATCGCGTGTGATAACGCTCTAAGAGAATAAGAGCGTGTGTAGGTCATTTTGAGCCATGTGCGTAGCAAGGAATAGAAGCCTGTAGAGGAACCTGATCTTCAACAGAAGGACATGATGTCACGATCCTCAGCTTTGAGGGAATGACTGATGATGCTGATGAGGTCATTTTGAACACCTTACCAGCTTAGCTACTTCTGCTGCTGACTGTACAGTTGCCATCAGATATATCGGAGCGGCCAAGGTGGTCACAAATATCTGAACAACGCTTCTATTGTCAAGGCGATAAGGTGCTTGTTCAGATATTTTTGAGTACCGTGGCCGCTCCGATATGTTTGATGGCGACTGTACTTAGTGAGCGGTGCTTTGTCACCTGTCGAAATACTGATGAATAAATTTGTTGCGTTGGTTCTCTTTTTGAAAGTGTGTTATATTTCAGATCGGCAAACTGAATGGGCACGACATCTACCAGCTGGCCGGCACGGACATTATTCCGTACGCGAGGTCCACCACGCATCTCACCAACAAGCAGGTGGATATACAAAATACAACAACAACAACATACAATCACGCCTATATCCCAAAAGGGGTAGGCAGAGATCACGGATTTCCATTTGCTACGATCAATGCAGCAAAACGGCTCTTCGTGAGCCGCTTCTCGCCCCCGTGAAGAACGGATATAGAAAATAACTGCCAAGAATCACTTTTTATGGATGATCTGATAATGTTCAACTATCAGGACAATCACGCTTTTAAGCTGAATTCAGCTCTTATAAACAAAAAGCGGAAAAATCACCATAGACAATTTCCGCTTATTCAACCAACTTCAAGATTTCGACGAGATTCTCAATTTTTTTTCTTTTTTTTTTCTTTTTATGTATCACCAACTATTCGAAGACAGCTGGAACGACTTGGAAAATTCCTTTTTTGTTGGAAGGAGTATTTCATGAACCGTGATAGTTAGACAGCTGAAGTTTTCACACATATATGATATAGGTATTATTGCTATTACCGCTATGCTATGAATAATTAAGGGGGCTCTCATGTAACAGACATGATTTCTTTGCCGTTTTAAAGATACGTACGAAACCCTTCGTGCGCGAGTCCGACTCGCACTTGACCGGTTTTTATATTAAGTTCGAGTTATTTTCAGATAGACGACAACAACACGTACGAGCGGATGGTCCGCGCGGCGCTCGACGCGCCGGGGATGTACTTCTCGTACGGATATGACGTCACACACACGCTCCAGCGGCTACACTCCGTCGCGGCCGACTTCCATTCGGTACGACCATAGACATAAGATAATAGACAACAACACGTACGAGCGGATGTGCTTCTCGTACGGATATGACGTCACACACCAGTGGCGGCGGGTCAAAATAATTCCTAGGGAAGCCGGAGCTTAATTTGGCCTTAAATTTCTTCATGAGCTGTAGAAAAACTACCTGGTGCCTGAAAATTAGGCAAGCCGATAGGAATCGTCTTCTATGGACGCGCCGCCACTGTCACACACGCACTGCAGCGGCTACACTCCGTCGCGGCCGACTTCCATTCGGTATTAGTCAAATTATCACATATAGATTGTATAAGGAGGATAAGTATCTCTTATTGGCTGTGTGCAGTGGCGGTACGTCCATAGAAGCCCAAAAGCCGGGCTTGCCCTAGTTGCTTTACTGCAATCACGTATTCTATTCATCGATCTAGATTTTTAAATAGCGCGCCAAATGAACCCGTGTCAATCAATTCGGCAAGCGGCGCTGGTACAAAATTCCGCCACATACAAAGTAGCGCCACTGCCGCGCCGCGCCGGCCGCGCGAACTACTAGGGCGAACTGACGATGGACTGAGCGCATGCTGACATCTCGCTCCCACTCGCACCATCAAAGCGGCTTTTTTTCACATCGTTGTTCTATACTAATCGTGAAAATTGTCCTATAATGTGTAACTATCTGTTGGTATCTATATCAACGAAATAAGTCGCGATTAAAGCCGGGATTTTAGGAGTGAAGTTAGTTGCATATCGACGAGCGCCGTAGCGCGTGTGTACAGACAACTTCAAGTATGTTTTAGTTTGATGTTTAATTTGTTTGAGTGATAGCATTGAGGTTATTATTGCGTTGAGTAGGTAACAAGTTAGTAAACTTGCCTAGATTGTTTCTAAAACTGTGAAAGTGATTACGTTAAAACAAAAATGGATGAGGTCGTGCCTTGTGATGGTTTGAGGTGCGTGCAAGTTTTAATAAAAATAATAAACGAAGGCAAGGTAAGGACGGAAACTTTAGTAGGGCTGCGTACAAAAATCGGTGGATTGTTGGATGTTCACATAAAAATAAATTTTATTGCTGGTGTTGCATATTTTTTCAAACGAAGGTAATGTTCGGAATACAAGGCTATGACGACTTGACAATGTGTATGTAATAATGTAAATTACTGATTGATCGTTCGGATCGTTCTAGACTTTCAGTAAGACGATATGAATAGATAACGTGTAAATAACTATGACTTTGTAGATAAAATGTGTGAACATGTACCTATTACATGTAAATAGGTAATGTAAGTAGAAATTTAATTCAGTTACCTAAATAAATTAAACACCTATACAATTGCTGATGAGTCTGTAAAATTCTATCTAGCAGTAGGTAGTAAGTATGCCTTCTGTTCGCTTTGATAAGCTCGCCTCGGCATGCTAGCAAATGCATGGGAGTCCGAGGAGTTAATTTAACAGTTTTCTAGGAAAATATGTCTTTCGGCTTGCCCTACTCCAAACCTCTAGGCACGCCACTGGCTGTGTGCATGAGTGTGGCGCCATCTATTGAGCAGGGGGTGAAAGGGATTTTTTCTTTTTTATTAATGGCATATACTCCTTGCTTATATGAAATGTCACTGGCTGATTCACTATTTTGACAGTTGACCCTACGGGTGATGTCAAATATTCTGAAATGTGATATTGACAAAAGCCCAATTTCTTGTTACCTTGTGCGCTGCGATCGTGCACGTTACCCCCACCATGCACTTCGCACATAGCCAATAGGAGAACGGTCTAAAGTGTCCAGCTGTAAACAGTAAATATTAGTTCCAAATCTCTCGCGAGTGGCGCTAGTATAGCTATAGCAACTTGGCAGTTATTGACAGAATGAAGAGCGCTGCATATGCGCTGCCATATTATTCTATAGCTATTGTGGCGCCACCAATTCAACGATTTGACGGACAGTTTTGTAACATAGAGATTGTTATCATTACCGTCTACTATCCATATTTTCACATATTACGTCAGCACCAATAATATTAAACTAAAAAAACAGTAATCATGCGTTTTCATCGGTTTTTCAGAGTATGGACAGGTCAGGTATATATTAGTGATGCAACGAATACTAGGGTACAAATTTAACGTTGTCGTCATACAATCAAATAGGCCATCAACTGCAAAAATAGTTTTGGATGTACTCGAAGATACAAGCCATTGCAGTTTTCAAAAATGTTTTTCACATGCACTTGTTAGATATTTTTATTAGCCAAATGACTTGATTAAGCGCTCTTACAGACGAGCGACAGTACGCGACACACTGTCGGCGACGGTCGCTGGCGACCGCCTGCGACAGCTATCGGCGACGGCCGGCGACGGTCGCCGACCGTAGCGCCGCTCGTCTGTAAGAGCCCTATAGTAATAATCCTTGGTGGTTATGTGTTTTTTTTTAAGTTAGCGCTGTATGTTCGATATGTAGCTGTAGTAACTTCCAAAAAAATTTTTGGTACACAGTTTTCCTGCTGACTATACCTAGTAGCATTGTCATGTAAAATACGGAAGTATACCAAATTTCAGCTCAATAAGACACCGGGAAGTGGTTGAAATTTAACTTAGGTACAAGATTTGATGCGTATGCTTTTAAATGATACGGGGTCAAGCTAAATAAAACTGTGTAAAAACAGTACGAATACGAATAATCATTATTCGGCGGATTCTAATATTTTATGTATCCGAGAAGTTTGTTATAAGTGTTGAGATATTAATGAGTGTGTTTGTGTGCAGATGTCAATGGCGTCGCGGGCCGACAGCCGGTTTCTGTGGAACGGGCACCTGCTGCGCGACTACTCGCATGCGCAGTACGCGAGGTTCGCGCTCCCTCTCATACAAGGCTGTATCCTTTTCTTGAACATACTAGAAAGAAAGAAAGAAAATAGTAGATTGTATTACAAGGGAGCAAAATGACTTATTTCGGTCGAGGGTAGCGTGTTGAATCCCGAACGAAGCGAAGGATTCTCACGTGGAATCGTGAGCGTAGTGAGGGATTCAAGTGACCCGAGATCGAAATAATTTTGCTACCGCGTAGTACACTCTACTTTTCACTCCTTCTATGAGAAAAACGAAAACAAAGGTACTAAACTAGCTATCTGCTAGAAAGAGAAGTTATATAATGTTGTCTCATTTTAATCGGTTGCAAAGACAAGGAAAATTATAAAAAAGACGCAGAGTGATCAAAAGTCACTTTTGCTCCCTGTAAATGGGCAACAAATCGCAGAGGGATCAAAAGTCACTTTTGCAACAAATTACCCTTTTTCGAATAGTAGGAGTGAAAACGTTTATTCATGACGTAATACATAAGCCTTATAAATGGTACAGTCGCCATCAAATATATCGGAGCGGCCAGGGTACTCAAAAATATCTGAACATGCACTTTATCGCCTTGACAATAGAGGCGTTGTTCAGATATTTATGACCACCTTGGCCGCTCCGATATATCTGATGGCGACTGTACACATGTACTGAATGAATAAAACAGAAAATGATACATACAGGGTGTAACAAAAATACTGGTGATCCGTTTAAGGGCATAATTGGTATCGTATTACGACTAAGAAAAAGTAGGAGAAAGAATCTATGGACGCGAAAAAATATTTTTTTTTCTATGGTACAGGTGGTCTTAGCCGGCCGACCCTCCATACTAAAGCAAAATTTTTTTTCGCGCGAAAATATATTTTTCTTACTTTTTCGTAATAAGAATACGATACCAGTTATGCCCTTTAAAGGATCACCAGTATTTTTGTTACACCTTGTATGTCACGAAACGGTCCCGACTCAGCGTGGAGAGCCAGCGCTGGTCTTCCGAAGACGACGGTTTGACCAGACGAGAGGCGTTAGACAATCTAGAATTATCGCACGAGAGGAGCGTAAGCGAAGCGAAGTTCTTACAAACAACTTTGGACACAACTGTCACCTGCTACTGGGACGTCACGGCATTTCGATGGCTTTTTGATTTTGAGAGTTTGTTTCGCGATAACTTTAGTATCGATTTTCTGATCTTTATAAAATTTGTTGAGGTTGTAGCAGATATGAATATAATTTTAGAGTTCGTATATGTGTAGGATCGAACAAGGGGATTGGGAGCTACAATCGCCGTCAAATATATGTGAGCGGCCAGGGTACTCAAACATATCTGAGCATGCACTATATCGCCTTGAGAATTGAGGTGTTGTTCAGATATTTGTGACCACTTTGGCCGCTCCGATAAAATATATAGCGAAGAAATGTTATATTGAGTCAGTTTCATACTAATCTCTGGTTAAGCGCGAAATTCATAAGGGTCTTGTTATACTAGTCGATTCGTTTGCAAATAATCGCGAGTTCTTACCTCAAGGCGGACTACTTGCTAGCTTGATATATGTGACATTCCACGAGAAAAGGTACCTTATGGGGGTTGAGACTTACGCTATTTCTAACGACGCTGCAATACTAATGCGATGCTTCGCAACGTAAGCGCCAACCGCCATAAGGTACTTTCACCCGTGGGACGTCACATATGACAATATTTTCTTGAGCCCCGCACCAGTTGTAGCCATAAACAAGGTGACGGTGAACGGGCACAAGCTGACGTGGTCGGTGGTGTCGCGGCGCAGCGTGCAGCGAGCCGGCACCAGGCTGTTCATGCGGGGCGTCGACCAGGAGGTATGGTTAAAAAAATAATTTAGGTCCTAAAGTTGTGCCTTAAGTGTACACCCTGTACTGTGGAGGTCCTAGAGTTGTGCCTTGTGGTACTGCCTTAAACAGTGAGGGTCCTAAAGTTGTGCCTAGTGATACTGCCTTCTTAAACAGAATGGGTCCTAAAGTACTGCCTTGTGGTACTGCCTTAAACAGTGAGGGTCCTAAAGTTGTGCCTAGTGATACTGCCTTCTTAAACAGAATGGGTCCTAAAGTACTGCCTTGTGGTACTGCCTTAAACAGTGAGGGTCCTAAAGTTGTGCCTAGTGAAACTGCCTTCTTAAACAGAATTGGTCCTAAAGTACTGCCTTGTGGTACTCCCTTAAACAGTGAGGGTCCTAAAGTTGTGCCTAGTGATACTGCCTTCTTAAACAGAATGGGTCCTAAAGTACTGCCTTGTGGTACTGCCTTAAACAGTTAGGGTCCTAAAGTTTTGCCTAGTGAAACTGCCTTCTTAAACAGAATGGGTCCTAAAGTACTGCCTTGTGGTACTGCCTTAAACAGTGAGGGCCCTAAAGTTGTGCCTAGTGATACTGCCTTCTTAAACAGAATGGGTCCTAAAGTACTGCCTTGTGGTACTGCCTTAAACAGTGAGGGCCCTAAAGTTGTGCCTAGTGATACTGCCTTCTTAAACAGAATGGGTCCTGAAGTACTGCCTTGTGGTACTGCCTTAAACAGTGAGGGCCCTAAAGTTGTGCCTAGTGATACTGCCTTCTTAAACAGAATGAGTCCTAAAGTACTGCCTTAAGCAGTGAAGGCCCTAAAGTTGTACCTTGAGATGCAGCGTGCAACGCGCCAGCACCAGGCTGTTCATGCGGGGCGTCGACGCGGAAGTATAATAGTAAATAGGCCCTAAAGTTGTGCCTTGTGGTACTGCCTTAAACAGTGAGGGCCCTAAAGTTGTGCCTAGTGATACTGCCTTCTTAAACAGAATGGGTCCTAAAGTACTGCCTTGTGGTACTGCCTTAAACAGTGAGGGTCCTAAAGTTGTGCCTAGTGAAACTGCCTTCTTAAACAGAATGGGTCCTAAAGTACTGCCTTGTGGTACTGCCTTAAACAGTGAGGGTCCTAAAGTTGTGCCTAGTGAAACTGCCTTCTTAAACAGAATGGGTCCTAAAGTACTGCCTTGTGGTACTGCCTTAAACAGTTAGGGTCCTAAAGTTTTGCCTAGTGAAACTGCCTTCTTAAACAGAATGGGTCCTAAAGTACTGCCTTGTGGTACTGCCTTAAACAGTGAGGGCCCTAAAGTTGTGCCTAGTGATACTGCCTTCTTAAACAGAATGGGTCCTAAAGTACTGCCTTGTGGTACTGCCTTAAACAGTGAGGGCCCTAAAGTTGTGCCTAGTGATACTGCCTTCTTAAACAGAATGGGTCCTAAAGTACTGCCTTGTGGTACTGCCTTAAACAGTGAGGGCCCTAAAGTTGTGCCTAGTGATACTGCCTTCTTAAACAGAATGAGTCCTAAAGTACTGATTTAAACAGTGAGGGCCCTAAAGTTGTACCTTGAGATGCAGCGTGCAACGCGCCAGCACCAGGCTGTTCATGCGGGGCGTCGACGCGGAAGTATAATAGTAAATAGGCCCTAAAGTTGTGCCTTGTGGTACTGCCTAAAACAGTGAGGGTCCTAAAGTTGTGCCTTGTGGTACTGCCTAAAACAGTGAGAGTCCTAAAGTTGTGCCTTGTGGTACTGCCTTAAACAGTGAGGGTCCTAAAGTTGTGCCTTGTGGTACTGCCTTAAACAGTGAGGGTCCTAAAGTTGTGCCTTGTGGTACTGCCTTCTTATACAGGATAGGTCCTAAAGTTGTGCCTTGTAGTACTTCCTTATACAGTATGGGTCCTAAAGTTGTGCCTTGAGGTGCAGTGTGGCGCGCACCGGCACCAGGCTCTTCATGCGGGGCGTGGACGCGGAGGTATGGTTAATAATATAGGCCCTAGAGTTGTGCCTTGTGGTAGGTACTGCCTTCTTAAACAGTATGGGCCCTAAAGTTGTGCATTGTGGTACTGCCTTAAACAGTGAGGGTCCTAAAGTTGTGGCTTTAGGGTTCTTCCTAAACAGTATGGGTCCTAAAGTAATACCTTGAGGTGCAGCGTGCAGCGAGCTGGCACCAGGCTGTTCATGCGGGGCATCGACGCGGAGGTATGGTTAATAATATAGGCCCTAGAGTTGTGCCTTGTGGTACTGCCTTCTTAATTAATTAATTTTTAGAAATAAATGGCATCTGTCCACATATATTAGGACAATTTTGCCAATGTCGAAGTAGAGACGACAAGTGTACGGTTAATTAATTAAAATTTCGCTCCAAGAGCTGGACGTTGTACGGTGACACGGTGAGGTTAGGCTTTTTATAAGGAGATAGCTACTCCCTACAAACAGCACGTGGACTAGCGGATATCTAACTCAAACAGGGGTTACACATGTTTTGAGACTAATTCTTCATTAGTTGCACACTAGTTTATTAAATCACTGCAGAATAAGCTATATATTACACACTGAATCACGAAAATGAACAAAAAATAAGAAGTTATTCCCAAAACCAAACCACCTTGCTCGCCAAGATGGCCGCAAGTCAACTGCCTTCTTAAACAGTATGGGCCCTAAAGTTGTGCCTTGTGGTACTGCCTTCTTAAATAGTATGGGTCCTAAAGTTTTGCCTTGTGGTACTGTCTTCTTAAGCAGTACCAGTATACAGTAAGCAGTATAGTAGCAACTGTATATTGTTTTTCATCAGTATTTTTAATTTTCATAAATAATAAAATATACCTTTCTCAGGGCAACGTAGCGAACTACGTAGAAACGGAGCAGATAATCGAGAGCGGCGGTGAAAAGTCCTCCTTCGTCCAAACGCGTGGTTCCATCCCCCTCTTCTGGTCCCAGTACCCCAACATCAAGTACAAGCCGTCCTGCTCCCTCGCCCATGAGGACCATGTGGCGGCTTACACGAAGCATATGAAGGAACAGCAACAGCTGTATGGGAGCCAAGTTCTCATTAATTTGGCAAGTAAAAACTGTATTACGAATAGCATAGGTCCTAATGTTGTACCTCGAGGTACTCCGGTAGTTTGTACTAGGAACAATATAGGCCCTGAAGTAATCCCTTGCGGTAATCTAGTAGTCCGAATGATAAACCTTAAGAAATGTAGGTAAAGTCGTCCATAATTCTGAAAAAAAAAAGTTACATCATCAAGCCGGTCTGAGGATGAAGAGTGGAGGCTGAAGGTAGTCATGAAAACTCTGTGATAAAACTATGGAAGCACATTGTGTTTGGGTTGCGCATTGGATAACTTTTACAAGAAAAGTAAAGTAGGCGTCAAAAGCTTGTACGCAAAAACGGTTTTTTGACAAAAAAAAATATTATGACGTCATGATTTAAACAGAGAAATACCAACAGATCGACCACTGCGGCAAAGAGGAGGCGCTCGAGCGCGGCTACCGCTCCGCCGTAGCCGCGGCCGCTCTGCCCGGCGTCCGCTACGAGCCCTTCGACTTCCACGCAGAATGCCGCGGCATGCGCTACGACAGACTCAACGTGCTTATAGACCGGATAGCGCACGAACAGGTACATATGAGAGCTACGAACGCGTAGCACAGCTAGCGCCCGCTACGAGTCCTTCGACTTCCATGCAGAGTGCCGCGGCATGCGCTACGACAGACTCAACGAACTTGTAGACCGGATAGCGCACGAACAGGTACATATAGGAGCTACGAACGCGTAGCACAGCTAGCGCCCGCTACGAGTCCTTCGACTTCCATGCAGAGTGCCGGGGCATGCGCTACGACAGACTCAACGTGCTTATAGACCGGATAGCGCACGAACAGGTACATATCGGAGCTACGAACGCGTAGCACTCCTAGCGTCCGCTACGAGCCCGACTTCCATGCAGAGTGCCGGGGCGTGCGCTACGACAGACTCAACGTGCTTGTAGACCGGATAGCGCACGAACAGGTACATATGAGAGCTACGTTTAGCGTAGCTACTTTTGATTCTTAGTATATCTCAATATGTAGCTGATTTGTATGTTTGATTGCAGACGGAGTTTGGTTACTTCATGTCACGGGGCGGCAGCGTGCTATTGAAACAGAGCGGCGTGTTCCGAACTAACTGCGTCGACTGTTTGGACCGAACTAATGTTGTTCAGGTAATAATATAATTTTAAACAAATAAAAAATTAACAAATAAATAAACCGACTTCACTTAGGAACAGTATTTTTTACAGCAACTCGGGCACTTCCTCTTGGAAAAGTGAAGCCTAAGGGAAGTCGAGTGTTTTTGGTTTTCTAGCGACGGTTCTTTGGCATGTTTTTTTTTCTAAATCGGTTCAGTCGATTCCGTGTTTTTTTTTAATAAAGTGACCACCTTATTGTATTATTTGCACAGAGTCTACTAGCCAAGCGGCAGCTAGCAGGAGCTTTGAAACTGCTCGCCGTAACCCCGCCAGACGATTATCCGGACCTCGATGTGCTGTTCAACAACGTAAGTGAAGACGAATCTTCATTAATTAGAAATCCAGGGTAGGTCTTCTATTTTCTCTTCCCTCAATTTCGAGAAGAGAAGAAAATGTATGGGGAAAGTATTCTTCGATTTGTGGCTTTTCTAGAAGAAATTGTTTTTTGTTCCCATTTAAGCTTTTGATCCTGGGTAGGAATGGGATCGAATGGCATCAAAAAAAAGTTGTCAAAAATGACCTTTTTCTCGCAACCTGTATGTTTTTTCCAAAATCTGTAAACGCGAATCGTTATTAATTTGAAATCGAGGGAAGGTCTTCCAACCAGGGCTTGTAACCGTAACCGAAATCCATAGTAAAAACCGGTTTGTTTTTTCGTTCTTTTCGTTACTGTTTTATACTCAATCGAAAAATCCTATAATTTGAAGTGAAAACTATAATAAAACATCGGGTTTTACATAAAACCATAAAATAATTAAATATATTGGATCATTTCGGGGTTTTTTGCATTAACCGGTTACAAGCCCTGCTTCCAAGACCATTTTCACGTAGCAGCACGGGATCTGGTAGCTGCCCTCATTGAGCCAAAAAATAAAATCCACCTGTATATTTATTTCTTCCTAGGCCGAATAAAAATTACACTTCTGTTCTAATACTGCATATATTTTCTACAACACATACTTAATCTCGCTTTGCTCATAACTCTATTATAGGATATTCGTTAGGCATTAAATGTACACGCCTGTTAATTGTGTTGTTTTTAACTTTCTTTCGTTGTTTATCCGACTACGGGGAGGCCAAATGGAAGGGTTATGATTTTAGCAGTATATGCAAAATGAAATCAACTCTACTTTCGAAATAATTTGGTTCAATGTTTTCACGCCAAAAATATGTATAGTTGGAGGTACGAGAATATATTTTTATACCACGACGGCTGTAAACAAGCATACGGCCAGCCTGATGATAAGCAGCTACCGTAATCTATGGACGCCTGTAACTCCAGAAGGGTCTCGTGCGCGTTGCCGACCCGAGGATTCACTCTGTTGACGGCTAAAGGAACAAGAGGGACCCTCGTCGTCAACACTGGGTCCTCTTTGAGCTCTTTGGGTATTCAATAAAATATCTTGTAAATTCTCAGGTATGGGCAGACCATGCAGATATGATATCCACGCAGTACTCCGGCACAGGAGCCCTAAAGACCGACTTCACCCGTACCGGCAAGCGTACGAGACTAGGCCTCCTGAGAGACGGCGTCAACTCGCTCACAAGATATTTCAAGAACAACTTTAGTGATGGATTCCGACAGGTGAATATCTACCTTATATTCAGCAGCATATACTTCATTTTGGCTTGACTTTGTACTGTCTAAAGGACTCAACTAGTCCTAAGAGACGGGGTCAACTCGCTCACGTGATATTTCAAGAACAACTTTAGTGATGGATTCCGACAGGTGAATATCTACCTTATATTCAGCAGCATATACTTCATTTTGGCTTGACTTTGTACTGTCTAAACGACTCAACTAGTCCTAAGAGACGGGGTCAACTCGCTCACGTGATATTTCAAGAACAACTTTAGTGATGGATTCCGACAGGTGAATATCTACCTTATATTCAGCAGCATATACTTCATTTTGGCTTGACTTTGTACTGTCTAAAGGACTCAACTAGTCCTAAGAGACGGGGTCAACTCGCTCACGAGATACTTCAAGAACAACTTTAGTGATGGATTCCGACAGGTGAATATCTACCTTATATTCAGCAGCATATACTTCATTTTGGCTTGACTTTGCACTGTCTAAAGGACTCAACTAGTCCTTCTACGAGTCGGGGTCAACTCGCTCACGAGATACTTCAAGAACAACTTTAGTGATGGATTCCGACAGGTGAATATCTACCTTATATTCAGCAGCATATACTTCATTTTGGCTTGACTTTGTACTGTCTAAAGGACTCAACTAGTCCTAAGAGACGGGGTCAACTCGCTCACGAGATACTTCAAGAACAACTTTAGTGATGGATTCCGACAGGTGAATATCTACCTTATATTCAGCAGCATATACTTCATTTTGGCTTGACTTTGCACTGTCTAAAGGACTCAACTAGTCCTTCTACGAGTCGGGGTCAACTCGCTCACGAGATATTTCAAGAACAACTTTAGTGATGGATTCTGACAGGTGAATATCTACCTTATATTCTGCAGCATATACTTCATTTTGGCTTGACTTTGTACTGTCTAAAGGACTCAACTAGTCCTAAGAGACGGGGTCAACTCGCTCACGAGATACTTCAAGAACAACTTTACTGATGGATTCCGACAGGTGAATATCTACCTTATATTCAGCAGCATATACTTCATTTTGGCTTGACTTTGTGCTGTCTGAAGGACTCAGACAAAAACTATTCTATAATCCTTCCCCAGAACTTAAAACTATCTTCATAGCAAATTTCATCTAAAACGGTTCAGCAGTTATTGATTCCCCATAAAGATTTCCACCCCCCTTTTCACCTCCTTAAGGTATGATTTCTGGGATAAAAATGATCCTAAGTCCTTCCCCGGGAATCAAACTATCTCCATACGAAATTTTATCGCTTCAGTAATATTCGAGTTTAATATTGTATTAGGGTAGGTTATACCAGAGACTATAGAGATATATACGACCTAATAATGTTGTTTTCAGGACTCCATTGACTTGCTGCTGGGCAAGTACGTGGTGCGCGACGGAGAGGGCAACACATCGCTCTGTCCTCTTCGAAGAGACAGAGACTGGAAGTCTATCACAGTAAGTGTATTCTGAATATGTGACAGGGCCCTTAAGGCGGCCGGTGTTTACCCCTTTAATTCGTGAGTGGTCGCCATGAGGGCCCTTTCAATATAGATTGTCACATATATTGACACATTGACTAGTTGTCATGTTAGCATTGTTGTCAAATGACGTCATTACTCCCTTGAACAAAGCGAGATGCAACCCCTGCTTTGACTTCTCTTTCGGCCTCGCTTTTTAGTCGAAGTACTTTTGCTCCAAAGCTATTAATGTAATTGAGTTGAAATGAGGGTTTCCGCAATTGTCATTGCGATCGAGATTATTACTAGATGGCGGCACCGTGGAGAAGGGACTAACTGTCGTAATTAGAGAGCGGATTTGAAGTAGCGATCTCAGTATTAATATGGATATGACTGGTACAATTTATTATTTTTTCTACATACAAAAATAATGTAACAACCTTATTTATATATCGGTTTAAGGATTTCGACGCTTCGGATCATTGCTTGTTTTTTTTGCAATTTTTTTTGTTCACCTGTTATTTGAAGACGGCTGGACCGAATTGGAAAATTATTTTTTTCCCATTGGTCCCATTGTCACCAGGTCCGGATCTGATGATGGGATCCTGGAGAAATCGAGGGAACTTTTCAACTATTATAGGCATACCTATAGTGATTTCACTATTTTTTTTAAGCAACTCGGCCACTTCCTCTTGGAATAGCGGATCCTAAGTGAAGTCGGTTCTTTTTTGTTTAAAATAATTGTTATTTCTACATACAAAAATAATGTAACAACCTTATTTATATATGGGTTTAAGGTTGCGTACACAATACACATATTTTTGTATAATTCGCATCAATATTTTAGATCTCGACTTTATATAAATTTCTTTGTTCCAGTTCCCGTCCGTCTTGCTGGTAGCGATGTCCATGTTCATGGCAAGCGTAGCACTGCCCTCCAAGTACACCAACGAGGTGCTGTTCAGCCTCATGTTCTGGGGCGCGTGCATGGGCGCCACCCTCGCGTACATAGTCAAGTGAGTGTCCGTCCGTCCGTGTAGGGTACAGGGAACAGGGACAATTGCCCCCCCCCCTGACACGCAAGTTTTGTATACTATGGAGGTTGGAAAGTGCCCCCTCCCCCTGAACTAAATCCTGTATCCGCGCCTCCGAGCAAAGACTAATTATACCGTCTTTTTCTTTCGCCCTCACCATTAAAAAAAGGGATGAATACAGCTGATTACTTGCACTGCGTTTTTTGATTCATCATCACAGCCATAAGACATCCACTGCTGAACATAGGCCTCCCCTTTGGACCTCCATAAGTATCGGTCGGAAGCGACTTGCATCCAGCGTCTTCCGGCGACCTTTATAAGGTCGTCTGTCCATCTTGTGGGTGGACGTCCTACGCTGCGCTTGCTAGTCCGTGGTCTCCACTCGAGCACTTTTCGACCCCATCGGCCAGCTGCTGCTGCGTTTTTTGATTAACCAAACTATAATATAAACAGGAACGGCAAGGACTTCGTGGACTGGCCGCGCCTCGACGGCGGCGGTGTGGCGGCGCTCCGCTCGCGGCCGCAGTTATGATCGAGCCGCCCTTCTCCGTGCTCGTAGTCTAGCCCCACCACCACCACCACCACCACCACCACACCGCACAGCTGCCAGAGTCTTAACACACGATTAGATAGATCGCAGCAGGTATAACCAGCGGCCTGGCCATATCGTAGAGAAGTAAGTAGAGCTTATAGTTACTTTCTACAACAGCTTATTAGCCCGAAAGCTAAGAAAAACGACTATGGGTCTGATCCGGCCCGATGAAGAGGGGCGGGCAGGGAGCGTGAGTAGGGCACCCGTTGTAAAACTTGGTATTTCCGCCCCTTGCCCGCTCGTCTCTCAGTCCCTTAGTCATCCTGCTTTCAATCTTTAAGGCTATAGTATCCGCAGAATTAAGTGTCGACTGAGTTCATAACGCTGTCTCCTTCTCTCTTGTCGTGGCGGTGCAGGTGTGAAAGAGAAGTTTTATGACCTCAGTCGCCACTTAATTCTGCGGGTAAATAACTAGCTGTATGGAGTAAGCACTTTGGGTATTCCTTTAGCCGTCAACACAGTGAATCCTTTTTGTAAACGGTCGGCAACGCGCATGTGACACCTCTGGAGTTGCAGCCGTCCATAAGCTACGGTAGCTGCTTACCATCAGGCGGGCCGTATGCTGTTGTGCCACCATCGTGGTATAGAAAAAATCATTCGAATCAAATTGGCAAAAATCAGACCCTGGGCATATTGAGGATATACCTGACGCGAAAAACTATCTAATTCTGGGATGTAATATGCTAAAATGACACCTGTCAAATTGAAATTCACTAATCATGTCGTATTTGTAATTTTATGATGCACTTTTTTAATATTTTTCACTTTGAAAATGTTAAGTCGTGTCCAGATTGCGCGGCTCGCATGTTCGCAGCAGCGCGCGATGTGGACGTATTTCCCACACGAGGCAGCTCGAACATGTTCCCTGGTTTGCGGTCGATGCCGAGCACAATTTGGACACAGCTTTAAGCGAATTCACACATTCGGTGACGATTTGGTCACTGCCTTATTTTAAAATGTCTAACATTTGTATTTGTCATGTCACAATTCATTGTAATATTATCGAGAAAGTTAGACATTAGAATATTTGGTGGGGTCATTTTAGTTAAGACAAATCGTAGCCAAATTTACACACAGACGGACATTTTTTTACTACACTGTATACGTTATTCGATATTTTAGTAAGGTGCATTGGGATAATTTCAGAAACCCATTATTTCGGAAATTAAAATTATCCTAACTCATCATCTTATTATTTTAAGGAGCTTATAGGACGACTCGCGGTCACCACACATGCGATTTACCAAATTAAACTTACTTTCTGAAGTTACCCCGATGCCCCGCAAGATAACTTAATATATTATTGCGATGTTAAAGTACAGTCAATGGTATTAACAAAAGTACAATATTTCAGAACAATTATAACTGTATTTGTTTGCTACCAAGCAAAAGGTACCAGATTTGTCGGTTTTCAATAAAGTTTGGAGACCTTTGATCAGGGTAGAGCGAGATGTACCATCAGCTGCAGAATTGCCTACCCAGTTTATCAATGAATTCATTCATAAACTGGGTAGGCAATTCTGCAGCTGATAGTACATTCAGCGTCCTTTTTTTAGTATTTTCGGAGTAGGGTCTATAGAGCCCTTTTGCTAGGGCCCCTTTTTAAAGATTTGGGCCCCTCTCTCTACCTTTACTAACTAGAGGTGCAACTAAAATCGCTTTAATGAACAAATACTTTAAAAATTATTACATTTGTTAATATTCTAGAAAATATGGTATCTTTTGCTCTAACTATGGCGGCACACACTGGATCTGAATTCATCAAATCGTAGACAATTGTCTCTGGTTGGGGAGATTTGTCAATGGCTTCCATACAAAACGTCAGCTACCATAGACAACTTTGTCTATGAATTGATGAAATCAGATCAAACGTGTGGTGCCTCTAACATCTATGTATTATGGTCTTCCTCTGTGAGTCTGATTGCTAAGGGACATTCGCTTTTGGGAAAAATCATTCCTAAAACGAAATAGTTTTATTGGCATGGTACAGTCGGCCAAAAATGTGGTCTACCACCCTACGGTTGAGGTTCGTTTGAACGTCACGAGACAACAAGGTCGTGCATGTTTTAAACTCCGTTAGAAATGTCAACCTTAGCGATCGTTAGATCTCGCAGAAACTTTAATTGTCAAAACTGTTAGACCACTTTCTTGGTCGGCTGTAGATTAAAACATTCTACTATTTATACTATTGCAAAATTCAATTTTATATTCATCAATATATTTTTCAGTGTTGTTACGAAAATAATTATACTTAATCCACATAAGCCTATATATCAATCTAACAGACGTTATGCCTAAGAAGTAAGCAATATTGCGATCTCACTCCTTCATATAGCTGCATCCCTTAGATGGAACAACATTGGCCCAATTTGTGGATTAGGAATGGAAACCATTTGTGACCATTTCCAGTTAAAGATACATCATTGTCGGTTGTTAGAGTGTATTTCTAAATGCATTTTTATGGCAGTAACGCCTTATTGACTACAGACTTGTACCTTAGACTTGAAAACGTCACATTTGTTCAACTCTGAAAACTAATTTTATGCATTTATATGTGTATATGGCTCACCTTGACTGTACAGTCGCGATCAGTTATATCGGAGCAGCCAAGGTGGTCACAAATATCGGAACAACGCCTCTATTGTTAAGACGATAAGGTGCATGTCCAGATATTTGTGACCACCTTGGACGCTCCGATATATTTGATGGTGACTGTACATAGAAAGTCAGTTAACATTTTGGCCAAATACAGCCTTGGCCAGAAGTATTGAGCATAGGTGTTTTTTGTTTACAATTTTGATGTTAAGCATTATTTCCCTATCCTAACAATGTACGGTAACGGTAAATGTTATATTTTATTTATAAATATGGAAAACTTCACTTAATAACACTTTCAAGGTACTTAAAAAATATGAAAACAGAAGGTACCAAAAATGTAAATTTAAGTCGGTGCGACATATTGCAAATATTCTATGCAGTTACTACTAACTTCAACAAAACATGCCTATTAGTTTAAATTAATTGACAAAATAACTTAAACAAAGATGGAAACGATGGACTAAACTTTCCAGTTTTGTATGAAAATCGCATTGGTGCTCAACACTTCTGGCCAAGGCTGTATATTAACTAACAATGCCCGAACGTTATATACGTAAAACAAATCCCTTAGTCCGTAACGTAATGAAAACCAAAACCGACCTTAATGTACGTCGCCATCAAATATATTTGAACGGCCAAGGTACACAAAAATATCTGGACTTCATCGCCTTGAAAATAGAGGCGTTGTTCAGATATTAGTGACCACCTTGGCCGCTCCGATGATGATGGCGACTACTTTGCATAGGGTTTTACCCTTTTCGACGCCATGTCAAACGCAAAAGCTACCACTCAGACGCCACGACATCTAAATGTCAAAACTGAAGTTAAACTTTATGCGTGTGCATGTAGGTCTATTTTGCTCTGTGGTCGGTGACCGATATATCGGTCTTTGGCGTTGGACCTGCGGTGCCGATTTATACGTCTTTGGCGTGGAAAAGGTTAAATCGAATGTCACTGTTTCGTCTTTTATACAATAATTTCATTTCCATTTTCATTATATAAATATGGCTAAATCACTCATTTGAAATTCGTACGGTGCACTATACCCTTGTGCAACCTAAGAAGCGGTTTTTGACACCTGTCATCTCAGTACATTTTATAACCTAAAATCGATTTTAGATTATAAAAACCGGCCAAGAGCATGTCGGGCCATGCTCAGTGTAGGGTTCCGTAAACTGAGACCATTAATTGAAAAGGTCGTTTCTTACGGGAAATTTGGCGGCGCTTACGTCATTTTTACTTACGTCCTTTCACTATGGGTTTTTGAATGATAACTCAAAAACGGCTCAACCTATTTATTTCAATATAGTTTTCATTGAAGGTACTCATTAGGCCTCAATTTCATTATTTTTTCAAAATTTTAGGACCCACGATTCAAAAGTTAGATGGGGGGGGACGCCCTGTTTTAAACTTTCGGAGCTATTATTTCCGAGAGTATTAGTTTTATCCAAAAACTGTTTTAGAAGACCCTAATTCTTTTTAATAGACCTATCCAACGATACCACACACAACTTGGTTGGAACGAAAAAAGATTTCGCCCCCTACTTCACGTGTACGGGAGGTACCCTAACAAAATATTTTTTTCGCGTTTTTATTCTACCGTTTTGTCGGTTTGGTTAATGCACATATTCAAACCAAATTTCAGCTTTCTAGTGCTAACGGTCACTGAGCTAGACCGCGGACGGACGGACGGACGGACATGGCGAAACTATAAGTGTTCCGTTATTGCCATTTTGGCTACCGAACCCTAAAAATGTACTGAGATGACAGGTGTCAAAAACCGCTTCTTAGGTTGCACAAGGTGTATGATATTTTTCATTATCACAATTACTAAATCCGTACATATTCCATGATTTCACTGCTAGTAAATTTAATTTGGTGTATAATGTGTTTATTAAGCGAGGTTTAAGACTAGCAAGTTTACTCACGGCAAGTAGGGACGCAGCTATATGCTAGAATGAAATAGTGATATTCATGTCCCATTCTAGCATATAGCTTAACGTTGCTAGCCTAAACCTCGCTTTAGAATAATTGTTGGGATCAAAGGTGTTCGATTGTGGTGTGAGAGGCTTACGGGGACGGAGTCGGCGTTTTGTTATTGCACTCTTGCGGATTACATTGCTGTTTTTTTTTTCGTTTTTACTAAAGTTTACACTAATGAGGTTAAATACCGGCAAATCATTTTTTTTTCTAATGGACGGCAGATCCTTTGATGTCTAATTTTGAAGCTGAACAAAAGTCTATAGACATTTCTTTGTCTATGGATTTTACTTGTCCAAAAATATGGGTTTAATAAGTGTGCACTGTGTGCAGTGCTATTTGGATTATTTCGCTGGAGGAAATGAGTCATTATTTTAATCCTTTAGTATGATTTCTATTTTATTTTTTTCAAGTACAGTCACCACCAGATATATCCGAGCGGCTAGGGTACTCAAAAATATCTGAACAACGCCTCTATTGTCAAGCCGATAAAGTGCATGTTGAGATATTTTTGAGTACCCTGGCCGCTCCGATACATTTAATGGAGACTGTTCCTACCAGTGGCGGCGCGTACATAGAACACGATTCCTGCCAGCTTGCCTAATTTTCAGGCACGAGAGCAGTTTTCCTACAGCTTATACCGACATTTTATCCCAAATTAAGCTCCGGCTTGTCTAAGAAAAAAAATGACCCGCAGCCACTGGTTCCTACATAAGTTTTTTTATGAAGCATTATAATTTAGTTTGTATGTGGAATCGAACTGTAACTTGTATTATTTAGACGATATCATAGATGTTTACAATTTCGAACCCTACTCCTTTGTAACAAGGCGTTTTGAACGTCGCATTACATTTGAATAATGATGGAATTAGCCAAGTTATAGGCGCAACACACACTTGAGCAGAATGCGGCTATAGACAGTAATCTATACGCTCCATACAGAAATTCAGTTACCATAGACAGAATAGGGATGGCAACTGTCAACGGTTTGGCCAGATGGCGCCAGCATAGCTTGTACCTGTCACTAATATTGTTGTATGGGATTTGGCTAAAAGGCTAGCCCATCCAGGTCAGAAATTTCCAAAAAATAACATGAATTTGACACTATTGGTAGGACTAACAGGTACAAGCTATGCTGGCGCCATCTGTAAAGACTTTCGACCGGCCAAGCCCATTCCGCCTTCAGGCTGATTTATAAATGTCTATAATAACTGAATTCCGTTAAGTAAAGATTGTAGCAAATTCGATTTATTATTTTATTTAAAAGAACCTTGTGCGATTACAGTATGTATTACCAGAGACTAAAGAAATATAGACGACCACAGCCTAAGAACTTTTTGAAACTTCAAAGCCACCTAATGATACCGAAATTATAAGAGAAATGTCACCTGTACTGCTACTCCACCTAGTAGCTACTAGTGTACAGTCGCCATCAGATATATCGGAGCGGCCAAGGTGGTCATAAATATCTGAACAACGCCTCTATTGTCGAGGCGATAAAGTGCATGCTCAGATATTTTTGAGAACCCTGGGTCTCCGATATATTTGATGGCGACTGTACTACTAGTACGCTATTTGTTACTAGGTGGAGTAGCAGTGCAGGTGACATTTCTCTTACATTTTCGGTATCATTAGGTGGCTTTGACATAGATGGCGCAATTTACATAAATTTCAAAAAGTTCTTAGGCTGTGGTCGTCTATATCTCTATAGTCTCTGGTATTACTATGTATATCTGATTTATTTATTATTATTACCTCTAGAACAACTTATTCAGCAATGTTCTACGCAAAGGGTGTTTTTGTAATTACTATTTAATAGTTATTTGTGCAACAAGAGAGGAAAGTTGGTTTTTATTGCGAGTGTTGATTTTGAGTCCCGAGCAAGCGAAAGATTCTATAATTCTAAGTTTGAATCTTGAGCGTAGCCAGGGATCTCAAGACCACGAGATGTAAAAAAACTTTCCTCTCGTGTGACACATACAACTTTTCACCTCAGTAGTGAGAACACATTTATTTACATTCCTGAATGAAAGGCATCATCATTATGACGAAAACCTTCTAGAAACAAAATTTCACTCCCTGGAGTGAGGAAAGTCGCAACTTTCGTCACTCCCTGGAGTGATGAAAGTCGCGCTTTCGTCACGCCAGGGAGTGAGGAAAGTAGGCTTGTTCGAACTGCTGAGGTGAAAATATATTTTCACGAACTTGTGATTATTTAATAACTTGAGTAATTTTAAGATGTCTAATTTAATGGAAAGGATATAAATATATCATTAAAGTGTTTGAACCGTATTTGTTGTTTTTATTCTCACTCCTAGAACCAAAACATAACCTCTCCACCAAGGGCCGAGGGACGCAGCTAGGATGTTGCGATCTCGTTCTGTCGTATAGCTACGTCCCTTATATTAGGCCATGATGGCACATGGTGGAGTATGTTAAGCCTTTGTAGTATTTTAACCCTTTGAACGCCAAAGACGTCAAATCACGCGCACAGAAAGTCGTGCCCTCAGCGCCAGTGCGTGATATCACGTCCAAAATACAACCGAGTGGCTGACGTGCGAGCTGGCGCTGAGAGCACCATTTTTCTGTCCGATGCTTGGTGATCGAAAGGTTTATTCCATCAGAAAACTTTAGAAAGTTATCGTCGAACAAACTTTCAAAATCAAAAGCAGTCAAAATGCCGAGACATCCCAGTAGCCAGAAGTTGTTTGTAAGAACTTGCTTCGCTTACGCTCGGCTCGTTCGATAAACGCAGCACCCATGTTTGGACTAAGAAAGGTGTCCATGCATGGCGTAAAAACTGCATGCATATTCGATACGATGTCGTCTAGGTAGGTGCAAAAAAATCGATCGATAGGTCGAATGCCGCAATGTAATGTAAATCGCAGGTGATTTGTTGCGTGGTCAATAGAGACCCTTAGACCTAGAAAAAATATAAAGTTGTGAAGTTTCCAAAGTTTGGAACCAAATAAATTCTTTTGGTTTATAAACAGAGGCTAAAGCTAAAAATAAGAAGCTATTATTTTGCTTTCTTTTGCTACTGCTCCTTCACATAATATTACTTGGTACAAAAACTAAACGTATCACAATAAAAGACTTGACATTTCATTTTGACAGCCATAATCAGTCGTCTGTAGATAAACGTTCGCGATTTTATCACAACTCAGACGAGTTAGACGAAAGTGTTTCATGTTTTTTTAATAAAAACATCCCATGAATCGAACACAGTGATCAGATGTTCTAATTATATTCTATTAATCAAAACCATAATCTAGTCCTCTGACACAGAAACGTTTAGTGATGGTGTAAAGATTTTTTGCAAGTAGTGACGGCGCCAGAATGTCTGACGAGCCTGAGGCTAGGATGTGGGACGAAGGCGGCTCTAGATACGACTCCGGAGATCATGGAGTGTATTTTGAATCGGCATTCGCCTCTTCTGAGCACTTGGACCGAGCGCCTTTGCTCTCTGAGGTAAGTGTTCTTAAAAAAAAGTTTTAGGTTCTTGCTTGCCAAAAAATTCTATTTTTGCTCCATAGACATACAATATAAGGTATAGACAGGACATGGTGATAATAATACCAAGATAGAACGGGATGGTCTTATTAAATTTTCAATAGGTATGACAGAGAAGTTGCCATTTTTTGTTCGTCCTTGTCATAGACTCACGGCTTTATGTCACCCTCCACCGTAAGTACTTTCTATGAGTGGAGGGTCATGAACACATTTAATTCGCGTTTTCTTGCAAAATATCTGTATTTGCTAGGTGAAACCCAAATATATTTCGTGGAAAGTTGTGCCAGCTACGGAAAACAATGGTTAATTGTTGTGTTTTGAGCTGTAGAAGTGATTATCGCCGATATTACGACAACATAACCTTTCACAGGTAAGTACCACATTTTACAGTTTACTCCTGTTGTTTAGTGTATAAATAGTATCCTACAATCTATTACGCGCTATAATCTTGTTAATAAATCTATTCTCGTGAAGAATAATACATAAAATCGTAAAGGTAAATAAAACATTCGAGAACATATTAACCGACTAATTTATGAACGCGGTTAGCCGTATAGCTGTCAGTAATTTAGAACCGCATAAGCAATTTAGTCGCATTACATACGCCTTAGGGATACCAGTGCGTGATTTTTATACTTACCCTAATATTGAGGTATTTTTTGTTTTAAAAAGATCATCATTTCATATCATTGGCAAAAATTTATTTAAATAAAGATGTTGATATCTGCCAGTAATAAAATTTACCTGTTTTATTTTTCCATACTAAAGAAATTAGAATTTAACAAAATTAATTCCTAGTGTTGGTTTTGCTATGGCTCAGTAAGTCTGGGGTATGCTTGGGTAGTAGTAGTGGGTATGTTAATGAAAGCGAAAAGATCTTCCACCTGATTTGATTTCCTTGCAATATTTTTGTTCACCGTAAAGGAACTGAAATAACAAATGAAAGTTCGATCATAAGTTTCGAAAATCTTAATGTACATGTTGGGTTTGGAACAGCGACCTTAAAAATGAAATTGCTATACAGGATGTAGCAAAAATATTCATGATCCGTTCAAGGGCATTAGCATGGTATCGTATTGCGAGTTTGGAAAAGTAGGTTGAAGAAAAAAAAAACGCGAAATTTTTTTTTATGTGTGGAACAAATTACTATTGTGTCCGTAGGCGACACAACTTTCTGACAAAACCATCAGGTTTTCTCGTAGTAAAAACGCTAATTTCATCTGTTCGTTACCCTCCACTGTCAAAAAATAGGTGAGACTATGACAAGGACTAACGATAACAGCTCGCTTCTCTGTCACACCTGTTGAAAGTTTGATAAGACCATCCCGTTCAATCTTGGTATTATTATTTATTTATTTCCATGTCAGGTCTATGGGTGGTATGTCTATGTTCACATCGCTCCGGGCCTGCCCGGAGTGCTCGGTGCTCGCTATATGAAATAATGGGGTAATTTTCTCTTACTGGTATCCCCACGAGTTATACGTCATCATGACGTCATCTATGTCTATCCCTTACGGTGCTACGCGGTGTCAAGCCCTTGTTTTGCTCTGATACTGTTCCCGAAATCCGTTTATTGATTAAATTGGTTGTTTGTAAGTGTGCAGATGATTTAGATAAATATTATGTTTGGTTTTCCTGTTCTACTTTTTGGTACAAAATATTTTATCAAAACTGTAAAACCTTATCTTATTTTAATATCCGTTCACAAGTTCTTAGTTAGCATGTAACGTTTGCGTTATATTTGGGGCAATTCCAGTTATTTTACATTTCTTTTAAAGAGATGTTACGATGTTCAAAAGTTACAAAAGAGAATCACCATCACAAAATTACCAACAACTAACAACCATTAAACATTGCACGGGTGCAATTATTATACATATAAACCTTCCTCTTGAATCACTCTATCTATTAAAAAAAACCGCACCAAAATCTGTTGTGTGGTTTTAAAGTTATAAGCATACATACAGACAGACAGCGGAAGGTTTGTTTTATACTATGTAGTGAAGTAACAAATTAAAAAAAAATAATCCTTAGCTGTTTACATAGCAACTTTTGTCAAAATAACTTAGACATTTACAATGGTGTCTCAACAACGCAGACTTCCAGTACGCTGACAATACCAAAACAATATTTGTAATCGACAACGTAATACGGTTCTATTAGATAAAAGTGTCCTGGGAATGGCTTCAAAAATATATAATAAAATCCCAGACTACATCAGAATTAAGAAAAGTATAAATTTAAAAGTAAAAACACTTGAAAGCCTATCTTATTAGTAAAAATTATTACTCGATTAACAATTCTTTAAAGACACTAAATGTATTTGAAAGGGGAGACAAGAAAAATATCAACCTAGCAAGAATGGCATTAAATGTCATATTGGAATTGGACTTACTATGTCCATAAAAAAAGAAAACCGGCCAAGTGCGAGTCGGACCGCATGAAGGGTTCCATACCATTATTTATAAAAACCAGCCGTAGCTATACTATCGAATAAATTATTAGCGCAAAGTCGTATCTGCCTAAGTACATAGTTTTTTGGAGATAACTCAAAAACGCCTAGACGGATAATGTTCAAAATTATTTTCGTTGAAAAAATATTTAAAGGTGTACTTCTTGATTTTTTTCATAATTTTTGGACTTACGGTTCAAAAGCTACGGGTTGGGGAGGGCACAATTTTTATGACTTTTGGAGCAATTATTTCTGAAAACCTCAATTTTCATAAAGCTCTATACTGGAGTAAGCTTAGGTACATTTCCCCTCTGTCAACGTTATTAGCAGGAAAGTCTAATAGGTTTATAAAAACTATTTCAAAAATCGATTACACGCATTCAGTTCATCGTTTTCAGTGAGTAAAGAGCTCCGTGAAAATGCCTTTATGTATTGTTTTTAGGTGTAAAAAATGTTCTATTATGTCTAGTTTACAAAAATATGAAATATAATTTCACATGTAATTATAGTTTTACTTTTTTTATCATTACTATTATGATTAAAAAATTAATCCATATCGAAAATCCAGCGTCGTTTACTGAATCGATTCAAAGATAATCGTTTATTATCTAACGGGCAGTAACTATTTTGACGTTTGACACTTATGCATATTTAACGCCCCTAAGGATTACTGCCTTCTATATTTTGTTTGAAAATACAAGCAAAAATGATCCTTGGCTTTTTTGTTTGACATTTGCAAAGACTGCATCCAATAATGAACCATATTTCAACATATGTAAAATCAACTATTTGTTGCTCCATTTAGTGTCGTGACTTACTGTCAAATATGCGTGATATTTTCAAGTGAAAGGTACATCATTGTCCTTTATCAATAAGGCGATGTTGCTATAAAAATTCATTTAGAAATAAACTTTATTAACAACCGACAATGATGTACCTTTAAATTGAAAACGCCATACGTATGCTTCCTCGCCCCCCTCAGATTTTGGCAGACTTTTTTGTTTGGAAAGATGAGGCGATGGCTCCTCCAGGTATAGAGCTTTATGCTCAATTTTAGAGACCCATCGATTGATGTGCATCATGTTAATATTTGGCAAAAATAAATTTTGACAAGTAGTTACATGAATGGAGTGCCCCCCCCCTAAACTAATTTTTATTTTGCAATTTCTCTACAAAACTAAGTACCGCACACTCAATACACTTTATGTAAAAATTTCATAATGATACGTCTTATAGTTTCCGAGTAAAATGGCTGTGACATACGGACGGACAGACAGACAGACAGACATGACGAATCTATAAGGGTTCCGTTTTTTGCCATTTTGGCTACGGAACGGAACCCTAAAAACAAATGATGCCCTTCACATGACTAACTAGACAATTTTTTATTGGCCAGTGTCAACCACTTCGCTCATACGGCTCGTACTGTGTTATGGGCATACCCCGGGGTTTTCGGTGCGGGAATGTTATACACTAGCCAAATAACAGGTAAAAACTGTAAAAAACGATACTAGTTTAACATTTCTAAGCACATTTGGACCTTACTACCTACGTTTCATTCATAGTTTGGTAATTACTTTACAATAAACAAAGTTATAAATACACGAAATCATTCCCGCACCGAAAACCCCGGGGTATGGACTTATGGGACTTATATGACAATAAACATTATCTTATCACAAATTCCACAACACATAGTTTGAAAAATGTATGTCCTAACATTATACTTCTTTAACAAATATTGTAGATAATTAATGATAAATATTTCGTTTGCTGTAACTTCAACCATTTTTAGAGTTCCGTAGCCAAAACGGCAAAACCGGAACCCTTATAGTTTTACCATGTCCGTCCGTCCGTCCGCCCGTCCGTCTGTCCGCGGTCTAGCTCAGTGATTGTTAGCACTAGAAAGCCGAAATTTGGTTTGAATATGTGCATTAACCAAGCCGACAAAATGCTACCATTATTGCAATAAAAACTGGAAAAATATATTTTGTTAGGGTACCTCCCGTACACGTGAAGTGGGGGGCGATTTTTTTTTCGTTGCAACCCAGTTGTGTGGTATATCGTTGAATAGGTCTTTTAAATAAATTAGGGTCTTCTAAAACAGTTTTTGAATAAAACTAATATTTAAAATAATAGCTCCGAAAGTTTAAAACAGGGCGCCCCATCTAACTTTTGAACCGGGGGTCCAAAATTTTTGAAAAAAATCATGAAAGTGAGGCCTAATAAGTACCTTCAATGAAAACTATATTGAATTAAATCGGTTGGGCCGTTTTTGAGTTATCACTCGAAAACCCATAGTGAAAGGACGTAAGTTAAAATGACCTAAGCGCCGCCAAATTTCTCGTAAGAAACGACCTTTTGAATTAATGAATTGTAACATGCCGGCAACTACGGTACCCTACACTGAGCATGGCCCGACATGCTCTTGGCCGGTTTTTTATAAAGAATGTGAAAAACTACAAATCAGGACACAAAAGTCGGGACTGAATTTGAAAACAGAAATTAATATTTCCGGACAGCATGACTATTATATTTGTAATCTTTTATTTATGATTAATTATGATTGATTAGATACAGCTATTATCAAGACATGCAGTGGGTATAATTTAAGCTAATCCATATAATATTCAAGATTAACCCAGAAATAAAAATGTGGACTAGAAGGCTTAAATGCTTTTCCACAAAAATTTACTTCACTTTTTATTTCCGAATGACATATTTTTTTGGGCATGTTAATTAAAATTATTTTTCGTTGAAAATTTGTATGAAACTTAAATTTGGATGTTAGGCTTCTCCAGTGGTCTAATTTGGGTGGGACTATAACTTATAAGACACTTTTCATCTCTGACAACCGATTGGCAATAAATATATGTTGAGTGTAAAATTTTGACCTTGACCTTTGTTTTATCTTATCACAGTGTTCCTGTGACCACCTTCAGTCTCCATCATCAGACCATCTCAAAAGGCCAGGGTACTCAAAATATCTGAACATGCACTTTATCGCCTTGACAATAGAGGCGTCGTTCAGATTTTTGTGACCACCTTGGCCGCTCCGATATATCCGGTGGCGACTGTACTAAGGGACAATATTTTCTGATATTTCGGAGCTTATCTTCGGCGACGTGAATACCAATATTCAGATCTTAAATCTTATCGACATTTCATATCTTAGTATAAAACAAACAGGTATTCGTAAGTACCATCTCTATTCAGAACATTAAAATTTAAAATATGTCTTTTTAAATGCCGGAAAGCTCATAAAACATACCAAAATCCGGATATATTAGGACTAATCCGGAAGAATGGCATCCCTACCCCAGTCGGGTTGCTACAAATATGAACCCGGGACCCGGGTGATATCCGCTGTGTACCCTTAGGCGGCTGTTCGACCGGCGGCGAAAAAAGGAGTATCGATCGAAATTATGAAGTGTATTCTTATCTTATCTTAGTTATTGTGTTGATAAGTGTAGATACAATGCGGGTAGGAATGCATGTATTGTGTTATGTTAATCGCTGGTTTTTCACACAGCTGGCCACATTTTTTAGGGTTCCTCACTTCAAAAGGAAAAAACGGAACCCTATGATCAGTCGTGGATCGAAACTATTCCGAACCGAACTCAATAGGCGTCATTCATTTATTACGTAAGACAATTGCCACATTTATACCTGTTCCCGCCCCTAAAAAATAATCAAGAATAGAAATCCTGCTCTCGTAAGGAGAATAAAACCCGGTTAACCTCCCTCCCCCCTAAATAGTTTCACGTAAAAAATAAAAATAAAATATTCTTTATTGAAGTTTACATCCGATTTTAAATAATATGTTTTCCATCGACAACTTCAACTCGTCCTTTGACATAGGCCTCCTCCAAAGCCTTACATTTAATTATGTATGTCCGTTGCCGCCTACATCCAGGCACCTCACAGTGTTAAGGTCGTCGTAAAATCGATTTACGTAATAAATGACTAGCACTATAGTTAAAGGGGAGGCCTATGTTCAGCAGTGGACGTCTTATGGCTGAGATGATGATGATGACTATAGTTAAAATTTAGAACTTACACCTCAATAAATCGGTGATCCAAAGATCATTTGGCATATCGCAGCAGCCGCATTCAAATAGATCCTCGCGTATCGCCACCGGTCGGACAGCTGCCTTACTCAGTACGTGTGCTGTTTCCATACTAATTTAATTTGAGGGCAAACAAAGGGAGCCTAATGAATGTTATCAGCGTGGCGTAGCGCATTATCGGCCCGTTCGTTTGTTCGTATTATTGTTGACAGTGAAGATAAAGCTATTCTATAATTTCTATATGTAATTCAAACTGTATATACGGGGTGCAAAGGCCACTAGGGCTATAGCTAGAACGAGATCATTTCATGTTGTCCCGGTTTTCTAAAACCGCTCAAAGCTTGCGGTCCGCTCGGCAACATAATACTAAGAAATGGCGTTAGCACTATTTTTTGAGAAAGCGACTGTTTTCTGATCGAGTTATAACGAGGAAGATTCCTCGCCACGCTTTCTTTCAACGAAAGGAAAAGCATTGGTACGAGCCGGGTTTTGAACCCCAGGCCTCCGGATTGAAAATCGGACGACTTACCGCCAAGCGACCAACATTTTAGTACTAATTTATATATTTTAATATTTATCTGAATATCATAAAGAGTTAATCATTTGATTAGTTCCGTTACATACGTTACGAAAAACTACCCTCAAAAGCGTAACATTACGTCAACGTTCTTTATTTAAATTCCTTAGAGGTATTGACGCCTGAGAATATAAACACACTAATATGCACTTTATGTCGTCTGCTACAAAGTTGAACTTCCTTCTACATCCAAGCTGCAGTTACCACTTTTTCAAAACCATAGCTCTTCAGTCGCCATTTTGGATTCTTAATTCCATTCCTCATTGACCGAATACGCAAAGCTCTAAAAGATTTCCGAATTAAATTAATATTATATTTGATATAGAACATAATATTAACGAAGTTCTTGTCGATGTTTTGTGAATGAGATATACAATTTGTGTTATTCTTTGTATATTAAGAGCTGTTGAAAACGTGCCAAAATGAAACAAATATCTGTGAGTATTAATCCTGTTATACAACTATGCTAATTATTGTATACCTAATATCCATCTGACTATAGTTGATACGGCATTTTGCAAATCGGGAGGTTTTTTCTCATTTTTAGCGCGCGCAGTTTTATAGGTTAGGTCGGTTTCAATTTTGGTGTGCGTTATATTTAATTAGGCTTTTAAATGTCTTTGTTTGAGTCCTTTGGGTTAAGATGTGGGTTTATTTTAATGGCGAGACTGCTTTCTTGGCAATTAGGTCAATGTGTACCAAAGGGTACGCAAGGAAAAATTTTGACGAAATGTGCAAAAACCTAGTGAACTTGTAATTTTTGTTTTATACTTTTTTTTTAATTGATTTTTTTTTTAATTGTAAGTATAGGGGCCTGATTTTAGGACAGGAACTAAAGCGGTCCAAAGTTGCGAGTTTGCCATAGGATTACTACGGAGCTAGGGACTTGAAAATTAATATTGTACATTAAATTAAGTCGGTTCTGGCGCTCGCCGGCCGCTGCAGCGGCACGCTCGCTTCGCTCGCTCGGCTTCGCGCGCTGTTAGGTCACGGCTCACCTAACACACTTCTCCTCGCTTCGCTCGTCGTCGCACCTATCTTGGCTCTGTGACACAATTTCGGAGCCAATATCTCGGTAATTATCAAGTATAGAAAAAAATTTGCCCATACAAAACATGCTTACTTTAGCGTCTTCTATACGATAGCATCATAAAAAATAGGTGTCATTATGATACCAATCCCATCAAAATTTTTTAAAGTCCTGCGTACCCTTTGCTGCATCCCAACCGACAATTGACATGAAAAGTTAACGGCCACTAACATAAAATAATAATTAATAAACTGCCTCTCACCATAATACCGTCTCTGGTGATTTATGAGAAAATAGAACATTACGACAAAGGCCGGGAAAATGAAATAAGGATTGCCGGCCAAGTACCTACTTTACTAGCGACCCGCCCCGGCTTTCGCACGGGTGCAATTATACATATAAACCTTCCTCTTGAATCACTCTATCTATTAAAAAAAATCGCATCAAAATCCGTTGCGTAGTTTTAAAAGATCTTAAGCATACATACAGACAGACGGCAGAAGCGACTTTGTTTTATACTTTGTAGTGACTATCCGTATCGTATCGGTATGGTATTATATACCTACTTGGCCGGTAACCCGTGTTTTCCCTTCTAATATACTATAGCAGACATTTTTGGAAAAGTCGTCTATAGAACGGGTTTCTAGAATATAATTCTTCTAAACCATATTTCTCCACGCGTAACAAGCGTAGCGACCCGCCGCCGAAAAAGCCCAAAATATAATCCTCGCTTAATTAAGCTTTTGCATAAACAATGGACCGTGTTTTCGTGTTCTTACGTAAGTTTTGGTGAGTCGAATCTTAGGGGACACCAGGGTAAGGTGATCTCAAGAACAGTGTCTAAACTGATAACTAAATTTATTATTATTACTTAGTCGGTTCATAAGTTCTGTCACTCGGGTTTTGACTGGTAAAATAGAAAATGTTAACAAATGCTTACTATTTCCATATATGGTTAGAAAGCCTATTTAACAGTGATCAATTTAAGATATTATGTAATGCAAATACTTGTGGCAGTTTTACACTATTCCTTGTAACATTTTAAAAAGCGCAATAAAAAATCACGTCAAAAACACGCGCCCTATTTGAGTTATTTTAGACCCTAATTATTTTTATTCTATTCTGCATTAGCTTGGTCTTTTACCTTCATTTTAATATATAATTAAAATGGGTTTGACTGACAAGAAGGCTGGTATACACAATTTTGTTAGACTACCTTGATGTATAGCAGCAGAATCTAAGCGTTTTGCTCAAAACTGAAAAATACGGTAAGGTTCAGGAGGAGAATAGCTGAAGCACAGACTTGTAAGTCAACTAAATATAGGTTTCGGAATATGATTTAATCTTCTACTTCCCTAAAAATAACAATTTGTAACTCCTGGACAACTACAACATGATCTTCATCAACTTTTGTGAAGTATACTTTTCACAAATCATCGGCGTGTTTTTGTCAGACAACAATCACCAAGTTTACAAAGATCTATAAAATACGCGGTCGTGATTTTAAATTAATCATAGTATGTTTTAATCTGTATGAAATTAGCTTTCTAATCATGTCTATATTTTTTTAATAACTAAAAGCTTTGTATTTTGTTTTATCAGTCAAAACTCTTGTGACAGAACTTATGGACCGACTAAGTATTATATTAGCCTATTTGAGTGTCCCACTGCTGGGCAAAAGCCTCTCCCCTGGATCTTCATATGTCCCAATTTTGCGCCTCTTCCGCCCAATTGTTAAGGAACGTATCTAAATCATCCCGCCATCTCCGTTTGGGCCTAATGATGACTAAATTAAAAACTAGTAGTCCGCCTCGAACTGAGAACTCGCGATTTACTTGCAAACGACTTGACCAATATAACAAGACCCTTCGGAGGATTTTTTTTCTCCTTCTAACTCCATAACCACTTGATCGACCCTGCTCATATACAAACTTACAAATTTTAATGTATCTCTGCTACAGCCCCAACAAATTTCATAAAGATCAGAAAAACGTTACTAAAGTTATTGTCCGACAAACTATCGAAATCAAAAAGCCATCCAAATGCCGAGACGTCCCATCAGTAGCCAGGTGACAGTTCGGTCTGGAGTTGTTTGTAAGAACTCACTTAGCTTACGCTCCGCGAGTTCGATTAAAAATCCCAACAAAAATATAGCATTATATTAGCTGTGTATAACTTTAGCCGGACATCGTAACAAACTGACGAGTCGTTTTGGAAATACATATGCCATGCCATCTCCGGATCGAGAGGAATAAAGCAAAAAACTATAAAGGCTACGTTTTTGCCATATTGGCTACGGAACCCTAATAACCACGTACCTACTTCAATAAGGTAGGTTAGTTTCAATGGGGTTTACAAATGGCGCGAGCATAGCTTGTACCTGTCATTCCTACAAATAGTGTCAAAAGCTTGTTTTTTTTTGAATTTTCTGACCTGGATGGGCTAGCCTTTAAGAGTCGCCAGGACGCTCGCGTTCCCATACAAACGTAGTTTAGCTCTCATTTTAAAACGACATGCTTTAGAACCACGAAATTTGGCATGGGCATTCTAGTAGTACAGATCTATGTCGGTAATTCGTTTTCGTTGCTAAACATTGTAATACAAAGAAAATACAGCCAGATACAGATTTACATACAAAACTTATTTTTGCTATATTTTCTTTGTATTACAATTTTTAGCAACGAAAACGAATTACCGACATAGATCTGTACTGCTAGAATGCCCATGCCAAATTTCGTGGTTCTAAAGCATGTCGTTTTAAAATGAGAGCTGAACTACGTTTGTATGGGGACGCGAGTTCACGCGAGCGTCCTGGCGACTCTTAAACCAAATCCCATAAGTGACAGATACAAGCTATGCTAGCGCCATCTGGCCAAACCGTTGACAGTTGCCAACCCCATTGGTGCGGCTAAGTGATCAGCTCTTCAAGCTAATGGAATGCTACCGTGGGTTAGCTTAAAATTGTAGTTTCTAAGCGGATTTTGTTACTTAGTTTGTGTTTAAATTTTTTATGTAGGTACATTAACTAAGGGATAACTAAGCGTATTAGTAAATAAAGTTTAAATATCTTAAATATATAATCATCATAGTAGACAGTGGCGGCGCGTCTATAGAAGTCGATTCCCGCCGGCTTGCCTGAATTCTAGACAGCTGAGTAGTTTTCTTAGAGCTCATGAAGAAATCTTAAAACAAATTAGATCCGGCTTGCCTAAGAAAAAAATAGACGCACTGCCATTGATAGTAACATACATACATCCTTGTCGTTATGACTGCCATAAAGTCTTTATCTTACACGGAAATCAGATTAAGAGTCGCCAGGATACGTACACGTAGTTTAGCTCTCATTTTAAAACGACATGCTTTAGAACCATGCAATTTGGCATGGGCATTTTAGTAGTACAGATCTAGGTCGGACATTCGTTTTCGTTGCTAAAAATTTTAATACAAACAAAATACAGCCAGTTACAGATTTACATACAAAACTTATTTTTGCTATAGTTTCTTTTTATTACAATTTTTAGCAACGAAAACAAATGTCCGACCTAGATCTGTACTACTACAATGCCCATGCCAAATTTTATGGTCCTAAAGCATTGGCCTAATTAATAAAGCTACAATTGACAATTTACAAGCGGTAGTCTCTTTCTAATACATAGGGTTAGAAAGAGACTTCTGTTTGTAAATTGTCACTTGTAGCTTTATTAAATAGGCCCCATGTCGTTTTAAAATGAGAGCTAAACTACGTTTGTATGGGAACGCGAGTTCACGCGAGCGTCCTGGCGACTCTTAATGCGAAGCCGCTCGCCGCATGTTTCAAGACGTAGATGCTTGACGCTTTTATTCTTATAAATGTGACAGTTTGCTGAAAAGGTACCATTTGGCGGAAGGCGCTTACGTCATACGTATGTTGTACAGACCCCATCAAATATATCGGAGCGGCCACGGTACTCAAAATTATCTGAACATACACTTTACCGCTTTGACGCCTGTTCACATATTTGTGACTACCGTGGCTGCTCCGATATATTTGATGGCGACTGTACAGATTCTATATTGTATTCGAGCTATAAAAACGTAAGCGCCGAACGCCAAATAGAGCCTTATAATGTAAACAGACACAGTTGTGGAACGTAGGTAGTCTTTGAAATTTATTGGCAAAGTCTAGACTATTTAGGGCGATGTTTGGCGCCAGCGCTACGTATATTTTGTACAGTTGTTGTTATATATTTACACTGTTACCTTATTACGAAGCAGTAAGGTGCACAATGTGAACAGATTTCTGGCGTTGACATGAGACTACTTAAATTAAGTAGCTCTGTTGGCGCCATTTGCCGTAATAAGATAATATAAATTGTGTTTTCTCCAATGTGCTCGGAAATTTTCAGCTTACTGTAGCAAAATGAGTACGTGAAGTTCTTCATTTTTTAACAAAACGAATAAAAAAAAATAAAAATCATTAACTACCTGTTTTAGCGGCCGTGAAGTAATTTGTCAACGCCATAAATATGTATACACTTTTGCACCTTACTCCATTGTAATAAGGTTCAAAGTATATACATATTTTAGGCGTAGACTAGTAAAATCCATTACTGTATTGTTTTTTACCTTTTAAACTTTTCATCCGACTAAGAAATATCATTTCAAACAGCCAATACTTAAGCGACATCTATACACCGTCTGAACGGCAATCCCTTCAAACTGTAGGATAGAGCGAGATAGTTAGATCAAAAACCTTGGTTGTCTCGTTCTTCGTCATAGCACCGCGTCTGATCGTGCGAATGAGGCTTAATACAATCATAGACAAAACAACTATTTTTAAGGTTTAATCTTGTATCTGTTGCATAAAAGGAGCATATTTAATACTGTCTTAAATAGCTTTTGACGAATATTTCTTTTTAAATATTATTTGAATGAAAATTGGCAGTATACATAGTTCTTAATACTATAAAAAAAATTATAGAGGGAAGCTAATTCATGACATTGAACGCTAATAACGTAACCAAAATCTGTAATTTATTTCATTTACTTTACTTTATTTCCTCGCACTTTTAGAGAAAAGCACTATATATGCCTCGGCGGGAATAGAAATTCGTGGACTCGTCTTATTTTTTCGGACTCAGCTGCGCTTCGTCCGAAAAAATCGCTCATCCACGAATTTCCCTTTCCCGTCCTCTGCAATAATGTACTATTTCTTAGCCGACTTATAACAAAGAGAGACGGGTATTTATTAAGCGCTGGTAGCCTGGCGGTAAGACGTCCGACTTTTAATCTTGAGGTCTCGGCTTTAAACCCCGGCTTGTCGCTTTTCGGTGACGGAAAACATCGTGAGGAAATGGGATGGATATATAAATCTGAATATGCCCTAGTTTACTCTCTAGTTGGAAGGTCAGATTGCAGCCGGTTTCGCAAAAACTAGGCTACGCCAGTTCATAGGATTAGGTTGCCAACCGGACCTCAGGATTGAACCGTGGCAAAAGCCGGGACAACCGCAATACGCGATTTTTTAGGCACAATATTTTGTATAGGCTACGATAAGGTATACTATATTTTTACATTTAGGTTAGAAAATACTGTATTTCTTTCAAAGACCAGCCAAGTGTGTGTCGAACCACACATGTTTGAGGGTTCAAATCAAATCTTCTTTATTGCACACCTCAATTAAATAGACAGTCAACAAGCGGTCGCTCTTTTAGTTAAAAAAAGTTGTATGAGTAGGTGTAGGGTTTCATAGCTTTCAAGCAAACAGGCCTATCTGACGGTAACTTAATGCAGAAGACGCTGGTTCGACTCCAGCCCATGACCTTTTGTCAATTTTTCCTTTGTAAATGACATCTATCTATGTATAATTAAAGTGTATATTTCAGGAGACCTACACAGACATCCCAGTGGTGGGGCGGAGCCCCCCGACCCACTGCCACTGGAGCGCACACTCGGAGCCCCGCAGCGCCGTGCGGCAGCTGCTATTAGCCCTCGTACTATGCGGATTGTTCATGGTTAGTACTTACTGTTGGAGACATACAGACATCCCAGTGGTGGGGCGGAGCCCCCCGACCCACTGCCACTGGAGCGCACACTCGGAGCCCTGCAGCGCCGTGCGGCAGCTGCTACTGGCTCTCGTACTATGCGGATTGTTTATGGTTAGTCTACCTCTCTTCACTCTACTGGCAGTAGAAGGTTGGGACGCCCCCTACCTACATGGAGGCGACTAGTTGAGAAGGAGGCTGGCTCAATTTGTCTCTGCTGGAAAGAGCTGGAAGTAGCCGCTCAAGATCGTGACAGTGGAAAACTCTTCTGCGAGCCCTATGTCCCTAACGAGGGATAACAGGAGGACATCATCATCATCATTATCTACCACTCTTCCAACTATATTATTTATCCCCGTTGAGACATCAGGGTGCTGGTACGTGAAAATATTTCTTGAGGAACTGGGTCGCGACTTGCAGGAAAGGGTCTTCGACAATCGCTCCAGGTCGTTCCTGGCGCAGAGGATGTCTATCGTGGATCGACACGGGAACGCCGTAAGCGTATTGGGCAACTTTTCAGCTGGAGCGATCCGGGGAGCTTATTCGAGTAGTTAAGTTTAATAGTTTAGTTACTTTTTGGTTTAGATTTTTCTCGTTTTATAACTGACTTGCTGTAATATTGCTGTAAAATCGTTCACTATTATAGCAAGCGTTCTTTTCGCAGATAGCGGAAGTGATCGGCGGCTTCCTAGCCGGCAGTTTATCTGTGATGTGCGACGCGGCCCACATGCTGAGCGACTGCGGGGGCTTCGCCCTCGCCCTGCTAGCGTTCCACTGCGCGAAGCGGCAACCAGACATGCACATGTCCTACGGCTACAAGCGCGCCGGTGAGTCACTGTACTAGCCGGCAGCTGTCCGTGATGTGACGCGACCCACATGCTGAGCCAATGCGGGTGCTTCGCCCTCGCCCTGCTAGCGTTCCACTGCGCGAAGCGGTAACCAGACATGCACATGTCCTACGGCTACAAGCGCGCCGGTGAGTCATTGTACTAGCCGGCAGCTGTCCGTGATGTGACGCGACCCACATGCTGAGCCACTGCGGGGGCTTCGCCCTCGCCCTGCTAGCGTTCCACTGCGCGAAGCGGCAACCAGACATGCACATGTCCTACGGCTACAAGCGCGCCGGTGAGTCACTGTACTAGACGGCAGCTGTCCGTGATGTGACGCGACCCACATGCTGAGCCACTGCGGGAGCTTTGCCCTCGCCCTGCTAGCGTTCTACTGCGCGAAGCGGCAACTAGACATGCACATATCCTACGGCTACAAGCGCGCCGGTGAGTCCCTGTACTAGCCGGCAGCTGTCCGTGATGTGACGCGGCCCACATGCTGAGCCACTGCGGGGGCTTCGCCCTCGCCCTGCTAGCCTTCCACTGCGCGAAGCGGCGATCAGACATTCACATATCCTATGGTTACAAGCTATCCGGTGAGTGTTCTTGATACTATCTTAACTCGCCCCCCTTCTCCTTGCGCGCCGTTCTTTGCTGGTTTTACACTACGACGTTGACAAACAAGCATATACAGCCCGCCTGATGGTAAGCAGCTACCGTAGCCTATGGACGCGTGCAACTCCAGAGAATTCGCATGCGCGTCGCCTACCCTTTAAGAATGAATTTGGACCTATGGCTCAATGACACGCATGCGCGACTCACGTTCCCGCGACTGATGTGATTTCCCAATATTTTTACTAAACTTAAGTTGACGTGGTCGGACTATAAATAACTTTCTTTCAGAGGTCCTCGGCGCCATGGTGTCCGTCCTCCTAATCTGGATCCTGACCGGCATCTTCGTATACGTGGCCGCCGTCCGCATACATTCCCGGGACTTCGACATAGAACCAGACGCCATGATGGTTGTATCGGGTTGTGGCGTCATATTCAATATCATACTGGCTGTCGTACTACATGGATGCTCCGGAATTGGTATGTTAAAAAAAAACTGTTTATACTTTCTACGGTAACACTTCCTTAGCGCGTTTTAGGATTCACCATGAACCTGACAGCGCCATCTAGTGAATAATTTGGAAACTAACCGGCATCTCCGCATATATTTGCGTGACTTTGACATAGAACGACGTCATAATGGCCGTGTCGGCCTGTGGCGTCAACATTTCTCTAGCGCGATTCAGGATCGTCGCTAACGTGTCACCGCCATCTAGCGCTAAATTTGAAAACCAAGCAAGTATCTTAACCGACTTTTGTTTTTCAGCGCACCACCACACGCACGGCGGCGCCGCCTGCACACACGGGCACACGCACACACACACGCAACGCTCTCGCTTCGGCATCTTCCGGCAGAAGCAGAACGGAGCCCTAGTGAACGGAGACCCGGCCAATGGAGACTACTCTATGAAGGAGTTGGGCGAGACGCGAGTGGAAGGAGGCGGCGATAGGTAACTTTCTTCGTCTCACTCTAAGGCTGTACCCACGAAAACATGCGACTGGCCGCCGCTGCTAGCGGCGAGACGAGCGGCGAGATGAAAATGTTCGGCAACGTACGGCGCGCGCGGCTCGCCGCTGTTTTCGGAAACGGTTTGATAAAATTTCATACTTTGTTGAACATTTTGATCTCGCCGCTCGTATCGCCGCTAGCAGCGGCGGCCGGTCGCTTGTTTTCGTGCGTGCAGCCTTGCATGCTCTCTCGGTTCGGCAATTTCCGGCAGAAGAATCTCTTTTAGTAGTCGAATTCTATTTTTGTTATAAAAATAACTGATCAGGCTTTTATTTTTTTTTGTGCGAAAGGTAAAAAGAAACCGGTTAAGTGCGAGTCGGACTCGCGCACTGAGGGTTCCGGTTTACGCAATTTTTCCTTTATCTGTGCTATAAGACGTTGCTTCGTACCAAATTTCAAGATTCTGAGTTCAGCTCCAAGGGACAATAGAAATGAGTATTTATATAAATTCCAGCTTGATACCTCCACGCGTTCCTGAGAAAAAGGGTCTTGACAGACACACAGACAGACGGACAACAAAGTGATCCTATAAGGGTTCCGTGTTTTCCTTTCGAGCGGCGGAACTTTAAAAAAACATAAATAAATAATCCGTCGAAGATCAATTAAAATATCGAAATATAAATTACAGGAACATTAATCTGCGGGCGGCCCTCATCCACGTGCTCGGCGACCTAATCCAGAGTTGCGGAGTCCTGCTAGCTTCAGTACTCATCAAGTTTTACGTAAGTTTCCCCAGGTTTATTACATTTTTAGTAGAGATGCGCCGAATATAGACTTTACCGAATACGAATATGCGGGCGAACATTCGGTTCAGATCTTACCGAACCGAATATTCGGCCGAATTATTCGGTAAAACTAAACAGGTTTATGCAGATTGCAGGTCCGCTTGGCTCGCTGAACGCGATTTTTTTTTATCGAACGAGCGGAGCGTAAGCGAAGATCGTTCTTACAAACAACAACTGTCACCTGGCTACTGGGACGTCTCGGCATTTGGATGGCTTTTTGATTTAGATAGTTTGTCCGACGATAACTTTAGTAACGATTTTCCGATCTTTATGAAATTTGTTGGGGTTGTAGCAGAGACCAACAAAATTTGCGAGTTCGTATATGAGCTGGATTGAGACGGGGGTTCTGAAATTAGAAGGCCTAAAAAGGTTTTGTAAAGGGGTCCTGTTACATTGGTCATCTTATTTGCTACTTTTACGAGCAAGTATGGTTGAGTTTGGTATCAAACGAAAGGTATTGATTAACACTCTCGTCAAATCCTTATTAACTGCCTACTGTTTCATAACAATTAGCTACATAAAATTGATTTCAAAAATATTTTCAATTATATTTTGATTTTGGTGTAAATATTTTGACAACTGACTTTTTTTTAATTTATTAGAGCTTTGGCTGCTAGGGCCATCAGCATACTGATATTAACAAATTAGTTAGAGAGAGTTACCATAGACGCATAATGATGGTGACCGAAACCTATATAGGTGGTTCACAGATGAGAACGACATGTCAAAGCAACAGAGTGAGAGGCAATGTGAGAGGTGGATTTAAATTTAGATGAGACAAAAACTGTCAAATCTGAAGCGATATCGTCGCGGTAAAATTTTGCGCATCAACCGCACAATTTAATATGGACGTTTAGTTTCACCGTGATGGTTAGTTGAGAAAAAATACCCGATACCTATTTTTGGTATTTGTAGTAATTCTACTATTGCACATTTATGGTGAAACACAAGATTCGCGAGTTCACAGTTCGGGGCGAACTACTAGTTTCTAGTAAAATAATATGTGTATGCGACCTTGGCATTGTCAACGACAATGTCAACATTTGCAATGGTTGTAGATATTTATTATAGACGCTGAATTAATATAGTGCTTAAACTGAATAATAAAGCTTACAAAAATCAAGTTTTCTATATATCTTTTAATAACTTAAGTTTTAAGAGCTAAAAATTGTATGAATGATTAATTTATTATCAGGTAAATATCATATGTTTATTCGGTAAATATTCGGCAGTTTTACCGAATAATTCGGCCGAATACCGAACATTGAAAAACACGCCGAATATGCCGAATACCGAATTATTACCGAATATTCGGCGCATCTCTAATTTTTAGAAATAATAATTTTAACAAAAAAGAGCTGACTCCACTTAGGATCCGCTATTCCAAAAGGAAGTGGCCGAGTTGCTGTAAAAAATAGTGAAATCACTATTCGCTGTGTGCATGATTGTGGCGCCATCTCTTGGGCAGGTGGTCAATCTCTTTTTTTCCTTTTTTATAAATAGGTTGTATTCCTTGCTTATATGAAATGTAACTGGCTGATTCACTATTTTGGCGAATTCGCTATGTGCGAAGTGCATGGTGGTAAACGAGAACGATCGAAGTGCTCATTGTGACAAGAAATGAAACTGCAAATCCCCTTTCTGCTGTCAAAATAGTGAATCAGCCAGTTACATTCATATAAGCAAGGAATACAACCTATTTATAAAAAAGGAAAAAAAGAGATTGACCACCTGCCCAAGAGATGCGCCACAATCATGCACACAGCGAATAGGTGTGCCTATAATAGTTTCCACATAGCGAATAATCTAAATATACATTTGAAACAAAATAGCAATTATGATTGTTTTCACAGCCGGAGGCGAAGATAGTGGACCCGATCTGCACGTTCGTGTTCTCAGTACTGGTGCTGCTGACGTCGGCACGTGTGGTGCGCGACGCGCTCGCTATGTTGATGCAAGCCGTGCCCGGGGACTTCCGGTTAGTACTCATTCGTTGTGGAAATTACCTTAAAAAGTAACTCCCAAAAAATAATTTTATAATCGAACTCGCGGAGCGTAAGCGAAGCGAGTTCTTACAAACAACTCCAGACCGAACTGTCACCTGGCTACTGAGCCGTCTCGGCATTTGAGTGGCTTTTTGATTTCGATAGTTCGTCTGATGATAACTTTAGTAACGTTTTCCTGATCTTTATGAAATTTCTTGGGGCTGTAGCAGAGATACATAAAATTTGTAAGTTCGTATATGAGCAGGATCGATCAAGTGGTTATGGAGCTAGAAGGAGAAAAAATACACCGAAAGGTCTTGTTATATTGATCATCTCGTTTGCAAGTAAATCGCAAGTTCTCAGTTCGAGGCGGACTACGAGTAATAATAAACTGTACAACTCTTATTTTAAACTAGTCACTAACAGATGGCGCCAGTGGTCTCATGATTTCCATACATTCCAGGTACCGGTCGTTCGTGGCGGCGCTGTCGGCGCTGGGCGGCGTGCGGCACGTGCACTCCGTGCACGCGTGGGCGCTGTCCAGCCACCACGTGCTCGTGTCCGCGCACGTGGCTATAGGTACCAGCACGAGCTTTCATTGTTGAGCCTAGGCCATAGAGTAACTTATAGAGCAGCACAGCCTAAGAACTTTTTGAAGCTCAAGTCAATTGCGCCATCTGCGCGAAAGCCCCCTAAAGATACCCAAAATGTAATAGAAATTGTCACCTGCTCTGCTACTCGATCTAGTAACGACTAGCGTATTAGAGCTGGTGACATTTCCTCTTACATCTTGGCTATCTTTAGGTCACTCTGAACTAGATGGCGCTAAAAACTTGGAGCTTCAAAAAGTTGTACGACTATGGCCGTCTATTCTTAAGTCTATGGTTCTGATAATGACCCAAAATATTGATACTCCTAGCGACATCTGTTGGTGAGTAGTTTTAACACTAAATATTTGCCTATAAACTTTCCAGATGAGTTGACGGACCCCGACACGGTGCTGCACGCGTGCCAGCAGCTGGCCCAGGAGTACAACGCTAGGGCTGGGACGTTCCAGGTGAGACATTTTCCAGGTCCAGGGATCTTAAACTCTCTAAAAGCTCTGCTGTATGTAACACCCAGAGACTATGGAGATATAGACGGCCACAGCCTAAGAACTTAGTGAAGCTCAAGTCAATTGCGCCCTCTGTCCGAAAGCCGCCTAAAGGTACCCAAAATGTAAGAGGAAATGTCACCTGCACTGCTGCTCCACCTAGTAGCTACTAGTGTACTAAATAATAATAAATAAATAAATATATTATGGGCCAAATCTTACACAAATCGACCTAGTCCCACAGTAAGCTCAATAAGGCCTATGTTGTGGGTGCTAGGCGACGATATATATAATAGATAGATATAGATAAATACTTAAATACATAGAAAACATCCATAACTCAGGAACAAATATCTGTGATAAACACACAAATAAATGCCCTAACCAGGATCCGAACCCGGGACCTCCTGCTTCATAAGCAGGGTCTCTACCAACAAGGCTAGGAGGCCGTTATGCTGCCGTACTAGTAGTACGCTATTCGTTACTAGGTGGAGTAGCAGAGCAGGTGACATTTCCTTTTACATTTTGGCTATTTTTAGGTCGCTCTCAACTAGATGGCGCTAAAGACTTGGAGCCTCAAAAGGTTCTACGACTATGGCCGTCTATTGTATCTTTAAGTCTATGGTATAGGTCCTCCTAGACTAATCTCTCGTGTTTTAAGGTGGAGCGCTACACCAGTGCGATGCAGTCGTGCGGCGACTGCAGGCAACCCGGACACGTGCCATGACACCTGACCACGCTCACACACTAGCCGCAGGTATGATGCCGCCTTTAATTACTTTTATACCACGTCACAGAATAAATAATCGAACGAGCGCTTAAGCGAAGCGAGTTCTTACAACCTCTGGCTACTGGGACGTCTCGGTATTACGATGGCTTTTTTATTTTTAGAGTTTGTCCGACGATAACTTTAGTAACGTTTCTCTGATCTTTATGAATTTTTTTTTGGAGTTGTAGCAGAGATGCATAAAATTTGAGAGTTCATTTATGAGCTGGATCGATCAACGGGTTGTGGACTTAGAAGGTGAAGCATCTTCATATGGGTCTTGTTATATTGGTCAACTCGTTTGCAATATAATACTATAAACTAATATATATTTCAGGAATCAACGGAATCAACGGACAGCTCAAGTACTGAAGAAGAAACACCTGAAGAATAGATACTAGAAAAAGTAGGATAAGTATTGAATTTAAGTTAAATATTACCAATAGTATGGACAATTAGCTAATTCGCAAATGGCGCTGGCGTCGCATGATATATTAAATTGACTTGGAAAAATATAAAAAAGACGAGAAATAATATAATGACGTAATTATAAGTATTGTTATTATTTAAGTTATTTTTGTATTAAAAGCGTTACATAGTTGTTTAAATTAGTTAACCAATTACACGGTAGATGGCGCTGTACCATTAGTTAGATCGCGCTTTCCCAATGAGGGTTTTCGCGATCGAATTTTTCACTAGATTTCAGCACCGTGGCGAGAGGTTTGTGACAGTAGTTATCAAAGTCCACTAATTATATATAGGGAACTTAAAACTACAAATATATCCTGGTAATGAGATCACAACCTAAATCTAATTATATTTTCATACACTGTGGTGTAAATTTTTGAGGATTGGAAAGGATTTGATACCTTGACACATGTGTTCTGGTAGATGCACTGGTTCAGTTCTTTCTTCTTATAAACAATTTTTAACACTTCACAGATTTACATACCCCGGGGTTTTGAAGTTTATTTAAATACACCTTTTATTAAGATTATCACACTTTTTAATCACTTTTCTTGATAGTATCGAGTCTTTTGCGTAGGAGCGGTGCGCGTGCGATGATTGAGAGGATTCACAATGGCGACCGGATATGTCGATGCACTTGACATTCGGCGAAAGCGGAAGTGTCAATGTCAATGGATTAGAGGTGTAAGGAAATAGGTTGCGTTCGGAAATATTGGAATGAGGATACAAGTATAGAGTAAGGATGAAGACAATGTATGTAAATATTTTATAGTGGAAATAATAAGTACAATGATTGGTGAACTTCTTCAAATCAGTTATAAACGGCCAAACCATATTCCCCCGCCTTGGAGTGTACTCCAACATTGAGGCTCAAATAAAAATAAAATAAAAGTTATTATTCTTTTAAGTAGACTGAAAAGTCACAATGCGATGTATGATTTAATGCTTAATTGAAATATTTAATATTTATTTAAATTTAATTCAGCACTACAGAATTAACAAACATAATCAATTATTTAAGAAGAGACTTTTATCTAAAAGTTAATAATAATTATATTATTGAGTGGGTAATGGACACACTCGAACCACGGGACGAATGTAAGTACCAGTTTTAGTTTTAACCTTAACAACCCGAGTAATACCATCATTGCCGGGATAAGTCTCTTCTATCACCGCAAGAGGCCAACACAAGAGAGGAAGTTTTTCTTCCTTTAAGATTACCACTTGTCCCTTTTTTACTGGATTTGCAGTTGTGTTCCATTTTTCTCTGCTTTGTAAAGAAGTTATGTATTCTGTATGCCATCTTTTCCAGTAAGATTGAACCATTTTGTCAATTAATTTGTATCTTTGCAAGCGAGTTATAGGTATGTCGTCTAAATTTACCGCAGGAATATATTTTAAGGGAGTTAGATTTAGCAAATGCGATGGTGTGAGAGCCAGAGGTTCAGAGGGGTCACTGCTGAGGACACACAGAGGCCTAGAATTCATCAGCGCTTCAATTTGAACCAGCACTGAATTTAATTCCTCATATGTCAATATTTGAGAACCAATGGTTTTGTATAGATGAACCTTAACATTTTTTACATTGCTTTCCCATATACCACTCATATGTGGAGCGTATGGGGGTTGAATTTTAAATTCAATTTTTTGGGGAGTCAATTCGCGGATGATAGCTTTGTTATATTCTTCTGAACAAACTACAGAGTATATTTCTTTAAATTGATTGCGAGCACCAATGAAATTCTTGCCTCCATCACTTATGATAAGTGATACAGGTCCGCGGCGGGCGATGAAACGTTTGAATGCAGCTATAAACATTTCAGTTGACAAGTCGGAGACCAATTCTAAATGAATTGCTTTTGAAACTAAATCCACAAATAAACAAACATAAGCCTTTTGGCTTTTAATCCCTCGTTTTTTACCCATAGTTATATAAACGGGTCCCATATAATCGACTCCACATTTAGCGAAACATTTTTGTTGAGTAACACGAAACTCAGGTAAATTGCCCATAAATGGATACACTTCCCTGGGCTTATGCTTAAAACATTTGTTACAGGCGTGGATAACCTTGCGTACAAGACTGCGAGCGGGCAACAACCAATATTGATGCCTAAGTAAACCTAGAACTAGTCCAGGTCCGGTGTGCAAGTTAATTCGGTGATAATGTTCCACTAAAATAGTGGCTACTCTACTTTTTGCAGGAATAAGTACAGGATGTTTTTGTTCATAAGCAATAGGCGCATTATGTAAACGTCCTCCTACACGAAGGAGACCATCATCATCCAAGAAAGTGTTTAATTTTCTAAGAGGGGTGCGAAGCGTCTTATTATTTTTGATAGCATCAATGTCAGAAGCAAAGTATTGTGCTTGAACTGCTTTTATGAGATAAGTCTCTGCAATAGTTAAGTCTGATACTGTAATACAACCACTACTTTTCAATATTTTTACAAATCTTAATACATATGTTACTGCATTAATTAACTTTGACCAATTTGACATTCTTTCAGTAAGTGCTATTAGCGGGTGAACTTCTTTCACCGGGTCAACAGTATTGCATAACGCGACAGCCTTTGCTTCTGGCACATCAGAAACATCTGTTTTATTAAATGCATTAATGGGCCATTGCTCAATCGGCAGAGTAATCCATTCAGGCCCCAAAAACCACGTTTTATTATTAATCAAATTATTAGGTGTGACTGGGCGCGATATAAGGTCACTAGGGTTCTCGTGGCCTGGCACATGATACCAATGTTGTGGGGCTATAATGTCCTGAATTGCAGAGGTTCTGTTGGCAATAAAAGTTTGCCACCTGTGAGGTGAAGAATGAATCCACGCGAGAGTAATAGAAGAGTCCGAGAAAGCAAGTGTAGTATTCACTTGACACCTGTTATTGATAGTTTTGAGAGCAGTCTGCATCAGCTGAGCAAGCAGGTGAGCTGCGCAGAGTTCAAGCCGAGCAAGGGTGATTTTCTTAAGTGGTGCGAGGCGTGAGCGAGCACACAACAGCGATACACTCGATGCTGGGTCAGTCAGAGGACCGATCCGCAAATATATGACAGCACCGTAACATTTTTCACTTGAGTCAGCAAATCCTAAAAGACTGACGTATGCTTTATCAGTTATACCAACGTGACGCGGTATTTTAATTTTTGACAGATTCATTAATTCGTTTTGAATTTGCATCCAGACTTTGTAAATGTCATCAGGGACTTCTTCATCCCAAGAAAGATCCCGTTTCCAGCACTCCTGAATCAGCAGTTTCAAGAAAGCAGTGAGAGGAGCGATCAAACCTAGAGGGTCATATAGAGCGGCAGTTTTAGATAGCATTACTCTTTTACTGCATTTTGTATTGTTGTCATTATCAATATTTATTTTAAAAGTGAAATGATCTTTCACTGGGTCCCAGCGGAGCCCAACTAATTTTGTTTCTGACTCCGAGTCGAAATTCAAACTTTTTGAGGCGCGAGAATCTACAGGAATATTTTGTAGAAATTGAGGCGAGTTAGAGGTCCATTTAGTCATATTAAAGCCTCCACTGGCAAACATTTTGACAAGTTGATCATACAAGTCGAGAGCTTCACCGGGTGATTCAACTGAGTGAATAAAATCATCCATATAAGAATAAATCGGGGCTACTTGTGAGGCTTTTGGATATTTTTGACATTCATCTTGAGCAAGCTGGCGAACTACTCTTAAAGCAAGAAATGGAGAGCACTTTAAGCCGAAGGAAATTCTTTCAAATTCATATGTTTGAATGGGTTCACTGTCCGGGTTGAATCTAAATAATATTCTTTGAAAAGCTTTATGCTCAGTTATCACCTTTAATTGAAAATACATTTTCTCTAAATCTCCAGAAATAGCTACTGCAAATAATCTGAGATTGATTAACAAGTCAAAAATGTTTGTTTGTAAATTTGCCCCACAGTGTAAAATATCATTTAAACTTTTACCTGATGATGATTTTGAGCTAGCGTCCAGGACAACTCTGATTTTTGATGTATCTTTATCGGGCCGATATACACCTCTATGAGGAATATGATATGAAATCGGGGCATCTTGAGGTTGAGACACTTTAGTTAAGTACCCTTTATCAATATACTCTTGTATAGTGGCATTATAACCGGAACGTAATTCCTGACTATCTAACTTATGCTCAAGCGACAAGAGGCGCCGTGTGGCATTCTTATAAGAATCACCCAATGTGCGAGGGTCTTCAGTGAACGGCAACGCCACAATATATCTGCCATCAGAACCGCGGGACACCGTTTGTTGAAATATTTTTTCACACTGCTGCTCCTCTGGGCTTAATATTTTTTGAGTGGGTAACGATTCCAAATTCCAAAACTGTTGTACTAATTTGTCTAACTTATACTCTTTGTCTTCGATAATTGCATGAAAACAATGACTCAAGTTTTGTGCGAAATTGAAATCATTTTCCGCTTCTCCTGTCACTATATACCCCAGAGTTGTTTCTACTGCGACCGCTCTTGTCTCGGGATGAGTGACTTTGTTTGACAACAACAAGTGCGGAAACAGTCCGGTACCAACGATACAATCCACTTCCGAAGGTTCGTAGAACAGTTCATCGGCAAGGGGTATATGAGCGAAATATTCTATAAGTTTTGGACTTAATCGCACGATTGGTAAGTTGTCGGTAAGTACCTCAACGACGGCGGCTCTAATAGAATATTTGCAGCGGGGATCAAATCGCGATCTGAACTCTATTAAAGTATAACCTAATACCGTGTTTTGTTTTAATCCGAGTCCACGTGCGGACGTGGGATGATGGTTTATTTCTAAACCAAGTCGTTTACAACAAGCTAAAGTCACGAAATTAGCAGCCGCGCCTGTATCAAGCATCACTCTCATGTTTGGGGGATTCACTTTAGCATTTACCACATTGACCCAGGCGGTCGGTGATACGTCGTTGTAAAAACACTCTTGCTTATCAGAAGCAACAAAACACTGCGGATTATCACTTGTAAACAAGTTTTGTTCGTCACACGGCATGTTTAAAGTGGTTTGTTGTTGCACAAACTCGTTTTGTGCGCTAATCGCGGTGTCAACTGACTCAGTCGCGCGGCAAGTGTCAGAACTGTCAAAAACAGGATTCAAGGTCGGCTCACACGCACTTGTCACTGCCGAATCGTAAAGTATTGCAACGTTTGCACGTGGTGAAATTCCCTGTCGATACACAAAATTATCTAAGTGTAGCATTGAATGATGTCTCCTATTACATTTCACACAAGTCCTCGTCGACTTACATTCATTTATATTATGAAATCCGAGACAATTTTTGCAGAAAGAATTCTTTGTTACTATCGAGTACCGAGAGTTCGCGTCGAGGTCAATGAACTTCTTGCAAAAATACAACGGATGTTTTTCATGATTACAAACTACACAAGGATGTGTGCTGGTAACGGTAGCGGCGGGTAGAGCTTGAGCAGCGTGAGTTTGAGCGGATAGCGATTGCGCGAGTTGCGGTTGCGGTAGAGCGGTTTGCGTTTGTGCGGGTTGCGGTTGTGCGGGTTGCGGTTGTGCGGGTTGCGGTTGTGCGGGTAGCGGTTGTGCGGGTAGCGGTTGTGCGGGTTGCGGTTGTGCGGGTTGCGGTTGTGCGGGTTGCGGTTGCGCGGGTTGCGGTTTATTTATAACATATGATGCGAGAGTTTTGCTTTTATTATAAGCGTTGTTTTGCGGGTAATTTTGTTGCGGTTTAGCGGTTGCGCGGAAAGTATTTGTTTGCGGTTTAATATTTAATTCAGTGCGGGACAATATTTTACTTTGTTCTTTTACGAACTTTTCGAGCGAGGCGAAAGTAGGTATTTTTTGAGAGCGGCAGTTTTGCTCAAACAATTGCACTGTGTCTTTATCGAGCTTTTTAAGAGCGACGTGTGTAACCATGAAATCAGCTAAATCATCTAACTTCAATGACTTTAGCGCTGCTAGCGAGGCACAGTACTGTTCGACGAACGAATCTAGGTTCTGCGGCGAAGCGGTTGTAATCGGTTTGAACTTAAACATCTTATCTAAGTACTGCGAACCCAAAGTACGTTCATCCTGATATTTTTCGACGAGTAAATCCCAAATTATGTGATAATTTGAGGCTACGGGAAGGACTCCCGCGATGACAGACGACACTGAACCCGTCAATTTTGAGACTAGGTATTGAACGCGTTCGGCGTCCGAGAGATGCGTGTTTTCGTGAATAACTTCTTTGAAATTCTGGTAAAATAGCGGCCATTTTGTTGGATCACCGTCGAATGAAATCAATTCTAAAGCTGGTAATTTAGGTTTACTGACTGGTATTGACAATGTCACGGGTTCTGGTTTAACTTTAGGAGAAAGCGATTCCTCCTTGTGTCTTATGTGACAATAAATCTCGTCAAAGGACTCGATGGCCTTGAAACTTGGCACGTACTCGGGATCGAGTTCCATATTTTTAAGATTGATTTCATTAATTACGTCTGTGAATTCTGTGCGCAATTTATCTAATGTCTTAAGTCTTGTTAGAAATCTTTGCTGATCTTCAGCGGTTTTTATTTTCCGACTTAAATCGTATGCATTTTGCAAAATGGCGAACAAACTTTTTCTTTTGCCTTCTAATAGTTTTAAACCTATATTATCCATTTTTTCAATTAATCGTTTACATCAATAACGATAAACAAATGTTAAACTCTTACTTGAACACTCGAGACAATGAGAATATGGCCATAATAAAGTATGCGAGTCGAAATGAATTATGTACCTAACTATGTGAGATAAATATAAATGAACAGAATAAAAACCAATTTTAGAGTGGAATGTATAGAGGATCACGGGGAGAAGGACCAAAAATGAGGATGGTGTAAATTTTTGAGGATTGGAAAGGATTTGATACCTTGACACATGTGTTCTGGTAGATGCACTGGTTCAGTTCTTTCTTCTTATAAACAATTTTTAACACTTCACAGATTTACATACCCCGGGGTTTTGAAGTTTATTTAAATACACCTTTTATTAAGATTATCACACTTTTTAATCACTTTTCTTGATAGTATCGAGTCTTTTGCGTAGGAGCGGTGCGCGTGCGATGATTGAGAGGATTCACAATGGCGACCGGATATGTCGATGCACTTGACATTCGGCGAAAGCGGAAGTGTCAATGTCAATGGATTAGAGGTGTAAGGAAATAGGTTGCGTTCGGAAATATTGGAATGAGGATACAAGTATAGAGTAAGGATGAAGACAATGTATGTAAATATTTTATAGTGGAAATAATAAGTACAATGATTGGTGAACTTCTTCAAATCAGTTATAAACGGCCAAACCACACTGCATTACATTTTAAGATTAACTAGAGTCAAAGAACTCTTGCGTTGAATAGAAACATTTCTCTATCAAGTATTTCTTTAACTTGTAAACTAATTTTGTATATTTTTACTCTTGTGTGATCTTTTGGCAGGTGGTTAAAAATTCGTATGGTCATCATATTTATTTATTTATTATTTTATTTATTTGGAGATCCAACAGCTGTGACATAAACATTATACATTGTGGTAAATACAGGAAGCCGATTATAGGAATTCACAGTTAGTGACAATATACTTAACTAATAGGTACTAAGGCTACGCACTATCGCAACCACATATTATGTGAACAAACGAATACAAATTATTCATAAATTGTTTTTTTTTTTTATATATGAGGGCTCTTATCGCTCATTTGCAAGTTACTTGACGGTAACGCCAGTTTGTCTCTGTGTCTTAGGTTTTGGGTACATTGCTGACGATCTTTGGCTTTAATATTATAAGTACTAGCTTTTGCCCGCGACTTCGTCTGCGTGGAATTAGTAATCCCCCGTTAAGTAATGAATTCTGGATATCAACTATTCTATATCCTTCCCCAGAGCTCAAACTATCTCCAGCGTTCAACGGTTATTGATTCCCCATACAAACTTTCAACCCCGTTTTTATCCCCTAAAGGGTTGATTTTCGGGATGCCTATAAACTATAGTATATTATTTCCGGGACTCAAACTATCTGTGTACTAAGTTTCATCTTAATCGTCGGTTCAGCGGTTAATAATTCGCCATACAAACTTTCAACCCCCTTTTCACCCCCTCCAAGGTTGATTTTCGGGATGAAAACTATCCTATGTCCTTTCCTGTGACTCAAGCTATCTCTATACAAAATTTCATCAAAATCCGTTCAGCCGTTTTTACGTGATGCGCGGTCAAATAAACAGACAAACAGATAAACAGACAAACAGATAAACAGACAAAAATTCTAAAAACTGTTGGAACGTGTTCTGTTATCTATTCTAAGTATCCCCAGCCAATATTTTTTCGAATATCTTCCATGTACAGACTTTCGACCCTCTTCAGCTTTATTATATGTATAGATTGGTGTTTATGTACAAATTTACTGGCTTCTAATATATACAGGCAAGGTAATGTTAGTATATTTAATTTTTTAAAGAGGGGTTTGCAAGTTTCCAAGAATTTAGCATTTGAAAGAATCCTTATACAACCTTTTTGTAAGATAAATCAATCTCTGATATCTGTGCTATTACCCCATAAAATGATACCATATTGCAGCCATGTTTGAGTGAAGGCATGATAAGAGGGCAGCACAGGATGCCCGTGTTTAATTTAATGGCGCGAAGTGCAAATATCACGTTAAAGTTGCATAATAAGTCCACTAGATGGCAGTACCTACAACGTGCAAGGGTACATGAGTCAAAGGCAGCACTGTCTATTGGCGTAGATTAGTAATACTTTTCGATTAAGATCAAAAGATGACATACTCTCCAACGCGCACGGTCCTATAATCACATTTTTTAGGGTTCCGTAGCCAAAATGGCAGAAACGGAACCCTTATAGTTTCGCCATGTCCGTCCGTCCGTCCGTCCGTCCGTCCGCGGTCTAGCTCAGTGACCGTTAGCACTAGAAAGCTGAAATTTGGTTTGAATATGTGCATTAACCAAGCCGACAAAACGGTAGAATAAAAACGCGAAAAATATATTTTGTTAGGGTACCACGTGAAGTGGGGGGCGAAATTTTTTTTCGTTTCAACCAAATCGTTGGATAGGTCTTTTAAAAAGAATTAGGGTCTTCTAAAACAGTTTTTGGATAAAACTAATACTTTCGGAAATAATAGCTCCGAAAGTTTAAAACAGGGCGTCCCCCCCATCTAACTTTTGAATCGTGGGTCCTAAAATTTTGAAAAAAATCATGTAGCTGAGGCCTAATGAGTACCTTCAATGAAAACTATATTGAAATAAATCGGTTGAGCCGTTTTTGAGTTATCATTCAAAAACCCATAGTGAAAGGACGTAAGTAAAAATGACGTAAGCGCCGCCAAATTTCCGGTAAGAAACGATATTTTGAATTAATGGTCTCAGTTTACGGAACCCTACACTGAGCATGGCCCGACATGCTCTTGGCCGGTTTTTTGATTGGTGGATTTTGACAGCTTCTGTCAAAAAGACCTGTCGCCACGGTGGTGCCATCTAGTGAAAAATTCGATTGCGGAAACCCTCATTTGACGAACTACCGCCATAAATTGTAAAAAATAAGAGTATATGAGGCATTCAAATCGATGTTTTATACGTCGTGCAACGTAAGAAGCAATTTTTGACATCTGTCATCTCAGTACATTTTATAACCTAAAATCGGATTTTTGTACTGAAATGAGAGGTGTCAAAAATTGCTTCTTAGTTTGCAAGACGTATAGTAATTTATTTAACTATTTATATGATAATCCGTACCTTTTTGTTTTCAATTTCTTCCATTATTCGGTTTTCTAAAATGTCATCAATTTTCTCCAATAAAAATCTTCAATATTGTATCCACCACTTTTTTAACGAACATAATTTATAGTATCCATTTAATTTAGACCTAATAAACTAATCACAATCTACCAGTAGCGGCGCGGTGTAAATATTTTTAGGGAATCCGGAGTTAATTTGGCTTTACATTTCTCCATGAGCCGTAGTAAAAGTTCTCAAGTCACGGCAAATTAGGCAAGCCCGTGGGATTCGAGTTCTATGGACTCTCCGCCACTGCAATCTACGATCATTATCATCACAATTGTTTTAGCATAATAATATGATCTCAACTCAAATAAGTATTGGTGTTTTAATATCAAAAATGGCGGTGGCTTTAATCCTTTACAGTTTTATTTAGCTTGACCCCGTATATTTATTTGTTTTCACTTCTCTTGCTCTAAAAGCTCGTCTTTAAGCCTTGCGTAGGCGACCTAAAATCGCTTTTTATGCACTTGGGCCTAAAGTAAAATCTTTGTTGAATACCAAGGCAGTTGGTCCAACAGCCTCAAGCAAACAACTTCCTAAACTTTATTAAAAAAATTCACTACGACCTTTGTCACGTAGGTACCTACTGAAAAAAAAAGTTAACAGGCGGGAACTGCATTTATTTTTCGTTGTAATTTTGTGTTACAACCTGAAATTGCTTTATTTTCTCGCAATCGAAGCGAAAAGTAGAGTGTGCAACGTGTCCATAAAACCCATTTTACGCTCGACTTTATATCAATCCTCGCTCGCGAGCTCGCTCGGATAGATAAACGCCTCGCGTAAAATGGCTCGTTTTATGCACTTGTTGTACAATCTACTATTATGTCATTATACGCATCAAATGTTGTAAGTTAAATTTCAACCACTTCCCGGTGTCTGATTGAGCTGAAATTTGGTATACTTCCGTAGTTTACATGACAATGCTACTAGGTACAGTCTGCAATAAAACTGTGTACCCAAAAATTTTTTGGTAGTTACTTGTTCCATAATATGTTGAGTGCCAACAATTTTAGATGCATTATATAAGTGTCACAAATTAACTTGCCCGAAGTGCCAAAAGCTCCAATATAAATGATTACCTAAATGTTTTAAATAAATAATAAATACGCAATAGTAGTTTATGTAGCTGTTACGTAATAGGGGTCCTTAAAACACGAGTGTGGTTTTATGAAACGAACGAAGTGAGTTTCATAATAAGATCATACGAGTGTTTTAAGGCCTAATTACGTACAGTTGCATACACTGCTTTATCTACATACATATTATAAACCCGAAATGACGCGTTCTAAAACTGTTAAAATGGCTGCCATTTCACAGATTGCATCGCCATGGCCAACTCGATTGTGTCCGCGGGGCGCGTGCCGGCGGGTCGGAGCAACCCGGATTTTCATAATGATATCGAATTTTTGCTTATTATTTGATAATAATAACATCGTTACAGATAACACATTTGTTCTAACTTCTAACAAAACAGTCTCTTTTTATGATGGTCATAACGTGCGGTTTTTGAACGCATCATGGAGGGTTTATGATATGGGTGTAGATAAACGATATTTATTGCTTTCATGATATAAAGAAAGTTGTTGTTAGTAGTAAATTGTATATTTTGTTCAATTATAAATGTATATAGTCAAGTGTATATAAGGATGGCATAAACGTTTATAAATCCAGAGACTATAGACATATAGACGACCACAGCCTAAGAACTTTTTGAAGCTCTTGTTAATTGCGCCATCTATGTCAAAGCCACCTAATGATACCGAAAATGTAAGAGAAATGTCACCTGCACTGCTACTCCACCGAGTAGCTACTAGTTTACTAGTACGCTATTTGTTACTAGGTGGAGTAGCAGTGCAGGTGACATTTCTTCTTACAAATTCGGTATCTTTAGGGGGATTTGACATAGATGGCGCAATCGACATGAGCTTCAAAAAGTTCTTAGGCTGTGGTCGTCTATATCTCTATAGTCTCTGATATAGTAAAGTGTATATAAAGATGGCATAAACGTTTATAAATCTCATTTAATAGATAGATAGAGGATCGTCTGGTGTAATTGGAAGCACGTCGGACCAGCAATCCAAAGGACGCGGGTTCGAATCCCGCTATGTTCCAGAGTTCTTCACAGTTCATTTTTTGATTGTAATGGATTATTTTCAGTTTGTGGTTAATTAGAACAGTTGTTATAAGGTAGGTACAAGTATAAAGTTGTCTTAAATTATTTTTGTATTTTGCTAATTTTGATGTTAAAAAACATAAATTGCATCCGGATGTAATTTTATAAGAAGTATATATTAAAATACAAGTTAAATTAAAGCAAGGTATTGGAATGCCAAGTATTTATTTTTTAAATTAGTATTTGTTTGGTTAATTGGACACTAAGCCATACTTGTAATTTGTAATATAAATGTACCACGTAAGTATATAATGAGCTTGTAAGATAATGTTGAATAAAATGTAGAATTTTAGGTTAATAAACGTAATGTATATATGTTATTTGTTGAATGCAGCACATAGGTAGTATTTTAATTAAATAAACATTTTAAATTATTTGTTCCTAATTGTCATAGTTTTCGTATAGCAGTGAAAATAGCTAAACGGGTAAGGTGATAGTTATGTTTATGTCAAAAAAAAATCTCATACTTTTTCTTACTCGAAATACGATACCAATTATGCCCTTAAGTGGATCACTAGTATTTTTGTTATACCCTGTATAAAAGCTTGCAGAAAGAGAATATGGTAAAACGAAAACTATTAAAAGAAGGTCATTTTGAATACCTCTCTCGCTTCGCTTCTGCTATTGATTGATTATATGAAAACTATAGTGACAATGATGACCTAGGTAGCGCTGGTGGTATAGAGGATTAGCACAACTTGAAATATTCATAATATCAGAGACTATATAATATAGACAGCCACAGTCTAAGAACTTTGTAATGCTTCAAATCTGAAGCGCCATCTGAACGAGACCAACCTAAAGATACAGATAGTAGGAGGAAATGGGGTTGGCAACTGTCAACGGTTTGGCCAGATGGCGCCAGCATAGCTTGTGCCTGTCACTAATATTGTTGTATAGGAAAGGGCTAGCATCCAGGTCAGAAAATTAAAAAAAAAACAAGAATTTGACACTATTGGTAGGACTGACGGTACAAGCTATGCTAGCGCCATCTGTAAAGACTTTCGATCGGCCAACCGTCGTACCGTAGTGACGCTACTGTGCCTCTCTGTATTATTTATAGTCTGATAATATTAAAAAGTGTCAGGTACAGTCACCAGCAGAAGTAGCTAAGCGGGTAGGGTGTTCAAAATGATCTACACACGCTCTTATTCTCTTAACAATAAAGTCGTGTCCAGTCCATTTTGAACACCCTACCCACTTAGCATTTTTTGCTGCTGACTGACTGTACATACAGATTAATTTAATATTAAAATCAAAAATTACTTTAGTACAAAAATAATTTCCATCTTTACTTCGACTTTCTCAAGACAACTAGCGCCATCTAGTTTCTTAATTACTTATTTGGTTGTAACCTAATGTTTATTTTATCGACTTTATATTGACATTAGATATGAAACTTAATATAGCGTCGATCAAATAATTACTATTGCTTAAGATCACTAGTTAACTATGGCAATTGTATAAAAAAAGTATAGTCCGCGCCGGTTTGAACGGATATCAGTGGCGGCGTGTCCATAGAACACGATTCCTGTCGGCTTGCCTAAGTTTCAGGCGCCTCAGCAGTTTTCCTACAGCTCATGAAGAAATTTTAAGCAAAATCCAGCACCATTGCCTAAGAAAAAAAATGACCTGCCGCCACTGATGGATTCTATTCAAAGGCTAGAATTGCAGGCGATTTTCGTCTCAATAAAGCAGCATTGTCAAAATAATCAATTTTAAGGTTTTATAATTATTTACAGTCGCCATCAGATATATCGGAGCGGCCAGGGTACTCGAAAATATCTGAACATGCACTTTATCGCCTCGACAATAGAGGCGTTGTTCAGATATTTGTGACCACCTTGGCCGCTCCGATATAATAATAATAATAATATAGCCTTTAATTCCATGACTTAAAAAAAAATAATATACTATATAACAAACAAAAATCTAAACAATCACTTTAAAATTTCAAGTCATGGCCCCTTCTCGGGTATAGGCCTCCTCCAACTGTCTCCAGCCTTTCCTATCTTTTGCCGTCTGTATCCACTCTGTCCCGGCAGTTTTTTGAATATCGTCGACCCAGCGGTCTTTTGGTTTTCCTGGTCGTCTTTTGCCGCTTGGTCCCATCCATTTAGTGACGCGTTTTGTCCATCTGTCATCTGTAGATGTCATGTCCGCTCCGATATATCTGGTGGCGACTGTACTTACCAAAAAAGGTACTTTGGAAGTGACAGTATTCGACAATTAATGCAATTTAGTGCTCAAATAGCTAATTAATATATAACTAGATGTTGTAGTGTAGATATTTTGTATCCGTGAATTTTGGTGCAAATAATTACTAGTAGTAGTTGAAGACTGCTTTTAAAAAAATAAAAAAAATCTGTCGAATTGAGAACCTCCTCCTTTTTTGAAGTCGGTTAAAAAGGACTTATTTCAGACTCTGGGGTAAATTTTTAACATAAATAGCGCCATCTATAACAAAACATACAGATATATTAGAGCGGCCAGGGTTGTCACAAATATCTGAACAACGCCTCTATTGTCAAGGCGATAAAGTCTATGTTCAGATGTATCTTGGCCGCTGTACAGTCGCCATCAAATATATCGGAGCAGTCAGGGTACTGAAAAATATCTGAACATGCACTTTATCCCTTTGAGAATAGAGACGTTGTTCAGATATTTATGAGCACCTTAGCAGCTCCAATATATTCGATGGTGACTGTACAGTACAAGGAGGGTACCAGTCTGTATATCAGTGGCGGTGGGTCAAAATTTTTCTTTGGCAAGACGGAGCTTAATTTGGCTTAAAATTTCATCAAGAGCTGTAGAGAAACTGCTCAGGGGCCTAAAATTAGGCAAGCCGACGGGAATCGTGCTCTATGGACGCGCCGCCACTGCTGTATATTATATTATACTTGTCTTCGACAGAAATAAACTCCTTTAAGAAATAAACGTCAAATAAGATTATATTTATTTAGTGACAGAGTTTGTGTGCTCCGTTTTCACAAGGTTGACCGGTAGAGTGCACATTTGTATTAAGTCCGCCATTTCATATTTTTCTTTGGTTTTCGTACAAAAAAGTTTATGAAATAAGGGTACTTTTAATATAATCTGACAATTTATATTTTAAGGCATGCTTGCTACTCTTTTTCTTCAACTATATAAAATAATGGACAAATATATAACTTGTTGAGACGTTTTTTAATAGTTAGCCTAAGATAGACTAAGTGATATGTGAACCACCAATGAGATAAACAATTATTAACGTTTAAGACTATTATTTATTATCAGAAATTCAACCACATAACAATTGAGTCTTGTAAAAAGTTGTCTAAAACGCTTTTTTTTAGCGATTATTAAGCGAGGTTTAGACTAGCAAGTTTAGTTGCGACAAGTAGGGACGTAGCTATATGCTAGAATGAAATAGTGATATTCATGTCTCATTCTGAACTATAGCTGCGTAAACTTGCCAGTCTAAACCTCGCTTTAAATTCAAAACCCGTTCAAAAACAAGTAATTAGTGAGATGGTAACTGTCAAAGATTTTACCAGATGGCGCCAGCTTAGGTGGCGTCACTAGTATTTGTTTTAGGGGATTTCAGGATTCGACTAAACCCTTTGACCGCCAAAGACGCCGGACGGAAAGTCGTGCCCTCAGCGTTAGCGCGTGATATCACGTTCAAAATATGACCGAGTGCGGTCGCGGAAATGGGTTTGGCCGGTCGAAACTCTTTACAGATAGCGCCAGCATAGCTTGTACCTGTCAGTCCTACCAATAGTGCCAAATTCATGTTTTTTTTGGTAATGTGTGACCTGGATGGGCTAGCCTTTAAGCCAAATCCCATACAATAATACTAGTGACAGGTACAAACACAAGCTATGCTGGCGCCATCTGGCCAAACCATTGACAGTTGCCAACCCCATTTTACTCTGGTTGCACGATCTGTCTGTCCGATGCTTGGTGGTCAAAGGGTTAAAAGAACCGCATTCAAGCGAGAAAATAAACCTTTTTTTTTGTATTGGTAGGATTGACAAGTAAAACCTACGTTGACGTAATTTGTAAAAAACTTCGACCGGCAACCGCATTGTCAATAACGGGACCCTTTTGTATGGTATGAACACTATCATTTGAACACCCAATTTTCAAATTAACCCATTCATCGCTAATGACGACACGTTGTCGTCGCGGCTCTACATAGCGGGAAACCTATGTTGTCGGCTTCGGCGTAGCGGTACGAGCGTAGCATAGCAGTGAATGGGTAAAGGAGTATATTTGCCCACAGCCGTACACTAGCCCAAACTAAAGTTGCCAAAATTGTAGCCAAAAAAAGTATTTTTATAAATGATTTTGTGGATAAATATATGTATTGAGACGTGCGTTGATTTATTTAATTATTATTTTTGTTATGAATTACATTTTCCGTCCCGCTTCGTACTGTTTTTTTGTTGTATTACCTACTGTATTGGAATGGTGAATAAATGATTATTTTAAAACTGGTTTATTACCTATTATTCCTGACTGATATGTAACACCGCCACAGATCACAGATGACGCAGATCCACACTTTCAATCAGCAGCAGAACTGTACAAAATTATGTAAACCCGAGTATTTTCAGGAAAATGTGTACAGTCGACGTAAAAAATATGTTTAAATAACATATTTTTGACGTCGACCGTACACTCAGAAAATTATTTAAAAAAATCCTATATTTTTCAGTTTTGCAACTATAACTGACACAAAACCGACTCAAAAATTACTAGAAAACTGAGGTCACTGATGGTTATTAATTATCGAACTCGCGGAGCGTAACCGAAGTGAGTTCTTACAAACAACTCCAGACCGAACCGAACTGTCACCTGGCTACTGGGACGTCTCGGCATTTGGGTGGCTTTTTGATTTCGATAGTTTGTCTGACGATAACATTAGTAACGTTTTCTGATCTTTATGAAATTTCTTGGGGCTGTAGCAGAGGTACATAAAATTTGTAAGTTCGTATATGAGCAGGATCGATCCAGTGGTTATGGAGATCAGAAAAACGTTACTAAACTTATCGTCGAACAAATTTTCAAAATCTTAAAGCCATCGAATCGAAATCTAATCTAATCTAAAATCTAATCTAATCAAATTGCCACAAAACTGATTTTTAGAAACCTCACGAGCTGTATTTTACTTTTTCAAGAAATCTAAAACTACCAGGAGAGCATAAATTAAATCAATATAAAACATCAATGGTATGAACTGAAAAAAAAATTGGTATTATGTGATTGAGTTACCTACTAGGCGGACATAGATACGAAGGAGTATAAGTAAAATCCTCCGCAAGCGAGGTTTAGACTTTGCATGCAATTTTCTTTGCATTACTACTACTGAATGCAATGAATTCAATCGGTCAGTGTAATTGTAATGAAAATTGCATGCAAATTCTTGCTAGTCGCTTTAAAACCCGTTAACTCTTAAAAATGACGTTATAATAAGTTCACTAAACCCGTTATTCCCAACCTAATCAGCGCAAGGCGACATTTACCCCAACTGACATACCTACTCCTATCGCAGAGTGCCGCGCCTAAGTACAGTCATCGTCTAGATATGTATTAGAATAAGGAAAATGTAAATGGGTCACTCGGATAGCGCCACGTACTCTCCATTGAGTCGCCAGTCATGTAAAACCCACCGGAATTGTTCAACCGCCGGATAATAGTCCACTGTAACCTTTCCAAGCAAGTTGTATTCTTCATTTACGTACAAATATGACTTCAGATAATTTACGCGATCTGCCCGAGTCCTGTTCTTGAAAGTAGAAGTGTTGAAGATGAGTGTGTGACTGTGAAGCTGTTTATAATATCCGCCGTCAATCCAGAGATGTAAACTATCATGGCCACTGCAGAATACTTTGTAATCCTCGTCAAGCACGAAGTATCTCTAAATATCTTCACGTGTATGTACCTAATTTACGCTGAACCCTCACTTCGATGGACCGATACCGATCAACATCACAGCACCAGTTCTACAGGCATACTACTGAAAAGCTAAGAGATGCACCGAACGAATAAGATTTCTAATTTAACCGCAATCCGCCCGTCTTGTACTTAACAGCGAAAGTGTTGACGTGTGTGAAGATCTTAATAATATCCGTCGTCAATTTAGAGAGAAATCATCATGACCACTGCAGAACACCTCTTACTCCTCGCCGAAGTATCTTCTATCTCCACGTTCATCTACTTTATACAGAACCCTCGCTGGCTCGATGGACCGATATCCTCACAGTAGCACCATCAACATCACAGTACCAGCTCCAGTCTTCATCACGGACAGTCGGACACAACTCAAAAGCTAAGACATGCACTGCATGAAAAATATTTCTATTTTTCCCGCGGTCCTCCCGTGTCCTGTACTTGACAGTGATAGTGTTGACGTGTATGTGAAGCTTTTTATAATATATCGTGGCCACTACAGAACACTTTTTACTCCTCGCCGAAGTATCTTCTATCTCCACGTTCATCCAGTTTATGCAGAACCCTCGCTGGCTCGATGGACCGATATCCCCGGCACACGGCAGTGTCCGTCAGCACCACAGCACCAGTCTTCATCACGGACAGTCAAGCAGACAACTAATAAAAACCCCAGAGATGGCGCACGTATAATACTACAGATTTTTTACGCGGGCCTGTAGTGTCGTGTATATGACAGTTAAGTGTTGACGTGTGTGAAGCTGTTTATAATATCCGTTGTCAATGCAGAGAGAAATCATCATGACCACTACAGATCACCTCTTACTCCTCGCCGAAGTATCTTCTACCTCCACGATCATCTAGTTTATGAAAAACCCTCGCTGCCTCGATGGACCGATATCCTCACAGTAGCACCATCAACATCACAGTACCAGCTCCAGTCTTCATCACGGACAGTCGGACACAACTCAAAAGCTAAGACATGCACTGCATGAAAAATATTTCTATTTTTCCCGCGGTCCGCCCGTGTCCTGTACTTGACTGTGATAGTATTGACGTGTATGTGAAGCTTTTTATAATATATCGTGGCCACTACAGAACACCTGTTACTCCTCGCCGAAGTATCTTCTATCTCCACGTTCATCTAGTTTATGCAGAACCCTCGCTGGCTCGATGGACCGATATCCCCGGCACACGGCAGTGTCCGTCAGCACCACAGCACCAGTCTTCATCACGGACAGTCAAGCAGACAACTAATAAAAACCCCAGAGATGGCGCACGTATAATACTCCAGATTTTTTACGCGGGCCTGTAGTGTCGTGTACATCACAGTTAAGTGTTGACGTGTGTGAAGCTGTTTATAATATCCGCCGTGAAACCAGAGAAATCATCATTGGCTGCTGCAGAAAGCCTCTTACTCCTCGCCGAAGTATCTGCTATCTCCACGTTCATCGATATTCTCAACTCGATGGACTGTATCAGCCGGTTGCTATTATATTCAATTCATAAGTTAACAGTGTCCTCGTCGGAGCATTAGAAGTTAGTCATCGCCAGTGCAAAACATCTCATAATCTTCACCAAGCGGCACGAAGCATCTACTATATCCACGTTACATTCGTCTAGTTTATGCTGAAACCTCTGTGACTCGGTGGACATTGGTGGACTGTAACAGTTAATAATTTTAAACAAAAAAAGAACCGACTTCACTTAGGATCCGCTATTCCAAGAGGAAGTGGCCGAGTTGCTGTAAAAAATAGTGAAATCACTATAGGTGTGCCTATAATAGTTGAAGAGTTCCCTAGATTTCTCCAGGATCCCATCATCAGATCCCGACTTGGTGACAATGGGACCATCTAGGGGTTATACCTGTTCGATTCAAAAAAAAATTTTGAAAATCGGTTCACGATTCACGGAGATATGGAGTAACATACATACAAAAAAAAAATTATGATAAAAAAAAAAATTCAGTCGAATTGAGAACATCCTCCTTTTTTGAAGTCGGTTATAAAGTCTACACAATCGGTCTCACTGTCAATGCAACTGTGTGTATATCTTCTCATATCTGGTTCTTTACATGAACCTCAATTGTAGTTATATTAACTTCAACAGGTACTTGGTAGCCGGTTGTAATTTTCTGCAACTTCTAAGTTAACAGTATCCTTATCGGAGCAGTAAATGGTGAGATGATCTCCTTATAATCTTGTGCATTTGTAGATATCTTCGGCCGTTGGTCTTTTGTGTAGTTATGGCCGCAGACACCCGCCGATATAATAGCCGTCGTCAATTCAGAAAGAAAAACCATCATGACCACTGCAGAACACCTCATATTCCTTCCCAAGAGGCATAAAGCATCTACTATATCCACGTTATATTCGTCTAGTTTATGCTGAACCCTCGCCGACTCGATGGACATTATGGGATGGACTGTAACAGTCACAGAGTCTCTACAACCAGTCTCACTGTCAATGCAGCTGTCTGTATATCTTCTTATATCTGGGTTATTTGCTCGAACCTCGATTCTAGTTACTATATTCACTTCAATACTTGGTAGCCGGTTGTCATTTACTTCAATTTCTAAGTTAACAATGTTCTTATCAGAGTAGTAAATAGTGAGATGATCTCCTTATTGACCACTGCAGAACACCTCATATTCCTTGCCAAGAGGCACGAAGCATCTACTATATCCACGTTGCATACGTCTAGTTTACGCTGAACCCTCGCTGACTCGATGGATATTATGGGGTGGACTGTAACAGTCACAGAGTCTCTACACCTAGTCTCACTGTCCGCGCAGCTGTATGCATATCTTCTTATATCTGGCTTTTTCACAAGAACCTCGACTGTAGTTATGTTAACTTCAATAGTTTTTAGCCGATTTTTTTTCAATTCCGAAGACAGTGACCTTTCCGGAGCAATGAATAGTAAGATCTCCGTAAGGTTTCACGTACTCATGGAACGAAGCCTGATACAGTTGTACATTTGTTGATATCTCTGTACGTCGTTGGTTCCCTGTGCAGTCTCGGTCGCGAGCCCCGCCGACATGATATCCGTCGTCAATCCAGAGAGAAAAACCATCATGACCACTGCAAAGCACTTCATATTCCTTGCCAAGAGGCATGAAGCATCTACTATATCCACGTTGCATACGTCTAGTTTATGCTGAATCCTCGCTGACTCGATGGACATTATGGGATGGACTGTAACAGTCACAGAGTATCTACAACCAGTCTCACTGTCAATGCAGCTGTGTTTATATCTTCTTATATCTGGGTTATTTACTCGAACCTTAATTGCAGTTATATTCTCTTGAATACTTGGTAGCCGGTTGCCATTTTCTTCAATTTCTAAGTTAACAGTGTCCTCATCGGAGAAGTAAATAGTGAGATGATCTCCATATAATATTGTGCATCTGTTGTTATCTTTGGTCGTTGGTCCTCTGTGCAGTTTTGGCAGGGGGCCCGCCGATATAATATCCGTCGTCAATTCAGATAGATAAACCACCATTGCCACTGCAGAACACTTCATATTCCTTGAGAAGAGGCACGAAGCATTTACTATATCCACGTTGCATACGTCTAGTTTATGCTGAATTCCTAAGACAGTGTCCTTTACGGAGCAATAAATTATGAGATCTCCGTATGCATTTGTTATCTTCGATCGTTGGTCCCCCGTGCAGTCTCGGTCGCGAGCCCCGCCGATATAATATCCCTCGTCAATCCAGAGAAATACCATCATGACCACTACAGAACACCTCGTACTCCTCGCCAAAGTATCTTCTATCTTCACGTTCGTCTAGTTTATGCTGAAACCTCGTCGACTCGATTGACAATATCGGATGAACTGTATAACAGATAAAGAGTCTCTACAACCAGTCTCACTGTCCACGCAGCTGTATGAATATCTTCTTATATCTGGCTTTTTCACACGAACCTCGACTGTAGTTATGTTAACTTCAATAGTCGGTAGCTGATTGCCATTTTCTTCAATTCTGCAATAAGTATCCATTCCGGAGCAATAAATTATGAGATTTCCGTGTGTCTTTTATCTCCAAGATTGTCTACTTTATGCTGAATCCCTACTGACTCGATGACTTTCCGGAGCAACAAATTATGAGATCTCCGTATGCATTTGTTATCTTCGATCGTTGGTCCCCCGTGCAGTCTCGGTCGCGAGCCCCGCCGATATAATATCCATCGTCAACCCAGAGAGAAAAATCGTCATGACCACTACATAACACTTCATATTCCTTGAGAAGAGACACGAAGCATTTACTATATCCACGTTACATACTAGTCTAGTTTATGCTGAATGCTCGCTGACTCGATGGACATTATGGGATGGACTGTAACAGTCAAAGAGTCTCTACACACAGTCTCACTGTCAATGCAGCTGTGTTTATATCTTCTTATATCTGGGTTATTTACTCGAACCTTAATTGCAGTTATATTCTCTTGAATACTTGGTAGCCGGTTGCCATTTTCTTCAATTTCTTAGTTAACAGTGTCCTCATCTGAGAAGTAAATAGTGAGATGATCTCCATATAATATTATGCATCTGTTGTTATCTTTGGTCGTTGGTCCTCTGTGCAGTTTTGGCAGGGGGCCCGCCGATATAATATCCGTCGTCAATTCAGATAGAAAAACCACCATTGCCACTGCAGAACACTTCATATTCCTTGAGAAGAGGCACGAAGCATTTACTATATCCACGTTACATACGTCTAGTTTATGCTGAATGCTCGCTGACTCGATGGAAATTATGGGATGGACTGTAACAGTCAAAGAGTCTCTACATCCAGTCTCACTGTCAATGCAGCTGTGTTGTGTTTATATCTTCTTTCTGAATTATTTACTCGAACCTTGATTGTAGTTATATTCTCTTGAATACTTTGTAGCCGGTTGCCATTTTCTGCAATTTCTAAGTTAACATTGTCCTAATCGAAGCAGTAAATGGTGAGATGATTTCCTTATATTGTTGCGCATTTGTTGTTATCTTCGGTCGTTGGTCCTCTGTGCAGTTTAGGCCGGGGGCTCGCCGATATAATATCCGTCGTCAATTCAGAAAGAAAAACCATCATGACCACTGCAGAACACTTCATATTCCTTGAGAAGAGGCACGAAGCATTTACTATATCCACGTTGCATACGTCTAGTTTATGCTGAATCCTCGCTGACTCGATGGACATTATGGGATGGACTGTAACAGTCAAAGAGTTCTACAACCAGTCTCACTGTTCATGCTGCTGTGAGTATATCTTCTTACATCTGGGCTATTTAACACGAATCGATCGGTCGATTGTAGTTATATTAACTTCAATACTTGGTAGCTGGTTGCCATTTACTTCAATTTCTAAGTTAACAATGTTCTTATAGGAGCAGTAAATAGTGAGATGATCTCCTTATTGACCACTGCAGAACAAAGAGGCACGAAGCATCTACTATATCCACGTTATATTCGTCTAGTTTATGCTGAACCCTCGCTGACTCGATGGATATTATGGGATGCACTGTATATCAGTTATAGAGTCTCTACAATCAGTCTCAGTGTCCGCGCAGCTGTATGAATATCCTCTTATATCTGGCTTTTTTACACGAACCTCGATTGTAGTTATGTTAACTGCAATAGTTTGTAGACGATTGCCATTTTTTTCTTAATCTCTAAGGCAGTGTCCTTTCCGGAGCAATAAATTATGAGATCTCCGTATCGTTTCCAGTCATCGTGGGAAAAAGAGTGATAAAGTTGTGTATTTGTAGTTATCTTTGGCCGTTGGTCCCCTGTGCAGTGTCAGTCACGAGCCTCGCCGATATAATATCCGTCGTCAATCCAGAGAGTAATACCATCATGACCAATACAGATTACCTCGTATTCCTCGCCGAAGTATCTTCTATCTCCACGTTCGTCTAGTTTATGCTGAATCCTTACTGACTTGATGGACATTATGGGATGGACTGTAACAGTCTCTACAACCAGTCTCACTGTCAATGCAGCTGTATGAATATCTTCTTATATCTGGCTTTTTCACACGAACCTCGACTGTAGTTATGTTAACTTCAATAGTCGGTAGCTGATTGCCATTTTCTTCAATTCTGCAATAAGTATCCATTCCGGAGCAATAAAGTATGAGATCTCCGTGTGTCTTTTATCTCCAAGATTGTCTACTTTATGCTGAATCCTTACTGACTCGAAGGACATTATGGGATGGACTGTAACAGTCAAAGAGTCTCTACATCCAGTCTCACTGTCCGCGCTGCTATATGAATATCCTCTTATATCTGGCTTTTTCACACGAACCTCGACTGTAGTTATGTTAACTTCAATAGTTTGTAGTCGATTGCAATTTTTTAATTCCTAAGACAGTGTCCTTTCCGGAGCAGTAAATTATGAGGTCTCCGTATGATTTGCAGTCATCGTGGAACAAAGAGTGATACAATTGTACATTTGTTGTTATCTCCGGTCGTCGTTGGTTTCCTGTGCAGTCTCAGTCGCGAGCCCCGCCGACATAATAGGTATCCGTCGTCAATCCAGAGAGAAAAACCATCATGACCACTACAGAACACTTCATATTCCTTGAGAAGAGGCACGAAGCATTTACTATATCCACGTTACATACGTCTAGTTTATGCTCAATGCTCGCTGACTCGATGGACATTATGGGATGGACTGTAACAGTCAAAGAGTTCTACAACCAGTCTCACTGTCAATGCAGCTGTGTTGTGTTTATATCTTCTTATATCTGAATTATTTACTCGAACCTTGATTGTAGTTATATTCTCTTGAATACTTTGTAGCCGGTTGCCATTTACTTCAATTTCTAAGTTAACAATGTTCTTATCGGAGCAGTAAATAGTGAGATGATCTCCTTATTGACCACTGCAGAACACCTCATATTCCTTGCCAAGAGGCACGAAGCATCTACAATATCCACGTTATATTCGTCTAGTTTATGCTGAACCCTCGCTGACTCGATGGATATTATGGGATGGACTGTATAACATTTATAGAGTCTCTACAACCAGTCTCAGTGTCCGCGCAGCTGTATGAATATCCTCTTATATCTGGCTTTTTTACACGAACCTCGATTGTAGTTATCATAACCGCAATAGTTTGTAGACGATTGCCATTTTTTTCTTAATCTCTAAGGCAGTGTCCTTTCCGGAGCAATAAATTATGAGATCTCCGTATCGTTTCCAGTCATCGTGGGACAAAGAGTGATAAAGTTGTGTATTTGTAGTTATCTTCGGCCGTTGGTCCCCTGTGCAGTGTCAGTCGCGAGCCCCGCCGATATAATATCCCTCGTCAATCCAGAGAGAAATACCATCATGACCACTACAGATTACCTCGTACTCCTCGCCGAAGTATCTTCTATCTCCACGTTCGTCTAGTTTATGCTGAATCCTTACTGACTTGATGGACATTATGGGATGGACTGTAACAGTCTCTACAACCAGTCTCACTGTCAATGCAGCTGTATGAATATCTTCTTATATCTGGCTTTTTCACACGAACCTCGACTGTAGTTATGTTAACTTCAATAGTCGGTAGCTGATTGCCATTTTCTTCAATTCTGCAATAAGTATCCATTCCGGAGCAATAAATTATGAGATCTCCGTGTGTCTTTTATCTCCACGATTGTCTACTTTATGCTGAATCCTTAATGAGTCGATGGACATTATGGGATGAACTGTAACAGTCAAAGAGTCTCTACATCCAGTCTCACTGTCCGCGCAACTGTATGAATATCCTCTTATATCTGGCTTTTTCACACGAACGTCGACTGTAGTTATGTTAACTTCAATAGTTTGTAGTCGATTGCCATTTTTTTAATTCCTAAGACAGTGTCCTTTCCGGAGCAGTAAATTATGAGATCTCCGTATGCATTTGTTATCTTCGATCGTTGGTCCCCCGTGCAGTCTCGGTCGCAAGCCCCGCCGATATAATATCCCTCGTCAATCCAGAGAAATACCATCATGACCACTACAGAACACCTCGTACTCCTCGCCGAAGTATCTTCTATCTTCACGTTCGTCTAATTTATGCTAAACCCTCGCTGACTCGATGGATATTATGGGATGGACTGTATAACAGTTAAAGAGTCTCTACAACCAGTCTCAGTAACCGCGCAGCTGCATGCATATCTTCTTGTATCTGGCTTTTTTACACGAACCTCGATTGTAGTTATGTTAACTGCAATAGTTCGTAGACGATTGCCATTTTTTTCTTAATCTCTAAAGCAGTGTCCTTTCCGGAGCAATAAATTATGAGATCTCCGTATCGTTTCCAGTCATCGTGGGACAAAGAGTGATAAAGTTGTGTATTTGTAGTTATCTTCGGACGTTGGTTCCCTGTGCAGTGTCAGTCGCGAGCCCCGCCGACATAATATCCGTCGTCAATCCAGAGAGAAATACCATCATGACCACTACAGAACACCTCGTACTCCTCGCCGAAGTATCTTCTATCTTCACGTTCGTCTAGTTTATGCTAAACCCTCGCTGACTCGATGGATATTACCCATAATATCATCATGGACTGTATAACAGTTAAAGAGTCTCTACAACCAGTCTCAGTAACCGCGCAGCTGCATGCATATCTTCTTGTATTTGGCTTTTTTACACGAACCTCGATTGTACTTATGTTTACTGCAATAGTTTGTAGACGATTGCCATTTTTTTCTTAATCTCTAAGGCAGTGTCCTTTCCGGAGCAATAAATTATGAGATCTCCGTATTGTTTCCAGTAATCGTGGGACAAAGAGTGATAAAGTTGTGTATTTGTAGTTATCTTCGGCCGTTGGTCCCCTGTGCAGTCTCAGTCGCGAGCCCCGCCGATATAATATCCCTCGTCAATCCAGAGAGTAATACCATCATGACCACTACAGATTACCTCGTACTCCTCGCCGAAGTATCTTCTACCTCCACGTTCGTCTAGTTTATGCTGAATCCTTACTGACTTGATGGACATTATATGGAATGGACTGTAACAGTCTCTACAACCCGTCTCACTGTCAATGCAGCTGTATGAATATCTTCTTATATCTGGCTTTTTCAGACGAACCTCCACTGTAGTTATGTTAACTTCAATAGTCGGTAGCTGATTGCCATTTTCTTCAATTCTGCAATAAGTATCCATTCCGGAGCAAAAACTTATGAGATCTCCGTGTGTCTTTTATCTCCAAGATTGTCTACTTTATGCTGAATCCTTACTGACTCGATGGACATTATGGGATGAGCTGTAACAGTCAAAGAGTCTATCTACATCCAGTCTCACTGTCCGCGCAACTGTATGAATATCCTCTTATATCTGGCTTTTTCACACGAACGTCGACTGTAGTTATGTTAACTTCAATAGTTTGTAGTCGATTGCCTTTTTTTTAATTCCTCAGACAGTGTCCTTTCCGGAGCAGTAAATTATGAGGTCTCCGTATGGTTTGCATGCAGTCATCGTGGAATAAATAGTGATACAATTGTACATTTGTTGTTATCTCCGGTCGTCGTTGGTTTCCTGTGCAGTCTCGGTCGCGAGCCCCGTCGACATAATATCCGTCGTCAATCCAGAGAGAAAAACCATCATGACCACTACAGAACACTTCATATTCCTTGAGAAGAGGCTCGAAGCATTTACTATATCCACGTTGCATACGTCTAGTTTATGCTGAATGCTCGCTGACTCGATGGACATTATGGGATGGACTGTAACAGTCACAGAGTCTCTACAACCAGTCTCACTATTGGCACATCTGTAAGCATATCTTCTTATATCTGGCTTTTTCACACGAACCGAACCTCGACTGTAGTTATGTTAACTTCAATAGTTTGTAGTCGATTGCCATTCATTAATTCCTAAGACAGTGTCCTTTCCGGAGCAATAAATTATGAGATCTCCGTATGCATTTGTTATCTTCGATCGTTGGTCCCCCGTGCAGTCTCGGTCGCGAGCCCCGCCGATATAATATCCCTCGTCAATCCAGAGAAATACCATCATGACCACTACAGAACACCTCGTACTCCTCGCTGAAGTATCTTCTATCTTCACGTTCGTGTAGTTTATGCTGCAATAGTCGGTAGCTGATTGTCATTTTCTTCAATTCCGCAATAAGTATCCTTTCCGGAGCAATAAATTATAAGATCTCCGTATGGTTTCCAGTTATCGTGGAACAAAGACTGATACAATTGTACATTTGTTGTTATCTTCGATCATTGGTCCCCTGTGCAGTGTCAGTCGCGAGCCCCGCCGATATAATATCCCTCGTCAATCCAGAGAAGTACCATCATGACCACTACAGAACACCTCGTACTCCTCGCCGAAGTATCTTCTATCTCTACGTTCATCAAGTTTATGCTGAAACCTCGTCGACTCGATTGACATAATCGGATGGACGGTATAACAGATAAAGAGTTTCTACAACCAGTCTCACTGTCCACGCAGCTGTATGCATATCTTCTTATATCTGGCTTTTTTTACACGAACCTCGATTGTAGTTATGTTAACTTCAATAGACTCGATAGACATAACGGGGTGGACTGTAACAGTTAACGAGTCTCTACAACTAGTTTCACTGTTCATGCAGGTTGTATATCTTGTTATAACAGCATGAACACCAGTGTTCATGGCAGACAGATGTAACACAACTGAAAAGCTCAGATGCTAATCAAACTATGGAATAAACTCGAATAAATAAACTGGTTGTTATCTGCATAACATGTTGTTTGATACTTAAATTTCCTGAGAGGTTTTCCTTATTATTTCGATCCTTGTCTCACAAATATAAAAGTGTAATGTGGAAACGGTGTAAAGATATGTGTACAGTAACGGCCAATATTATATAAACTTTTTTTGTATGAGCATGTATAGAGTAAAGAATATAGATTACTTTGTAGATTGCATATCTTAGTAGTCATTTTATACAAATATATAATACATTGATGAATATTACAAAAATACTGTGAGTTACAATAGGAGACTAACAATATTTCTAATAAAGCTGTAATAAATAAATTAAAAAGAAGGTTTTTATTTACTGTATGAGCTAAACCTTTATTTTATTTGGGATGTTTCGTTGTAGCGTATCGCTTAACTTCGAACTCGGGTAAATCCATTCGACCCTCTCAGCAAATATCTACCCTATTACCTTTCCTTAATACCAAAATCGTATAATCTGACAGATGGATTTATCCGAGTTCGAAGTTAAGCGACTCAGTTTTCCTTTTTAAGGTTCCGTAGCCAAATGGCAAAAAACGGAATCCTTATATAGATTCGTCATGTCTGTCTGTCTGTCTGTCCGTCCGTATGTCACAGCCATTTTACTCGAAAACTATAAGACGTATCATTATCAAATTTTTACATAAAGTGTATTGTGTTTGTGTGTGCAGCTACTTAGTTTTGTAGAGAAATTGCTAAAAAAATATTTTAAGGGGGGCACTCCATACATGTAACTAATTGTCAAAAAAATATATTTGCCTAATATCAACATGATGAACATCAATCAATAGGTCTCTTAAAATAACATTAAGAGTCCGGTAACGATTTGAAAACGAAAATCGCTAATAATGACATTATGCACATTAATTGCATTTGGTTAGATAATTTGAAGTCTTGTTATTTCAAAAAAGTACTTTAGGTCGATATACAGCCTTGGCCAGAAGTATTGAGCATAGGTGTTTTTTGTTTAAAATTTTGATGTTAAGCATTATTTCCCTATCCTAACAATGTACGGTAACGGTAAATGTTATATTTTATTTATAAATATAGAAAACTTCACTTAATAACACTTTCAAGGTACTTAAAAAATATGAAAACAGAAGGTACCAAAAATGTAAATTTTAGTCGGTGCGACATATTGCAAATATTCTATGCAGTTACTACTAACTTCAACAAAACATGCCTATTAGTTTAAATTAATTGACAAAATAACTTAAACAAAGATGGAAACGCGGGACTAAACTTTCCAGTTTTGTATGAAAATCGCATTGGTGTTCAACACTTCTGGCCAAGGCTGTATATTAATACCTTAAAACTCAATTCTTACAGAGCTTGTTTAGTGAGGACGTTGATTCGTGCAATTTTGTCGTATGAGTTTTAATGATTATTTGTTATGGACCCTAATGTGTTTTGTACCTACTATCTGAATAAAGTATAAACTGAAGTTTATTTTTGTATTTTTATTTTTGTAAAATACTATAATATCTTCCCAAAAATGTCACTTATACTTCGGCAATTTTTAGCAAAATTGCTCTGGTAAAACATACTCTCCCTTAAAAAATATATATGAAAATGAAAAAAACTGTTACATTTATTCCTCAGACGACTCATATTCCAATGTATTTTTATATTTCACGTACTTGTATAACTTAATTTTAATCAATAAAAACGTTACTCTTTTCACCTCTCCAAGCAAAAATCGCGAAACATGTGTTAGCTTAGGGTGAATTATTTATAAATAAAGCATAAAATTAAAAAATTGTTGTATTTATTCCATTAAAAAAGAAACGATCTTTCATAATATGTATACAAAATTATAGAAGTTATCTTAGTTACTGCAAAATAGCATCAAAAAGTTGAGCGAAATCGAAAAAAAAGTTTGCCGGACTCTTAAGGTTTCTTTGAACATTTTATGATTAAGTGGATATTTTCAGAAATAATCGCTCCGCAAGTCTAAAAAATTGTGCCCCCCCCCCCCCCCTGTTACTTTTGAACCGTAATATTTGAATGTCGAATGAAGCTCCGGATACCGATATCGATACAGGAAGCGTAAACGAGGAAATAACAATAAAAAACATTTAAACTACATACTTGTATTATTCTTCTGAAGGCAAGTTATTTCAACATGTACATAAGTTAACATATATATTATTGTACGTATATCTAGAGTAACTAACGTTTGTACAATGTAATATCACAACAGCAAAATAATGTACCTTTAAAGCTATATTTATAGTGTGGGTTGTATCCTGAATATAGCAACCGAATCAAAACCATGCATAACTACCAAAAATATTGTTTTGCTAAACATACATTTTACGGAAGTCTACCAACTTTCAGCTTCATCAGACACCGGGAAGTGGTTGAAATTTAACTTACAAGATTTGATGTACATAAATAAACTAGTAGCACGCCTCGAACTGAGAACTCGCGATTTACTTGCAAACGAGTTAACCAATATAACAAGACCCCAAGGAGGATTTTTTTTCTCCTTCTAGCTCCATAACCAATTGATCGATCCTGGTCATATACGAACTTACAAATTTTATGTATCTCTGCTACAGCCCCAAGAAATTTCATAAAGATCAGAAAAACGTTACTAAACTTATCGTCGGAAAAACTATCGAAATAAAAAAGCCATCCAAATGTCGAGACGTCCCAGTAGCCACGTGACAGTTCAGTCTGGAGTTGTTTATAAGAACTCACTTCGCTTACGCTCCGCGAGTTCGATTATGACGCTGTCGATTACACTATAGTCCAGTAGATATACAGTTAGTGGATTCGAAAATATTAGGACACTCGAAGGTACAGTCAGCAGCAGAAGGAGCTAAGCGGGTAGGGTGTTCAAAATGACCTACACACGCGCTTATTCTCTTAACAATAAAGTCGTGTCCAGCTCATTTTGAACACCCTACCCTTAGCTACTTTTGCTGCTGACTGTACGATTTTCAAAAACACCCATTTAATAAAATTAAATCGAAATACGTTAAACAGCGCATGTCCTTATTATACTATAATTGCATTAGTATTTTATTGGCTACTTAAATTAATTATTATATCTAATAATATGATACTTATCATTGCATATCACTCTTATAAAATTGAAATAAGCAATACTGATTTTCTATAAATTGTCACACTCTTGTCATGAATAATAAATTATAAAATAAATAAGGTTTATATTTATATGGCTATTTATTTGTTGTTTTTTTATAATGTAAACAGACAAAACTTGACTTAGGCGCTTCACACATTTAATATGAATTCATCAATTCATAGACAATTGTCTATGGTTGCGGAAATTTATCTATGGACTCCATACAAAAATTTAGGTACCATAGACAAATTTCTGCAACCACAGACATTGGCCTATGAATAGGCTACTTTCCAATACATAAACTTAATTGTTTCATACATTCATAAAATCAAAATTTCAAAAATACACGGGAAAATCCAGGTGTTACATGTGTTTTCGCTTTAAATTATTTTTATAATAGTTAAAACTTATATAATGGAGATGTATTCATCATATAGTATTGTGACGTCACAATATTTTACTCTCCCGTATAAAGTCCATATAACAAATCGTTTTGACGTTTCCCAAAGAGTAGCTAATTTGACTTCATAGGAAAGTAGCCTATTGATGAATTCAGAACGGAATTCATATCAAATGTGTGTAGCACCTTGGCCTATTTGGCCAATATCGCCTTTTGTATCTATGGAATTATGTCATTGGCCAAACGCCTAAGTCACGCGATTTTTTTTTCATTTATAAAAAATACATAGCTATGGATTACTATGTAAGTAATGCCATAATTTACTGCAGTATTAGTATCACTTTTATCTACTTAACCTAATCAAGTAAATGGAATGATTATTTAATTTAAAATACCCAGCGATGATATTTTGTAACAAAAAATATAAGACAGCCATATTGTAGTTTGTAAAATTGTTCACCTCAAATATTTTCAACTACAGTTTATATTTTAAATGTCAACATAATGTATACCTACAAATTGTACTATGAATAATAATTATCACACATTTAACTTTATAGACCAAGAGCTACATAATTCTCTTACTATAGTAAATTTAATATTAATATAAATTAAGCAGTTCCAGTGCTTTCTGGCTGTTTATACACGCGTTTAGAACTTCTTCATTTTCTAAGTCGGTTCTACTTACTAGCTCCTAGCCTATACGTTCATATCACGATATTTTCCCTTCAACAAAATTCAAAGAGGGTTTCCTGATTCCCAGGTGTCGGCACTGTGACGAGTCTTTTTGACAGCAGGGGCCGATTTCTCGAAACTTATAAGACTAATCATATTAGTCCATGAACAAATATTTTTTACAAGTTTACTAGTGTGCGTTTCTCAAAGCTACTCTAATAAAATATTAGTTATTAGTTACCAACGAATAAATATTAGCTAATATTATTAGTGTTAAATGGGTTTTGGTTTCACAAATAAAAAGAGAAATGAATACACTTGTAAAATCCACTAATAAAGCTACTAGTCTCGGAAGGTTGGTAAAAAATATTAGTGGAAACTATTAGTGTAAAATAAGATAAAATAAAATGTCTTTAGCCTCTAAAATGTTTCGGAGGACCATTATTTTCGTATCCATTGTTAAATATTTAAATAAGTAATAACTAAATTAAACGCACAATCCGCCTTTACCGCCAAGTAATGTACTACTACTTAATAAAAAATGGCGGGAACTATTCCCGCTTTTTTTTTAAAGATAAAAAGGGCATAGGTAATGGGTGCATTCAGCCAAGCCAGACTAATATTTTTTATTAGTTTATCAGTATTAGTTACCAGTCTAATATTTTTTTTGAGAAACAGAAAATATTAGGACTTGTAAAATTTCGACTAGTAACTAATAACTAATATACTAGTAAACCATTAAACTAATAGTTTCGAGAAATGGGGCCCAGCTGTCAAAATCCACCAATCAAAAAAAGGATGATTAAACATGATTGGTGGATGACAGCTAGACCTCTCGCCACGGTGCTGCCACCTAGTGAAATAATCGATTCAGGAAACCATCATTTGCAAACAAAATACAGTCAATACCTACAAAATTGTGCATGTATGCGAAATATAATAAATTTATTTTGCAACGATCTTATATTATGTCAAGGCTCTCTATAATGGGGTTGGCAACTGTCAACGGTTTGGCCAGATGGCGCCAGCATAGCTGGTACCTGTCACTAGTATTGTTGTATGGGATTTGGCTTAAAGGCTAGCCCATCCAGGTCAGAAAATTAAAAAAAAACAAGTATTTGACAGAATTGGTAGGACTGACAGGTACCAACTATGCTGGCGCCATCTGTAAAATATTCGAACGGCCAACCCCATTATGAATTATATCTAAATTAAATTAAAATAATTTTGTGACAATGTTCATATTGAGCTCTCGAGTATTTTCTAAGAGATCTTTCACATTATATCGAAAATAAATTATAAATCATTTTACGCTCGCGTTCCCATACAAACGTAGTTTAGCTCTCATTTTAAAACGACATGCTTTAGAACCATGAAATTTGGCATGGGCATTCTAGTAGTACAGATCTAAGTCGGACATTCGTTACAAAGAAAATACAGCCAGTTACAGATTTACATACAAAACTTATTTTTGCTATAGTTTCTTTGTATTACAATTTTTAGCAACGAAAACGAATGTCCGATCTAGATCTGTACTACTAGAATGCCCATGCCAAATTTCATGATCCTAAAGCATGTCGTTTTAAAATGAGAGCTAAACTATGTTTGTATGGGAACGCGAGTTCACGCGAGCGTCCTGGCGACTCTTAAGATCGTAACATACAGAAATAATTTTATAAGAACAAATTCATTCATATAATTCTAAACATTATTTAGTAGCATAAGTTACGTAGAGGCAAGAATGTTAGGCGTGTCTTATTATTACATTACGTACCTAGGGCGGTAAAACAAAAAAGGGCTCAGATCGGTGGCAATTCTGGCCCGAACCGAAGGTAAGGGCCATAAACAAGCGATCTGAGGCTTCCTTATTACCGCCCGTGGTGCGTACATAAATTTACGTCTTCTCCTGGGTGTGAAGTGAGATTTTTCGCTGCGCCCTAGGGCGTTAAATCTCACTTAGCGTCCAGAGTGACGTAAAATATATTACGTCTTACATGATTATAACACACTTATAACACGTTATTGCATTTAAATTGATTCCTATTAGCCTAAAGCAGATCCTAGACTTATTTTATCACCATTCGGCACTATAGTAAAGAGAACTAATACATTTGACCATATATCATTCTTACTGCGTCGCGCGCGAGACGGCAAGACGTGCTAGACGGTTTGATATAATTTTGTTTGTAAAAATAGTGACGTGTGCATTAAATGAAAAATAAATTAAAAATTACTCCCAAAAAACTTTTTTGTACACATTTTTATTGCTCACTGTACCTAATAGATAACATTGTCATGTAAACTACGGAAGTATACCAAATTTCAGCTCAATCAGACACCGGGAAGTGGTTGAAATTTGATTTTGATTTGAAGCACGTAAATATACGGTCAAGCTAAATAAATGTGTGTAATAAATAGTACATTACGCACCTAGGGCGGTAATAGTACATTACGTACCTAGGGCGGTAAAATAAAGAAGGGCTCAGATCGCTGTCATTTGTGGCCCGAACCGAAGGCAAGGGCCATAAACAAGCCTTCCTTATTACCGCCTGTGGTGCGTACATAATTTTACGTCTTTTCCTGGGTGTGAAGTGAGATTTTACGCTGCGCCCTAGGGCGGTAAATCTCTCTTAGCCCCCAGAGTGACGTAAAAATAATTTATCTATTCGATATCTGAGTACAACTGTATTTAAGTCATTTCAGAACAACATATTTAGTTCTTATTTTATAGTTTCATTGCCAATACTGATATGTCATTTATTTAAAGCAGTTAAATTAATAATGAATTATATTGCCTTCCATTTGCATTACATAACGTTAATACATGCCTAATATGTAGCTTTTAACCGACTTCAAAAAAGGAGGAGGTTCTCAATTCGACTAAATTTTTTTAATCATTTTTTTTGTATGTATGTTACTCGTTATCTCCGTGAATCGTGAACCGATTTTCAAATATATTTTTTTAATCGAACGGGTATAACCCCTAGATGGTCCCACTGTCACCAAGTCGAGGTCTGATGATGGGATCCTGGAGAACTCGAGGGAACTCTTCAACTATTATAGGCACCTATAGTGATTCCACTATTTTTTACAGCAACTCTGCCGCTTCCTCTTGGAATAGCGGATCCTAAGTAAAGTCGGTTCTTTTTTTGTTTAAAATATTTGCCATTTGTAAAACTATTATGCAAGCACAATGTGGCAAGAATAGCTCAAAACAATCAATAAAAAGTAGAAAATAATGTTAACAAATTCTTGCTCATATTTTCGTAATTTACATTTCACGGCTGCTGTGAATTATAATTTATAATTTATAAATAGTTAAATAGCTTATTCTAATATCAATTCTTTTTCAAAACGGCTACCTAATATCTTATGCATTCCATTAAACTACTGCTGTATTAATTTAGGTTTATTTTGATACGTATTCCAATGGTCTAACATTCCATGACACGTTTTAAAATTAAAAACCATTTTTACCTTACATCTGCATTAAATGAGTTTTCAACCTTAATGATGCTAAGATAGAGCTCATTATGCGTGTTTTTAGACTCGCAAAGGACATCAACATCCTTATAGCATTTAACCAACTGGAGCGACCATTGAGAGGCGTTCCCCTCTGCCAAAAATATATGGCCTCAACATACTTATTGTATGGACTGACGTTTATCTGACGTGGCTATTTTGACGTTTCGCATACATTTTACGTTCCCCTCCCCCGCACTTTATTTGAATATGGAAATGACAGACATGGCCGCGGCCGGTCCGGTTGGTTGAATAGTCTAAGGATAAATCAGTCACTTTTAAGCACCTGTAGAGCATATTTCTGCATTTTTAACCTTATTTTTATAATTATAAGGTTTATAAACGAATGAGAGCTGAGGGTGGCGACGCTAGCGAGTCGTATGCAGACCTGAAATGTGTACCTTGTTGCTATTGGCATAAAGTAACTTATATAGTAGAGCGGCACAGCCTAAGAACTTTTTGGAGCTCAAGTCAATTGCGCCCTCTGTCCGAAAGCCACCTAAAGATACCCAAAATGTAAGAGGAAATGTCACCTGCACTGCTACTCCATCTAGTAGCTACTAGTGTACTACTAGTACGCTATTTGTTACTAGATGGAGTAGCAGTGCAGGTGACATTTCTCCTTACAATTTCGGTATCTTTAGGCGGCTTTCGGACACAGGGCGCAATCGAAAAGTTCTTAGGCTGTGGTTGTCTATATCTCTAGTCTCTGGTACTACTAATAGGCTATTGGTTAGGTGGCTTTCACGCAGATGGCGCGATTGACTTGAGCTTCAAATAGTTCTTAGGCTGTGCCGCTCTACTATATAAGTTACTCTATGGTATGACTATGGCCGTAAGGTTCAAAATCGTGCCTCGGGGGACTGCGGGGAGCGAGGCTGGCGGACGGCGACCCCGGCGAGCTTCTCGCAGACATCTTGGAGTTGTTTGTCGAGCATTAATGATGCGATCTGTTCGTCTGTCAGCATGTCCATGCTGAAACATGAGAATAATACATACAGTGTGTGTCTTTCATAACGACACTAATTTTAAGGGCTGAAAGTATAACTCCTAATGAACTGAAATTAGCATAATTTAGTTTAAAAATATTTTTTTTTATTTTCATACAAATTGATTAGGCACGCAATGTATCAGTAATAAATTAAACTTAACAATTGACATGTGATTTCATTGAAATTTCGCTCTTAGTGTCATCCTGACAAGACCGTCAAAAATCATGACAAGTGAACTTGTTCGCAAGAAAAGGGCTTAACCGCCCTGCTATCGCGAAACATTGCTGCTCGAGATTTTTTTTTTAATTAATTACTCTTAATTATAAAAGGTAATCGTTATATTCTTTTGATAAAACTGTTAACAGCACTTTAAACTATCGTTACTTAAAACTAATGTCGTTATGAAAGACACACACTGTATAATAAAAAAAATATGGAAAGAGCGAGTACAGCGAAGCGAAGTTCTGATAGACAACTTCGGACACGACTGTCACCTGGCTACCGGGCTTTCGCGACAACTTTATTAGTACTTAACTTTTTTCTTTATTTTTTACTTTTTTTATTAAACACAAGAACTTAAATAACAAAAAAATGTAAAAAACTAAAAACTACTGAAAACTAAAATAATCTAAAAAAGGCCCCCGCGGCATCGTGCCAAAGATGCTGGCAGTATTCCCTCGCTGAATGGCAACCCTGATGCGTTGCGAGAAAAAGCTGCCAGCTCTCTGGTCCCTAGTGGCCGGTACTTTTTTCTGAACTTTTGAATTTTTTTGAGGTCGTAGCAGAGACAAATTTAAGTAGGGAGTTCTTATATGAGTTGGAAGACCAGGGGCTTCTCGAACAAAAGGCCTTAAAGAGTTTTGTTAAGAGGTCTTGTTATACTGGTCAACTCGTTTCCGAAGTTCACACACACACGCACACACAGCACCCTAACGGCGTCTTATTACAAAAGTACCAAGCATCTATAAGTCAACAAGAGGTAAACTCTAAATAATTTGGACAAAGCTCATCCACAGTGTCTTATCTTTTGTGGGAAAACACGCACGCTCGCTCACACACGCACACACACATACACCCACACACACTCAAGCACACGCGAGCACCCTAAGTCTAAGGGCCTCATATCATGAAAGTACCAGGCATCCATAAGTTAGCACTCTGTACCTGGCTAAGCTGTCGGTGTCGGAGTTGCCGTCGGCGGAGCTGCGGGCGGAGCGCGCGCGGGGCGGCGAGCGGCGCGGCGTGCGCGGGGCGGAATGGCTGCCGCCCGAACCGAACAGGGACAGCCCTGGAAAACATACATTATAATATTTACAAGGAATAAAATAGCGCATTACAGCAGAGGCTGGGAAAATAGGAATTTCCGGCCAAGTAGGTATATACATACTAGATAGGTAGGTAGGGGTAGGGTAGGGTAGGTAGGGATAGAGATACGAGGCCGGGAATTCGTTTTCACGCCGAGGCATGTATAGTGATTTTCTCAAAAAAATGCGTGGAAATAAGACCTAAAACCTAATACTTAAAGCCTAAAAGTCTATCGCACTCGTGGCCGGCGCCCGCGCGGCAGTGACCGGCGGCGCCCGGCCCGGTGGCGGGCGCCGGCTTCTTTGCAGGCCTAGGCCTGCAAAGTAGTATGAAAATTCTTTTCATATCAAGTGTCACTACGGCGCCCGAAACGTGATACTTCCGAGTCTATTTTCACGAACGTAACGACGACACTTCCGCGCATGTTTGAGAAATAGTACATTACGTACCTAGGGCGGTAAAATAAAGAAGGGCTCAGGTCGCTGGCATTTGTGGCCCAAACCGAAGGTAAGGGCCATAAACAAGCGATCTGAGGCCTTCATTATTACCGCCCGTGGTGCGTAGATAATTTTACGTCTTCTCCTGGGTGTGAAGTGAGATTTTCCGCTACACCCTAGGGCGGTAAATCTCACTTAGCGCCCAGAGTGATGTAAAATCCTTTTCATATCAAGTGTCACTACGGCGCCCGAAACGTGATACTTCCAAATTTATTTGCACAAACGTAACGATAACATTTCCACGCATGTTTGGGAAAAAATAAATCGTAGCGATCTTTCAAGTTTGTTTGCTGTGACATATTAAAAGTGAGTTAATTTAGTTCCACATGTCCCGTTGTCCGTAATTAAACCGTGCAAGATAAATTAAATTTGAACATTTCCCGGTTTCTGAATAGGCTGACATTTTTCACGCATATATTATGTTATGTATAATGTTGTGATGGCACAGAACTGATCTGATGATGGAGCTGGAAGATAGCCATAGGAACTTTGTAGTGAAACGACGCAACCCCATCGAGTTTGGGCTCGTTTGATTCGTCTTGACGAGAGAACCATCAGTAAATGACTAAGTCATCTCATCAGTAAGTGGCGGCGCGTCCATAGAACACGATTTCCGTCGGCTTGCCTAAGTTTCAGGCGCCTAAGCAGTTTTCCTACAGCTCATGAAGAAATTTTAAGCCAAATTCAGCACCGGCTTGCCTAAGAAGTTTTTTGACCTATTGCCACTGATGGCTGTGTAATACAGTCGCCATCAGATATATCGGAGCGGCCAAGGTGATCATAAATATCTGAACAACGCCCCTATTGTAAAGGCGATAAAGTGCATGCTCAGATATTTTTGACTACCTCGGCCGCTCCGATATCATAAACCCCATGATGCGTTCAAAAACCGCACGTTATAAACACCATAAAAAATAGATTGTTTCGTTAGTAGTTAGAACAAATGTCTTATCTGTAACGATGTTATTATTATCAAATAATAAGCAAAAATTCGATATCATTATGAAAATCCGGGTGGGCCCCGCCCGCCGGCACAATCGAGTTGGCCATGGCGATGGCGTGCAATCCGTGCAATGACAGTCATTCAATCATCATTTCGGGTTTATAATATGTGTGTAGATAAAGCAGTGTATGCAACTGTACGTAATTAGGCCTTAAAACACTCGTGTGATCTTATTATGAAACTCACTTCGTTTTTTAACCACACTCGTGTTTTAAGGACCCCTATTACGTAACAGTTACATAAACTACTATTAAAGTAATTTGTTATGTGATTTATTTGGCCCACGGCTAGCTAGTCCATGGGCTTCCAAAAAATCGATTATTATTATTATTATTATACCAAGTAATATTTACGATGAAACCCCTTCATATGCTGACAACCAAGCGTTCGCTAGTTTCTACTAGTTACAGTGACATCTAGCGACGCATTTAGTAAACTTTCAATTGAAAAAGTTGTTTAACAAAAGATGGTGTCCCACAGTTGACATGGATGGAAAAATCGATTATCCATACTAATATTATAAATGCGAAATTAAGTCTGTCTGTTACCTCCTCACGCTTAAACTGTTGAATCGGTTAAGATGAAATTTGGTACAGAGATAGTTTGAATCCCGGGATAGGACATAAGATAGTTTTCATCCCGAAAATCTATCCTTAAGGGAGTGAAAGTTGGTGGAATTTTGTAGAATCAATAACATTCCATTCACACCGGCTGGTCGGTTATCGACTTATCGATCCATCAGAGTTGGAAGCCGTCAGAAAAATAAGGGGGGGGGGGGGATGGAAAACCAAGTCCAACGTGGATCAGTTCGTTTTGCACAGGGTGATTTCATAACACTTAGGAACTTTAAATACCGCGAGCCATCCGGTTGCCTCTCGGTCACTGTAAGTTTACTTATACCATAGAGTAACTTATATAGTAGAGCAGCAGAGCCTAAGAACTATATGACGCTCAAAAGATACCCAAAATGTAAGAGGAAATGTCACCTGCACTGCTACTCCACCTAGTACCTACTACTAGTGTAATACTAGTACGCTATTCGTTACTAGGTGGAGTAGCAGTGCAGGTGACATTTCCTCTTACATTTTGGGTATCTTTAGGTGGCTTTCACGCAGATGGCGCGATTGACTTGAGCTTCTACTTCTACTACATAAGTGCATATCCACTACATCCAGGGCCCTATACTTACCACAAAGGTTTACAAATGTAAAATACAAAAAATTTGTTAAATTGTAAAGAAACACACATACCACAATCATTACATATATGTCGTGTCTACAAGTGTGATATCTACAATTAATTCGCATTTGTGAGCCCGTAACACAAAGCATGGACGGTGTATCACGACACTCACGACAATTTACATAATTGTTAGATATGTAGGATCTTCTTCTTCTTCCTAGCGTTTATCCCGTCTTGGAGTCCGCTTGCCAACCTAATCCCATGAATTGGCATAGACACTAGTTTTTACGAAAGCGACTGCCATCAGACCTTCCAACCCAGAGGATAATTAGATATGTAGGATAATTTGACATAATTGTTAGATATGTGGAATTGTACATATTACAATTGGTTTATTTCACAATTCACAAATATGTAATATGTATTAGGTACTTTATTGATGTCGCGGGTATATTTGGTTTGGGGTAAGCAACCACTTTTTTAAACTAGAACCGCCGTCTCCCAAAATGATAGCGTTAAGGATATTGGAAAATTGACACGAGATGCTGCAATAAAATCATGTGCAAACTTATCGAACAGAACTACACATTGTCATTTTAGAAACACCGCGTGCGTCGCCTATTACATTGTTTTGAGATCCTGTACCCAACCATCACAAAACTATAAGCAGTTGTTGTTTAGGGTCGAGGGCACGGCTTCTTTTTGTTGCATGTTGGATGTCTGGACCAATCGTCTGAAGTAAATATTCCACCGTCGATTTACTCACTCTAAACCTTTCATTAGGGATCATCCATTAATTACGTCACACCAATTTCATGATTTTTTGACCCCTCCCTCCCCCCATGTCACACTTCATCACAATTAACTGCACCCTCCCCCCTTAGTGTGACGTCACATATAGATTTTTAGTTTAGTAAGGTAAAAATTACAACATCACTTTGAAACTAACTTTTTATGAGGATTGCCAGAAAAATAGTATCAAATTTATAGGGAACGAAAGTATTCAAACGAATCCAAGTATGTAGAAAATTAGTTTAGTACAATGTTTGCTAACAAATGATTTTTTTTAAACTTAGATTTTGTAAAAAAAATGTATGTGAGGATTGTGAGGTCACAAACATGGAACTCCTCCCTCCCCTCTATCAGGATATGTCACATTTTGTGGACCCCCTCCCCACCCCTTGAGGTGTGATGTAATTAATGGACGATTCCTTAAATGTAAAATAATTACACATGTAAAGAACGCATAAATATACAATCAAGGACATCCTTTGACGCCTCACAACTATGTTTTCTTTCTTCACTACTAGAGCTAAATATTTTAGCGAAATAAATACTACTGCTGTAGAACGAAACTTTTAAAATTGTAGTTATTACATGCTCTTCTACACACCCCTGGAGGATTGTCAACTTGTAATCACAATTCCACAAATATGTGCACTTATTACTACAATTTATTGTAACATGAACCGTTTACATACAATTGTGAACTACATATTTGTCAAATATTCCGGAAAAATACTTGTAGTATGTAAATATTTGTGATACGCTGAATTGTAGAATTGTCACAACAATTTACATATTTGTAGAAATTTTCCGATACAATTTTGTGACTTCTAAATTTTGTGATACGCCCGCTTGTATTATTAAAATGTAAATTGTAACATACCTACAATAGTAGGGTGGCCAAGTTGAAGCGGAGAATTCTTCGTAGGACTGAAAAGGTTTATACCAACAAGTGGTATCGTTGGAATCAGCAGAAGCTACTGATTATTAAACTATCTCTTATCACTTCATAAAGTGGTGGAATGAGTTTTTATGACGTCACAAAGATGGCGCGCGTTTTAGGGTTAGATTTTGTCGATTATTTCAAAAAATATTTAGTCAATTTAAGCAAACGAGGTGTCATATGATTGATATTTTCATGCTTAATAAAATATGTAAATCTACCTTCAACCAAAAAGTTAAATAAAAGCCAAATTTATTTTTATTTAAATTTCTAACGCGCATTAATTTACATTATTAATTATGTTAAACTTTATTGCACAATAATAAAAAAAAAACAAAAAGTCCAAAAGGCGCACTTAATGCTTTAAGACATTCTGTTCCAGTCAACCATAGGGCAAACCAGAGATTTGCTATGGTGTGTGCAGTGAGATAAAAGGATTGTGTAATTATTAGTCTCATATTTGAGTCCTAATTTCTAACTCTACACATTGTAAAGAAATATTTGTATATGTAGTATATGTGTATATGTAATAATCTTTACCTTTATTTAGCCTTATCATTACACATTTTATCAATAAGTAGTGTATTTTACAGTGTGTTTTTAACATACTGTTTACGCTGTTGGGGCAGCTCTTGTAAAACAGTTATCATCGAGGCCGAAAGAGCACAGCGTGCTGTCTTTAAAATAATTTTAAAGAAACCCTTCCGGTATTCCACACTTTTACTATATAAAAAGTCCGAGGTGTTGACGGTTCGTCAATTTACCTACTCAAAATTGTTGAAGCACAAGCAAATACTTGAAACGAAGAGTGTATCGAACACAGGTTTCGTCCGTTAATACTGACCTTGCAAAACGATTTGAACCGTATATATCTAGTTTTGTTTATAATTCCGTGACTAGACACTTAGACATTAAAGATAAACCCGTTTTTAAAGCCAAACAAGTCATTACAAAAGCAAAAGCAATAGCTAGCCAGCTTCACCTATGAATATACTGAAGATATTATCCAAATCAGAAAAAGTTAGACCTTCACATGTAATGTTTTTAATGGGATCTCATTCCTTTTTGTAAGTAGGGCTCCCTTTTCTCCTTCCACGTTCTTGCTGTGCACATTCCTATACCTATTCTCACACATGAACCCGTACGTATGCCCACATCCGAAGGTATTAATGGGCACCTAAAACTGCCTTTATTTTACTAACAACTACTATGGTCAAAAAAAGATAAAAATGATATCAACTGAAAATGTAACTTTGCAGTTCTTTATATGGGATTCAATGATTTTGATTGCAATGTACTCGTAAAGTTTGTAAAACCAGGCAACCCGGCTGACATTGCAGTATGTTAAGATTTTCAGAGGCTTTATAGCTCTAATACTAGATGTATTCAAAAGTTGGAGCTTTTGTGGATTAGCTACAGTTAGCATTCGTATGATCTGTCATATAATAGTCAGTCAGTAACAAAACTAAGGAACTTTGACTTGCAATAATTCTTAAATTATAAGTAAGTAAAAATTAAATGATATTGAGAATATGTCTTCCTTGTACTATGACTTCTTTTTCACTGAAAATTCAGACTTCTAGCTACCACCAAACACCAGAATACCAAAATTAGAGGGCGTCGAAAATAGCTTGAATGGCTACGGGAAAATGATAGTACGGCCGTGAAAGAGACTAATAATTTCACAATCCTTTTATCTCACTGCACACACCATAGCAAATTTCTGTTTTGCCCTATGGTTGACTGGAACAGAATGCCTTAAGGCATTAAGTGCGCCTTTTGGACTTATTTTTTTATTATTGTGCAATAAAGTTTAACATAATTAATAATGTAAATTAATGCGTGTTAGAAATGTAAATAAAAATAAATTTGGCTTTTATTTAACTTTTTGGTTAAAGGAAGATTTACATATTTTATTAAGCATGAAAATATCAATCATATGACACCTTGTTTGCTTAAATCGACTAAATAGTTTTTGAAATAATCGACAAAATCTAACCCTAAGTCGCGCGCCATCTTTGTGACGTCATAAAAACTCATTCCACCACTTTATGAAGTGACAAGAGATATTTTCATAATCAGTAGCTCATGCTGATTCCCACGATACCACTTGTTGGTATAAACCTTTTGGGTCCTACGAACATCGAAAATAAGATAGCTCCTACGAATTGGCCTTTCCTCTACAAAGGTATGTTACAATTTACATTTGCCTCTACCACAAGGTAGAGGGCCCATGCGGGCTCCCAAAAATAAATGATTTTATACATGATAAGAAATCAGCAATGATTTATATTATAACCATACCCCGGGGATTTGGGTGCGGGAATAACTTGAGAAAGAGTAGAGATAAACAGATAGGCTATATTGACAAATAATCATATTGTGCCTAATGAATAAATACCTTCCTGCGAATTGTAAACAAACTACAATTTAATTTTAACTTAAGTAGCAGGGACTTTAGCATTTCTACCAAGCCCTTCGAGATAATAATAAAAGTAATGTTAATTAATTACCTGCCGTCAATTAGTAGTTAACACGATTTTCAAAATAAACAATTAATATTTTTTCTACATTTGGAACAGTTAAGCTTCGGCGTCTAGCTGTAAATATCCATTTCAACAAACTAAACGATCTTTCTACGTCGGCAGTCGTAATAGGTGCAAATTAAATTTTTTTGAAGAAGTCAATTGTTGCACGATGTTTTTGCGATTGCAATTCTATTTCTTTGCCTTGTTACAATGCATAGGCATGGTATGTATGACAGACATTGAATGTCAAATATCAATCTTGACGTTAGATATCTCTGAAGTGTTTATTAATTTATAAATACATGAGTAAGAACTGAACTGAAGAGGTTGATAATAAATTATTTATATGATATCATACGAGATGTTATCCGCGGCTTCGTAAGCGTAGTTAATTGAAATATTTTCAAATAAATGAATAATTGAACGTATGTTTTTTTTGTATTTTTTATTCAATAAATTATTCAGTAGGTAAGTATACATTCTGTTATTTAATTCATACATATTCTTTGGCTTATGTCATTCATTCCCGCACCCAAAACCCCGGGGTATGATTATAACTCAATATAATTAATAAGTTACATCTAGGATACACCCTGTTAATATGATGTCGACTAAGCGTTCGCTAGTTTCGAGTAGTTACAGTGACATCTAGCGACAAATCTGCTAAACTTTATACTTAAAACTTGGTTGAACGAAATCTTCTAACACTTTAGTCCGTAATGTCCGTATTGCTTCGGCCCCTATCGCTTTAACGGAGAGATGCACTATATGGTTTGCATATGAACGAGCGAGACGAAACACGATAATTATCGCGTTAAGTTAAGACGCAGGTGTGGGCCGGGCATACGGGAATGCAACAGTGGATCCTGTGTTACGGCTTTATACAACCGCCAACTATATCCAGTCAGTGAGCACTTAAAATAACATTCGTATTCTAGAAAGAGACGGTATCAATCGGCGGTGACACGCGATAAAGCAGAACAGCAGTATTACCTTCGTGTGTCACCCACTTCCGAAGGTTTTTCGTAATGCTCGCTGGCTGTAAGGGGACGCGTTATGGGGATGCTCGGATCAGACAATGTGTACGAGTAGCAGTGGTCCATAGAACACGATTTCCGTCGGCTTGCCTAAGTTTCAGGTGCCTGAGTAGTTTTCTTACAGCTCACGAATACGTTTTAAGCCAAGTAATTTTAAACAAAAAAGAACCGATTTTACTTAGGATCCGCTATTCCAAGAGGAAGTGGCCGAGTTGCTGTAAAAAATAGTGAAATCACTATAGGTGTGCCTATAATAGTTGAAGAGTTCCCTCAATTTCTCCAGGATCCCATCATCAGACCCCGACTTGGTGACAATGGGACCATCTAGGGGTTATATCTGTTCGATTAAAAAAAATTTTTGAAAATCGGTGCACGATTCACGGAGATATCGAGTAACATACATACAAAAAAAACACAGTCGAATTGAGAACCTCCTCCTTTTTTGAAGTCGGTTAATTAAGCTACGGCTTGTCTAGGATATTTTTTGACCCACCGCCACTGACCAGTAGGTACATTATTTTAGTCCAAAGCTGCTATGGATTATCATATTTTACGTCACTCTGGGCGGTAAGTGAGATTTTACGCCCACGGGCGCAGCGGCAAATCTCACTTCACACCCAGGAGAAGACGTAAAATTGTGTACGCACCACGGGCGGTAATAAAGAAGGCCTCAGATCGCTTGTCTATGGCCCTTACCTTCGGTTCGGGCCACAAATATCCGCGATCTGAGCCGTTCTTTATTTTACCGCCCTAGGTGCGTAATGTACTATTTTTACGTAAGTATTTTAATATCACATACCTATTGTGACGTTCGCTATAAATAGACAAAATATCAAGTAACAAAATGAAGTCTGTAAAGTTTATTAATAAGGCGAGAATATGAGTGTGTGCAGGTCATTTTGAACACCCTACCCGCTTAGCTACTTCTGCTGCTGACTTGTTGTTTGTGACCTTGACTGACCTTGGAACATCTCCTTGATTTCCTTGACCTTTTCACCAGTATCATGAAGTATGGCGTCCAAGGACTGCCGTCTGCCCTTCTCTGCTTTCTCCAAGTCTGCCCTAAGTAATGTGGTCCGGTCCATTGAACTCCTGAAAGTATTAAATGTCGTATTAGCATTTGTCGAACGAGCGGAGCGAAGTTCTTAAAAACTTCGTAAGCAACGGAGCTGTCAGCTGGCTATTGGGACGTTCGTTCATTTCGGACGCCTTGACATTTTGAATAGTTATCGAACTTTAGTAACGTTTTTCTGTGGAATTGGTTTGGGGTTGTAACAGAGATAAATACTAGTAGTTCTGTGAACCGTAGACTTCGGAGAATTTCCCCTTTTTTTCCCCCCTTTCGCCCTCCCTCGAAACTTTTTTTTTCAACAACCTCTAAGGCAGTGTGGGCTTGACCTTTTATCCGAAAATGATTGAAATCCGTCCATAAATAACGCGACAGCAAACTTCCCCCCTTTTCCCCCTCATTTTCCCCCAATCAAAAAAATGGCTCGACAATTTTTGGCAAATAAATCAAGAAACGTACATGCCAAGTTTCATCGAAATCGGATGAAAAATGAGACCTCTAGACCGACACTGACCAACCAACCAACCAACCAATACACACACATCAATCTGCCAAATCGTCGTACCAGTGAGAGTCCCCAGACCCAACACGCTCCCGCGCGCCCTCTCCTTGTGAGTTAAAAAGGGGACGTTCGTCGCCTCGCTACGCTCGGCTCCTCAGTCAATAATCGAACGAGCGGAGCGAAAGCTCTTACAAACAACTTCTGCTTACTGGGACGTGTCGGCATTTCGATGGCTTTTTGATTTTGAGGGTTTGATGCGCCGGGGTGACGCAGCGGACACCTTGGACTCCCCTGGACTGGGTGGGGATGGTTGTCCAGGGGACGAGCATGGCCTCAATACTTCTCGAATGTTAATAACACTCACCGTATGATGCGCCGGGGTGACGCAGCGGACACCTTGGACTCCCCTGGACTGGGTGGGGATTGTTGTTCAGGGGACGAACGAGGCCTCAATACTTCTCGAATGTTAATATCACTAACCGTATGATGCGCCGGGGTGACGCAGCGGACACCTTGGACTCCCCTGGACTGGGTGGGGATTGTTGTTCAGGGGACGAGCATGGCCTCAATACTTCTCGAATGTTAATAACACTCACCGTATGATGCGCCGGGGTGACGCAGCGGACACCTTGGACTCCCCTGGACTAGGTGGGGATTGTTGTTCAGGGGACGAGCATGGCCTCAATACTTCTCGAATGTTAATAACACTCACCGTATGATGCGCCGGGGTGACGCAGCGGACACCTTGGACTCCCCTGGACTGGGTGGGGATTGTTGTTCAGGGGACGAACGAGGCCTGAGTGAGCACTTCTCAAAGCTGACCTGTAAATAAATAAAAAATATGTTTTTTCATAGTTACTTTTGCAATGATGTACAGAACAGCAGCAGAAGTAGCTGAGCGGGTAGGGTGTTCAAAATGAGCTTGAGACGACTTTATTGTTAAGAGAATAAGAGCGTGTGTAGGTCATTTTGAACACCCTACCCGCTTAGCTACTTCTGCTGCTGACTGTACACTGTACCTATCTCAGACTTCATCCTTACTTGTCTTATCATGTAGTTAAATGGACCGTAAGCCAAAACAAATTATTACTAGTAGTTCTGTGAACCGTAGACTTCGGAGCATTTCCCCCCCTTTCCCCCTCCCTTTGTAAAAAAAAGTTTCGAAACTTTTTTTTACAACAACCTCTAAGGAAGTGTAGGCTTGAGCTTTTACCCGAAAATGGTTGAAATCCGTCCATAAATAAGGCGACAGCAAACTTTCCCCCTTTTCCCCCTCATTTTCTCCCCAATCGAAAAAATGGCTCAACAATTTTTTGCAAATAAATCAAAGAACGTACATGCCAAGTTTCATCGAAATCGGATGAAAAATGCGACCTCTAGACCGACACTGACCAACCAACCAACCAAGCAATACACACACATCAATCTGCCAAATCGTCGTACCAGTGAAAACGGAGACGTTCGTCGCCTCGCTACGCTCGGCTCCTCAGTCAATAAAGGTCCTATATGAACGCCTTCTACTTCCGTGGAGATGCTTTTTATGCTAAAAAACATGATACCTCACCTTCACCTCCTCAGGGCTGGAGTAGTCCAGATCTATCTCCGTCCAGGTTTCGTCCTGCCCGGGCCGCTCGGCCGCCGCGCGCCGCAGCCACTCGCGGACAGATGCGTCAGTACTATGTGAACAGAGCTAGAACACAGTCTGAAGTGTCTAATGCTAAAACATAACCTCACCTCCTCAGGACTCGAGTAGTCCAGGTCTATTTCCGTCCAGGTGTCATCCTGTCCTGGTCGCTCGGCCGCCGCGCGCCGCAGCCACTCGCAGACAGATGCGTCAGTACCATGTGAACAGAGCTAGAACACAGTCTGAAGTTTCTAATGCTAAAACATAACCTCACCTCCTCAGGGCTGGAGTAGTCCAGGTCTATCTCCGTCCAGGTGTCATCCTGTCCTGGTCGCTCGGCCGCCGCGCACCGCAGCCACTCGCGGACAGATTCGTCAGTGCTATGTGAACACAGCTAGAACACAGTCTGAAGTGTCTAATGCTAAAACATAACCTCACCTCCTCAGGGCTGGAGTAGTCCAGGTCTATCTCCGTCCAGGTGTCATCCTGTCCTGGTCGCTCGGCCGCCGCGCGCCGCAGCCACTCGCGGACAGATGCGTCAGTGCTATGTGAACAGAGCTCCTCTAGGACCCCGTTTGAGGTGTCGCTGGTCATGTCTGTGATCGTTGATGCTCGGTCTATTTCTATCGCTAAAAAAAAAAGTTGAATATTTACTACCTACACTTTTCCTGTCTTTTTTTGTGCAAATATCTTGGCAACCTAAATAGGTGGTTTTAATTTCTTTGAGAAGTGTTTGTACACATATGAATGAACACTGTATTAACTGAATTAACTCAAATAATCGAACTCGCGGAGCGTAAGCGAAGTGAGTTCTTACAAACAACTCTAGACCGAACTGTCACCTGGGTACTGGGACGTCTCGGCATTTGGATGGCTTTTTGATTTCGATAGTTTGTCTGACGATAACTTTAGTAACGTTATTCTGATCTTTATGAAATTTCTTGGGGCTGTAGCAGAGATACATAAAATTTGTACGTTCGTATATGAGCAAGATCAAACAAGTGGTTATGGAGCTAGAAGGAGAAAAAAAATCCTCCTTGGGGTCTTGTTATATTGGTCAACTCGTTTGCAAGTAAATCGCGAGTTCACAGTTCGAGGGGGACTACTAGTTTAGCTAGGCGATTAAATTAACTCAATTAATTTAGTAAGATTGTTAAATCGAGACGTAATCGGAGCGTAAGCGAAGCGAGTTCTTACAAACAACTTGCTACTGGGACATCTCGGCATTTCGATGGCGTTTTGATTTTGAGAATTTGTTTGACGATAACTTCAGTAATGTTCTTCTGATTTTTATGAAATTTGTTGGGGTTGGAGCAGAGGTACATATAATTTGAGAGTTCGTATATGAGAAAAATCTATCAAGGGGTTGTGGGGTTAGAAGGCGTGAAGAAATCATTAAAAGGGTCTTGTTATATTGGTCAACTCGTTTGCAAGGAAATCGCGAATTCTCAGTTTGAGGCATACTACTAGTTTTAAGTCTAAAAACATACCGTTTCTGGCCGACTGTCTCCTCGACCGATGCTTATGTATCTCATCGGATATTCGCTCCAAGTTTCTTAAAGCCGAAGAATACTGCTGTTTCGCTTCGCACACTTGCTCCTCTAAAGTCTGTATGCGCGCTTTTTGCGCTTCCAATGCTGTGTTTATGCGCGCTTTTTCTTCGAAATATGGCCTAGAAAAGTCCAAATGGCATTTAAGTTTAAAAGGGTAATTTTATATGAAAAAAAAAACCGAGTATGGTCATCTCAGCCATAAGACGTCCACTGCTGAACATAGGCCTCCCCTTTAAAGGGGGGGGGGGGTTGGCCATACGCGCCACGCTTGGCAGGCGGGTTGGCGCGCGCAGTTTTATTTTGTTTATTGTTGTTTAGGCTTTCGGAAGATGCTGCTGCCCATCTCCCGGTATATTCCCTTAGCAGACTCCTACTGCAACTACGGGACGATATGGTGGGGGACAATTCTAAGGCCGGGCACCCCACGGCACCCGAGAATGGTGTTTTATTTAATGTTATATTCCATCAAATAAAGACACAATTTGAGTTCTGCCAATATTCATTTGATGCCAATGCGAGTGTTCATACAAATGTCAAAAATGATGCGAATATTCGCGTTATACGATTGCGAATATTCGTGACATCTCTGCTTAAAAGTTGCGCGCAGCCATTTAATATAGTGAAAAGGCCCAGTTTGTCGACTTGCATGTACTGTCAGGTTCAGAATTGCATGGCCAACTAATCAATCAATTCATTCATAAATTAGTAATGCAATTATGAAATTTAAAACACTTTATTCTTTCACTAATAGCGTATATAGTATAGTTTTAGTAACTACTAATAACTGTATATCTACAAGTGGGACTATTTCCTTAAGGTGCTCATACACGGGCGATTTTTCGGGCAATTATTGCCCGGCGATACGAAGCCGAAACTAATGGAGCAATTTGGAGCAATGAATTGAGCAATACGAGGCAATTCCTAGATAAAGGTCCTCTTACACGGGCGATTTATCGGGCAATTATTGCCCGGCGATACGTTGCCGAAACTAATGGAGCAATATGGAGCAATTAATTGAGCAATACGAGGCAATTTCTAGATATTGCGGCAATTATTTCGGCAATCATTTCCCGTATTGCTCCATACATTTCCGTGTTGCTCTGTATTGCCGACTACAATTGCCGGTATATCCAGACGATTGGAAAATTCAAGGCAATTTGTATTTCTATCCCGTACGCACATATATGCATGTCCCATTCTTTTTCTAGTAGGGCGAGCGCGGTCCAGGTGTAGGGGGAGGGGAAACGGCCTGTTACAATAAATCTGTTCAAAAGGTCGTTTATTAAGGAATATTTTGCGGCGCTTACGTCATTTTACTATGTGTTTTTGACTTGTAACTCAAAAACGGCTCAACCGATTCTATTCAAAATAGTTTTCATTGAAAGTACTAATTAAGCCTCACATTCGTGAATTTTACGGATTTTTTGAACCCACGGTTCAAAAGTTAGATGGGGGGAGGAGGGGGGACGCCCTGTTTTAAACTTTAATTAAACCCTAAGAACTTGATACCCATTTGGGCTTTATACTTATATTTCCACTGAATCCAGAAATTTCAGCTATTAATCTCTAACCATAAACCTCCGAAAATCACTATTTTTACCACTGACTGACTGGCTCACTGATCCACTGACTCATCATCAAAACTATTGACTACATCCAGATGACCTAGAAAGTTGTGGCACCCAGTTAGGCATTCGTGTCATTCGTGTGTAAACAACAGGCAGAATCTACAAACTTGTTTCTGAAAATTAGTACTCTTCCTGCAAGATATGAACGCATCTATTTCTCTTTTTTTAAGTCATTATTTTAAATGCACTGCAAGCTTCCTCAGCTAGAATTACCTCGTCCATAGTTCAGAGAGATTCTGATTTTGGGGCGAGTGCGGCGCGGTGTGAGTGCAAGGGGGGGAAACGACGCGGTCGTATTGCTCCACTGTATTTCTCGTGTATGAACGTATTGCCTAGTTTCCCGAGTTGCTGCTATATGGGGCAATTCGAATGGAGCCAGAATGGCGCCATACTGGAGCAATAATTGCCCCATATTGAGCAATATTTCGAATTGCTTGAAATTGCTCGATATGGCCGTGACGTCAAAATTGCGGCAATTCGGCAATTTTTATCGCCCGTATAAGAGCACCTTAAAGCGGCAATTATTTCGGCAATCATTGCTCCACTCAGGTGCCTTTACACGGGCAATATTTGGGCAATTTGCCTAGTTTCCCGAATTGCTGCATATGGGGCAATTAAGTGGAGCAAGAATGGCGCCATACTGGAGCAATGATTGCTCCATATTGAGCAATATTTCGTATTGCTTGAAATTGCTTGATATGGCCGTGACGTCAAAATTGCGGCAATTCGGCAATTTTTATCGCCCGTGTAAGAGCACCTTTAGACTGACACAATGGAAGGAGGTACAGTACAGTACAGTCGCCATCAAATATATCGGAGCGGCCAAGGTACTCAAAAATATCTGAACATGGAGTTCGCCTTGACAAAAGAGGCGTTGTTCAGATATTTTTCCCCCCACCTTGGCCGCTCCGATATATCTGATGGTGACTGTACGAGTATAGTCACATGCATTAGTAAAGAAAAGTGAAGTACCGTGTGTGCGGCGGCGGCGTCGGCGGCGGCGGCCACTACGCAAGCAGAAAAAGCACTATTTACAATCCGTGCGTAACGCCCCAACTATATTGAGCCAGTTTAAAAAAAAATTCACACATTCGGGCATCCTGATAGCGAGTAGTCCCAGAACGCTATAATTTTATGTCCAACATATAGCATTCGTATTTTACTAGATACTAGCGACCCGCCCCGGCTTTCGCACGGGTGCAATTATACATATAAACCTTCCTCTTGAATGACTCTATCTATTAAAGAAAACCGCATCAAAATCCGTTGCGTACTTTTAAAGATCTAAGCATACATAGGGACAGACAGCAGGAAGCGACTGTTTTATACTATGTAGTGATATAATGATAATAATGCTTAAATGTACCGTTTTCAAGTAAAATGTACATCATTGTCAGTTGTCAATAAGGCATTACAATTCATTTAGAAACAAACTCTATTAACAACCGACAATGATGTACCTTTTGCTTGAAAACATCACAAACAATGGTTTATTTCATATATGTAATGGCGTTTTTATATTCCACTTAAAGCCAACATAATTGTCATAAATTTTGAACACTATACGTATTAAGGACATAATCATAAATGGCATCGTTTGTCGAGTAGAGACGCAAAGAAAACGTTTCAAGGTTTTGACATAAAAACAAACACAAATAAAAAAAACTGGGTCAATATAGAACGGGTGTTATAAACTATGATCAATCTACAAAACCTTCAAAATATATAAGAAAAGAAGCTGGTATGCCACCAATTCATTTCGTGTATTGTGGTTGCGTCACTTTCACTTGCCGTATAAAGGAAAGCGATGCAACAAAATCGTTTTGGACAATAACAATAAGAGACCACGAGTTGAATTGGCGTCAATAGGTGCATTGTCATTTTCTATATTAAGCATCAGACACGTGTGGGGTAGTATGTGACATTGACACTGGAATTTTCAAGTAACGCAAGGGACATCTTGTCGCGAGTCCAATACTTAATTGCAAGTGTCAGGTCGGTAAATAGAAAATTAGTAATTACTAATTATTCAATTTTAAAAGCAAAGGTAAGCCGGTGCTCTACTATTGTGTAGGAAAACTGCAATCTGCAACTAACTAGAAAAATGTTAAATAAGTGCAAGATGTTGTAAGCTACATTGGCAAAATTGCGTCTGTTTTAGGTAAAAAATATTTTTCTAGATTTAAAAGAAGTTTAATCAGATTCAATGACACGAAGACCCCGTTGCCACTTGTCGGATGTCGGGCCCGGATTTGAATCGAATATTCCAGTGGCAGAACATTTTATATGAAGCTATTTCCCACTTCCACGACACAATTTTGTATGAGGCGCCGACACCCGATTAAAATCCGGGTCTAAGGCAGCATTTAGACTACATACCTGATCATATCTCGCCTTAGGTACAGTCGCCGTCAGATATTTCGAAGTGGCAAAGGTCTAAACAACGCTTCTATTTCCAAGATTATACAGAGCATGTTCAGATATTTTTGCGACTGTACCTAGCTTCCATCGTCATGTTATAATAGAAAAACTGGATTTAACTCAACAGACGCAATTTCCCAGGGTTGACTTTACAATCGTTACATATTAAGAGTCGCCAGGACGCTCGCGTTCCCATACAAACGTAGTTTTGCTCTCATTTTAAAACGACATGCTTTAGAACCACGAACTTTGGCATGGGCATTCCAGTAGTACAGATCTATGTCGGTAATTCGTTTTCGTTGCAAAAAATTGTAATACAAAGAAAATACAGCCAGATACAGATTTACATACAAAACTTATTTTTGCTATGTTTTCTTTGTGTTACAATTTTTAGCAACGAAAACGAATTACCGACAGAGATCTGTACTGCTAGAATGCCCATGCCAAATTTCGTGGTTCTAAAGCATGTCGTTTTAAAATAAGAGCTGAACTACGTTTGTATGGGAGCGCGAGTTCACGCGAGCGTCCTGACGACTCTTAAGAGTAAGAAATAAGTTATCTTTTAATTTACTGAAGTCAAAAATACTTGAAAAGGGACTAGAGACTAACTAATACAAGCAACTGGAAGTATTTTTAATGCAGTCATGCAAACATGGGTCAAATCAAGACTCAAGTTGTCTAGTTATTGATTAGAAATATGTTATATGATATGACATTCAACCCTCATTTGTTATTTGATAAATTAAGCTATAAATTATATAAATTCTTTAACAAATAATTTATTTAGGAACATACAAAGACTACAAACAACAAATTGCATATGGATTGCCAGAAAACAAAATCAAAGATGAATTCTATTGTCAAAACAGACTAAAAGGTATCTTCTAAGGTTACCACTAAAAATATATACATATGAATATGTACAACTTATTAGTGTATTTCATAGTATCAGTTTGAAACAAATAACTGATGAGGATAGAAAAATCTCACCGGCTCTCTAACTACACCTGAGGCCGTAGCCAAGATGACAATCGTTTGACCGCGAAACTCATTGACTTTGATTTTTGTTCTAACTGAGAGGCCGAGATCGTCAGGCGGACTACAGGCGGACTGATAGTCGGTGGCCGGCTTTAACCCCTTGCACACGCTACACTACCTCACAGTACCTGGACTTGGTGATATGTCGTTTGAGGGATTGCTGCAGCTGCTGCACCAGGGCCGCGGCGGCGCGGTGCGCGGCCGACTTGGTGCGGTGCGTCACCGTCGCGTGCGCGCGGTCCATCTCCGCCTGCGAACGGAGTTGTAGGCTGAGCGACGCGAAGATCTTACTCCTAAGTGAGTCTTCTCAGTGCGCGGGCCTCGTGGACGCTCTCGTCGGCGCGTGCGGCGTGCTTGTTAAACAAATGCAATTCATACTCGTGTCCTGAGCCGACGCTGCGCAAAGTGTATGCACGCTCGCCCGCCACGCTGCACGCCCCGCCGTAAGAGCGTCCACGAGGGCCTTGCATTTATAAGTTTTTAATTTAACTGACAGCGTTTGTCAGTTAGTTCGTTGTTCAGATAGAATCTTGCGAGCCAGATTTAAGAGTCGCCAGGACGCTCGCGTGAACTCGCGTCCCCATACAAACGTACTTCAGCTCTCATTTTAAAACGACGTTGTTTAGAACCACGAAATTTGGCATGGGCATTCTAGCAGTACAGATCTATGTCGGTAATTCGTTTTCGTTGCTAAAAATTGTAATGCAAAGAAAATATAGCAAAAATAAGTTTTATGCCACACCTGGTCATAAAGTGGCTTTTTCCGCACGCTGCGCGTACGGAAAAAGACGCTTTCTGGCCAAGTGTAGACATAAAATGATGTACACAACACGGGAGGTAATAAAGAAAGCCTTCGATCGCATATTTACGTCCATCGCTTGCAGCTCGGGCCCCAAACATCTGCGATCTCGGCCTTTCTTTGTTTTACCACCCTAGTTGTGTAATGTACTATTGTATGTAAATCTGTATCTACCTGTATTTTCTTAAATCTTAGATAGAAATTTTGCTTACCTACATAATGCTTGAGATGATTCTAACAAATTCAAACACACTCAGTTTCCATTGTTTTATCAATGACTTCTTTTCACAACTTTTGGTCTTCATCATCAAACCAGCTCGATGATATCAAAGTATTGCAATTGTCATCTAACCATTTTTAGGAAAAATACAGTCAGCTTTAAAAGCTTGTCTTAAAAATCATGAACTTCCTATTACAGAAATGAACTTTAACGCGCCTTGCCTTATCTTTGTTTTTTTGTGCTTCATAGATGTCGCTCGGCCCTCGGCGCTCTCAGCCAGTCTAGTGAGCCACTGTTCAGCAAGGAACATCATCTGCCGGGAGCTCAAGTTACCTGGTTGACGCGGTGTGTGGCGTGGTTGAGCATCTCCTGCCAGGCGGGGTCGAGCGTGACTCCGCCCTCGGCGCCCTCAGCCAGTCTAGCGAGCCCCTGTTCAGCAAGGAACACCATCTCCCGGGCGCTATAAGCCTTGTCGGTGATGATGGTTGCCGGGAGCTCAAGTTACCTGGTTGACGCGGTGTGTGGCGTGGTTGAGCATCTCCTGCCAGGCGGGGTCGAGCGTGACTCCGCCGTCGACGCCCTCAGCCAGTCTAGCGAGCCCCTGTTCAGCAAGGAACACCATCTCGCGGGCGCTATTAGCCTTGTCGGTGATGATGGTTGCCGGGAGCTCAAGTTACCTGGTTGACGCGGTGTGTGGCGTGGTTGAGCATCTCCTGCCAGGCGGGGTCGAGCGTGACTCCGCCCTCGGCGCCCTCAGCCAGTCTAGCGAGCCCCTGTTCAGCAAGGAACACCATCTCCCGGGCGCTATTAGCCTTGTCGGTGATGATGGTTGCCGGGAGCTCAAGTTACCTGGTTGACGCGGTGTGTGGCGTGGTTGAGCATCTCCTGCCAGGCGGGGTCGAGCGTGACTCCGCCGTCGACGCCCTCAGCCAGTCTAGCGAGCCCCTGTTCAGCAAGGAACACCATCTCGCGGGCGCTATTAGCCTTGTCGGTGATGATGGTTGCCGGGAGCTCAAGTTACCTGGTTGACGCGGTGTGTGGCGTGGTTGAGCATCTCCTGCCAGGCGGGGTCGAGCGTGACTCCCCCCTCGGCGCCCTCAGCCAGTCTAGCGAGCCCCTGTTCAGCGAGGAACACCATCTCCCGGGCGCTATTAGCCTTGTCGGTGATGATGGTTGCCGGGAGCTCAAGTTACCTGGTTGACGCGGTGTGTGGCGTGGTTGAGCATCTCCTGCCAGGCGGGGTCGAGCGTGACTCCCCCCTCGACGCCCTCAGCCAGTCTAGCGAGCCCCTGTTCAGCAAGGAACACCATCTCGCGGGCGCTATTAGCCTTGTCGGTGATGATGGTTGCCGGGAGCTCAAGTTACCTGGTTGACGCGGTGTGTGGCGTGGTTGAGCATCTCCTGCCAGGCGGGGTCGAGCGTGACTCCCCCCTCGGCGCCCTCAGCCAGTCTAGCGAGCCCCTGTTCAGCAAGGAACACCATCTCCCGGGCGCTATAAGCCTTGTCGGTGATGATGGTTGCCGGGAGCTCAAGTTACCTGGTTGACGCGGTGTGTGGCGTGGTTGAGCATCTCCTGCCAGGCGGGGTCGAGCGTGACTCCGCCGTCGACGCCCTCAGCCAGTCTAGCGAGCCCCTGTTCAGCAAGGAACACCATCTCGCGGGCGCTATGAGCCTTGTCGGTGATGATGGTTGCCGGGAGCTCAAGTTACCTGGTTGACGCGGTGTGTGGCGTGGTTGAGCATCTCCTGCCAGGCGGGGTCGAGCGTGACTCCCCCCTCGGCGCCCTCAGCCAGTCTAGCGAGCCCCTGTTCAGCAAGGAACACCATCTCCCGGGCGCTATAAGCCTTGTCGGTGATGATGGTTGCCGGGAGCTCAAGTTACCTGGTTGACGCGGTGTGTGGCGTGGTTGAGCATCTCCTGCCAGGCGGGGTCGAGCGTGACTCCGCCGTCGACGCCCTCAGCCAGTCTAGCGAGCCCCTGTTCAGCAAGGAACACCATCTCGCGGGCGCTATGAGCCTTGTCGGTGATGATGGTTGCCGGGAGCTCAAGTTACCTGGTTGACGCGGTGTGTGGCGTGGTTGAGCATCTCCTGCCAGGCGGGGTCGAGCGTGACTCCCCCCTCGGCGCCCTCAGCCAGTCTAGCAAGCCCCTGTTCAGCAAGGAACACCATCTCCCGGGCGCTATAAGCCTTGTCGGTGATGATGGTTGCCGGGAGCTCAAGTTACCTGGTTGACGCGGTGTGTGGCGTGGTTGAGCATCTCCTGCCAGGCGGGGTCGAGCGTGACTCCGCCGTCGACGCCCTCAGCCAGTCTAGCGAGCCCCTGTTCAGCGACGAACACCATCTCCCGGGCGCTATTAGCCTTGTCGGTGATGATGGTTGCCGGGAGCTCAAGTTACCTGGTTGACGCGGTGTGTGGCGTGGTTGAGCATCTCCTGCCAGGCGGGGTCGAGCGTGACTCCGCCGTCGACGCCCTCAGCCAGTCTAGCGAGCCCCTGTTCAGCAAGGAACACCATCTCGCGGGCGCTATTAGCCTTGTCGGTGATGATGGTTGCCGGGAGCTCAAGTTACCTGGTTGACGCGGTGTGTGGCGTGGTTGAGCATCTCCTGCCAGGCGGGGTCGAGCGTGACTCCCCCCTCGGCGCCCTCAGCCAGTCTAGCGAGCCCCTGTTCAGCGAGGAACACCATCTCCCGGGCGCTATTAGCCTTGTCGGTGATGATGGTTGCCGGGAGCTCAAGTTACCTGGTTGACGCGGTGTGTGGCGTGGTTGAGCATCTCCTGCCAGGCGGGGTCGAGCGTGACTCCGCCCTCGGCGCCCTCAGCCAGTCTAGCGAGCCCCTGTTCAGCGAGGAACACCATTTCCCGGGCGCTATTAGCCTTGTCGGTGATGATGGTTGCCGGGAGCTCAAGTTACCTGGTTGACGCGGTGTGTGGCGTGGTTGAGCATCTCCTGCCAGGCGGGGTCGAGCGTGACTCCCCCCTCGGCGCCCTCAGCCAGTCTAGCGAGCCCCTGTTCAGCGAGGAACACCATCTCCCGGGCGCTATTAGCCTTGTCGGTGATGATGGTTGCCGGGAGCTCAAGTTACCTGGTTGACGCGGTGTGTGGCGTGGTTGAGCATCTCCTGCCAGGCGGGGTCGAGCGTGACTCCGCCCTCGGCGCCCTCAGCCAGTCTAGCGAGCCCCTGTTCAGCGAGGAACACCATCTCACGGGCAGCCGCATGGGCGCTATTAGCCTTGTCATAGGTGATGGTTGCTGCTTGGAGCTCTTGTGAAGTCTGAAAGTAAAATAGCTCTTCTAGCTAAGAAAAGCTTCATATAAGGGCTTTGAACCCAAAGACATGATGCGAGAGGTGTGTCGTGTGTCGGTAGTATCCGAAATCGCGAAAGAATGACCTCGTATACGTCATTAGGGACATTTCCTTTCCTAGCCTTAGATTACCAATGAAAAATTATCTAATTTTGAGGTATCTTTTTTTTTGTGTGTGCACTGCGCAAAGTATAAATTTACTACAATATACTGCGTTATAGCCTCGTAAGGCCCAAGGTCCTACTTGTAGTACTTATTGTCTTTGGTGAAATTTGAATCATCCATTCTATTTCCATAGAGTTGCATTTGTTTTGTAGCGTTTGATTTTGAAACAAAATAAAATCGACTCTGTTTCTTTGTGTTCTTGGTTTAAAATTCAGTGGCAAGTTTTAGATTTTTCATTTGTATGGCTGGGCCGCAGGAGGATAGGTGAATTTATATGGTTTCGAACAACCAATGCAATAATATCTTCCTCAACTAAGGCCTCATAAATATCTGACACAATAGGGCCTGTGTTAACATATTTTTGTGCCTTCATTTAGGAAGATACTATTACAGATGACTGTACATATACATATATAAGCATCCATTCAATCTCAATATGTTTTTTTTTTCTAATAGATGAACAGAAACTAGTCCTTACTGAAATTAGGTCTGGTTTTATCACAAAATTTCGATTAACCAAAAACTAAATTAGATGTGTCCACACCTATCGCACCGCCTCGCGAGGAAAATGCCGCGCGCGGCAGTTCGGCTAGTGTGGACGTGGCTCGGCCGAGGCAAACGCATTCGCGGCCGCAATGCCTCGGGAGATGCACGTCCACACTAGCCAAGCTGCCGCGCGCGGCAATTTCCTCGCGAGGCAGCGTGTCAGATGTAGACACGGCTATTGAGTTATACTAGATGGGCTTAGAATCTAAGAAAAGTATGACACTTACAATATTAGCTCTGAACCGGGCCTCATAGTAAGGCCGGGCCTTATGCACGCTAGTGCCAAGCTTCTTAGTCAACTGTTGTATCCGCAGGTGCCCCTCAGCCAGCAGCCGTCGGAACGCGAGCCGCGCTTCGTCTAGTTCAACTTCTAGCCGGTTGATCTCATCCGTTGCTGTGTTTAGCCGCTCTAACTCAATCTGAGGAGAACATAATTTTAATTGTAGTTTATAGGGACTGTCTTATTTCAAGCATAGATAGGGAGAATCATACTGTCTCTTTCTTACGCTAGTACCATCACCACTGAAAAACGGTTGAGTAAAGCATATTTCTTCTTGTCTCAGTTACTGCAGTTTTAGGTTAGCCAGAGTTTATGTTTTCTTAATTTTTATTTTATGATGTAGTTACATATTTTTTAATAAACTTGTTAGTTAACCTACGTCTTATTTTAGAAACTCTGACATTTTAGTATGATATCAATCTCATTTTCATTATTATCTTTGTGTTTTTAACTTCTGACTACTTTTCAATTGCACATAAAAGATAAAAAAGATAAAATATATTTATTCTTCAATTTAGGCACATTACAATGCACTTATGAACGTCAGGGCTCGTCCACATGTGCGCGGTGCGGCGCCGCCGCCGCAAAGCGGTGCGGCACCGCAGGAATTTGCGACGCCGCGCCGCTTTCGCGGCGCCGCAACGCGACACCGCAAATATCTGCGGTGCGGCGCCGCACCGCGCGCGCGGTGCCGCAAAATAGCAGTGCGGCGCCGCGCCGCGACTGCGGCACCGTTAGTTTGTTATTAACTAACTAACTATTTTGGCTCAACGATCCAAAGAGAATCTTGGCCTCCGAAATGAGAGCACGCCTCCTATCCCGATCCTGCGCAACTTCTTCTTCTTCTTCTTGGATATATAAGACCGTCATAAGACCTATCATTATGTATGGCTGTGAGGCCTGGTCCCTAACTCTGAAAGAAGAAAGTCAGCTGTTGGTAGCGGAGAGGAAAGTTTTCCGTAAGATTCTGGGGCCTACCAAGAGAGATGACGGTACCTGGAGGATCCGAAGGAATGCCGAGATAGAAGAGTTGGTGGCCGGACCCAATATTATAGGCGAAACAAAAGCCAATAGACTTCGCTGGTTCGGTCACCTACAGAGAATGGGTGAGGATCGGGCTGTCAAGAAAGCGTTCTTGGGACGACCGACTGGTCGCCGTCCGGTGGGTCGGCCCAGATATCGTTGGGGAGTTTGTTATTAACAAGTTTATATTTTGTAAGCAGTTAATTTATATTTATATAAAAGTTGTTAAGTTTGTACCTAATCATTAATATGTAGCCATACTTGAATCGATATTGTTGATGATTAATACTCATATGAATGTTATTGATTTTGATATGGATATCAAATAAGTAGTTGATTTTAAAAATATGTGATTTCTCTATGATCTCACTATAGGTACTCTTATAGTAGTTAGAGTCAATCCTAACATCTCCAGAGGTCCAGCTGGTTTTCTAGATAAATACCGATGAGCTACTTATTCATTCGAGGAGATACTTTGCTTATTCAGTTCATGAAAACATGGTATTAACATTCGGAAACAGTTTTGGAATTAGTTGCCATTTATTTTCAATGCCCGATAATTTATTTTGAAATGACCTCCATCTACATCTTCATTTTTTTTCTGCAACATAAGTATTCAACATTGTTTATTCCCGAGACCTTGGAACAACGCGGCGCCGCAATGCCGTTTTGCGGCGCCGCGACTGCGGTGCGGCGCCGCACCGCGGCAATTAGCGGTGCCGCGTTGCGGCGCCGCAAAAGCGGCGCGGCGTCGCAAAATCCTGCGGCGCCGCACCGCTTTGCGGTGGCGGCGCCGCACCGCGGACATGGGGACGGGCCCTCAGAGAGAAAAGAAACTACAACCGGTTCTAACCCTACACCTCTGACCCGAGAAGTATTACTTATTACCGGCAAGAAACTTGGCGGGACTTATTTTTTCAAAACATTAATAGTAGTACATTAATATAATTATATACAATAATGCGTAGTTCTAGAAGGCATATCGAAACAGCTTGAGAGACAATGTAACTGCCTATTGTGCAATAAAATAAAATAAAATCCAAATCTTACTGCTTCGCAAAACATTTGATATGCTTTCTTACCTGAACTGTGTCCTCTAAACGCTACATGATTTTGTAGTAGTTTCTGGTTTTATATATTACATAAATATTTATACCCTTTAACCTTCCAGTACAATAAAATTTCTTTTATAATATTTATATGTATCAAAATTCAAAACTGAATAAATATATATGTTACTGTAAAAGCCCGAAGTGCTGTTAAACCTAGGTTTTACCGGTAACACCTGGGTTTTACCAACTTGATTCGGTAAAAGCCCGAAATGTTGAGATATCTTCTTTAATTTCGGACTTTTACCACCGTCGAGTCGGTAAAACCTAGGTTTTACAAAAGCGACCGGTAAATGTTGACAAAATATTTGACAATAGGGTTTGTTTTGAAATTTTGCATACTTCTATTTTGATCCCTAAAAAATTAATATCTTTTTCTTTTCTTATCTTATCTTTTATTTCTATAGCGTAAAAATTGTGTTTTAACAAGGTCTAGCAGTCGGCGTTTACTGCATAATTTTAGGACGCATATTTCCGAAGTTATTCGAGGGAACGTAGATTGCTATTCCTGTTTATGAGGGGAATCTAGCTTTTGCATTAAGTTTGTAATTGCCGTTACTTTTGAGGGGAGGGAGATAAAAATTCGCGCTTTATATCATCGTATAGAGGGCAGGTTTCTCTATCGTTCGACGCCTTGCGCTGAATTTTAAACCAAGGGAGAAAGTGGTGGAGGGCTGAAAACCGGCGTTTTCTTAACTTTGTCGGATTTGGCCCGACTCACCCTTGACCATTTTTCATACGAGAATTTTAGGGTTGCCTTTTCGTGGGATTTTGCCCGGTGAGGGGGTGGTTTCGCTTAGTGAATCGATGGGGGGAGGTAAATCCCCCCCTCCCGGAGGGAGCCTGTCCCAAAAGGACGGTTTGTTTGAGCGGGAAAACATTATGTTTTCGGACGTGGGTGAGAAAACGGTACTGGGGCCTTCCCCGAAAGGGGATATTATCTCCCATGGGCGCGACGGACACAGGGGCTTCACGGGGGGTCTCAGGATGTCGGCCGCACGAGGCTAATTAAAGGGTGTGGGGCAAGACTCCGAAGAGAAGGAGACGGAGGACGAGGACCCCTGGAATGACCAGACATCCCTGAGGGAAGGCGAGGACCCCATAGAGGTGGCACGCTCGGCTGCTCAGACGGTGCTGCAGCAGACGGCCAAGTCGGGGAACATAAATGGGTGTGTGAGGGGCACCATTAACGACGCCTGCCGTGCAATCGTGTCTGCTATGGAGCAACTACAATCGGGGCAGGAGAATGATGAGATTCGCTCCCTCAAGGTGGACAACAAGATAATGCGGGAGGAGCTGGAGATCATGAGGTCGCAGACGAAGGCTCTCAGAAGTGCTTTCTCTGAAAGGCAGAAGGTGACTCCTGCGGCTGACCCCAGTGGGTCGGATTTTGATCGCCTTACGTCAGAAATGGTGACACTCTTTGCCAGTTTTAAAGAGGAGCTCTCGGGAGAATTGTTCTCCTCTATTAGGAACATGGTGAACACCAGGTTGGAGGGAATCAAGAGCCGCCACTCCCCTGCAGAGCCGATCGTCCCGCCCCCCACTAGAGGCGGATAAAAGAAAGGCGGAACGCGCCACAAGCACACCAGCGGCACCTGGGCAGTTGCAACAGAAGGCGAACAGAAGGCAACACATTGACTAGTCAAGTAACAACCACGAGATCTACACTGATGCCCCCTGCATGACCTGGTCCTGCCTCGAGGGCGGGAAAGACTGCTAATGAGCCCAGGCAGGTGGCCCCTACCCCAAGTCAAACGAGTCCCCCCAAATCGGACTGGAGAATTATGGAGCGAAAAGGAGGAAAGAATAAAAAGAAGGCCTCCACACCTGCGTCCCCGGCAACTAAGGCGACCATGCCGGTGGCCCCGCCGGCAAAAAAGCTGGTGGTGCCGAAAACCGCGGCCGTGGTACTGGCTCTCAAGCTGGAAGCTACGGAATCGTATGCTTCCATTATGATGAGAGTCTCCAGGACATTGGCCTTGAAAACCTCAAGGTGCGGAAGACGGCGGACGGGGCCCGAATCTTGAAGGTTGCAGGGGCGGATAATGCCCGTGCAGCCGATGCCTTTCGGGAAAAACTAGAGGCGGCTATCGGCGACGTGGTCAAAGGCTACGCCGGAAATAGTGACGAGGCCTGGTGAAGTGAAAGCAGGTGATATCCGCTTTGGATTTGGTGGCTCTGGCTCAGCCCTGGTCCAGTGCCCAAAGTGGGGAGGCTGACGATCGGGTGGTCGGTTGCTCGAGTAGAAGCACTTGAGATGGAGGCGCTGAGGTGTTATAAGTGCATGGGAACCGGACACACGAGGGCCACATGCCCCTCAGCGATCGAGAGAGGCGACCTATGCTTCCACTGCAGCAAGCCGGGGCACAAGGCTGCAGACTGCCAGGCAGATGCCTTCTGCGCGGTTTGCCATCAGGCCAAATTGCCAGCAAGGCACAGAATGGGTGGCATCTCTTGCAATCCCCCAAGGGTCAAGGGCATGGAAGCGAGGATGGGATAAACCCAGGCCGTGACCCAGCAGAAGGAAACAAATGAGGGAGGTAGGTAGGAATAATATGGACCATTAATGCCAGCACAACCACAACAACAAGGTACACAGGAGGTGTTGCAGTGCAAACTCGGTCGCTCTGCCCGCGCGCAGGATCTGCTTATGCAGAATTTGGCGGAATGAGGGGTTGTGTGCGCCTGGCTGCGGTGGCGGAGCCATGTAACGTCCCTCCCCGGCCCAATTGGGTGGGGTCGAACGATGGAAAGGTGGAACTGGTGGTCCCAACGGTTGGGGAGATCCTCGCAGGAATTGGAAAAGGGCAAGGGTTTGTAGCGTTGCCGCTAAATGGAGTGTATTTCTCCCCCTCCTCCCATTAGACGCCTTGAAAAGATTCCTGGGGGATCTCGAAGGGGTGATGCAAAGAGATGGTGGGGTGCCCGTCCTTATTTTAGGGGACCTGCATGCCAAGAGTCGAGTTTGGGGCTGTCCTAATACCTACCTACCTAGAGGTGCCGAAGTTGAGAACTGGGTCGCGGTATTGGGACTAGTTGTCCTAAATCGGGGCAACACGCAGACCTGTGTGCGCTGGAATGGTGGGTCTATAGTTGACGTGACCCTTGCGACCCCGGCTCTGGCAACACGAATTGCCGAGTGGCGTGTACTGGAGGATGAAGAGACCCTATCTGACTCAATAGGGATCCATGGGGGCGGCCATACAAGATGGTGCGCAAGAAATTGCAGTGCGCTTCTCCCATGGACTCCATGGAGCCAGTACTCCTCCGGAGAGTTGTGGAAGGCCTGTTCCCAGAAGCACCAGACTTAGACGCACCGGTGATGGCTCCCCCAACGGTGGACCTGGAGGAACCCCCGTCGTTCCCCCTGTCACCGACGACGAAATGGAGTGGGCATCAGAGCGGCTGAGAGCCACACGCAAAGCGCCAGGGCCGGACGGTGTGCCAGGGAAAGTGCTTTTCTCGAGCTTTTCTTTTGGCACTCGAGCATCTCGGGGACAGACTCAGGTCCCTAATGGATGAATGCCTGGAGACGGGGAGGTTCCCGGAATGTTGGAAGGAGGGACGATTGTGTCTACTTCGGAAGGAGGGGCGCCCGCCTGACTCCCCTGCAGGATACTGCCCCATAGTGCTACTGGATGAGGCAAATCCTGGCCAACCGCATCCAAAGGCACCTGGAGGGAACGGGCCCGAACCTGAGCGATAACCAGTTCGAGTGTCGGAGGGGGCGGTCCACAATAGATGCGGTGGGAGCTCTGTGGGGGTTCGGGGCACTAGCGGAAAGTAGAGGGGAGGGAGTGGTTGTGGTGTTATTGGATATGCCCAACGCATTTGGCTCCCTTCCCTACACGGTAATTGGAGAGGCGCTCCGATTTCATGGAGTGCCCCATTATATTAGGCGGGTGGTGCAGCACTACTTGATGGGGAGGGTAGTGCTGTATGAGCAGGGAGATAATAGGAGCGTGAGGGCCGTGACGTGCGAGGTTCCACATGGGTCAGTCTTAGGCCCCCTCTTGTGGCAACTTTGGTATGATTGGGTAATCCGTGGGACACAACTTCCGCGCCACACACTTTTCGGGCTCCGAGTCGCCCTACCAAAGACGGAGGCCATGGTCCTAGGGGAGCAAGAGAATGAAGACTGCGGGGTGACACCTCTCTAAGGGTCGGAGGAGAAACCGACCAGGCCAGGGCCCACATAAAACACGTGGGCCTTGTTCTGGACAGTAAGTGGACATTTGAGGAGCATTTCACGAGACTGGCTCCCCGTCTCGTGGGTGCAGCCAACGCACTAGGCCACCTACTACCCAATATGGGTGGGCCTAATGCCCCATGCAGGCTTCTCTATGCAGGAGTGGTTAGAAGCATGGCGCTCTACGGGGCATCAATTTGGGCTGGCAGACTGACGGAGCGAACGAGAGCGTTGCTCCGTCGGCCGTAGAGGGTGGTCAATAGAATAGTTACCCAAAGAATAGTTAGGGACCGCACTACCTCTCAAGCTGCGGCGTGCCTGCTTGATGGCACCCCGCCCAGGGAGTAAGACGTGGTGGTACTAGCGGATTCCTTCGGATGTGCTGGAGGATAGCCGCTATGGCACGCGGACCATAGGGGCTATCTTACCGGTAATAGACGAGTGGTTAGACAGGCGGAAGGGGACCCCGACGTTCAAAATGACGCAGGTGGTGTCCGGGCACAGCTGCTTCGGACACTACCTGCATTTAATAGGGAGGGAACCAGGGCCTCAATAACCCGAATATGGCGCGGCGGATTACACGGCCCAGCACACACTTGAGGGGTATAATCGCTGGGCCGTGGAACGAGCGGCCCTTGTGGCGGCAACGAGGATAGCGAACCTCTCGCTACACTGCTTAACAGCAACTATGCTGGGCAGCGAGAGGAAATGGGACGCGGTGGCCTCCTTCTGTGAACAGAAGGAGGCGGCGGAGAGGGAACGGGAAGATAATCCGGATGCGCTGCCTCTCCGGCGCAGACAGCAAGGTCGAAGGCGACTTGTCTTTAATAGACAAGACCCCCAATTGAGGCGTGGGACCAGCGGGTTCGGGACCCGCATTGCACGGCCCCTAGCACTAGATCGGGGGGGTGATCAAGAGTTTCTGATTGCCCCCTCCTCTCGTGCTAGGGCTAGGGCGCCAAGGTAGCATGTTATTCGAACCCATGGCGCCCTTGTTAACAGCAAAGTCATGAGCGGCGAGTCCCACATAACTCCCAACTAGGCCTTCCCGGGGCCTCGGAGACGATGCGTAAAGGCATTCCCCACTCCGTCAAAAAAATGTCCCCTCAACGGCGTTCGTTACATCCCCGCTAACGGCGTTCGATTTCGCAGGACAAACACAGGCAGGTAAATCTAGTCACTTAGAATTGCAACACAATCCCCCATTATTTGCCTTGTGGTGTCCCCACCCCCCAGCAAATAACACTCGAGACTGGTGCATAAAGCGCATTACTCGGGGACTGTTATTGCCCTTGAAGCAGATCAGCTTTACAGACCTAGAAAAATGAGATGATACGACGCTTGATCCATAGGTATTTGCCGTTCCCCGCGGGTCCTGGGTGAAAATTTAGCGTCTTTACACTGTGACACAAAATTTCGGCGAATTCCACAAGAACGAGGCAAGGACTAAAATATTTTGTCAACATTTACCGGTCACTTTTGTAAAACCTAGGTTTTACCGACTCGACGGTGGTAAAAGTCCGAAATTAAAGAAGTTATTTCATTATTTCGGGCTTTTACCGAATCGAGTTGGTAAAACCTAGGTGCTACCGGTAAAACCTAGGTTCAACAGCACTTCGGGCTTTTACAGTAACATATATATAAACAAATACTTAATTAAATTACAGACTTAGTTTCAAATTGGACAGGCTTTTGATTTCAAATATTGAGAATCTTATTGGAAAAAAAAATTACCAAATTCTGGTGCAGCATTTTTTTACAAACTTAGTAAGTATTTCTAAGTTACATTTATTTAAAACCGAAAAACACCTTAACTAACAAACTTACAATATAATAATATATTAATTTATATATTATTTTATATACTAGAACTAAATTAATAAATAATAAAGGAGTAAAAATAACAACAAAGAAAACATTCCCACGCGCATTACTTAAGTAAAACTAATAGGTACGGGTTCTGAGATTATTATGGGATTATTGTAATTGACTTCTTCCGCAGACTCTCCTGAACCTGCCCGCTGCATCACAACTTCGTAACACTTGACTAAACTATCGTAAGTATCGATTATCAGTACCTGCACTCTAGGGTCCAGCGTTTCTGAGCATTCTGCGCCGCTATCGTTCATTTTTTACTCAAACTACATACATTTTAAACTGAGTTACATTCAAAAAGGGGAATTATTTGCACAATTTTGGTTTGCTGCAGCAAATTTTCGTACTGTAAAATTAAATCGGAATCAAAGCAAAGATGAGAAGCCCGTCATAAACTGGATGAATGAAATGTCAACTTGACTTGACAGTTTTTTTTTTAATTTTAGGGATTTTGGGGTGACCGTAGCCATAGTCTGAGGAGGAGACTTAGAAGGTGACGTGTATCGTATCGGTGGTACTAAATATGGATTAAAATGGGATGAAATCAATCTCTAGAAAGCAGCGCTTTTTTTATGTTCAAATTTATTTTTTTGATTTCTTGCGTGAAATGGAAGAATATCCGGTGCCAACTGTCAACAGTATCAACTGTCAACGTCAAAAAACGTCATCGAATTATTGCATTGAGTCAAAATAATGTTTTTTGAAAATGAATACTAATAAACGTAAATTTTCAGGCTAATCTTTGAACATGGACGAAGGAAACTCCATTATATACGGTCTAGAACACCAGGTAAAGATTTGGTTCCTTTTACACTGGCGATTTGTTATATTTTCACCACCAAAAGTTATGTCTTTTTCAATTGGAATTAACCTTTTCTACTGCTCGTTTATCTGCCTGTTAATAATCAAATTTAATAGCTCAATATATTTTTTACAGTATTTACTATAAACTGCATTAGGTTATCGTAAAATCGGAGTGTTATTTCGTTTAGACGCGAGCGTTATCACCGCAGTATGGAGAAAGCGATGCCATTCGTTTCCTCATCGGTACGCAGAGCCTGAAGCCTGGGACCAACCAGGTGCACGTCGTGGAGCTGGAGGAGGACACCGGGGCCCTGCATACTAAGGTATGGATTGTGAGAAAAGTTAGAAAATAGAAAATACTTTGCACTTTCAGTATTTGCTCAAATATTCTTGTTTCTCCTTCTTCCATATAGGCATGTAGTGAAGTACTGCTTTAAGAGAAGAATAAAGCTATATTTGTACAAACAAAGTGAATACTAGACACCATTAAAAGATGATCCAACAGTCGAGTTTTACTTGAGCTTAACAATATTTGTGGACGAGTTTAGTGCAAGGGACCACTTTGCGGATTTACAAGGACACTTTTCTTGCCCTAATAGTGTATATTGTGTAGTTTTAGAAAGTACTAGTAACCCCATATTGACAAAGTGGCGCATTTGGTTAATTTAAGTACTATAGATAATATAGGGCAGCTTAGTATGTTTATATTATTTACACATCCACACAGTTTCTGCTCACCCTCGGGTTCCCTTGAGTGGCACGTGACCATTGGGCTCAGTACGGTTTCTGTCACGCTGCTGCTGAAGCACTTCTCGCTATGATGCTCAGAGCCTTCGGCTTTCACAGATATTGCTGCTCACCAATACTACCACAGCTAAATCTAGAAGGCATATAATAGCAATTTCTATAACACATAATAGAAGTGATCTTGTTATGGATATGTCATGTAATTCTGTTTGTCAGGTATTCAAGCATGAGATCGGTGAGATCTGGCAGCTGCGGTGCTCTCCCCACGACGCTGCCACGTTGCTGACCGTGCACAACGCATATGACCCGGTCGCAGCTCAGTGTGCTATGGGAGTCTCCATTTATAAACTACCTACAGTTGAGGTAACTATGTGGATACACTTAAGCTTGCATTTCTTGAAAATGATTTCAGTCTCTCAGTTCTTTGTTTTGTTTTTAATTTGGAACCTTCTCGACTTTAATAAAAGTTTCAACAGGGGATATATCACTGCAATGTTCTGCCGCCAGAGTGCAGTACTAGCACATCGGTAAACCATAGAGTTCTTATTACATACTATGCCTTCAGTTTTTTACAAGTTTTCATAGATAATTTATAATAAATAAATATATCATCTGTGCACCACGACGCCGCGTCGACGCTGCGCGGGCGCTTGGGCGACGTCGACGTTCAAAAGACGCTAGTGTGGGATTAGCCTTTGCCGCGCATAAGCTTTAGTGGTTGAATCCCTAAATAGGTTAAAACTGGGTCGAAAGTTTTAACAACTTGTACGTAGTAGCAAACTTCCCCCCTTTTCCCCCTCATTTTCCCCCCAATCAAAAAAATGGCTCGACAATTTTTGGCAAATAAATCAAGGAACATACATGCCAAGTTTTATCAAAATCGGATGAAAAATGCGACCGACACTGACCAACCAACCAACCAATACACACACATCAATCTGCCAAATCGTCGTACCAGTGAAAACGGAGACATTTGTCGCCTCGCTACGCTCGGCTCCTCAGTCAACTACAGTGGCAGAGGCCATTAAACATAAATATTTCTTGGTTTAACTTCACAGGTTATACCAAAGGACTTGGATGATTTAAGCGCGCTGCAGAGCAGGAATGCTGAGGATTTGGTACACTTGCAGACCATCACACCAGAGGTGAGCTGCTGAGCGAGTCATGTAGTAGTATTAGTAGTAGTAGTAGTAGTAGTAGTAGTAGTAGTAGTAGTAGTGGTAGTAGTAGTAGTAAAACACTTTATTGTACAAAACAAGTACATGACCATTAAGAACTAAGGTAAATGTGTACAAAGGCGAGCTTATCCCTTTAAGGGATCTCTTCCAGCTAACCTTTTAAGCAACTGAGAGAGATTGGTCAGACACTGTAGACAAAGATTTGTACAATACTTGTACATTACTGCAAAAACTATGAAGATGTAGTTAAATCTAGGTAATAGCATAAATGAGCACATAAAGTATCTAGATTCATTTTATTATCGCAGTGCGCGCGGGGCGATACAACTCCGTATGTTACAATTTAATTTTGCGATTATCGCGTCGCGAGTCTTCACAGCAGAATGTGACATCACAATTGACGTGTAATGTAGAGGTATAAACTCATTCATTGTATTTCTGCGATAAAATTATCGCACTGCACGCCTAGCACATGAGTGACGCGACAGTATCTCGCGCGCGAGATAGTCTATCCATCCTTTTCTGACTGTGTCAATTAAAAAGAGACGGGTAGTCTATCTCGCGCGCGAGATACTGTCGCGTCACTCATGTGCTAGGCGTGCAGCAATAAATCGTGGTACGAGCTCAGCCTACACGTTAAATCAAACTCTCTTTCTTACGTCGTTCCCTCATGAATGAGGATCCTTATCATCCGGTGATGATCTGTACTTTGTGTGTGTGAAACGTCTTCATCGACTTCTGTCCATGGCGTTCTGTACAACAGCGTAAAGTATTCAGGAAGATTGGTCCTTTATCTTGATCTGTCTATTTATTAGGATTTGTATCTTTGGTGTCCCTCACTGAAATCAAACTAATCACTCATCTACAGAAGCCAGAGGAAGAAGTCCGCTGCGCCGAATGGCACTCCACGGACTCGAATCGTGTGGGAGTGGTGTACGAGTCCCACATGTGCGTGCGGGACCTCGCGGCGGGCGCCGTGGTGGCGCGCGCGGCGCCCGACGCCCGCGCGAGGCCCAAGCTCACCGGCGGCAAGTGGAACCCGCACCAGCACGCTCAGGTACCTAGTACTCGAGGCGTGGTGCACAATTAACACTAGATGTCGCTAACCCACTTAGCACAAATCCTGAATCGTGCTATCAAGATTTTTATTGAGATGGCTGGCCAAGATTTTTGTTAAGTTACTAATTTGAACGCTAGATGCATATATGTACATGGGTGTACTGAAATAGGGGATATTACTGCAATATTCTGCCACCAGAGTGCAGCACTAGCAAACCGGTAAACCATAGAGTTTTTAATACATACTAGGCCTGAAACAGTTTTTTACAAGTTTTCATAGATAATTTATAACGAATAAATATGTCATTTGCGCACCAAAGCGGTTTGTTTACAAAGGGCCTATCGTGAAACGAGAGAATCGAAATTTTGACATGTGCCTCTCTATCGCTCGAATATGAAAGAGTGACAGAGAACCAGGTAACGAAATCTTAATTTTCGTGTTTCGTGGTTGACCCTCTGGATGTGCTAGTGCCGCCCCCTACACAGAGTTTTGCGGAATATTCCCTATTCCTGATAGTGGGATGGGACTATCCAAATTTAGGATTGGGATAACTACCCCTGGATTTGCTTGGCTAGATTCCATCTGATTCGCGCTACCAAGGTTTTGATTGGACTAAGGACGCCTAAATTTGGGATAAAACTGGATCCCACTATTTCATAAAGAGTTACAAGTTTCCTATTTTGTCGTTTCGGCTACACAAACAATAAATCGGAACTTTTTTCCAGTTCGCGTTACTACAAGACACACATATAAAATGCTTCGACACGAGAACAGACGGCGGCAAGCCCGCCTGGAGCATAGAGAACGCGCACCGACAACTTACGAGGGACCTCGACTTCAACCCCAACAGGTAATATTTCAACCCTGGCTAGTAACGTTTCAACCCTAACATATAACATGCTTCGACATGAGAACAGACGGCGGCAAGCCCGCCTGGAGCATAGAGAACGCGCACTGACAACTGACGAGGGACCTCGACTTCAACCCCAACAGGTAGCATTTCAACCCCGACAATAGAGTGGATTAGGGATGTCACGAATATTCACATTCACATTCGTATTATGCGAATATTCGCATCATTTTTGACATTCGTATCAACATTCGCATTCGCATGAAATGATGCGAATATTTTCCGAATGCGAATGTGCACTGAACCCATCCTGTTTTGACCGCTGACCCGGCTTATGGTCATATGCTTGCTCATACACAGGAAGTGAAAACGACGGTATCACTTGTCTCATTTTGATCAATAATATAGGACTCCTTTACATAATAATGTTCTGTATTTATAAACTATGAAATCATAAAAATGATAAGCAAGATTAACTTTTTGAATCTACTCCGTAACATTCGTATTCGCATTCGCATTCGGACATTCACATCCTGAATATTCGCATTCGCAGTCGCGAATGTGAGAAAAACGACATTCGTGACATCCCTGGAGTGGATCCATATGTAGAGCCACATGACCGTGTAGTCCTACCTTCCAGCTTGAATTTAGACCATCTATTGCCACATTTTTGAGCAATGGCGTGAACATTTTGTGCTTGGTATTGTCATACTACTTTGCACAGCTTGTAGTACTTTGCACCGCACTCAGATCGACGGGCTCTCGCTTACTGCAGCTACCGAAATCCCGAGCGCGATAAACTTTGGCTTTAAATATTAAGAATAAGAAAAGATTTATTGTCACACAAAAATTGACGAGTAACTTACAAAAGTAGGTACAAGAAATATTTAAAGGTATATTAGATAGGTCTTATTTTCCGCGCATTTTTTTAAGAAAAGCACTATATATGTCTCGGCGCGAAAATGGATTCTCGGCCTCTGCTGTAATGTAGGTCCCATTATTTGTTACTAGCGACCGACCCGCCCCGGCTTTGTGACTGCAATTATACATATAAACCTTCCTCTTGAATCACTCTATCTATTTAAAAAAACCGTATCAAAATCCGTTGCGTAGTTTTAAAGATCTAAGCATACATAGGGGCAGACAGCAGAGGCCAGTTTTATAAAGCTACAAGTTACAATTTACAACCGGAACTCTCTTTCTAACCCTATGTGTTAGAAAGAGATTTCCGCTTGTAAATTGTAACTTGTAGCTTTATAAAACTGGCCTCAGGAAGTGACTTTGTTTTATAGGGCAGATGCCCCGGTTGTGGCCACTGTGCCGGTTTTGGCCAGTTTCAACTTTGAATTAGGTTAACTAAGGTATAGACAACTTTATAAGTCTATGGCTTATACTAAATACAAGAGAAAATTATGGCAATACAGATGACACTGTCATCTGTCATGTGTCAGTTGTCATTCAGTTGTCACTCAAAGCAAGCATTAACTAGAGCCCGCACACGTGTACCCCCGTATGGGATAGATATATAGATGCCCATAATCACTTCTACAGCATAAAACAGAACAATTTACCAATCTTTTCCTTAGCCGACACAACTTTCTAGGAAAACTAACAGCTTTTCTCGTAGCAATCACAGAAATTCTTGAAGAAATCGCGCATTATATCTGTTTGTTACCCTCCACTGCTAGAAGTAACGCGTGGAGGGTAATAGAAACTATGACAAGGACCAACGATAATAGCACCTCTCTGCCGTATCTATTGAAAGTGTAATAAGACCATCCCGTTCTATCTTGGTATTATTAGTTCCGTGTCAGATCTATGGGTGGTATATCTATGAGTTGTCAGGAGCTATGTTGTGTCAGGTTACGTGGTACATGCTATTTGTTAACCAACACAATAAGGTTGGAAGCTCCGTAATCAGCCATTATTTTGGAAACCCTTTTGTATTTCTATGAGCTCATTGTTTAATGTACATGTCAAAAGTGTTGCCTAAGGATATGTTAGGTTACTTTCTTGGCGCGCCTTTCAGAAATTGAGGTATGCCTAATGGCCAAAACTGGCACCTTGATTTCGTGATTTCACCAATTATGGCCATGTCTATGACCATAACTGGCTCACATACTAACCCAGTTTTGGCCACCTAATTTTCTTTTCTCCAATATTTACGCAAATGTTCGCATTACTATAGATAAATTATTCAAGTGCGTTGGGTTAAGACCAAATGGATAATAGGCACCCTCATAGAAAATCGTTACGTCTTTTTGGCATACATAAAAGTATATTTTTAACCGACTTAAAAAAAGGAGGTTATCAGTTTGACCCGTATGTTTGTTTGTATGTATGTTTGTTCACGATTATCTCGCGTTTGACTGTACCGAATTTGATGCTGTTTCCAGAAAAGTATTTTTTACACTCTGGAGAGGGTTTATTATAGACAAAGGGGTCATCCATTTATTACGTAAGACAATTTTTGCCAGTTTTGACCACCTTCCTCTTGTAAGTAGAAGTAAGGCATGGTCAATCCCCTCCCCGCCTAAATTGTCTTGCGTAAGAAATGAATGGCACCCAAAAGCATATCCGTGACGTCGTCCGCGTGGATCCGTTATTAAGCGATATATTTCAACTCGACCGATTTTTAACCGCATTAATAACTATAATAGCAAAGTAAAGTAATATTCTTCTTCTTCTTCTTCTGCTTCTTCTTATCATCATAGTCTTCTTCTGTATCTTCTTCATCGCAGTATTCTGCATATTCTTTATCTTGATGTTTATCATTATCTAATTCTTTGTATTCTTCTTCTTTACCTTCATCAACATTTTCACATTTCTCACACATGCCTTACTTCTACTTACAATAGGAGGATTTTTTTCTTACGTAGGGCGGAAGGGGGTCGAAAAGTGGCAAAAATTGACTTACGTAATAAATGGATGACCCCTTTGTCTATACTAAAACCTTATCCAGAGTGTAACTAATACTTTTTTGAAAACCGCATCAAATTCGGTACAGCCAAACGCGAGATAATCGTCAACAAATATACGGGTCAAACTGAGAATAACCGCCTTTTTTTGAAGTGGGTTAATAAAAAACACATTTGTTCCAATTCTAACGAATTCATCGTTAGAATTAACACTTAAGTTAGTTAGGAAATATGTGTATTTTTTATTATTTTTTCCATTTTGTAGAAGGTGCTGCGGTCTTTTGGAACATTGTCGGTTTACCTGTTTTTGAGTTATGTTCAAAAAACTACTTTATACAGAACCCTCCATTATGCGTGGGCCGACACGCACGTGGCCGGTTTTTTTTGTTCAGTTGTTGTACTGAAATGTAAACTTACCGTCTGATATTAATATTTTATGATATATCATTGGAAACATTCATATTTTTAAATGTGGCCAAAAATGGCACAATAGGTGTGGCCACAACTGGGTCAAAACTGGCCAAAAGTGGCTCCTGGGCCCCTTTCTGACATTTCATTAAATAAAAAATTAGATGCAATGACAGAATCTTAACAGCGGAGATTCATATAAATATAGTAATCAATTCTCAATGATTATGCACATAAAGAGTGTCATAATGCCTTATTGACACAAAATGACGGACATCTGAACAGTCAAACTCTCCTTAAAGTGGCCAAAACCGGGGCATCTGCCCTACTAAATATGTAGTGATTCTGTACCCACAGACAGTTCCACGTGGCGAGCGCGGGCGACGACGGCGCGCTCAACATCTGGGACTACAGGAGCGGCAAGGAGCCCCTATTCAGCCGGCAGGATCACTCGCACTGGTACTATATATCTTATCTTATCTTATATACATATCTTATCTAGATTGGAAGTCATATGACGGGGATCGTTTACGTAATGGTCGGCAATCAATCATCTCGCTCAAATCTGAAGCAGAGCCCGACTGGGGAAGTACCTCCACCACCATAGTTACAGAAAACCACAGCCAAATAGCGATTTTTAGTGATTCGTACATGAATAATAATTGTTTTGCAACTTTGGCAGGGTGTGGACGGTGCGGTACAACTCGTACCACGAGCAACTGTTGCTGACAGGCAGCTCAGATGCGCGCGCCTTGCTGACGGCCGCCAACGTGTGCGACTCCAGTGAGAACAAGCCTGTGTGAGTACTACCACAGACACACGGTGCGGTTACAACTCGTACCACGAGCAACTGTTGCTGACGGACAGCTCGGATGCTCGCGCCTTGCTGACAGCCGCCAACGTGTGCGACTCCAGTGAGAACAAGCCTGTGTGAGTCCCTTCAACCGACTTCAAGATTTCCAAGGAGGTGGTTCTCAATTCGTCGGGATCTTTGTTTTTTATGTACGAGTATGTTCACCGATTATTCGACGATGCCTGGGACGAATTGGAAAATTATTTTTTTGTTTGAAATAGTTGGTCCCATTGTCACCAGGTCCGGATCTGATGATGGGATCCTTTAGAAATCGAGGGAACTCTTCAACTATTATAGGCACACCTATAGTGAATTTTTGTTTAAGTTTATTTATACCTCGATTGCACTTGTTGGTGATGGAGACCTCTCTCCGAAACATTTTGCATAGTGACACTCCACACAATTGAGTTGAATTCAGTTCTTAATTTAAAAAAATCATAGACAAAACGCTTAAATTTGTCTATAGTTGCGAAAATTTGTCTATGGTAACAGGTTGTTTGTATGGAGGCCATAGAGAAGTTTCCGCAAATTTAAGCATTTAGTCTATGAATTTCTTAATTCAGCTCAAGTGAGTGGGCCTAAGAGTTAACCAATTTTTTTTGTAGACTGGAAGACGGGGTGCTCCAGTCTTACGAGCAACACGAGGACTCTGTGTACTGCTGCGAGTGGAGCGCCGCGGAGCCCTGGACCTTCGCGAGCCTCAGCTGCGACGCGCGGCTGGTACTCAGCCGGGTGCCGAGGCACTTTAAATATAAGCTGCTCTTGTAATTGTATCTAAGAAATATATTTATTATAACATACCGACGCGTTTTTATGATGTTAATGTATTTAAGTAACTTCCAAAAATATTTAGGTGAACCCCCAAATCGGCTGAAGCGATTTTCATATGCGTTCTTAATTTTAAACTGGCCTTGGCCAATTTGGTTTCGGTTTTCGGTAAAGCCATGTAGTAAGTAAAGTATGATGCCTAGAGAAATTATTTTATCACTTACTAAAAATATTGTCTAGGGTACTGTAAGGACGTTAATTGTTGAACTTACGGTTCAAGTGATTATATTTTGTTAAGTACTTATTCTATGAAATGTCCATGTAGTGAACCCGAAAACCGAAAAGCTCAAGAAATAAAAGTCCGTCACCGAACAGTCGTACACAACGGCCGTAAACTGATTTGACACGATCTTATGGTCCTAGAAATAACTATTGCCTGTGACACAATAAAACAAGTAATTAAACATAAATATATTTTATTAACTACATCCTCTGAGCTACTCTATTCGCGACATTTCTCAAGTTACCATACACCTTCGAAGGAGGTGATCCCATAATCAGATTACAAATAGCTCTTCTGGCTAATGCAATGTTCTGGTAACTACCAAGAATATGTATCTTTGAGTCTGCGAGTACTATTCTGGTTTTAGTCACGTTTTCGATGGTGAATTTCGTTCGACCAGCTTTGCCGGCGAGCCGGCCGATCGCGCGGCCCAAGTGGTCGCCTTGAAGGGTCTTGACGTCTTTGATTTCGAAGGATTCAACAAATAAGTCGTCTAGTCGGAGGAGGGCTAGTGCGTCTTCAACGTCAAAGCCGTATATGAATGCCTGAAAAAGAGAATGGTTTGATTAGCCTCGTCGCCGGTCATTAGCCGTGTCTACATTTGACACACCGCCTCGCGAGGAAGTTTCCGCGCGCGGCAGTTCGGCTAGTGTGGACGTGCCTCGCCCGAGGCATTGCGGCCGCGCGTGCGTTTGTCTCGGCCGAGGTACGCCACACTAAGGCGGTAAGCGAGCTGCCGCGTGCGGCAATTTCCTCGCGAGGCGGTGCGTCAGATGTACACACGGCTATTTGTGAAAACGTCACTCATACGCCAAGATCACAGACGCAAGCGAGCCAAAACAAACCTTACTAGAAAGTAAGAAGGTTACTTTTACAGAATACGCCATAACATTTATAAGCATTCTACACATGACACCTTTAGTTATTCTTGGCATTCAAAAGGTTAAAATGAATTGGATAAGGTGTTTTTAAATCCCTAAGCTGTGTCCAGTCCAGATTTATTATGCGTGGCATGAAAGATCATGACAAACCAGTGAACATGTATGTTCAAGCTGCCTCGTGTAGCAACCATTGGTTTGATTCGAGACCTGAGCACCGGAGGCCTAGGTCACAAGCGTATCAGCTATTTAGTGCCTGTGTAGACCCGCTTATCAGTTAGGGGGGGGTAAAAAAATTTCTTAGGCAGGTCAGCTAAAGTTGGCTTAAAATTTCTTGATGAGCTGTAGGAACACTGCTCAGGTGCCTGAAACTTAGGCAAGCCGACGGGAATCGTGTTCTATCGACGCTGCCACTGCCGCTTGTTAAAAATACATATACTGGACATATATAGATTCGACAAACTATCTAAAACAGTGAATTAGTGCCTAGTGAACTATATATGTATCAGTGCAAGCTGCCTGTCTAAAATGATTGAATATAATATATATAATAAAAGGTTGGACACCTACCTTAACAAAATCAGCAGCTTTCTGCAGATTGGCCACATCTTTAGTCTCCGGGCCGACTTTGATCTCCACATTACGGGTCTTGGTGTTGAACCTCACTTGCAGGAACAGGTGCTCCACGATGGGCGTGAAGATCTTCAGCCACGCCTCTTTCAGTGGGGTGTATCTATGAAACAATGATAAAATAAATAATATAGTATAATCTCGACAATCTAGCACTGATGCTGATGCGAAAGTGCCAATTGGTGCAAAATTCGGATTAGTGGAAGTAGGTACCTATATCAGTAAAAGAAACACGTATTTACATAAAATTAAATAAACAATATTATGTTGCAATAATTGAGATAAGTAAAGTGTTACGACTTTTTTTATGATTAAATCCCTATCCCTACTCTTCTTCCTCCTAGCGTTTGTCCCGGCTTGGGGTCCGCTTGACAACCTAATCCCATGAATTGGCATAGACACTAGTTTTTACAAAAGCGACTGCCATCTAACCTTCCCTCCAAGAGGGGAAACTAGGCCTTTTTGGGATTAGTTCCGGACTCTTTACGATGGAAGGAAAACTCCTTCACAAAAAGCGACTGGTAAATACCAAATGATATTCCACACATAAGTTCCAAAAAACTCAGTGGTCCTGAACCGGGGTTTGAATCCGAGACCTCCAGATTGGAAGTTGGATGTCTTAATGCAAGACTACCAGCTACCAGCGCTACAAATCCCTATCCCTTACTAATATTATAAATGCAAGTTATACTCTACTGTTCGAAATCACCTCTTTATTTTACTCGCATCTATTTTGCTTATAACTGTTTTGTTTATATACTGGAAAGGGATGCAACATAACTAAGGTCTGACCGAGAATTCATAAAATTAAGAATAAAACACGTAATTTGCAAAACTACTATTTTATACACACAAAAAAATCTCTTTTTTATCGTGGCATTCATTTTAGGTGCGATTTGCTACAAAAATGAAAAGCATTAATAATCAAAACTGAAGGTTGGTATAACACAGGCGACTCCAATCGAAATCGTGTAAAGGGTCACAACGACTCCCCAAGGGACCTATCAGAACTAGTTTCATGGGTCTCGGCAGCGGCCGAGAATCTCGGCGCTTTTTGACCGAGACCAAGATCTCGGCCTCGATTTATGGCCGACAATGCCGAGACCGAGATCTCGGTCGGACCTTAAACATAACCATTCAGGCAATTAAGGCTAAGTGATTTGATTATTCATTGAAAACCTTCAAATTAATGCTATAAATAACCAGATGCAATGTTATTTTTAGAGGTTATACCTGTGAGCTGGAACTGGGATTTTTCTCATGCTAACTTTGGTCTCATTAGGTTCCTGGTTTTTCTTCGACCTTTTTGCTTTAGACCGTGTGCGTTTCGCTTTCCCTTGGATACCATTGTGCTCTTCAATCTCCATAACATCCCCCGATTCGGAAACAGCCCTCCGCTTCACATTTTTGAGCTTGATTGGATTTTTAGCGGGCAAAAACTCGTCAACACTTATGTTCTCGGTCTCCATTTTTGTTGATTTATTAGGCGGGAGCACTTAATAGTAGATATTCAGAGAGATAATGTTAATATTTTATTTATTTATATTTTAACCACGACCTCACATGGTTTTTAAATGACAGTATCTGTCAAAAGAAATAGTGATGCGAAAAATCGTAATCTGCTGTCATACACTTATAGCAGGCATCGTAGCGGTTATACTGAAGGCTGGAATAGCTTAACATGTTTTTTTTTCTCATTAGATTTTAAATTCTCCAAAATTTAGATTCTTTATTAACTTTTAAATTCAAATTTCGCTTACATTACTTTAATATGTTAATATTTTGTAGAAGAATCTATTGAATTCTAAATAAATGTCACGCTTTTGTGCTGATTTATTAAATGAAATTTGATAAATAAAAAAATATGTTAACAAATGTCACTTCCATCCGAATACACCTTGATTGTGTTATGTCACAGTTTTAACCAGACGAAAAGATTTTTTATTATGATTATTTGAGGTAAGAATCGCATTAACTACTCTAATAAGATATTAAATCTCTTCAATTTCCTAACGGAGTCTGAATTACAGGTATCATAGGGCGATACCTCATAACCAGTATGGCTGGTCTAATAAAAACCTCGGTAATCAAGTTCATCAGCCCGAGCGGGGGCAAAATAGCCGCTTGCGCCTTCGTGCAGCACCGCAACATCTCTGGCAAGACGCTCCGCGAGTCTCTACCACCCAGGCCTCCGAAGAAGGCTCCATTCGACTATGAGAATAAGGATTACACTTGGTTCCGCAGTCTCTTTGACAGGACCACGCACCGCTTCGATGAGAACTCGAAAGTGATAGTTGTGGAGGGCCCCGTAGCGGTCGGTAAGACCAAATTCGCGATGAATCTTGCTGAGGATCTGGGAATGCAGCATTTCCCGGAGGCAAATATGGATCATCACTACATCAGGCCGAACGGGGTTGATCTGAGGGAGTTCGATCCTCTAGTCCCTGAAGACACTAGGACGTTTGATCATAAGAACTTCAACGAATGCCCGAACCACCGTCTGGCTGGTAACTTCCAGATTATGATGTACATTGCTCGCTATAGCCAGTATATTGATGCTTTGGCTCATCTGTTGAACACTGGCCAAGGGGTTGTATTGGAGAGGTCTCCGTACTCTGACTTTGTGTTCCTGGAGGCTATGTACGCCTCCAAGTTCATCAGCAAGGGTGTCCGCTCTGTGTACTATGAGCTGAGGAACAACACCCTTGAGGAGCTGATGAGGCCCCATTTGGTTGTCTACTTGGATAATGGAGTGAGCCAGGTTAGTAGACTATGACTGTCATTTTATTTGTATATTATTTATTATGCTGGCCATACACGATCATTCCTATCATCCAATCGGCATGATGCTACCGATTGGATCAGTTAGAATTGACCAAGTGTGGGAGTTGATTGGCATAACTCATGCCAATTGGACCTCACACACGGTAAATTCTAACTGATGCAATCGGTAGCGTCATGACGATCGGACGATAGGAATGATCGTGTATGGCCAGCATTTAGCAGCCAGCATATTGCCTGTATGCCTGTAACCTTTAATGAATAGTAGATGTGTGCTTGTCTAATTTGTTTTTAAACTGGTTCACATTTTATGCCATAACTTCTTGGTTGCTCAGAAAATGTTTGAAAGAAAGAGAAAACTACCTATCCCTTTCCAGCTTTAAGTGATGACCTCTCAGATGGGTATCAAGAAATGAATGAATGAATATATAATATTATCATCACTCATAAAGCTTTTGAATGCTTTAATGATGAAGCTAAAGAAAAAGATTTTGAGAAAACCAGACCTAATCCTAATAATGCCTAGTTTTCCCTCTGGGTTGGAGGGTCAGATGACGCCACTTTCGTAAAAACTAGTGCCTACGCTAATTCATGGGATTAGGTTTCCAAGTGGACTCCAGGCTTATCCTTTTAACCCCCTTACGTCAAAGTTTTAACTTTAAGAAATCTATCATAATTTATGGTGTCATTCATAGTCAGTTTGTCTCATATCAGACAACGGCAGTCAAAAGGTTAATTAACCAAGTAATATACCTCTAATCAAGATCATGCCTACAGGTTCAAGAGGCAATCAAAAAGCGCGGCCATCAACACGAGATGAACGGGAAGGCACTCACCCCCGCCTTCCTCACAGAGATGGAGCGCCAGTACAAGAACAAGTATCTGCGGGACATCTCCACACACGCTGAGCTGCTGGTGTACGACTGGAGTGGTGGCGGTGAGGTGGAAGTGGTGGGTACTTACTATATTATCTTAAAGGCTCCGCAGACTCATTTAGAGTTTTGACAGCGCGGCGTCGGCGCTGCGATTTGAACTTGCACACATCACTCTATCTCGAGGGGCAATTACTTATATATTGTGGGCCCTGTCTGCGCGGGCAGGGTGCTGCGCCCCGCTTACGCACCGCACACAAAACGCGCAAATCGGACGAAGCCTTCACTATAATAATAATAATAAATAGGCGTAGGAATGTGACGACCCCATCGCCCGCTGGTTTTCACCAGCGCAATCAGTCAACGCAGGGCAGCTTGTGGCGAGCTGTTGGAGAGTAGCGACTCTACGTACCTGAGTTCCCCTGGGGTGCCCTGTCGGATGGTGGGACAGGTCCCCTGCCTCTGGCTTGCCTTAGCCGGCTGTCCAGAGTGGGGTCGTTAGAGCTGTGTTCTCGAGGGTAGATGTGGAAACCTAAGTGGCGAGTTGGCTATATGTTTAAAGTCCAGTGACACCTCTCTACCCCCAGCTCCCGCACCGGTGTTGCCCTTGAGCCATCTTTGATGTCGCTTTTTATGGGGGCCCATCTTGCGGACGGCGAGTCACCGTCTGCCGGAAATGAAATTGGATACCGTTTTATTAGGCAGGCGTCCGGTTCTTCATCCAATAGCCCATTAATCGGTCCATTACTTTTCACCCAATAGCCTAGTACATTTTAGACTCCATTAATACTCAATAGTCCTTACACCATGGCGGGTGCTGTCTCTGCGTGCGTCCCATGACACGGGCAGGGGCAGCATCCGCTTAGTGTACCCCTCACTTTTCATTAAATTGTCGAAAGGGCCTCTGCGCGTTGGCTTCGGCTCCGCATACGCCTCCCAAAGGTCCGGAACACCATTGTTCCGTGGTCGGGAAAGACATACAAAATAATAATAATAATAAAAGACATTTATTCAATAAGTTCACATAAGTACATAATAAGAGTACAGTAGATAAACATATTGAAAGGGAAAGTGGCTCAGCTTGTGTCTGTGCGACTATCATATTTAAGTGTTGCACTGCTTTCAATGACTCCCAATATTTTGCTTTTTCTGGTCAGTTGTAAAGACGTTAAGGTCATCGTGCCTTCTTGGCTTTGCGGTACTTATTTCCGAAATTTCTTATAATATTAATTTAAATCGATTTGTACGGTACAGTCTAATAAGTCTGCGAAATTGCTATGAAATATGATTTTTTCGTAATCAACCCCCATATCTCCGCCACATCGAAAAACAGTCGACGAATAATTTAAAACAAAAAAAGAACCGACTTCACTTAGGATCCGCTATTCCAAGAGGAAGTGGCCGAGTCGCTGTAAAAAATAGTGAAATCACTATAGGTGTGCCTATAATAGTTGAAGAGTTCCCTCGATTTCTCCAGGATTCCATCATCAGACCCCGACTTGGTGACAATGGGACCATCTTGGGGTTATACCTGTTCGATTAAAAAAAAAATTTAGAAAATCGGTTCACGATTCACGGAGATATGGAGTAACATACATACAAAAAAAAATTATAATGATTAAAAAAAAAATTCAGTCAAATTGAGAACCTCCTCCTTTTTTGAAGTCGGTTAAAAAACAATATAACTAGTAGTCCACCTCAAACTGAGAACTCGCGATTCACTTGCAAACGAGTTGACCAATATAACAAAACCCTAAGGAGGATTTTTTTTCTCCTTATAGCTCCATAACCACTTGATCGATCCTGCTCATATACGAACTTACAAATTTTATGTATCTCTGCTACAGCCCCAAGAAATTTCATAAAGATCAGAAAACATTACTAAAGTTATCGTCGGACAAACTATCGAAATCAAAAAGCCATTCAAATGCCGAGACGTCCCAGTAGCCAGGTGACAGTTGGGTCTGGAGTTGTTTGTAAGAACTCACTTCGCTTACGCTCCGCGAGTTCGAAAATATCACGAGACTCAGTTCAGAATGGCGCGATGTAGAAGACATGTCAACATAGAAAAGAATTTTTGCCCAAGCTGACACTTCGCTTGTGTCTCTGTTGACACAAGCGAAACTTGTGTCACTGTTGACACAAGCGAAACTTGTGTCACTGTTGAACGAGTGCTCTTTGTCAATGATCAAACATTTTCTTGACTAATTTTTATTTTACAGGTTGTAGAAGACATTGAACGTCTCAACTTTGAGCAGTACACGGAACGAGAGGAACCCAAGATGAAAGATTGGCGCCTGCCCCGGGAAGTGGAGTGGGCTGACCAGCGGATGCTGTACACCAACCAGAAGCACTACCTGATGAACCTTTTCAGCATACCGAGGCTGGATGTTCCGGAGCTGGTCACCAACCCTGATGACGCTTATGAGAGGGAAAAGGTCAGTGGTCTATGTATAGTTTGGCTAGGGTCTCAATTCAAGTGCAGACAGAATCACATTGTCTTTGTCTTACGTGAGTGTTCCCACCACTGAAAAGCGGGATGAATAGAGCTTAATACTTCTAGTTAGGGCAAGGACTCGATGCAAGCGAACGGGCGTGTACTGCTACGTGGCGAGACGAGCGGCTGCCGCTGTCATCCAGAACAGGTCCATACAAGTATATATTTTGATCGCGTCGCGCGAACCCGCCGCTAAGAACGGCACGATCAAAATGTATAGAGTTTTATGAACGTCTTTTCGACGACTCCGGTGATAATGGCCGCCATGGTTGCCGTGCTTCAATTCGCGCCATCGATCGATATAGACTAAGTTAATCGATCTTTTTTGGGGTTCCGTAGCCAAAATGGAAAAAACGGAACCCTTGTAGTTTTGACTTGTCCGTGTGCCGCTACTTAATTTTGTAGCTAAATTGCTTAAAAAATACATTTAAGTAGGTATGCCACCTAGTAACGTTAGTCATGTTACTAAATAACCAAAAAAATTATTTTCAAATATCATTCATCATCTTGCACATCAATCTATAGGCCTTTAAAAATATCTTTGAGGTTTTGATTAAGTTAATATTTTCAGAAATAATCGGAACGAAAGACTAAAAAATGGTTTCCACCCCTATAACTTTTAAACCATAAGTCCAAAACAACTTTCTACGGACCCCTCCATTATGTGGTCCGACACGCATTTTCTTTCTTTAAAATAGGCGTGTCTGCACACGAGTGTGGACGTGCCTCGCCCTAGGCATAGCGGCCGCGCGTGCGTTTGCCTCGGGCGAGGGACGTCCACACTAGCCGAGCTGCCGCGCGCGGCAATTTCCTCGCGAGGCGGTGCGCCAGGTGTAAGCACGACTTATGATTAATTCGATTTGTTCCAGATCATCTATAACCACCCCAAGTTCGAGTACGAGACGGGGTACAACAAGGACGACGGCGGCACCCTTCTGAAGAACAAGATGCCCAAATACACGGATTATATATAAATACACTGTTTAGTAGCTGAATAAACTTATTTAAATTAGAGATGGTCTTTTAACCCTTTGACCACCAAGCATCTGATAGATAAATCGTGCCAGCGCACTCGGGTTACGTTTTGGACGTGATATCCAGCCCATCCCCGCGAGCCGGAGTACGCAGCGTCGCGCCAGGGCCTGTGACGCCGCGCCCAACGGATTTGAATATTGAATTTATTATTTCGCAAATTTATTGTCTCGCAAAAGGTGAGAAAAGTAGAGTATACTGCTTGGGGATAAAGCTGTTTAAGTCACGGGCGCGCTTGAACCCCTCACTGCACTCAAGACTCAGTCTTAATTCCCTCGCTACGCTCGGGAAACTCATAACCACCTCGCTGCGTTCTGGAGTCAAATCTGGAGTCCTTAGTTACGTTTTCTATTTCTTCTTTCTTTCTAGGAGTTCTTTTCTTTCTACGTAAGTTTCCTCGTAAGTTGTAATAATACAACAACTTTATTTTTATTGTGTAACGACAAAAATACATTAAAATATTTACTTGTTTGTAACTACCTTAAAAACTAAAATCGGGTCAAAAATGTATGAAAATAAAGTTAATGCCCTACCTTAAAATTCGCTATGCCCTACCTTAAATTAGCACTGCCCTATTTTAACTGCAATTCTGGATACGGCCCTGGTTCCTCTTCATCCAGCTGTACGCTGGTGAGACTCTTGCTCAACTCCACCGGATCGACCGTTTTCCGAGTCTCCGCTGATTCGACCAGTTTCTTGACCGACTACACCTGAGTCCCTATTGTTATTAACCTTTTGAACGCCAACCATCGGACGGAAAAATCGTGTCCTCAGCGCCAGCGCGCAAGGCAAACCGGTTATAATTTTGACGTGATATCAAGTCCTGGCGCTGACGGCACGATTTTCCGTGTGCGTGATATGACGGCTTTGGCGGTCAAAGGGTTAACTTTCAGTATCACACACTTGTTCCTATCCCTTCAACGATTGTACGAGATTTAATGCTTTTTATGGAACGAGTTCATGTCTTGTGATTTTAATAAATCGAAATTTATTTTCATTAGCTGAGAAAATTTCTGGGTTAGGGCCTTATCACACTTGAGCGATTTGAAAGCGATTTCTATACAAAACTCGTACGCGGCGAACTCGCGGCGTGTCCGCTCCCATACAAAACTCGCTCGCAAATCGCAAGTGATAACGCTCTTTATTTAGGTATTTTTTTTATTTTATTATTCAAATAAGTTACACAAACTCTTAATGTTTTCGAAAATTATGCAAGCATACACTTTATCCTAACATAGGTACAGTCGGCAGCAAAAGTAGCTAAGCGGGTAGGGTGTTCAAAATGAGCTGGACTCGATTTTATTGTTAAGTAGTGTCTGCCGTGAAGTGTAATAAGAGCGTACGTAGGTCATTCTGAACACCCTACCCGCTTAACTACTTCTGCTGCTGACTGTACTAGAATTTTTCTATACGCTCTTCAATAACCAAGTTCAATAAGTAGCAAACCATTTGTTAATTTCATCAGAAGAAATCCTGTCTAGAACGACAACTGGAACAAAGAGTCCAATGATACGTTTTTTGTATCCGAGCGGGAATAACAATTTTTCATAAAAAATCCAAAAGATGTTCTATTCATAACCCTCGAAGAACTGATGGCCCTTGATTTCGGTGTAACTTGATTCCGTAGCGATTCTATATCCTCTGGCGACATTATTTTAAATATAATTCTTAAGAATCTTCCTTAACGGATCTGGTGTCAGATGAAGTATGAAGCGTTTCCTGATTTGATTCTTCTTGTATTTTATTGACACATAAGTTTGATAGTGTACTATTCTTTGCCGATATTCTCATAATATCCTCGAACGACATTCTTTCTAACACAACTCTCAGTTCACTGTTATTATGCTCAATTTTAGATGATGTATTTACTGGTTTTGGTTTCGTTTCCTATGACTAGGTCTCTGTGTTCAAAACATTTGAACAGGGCGTCCAGATTTGGAAAAGAATCATCCGGATTGTTAGGGCTAGTGATTGGAGAGGGACCGAATGTGGCAATAGATTTTTCAGACGCCACATCTGGTATATTTACCGTCTGTAAGTCTTCAGAAGCAACTGCGTTGTCATTATAAGTAATTACCAATGTCTAACGATAAACTTTGACTATCACCGGTTTCCCTTAAGATATCGACTTCTAATCCATCATCATTATTATTTAGCAGTAAGTTTTGAGTGGTTGTATTCAAGTCATCATCAATATTTTGAAGGAAATTGGCATCCAAAGAAGTTGTGTCATCTTTACGTGGTTCCGTTTCTACAACAAGTCCAGGCAAAGGGTGCACTGTTGAACTTTCCTTGTCTATTTCTACATTGTTAACTATTTCCTTGCTTGACTTAGTTACAGTTTTCTTTCTGAGCTTTTCGCATTTCTTTCTCAAGCCCTTTTGAGTTTTAATTTTGATTATTTTCAATTCACTGAAACGTTTAGTTTTATTTACCCAGTCTACGGGTTCATCAATAAAATCGTCAGGTGGTATCGCTTCTAAAACAGATTGTGAGCTTGCTCTTATTCTGGGAAGTCTTGTTTGAGATTTGCGGGCATTCTCCAATTCTTTGTAGCAAGCCGCTATTGAAGCAGTGGAAACCGATGGTCTACGTTCTTTACTGGCTATCGAAAATTCGTTAAACTTTGATGAATAAAGCATCCGCTTTTTTCGAATTAAGGTTTCGGTATCTGTTGGAGTATTCATACTCGTATTTCTATTTTCTTTATCGCAATCTTTTGGTTGTAGTATGACAAACTTAACTTTATTCTGCCGTGAAGTGTTCATTTTAGTCATTCTGGAGGCTTAGATCTTTAAGAGCGACTCTTTTATTACTTTCAGTATCCTATTCGTTTATTGTATATTAGCTGATTTTAGTGTGTTAACAGTCCTGTCTGCGTGCCTTAAAGCTGTAAAAAAATTAAACTTCTAAAGTCTACGCAATCCAAAACTACGGCCAATCGAGTCTTATTTAATATAACACAAAAACCTTATTGCTCATGAAATAAGCCTCACCTTACTACAAACGAGAATCAGCGTTACAGCTTGTAACGCATGTCGCGCGGAAGAGAGGCTTTAAATTTTTGGGGCGATGGAATAAAAGTTTCACTTTAAAAAATCATGAAGATTGGCAAGAAGTAAGGTCTCACAGCACAAGTACTCGTAAAGGAAAAAGTCCGGAAGTTATCGAACACGCAGCCGGACGCTAGCCACTGAGTTTAGCCAGGACTTCGTGCGGTGGTAAATAGAGGTCATAAGTGTGAGGGATTATAGGTGCACGGAGCGGGTATTAAACCTGTCCGAACTCCAGCACAATCCACCGGAAGATTGGCGTTACTGTGGTATAGAATAAAGTTCTATCGGCTTGCCTATTTTGAGCACTCGTAGAAAAAGTATTGTAAGGGCTCAAAACACACCTAGCGGAATGGAGGCAGTAATCTGAGGCAGTAATGTTGCAGCTTTGTCGATGGTAGCTTAAAGTTGTCTATGGCCTCTATATATTACTGCCTCCATTCCGCTAGGTGTGTATTTAGCCTACAAGTGACATAATTAACCTTTTGAACGCCAAGCATCGGACGGAAAAATCGTGTCCTCAGCGCCAGCGCCAACGTCCTGGCGCTGACGGCACGACTTTCCGTGCGCGTGATATGACGGCTTTGGCGGTCAAAGGGTTGCTTTTCAATCTCCTACCTTATAGGTTCTAATAAATAGTACGCTTCGTAGCCTAAACACGATAGTCGACTGAAACTTAATTGTTATTGAATAACAAATAAAATAAACTAACAAATATGTTAGTTTATTTTATTTGTTAACTTAGCTGACTGCAACGCGATCAATTCAATTCATTGTCATTTGGTTGTCATAACAGAAACATGTTTTTTTAATTAGAGCTTTGGCTACCAGGGCCATAAGCATCATACAGAAACAGATATGTTTTGCTTTAGTCGCCTTGGTATTATATAGTTGAATTATCGAGAGCGTGGAATTGCATATGTAGTGGTTGTACCGTGTTGTGCCTCTTTGTGTGCGGATTCAAATATAGAATGCCTGTACACAAACAATACTACTACATATGCAATTCCACGCTCTCGATAATTCATCTATACACTGGTACACTTCATGCTTTGCACAACGACATAAAAAGGTCAAATACGGCTTTTGGTGATAAAAAAAATTCTTTCACCAAAATTTTTGTTCCTTAGGTCCCAATGAGGGTCCCAAGGATGGATTTGAGGAGCCACCAAGATTTTTGATGTTGTAACAACATGCTAGCCGAGCCTGAAGCACGCCAGCTTCAAACACTGGAGCGTCAGTGTTGCCATGCCAGCCTGCCAAGCCAAGTTAAGTCTTCGGAGCGTGCCATGTCTCCGAGCTTAACTGCCTGCCACGCCACGCCAAGCCACATGTCAAGATTGACCAGAGAGCCCGGCACGGAAATACAATTATACTTTATGCCTGAGGACACCGATCTTGTACAGTCACCGGCAATAGTAAACATGTGACACGCTCTTATGGCCCTACAAATAAGAGCGTGTCACATATTTTTGCGGCCTTCATGTAGGAAGATACTATTGCCGGTGACTGTACCATACTTGTGTGTAGCTCTATACAGGTCATGCTCCTGATTGCCATGGTTGTTAATGGCTAAAAGGTACTTATGTTTTAATGAGACAGGAAGAATTTTACAAATTTTGAATAGTTTTCGGTAGTCAAGTGTAAAGCCCTCTTGTGGACGCTCTTACGGCAGGGCGTGCAGCGTGGCGGGCGAGCGTCCATACACTTTGTGCAGCGTCGACTCAGGACACCAGTATGAGTTTCATTTGTTTGACATGCACGCCGCACGCCCGACTCGAGCGTCCACGAGGGTCTTACACTAACAGATTTTGCGGTGGAGGGAAACGCACTTATTATTTTCAATTAAATTATAAAAAATACTTTATCTACACCCATATCATAAACCCTCCATGATGCGTTCAAAAACCGCACGTTATGACCACCATAAAAATAGACTGTTTCGTTAGGAGTTAGAACAAATGTCTTACTGTAACGATGTTATTATTATCAAATAATAATCAAAAATTCGATTTCATTATAAAAATCCAGCCTGCTCCCCAATCGCCGGCACACGCCACTCCGACCGCCTGCACAATCGAGTTGGCCATGGCGATGCAATCCGTGCAATGGCAGTCATATTCAATCACCATTTCGGGTTTATAATATGTGTGTAGATAAAGCAGTGTATGCAACTGTACGTAATTAGGCCTTAAAACACTCGTGTGATCTTATTAAACTCACTTCGTTCGTTTCATAAAACCACACTCGTGTTTTAAGGACCCCTATTACGTAACAGTTACATAAACTACTATATTTAGTAACCTGACACTCACTTATCCAAGAAGAAGACTTATATTTGGTAAATGAATCAAATGAAAAACTTCATAAAACTGATTTATTCACATAAATATCAACATACATTACACCAATCTAAGCAACATTCTAGATATATCATACAATAAAATATTTTAGATCTGTTTTAAAGTGCCAAACACACAAAATGCTAGTTTTAACAATACATCTACTACGTAATACTTAATTGAAGTGGTAAATCAACAAAAAATATATTGAGTAAAGACATTAACAAAAATAAATAATGCTTAAATTATACTTTGATTTGAAAAGCAAATACGGCAGTAAGTACAAAATATTGAATAATGCAACACCTACACATATAATAATGCATAGACAATGAGATTAAAAACTTCTATTATTTCAGATATTTTATCTGTGGATTTAACATATCTAAAGCTATGTTTTTTAACACTTTCTGCATCAATAATCCACTTTAGTAATAGAAATCGTTTATTTTTTGCGGGACTCTGAGTGTAGCGTAATCTGCATAATGATGCTACAAAGCGGGTAGATGGTCGGCTGCGAGCGTAGCGCCACCGAGTAAATAATAGTACTATACAGAGAGACCTCTGTAAGTTAACGTCACGAATCGTGTTGTCCCTTCTTAACGCATGACAAATTCTCTTTCGTACTTATGCAAACGTATCGGATACGTCGTGTCAAATTCATTTTTGAAGTGAAAACTTCTTTAGCCGCGTTAGGCAATTTTTGGTAGGGGTAAATCCATTATGAGCTCGTGTCACCGACACCGTCACGAAAACAAAAACGCATCACAAGCCAAACATGTAAAATGAATATTGCTGTTGACATTCGGAGCAATTTAGGTAGGTACTAGGGGCGCATAGGTTGTAGGTAGGTAGGTTGCCTTAGTTTTCACTTCTATCGGCAGTCCCTATAACTGCCAATTTTTTTTACAGTTACTCACCCTTCGTAGCGCAGCGAACTACGGTACGGAAAGTGTTATACGATTACTTAAGCTGGTTTAACCACAGATAAGCTAGATTTAGAGCAAAGGAGATTAATAGTCAACGGGGAAGGCAACCGTCAAAGTGACATCTCTAATATTGGTCCTTAAGAAAGCGAAATGGCGGGAAGTAGTTTATTAAGTTTATTTATTTTCGCAAAAACTCACTGTTTCGTCCCGAATTGGTCCCCAAGGGATATTCGCAAGTTACCGTAATACTTTAAAATTAAATGCTGTAGAATAACTAGGTATATCAAAAGGCCGTAGGCAAGCCTACCTCACCGAGTATCAGTATTCGGCTTATGTAGGTCAATGCACGGTCAAATGTTGTTTTCCTGGTAACCTGTGCCAAAATTGGAGCATAGTTTTCGTACAGTCAGCAGCAAAAGTAGCTAAGCGGGTATGGTGTTCAAAATGAGCTGGACACGACTTTATTGTTAACAGAATAAGAGCATGTGTAGGTCATTTTGTACACTCCACCAGCTTGGCTACTGCTGCTGACTGTACATAGTTAAGGACCATTGTTCTGTCTCTTTCTCTCGTCCGGAAGAGCGCATTCTATAATAAATTTCACTGCTTCCCCATTGGCATCTCCTTGCCAATTAACCATAGACTTAAAGATACAATAGACGGCCATAGTCTAAGAACTTTTTGAGGCTCCAAGTCTTTAGCGCCATCTAGTCCAGAGCGACCTAAAGATAGCCAAAATGTAAGGGGAAATGTCACCTGCTCTGTTACTCCATCTAGTAACGACTAGCGCACTGGAGCAGGTGATATTTCCTCTTACATTTTGGCTATCTTTAGGTAGCTCTGGACTAAATGGCGCTAAAGACTTGGAGCCTCAAAAAGTTCTTAGACTATGGCCGTCTATTGTATCTTTAAGTCTATGCTTGAACTATAGAACATTTAAGCGAAGTTTTGTTTCAAGAAGTTAATGAGTCCGTTGGTGGAGGCGTCGTGTGACGTCACGGGCTTGGCGTCGGCCAGCTCGGGTTCAATGGCCTTGGCCAGCTGCTTGCCAAGCTCCACGCCCCATTGGTCGAACGAGTTGATGTCCCAGATCACACCCTGGGTGAAGATCTTGTGCTCGTACATGGCTGGAGATAAAACAAGTAAGGTCAGTAGGGGCCTCAAAGCAAGTATCTCTAGAATGGGGTTGGCAACTGTCAACGGTTCGGCCAGATGGCGCCAGCATAGCTTTTACCTGTCACTAGTATAGTTGTATGGGATTTGGCTTAAGAGTCGCCAGATTGTATTTACAAACAAAACTTATTTTTGCTATATTTTCTTTGTATTACAATTTTTAGCAACGAAAACGATTTACCGACATAGATCTGTACTGCTAGAATGCCCATGCCAAATTTCGTGGTTCTAAAGCATGTCGTTTTAAAATGAGAGCTAAACTACGTTTGTATGGGAACGCGAGTTCGAGCGAGCGTCCTGGCGACTCTTAAAGGCTAGCCCATCCGGGCAGAAAATTTAAAAAAAAGTGGTCTTTGACACTATTTGTAGGACTGACAGGTACAAGCTATGCTGGCGCCATCTGTAAAGACTTTCGATCGGCCAACCCCATTGCAACACGAGCCCAAGGACAGAAAGAAACACGCAACGCGACTAATTTTAAAACACGTTTCAAGATGGCTAATATATACCGTAAGTAGCCTACATAATTTAATCGGTTTCTTTGTTGCCCTTCAATAAAGCGCTGGAGGGTAACAAACGTTATATTGTACTTAGGGCCTTTTACAAGTAAGCATAATCACTATAATAAGGACCAACGCTAACAGCGCCTTCTCTGTCATAGATATTGAAAGTTTAATAAGATCATCCCGGTCAATCTTAGTATTATTATTGACTTACCGATAAGGGCCCCGAGGGTGAAGGGCGTGACCTTCTTGACGACGATGGAGTTGGTGGGGCGGTTGCCCTTAAACACTTTGTGGGGCAAGATCTTGGCTACTGCTTCTGGGGCCATCCCGGACTTATCTAACTCGGCCTTAGCCTAAAAATAATATAAGTAAGGTTGAGACAAAGGCATTTTAGGAAGCGGAAAGTACTACAAAATGACAATGGCCCCTACAATCGGCGCAATTTTGACACAAAACTCGCGCGCGATTTCGATACATTGCCGTCTAGGTAGGTGCAACGAAATCAATCGATGGCTCTAAAACGGCAATGTATCAAAAATAGCGGGTGACCAGTCGCTCACGTTTGTAGAGGCTAGGCGATTATCACACTGGCGCTGCAACCGCATGCGGCGACGGTGTGCAAGCGAGACGGCTCTATACACATGCATAGCGCTATGTCGCTAGCGCATCGGCGCCGCACGCGGAAACCGCAACACTGTAAAAGGCGCCTAAACAGCGCGGTAACTCTATTTTTATGAATTAAAAATTTAGGGAAAACATCAAAACGACTGAACCGATATGTCCTTTAAGAGTCGCCAGGACGCTCGCGTGAACTCGCGTCCCCATACAAACCTAGTTCAGCTCTCATTTTAAAACGACATGCTTTAGAACCACAAAATTTGGCATGGGCATTCTAACAGTACAGATCTATGTCGGTAATTCGTTTTCGTTGCTAAAAATTGTAATACAAAGAAAATATAGCAAAAATAAGTTTTGTATGTAAATATTATCTGGCTGTATTTTCTTTGTAGTACAATTTTTAGCAACGAAAACGAATTACCGACATAGATCTGTACTACTAGAATGCCCATGCCAAATTTCGTGGATCTAAAGCAGGTCGTTTTAAAATGAGAGCTAAACTACGTTTGTATGGGAACGCGAGCGTCCTGGCGACTCTTAAGCGCAAAGCATACTTAGTGAAATTCAGCTATTATGCACAAAAACCGGCCTGAAGGTGGATTATATTTATGGTAGCTGAGTTTTTATATGGATTCTTTAGCGTTCCAGATTTTTGTCTATGATAGCTGCATACCGCTCAAGTGTGTGTTGTGCCTTATTACTGCCTATAGGAGGCTATATCGTCAGGTGACAAGCAAAACTCACTAGTCACAAAAAATATTAAACGAAAATCGACCTTGCATGTAGTTCACCAAGATCCCCTACTCAGATCCCGCAGGGGATCCTGCTGAACTCATGAGTTCACCAGGATCCCCCAAAGTGCTTCTTTTCCAAAAACATCTCCTTCATAACTTAAGTAGACGGAGCCCGCAAGTAAGCGCCTAAGTAGGCGGAGTAGGTGGTGCGGTCACGTATCGCGTATGGCGGAAGAGAGAGTGGCGAAGCGCATCTTTTATTCTGAACTAGAGGAGGGTAAGCGGAAACAGGGCGAGCAACTCATCAGGGTGTTCAGAAACGGCACATGAAAAGATGCAACATCGAGCCCTCTCAGCGGGAAGGTTTGGCAGCACAGCGTCCTGAGTAGCGCAGGCTGGTGCAGGACAAAGTACGTGATTTCGAGGAGCAACGTAAAGTTGACCTCGACGCCATACGCGACGAGCTGAAAACACGCCAGCCTGCTAACATTCACTACCACTACGTGGCTGGTGTCCTCACGTGCCCTCAATGTGCACGGGGGTTCACCTCGCTTCAGCGGGGCTCCAGTTTCTGGGCGACTTGCCCTTTGGGCATCTGAAGCTACCTAACCTACCTACCTACGCTTTACCTTAGGAGGATCCTGCTGAACTCATGAGTTCAGCAGGATTCCCTGGGAGATCTGAATAGGGGATCTTGGTTGACTACACGGAAGATATTGTCTAAGTCACAAGCATACCTCTTCAGCGGTCTTGCCCTTCATGAGCGCCTCGGTTTGTGCCAGGAAGTTGGCCAGCAGGATCTTGTGGTGCTGCCCGCCGGCGATCGGGTTGTGGGTCTGCGCCGGCGCGATGAAATCGCACGGGATGAGTCTATGAATCAATAAAATGATATGTAAGTTATTAATCCTTCATAAATATTCAATTTTAAGTATACCAACCAAAATTAGAACTTTTAGTCAAAAACTAGGTACCTGAAAATGCTAGTCTTATGTATGTCCAAATCTTTTAGCACTTAACCACAAATAGTTGTGAATAAATACAACTAAGTCTGGCGGAACTGTCGTAATTCTAAACTGTAATAAGAAGTGTCACCGGATCCTATATTAAGGACATTTTTATAGGTGTGTTACCTAGTGCCCTGGTGTATGAGCAAGTAGATCATTTAAAAGCATTTGATTGTGTGTTTATGGAGCGTTAGGGTCGAAATTAGACCATGCTTTCTCAAAATATTCTCTAGCTGCCTAAAGGTCAATAAAAAAGTATTCTATCATATTTTGAATAACTAAGAAAAAAAGAAAAGCATTGAACTATAGTAAGATTAGTAGTGACACAGGGTTCTATACTAGGTCCATTGTTCTAAGTGTGTTACCTAGTGCCCTGGTGTATGAGTTGGTAGAACGCGTGCTGGCGTTGGTCCCCGGCTCCCCCCACTCAATAGGGCCCGTAGAGTAGTGCTGCCCAGTCCGCATCACATATTTACAGCACTGAACTGTAGTAACCTAAGTGTCACAGGGATCTATACTGGATCCATTGTTCTAAGTGTGTTACCTAGTGCCCTGGTGTATGAGTTGGTAGAAGGCGTGCTGGCGTTGGTCCCCGGCTCGCCCCATACAATAGGGCCCGTAGAGTAAAGCTGCCCAGTCCGCATCACATATTTACAGCACTGAACTGTAGTAACCTAAGTGTCACAGGGATCTATACTGGGTCCATTGTTCTAAGTGTGTTACCTAGTGCCCTGATGTTATGAGTTGGTAGAAGGCGTGCTGTCCGTTGGTCCCCGGCTCCCCCCACACGATGGGGCCCGTAGAGTAGTGCTGCCCAGTCCGCATCACATATTTACAGCACTGAACTGTAGTAACCTAAGTGTCACAGGGGTCTATACTGGGTCCATTGTTCTAAGTGTGTTACCTAGTGCCCTGGTGTATGAGTTGGTAGAACGCGTGCTGTCCGTTGGTCCCTGGCTCGCCCCATACAATAGGGCCCGTAGAGTAAAGCTGCCCAGTTCGCATCACATATTTACAGCACTGAACTGTAGTAACTTAAGTGTCACAGGGGTCTATACTGGGTCCATTGTTCTAAGTGTGTTACCTAGTGCCCTGATGTATGAGTTGGTAGAAGGCGTGCTGTCCGTTGTTCCCTGGCTCCCCCCACACGATGGGGCCCGTAGAGTAGTGCTGCCCAGTCCGCATCACATATTTACAGTACTGAACTGTAGTAACTTAAGTGTCACAGGGGTCTATACTGGGTCCATTGTTCTAAGTGTGTTACCTAGTGCCCTGGTGTATGAGTTGGTAGAACGCGTGCTGGCGTTGGTCCCTGGCTCGCCCCATACAATAGGGCCCGTAGAGTAAAGCTGCCCAGTTCGCATCACATATTTACAGCACTGAACTGTAGTAACCTAAGTGTCACAGGGGTCTATACTGGGTCCATTGTTCTAAGTGTGTTACCTAGTGCCCTGGTGTATGAGTTGGTAGAACGCGTGCTGGCGTTGGTCCCTGGCTCGCCCCATACAATAGGGCCCGTAGAGTAAAGCTGCCCAGTTCGCATCACATATTTACAGCACTGAACTGTAGTAACCTAAGTGTCACAGGGGTCTATACTGGGTCCATTGTTCTAAGTGTGTTACCTAGTGCCCTGGTGTATGAGTTGGTAGAACGCGTGCTGTCCGTTGGTCCCCGGCTCCGCCCACACAATAGGGCCCGTAGAGTAGTGCTGCCCAGTCCGCATCACATATTTACAGCACTGAACTGTAGTAACTTAAGTGTCACAGGGGTCTATACTGGGTCCATTGTTCTAAGTGTGTTACCTAGTGCCCTGGTGTTATGAGTTGGTAGAAGGCGTGCTGTCCGTTGGTCCCCGGCTCCCCCCACACGATGGGGCCCGTAGAGTAGTGCTGCCCAGTCCGCATCACATATTTACAGCACTGAACTGTAGTAACTTAAGTGTCACAGGGGTCTATACTGGGTCCATTGTTCTAAGTGTGTTACCTAGTGCCCTGGTGTTATGAGTTGGTAGAAGGCGTGCTGTCCGTTGGTCCCCGGCTCCGCCCACACAATAGGGCCCGTAGAGTAGTGCTGCCCAGTCCGCATCACATATTTACAGCACTGAACTGTAGTAACTTAAGTGTCACAGGGGTCTATACTGGGTCCATTGTTCTAAGTGTGTTACCTAGTGCCCTGATGTTATGAGTTGGTAGAAGGCGTGCTGTCCGTTGGTCCCCGGCTCCCCCCACACGATGGGGCCCGTAGAGTAGTGCTGCCCAGTCCGCATCACATATTTACAGCACTGAACTGTAGTAACCTAAGTGTCACAGGGGTCTATACTGGGTCCATTGTTCTAAGTGTGTTACCTAGTGCCCTGGTGTATGAGTTGGTAGAAGGCATGCTGGCGTTGGTCCCCGGCTCCCCCCACACGATGGGGCCCGTAGAGTAGTGCTGCCCAGTCCGCATCACATATTTACAGCACTGAACTGTAGTAACCTAAGTGTCACAGGGGTCTATACTGGGTCCATTGTTCTAAGTGTGTTACCTAGTGCCCTGATGTTATGAGTTGGTAGAAGGCGTGCTGTCCGTTGGTCCCCGGCTCCCCCCACACGATGGGGCCCGTAGAGTAGTGCTGCCCAGTCCGCATCACATATTTACAGCACTGAACTGTAGTAACCTAAGTGTCACAGGGGTCTATACTGGGTCCATTGTTCTAAGTGTGTTACCTAGTGCCCTGGTGTATGAGTTGGTAGAACGCGTGCTGGCCGTTGGTCCCCGGCTCGCCCCATACAATAGGGCCCGTAGAGTAGTGCTGCCCAGTCCGCATCACATATTTACAGCACTGAACTGTAGTAACTTAAGTGTCACAGGGGTCTATACTGGGTCCATTGTTCTAAGTGTGTTACCTAGTGCCCTGATGTTATGAGTTGGTAGAAGGCGTGCTGTCCGTTGGTCCCCGGCTCCCCCCACACGATGGGGCCCGTAGAGTAGTGCTGCCCAGTCCGCATCACATATTTACAGCACTGAACTGTAGTAACCTAAGTGTCACAGGGGTCTATACTGGGTCCATTGTTCTAAGTGTGTTACCTAGTGCCCTGGTGTATGAGTTGGTAGAACGCGTGCTGGCCGTTGGTCCCCGGCTCGCCCCATACAATAGGGCCCGTAGAGTAGTGCTGCCCAGTCCGCATCACATATTTACAGCACTGAACTGTAGTAACTTAAGTGTCACAGGGGTCTATACTGGGTCCATTGTTCTAAGTGTGTTACCTAGTGCCCTGATGTATGAGTTGGTAGAAGGCGTGCTGTCCGTTGTTCCCTGGCTCCCCCCACACGATGGGGCCCGTAGAGTAGTGCTGCCCAGTCCGCATCACATATTTACAGCACTGAACTGTAATAACTTAAGTGTCACAGGGGTCTATACTGGGTCCATTGTTCTAAGTGTGTTACCTAGTGCCCTGATGTATGAGTTGGTAGAAGGCGTGCTGTCCGTTGTTCCCTGGCTCCCCCCACACGATGGGGCCCGTAGAGTAGTGCTGCCCAGTCCGCATCACATATTTACAGCACTGAACTGTAATAACTTAAGTGTCACAGGGGTCTATACTGGGTCCATTGTTCTAAGTGTGTTACCTAGTGCCCTGGTGTATGAGTTGGTAGAAGGCATGCTGGCGTTGGTCCCCGGCTCCCCCCACACGATGGGGCCCGTAGAGTAGTGCTGCCCAGTCCGCATCACATATTTACAGCACTGAACTGTAATAACTTAAGTGTCACAGGGGTCTATACTGGGTCCATTGTTCTAAGTGTGTTACCTAGTGCCCTGGTGTATGAGTTGGTAGAAGGCATGCTGGCGTTGGTCCCCGGCTCCCCCCACACGATGGGGCCCGTAGAGTAGTGCTGCCCAGTCCGCATCACATATTTACAGCACTGAACTGTAGTAACCTAAGTGTCACAGGGGTCTATACTGGATCCATTGTTCTAAGTGTGTTACCTAGTGCCCTGATGTATGAGTTGGTAGAAGGCATGCTGGCGTTGGTCCCCGGCTCCCCCCACACGATGGGGCCCGTAGAGTAGTGCTGCCCAGTCCGCATCACATATTTACAGCACTGAACTGTAGTAACTTAAGTGTCACAGGGGTCTATACTGGGTCCATTGTTCTAAGTGTGTTACCTAGTGCCCTGGTGTATGAGTTGGTAGAAGGCATGCTGGCGTTGGTCCCCGGCTCCCCCCACACGATGGGGCCCGTAGAGTAGTGCTGCCCAGTCCGCATCACATATTTACAGCACTGAACTGTAGTAACCTAAGTGTCACAGGGGTCTATACTGGGTCCATTGTTCTAAGTGTGTTACCTAGTGCCCTGGTGTATGAGTTGGTAGAAGGCGTGCTGTCCGTTGGTCCCCGGCTCCCCCCACACGATGGGGCCCGTAGAGTAGTTAACCTGCTGTCCGCTCCGCGTCACATATTTGCCGTTGCTCTCCATGTCGCCTTGTTGGAAGTAGGCTGCGAATCTAATTAAACAAATTGTCACAATATGACGTAAAACAGTATTACCTGAGAGCATAATTTGTTTCGTAATCGCAGATTCTAATCAAGCTATTGATTTTTATTCATTCGTTTAAAGGATTATATAATAAATAACAACAGTTGTCAATTATTATATCGAAAATAAGGGCCACCGGTCCAGATAGTTTTAGCCAAATTTAGGGCATGTTACAGGGACCGGTTTTATACAAAAGAACCGTAAAATTCTCGGAAAATGTTGCACCAATGTCAATCATAAAACGAAACAAAATATCAATATATAACTACCAAATAAGTTATTAGTAAATACCTGTGTAAATATTGGTCATAAGGCAGAAGGGCGTGGGTTTCCGCGCCATGGAAATTGCTGTACCATATACCCAGCAGTGCCAAGATCACGGGTGCCTGAACAATACAATAGTTATTTATTTATACAAGGGACCAAACCAAACTCGCCATAGTTATTTATTATTTATACAAGGGGGCAAACCAAACTCACCATACTTATTTATTATATATATACTAGTAGTCCGCCTCGAACTGAGAACTCGTGATTTACTTGCAAACGAGTTGACCAATATAACAAGACCCCAAGGAGGACTTTTTCTCTCCTTCTAGCTCCATAACCACTTGATCGATCCTGCTCATATACGAACTTACAAGTTTTATGTACCTCTGCTACAGCCCCAAGAAATTTCATAAAGATCAGAAAAACGTTACTAAAGTTATCGTCAGACAAACTATCGAAATCAAAAAGCCATCCAAATGTCGAGACGTCCCAGTAGCCAGGTGACAGTTCGGTTCGGTCTGGAGTTGTTTGTAAGAACTCACTTCGCTTACGCTCCGCGAGTTCGACAAGGGGGCAAAGTCGATGTTTAACCTCATGCTTATATTGAGAGCGGGTCAGCGAAAGATTCCAAAATAGAGCCACGAGCGTAGCGAGTAGTTTAAGAAGTGGAATCTTGAGCGTGCGAGCCCCAAGGCACGAGAGGTTGAACAAACTTTGCTGTCGAGTGTAATACAGTCGCCATCAAATATATCGGAACGGCCAGGCTACTCAATAATATCTGAACATGAACTTTATTTTCTTGACAATAGAGGCGTTGTTCCGATATTTGTGACCACCTTGGCCGTTTCGATATATCTGATGGCGACTGTACAACATTTTTCGCAATGCCACCGAAAAAAGTGCAAGTTATAAAATATAATAAATCGAAGCCAAACGATGGATTCAATATGGTATTATTCAAAACCATATCTTTAAAGTCCATCTTTTTAGATAACGTGAAAAAACAAGTGGAAATTTCCACCAACCAAGTTTCCCCACATGTGGATAAAATGCTATTATTCCCGCAGCTTTCAACTCTTTCAAGGGATAATGTAAATACTCACGTTCTTATCCAACGGCGCGGTGCAGAAATGCTCGTCCATGTAGCTGGCTCCGTCTAGAAGTTTCTCGAAGTTTTCATAACCAACGTAGAGGGAGATGGACAGACCGATCGCTGACCACAGCGAGTACCTGGACAATAAGTTAACTATGTATTTATTTAAGGTGCACTGAGTGGATTTAACGTTAATCTTTTGAACGCCAAGCTTTGAACAAAAATAATGCGTCACTGGCGCCACGCAAGCGCATTGTTTAAGGAAAATGGAACTTTGCAGAATTCCGCTAAGGCCACTATTGAATTAGCAAAGCTGTCGGCTGTAGCCGTCGTTGGCGGTTAAAAGGGATTCTCTTTTGTTATTTTTCCAGGATATTGTTTTCGATTGGTAATAGTCTAAACCGGTTGGGAGTCTACCGACAAGACTTCCCCAGAGGCATATAAGGGGTCCAACGTACGAATATCATGTGATAGTTTACCAGGCCTTTCACAGTGAAGAAAAACATAGGAATACATTATAAAGAATGAAAAGCTTAGAACGCAGTCGTTTTCGTAATAACATTGCTTTAAGTGGTTTTCCAATACAAATGCTTCAATTAAGAAAACGTGAACATTACCATGCATGTAAAAATCACACGAGGCCATCTCGGAGGTGTCTTCTTTTCAACAAAGAAACAATAACTCATATTTATTCATAATTAACCCTTGACCGCTAAAGACCGGAATGTCGTGCCGTCAGCGCCAGGACGTGATATCACGTCCAAAATATAACCGATTTGCCGTGCGCGGTCGCGCGCGCTGGCGCTGAGGGAACGATTTTTCCGTCCGATTCTTGGCGTTCAAAAGGTTAACGGAGTAATAGGGAATAAATGTAAAACATCAAACATCGAATGAGGTTCTCCTAAATAGATTTTTTCACTAGGTGGCAGCACTATAGCGGAAGTTCTAGCTCACATAATTCACCAATCAGGTTCTATCATATTTTTTATACGACTGCCCAAAAAAAGGGGTGTATTGTTTTTGATTGGTGAATATTGACAGCTGGCTGCTGTCAAAAAGATCTCTCGCCACACTGCCGCCACCTGGGATTGCGAAAACCCTAATTGAGAACCTATTTGGAAGTCGGTTAACCTTTTCGACGCCATGTCAAACGCAAAACCTACCACTCAGACGCCACGACATCTAAATGTCAAAAATGAAGTTAAACTTTATGCGTGTGCATGTAGGTCTATTTTGCTCTGTGGTCGGTGACCGATATATCGGTCTTTGGCGTTGGACCTGTGGTGCCGATATATACGTCTTTGGCGTAGAAAAGGTTAAAACTAGTGGTCACGCAGAGCTCACCTGCCGCCGACCCAGTCCCAGAAGCCGAACATGTTCTTAGGGTCGATCCCGAACGCGGTCACTTTCTCGCCGTTGGTCGAGAGAGCCACGAAATGCTTGGCCACTGCTGACGGCTGAAGACAATAATATATTATTGAAGAGAGCTGTTTCTTCTCTCCGCAGCTTTTTAAAAATATGAATTTCTAAATTTTTCATCAAAAATGTATTTTCCATGTCTGTTTAATACGGAAATGATACCACACAGCCCCTAGCAGCCTTAACCAGAGAGTAATAACATATTGCAAGGGACCCTTGATTTTAACGTGAAGGCCCAAAAAATTTACGGGCCTCTCAAACTAAAATTATTCATCGTGGGGCACGGCACTCTATCCATGGTCAAAAAATTCAAAAATTAACAAATTTTTCTCGATGCGCACATTTTTTAAAACTTTTATATACTGAGTAAAAACTAGGCAATAGAGATCGAAAAATAGAAACTTCGGATCTTAGAAAACTTACGTCTTTCGCAGCCTCAAGGAACCAGTTCTTGGCGGAGGTGGCGTTGGTGATGGTCTCCTGGGTGGTGAAGGTCTTGGAAGCCACGATGAAGAGCGCGGTCTCAGGGTTGAGGCGCTTCAGCACTTCGGCCAGGTGGGTGCCATCGATGTTAGATACGAAGTGGACCTGTGTAACATAACTACATAAGTATTTTCAAATTTAAATAAATAGTAGTCCGCCTCGAACGGAGAACTCGCGATTTCCTTGCAAACGTGTTGACCAATATAACAAGACACTTATGATGATTATTTCGCGTCTTCTAGCTCCATAACCCCTTAATCGATCCTGCTCATATACAAACTTTCAAATTATGTGTATCTCTGCTACAGCCCCAACAAATTTCATAAAGATCAAGAAAACGTTACTCAAGTTATCGTCGAACAAACTCTCAAAATCAAAAAGCCATCGAAATGCCGAGACGTCCCTGTAGCCAGATCTGTTTGTAAGAACTCGCTTCGCTTAGGCTCCACTACTTCGACTAGTAGTCCGCCTCGAACTGAGACCTTGCGATTTAGTTGCAAACAAGTTGACCAATATAACAAGACCCTTATGAAGATCGTTTTTACGCCTTCTAGCTCCTTAATCGTTTGATCCTGCTGATATAAGAACTCTCAAATTGTATTTGCTACAACCCTAAGAAATTTCATACTTCGATTATAGAACTTTACTAAAGTTGACTGTAAGAACTTCGCTTCGCTGCGCTAGTTCGTTCGATTATGGGACATCTTACACAAATCAGCTTCTTCGGCCATCTGAGCAGATCCGGGCCAGAGAGTCTGGAGAAGCATATAATGACTGGACGCATGTCAAGGGCGAGAAGGAAAGGCTGTATGGCTACACGTTGGGCAGACAGAATAACATCCATCACTAAAGCCACACTACAGGCAAGCATGCATCGGGCCCTGGATCGAGCGGCTTGGAGAGTGTTGGTGAAGTGTCCACAATCGTCACGTCCCTCAGCCATGAGGATACGACAAAGAAGAAGAAGAAGACACAAATCAATATCAGTCCATATATTTTTATTGTCCCATTCTTTGTCAATAAATTTGGACCATACGCTACTAACCTTAAGATGGTTGGCGTAGGGCTTCAGGGCTTCGGTGACCATGAGGGGGCCGAGATCGGAGCCCCCAATGCCAATGTTTATCACGTCGGTGATCGACTTGCCGGTGTACCTGTCAGACAACAAAGATTCATTGTACCATAGAGTAACATATGTAATAGAGCAGTACAGGCACAGGCAAGTAGGAAAAAAGCTAGCTTTACTACGGAACGCTATTCGTCCCTAGATGTCGCTGCGACGCAATATAAAAATAGGAAGAAAAAATGACATTGCGTCGCAGCGACATCTAGGGACGAGTAGCGTACCGTAGTAAAGCTAGCTTTTTTCCTAATTACGAGCTACCTTTAGGGGACTCTGGAATAGATGGCGCTTTCAGACATGAGCTTCAAAAAGTTCTCAGACTGTGGAAGTCTATATTATCTATAAGTCTCTGATTGTACTGATTTTAACTCATTGTACGTATTTCACTAATTATTTTGCCCAAAATGGGACTGGATCGCATACCCTTACTTTTATTATTTTCTTGAGCGTGTCGTAAAGCTCATGGTCGCAGACAGACTCGTATCAGCAAGCGAGTTTGCGTGTGTATCGATTAACGCGCGTCGACGGCGCGTTAAAAAAACGCTGTGTGCATAAGCCCTTAATAGCGCGATGCAGTCGCTGTAACAGCGCCATCTACCACAAAATTCGGTAACTAAAACTCACCCCTTCCACTGCCCGCTGATGACCTGACCAGAGAACTCCTTCATGTGAGCTAGGACCGCGTTGACGTCTGGTGTCACATCAGCTCCGTCCACTAAGATTGGTCGGTTCTTGCGATTGCGGAGGGCTATGTGGAGCACGGCGCGGTTTTCGGTGAAGTTGATCTTTTCACCTTGAAACAAAAAGGTTTTAAATACACACGACTACGCATCTTTATAGCAGCGGTAAATATTATATAAACTAGTGCCTGCGCCAATTTCTGGGATTAGGCAGCTGTAACAGATAAAAGGCTGGAATAAGCGACAATTACCAGTCGTTACTTGGTGAAGAAAAAACATCGTGAGTAAGTTGGACTTAATCCTTATTATATCCCTCATGAGTTGGAAGGCAGATGGCAGTCACTTTCATAAGAACTAGTGGCTACGCCAATTCCTGGGATTAGGTTGACGAGCGGACCCTAGGCTCAATGGAGCCGTGTTGTGGGAAAAACCCGGGACAAACACTAGTAGGACGATGGGAAAGCCGACTAGGAGGATGATTGGAAAACAGACTAGGAGGATGATTGGAAAGCAGACTAGGAGGATGATTGGAAAACAGACTAGGAGGATGATTGAAAAGCAGACTAGGAGGATGATTGGAAAACAGACTAGGAGGATGATTGGAAAACAGACTAGGAGGATGATTGAAAAGCAGACTAGGAGGATGATTGGAAAACAGACTAGGAGGATGATTGAAAAGCAGACTAGGAGGATGATTGGAAAACAGACTAGGAGGATGATTGAAAAGCAGACTAGGAGGATGATTGGAAAACAGACTAGGAGGATGATTGAAAAGCAGACTAGGAGGATGATTGAAAAGCAGACTAGGAGGATGATTGGAAAACAGACTAGGAGGATGATTGGAAAACAGACTAGGAGGATGATTGGAAAACAGACTAGGAGGATGATTGGAAAACAGACTAGGAGGATGATTGGAAAACAGACTAGGAGGATGATTGGAAAACAGACTAGGAGGATGATTGAAAAGCAGGCTAGGAGGATGATTGGAAAACAGACTAGGAGGATGATTGAAAAGCAGACTAGGAGGATGATTGGAAAACAGACTAGGAGGATGATTGGAAAACAGACTAGGAGGATGATTGAAAAGCAGACTAGGAGGATGATTGGAAAACAGACTAGGAGGATGATTGAAAAGCAGACTAGGAGGATGATTGGAAAACAGACTAGGAGGATGATTGAAAAGCAGACTAGGAGGATGATTGGAAAACAGACTAGGAGGATGATTGAAAAGCAGACTAGGAGGATGATCGGAAAGCAGACTAGGAGGATGATTGAAAAGCAGACTAGGAGGATGATCGGAAAGCAGACTAGGAGGATGATCGGAAAGCAGACTAGGAGGATGATCGAAAAGCAGACTAGGAGGATGATAGGGAAGCAGACTAGGAGGATGATTGGAAAACAGACTAGGAGGATGATTGAAAAGCAGGCTAGGAGGATGATTGGAAAACAGACTAGGAGGATGATTGAAAAGCAGACTAGGAGGATGATCGGAAAGCAGACTAGGAGGATGATTGAAAAGCAGACTAGGAGGATGATTGAAAAGCAGACTAGGAGGATGATCGGAAAGCAGACTAGGAGGATGATCGGAAAGCAGACTAGGAGGATGATTGAAAAGCAGACTAGGAGGATGATTGAAAAGCAGACTAGGAGGATGATCGGAAAGCAGACTAGGAGGATGATCGGAAAGCAGACTAGGAGGATGATTGGAAAGCAGACTAGGAGGATGATCGGAAAGCAGACTAGGAGGATGATCGGAAAGCAGACTAGGAGGATGATAGGGAAGCAGACTAGGAGGATGATTGGAAAACAGACTAGGAGGATGATTGAAAAGCAGACTAGGAGGATGATTGGAAAACAGACTAGGAGGATGATTGGAAAACAGACTAGGAGGATGATTGCAAAGCAGACTAGGAGGATGATTGGAAAACAGACTAGGAGGATGATTGAAAAGCAGACTAGGAGGATGATTGGAAAACAGACTAGGAGGATGATTGAAAAGCAGACTAGGAGGATGATTGGAAAACAGACTAGGAGGATGATTGAAAAGCAGACTAGGAGAATGATTGAAAAGCAGACTAGGAGGATGATTGGAAAACAGACTAGGAGGATGATTGGAAAACAGACTAGGAGGATGATTGGAAAACAGACTAGGAGGATGATTGGAAAACAGACTAGGAGGATGATTGGAAAACAGACTAGGAGGATGATTGGAAAACAGACTAGGAGGATGATTGGAAAACAGACTAGGAGGATGATTGGAAAACAGACTAGGAGGATGATTGGAAAACAGACTAGGAGGATGATTGGAAAACAGACTAGGAGGATGATTGGAAAACAGACTAGGAGGATGATTGGAAAACAGACTAGGAGGATGATTGAAAAGCAGGCTCGGAGGATGATTGGAAAACAGACTAGGAGGATGATTGAAAAGCAGACTAGGAGGATGATCGGAAAGCAGACTAGGAGGATGATCGGAAAGCAGACTAGGAGGATGATAGGGAAGCAGACTAGGAGGATGATTGGAAAACAGACTAGGAGGATGATTGGAAAACAGACTAGGAGGATGATTGAAAAGCAGACTAGGAGGATGATTGGAAAACAGACTAGGAGGATGATTGAAAAGCAGACTAGGAGGATGATTGGAAAACAGACTAGGAGGATGATTGAAAAGCAGACTAGGAGGATGATTGGAAAACAGACTAGGAGGATGATTGGAAAACAGACTAGGAGGATGATTGGAAAACAGACTAGGAGGATGATTGGAAAACAGACTAGGAGGATGATTGGAAAACAGACTAGGAGGATGATTGAAAAGCAGGCTAGGAGGATGATTGGAAAACAGACTAGGAGGATGATTGAAAAGCAGACTAGGAGGATGATTGGAAAGCAGGCTAGGAGGATGATTGGAAAGCAGGCTAGGAGGATGATTGGAAAGCAGGCTAGGAAGATGATTGGAAAGCAGGCTAGGAGGATGATTGGAAAGCAGGCTAGGAGGATGATTGGAAAGCAGACTAGGATGATGATTGGAAAACAGACTAGGAGGATGATTAAAAAGCAGGCTAGGAGGATGATTGGAAAACAGACTAGGAGGATGATTGAAAAGCAGACTAGGAGGATGATTGGAAAGCAGGCTAGGAGGATGATTGGAAAGCAGGCTAGGAGGATGATTGGAAAGCAGGCTAGGAGGATGATTGGAAAGCAGACTAGGAGGATGATTAAAAAGCAGGCTAGGAGGATGATTGGAAAACAGACTAGGAGGATGATTGAAAAGCAGACTAGGAGGATGATTGGAAAGCAGGCTAGGAGGATGATTGGAAAGCAGGCTAGGAGGATGATTGGAAAGCAGGCTAGGAGGATGATTGGAAAGCAGACTAGGAGGATGATTGAAAAGCCGACTAGGAGGATGATTGGAAAACAGACTAGGAGGATGATTGAAAAGCAGGCTAGGAGGATGATTGGAAAACAGACTAGGAGGATGATTGGAAAACAGACTAGGAGGATGATTGAAAAGCAGGCTAGGAGGATGATTGGAAAACAGACTAGGAGGATGATCGGAAAGCAGACTAGGAGGATGATTGAAAAGCAGACTAGGAGGATGATCGGAAAGCAGACTAGGAGGATGATTGAAAAGCAGACTAGGAGGATGATCGGAAAGCAGACTAGGAGGATGATCGGAAAGCAGACTAGGAGGATGATTGAAAAGCAGACTAGGAGGATGATTGAAAAGCAGACTAGGAGGATGATCGGAAAGCAGACTAGGAGGATGATCGGAAAGCAGACTAGGAGGATGATCGAAAAGCAGACTAGGAGGATGATTGGAAAGCAGACTAGGAGGATGATCGGAAAGCAGACTAGGAGGATGATCGGAAAGCAGACTAGGAGGATGATTGAAAAGCAGACTAGGAGGATGATCGGAAAGCAGACTAGGAGGATGATTGAAAAGCAGACTAGGAGGATGATCGGAAAGCAGACTAGGAGGATGATCGGAAAGCAGACTAGGAGGATGATTGAAAAGCAGACTAGGAGGATGATTGAAAAGCAGACTAGGAGGATGATCGGAAAGCAGACTAGGAGGATGATCGGAAAGCAGACTAGGAGGATGATCGAAAAGCAGACTAGGAGGATGATTGGAAAGCAGACTAGGAGGATGATCGGAAAGCAGACTAGGAGGATGATCGGAAAGCAGACTAGGAGGATGATTGAAAAGCAGACTAGGAGGATGATCGGAAAGCAGACTAGGAGGATGATTGGAAAACAGACTAGGAGGATGATAGGGAAGCAGACTAGGAGGATGATTGGAAAGCAGACTAGGAGGATGATCGGAAAGCAGACTAGGAGGATGATCGGAAAGCAGACTAGGAGGATGATAGGGAAGCAGACTAGGAGGATGATTGAAAAGCAGACTAGGAGGATGATCGGAAAGCAGACTAGGAGGATGATTGAAAAGCAGACTAGGAGGATGATTGAAAAGCCGACTAGGAGGATGATCGGAAAGCAGACTAGGAGGATGATAGGGAAGCAGACTAGGAGGATGATTGAAAAGCAGACTAGGAGGATGATCGGAAAGCAGACTAGGAGGATGATAGGGAAGCAGACTAGGAGGATGATTGGAAAGCAGACTAGGAGGATGATCGGAAAGCAGACTAGGAGGATGATCGGAAAGCAGACTAGGAGGATGATTGGAAAACAGACTAGGAGGATGATCGGAAAGCAGACTAGGAGGATGATTGGAAAACAGACTAGGAGGATGATAGGGAAGCAGACTAGGAGGATGATTGGAAAGCAGACTAGGAGGATGATCGGAAAGCAGACTAGGAGGATGATCGGAAAGCAGACTAGGAGGATGATTGGAAAACAGACTAGGAGGATGATCGGAAAGCAGACTAGGAGGATGATTGGAAAGCAGACTAGGAGGATGATTGGAAAGCAGACTAGGAGGATGATTGGAAAGCAGACTAGGAGGATGATTGGAAAGCAGACTAGGAGGATGATCGGAAAGCAGACTAGGAGGATGATCGGAAAGCAGACTAGGAGGATGATTGGAAAACAGACTAGGAGGATGATTGGCAAGCAAATTACGAGGATGATTGGAAAGCAGACCAGGAGGATGATTGGAAAGCAGACTAGGAGGATGATAGGGAAGCAGACTAGGAGGATGGTTGGAAAGCAGACTAGTTACCTGCAAACATAGCATCCCGGGCCTTTTCCACTCCGCGGGTGCGAGCCAGATTCAGCAGCAGCGCCATGACGGCGTTGTCCACTCGGTTCTTGGAGTAGTCCAGCAGGATCTCGCCATCGTTGGGTGTGGGCAGACGGAGGCTGCAATCATAATTCTATGTAGTATCATAGACTTCAAGATATAATAGACGGCCATAGTCTAAGAACTTTTTGAGGCTCCAAGTATTTAACTCCATTTAGATGAGAGCAACCTAAAGATAGCCAAAATGTGAGAGTAAATATCAGCTCCATCTAGTAACGACTAGTGTACTACTAGTACGCTATTTGTTACAAGATGAAGGTGACATTTCCTCTTACATTTTGGGTAAGTGGCTCTCAACTAGATGGTGTGATAGACTTAAGCTTCAAAAAGTTCTTAGGCTGTGCTGCTCTATTATCTCCTTGCCCAGTCAATAGTGACCCAGCCTATGGAGCAGAAGGTCCCAGGTTCGAATCCTGGTAACGGAGTTTATTTGTGTTTCTTTAATAAATCTCAGTCTGTTTATTTAATAAAATTAATAATTTGAGTATTTTATTTCTTAATACTAGAGCTACTTAATACATGCATTAAGCTATGCTATGGTAGCTATGTTATGCTATGGTATTTTTTCTAAGTTTAACGACAAGTTTCAATTTAATATTATCCACAATCATGTCAAAAACTTCAAATTCTACAAACTGAAAATCCATAAGAATTCATCTCATTTGGTTAAATATACAAATGAACTTCTTTGTATTTAATTGTAATTAAGATTTCAGTCAGCAAAAAAATCTTGCAATTATTAATAACACTGCTAGTAAGTGTATAGTGTTTTTTTAATAAAAATTAGAAGTTTTTTTTTGGCTGTATATATCTTGACATAGGGGACATTTGTACATATAGTTTAAACCACGTAGGCTAGGTAGTATTAATTAATACTACGTAGCCCAGGCTAGGTAGTATTAATTAGTCTAAGTTTTCTATACACTGTTGTTTGTCCTTTTGTTTGTATTTTAATAAATGTCTTAGGTTTAGAGTTTTCATTATACTAAAATTAGCCATATTATAAGTAGGTAGTTAGGTACCAAACAGACTAACAGAACAAGTATCATAGGCACAGTACAAAGTGCATTGCACCATATTTAGCCATTTTATCAATTCACTTTCATTGAGGGCAACGAAGGTCAATTTTGAGGGTACGAAAAGCTTGTCATTGACTTGATTGCTACGACCTTCGCAGTTCAAGGAACTTAGATATTAAGTTGAGTAAGGTAGCTTTTTAGTAATTGTTATACAACTTGATGAAACCCTGAAGATTGGATCAGATGAAGGTGGAAGTAATAAATATAATTTCGGGAAGGTTTTTGTTAAGTTTACCAAATTAATTAAAACTAACAATCATACCTGAATTTTTCGAACCGCTGTGGGTCCTGCTGGAATAGCTGTTGAATATTAATTTTCTCATGGTTCAGGGAGTAAAAACTTTGTAGAGTTTGATACGCCGGGTCATCTCTAAGGCTAATTTTGGGTTCCATGGTGGCAAGTGAAAGTACACGGGCGGTCAGAGAGCGGCGCGGCCGAAACTGTTGTCCTATCAGTGATAACGAAAGTCGTGTTGACATGTCAATAACGTATGAAGGTTAATTGCGTTTTGTTACTGCTACTCTCTCTGCAGTATATTTTATTTACGGCAACCATCGAGTTGGAATATAAAATCATTGACGGCAACGCTATGTGTATCAAATGCTATCTTGTAAGACTGCCCTTGAATGCTTTAAAATAATAGAAGGGCCAATATTTCTATTTCTAATTCTTGTATGAGAGCGAATATTAAAACACACTAAATACCGGTTTTTGGACATCACTACGCGATGAACAAATAGTTCGTTCCGTTGCCGTCCGTCCGTCTTTAACGGCTATTACACATTGCAACCTGCAGGGCCCAATCTGTCAGGTTGGAAGGTGTAATTGAAGGTAGGGCCTGTAGGGAGCTGAAGGAGGGGCAGGGAGAGGCAGGGTACACAACAGATTGGGCCCTGCAGGTTGCAATGTGTAATACCGCTTTTTGATGAATCATTCCGATCCTCAAAGCAAGTATTAACTAGAGCCCGCACACGTGTACCCCCGTATGGGATAGATATATAGATGCCCATAATCACCTCTACAGCATAAAACAGAACAATTTACCAATCTTTTCCTTAGCTGACACAACTTTCTAGGAAAACTAACAGCTTTTCTCGTAGCAATCACAGAAATTCTTGAAGAAATCGCGCATTATATCTGTTTGTTACCCTCCACTGCTAGAAGTAACGCGTGGAGGCATAGACCTACCATAGAATAGACAGAGGCTCCGCGTATACCCGACAGGGACAGCTATATTTTGACAGCTAAGATTTGTGATACCACATGTAAAGAAAATCCCCCATTATTTTACCATAAAACTAGTTTTCATATTATTATATTTTTCGCCAGATACTAAAATGACAGCTCAATCTGGGCAATCTGACTTAATCAGCCCAATCCGATCTTCAAAGTAATTAAAAGCTAGATATATGTCTAAGTTACTATCTAAACTACCTGACATAACAATTATTTTAGTAAAACATATTCATTAAAATGTTTGTCAGAGTTTTCGTGAAATTCAATAATTTTACTCACACAAAGTTTAAACTTTCAATATTACGTAACCCAATAATTACCCAACTCGATGGGAAAAGTCACTTTAAAAGCACTGGCCACCCTAAACTAGGCCAGTGACAGTGACAGTTCGATGGCAGACACCCGATGGCAGGCAAAAAAAAACGCATACGCGATGAGGGACAAAAAATCTATCATTGCTTCTCATTTGCACGCGTACGATTGTGTATGCGCACATCTCTTTCATCAGTGTATATGTGTGCGTAATGTTACCCCCCTGCGTGGAGGGTAATAGAAACTATGACAAGGACCAACGATAATAGCACCTCTCTGCCGTATCTATTGAAAGTGTAATAAGACCATCCCGTTCTATCTTGGTATTATTAGTTCCGTGTCAAACGGCTATTACACATTGCAACCTGCAGGGCCCAATCTGTTGTGTACCCTGCCTCTTCCTACCCCTCCTTCAGCTCCCTACGGGCCCTACCTTCGATTACACCTTCCAACCTGACAGATTGGGCCCTGCAGGTTGCAATGTGTAATACCGCTTTCAGATCTATGGGTGGTATATCTATGTTCCGATCATTCCCATTCCATTCGTTCAATGACACAGTTTTGTTTGACAGCTCGTTCTTCGTATTTGTTTCGATAGCCAACGAAAAATAGCTTTGTTTTGTGCAAATACACATTGAATCTGATCTGATGCAGGATTGAAAATAGCAAGGACGATGGTTCAATTCGAGAACGTAGGATCCTTCATACGGACTTGCAATGGGGCAACGCTGCGCTATGACCAAGCATGCCTGGAAATCATTGCGACGGAACCAATAAGCTTTTTGAGCCAATATGAAGAATGCGAGAACTGCGAATTGCTGCCGACGAAGCCCCTCATCGGCTCGTCGTCTTTCATGCTAAAAACCTTGAGCCCAGTCCGCTACGCGATTGAGAATGGGAGCTACGCGCTATGCAATGGTAAGTACCCGATATCAAGTTACGTGGGGGGCAGTTAACTTGCTATTGTTCCCAAATGCAGTTTGATGCAATAACTCGGTCAGTGCGGCCTGTATAAACATCTTACAACACAATTCTAAGCATGTACTTCCACTTTAAGCTGATTAGTTATGGTTTTAATTTCATATTGAAAATGTTCTTTGTTGTGTTGCCTACTAGGACACTAGGTATATATCAGTGGCGGCGCGTCCATAGAACATGATTGCCTTCGGCTTGCCTAAGTTTCAGGCACCTGAGCAGTTTTCCTACAGCTCATGGAGAAATTTTAAGCCAAATTCAGCACTGGCTCACTTTTCAGAAAGTAAGATAGAAAAAAATAAAAGAATAGAACTACCACCAGCTCTAACACCCTACACCCCGACCCGAGAAGTATTATGTATGACTAGCAAGACCCACAATGAGTAGGTACAGTCAGCAGCAAAAGTAGCTAAGCGGGTATAGTACAGTCATTTTATTTTCACTTGTATGGGAAAAATGTCAAATTGAGAAATAATTCATAATAGCAGAAGTATTTAGTTGTATGGCTTAAAAGTCATGTTAATCATTGCGTAGACAGAAAATCCTACAAAAAATTGACCTTGAAAAAATCCTCATTTAATTAAATTCTAGAAAATCGCCTAAATAAATATATCAATATTTTATTATTTATTATGGTTCCTTAAGACACATTATTTATGGATGACGGAAAATCAGACAAAAAAAAGAAACCCTTCATATATATTTTGATGAATATTTACTTTCCGATGGAAAGTTTGTAGGATTTTTTGTTCAGTTATCTTAGAATGACATTTTAAAACTACATAAACAAAAAAATCGCTATTATAAATTAATGTTTGAAAAATAAAACGTATCTTTACTCTCCAGTAAAGTAGAAGTAGGGTGTTCAAAATGACTTGCACACGACTTTATTATTGAGAGCATAAGAGTGTGTAGGTCATTTTGAACACCCCAGTAGCTTAGCCACTTCTGACTGTGCTCCAAAAGGCACCAAAATTGTATCCAATCTTTAATCAAACCTGTATTGTCATATAACTAGAGCTTGCAATCCGAATATTACGAACAGTAATTTCTATGGAAATTATTCTAAATACTCATATTATCTGGGTAATTGCAAGCCTTACATCACTATCACTACATAGTATAAAACAAAGTCGCTTCCCCCTGTTTGTCTGTATGTTCGCTTAGATCTTTAAAACTACGCAACGGATTTTGATATGGGTCTTTAGATTTATAGATAGTGTGATTCAAGAGGAAGGTTAATATGTATAATTGCACCTGTGCGAAGCCGGGGCGGGTTGCTAGTCACATATAACATGAGACATCGTTATATCTGACAATGTAAGAACCAGCTCAGAGAATATAAGAAATCTGAAATGAAGACTGGCACATTTTGTAGCTATATTGGATTACTAACCAAGTATAGCATGCATGCCATAATTCAATTACGTTCATCTCGCAACCTCTGCAGTACGTCTAGCATGACTTACGTTGCGGCGCGACTCTCCATACTTCAGGCGCGACTCGAAGTATGGAGTCGCGCGCGACAACGCATGTCATGCTAAGGCTGATGTCATGACTCATATGTATAGATTTTACCTGTAACCAAATACATTTCTGCTAATAATAAATTACTCTAATTAATTAATCTATATACTTATTGTGTTAGGTATTAATTATAATTAACACAAGTTGATAGCAACATAAGGGTCTTGTATTTTACAGCAATCTGGCAAATTACCGTCAAGTCTGGCAGCTTTGCCAAGGGTTACTGACTTTGCCACCAGCAGAGTGCATAAGGTAATCCTTTCATACCACCGACAACGTATATTTTTTAGTGTTGTGCCTACTTTTAGTAGAAAATATGGTTATCAATTGGCAAAATTATTATGAATGAGACAACACCACGGCAACCATTTTCTTACCATTTCAGTTCCAAATTTGTCACTCACATAATCATAAAAGTTAGTGCTCAAGAACTTTAAAAAGTTTAGAGTATAAACAACGCATCCAGGTACGTAAATTTTAGATATTATGTTATTTAAATGGTAAGGAATGAATTGATTACCTTATAAATGCCGTAGTGTTTGAATTGAGTCCGATAATTGTTTTGGCAAAGTCACCAGACCACGCCGACTAATATGGGGGGGCAGCTTTGCCATGTTTTGTAGCGGCCTAGGGTTGGTACACAAGCAAAAAATTTAAATTACATTTTTCATAAGATAGATACTTTTTAGGGTTCCGTAGCCAAATGGCAAAAAACGGAACCCTTATAGATTCGTCATGTCCGTCTGTCTGTCTGTCCGTCCGTATGTCACAGCTATTTTACTCGGAAACTATAACACGTATCATTATCAAATTTTTACATAAAGTGTATTGTGTGTGCAGCTTCTTAGTTTTGTAGAGAAATTGCAAAAAAAAAAAAATTTTTAGGGGGGCACTCCATATGTGTAAGTAATTGTCAAAAAAGGAGTGTATAGGTTCTTAAAGGGTAGGCAACGCGCATGTGAATCCTCTGGAGTTACAGGCATCCATAGGCTACGGTAACTGCCTACCATCAGGCAGACCGTATGATTGTTTACCAGCGTCGTGGTATAAAAAATTACCCCTATTTTCACGACGTTGTAGGTTGATTTTGTGAAATTTTTATGTTTTTTATTACTTTGCCCATAGTTGTTGGATATTATGTATAAAGCCCGAACAATTTCATTGTTTGAATAGTTATTATCGAAGGTTTATTACTCTGCCGAATAGGTGATGGGCATTATTTATAATGCCCGGGCAATTTAATTATTTGAATAGTTATTGTCAAATTGCCTACTCATATTGCATCGGGCATTATGTATAATGGCCTATTTATCACTTGGTCCATAACATATACAGAGTGTATGTTTTGTTTAAGTAAAAAAGAAAACTCAAAGTTAACTGTGACATACTTATTTTATTGGTAATAATTACTACATATACCTAAGTGTTTTGTTTCGATAATACTTTTGTTAAGAGGCGACGAGGCAGTTCGTGACGAAGCCCTTTTATAAATGTCTATCGTCAAGTTTAAATAGGTACCTAGGTAATCACAATTATTTACGAGTGGACCTGTGATAGGCCTCTTAAAGAGTTTTCTATGTTTCGTTTTTGATAATATTTTAATTAAGGTGTCTTTTATGTTTTTCCTGAGTACTTATGTAACCTGATTACTCGTATGTAACAAAATAAATAAGTACTTAAATAATTAATATTTTTTCATTTGTGTCAACCCTGACCACTTCACCTGACATTCACTGACTTTCTATGAAATTTTCTTAAATGGGTGATCGACTTTGCCACTTTTGCTGTATTTCTTTATGGAATAATATATCATTAAGGATCAAATTCCAAAATATTGTATCCTAAATACTGAATATTCTTTACTAATATTGTAAATACAACTAAATTACTATACAACGTAAAAATGCAGTTGGCAAAGTTGCCACACGGTATAGGTAACTTTGCCAGTTTTCTTTTTACTCGTAAAACCTTATTATCCGTCATTTAATTTATAAACCATCTTATGTATGCACTCGTTGATAAATATATTATGTGTCGCGTCATTCATACTTCAGTGGTTTCATATGAATTCTGGTTAAAAATGTACTATGACTTTTCAACACCTGTGAAAAGTGGCAAAGTTGCCAGACTTGACGGTACATAATGTTTTATATCTACCTACATTTAGCAAAAAATTACAAACCCTCCTTTGGGCTAACCTTTGTTATTATTAATTTTTTGATGTAGGTAGCGGTAAAATTAATACACACTCTGGGTAAATTTTAAGTTAAGGGGCTCCGCACGGTTTTTACCGATTTTTGACCAGTTTTGAGTCGATATTCCTACATTTGCACTACAGATAGAATTATAAGGCAAAGGGCTATCGGTTCTTTAATATTTTATCTCCATTCTGTAGAGCCAGATTTTGAAATAAATGACCACTTATTTTTTAATGATTTTTTTAAACATGGTCTAAAAAGACACTTTTTTCGATATTCGAATGCCGTGAAGAATCTTACATATACAAAATCTACATATCAGGGTTCCTCTTTGACGTCTCTAAAAACTGAAGAGAGATTTTAATTTTAAACTAATTAACACAAAAGTTATGACCAGAAAACCACTTTTTTGGCCTAAAATTGCTCGACTTTGATGTCAAATATCTCGAAGACCATAAACATTGAAGTAAATATAGGATAATATATTGATTAAGGACGTTACTGATATTATGATAAGATATAAAACTCATTAGAAAACTAAGGGGTCCAGATCGAAGGTCATTGGCGCCAGGGAGCCCCTTAAGCTAAAGCCCTGTGACCTGTGACACACAGGTGGACTAGCCTTAACTTAGCCTAGGGTCCCGTTTTCCCTTCGGGTACGGCTTTAAGGAACCCTAAACATGAAGAGTAGCCGTGATTACTGAACTCGTGAAACCAGACGCAACTAATAGAGTAAGGAACATCAAAGGCTCAATTAATGTTCAGAGGAACTCGGCCCTCTTTTTATAAAATATTCAGTTGTCAAGGGCTCATATTTCTAGTTAATTAAGTTACATAGCAAGATTGTCATCTTCCAAAACGATATTGGTCGGTATAAATCTATTCAGTCTTACCAACATTTAAATAAACAATCCGTTTACATTGAAAGTAAAATCAACAGTAAGTAAGTGGTAAATAAGTAAAGTAGTGAAACAAAATATATGGTGTAACAAACTATTTGATTAATTTGGCTGTTACAATATATTTGATCCTGACTGTACAGTTGCCATCGGATATATCGGAGCAGCCAAGGTGGTCACAAATATCTGAACAAAACCTTTAGTGTCAAGGTGATAAGGTTCTCGTTCAGATATTTTTGAGTACCTTGGCCGCTCCGATATATTTGATGGCGACTGTACCGTAGCCTGTATTTCACATATCCAAACGATAACAAACAGGACATTCGATTTTTTGCGATTGCGGCGCCATCTCGCTCACCCTGGTGTTTTTATCCTCATTCTATCGTGTACAAATATTGTTACATTGAGGAAAAAGTCACCAATATTTGAAACACTGTATAAGTAATTATATATTCAGCTTGTTTTTTCCTTTGCAATAAACGTATAAGAAACAGAAAAATTAATGATATATAAAACAATTATCATTGTTTTACTATCATACAGTCGACCAAAAATGTGGTTTATCACCCTACGGTTGAGGTTTGTTTGAACGTCATGAGACAACAAGGTCGTGCATGTTTTAAACTCCGTTAGAAAAGTCAACCTTAGCGATCGTTAGATCTCGCGGAAACTTTTGTCGAAACTGTTAGACCACTTTCTTGGTCGACTGTACACATTTCATTCTGAATCCTATACTACTGGAGATGTGCAGTCAAAGTTCGTGTTTTTAAAAACGAATGAAATAGGTCTTTGTAGTCTAGTCACATGATTCCTATAATGAGTCATAATTTGCATGTAAACAGTCATTATCAATTGATTAGTTTGTTAAACATTATATGCAAATTAATACACACGTCGTAGATATTGGTAGTTTTTTAATGTGATTAAACTTACCATCATCATTCTTTTGTCTCGGCTAGGGCTGGGGTGCGCTTGGCAACCTAAACCCGTGAATTGACGTAGACACTAGTTATTACGAAAGCGCCATCATCTGACCTTTTAACCCAGAGGGAAAACTAGGCCTTTTGGGATTAGTTCCGGTTTTGTCACAATGTTTTCCTTCACCAAAAAGCGACTGTTAAACTCAGTGGTACGAGCCGAGGTTTGAACCCGAGGCCTCCGGATTGAAAGGAGGTCTTACCGCCAGGCTACCAGCGTGTCACGTGTTAAACATACCATGTTTTGTGGTTTTCATAATCATAAATTCACTTAAACACTTGTCCAGTGGGCGAACGCCGAAAATCGAAATTTCGTTACCACACCACCACTTCGAAAGTGCTTGTTGCTATTTATTTATCGTACGGCTACACGTCACTGGATTTCTTCCAATGGGTAATAGTAGTGGGAAAGTGGATGGTGAAGAAAATCCAGTGAGTCCTGCGAGGTCCAGATGGGACAGTGCATCTGCCAAGTTTGTTACGGGGATCAATGGGACGCGGCGTCCGTAGGAAACACCTTAGTTAGACAACCCTACACGTGATCCCTGGGCTGTGCTAAAAGAGTAACAAACTTGTTGCTATGCCTACTTGAATAAAGAACCTTTTGACTTTGAACACACTCTCATCATCATCATCATCTCAGCCATAAGACGTCCACTGCTGAACATAGGCCTCCCCTTTAAGGGCGGGTTTGCTATACGCGCCACGCTTGGCAGGCGGGTTGGCGCGCGCAGTTTTTTTTTTGTTGATTGTAGGCTTTCGGAAGATGCTGCTGCCCATCTCCCGGTATATTCCCTTAGCAGACTCCTACTGCAACGACGCGACGATATGGCGGGGGACAATGCTAAGGCCGGGCACCCCACGGCTAACACACACTCTATCGGTCTTGTATATGCGAGAGATAGTTAACTGATGCAGATAGACGATCGAATAAACGAAGTAGTTCACGGTTATAGACTCCATAAACTTTCGTGTGATATATAAGGGCCAGTTGCTCCAAACCGTCCATTAACGTCGACGTCATCGTTAAATAGTCTTGTATGAAAAGTTTGGCAGTTTGCTATGGGATGACAGCTCCGTCGCCATATTTAACGTTGATGAGTCCGTTAATTGTGCATGGTGCAACCCACCCTAACTCTACAAAATTTAACGGTTACAATTACATACGTCTCTTTAGACACTACACGCGACATATTTCAGAGAGCTTAGGTCTCCATCCTTAAGCACTAAGAGTTCTACCAGAACCGGTCCGTTCGTTGCGCGTTGCCATTGAGTGACCAGAGACTATAGAGATATAGACGACCACAGCCTTTTTGAAGCTCATGTCGATTGCGCCATCTATGTCAAAGCCACCTAAACATACCGAATATGTAAGAGAAATGTCACCTGCACTGCTACTCCGCCTAGTAACAAATAGCGTACTAGTAGTACACTAGTAGCTACTAGGTCTATAGTCTCTGGAGTGACTAAAGGTGGCGGCGAGTCAAAAAAATTCTTAGGCAAGCCGGAGCTTAATTTGGCTTAAAACAGGTGCCTGAATATTAGGCACAGATAACCTCAACACTAGATAGATCATAAGTACAACTCGGGGTCACCACGCATCAGTGCTCCCGTACTAATTTTGTATGAGAGCGCGACCGCGTATTTCATTTGAGGTAACGTTTTTGATCATTACTCATGTGGATTAAAAATATCCACAAAAATCAAGTTACAGGGGTGAACCTGGATTGTTATACTACAAATTGGTGTATAATACTATTGAGATTTGCTGTTCGGATCGTAAAAATTTACGAATAAAATTGCACTGATGTGTGGTGACCTCGTGCTCCCTGTAAAAGTTTAATGATGAGGTGTCTGTGTAGTCTGTGATATTAGGTAAGCTGGCGGGAATCAAGTTATATGGACGCGCCGCCACTGTATAAAGACTGTAAACTACTTTATTTTTCCCTAGGCTCCTACCAGTTCCTCGAGTTCGGCCAGTACAGCATCAACCTCACCGAAGTGACCAAGCAACAATGCCAGCCCCGCATGACAGCGGAGCCCGACGCGGCTTCCCTGCCAATCCTCACCGCTGTGCTGATCCTGCTGTCCATGGCCACTCTGTGGTACGTGGTCAAGGGCATCGGCAAGAGGATCATCGCTGGGAGATTGTATGCAAGATACTTTGCCAGGTAAGACCGACTCGATGCGTGCGACGCGTAATGGGCCCCACTATTAGACATGTAACGAATATTCGCATTCGCATTCGCGAATATTCGCATGTTTTTAGATATTCGCATTCGCATTCGCACAATTGAATGCGAATATTTTAGCACCTTATTTGTGCCGAAAATGGAAGAAAGTATCGCACTATCTATCGCTATGTCGGTTGGCTTACATTTAAAACCCTGCAATTGAATTGAAATGATACAATTCATATGAAATATCTACTCTGCACTCCACTTTCTAGGGTTAAGGTAATTTGAACCTTCTGGTTCAGCAGTTAGAGTTTATATTTAAATGGTAGGTGTTATGATTTAAAATTATTATCGAAGCAAATATTCACTATGTTAGTTCAACCTAGAGCCACTAGATGTCAGCACAACAAGGTGCAACATCTGTTTTACCCGTTTTGCCTAGGCTATCGTCGATAGATAAGGCGATTATCACACTGGCGATGGATCCGCATGCGGCGCCGGTGCGCGAGCGAGATAGCGCTCTGCATGTGTATAGCGCTGTCTCGCACGCGCACCGGCGCCGCATACGGATCCGTCGCCAGTGTGATAATCGCCTAAGATACGCCGCCCGGTTATGAACTGCGTCAATAAAATGTTACCGCGATACAAGCAAAATGTGGTGAAATTACGAAATGTATGAAAACCCAAATATTCGCATTCGCGAATATTAATTACAAATATTCGCATTCGCATTCGCGAATGTTCCAAAACCGACATTCGTTACATGTCTACCCACTATCAGTCGGCCTTCAGTTGTTCGGAGCTGTAAATTTTTTGTTTTAACTGACAGACCGATATCGTCAGGCGGACTGATAGTTGGTGAGCCCCTTAATATCGCAGTCATCCAAAACAGGTTCAGTGAAGTCTATACATATTGATCCAGTCGCCAGTGCGGCCGCCCCGATAAGCAGACAAAATCAATAAAAAAAATTAAGGTACATGTTTTGGACTACGACGGTTCCCGGCCCATCCTCACCATGCTAATCCTACTGTCTATGTATGTACCCGAGGCAAATACCTAAGTGCTTTATTTTAAAATGTGTACCACCATTTTCATAACAGCCTTTGTTGATTGAAAGTATTGATTTGCACAGAAATGTCGCCATTCTTTCTCCTCGCGCCGCTGGACTCAGAGCAGAGATTCCCCTCGGCGGTGCAGGGTAGGGAGGCATGACTTTATCTATTTCCTTAGTCATGACTCCATAATGCCACCTCGCTAAAAACATTTTAAGAATGATGTATGATGTCTATGCTCTGCTGAAAGTGGCTTTTTTGTATGCATGAAAACCACCTCATCAAAGTTTCTAAATTATGAAAAATGTATGTAGGGTCAACGACTTTAATTGTTGAGCCACTTAGGGTTCACTTTACATTGGACATTTCATATAGTAATAAGTATTAAAAAAAAGAACATAACTGGAACCGTAAATGGCTCAACAATTAAAGTCCGTGACTGTACAGTCGCCATCAAATATACTCAAAAATATCTGAACATGCACTTTATCGCCTTGACAATAGAGGCGTTCAGATATTTGTGACCACCTTGGCCGCTCCGATATATCTGATGGCGACTGTACACTTGACTTAGAAATATGTATCCACTTTTGGACTTTATTACAACGCTATAAGGTCAAAAATTTGATGCATTTCTTAGTAATCGAGTGTACTATAACTTAGACGATTGTCACACTGGCGCCGGTGTGCAAGCGTGACAGCGGTATACATATGCAGAGCGCTATCTCGCTTGCGCACCGGCGCCGCATGCGGTAACCGCAGCAGTGAGAAAGCCTTTCTGTGAATACTGTAATAAAATACATAATGTATATTATACAGTCAACATACACTCCGATTGAATTTTTATAAAAGTCAGAAAATAAAATAACGCAGTTAAGTGCAATAATGTACTACACAACAAAGGATCTGATAATATGTAACACACTCTTATGGCCCTACCAAAAATATTGTGCGCAAATATTGTTACACACTTCATTGTGTAAGTCTGTAAAATGCCATTATACCTAACTCTACCATACTGAATCGTAATTTGATGTCCTAGCTTTATGTTTTAACTTGTCGTCTAGTTACCAAATAATTAAAAATTATGTCGTGTCAATGTAATTTCAAACAATACTTCGAGATAAAAAGAAGCTTATTTTATTGACGCAACACACAACACAAGTGCATCGTTTATTGCGGCGTCTCAGAGTACAAAATAATTTAATGGGGGTTTACACAATAAAATAAAATAACTGGTGTCTTTGAGAAATATTAATTATTAACTTATTTATTATTAATTTAAGCTCTAGAATGTACCCTTGCAATTGAAGGAAAAAAAAACAGTGTATACAGTACTATCGTTTTGTTGTAGAGAGGACAACGAGTTGGGCTCCGAAACGCGCGTTCTAACCGCAGAAGCGAGCGTGCCTCGCTCTCCAACCCGCTCGCGCTTGCGCTCTCTTGACATCTTCCGAGGCGCTGCCATCGCTCTGATGGTAAGTCACACACAGCATAATCTCTCCAGCAACGCACATGTGACAGAATACACATCAGTTGAACTAAAATCATTCATTCTCTTAGCGTTTGTCCCAGACTCGCCACGGCTCAATTGAGCCTGTGGTCCGCACGGCAACCTAACCCCAGGAATTGACGTGGGCACTAGTTTCCATTGTCACCAGGTCCAGGTCTGATGATGGGATCCTGGAGAAATCGAGGGAACTCTTCAACTATAACAACTATAGTGATTTCAACTATAAAACTTTCGTGAGACTCTAACATATTAAAAATATTTATAACGGGTTACTCACGTAATTTTTGTCGATTTTTGCTCGACATGTTTCGATCAATTTACGATGATCATTCTCACGAGCGGCCTTCCGCGACGGCAGCGCGTCGGCTACTGCGCGCCTGCGCGCGGTGTGCCCTGCTGCTGGTGGCGGCACACCAGCAGCAGGGCGGAAGGCCGCTCGTGAGAATGATCATCGTAAATTGATCGAAACATGTCGAGCAAAAATCGACAAAAATTACGTGAGTAACCCGTTATAAATATTTTTAATATATAGTGATTTCACTATTTTCTATAGCAACACTGCCGCTTTCTCTTGGAATTGCGGTGTGATGTGGGAGATGTGTAAAGGAAACACAAGATGTTGTCGATACGACGTTTATTATAATACTGTCTAATTAAGTTGAGTACATGCTTATATATGATAACGTACACTACACAGAAAGGGGAATGGCTCCACACTACACCTCCCCATTAAATAGAAAAAAAAAGAATTTACAAAAATCTTTTTTTTTTTTATAGAATAAAAGAAGTGCATAAACTTAAGTGAGTAGTTAATCTACTAATTACGAACTAAACCTAAGTAGCTTAACTTACAGTACAAGTTATTAGTTTATCAACGCGTGCTCGTATAGCTGACACAATGTACACAAACAATACGTTAGTTGGTATTATGACAACAGCTTATAGTTATACAATTTTAGACTTAATACACTATGGGTAAATACATTGGAAGCCAATTCAGGTTCTCAACAATTTTGTTCGGTTTTTATGAACGACCTCTTCCTTATTATTGACCTTAATTTTTACATTTGTGCCTAGATCACTTATTACGGAATAAGGACCCAAATATATACTTTGTGTCTTATCGTTTATGGGATTTCTTAACAAAACTAAATCACCTGTGCCATAAGATACGGGGTTAATTTGCTTATCGTAGTATTGCTTCCTAACTAGCTTACTTTTATCTAGATTATCTTTAGCTTCTCGCTGACTCAGCTGTAAGCGATACTTTAACTCTAATGGGTAGCTATCGTAATTATATAATGGATCAACAGTGGTTTTAAGATTTGTCGGTATGTTACATAGCTTACCAAATACCAGCTCGTGCGGTGTGTACTTAGTTTCAGAGTGTACACTGCAATTATATGCAAAGCACCAATACGGTAACCACGTACTCCATGAGGAAGTATGATTTTCGGTATGTATTCTAAGATACGCACCCATAGTTTTGTGTGAATTTTCAAGCGCCCCGATGCTCTCATGGTGGTAGGCGGTGGATGTTATGTGATTAATTTGTAACAATTTACATACTTCCGTCATTGTGCTCGCAATGAACTCGCTGCCGCGGTCTGTCGCTATCTCCCGGGGAATACCATACCTTAGTATGAAGCTTTCGACGAATGCCTTCGCGACCGTGACTGCGTCCTTGGACCGTAATGGGTATGCCTCTGTGTACTTGGTAAGGTCACACTGAAGAGTCAGTATGTATGTGAAGTTGTCATTATCTTTATTTATTGGTCCTACAATATCGAGGTATATTTTTTCGAAAGCTGACTCAGCTGTTGTGGTGATTACCATTGGTTGTTTTGTGTGTAATGAGTACTTCTGAGTCTGACATTTAGTACATTTAGAGACAAAGTCCTTGATGTCCTTGTCCATTGAGGACCAAAAGTAATACTTTTTTATGTTGTTAGTCATTCTCCTAATGCCAGCGTGGCCACTAGTTGGCAAGAGGTGAAAGTCGTTTAGTATTACTCGAATATCGTCTGGCTCAGTTATCCTTTGAACGCCTTTCAGTATATATAATCTAGGTATATGAGGAATTGCCGGCCCGGACCGTTTCTCATTTATTTCTTTTATTTCGCGCGCTAACTTTTCTATCATTTTTTTATTAGGATTATTTTTAATAATACACAATTCCTCTATGTGTAATCGTTTACACAATGATCCCAAGTCTCTCACTAACACGTCTCGCGTAGATAATGATCGAGATTTTGGGCTCATGTATATGACCCCTTTTGTTGGTACATACACAAATGAATTGGACACTTCCGTGATTAATCCCCGATTAGCTATGTCTTGTAACATTTTACTATTTGCAGTACTTAATTCAATCAAGTTTTTCGGTTTTTTAAGAATCTCCACAACCCTTGGGTGATCAGGCCTTGAGTTAGTGGGTACCTTATCAACCGAAGAACTAGTCTGAACAGTATTATCTGCTTTTTCGTTGATTTGCTGTCGTCGGGCTTGCGCTCGCGTCATGACATTCATGACTTTATTAGTCATATCAGCCAGCTGCTCCGACGTCACTACGATACGAGACAACGCGTCGGCTGCGCTATTGTGCTGACCCCTTATGTATTCAATGTTGTAATCATATTCTTCTAATTGTAATCTAAATTTAAGTAGTCTGCTAGAGGGATCACGGATACTAAATAAATATACTAGTGGGCGGTGGTCTGTTTGTATTTTGAATCTTCTGCCATATAAATATGGCCGGAAGTAGCGTACACTCCACACAACCGATAATAGCTCTTTTTCGATAGTTGGGTAGTTCAATTCCGCCTTATTTAATCCTCTACTTGCGTAAGCGATTGGGCGTCCGTCACTATTGCAAAGAACAGACCCTATAGCTAGGCCAGAAGCGTCGGTTTGTAAAATGAATTCGTTTTCGGGAGAAAAGTCTGGATATTGTAATACCGGTGGGTTAACTAATGCCTTTTTTAATATTTCAAAAGATTTTTCACAATCTGTATTCCAACAAAACTGAACATTTTTACGTAACAGGATATTCAGAGGATACACTATTTCAGCAAAGTTTTTAATGAATTTTCTATAGTAATTTGCAAAAGCAACGAAACGTTTGAGGTCACTACTGTTTTGGGGCTTAGGGTAGTCTGTTAATGCTCTAACCTTCTCAGGGTCGGGCAGTATTCCTTTTTCAGAGACGATATGACCTAAGTACAAAATTTCCTTTTGCAGAAATCTGCATTTAGCTGGGTTCAACTTTAAATTGACTTTTCTTAATCTACTGAATACGTCTATAAGATTTTTATTGTGTGATGCCAGATTTCTGCCGTATATTACTAAGTCATCTTGATATACAAAACACTGTTCATAGTTTAAACCGGACATAGCTATGGTCATCATTCTGGAAAATGCGTTAGGACTACATTTCATTCCCATCGGCAACCGTTTCATCATGTATTGATTAGTATTTGTTGTAAATGATGTTAATTTTCTACACTCGGGACTTAGCTCTAATTGGTAAAACCCTTGGTACAAATCTAAATGTGAAAAGTAAACTGCTCCTGATAATGAATCTAGTATGGTAGTTATGTTAGGTAATGGGAACTTATCGTCTTGGATGTTTTGATTTAACTTCCGGTAATCTATGACGACGCGCCATTTCTTTTGATTAGAGGAGTCAGTTTTTTTTGGTACTAGTAGGAGTGGACTTGACCACTCACTACAGCTCTCTTCGATTATATTATCGGCTAACATATTTTTTATTTGTTTATCTACTTCTTGTTTTTGAGATTGTGGTAAGCGATATGGTTTAACATAGACTGGATTTGTGTTTGGTTTTACTTGAATAGTGTACTGATATAAGTTAGTTACTGTCAACGCGTCTCCTGGTAAATGAAATATGTCGGGAAATTTGCCACAAATATTTTCAATTTGGCTTCTTTCTTCTTTATTTAGATAGTCTAAGTTAAGATTGGAAAATAGCTGCCGTACTCTGTTTCCATTGCTCTCGTTCTTCTCGAAGCTGTAGGCATCAAACTCGCTTAGTCTTTGAATGGCTGGATTGAAATAACTTAAGCGCGCCTCTGTCTCGCGTGTATTTAAAATCTTAATACCTATTTTTCCATTTTTTGGTGAACTTATTGTACCAGCCAAAAATACTCCCTCGCATAATTCGTTGGGTAACACTACGCAATCCTCGTTTGCTGCTGTGTTTATAAAAAAAATCTTTTCGCATCTTGGGGGCACTACTATGAAATTATTACTGCCTAAAATCCCCATGCTTAATGGTAATGTAATTAAGTTACTGTCTAATGACAATCTTAAAGTGTTATGTTCAAAATTTATATTACAGTTATATTTTCTTAGAAAATCTAGTCCCAATATACCATCAGTACTGCAAGGAAAATTTTTAATTACGTGGAATTTATGTTGTACTTGAAAGTTATTTAAAGATAAGTTAAGGTAAACAAAACCCTCAGTCAGTATTACGCCACCAATTCCTGTGATTTCAATTTCGCCTTTATGAATTGGAATGTTCAATAAATGAATCATATCAGCTTGCACGGCAGAAATTGATGCCCCACAATCGACCAACCAGCTGTACTTAGAATTTTCCACAGCGATTTCGACAGAACTGCATTTATTGCATGTAAATATGTATTCACGAACGAAAAAACAAACAAGGCTCTTGGGTGGTCTGATTTGGGTCACTATTTGTATCTATGCTACTGTTTTCTTGTGGATCGGAATGTATAATATTTATATGTTGATTTTGGCGACTTTGGGATGCGGGAGTAAGGAAACTCGAGTTTCCTCGTACCGTACCTCGCGTGAATGTTCCACTTCCACGGCTGGCGTTGTTTGTCCTGGAATTGAACGAACGTTGTTGCTCGTCTTGCTGATAGTTCCGCATCTGAAAAGGCCTATTGGAGTACCGCTGGCCAGCATATCCACGACCATAGTATCCACCACGCTGACCACGTGTGGTAAAAAATCTATTAAACGTACCTTGTCGTCTGTTTCCGAACAGGATAGACCCACTCTCAATAATCGTCGAGGACACCTCCTCGTCCTTGGCGGCCGCAATAACGTCCTTTAATGTGGTATAGCCACGGGCCGATAATATTGTACGCATGTCACGGTTTCTCAAACCGTCAATGAACCGGTGGACCGCTAATTTCTCATTTAAAGGCTTTAGCGTGTCGTAGGCTGCGGTGTTTCCGTCGGCTTGAGAAACGGTCAATTCTGTAAATAGCTTTTCTATTTCGGCACCGTATTCATCTAGAGTCTTACCTTTTTGATGCGCGGCCAGCAGCTGTGAATGCAAGGCAATATAAGACTCTTTAGTTACTAAATTTTTGCGCATATCACTAACTAGCGCTGTAACAGAGTCATAGGATCCAGACATACGTAGTTTTGCGGATTCTGAGAGACGAGTTTTTAAGACAAACTTCACAAGAGTAATAGCTCCAGCACTATTTAGTAAAGACTCGTACATCTCGATCCCATCTATGAGCTGCTTAGTAACCACTTCTGATCCATCCATTACTGGCAACAGCGAAACCGCCGTTTTCGGACAAAATGCCGCCATCGTGTCAATTTTTTGTTCAATCTTATCCTGCGAACTAGAACTACTTGCCTCCTTTGTAGAAGCTTTTAAACATAAGTCACAAATATTATTAAACAACTCTTCAACAGTATTATACAGTATATTCAAGGCTTCTAGGTCACTGCTTTTATATTCTTTGCTTTTAATATCGTCTATAATAACATTAAATCTAGAAAATAATTCTACGGCTTCCTTTTCCTTCTTTTCAGAAATTGTATAACGCTCTTTACCTTTTTTAATTAATTGCGTTCGTATCGCTATCAGCTGTTCATGTATTTTTCCTAATTGATCAGCCATTAAGTATATATTACAACAGTACTGGGCATTTTTATCTAAACTATTCTAAGACAGGATACAAAATGCATTGGGCTGGCAATCTGTGTCGCTAACCAGAATTGTAAAAAGTCTTTGTTGTTGAATACGACGCAAAATATTTAAATAGGTATGATATTTTAGTTCATTTGTGGTAACGATTTGTAGATTTTTTTTGTTTAACACGCACTTTTTCTTCACAATTACTTAATTCACTTACGCACACTCTTCACTTCGCGGATTGGGAACCGGGGCTCGGCGACCGGATCGACGAAACTGGGCTGAAGCTAACTCGCGACGAATCCAGATTGAGTGCATCTTCTTGTATACTCGCACAAGGCCGAAACAGCTTGCCATGACAAGGAATACCACGATCACGCCAAGTAGTATATTAGTTGTAGATAAGTGCGTCTTGATTTGTTCAACTCCGGCTGTGTTGCTGCCACCACTAGCGGTTTGGGCGATAACCACTTCATCCTTTGATGTACTCGAACCCATTTCCAAATTTGATATTTTAAGTACTCAATACATGAAATACCCGGCTCATACACAGCTAATGAGCACCGCCCTGAGTTATAATCAGTATAAATCGAGCATTTCTCGGAAACACAGATCGTCCTCACAGTTCAACACATCAGTGCTAGTTTCGCACATATTTCAAGTTCAAAAAATAGTCATATACTTGATTTCACTCACTCGCGCTCACCACAATCACGGCTGGCAGGATCGCCATGTGATGTGGGAGATGTGTAAAGGAAACACAAGATGTTGTCGATACGACGTTTATTATAATACTGTCTAATTAAGTTGAGTACATGCTTATATATGATAACGTACACTACACAGAAAGGGGAATGGCTCCACACTACAGCGGATCCTAAGTGAAGTCGGTTGTTTTATTGTTAAAAATGATGTTTATTTTCATAGATCTTCGTCAACGCCGGAGGCGGCGGCTACACTATCTTCTCCCACTCCGTATGGAACGGCCTGACCGTGGCTGACGTGGTGTTCCCCTGGTTCGCCTTCGCCATGGGGCAGGCGCTGGTGCTGTCCCTCAACGCTCGCTTGAGGACCTCGCTACCCAGGATCACGGCTCTGCAGCAGGTATCATAGTCGAACTCGCGAAGCGTAAGCGAAGTGAGTTCTTACAAACAACTCCAGACCGAACTGTCACCTGGCTACTGGGACGTCTCGGCATTTGGATGGCTTTTTGATTCCGATAGTTTGTCTGACGATAACTTTAGTAACGTTTTTCTGATCTTTATGAAATTTCTTGGGGCTGTAGCAGAGATACATAAAATTTGTAAGTTCGTATATGAGCAGGATCGATCAAGTGGTTATGGAGCTAGAAGGAGAAAAAAAATCCTCCTTGGGGTCTTGTTATATTGGTCAACTCGTTTGCAAGTAAATCGCGAGTTCTCAGTTCGAGGCGGGCTACTAGTTACTTAGGAAAACATTCTGATATTGCACACCAAGGAGTGTAAGCGAAGTGAGTTCTTACAAACAACAGTGGCTACTGGGACGTCTCGGCATTTCGATGGCTTTTTTTATTTTGAGAGTTTGTCCGATGATAACTTTAGTAACGTATTTCTGATTTTTATGAAATTTGCTGGGGTTGTAGCAGACATATATACAATTTGAGAGTTCGTATATGAGCAGGATCGATCAAGAGGTTGTGGACTTAGAAGGCGGAAAAAAAACGGCATATCAGTCATGTAAGCACTATGTTCGGTCAACTGGTTAGCAAGTAAATCGCGAGTTCTCAGTTCGAGGCGGACTACTTGTTATATCCTAACTGAGACTGAAGGTGATCGCAGGAACCATGATAAAATCCTCATGTTAGAATCCTCTTGATGAGTAGTAGATGACTGTTGAAATAATTTAAAGTCGATATAAGTTTACACCAAAAATTATTGACATAGAACTTATTTGCCCTCAGGTGGCCCTCCGCTCTCTTCTCATGGCCATGGCGGGCGTAGTCCTCGGCTCGACCAACTGCACGTGGGCCGACGTTCGACTCCCGGGCGTGTTACAACGCCTCGCTGCCATGTACCTCATCGTTGGGGCCCTGGAGTGTGCCTTCATGAGGACCAGCCAGAATATTACACCTGGTGAGATTACTTTGGCAGTTTTTCTTCAAGCGGGTCTTAGATTCTCATGGTCGTGGGTTGGTTGGTGCTGGGCTCGACCAACTGCACGTGGGCCGACGTTCGACTCCCGGGCGTGCTACAACGCCTCGCCGCTATGTACCTCATCGTTGGAGCCCTGGAGTGCGCCTTCATGAGGACCAGCCAGAATATTACACCTGGTGAGATTACTTTGGCTGTTTTTCTTCAAGCGGGTCTTAGATTCTCATGGTCGTGGGTTGGTGCTGGGCTTGACCAACTGCACGTGGGCCGACGTTCGACTCCCGGGCGTGTTACAACGCCTCGCCGCCATGTACCTCATTGTTTGAGCCCTGGAGTGTGCCTTCATGAGGTCCAGCCAGAACATTACGCCTGGTGAGATTACATACTTTGGCAGCTTTTCTTCAAGCGGCTCTTAGATTCTCATGGTCGTGGGTTGGTGCTGGGCTTGACCAACTGCACGTGGGGCGACGTTCGACTCCCGGGCGTGCTGCAGCGCCTCGCCGCCATGTACCTCATCGTTGGGGCCCTGGAGTGTGCCTTCATGAGGACCAGCCAGAACATTACGCCTGGTGAGAATCTGTCAACTAAAAAGCTTTATAAAAACCAATTTTCTTTTCCACGATGCTTAAAAAGTCACATCTCAGGCGAGACTCGAACTCGCGACTCTGGGATACACGCACATCGCTCTGACTAACTGAGCTACTGAGACTTACCTGATGGCTGTGAATTTATCCACCATATCCTTTATTACAGTTTCATTTAGTTGGACCCCGTATATTTGTTCATTTGTTTATGTCGTTATACGCATCAAATATTATATACAGGGTGTAATCTAAACCGTGATACAAGATAATCAAACCTGAATCTATTCATGATATTGAACAACTTTTACTATGGGAGCAACTTTGTAAAAAAAAAAAAAAAATTAAACTTCTCATACATTTTCGTCTACCTATCCTTGACTTTTTCTATGGAGCAGCTCAATTTTTTTATTTTTTTACAAAGTTGCTCCCATAGTAAAAGTTGTTCAATATCATGAATAGATTCAGGTTTGATTATCTTGTATCACGTTTTAGATTACACCCTGTATATCATCCCTATTTTATGTCTTTCACACTTTTATTTCGTAGGCATTCACACACACATAACTAATTCATACATACATACACACATTAACATAAACTTTACATAAACACCGCTTACTTATAACTTACTAAGACCATTTTATCCGACTTTTTATACTTCATCATCATCAGTCGTTCCCTCAAAGCTGAGGATCGTGACATCATGCCCTTCTGTTGAAGATCAGGTTCCTCCACAGGCTTCTATCCCTTGCTACGCACATGTCTTCTTGCAGTTTTAATTGCATGGGTGCAGTAATTTGGGCACACCATCTTGCAGGGGGAGGGCCTCTAAGTCTCGTGCCTTCAACTTTTCCCGTTTTCCGTTTTCTTTTTTGTATATAAACTGATAGTTTCTTGGTCATTTAATCAAAATTCTGAGTTTTAATTTTAGCTTTAATATTCATGTATTTCGTTAAGATCCCCACGTCACAGGCTCAGCCTAGTGTGGGGATCACTGTATTGCCTCCCACTGTAAAACCAATATATGAAATAAATATATTTTGAATTTTTGAATTTGAAATCTTTCCAACCACTTCCTGGTGTCTGATTGTGCTGAAATTTGGTATATTACAGTCGGATCGGAGTCGGAAAAATTTTGGGAGTTATTTTTTATATGCGTTTTAAGGGGACGCCTAGCAACATCTGCCGGTGTCTCAGTTGGTCAGAGCGACGAGCACGTATCCCAGAACATTCCGTTTATTGTAATTTTTGACTCTAGTGCGTTAAAGGGTCAGTAATAATCATACGCCTTACTAATAGGAGTATTTCTTATCTACAGGTCGTTCTCTGTTCCGTGACATCGCGGCCGGTTGGCAGCAGTGGCTCGCTACTATGTCACTAGTAGCAGTACAGGTATTTAATCATTCTATATACTTGATTATTGTACAGTCACCGGCAATAGTATCTTCCTACAGGAAGGCCGCAAAAGTATGTGACACGCTCTTATGACCCTACAAATAAGAGCGTGTCATATATTTTTACGGCCTTCCTGTAGGAAGATACTATTGCCGGGACTGTACGTAGAAAACTACAGTTGATTTGTTATATGTGGGAGTGACTTACGAACTATAGAAAGACGTAATTAAAAGCCTCCTAGCCCAGTCGGTAGTGACCCTGCCTACGAAGGAGGAGGTCCCGGGTTCGAATCCTGGTCAGGGCATTTATTTGTGCGTGTACTAGACTTTTTATTCCTGAGTTATGGATGTTTTTTATGAATTTATATGTGTTGTATATATTTATTTTATATATCGTCGCCTAGTTCCCATAACACAAGCCTTATTGAGCTTACTGTGGGACTAGGTTGATTTTTGTAAGATTGTCCCCAAAATATTTATAAAATATTATGATATAATTAATGTAAAGCCTGACAAGTTCCTTTTTATTTAGCCCTGATATAGTGTCGCTACAAACAGCTTACATATAGCAACAATACGTGTACGTCATGAATAGTCGGGACAGTGTGTATTGGCATCGTGCAAGAGCGAGTGAGATATACAATTATGTACTCGTGAATTGTAGAAGTATGTTTAGTACCAAACTAACCAGTTAATTACAACCGCACTATATGAATGTCAGTACCCGTCATGTCAACAAGTAATTTTTCACAACATTGTTTCATGGAATGCTACTGAATCCCTGATTCTTTTTCTGTCACAAGTATTTTAATGTATGATAATTTTTGGGTATTTTGATTGCAAAATCTTTGAATATCCTGAAATATTTACAATTATTTTCGATTTGTTTACGTCGGTGATATTCAATGACTTTCAACGTCTGTTGTCAAAAAAAAATCATTGCCATTAAAATAAATTAGTTCCATCGAAAATCCGCAACATGGCGAGGGCTAAAAAGGAACTTGTTAGGCTTTAATTAGACTTGTTTCTTGATGTAGATCTGCGTAACGCTAACCATAGCCGCCCCGGGCTGCCCGCGCGGCTACGCCGGCCCCGGGGGGCTCCACATGTCGGCCGAAGGCAAGAACTACACCAACTGCACCGGCGGCATCGCTGGTTATATCGACCGGTGAGGGAGGACACTATTACTACTATTGGAGATAGGTTGTTTAAAGAAGGCCTCGGATCGCTTGTTTATGGCACTCGCCTGCGGTTCGGGCCACAAATGCTCGCGATCTGAGCCGTTCTTTACCACTCTGGGTGCGTAATGTAGAGATGCAACATATAGATGATTGGCCGCATAACGGATACGGATACGGTATCTGGCAGAATCGTTGGCTTGGTAGCCGGATATCTCGCCGCTAAATTTTCGGCCAAAGGTACTTATTAGGGTGGTACTTCGTGAAGGTTCCAACTTGTTCAAGGAATTGAAGATGAAGACTATCTAATTTATACCCTTTTATGAATGTACAAATACTACCAAATTTCGTCTAAGACACATATTGCAATGGAGTAAGGTGCAAAAGTGTATACATATTTTTGACGTCGACTGTACAGAGGGGCAATCTTGACTGCGGGGAACTTCAACTTAATCGAAATATCATCCGTGTTTTACATCGTATCATTGACTAGACTGGCGATGACGCTATCCGGATATAAATTGCACCGTAGTCGACATTGTCCTGCTGTACCTTATAGATATGAATAGAATATATCCATGACCAATATCAAATCACAATATTTCAATTAAACATTTTTTTCCCACAGAATGGTGTTCGGCGAAGCCCACCTCTATCAATTCGGTACATTCCACGACATATACCACACCACCGTCCGTCACGACCCCGAGGGTCTGCTGGGGATTCTGTCCGGGCTGCTGGTGGTGCAGGCCGGCGCACACGCCACCAGGATCATGCTGGCGTACAACCATGCCAGGTACATATACCCACTATTAGCTATTTCACTATACTCGTATACATAGAACATAAGAGATTATCAGGCTCAGACAAAATATATCCGAGATTAAGAAAGCCAATGGTTACTACCGTGACGTGGCTAATATAAGTTGACCTACAACGCTAGGGTTGACTACGATATGATTTTATAAATGAAAAGAATGCAAAAGTTCAAGTCCGTAACGTTCGGTTGTCAAGCCTAAAGAGCCGAAAGAGAAAATGCTATACGTTAGAGAGTATCAACATGATTAAGCCAGCTTTCAATCAAGGATTTTGTTAGATATTGAGATTTCTGTACGAAGCATTCCTTTATTTATGTTTTGGTTACTTAAACAAGTAAGTTGTAAACCTCTCTATTAACCTTTTCCACGCCAAAGACGTATATATCAGCACCACAGGTTCAACGCCAAAGACCGATATATCGGTCACCGACCACAGAGCAAAATATACCTACATGCACACGCATAAAGTTTAACTTCATTTTTGACATTTAGATGTCGTGGCGTCTGAGTGGTAGGTTTTGCGTATGACATGGCGTCGAAAAGGTTAAACAACAAGCGACTAACAAGCCAAGTTACTATGTATATATTTGTAGATTTTCCAAATGGCTCCTCTATACTATGGACCATCATGGGCCAGTCTTAGGTACGCAACTATACAACTCTTTTAACCAAGCTTTAAACCAAGCGGAGTAGCCATTGACAGGCGTTCCCCTCTGCCGAATGAGTATGACCAGTGGACTCATTGTATGGACTGACGTTTATTTGACGTGGCTATTTTGACGTTTCGCATACATTTGACGTTCCCTCCCTCGCAAAAAACGGCAGACTTTTTCCGATAGAAATGAGAGCGCGTCTCGCATCCGGTTGGTTTAATAATCAAAGATACAACTAGACGAGATAACGATATCGTTTGCTCCCTCCTAACACATAGCTGTGTCCCTCAGACCTATGGTGTAGAGGAGCTATAACATTCAAAGCGAGTGCGATTCAAACGGCCGAGTCGAAAGCGAGGCCGTATAAAAACATTCTGTTTTCAGAGCTCGCATAATGCGCTGGGTGTTCTGGTCGCTAGTCTTCGGAGTGACCGGTGGAGCCCTCTGCATGTTCTCCAAGAACGGTGGTCCGATCCCGATCAACAAGAACCTGTGGAGCGTCTCTTTCTGCCTGGTGACGGCGGCTATGGCTTTTATGGCGCAAGCTGTTCTGTACTACGTGGTGGATTTGAAGATGAAGTGGGGCGGTCGTCCGCTGTACTATGCTGGTAAGTTTTTTTAGTAGTAGTACTAGTAGTAGTAGTAGTAGTACTAGTAGTACTACTACTACTAGTAGTAGTACTTGTACTAGTAGTAAAGCAGCACAGCCTAACCCTCTGTCCGAAAGCCGCCTAAAGATACCGAAAATGTAAGAGGAAATGTCACCTGCACTGCTACTCCACCTAGTAGCTACTAGTGTACTACTAGTACGCTATTTGTTACTAGGTGGAGTAGCAGTGCAGGTGACATTTCCTCTTACATTTTCGGTATCCTTAGGGGGCTTTGGGACAGAGGGCGCAATTGACTTGAGCTTCAAAAAGTTCTTGGACTATGGCCGTATATTTATATCTTTCAGTCTATGGTTTTACTAACACAGCTTACTACTTAGGGCCGGTTGCACCAAACTGTCTGTGAACGTAACCGTAATCGTAAAAAAAATCTTGTATGTAAAGTTTGACAGTTTTCTATGGGATGACAGCTCCGTCGCCATATTTAACGTTGATGAGTCTGTTAATTGTGCGTGGTGCAACCCACCCTTAGTGAGTGAAGCTTAATTATGTCACTACTGTATCAGAAACTATACGTGTTATTTGAGCGATTGAAAAGCCCAGACAACCCAAATGGTTTCTATTATTGTTTATTAATCTATAGTATTTATTCTTTAATCAGTTTATTATTTCAAAAATTGTTCGTCTTTTTAGTTTTCCTTGCAATTCTATTCGATTGTGTACTCTACATTCGTAGTGTTGATTTGTGTCATTATCTGTCAAACTTTGTAACATAAGATTGCCATTTGACCTTTGTTTAGTTACCGAACCTGATGCTAGATGGCGTTGTTCTATGTGGTCAAAATCCTGAATCGCGCTATTAAAATTTTTCTTCAGACGACAACCCAGACTTGAACAGATTTTGTTTAGTGACCGAATCTCACGCTAGATGGCGTTGTTCTGTGTAGTAAAAAATTCTGAATCGCGGTATTAAGATTTTTCTTTAGATAACGACCCAGACGTATACAAATTTTATTTAGTTACCGAATCTCGCGCGAGATGGCGCTGTTCTGTGTAGTAAAAATCCTGAATCGCGCTATTAAGATTGTTTACTCTATTTCCCTGGTCAGTAAATTTGAACCTTATTACCAAGCAGTTGATACACTTCATACCTGATTATTGTGTGTTGCGAAAAAATCAATAGCTACGTAATAACAACAGTCCATTGGCAATGACAACTTACATTATACCCTTCTCTTTTACACACTGTATTAACTCTCAAAATCGCATCCAGAGAGTACACTTTAAACGACCGAGTCGTAGCGAGACCGTATAGGATCCTTCTAATTTCAGGTCAAAACGCGCTCTTCCTCTACCTCGGCTCCGAGTTGCTTAAGAAGCACTTCCCCCTCCACATCGACGTGCCCGCCGCCACGCACGCCCAGCTCCTGGCCACACACGCCTTCGCGATGCTGGTGTGGCTGGCCGTGGCCATAGCGCTGCATAGGAAACGGATCTTTATCACGCTGTAATAAGGTTAGAAATTGATTGGTAACATGTATTTACGTCACTCTTAGCTGTAAGTGAGATTTACCTCCCTAGAGCGCAGCGGCAAATCTCACTCCACACCCAGGAGAAGACGTAAAATTGTGTACGCACTACTGGCGGTAATAAAGAAGGCCACAGATCGCTTGTTTATGGCTTTCGCGCCACAAATACCCGCGATCTGAGCCGTTCTTTATTTTACCGACCTAGGTGCGTAATGTACTATTACGACCGGATTCGTCAGTCACTATATAATTATGGAACGTTAAGTTTAAATTCGCTTTTAGACTCGGTACTTTTTATATGAGTCGTACTCGTATATTAGTCGAATCCGGTCTTTAAAGGTTTTCTAGTTTTTGATTACGCATGTTTCTTAAGACACTTAAATCTGTAGGCGAAATAGCATGGTCAGATATTTTAGAGCATGTTGGCCGTTGCGATATATGTATCTGATTGTAACTGTAAAGTGATAGTTATAACTGTGAAGCTAAGTTTTTAATCTCGAAGATATCACCTTAACTTAGCAAAATTAAAAAAAAACGGACACAAACGAGTATATTTGATATTTAGATCAGGGACCGGAAAACCCCTTCATTTGATTAATCTTTTCGACAGGGTGGGTAACCCAATGAATAGGGTTACCCTATCGTTACTGTAACCGTTTTAATGCGGTTTTCATATCGAACGTCTTAACGATAGAGTTTACAATAGCTTGATCACATTCTAAAAACACTTGATAGGGTAACCTCATTGGGGGTTTTCGATTCGGTAAGCGCTTACCTTTGGGTTAGCCAATTATGTGATTACCGAATTGATAGGGTTTGTAAAAACCACCCTATCAAATACCCGATTTAATAACCCTTCATTGGTTCCGGTCCTTGATTTAGATACTCTTTATTAAACTTTAAAAATACACATTGTTATTTTGACACTGGAATAATCTTAAAAGTTATGGTTTTCCGGTCAGTTGTTATTTTAAATATTTAAGGATTAAGTATATACAGACAGACACCGTGAAAAATGGACAGCAATTATATATATGTCATTACCTAATGAACGTATGTGCGTACATACATATGTATAACTATAAAATTTGTAGTAATCTGTAAACCATATCAACATGAATTATATTGACTTATTCTTAATAAAATTTTAATTTGCATATTTTTACCAAATAATTTTGGAAACAAAAAAGTTTGTGATATTGTATGGATATGAAACTTAATTTGTAATTATTGTTACTATAGAAATACCAAAATTATCATTTATATTAAAGATTGTATTGCTTATAAAAAAAATCTTTACTTGCATTTAAAATTCTCCTATGACCGACGTTTTAAATATATTCTCTAGCAGACGTAAGGTATTTTACTTAATTATATTTTGATGCAAGAGCTAGGAATAGCAAGGAATACTTTGATTACTTCACAAGTCTTGATATAGCCTAGGAACGAGTAAAGAAAGCACGCTTAACAACTCCTAAATGACATCTTTGAATGCCCTTCAAACTATTAGCGAAGAAAATCATTGGATTTTCATTTCGACTATCAATTGAGTGCGTCCATTCAAGATGGCGGCTTTCTACCGCTATGTTGTGCCGTATGCAGTCGACATCAGTTATATCGGAGCTGCCAAGGTGGTCACAAATATCAGAACAACGCCTCTATTGTCAAGGCGATAACGTACATGTTCAGATATTATTGAGTACCGTGGCTGCTCCGATATATTTACATCACAAATGATATTCTATCGGTCTTAAGATAATAGAAAAACATTAGTAGCGGAATAGATATTTGGAGATGAAATCTTAATCTGTATATAGGCGTGTTAATTATATATTTTCTAGACATTGAATTTGGCTTATTGACCCCGAAACTACAAATAACGAAATTCATGAAACCGAAAAAAAATTACTCAAGAAAAGCGTGACATACGTATCGCACCGCAAAGGGCTTTACATTGGTGATAATCCAAATCAAAAGGGCCCTTATTACTAAGGGCCTCGGCACTGAGACTATTTAATAACATGTATACCACTGGCCCATGGTACGTACCTTTATATGCGACTAACCGATGAATTATAAACCTTATTGTCACATCGTAAGTTCTATTGTCTATAATTACACAGTTTGTTAAAGCGCAGCACAGCGGAATTCTGTCTAGACCTCGGCGGAATTCAGTCGAGCATAGACGAAATCAGCCCGCAGGCGACGGTTTTCTGTCTGAATATTGTCCATGCGATTTATACAAAAAAGCAGATTTATACGGAAAGCAAGTTCCTAGGCAATTTTCCTGATTCCGGCGGTTTTTTTGTCTTTGGTCCACTAAATTCAGCTGAAATCTGCGAGTCAGACATTTTTTCTATCCACTCACCTCGCTCGCACTCGTGCGTAGCATGCGCCGCAGTGGATGTATAACTATCATTAATAATATCATAGACTTAAATATATAATAGACGGCCATAAACTAAGAACTTTTTGAGGCTCCAAGTCTTTAGCGCCATCTAGTCGAGAGCGACCTAAAGATAGGCAAAATTAACTAACTCTGCTACTCCATCTAGTAACGACTAGCGTACGAAGGCAAGTGATATTTCCTCTTACATTTTAGCTATCTTTAGGTCGCTCGCGACTAGATGGCGCTAGTCTTGGAGCTTCAAAAAGTTCTTAGACTATGGCCGTCTATTATATCTTTAACTTTATGATAATATCGTGATTTGTATAGGATAAATCGCCAGTAACTGGCCATCTCACACAGAATTCATTTTATAGAACTCGCGGAGCGTAAGCGAAGTGCCTTCTTACAAACAACTCCAGACCGAACTGTCACCTGGCTACTGGGACGTCTCGGCATTTGGATGGCTTTTTGTACGATGACGATAACTTTAGTAACGTTTTTCTGATCTTTATGAAATTTCTTGGGGCTGTAGCAGAGATACATACAATTTGTAAGTTCGTATATGAGCAGGATCGATCAAGTGGTTATGGAGCTAGAAGGAGAAAAAAAATCCTCCTTGGGGTCTTGTTATATTGGTCATCTCGTTTGCAAGCAAATCGCGAGTTCTCAGTTCGAGGCGGACTACTAGTACTAAAATGAATTCTGTTTATATGTATGAGGTGGCCAGTTACTGAACGGTGGCAAGTTGCTAGCAATTGCCATCTTAATGGGGAAGGCAACTGTCAAAGATTTCGCCAGGTAGCGCCAGCATTTTTTATGTATTTCTAGGGTTGTCCTATATCGGTTAATACCGATACATATAAAAAAAACAAGTATTCGACATTATTGGATGGAATTAGGACAGTTTAGTACAGTCAGCAGCAAAAGTAGCTAAGCGGGCAGGGTGTTCAAAATGACCTGGACACGACTTTATTGTTAAGAGAATAAGAGCGTGTGTAGGTCATTGTGAACACCCTACGAGCTTAGCTACTTCTGCTGCTGACTGTACTTGTTGGGGTCACTAAGTCATAATCATAATCGTAATTTAAAAATTGCTCACATTTAAGATAGCGATATCCAGTGATAACACCATGTAGTAGAGAAAAAATTATATATTTAGTTATAGCATAAAATTAACCATTTGTACAGCCGCCATCAAATATATTGGAGCGGCCAAGGTGGTCATAAATATCTGAACAACGCCACTATTGTCAAGGCGATAAAGTGCATGTTCAGATATTTTTCAGTAACTTGGCCGCTTCGATATATTTGATGGCGACTGTACGATAACTAATTCATGTACGATGAAAATGCAACCTTCTTGCTTTGAAATGAGGTTTATATTCGCAAATGTTATATGATATAAGTTACATCATATAACTTATATCGACATTACGTTGAATGTATAATCATGATACCAACTTACTGATGAAATGAAATGTCATAAAGGATAATGTTTTTGTATATTTTTTCATGTTCATTTATTTTTAATTTACTTAAAAGTATATATGTTTTGGTACATAACTAAATGCAAACACTTAACCTTGCTTCGATATCTCTAAGTACAGTCGCCATCAGATATATCGGAGCGGCCAAGTCGGTCACAAATATCTGAACAACGCCTTTATTTGTCAAGGCGATAAGGTGATTGTTCAGATATTTTTGAGTACGGTGGCCGCTCAGATATATGTGATGGTGATTGTACAGTCGCCATCAAATATATCGGAGCTGCCGAGGTACTCAAAAATATCTGAACATGCACTTTATCGCATCGACAATAGAAGCGTTGTTCAGATATTTGTGACCAACTTGGCCGCTCCGATATATCTGATAACGGCTGTACTAGGTATGGTCTGAATATTGGAAGACCGTGTTTTGTATAGAGATTCAGTCCAGTTATGATTATGGTACTTGATCTGGGACTAAGGCACTGGTCCCACCGCGAGCTAGTAAGCTATGAGCTATCGGCTATATACACGAACAAAAGATAAGCACTCCCGTGTAAATAAAAGAGACACGGCGATATTTATAGTTACTCGCCCAGCGGTGAGCTATAAATATCGCCGTGTCTCTTTTATTTACACGGGAGTGCTTATCTTTGGTTCGTGTTTATAGCCGATAGCTCATAGCTTACTAGCTCGCGGCGGGACCAGTGCCTAAGAGAAGGTTTAGTGCATGTTTAGTTATATACTCAAACAAACTACTATAGTGTAAGTAGTTTCGGACAAAATGTTTATTTTTCTTTATTATTATCTCAAATAGGTGAGATTTAGTTATCATTTGATTAATAACTATAAATATTGTAATTGTATTAAAGTATTTTTTCCATTTACTTTCAATAAATGATTTAATTTTTATTGTTGTTTCATTGTACATACTAATGATTAGTATTACCTGAGGCCAGTTTTATAAAGCTACAAGTTACAATTTACAAGCGGAACTCTCTTTCTAACCCTATGTGTTAGAAAGAGACTTCCGCTTGTAAATTGTAACTTGTAGCTTTATAAAACTGACCTCAGGTATTACATAGTTACGATTAGCGTACTAGTAGTACACTAATAGCTACTAGGTGGAGCAGCAGTGCAGCCAGTGCAGGTAACATTTCCTCTTACATTTTGGGTATCTTTAGGTCGCTATCACGCAGATGGCGCGATTGACTTGAACTTCAAATAGTTCTTAGGCTGTGCTGCTCTACTATATAAGTTACTCTATGCTTACAGTAAATATCAATACTTATAATAATATGTGTGCGTGAGTTCTTTACCTTCAATCTGACTGATAACCTACTAGTTTCCTACCAATCGGCCACGGGTGAGGTAATTCCAATCGGGGCGGGGCGTAGCGTGGCTATTCCGCATGAGATACTATTATTTATTTTATCTACACCCATATCATAAACCCTCCATGATGCGTTCAAAAACCGCACGTTATAACCACCATAAAAATAGATTGTTTCGTTAGTAGTTCTAACAAATGTGTTATCTGTAACGATGTTATTATTATCAAATAATAAGCAAAAATTCGATATCATTATGAAAATCCGGGTGCGCCCCGCCCGCCGGCGCGCGCCTCCCGACCGCCGGCACAATCGAGTTGGCCATGGCGATGGCTGTGCAATCCGTGCAATGGCAGTCATTCAATCATCATTTCGGGTTTATAATATGTGTGTAGAATCTACACTGTAGATAAAGCAGTGTATGCAACTGTACGTAATTAGGCCTTAAAACACTCGTGTGATCTTATTATTCATAAAACCACACTCGTGTTTTAAGGACTCCCATTACGTAACAGTTACTATAAACTACTATTGTGACGTAGGGTAGGAACAAAATCATAAAGAACGTGATTTTGTATCTTATCTTTTATTATTAAATCGTATCTTCTACAGGTAGTTTTTAAACAGGAAAACTAAAGAACATTGTCAACAAATGGAAAAGAGCATTGTAGAATTCGCCGGTCACACTTTTAGGAACATCGACGTATGGCCCGATCGCGTCTCGGTCGGCTTCGTGCTCTTCGTAGAACCATTCGGGGAATGGAGAGTGACGGATGATGTAGTGCCACTGTCTCCCTTCCGCGCGGACCACTAGGCTGGTTTGCGCGCCTTTGAAGTATAACTGAAATGTAAGTCACCTTTAAGTGATTTATATCCTACGATAACTTAACAACTTTAAAGGTTTGGATGAAAATATGTCGGAGCGGCTAAGGTACTCAAAAATATCTGAACATGCACTTTATCGCCTTGACAATGGAGGCGTTGCTCAGATATTTGTGACCGCCTTGGCCGCTCCGATATATCTGATGGCGACTACGGACCATCGAACGAGCAGAGTCGGTGCGCGTATTACTAGAACCAAAGGAAATTGAACCTTTCATGTAAGAAGTTACGTTCCATGTTTGAATGACAGCTCCGCGCCACGCGACGTGCTCGCGCGTGCTCGCGCATGCTCGCGACCATTACTGCTGCCATTGGAATATGAAACGTAACTGCTGTACAGAAGGTTCAAATTCTTTTACGGCTAGTAAAACGCGCGCCGATTCAGTCCTTCAAGGGAATCGTACGTAAACTTTACATAGTCGAACGAGCGGAGCGTAAGCGAAGCGAGCTCGTACAAACAACTTCTGGCTACTGAGACGTCTCGGCATTTCGATGGCTTTTTGATTTTGAAAGTTAGTTCGACGATAACTTTAGTAACGTTTTTCTGATCTTTATGTTTGTTGGGGTTGTAGCAGACACATAAAATTGGCGAGTTCGTTTATGAGCTGGATCGATCAAGGAGTTGTGGACTTAGTAGTACGGGTGGACCGTAAGATCTGCTACGTTACGTGATACAAAGATAAGCCCCCCTGGCACATGTTCATAAAAGTGATGCTGAGTTCCGAAAACAGTAAAAAAATCGAATTGGCCGAAAGCACAACAAAAAGTACCACTTCCGGTTTAAAAAATGCATGGATGGTCTTGTCATATTGTTCAGCATATTTGCAAGTAAATCGCGAGTTCTCAGTTCGAGGCGGACTACTAGTTAAGTACTTCATAACTACCTTTATAGTAGTGAGGCCCTTATCTGAGTCAATGTTCACTCCCGGCTCATTGTTCGTAGTCAGGCTGCAACAAACATCATATTCATTCAATAATTCAATTGGAATGCATCATTTTAGGGATCCGTAGATTTAATTGGATTTGTGACTATAATACAAAAGATAGGACAAAGATGGAAACAATGTTTAGAAATAAAGGAAAAGTAGAAAAAAATCCACTCAACTCAATTCTCAATACAACTTGGGACTCCGATGGCCGGTTAAGAAGTGTAAGACTTCGTCGGCAGATGTCGCTAGGCGTCACCCTAAGGCGCGAATATAAAATAAAGGATGTGGTGGAGAAATTCGCAGCCATCAGGTATAGTCTCAGTAGCTCAGTTGGTCAGAGCGATGGGCATGTTTCCCAGATGATTTTTCCCAGAGCAGTGGATTTTTCTACTTTTCCTTTATTTCTAAACATTGTGGTATCGTTAGCAGACGTTCTGCTTAATACAAAAATAAAGATGGAAACCTTCCTTCAAATCAATCAGTCGAAAGACAGTCCTTCAATCTGATTTGGCATATTATCGAACGAGCGGAGCGTAAGCGAAGCGAAGTTCTTACAAACAACTGTCACCTGGCTACTGTGACGTCTCGGCATTTCGATGGCTTTTTGATTTAGAGAGTTTGTTCCACAATAACTTAAATATTCTAATATGAGTTGGAATGACCAGCCCGGGGTTTAAGAAATAGTTAAGTTTTGTTTTGGGTCTTGTTATACTGGTCAACTTCGTTTGCAAGAATGACTAGTTCTTCGTTCTAGGTAGACTACTTGTTACTTTATGTAAATGTACAGTCGCCATCAAATATATCGGAGCGGCCAGGGCACTCAAAAATATCTGAAAATGCACTTTATCGCCTCGACAATAGAGGCGTTGTTCAGTTATTTGTGACCACCTTGGCCGCTCCGACATATCTGATGGCTGTACATATATACTTACGCAAATTTGTTGATAACCCTCATGATTTCAGAAAGCATGGCCCGTTCATCAATTTTAGGGGCAGGTCTGGCCGACTTTCTAGGTGTTCTGTTCGTACTGGGTCGACGACTACTGGGGCTGAAACTGGAATTAATATTAGCAAAAGCATTAGGTTAGCATTCCCATTGCATATCTACGGGCTATAGTAGTCTCGTTTTTCACGGGGGCGAGAAGCGGCTAACAGAGAGCAACTGATCGTAACACAAGGAAATCCGTGATCTCTGCCTACCCCTTTTGGGAGATAGGCGTGATTGTATGTATGTATGTATAGTATAGTATTTAAAGGCACAACAATAAAATAACCATGACCTAAGTACCTACTGACTTGTACAGAAAAATCCCATTTCTATTTACAGTCGACATCAGATATATCGGAGCGGCCAAGGTGGTCACAAATATCTGAACAACGCCTCATCAAGGCGATAAGGTGCATGTTCAGATGTTTTTGAGTACCGTGGTTAGGTTTGATGGCGACTGTAGGAGCCATAGACATAGAGCAGACTTTAGCACAATTTACTTTTTGTCGTTAAGAGTCGCCAGGACGCTCGCGTTCCCATACAAACGTAGTTCAGCTCTCGTCTTAAAACGACATGCTTTAGAACCACGAAATTTGGCATGGGCATTCTAGTAGTACAGATCTAGGTCGGACATTTATTTTCGTTGCTAAAAATTGTAATACAAAGAAAATACAGCCAGTTACAGATTTACATACAAAACATATTTTTGCTATATTTTCTTTGTATTACAATTTTTAGCAACGAAATTGAATGTCCGACCTAGATCTGTACTACTAGAATGCCCATGCCAAATTTCGTGGTTCTAAAGCATGTCGTTTTAAAATGAGAGCTGAACTACGTTCGTATGGGGACGCGAGTTCACGCGAGCGTCCTGGCGACTCTTAAGTTAGTGCAAGGCAGATTTCAACAAGTTACTGATTCGATTTAGCTGAAATTTAGCATACCTACGAAGTTTACAATACATATTGGACCATCGAGATAATCTGATGATGATGATCGAAGATGGTCATTCATAAGAACTCTTTGATAAAACATTGAAAGCAACTCATGGCGTTTGCAAGAAAATTTGTCTGTATTACTATATGGGGTGTAACAAAAATACTATTGATCCGTTTAAGGGCATAATTGGTATCGTATTGCGACTAAGAAAATGTAGGAGGAAAAAAAAATTAAACACGATTTTTTTTTGTATGGTACACGTGGTCTCGTCCGGCCAACCCTCCATATATAACAATTTTTTTTAATATTGTATACGATACTAATTTATGCCCTTAAGAGTCGCCTGGACGCTCACGTGAACCCGCGTCCCCATACAAACTTAGTTCAGCTCTGATTTTAAAACGACATGCTTTAGAACCACGAGATGCACTGGTAGCCTTGCGGTAAGACGTCCGACTTTCAGTCCGGAGGTCTCGGGTTCAAACCCCGGCTCGTACCACTGAGTTTTTCGGAACTTATGTACGGAATATCATTTGATATTTACCAGTCGCTTTTCGGTGAAGGAAAACATCGTAAGGAAACCGGATCTAATCCCAAAAAGGCCTAGTTTCCCCTCTGGGTTGGAAGTAGGGTTGCCAACCGTACTATAATATATAGTATCGTACTATATTTTGGCTTGGCGTACTGTTGAAAATATGCAAAAAAGACGAAAATACTATATTTTTGGAACGTTTCATGAGGTAACAACAAGGTGTACTATATTTTTTTGATGTAGGTTTGGAAAATACTATATTTCTCTCAAAAAAAGTTGGCAACCCTAGTTGGAAGGTCAGATGGCAGTCGCTTTCGTAAAAACTAGTGTATATGCCAATTCATGAGATTAGGTTGTCAAGCGGACCCGAAACCGGGATAAACGCTAGGATGATGATGATGATGATGATGCTTTAGAACCACGAAATTTGGAATGGGAATTCTAGCAGTACAGATCTATGTCGGTAATTCGTTTTCGTTGCTAACTAGTAGTTCGCCCCGAACTGTGAACTCGCGAATCTTGTGTTTCGCCATAAATGTGCAAGAATTACTACAAATACCAAAAATAGGTATCGGGTATTTTTTCTCAACTAACCATCATTTTTGTCTTATCTAAATTTAAATCCACCTCTCACATGCCTCTCACTTTGTTGCTTTGACATGTCGTTCTCATCTGTGGACCATCTATATAGGTTTCGGTCACCATCATTATGCGTCTATGGTAACTCTCTCTAACTAATGTGTTAATGTCAGTATGCTGATTACACAGATTAAACAAAAGCAGATCTGAAATTATAAGTTGAACGTTTTGTGTACTTCCGATCTGCTCTTACTAACCTACTTATCAGTAAGTAAGAAAAGATAGACACTATGCTATCTGACAGGTCTTCACCTGTCATTGTCTCGACCTTTCATAACTTCGTGGCCAGAGCTAGTGCAGTGAAAGATAATTTCAAACTAAATATCGACATCGATATTTACTGCTGATATCCGTAACAGGTATTCCAATGTAATAAAAAAAACCAACAAGTGCGTGTCGGACCACGCACAATGGAGGGTTCCGTACCAGACCCAAAAAAATTGTATAAAAAAGCTGTATCTGACTATGAAAGACGTTTTTGGAGTTAACTTTTTCAAAACAATTTTCGTTAAAAATAGGTACAATGTTTTCTCCAATTTTTATTTAAAACATCGTGAGGAAATCGGACCTAATCCTAATCCCAATAATGCCTAGTTACTCCTCTGGGTTGGAAAGTCCGGGTTTCTTATATTTATCCTGTAACTCCCTTACGTGTGTCAAAATATGACATAAATAAATATATTTTTATTGCATTAACTTAGAAGTTTGCTGTTTTCATAGCACCACCACCAATAGATTGTAAACCTGAATATTTGAAATTAATTTCAACTTGATACCTCCACACGTTCCTGTGAAAAAGGTCTTGAGAGACGGACAGACCTTTTGAGGTACGGAATCCTGAAAAGGACAAATAGTGGAGGCAACTAAAAAGTCATTCGTTCATTTTTTACGTAATATATTTTATTCCGGAAACCTGAAATTGACAATTAAATATGTGTAAGGGCTTCGACAGTTTTAAAGGTTTATATTGGAGAAAGCAGATGACGGTATGAGTAAAAGTAATGTACTGAACAAAAATATATATTAGTCTTCAGAATTAAATACTAAAATATAATGATATAAAAACATACCCAATATATGTATCAAAAAACTATATACAACCTCAACAGTATGTGAACAATAATTGAATATAATAATAAACATAAACATAAATACTCTTTATGCCACACCTGGCCATAAAGTGGCTTTTTCCGCACGCTGCGCGTACGGAAAAAGACGCTTTCCGCCCGAGTGTAAACATAAAATGATGTACACAACACGGGAGGTAATAAAGAAAGCCCTCGATCGCATATTTACGTCCCTCGCTTGCAGCTCGGGCCGCAAACTTCTGCGATCTCGGCCTTTCTTTGTTTTACCACCCTAGTTGTGTAATGTACTATTATTGCACACCTCAAATTAAAGAAACAGAGTATTACACAAGTTACAAACAGAAAAGTAGAGGTAAAACAATAATATTTTGTCTTTGCCTATATAAATATTACCTATCGATAAAATATCGACATAATTATTTTCATTTAGTTACAACACTAGGGTCGTTTACAAAAGTTGAATTTTACCAATAAATCTCAATAAAATCAACTTGGAACTACGCAAATGGATCTTATTTTATATTATACAGCATCTGCAGTTATCAGAGACTATTATATTACATAATGTGGTTGCAATTTTTGAAATAAAAACAATAGTGTCTTACCGATGAAAAATTGTGTTTTCTCCTGACTTTTTCGCCGGTTTGTACCAGCTGCGGCAGTACGGTACTATGCACGACATTTCGTCTTACATATAAATAATGAATATTCAATTTATATAGCTTAATTTCCAAAAATAGCACAATAACTTGCAAAAAACCGTCTTACGCCTATCTTGTGTTTACGTTTAGCGAAACCAAACTGTCATCAAATTGACAGTTTGTTTTACTTTTAAATCGAGACAATTGATTAACAGCCGAAAAAGGTCGGACTATTTGTGCTGTTCTAACTCATTATGGTTAACCATAAGTAACCAGAGAGACAACTATATGAAAATACGTCTGACTTAAAACTTCGGGTCTGTATAGTCTGTGGCTGATTAGCAGCCAAAGCTCTAATAAATTAAAAAAAAAATTAAGTTGTCAAAATATTTACACCAAAATCAAAATATAATTGAAAATATTTTTGAAATCAATTTTATGTTGCTAATTGTTATGAAACAGTAAGCAGTTAATAAGGATTTGACGAGAGTGTTAGTCAATACCTTTCGTTTGATACCAAACTTAACCATACTTGCTCGTAAAAGTAGCAAATAAGATGACCAATGTAACAGGACACCTTTACAAAACTTTTTTAGGCCTTCTAATTTCAGAACCCCCGTCTCAATCCAGCTCATATACGAACTCGCAAATTTTGTTGGTCTCTGCTACAACCCTAGCAAATTTCATAAAGATCGGAAAATCGTTACTAAGGGTCGCCACACACCTAGCGGTTTTCCTCGCGGAATTACCGGAAGTAGCGGAAATTCATAGACAAATTAAGCATTTTGTCTATGAATTTCCTCTACTTCCGGTAATTTGTCTATGGCTTCCATACAAAAAATCTGCTACCATAGACAAATTTCCGCTACCATAGACAAATTTCCGCTACTTCCGGTAATTCCGCGAGGAAAACCGCTAGGTGTGTGGCGACCCTAAAGTTATCGTCGGACAAACTATCTAAATCAAAAAGCCATCCAAATGCCGAGACGTCCCAGTAGCCAGGTGACAGTTGTTGTTTGTAAGAACGATCTTCGCTTACGCTCCGCTCGTTCGATTATTTCTGTAACTAGTAGTTCGCCCCGAATTGTGAACTCGCGAATCTTGTGTTTCGCCATAAATGTGCAATAGTAGAATTACTACAAATACCAAAAATAGGTATCGGGTATTTTTTTCTCAACTAACCATCACTGTGAAACTAAACGTCCATATTAAATTGTGCGGTTGATGCGCAAAATTTTACCGCGACGAAATCGCTTCAGATTTGAAAGTTTTTGTCTCATCTAAATTTAAATCCACCTCTCACACGCCTCTCACTCTGTTGCTTTGACATGTCGTGCTCATCTGTGGACCACCGTTTCGATCACCATCATTATGCGTCTATGGAAACTCTCTCTTACTAATGTGTTAATGTCAGTATGCTGATGGCCCTAGCAGCCAAAGCTCTAATAAATTAAAAAAAAAGTCAGTTGTCAAAATATTTACACCAAAATCAAAATATAATTGAAAATATTTTTGTAATCAATTTTATGTTCCTAATTGTTATGAAACAGTAAGCAGTTAATTAGGATTTGACGAGAGTGTTAATCAATACCTTTTGTTTGATACCAAACTCAACCATACTTGCTCGTAAAAGTAGCAAATAAAATGACCAATGTAACAGGACCCCTTTACAAAACCTTTTTAGGCCTTCTAATTTCAGAACCCCCGTCTCAATCCAGCTCATATACGAACTCGCAAATTTTGTTGGTCTCTGCTACAACCCCAACAAATTTCATAAAGATCGGAAAATCGCTACTAAAGTTATCGTCGGACAAACTATCGAAATCAAAAAGCCATCCAAATGCCGAGACGTCCCAGTAGCCAGGTGACAGGTTGTTGTTTGTAAGAACGATCTTCGCTTACGCTCCGCTCGTTCGAAAATTGTAATACAAAGAAAATATAGCAAAAATAAGTTTTGTATGTAAATCTGTATCTGGCTGTATTTTCTTTGTATTACAATCTTTAGCAACGAAAACGAATTACCGACATAGATCTGTACTACTAGAATGCCCATGCCAAATTTCGTGGTTATAAAGCATGTCGTTTTAAAATGAGACCTAAACTACGTTTGTATGGGAACGCGAGCGTCCTGGCGACTCTTAAAAGGATCACCAGCATTTTTGTTACACCTCTTCTATAAAAAATCTTTGACAAAAATGTATCATAAAAAAAATTTGATACTCACCCATCGTCTAACTGTGCACCAAACACCTCTACCACCTCATCCCCTGACACTAGTCTCAATCTCAGCGCATCCACATCCCTATTCAGGCTTAAAACCCAAGCATTCGCATCCCGCACCTTTGTTTTTAAATTACCATACTCGTCCAAACTATTGAACCACTCGTGTAAAATGTAGTCATACTTGGGGTTATCTAATTTCGCGAAAACCGTTGAAAAGAACAAACAGGCTAAGATTTTCAACATGACTGGATGGTGGTGGGATGAGTAATGATATTGATTCACAAGGTAGGCAACTAAATAAATAGAATGTTATTCTACTTCTGTTGCGATTCGTTGTGCCGGATTAGATACGCTGTTATGTCTTTGTAACTAGTAGTCCGCCTCGAACTGAGAACTCGCGATTTACTTGCAAACGAGTTGACCAATATAACAAGACCCCAAGGAGGATTTTTTTTCTCCTTCTAGCTCCGTAACCACTTGATCGATGCTGCTCATATACGAACTTACAAATTTTATGTATCTCTGCTACAGTCCCAAGAAATTTCATAAAGATCAGAAAAACGTTACTAAAGTTATCGTCGGACAAACTATCGAAATCAAAAAGCCATCCAAATGCCGAGACGTCCCAGTAGCCAGGTGACAGTTGGGTCTGAAGTTGTTTGTAAGAACTCAGTTTTTGACGCATTCAGGCTTTCTGTTTCCTTAACCGATTTCAAGATTTCGAAGATTTTCAATGAGGAAGGCCGGTAAACTTATTGTAGAGCGCTTTTCCAGTATTCCAAATATAGTCAGGCAAACCAAACAGTGGAAGTAATAAGCTTATACTCATCCCTAGCGTAAGAAAGAGACGGTATAATTCTCTGTCTATGCTTGAAGTAAAACAGTGGCCAAACTATAACGAGAGAAAGAGACAATAGATTAATCGCAGACTTTAAATAATGAGAAGGCATTTCTTAGGTAAAATACTTCCCTGTAGCTATATTCTACAGCGGTATATTAGTATTTCGGAAATCAGCGAAATTTCCTTCGCGTCGAGACGAAAGGGGAAGTTACTGCAATGTTCTGCCACCAAATTGCAGCACTAGCACATCGGTAAACCATTAAGTTCTTAATTTAAGTCTATGTTAGTACATACTAGGCCTTAAACAGTTATTTAAAAGTTTCATAGATAAGGCGGTTTGTTTACAGAGGGCCTATCGTGAAACGAGAGAATCGAAATTATGACATCTGCCTTCTGCCTCTCTATCGCTCGAATGTGTAAGAATGACAGAGAACCAGAACTACTGATGAAATGAAAACTACTTCCCGCCATAAAAAGATTAAAAAGCTTTGTGAAGGAACGTTTTTGGTAATGTCATTGTAATAATGAGGAGGGTTTCTTAAATCGATTTTTTCACACGTTGGCAGCACCGTGGCGAGAGGTCCAGCTGTTATAAGTTATAATCCACCAATCATGTTTAATCACTTTTTTTGGTGTATTTTGACAGCTGCTGTCAAAAAGACCTTTCGTCACAGTGCCGTCACATGGATTTCAGGAAACCCTCATTGCCTTCCCATTCTTTGGGACTGGGTTTTTTATTTTATGTACAGCTAGTAGCAAAACTAGCTAAGCGGGTAGGGTGTTCAAAATGAGCTGGACACGACTTTATTGTTAAGAGAATAAGAACGTGTACACACACAGGTAGGTCATTTTGAACACCCTAGCCGCTTAGCTACTTCTGCTGCTGACTATACGTGTACATATGTTCACCGGTTACTCGAAGACAGCTGAATCGATTTAGATAATTCTTCCTAATGTTAATTAACTTAAACTTAAATAACGTGCAAATTAAATATTACGATAAAAACACTCAATATTTATATCCAAATCTTTATTATATATTTCTATATTTATGTATGTACATACATTACAACTTTATTGTGAAAACAGACAAACAGAACGGGGTTGGCAACTGTCAACGGTTTGGCCAGATGGCGCCAGCATAGCTGGTACCTGTCACTAGTATTGTTGTATGGGATTTGGCTTAAAGGCTAGCCCATCCGGGTCAGAAAATTAAAAAAAAAAAAACAATAATTTGACACAATTTGTAGGACTGACAGGTACCAGCTATGCTGGCGCCATCTGTAAAGACTTTCGACCGGCCAACCCCACTGCTTTTCCGCTTTCCGCGCGCTTATTGGCCGCGCCCTTACTTTATGGAATGTATGATAACGTCAGCGACCCGATTACATTTCAAATTATGCACATAAATTAATTAATCGCAAACAACATTGGTTATTTTCACGTTTCTAGAACAAATGATTCATGTAGATATCTGTTTCACGCACTTTTCAACCGACTTCAAGATTTCGAAGGAGGTTCTAAATTAGTCGGGATCTTTGTTTTCAACAGACTTCAAGATTTCGAAGGAGGAGGTTATCAATTCGTCGGGATCTTTGTTTTTTTTTGTCAATTCTTTTTAATGTATGTTCACCGATTATTCGAAGACGGCTGGACCGATTTGGAACATTCTTATACAGTTGGTCCCATTGTCACCAGGTCCGATGATGATGGGATCCTGGAAAAATCGAGGGAACTCTGCAACTATTATAAGCACACTTATAGTAATTTCAGTAATTTTACAGCAACTCGGGCAATTCCTCTTGAAATAGCAGATCCTAAGTGAAGTCGGTTCTTTTTTTGTTTAAAATTATATTTATTACTAAAGTTAGTTCGGAAAGAGAAGTTTCGTAGTTTATATGGGAGCTCATACATTCTAAGTGAAGTTGGTCTTTTTGTTTTAAATTACTCATTATAAAACCGGGTTGCATTCCCTATTCCCCACCCCTCACCCCGCAGTAAGATCACGTGGTAGCGAATAGATACAGCAAAGCCTTGGCGAACTGCACGATCTCTGAGCCTCCGAGCTTCGACTCGCCGTAAACGCGATCCACGAACGTTATCGGCACTTCTCCGATTGTGTAGTCTAGTTGGCGAGCTCTGTGGACAATATGACATTAAATATTAATATCATCATCGTAGCGTTTGCCCCGGCTTTTCCACATCTCAATTGAGGGTCCGCTTGGCAATCTAATTCCGTGAATCGGCGTTACGGAAATTTTGTATGTATATACTCGTACATATAGTTTAGCCAGGACTGTTTTACTTCAAGCATTGACAGAGAGAGTCATACTGTCTCTTTCTTACGCACTATACCCTCTCTGCTAAAAATAGGGATCAGTCATCATCATCATGCATTCAATCATGACTGTCATGAGTATGTATTTATTTAATTAAATAAAAAACGGGACCCAATCGCGTAAACTTATGTCTGCCTGCGACCACGAGCGTTACGACACTCACGAAACGTCAGGAAAATAATAAAAGTAAGCGTACGCGACTGAGTCCTGTTTATATCATAACAATGACTGAAAATAGTGTGAATTAAATCAGTTACCTGATAATCATTTCCATCTGGAACACGTAGCCCTTGGATACACAGCTGTCTATGAGTTTCTGCAGGATATCCTTCTTGTACAATCTGCAACAAATATGCTTCTCTTAGCCCTTCGATTGCCAAGCAGTGGGCGGAAAAATCCTAATATTTTGGACGTGATATCGTGCGCTGGCGCTGAGGGCACGACTTTCAGTGCATGTCTTAGGCTGTCAAATGGTTAATACAACAATAAGATAATATACAAGAACTTGGTAGCCTAAACATGCCTAAACTAATAAAATTAGTAAAAATAAAGCACGTTATTTCCACTGGCTTGACCGAGAGGATGGGAGATAGCCACAGATAACCTCAACCACTAGATAGATCATAAGTACAACTCGGGGTCACCACGCATCTGTGCTCCCGTACTAATTTTGTATGAGAGCGCGACCGCTTATTTCAATTGCGTTAATGTTTTTGATCATTACTCATGTGAATTAAAAATATCCACAAAAATCAAGTAACAGGGGTGAACCTGGATTATTATACTACAAATTAGTGTAGAATACTATTGAGATACGCTGTTCGAATCGTAGAAATTTACGTATAAAATTGCGCTGATGTGTGGTGACCTCGTGCTCCCTGTAAAATCTTAATGATTAGGTGTCTGTCTAGTCTGATAGCGCTTACTAAAAAGAGCATATTTGGGTTGATAGTCATCTTAAGTGTCGCTGGACAGACAAGAGTAGATCTTCGTGAGCTCGGGCCAGTGAAAGCTGGGGCTTCGCCCGCAGAACATAGCAAAATGGCGTGCTCTTGTGTCAAAAACCAAGACTCATTTTCAGTTATTGGGGCAACTAAGCAAGTAATATAACTCTCCTATACTAACTAAACCCAAAGAGCTCAAAGAGGACCCAGTGTTTTGACGACGAGGGACCTCTCTTGTTACTCTAGCCGTCAACACAGTGAATCCTCCTGTTTTAAAGGGTCGGCAACGCGCATGTGACACCTCTGGAGTTGCAGGCGTCCATAGGCTACGGTAGCTGCTTACCATCAGGTGGGCCGTATGCTTATTTGCCACCGTCGTTGTATAAATAAACTATACTAACAATCCTATAATTTATAATTTACACCAAGAACCTTCTTAGAATCAAAGGAACATGAACCTTCTATAATATAGTTGAGCTTTATATTTAAATGGAATTTACATCAAGATCTTGATATTGATGTACGAGTATTCAACTGTAGAATCCCTAGCGTGAGACAATCAAGTTGGTTTCTAAACACCTGCCATATGTCATACTCAGGCAATAAACTGACTATATTTCTTTAGGAGTACTTCATTGTGTTAGAATGAAATTGGAATGAAAACAATAAAATAAAAAAATAATTAGGTACTTTTACTGAGTACTGAGTAGCGAATGCAATCCCGATGTCGTGAGATCTCGAAACCGCGAGATCTCGTGCGAAATTCCGAGATTAAATCTCGATGGCATGAGAACTCGGTTTTGCTAATTACGGCCGAGATCTCGATTAACTCGAGATCTCAAACGAGACTTAACACCTAAAATTGTTTACACAATATTGTGTATCTAAATCACTGTATAAGAAAAAAAAAAAATTTGGTGCCTTTTTTTTGACGGTGTATCTGTCGGCGGCCGCATCGTGTCAAAATCAGGCATATCGTGAAATTCCTAGGCATATCGAGAAACGTGAAAATCTTTGACTAGTTCCCTGAGTCGACGGAGCCCCGCTATGCAGGGCTATTTTTTTTAAGAGTAATAATTAATAATGCCGTAGCAATATTTGTCACCTAAAAGATCCCGTCAAATCAGAGGCCCCCGGTCTTAACAGCATCTGTGTAACAAAATTAGCTCCACGAGAAATGAGCTTCCTCTTGAAGTCCCAGCCGTAGACACCGCCTCCATCTTTGTAACGAGTGCCGGAGACCACGTCGAAGTCCTGCTTGCGTTGGAGCTCTATCATCTTCGGGATGAATTTAGGCTGTGGAGCAATGCTTGAATTAGACAGTGAATCATAACGCTCCATTCCTGGCCTAGAACCGCAAACCACTTCGTTCATCAAATAAAGATAAAGAATATATTGTCTATTTGCAGGACTATTTCATATACTTAAGAGTGCAATAGAGATGGGGCCAACATTTTGTCGATTTTCGAACTTCGTGGTAGGCCCTTTGGAGAGGCCTTGGATCTATTTCCACTCTGCTTAAAGCATTTGCAGAAAAATCATATAAGTATGCAGTAAGTAAAAGGTTAAGGCCCGCCCATTTAATCCAATGCTATACAGCGCGCCGCGCTCGCTCCGCCGCCGTGCCGCTTGCACCCTGCTCTTCGGTGTGCAATGGCCTTTAAAGATATGCGGAGTTATAAGGGCCGTTTTAAGACAGTTTGCGCTTGGAAGTTAAATTATGAGAATTCTTACGTGATGACTTAGATCCGCGTCCATAATAATGATAAAATTGCCCGTGGCATGCTTTATTCCGTGCATGTACGCAGTGCCAAGACCAAGCTTCTTCTCCCGCGGACGCAACACGATTTTACTGGATCCATACAACTTCTGGAGCTGTTTGGCCACATCCAGCGTTCCATCGGGACTCCCGTCATCAATTATTATCACTTCGAAATCGTAGCCACTGAAATAAAACGTTAAAAAAGGATTATAAACAAACGAAAATTTTAGCAACGGTATTTGACTTATATTATGAAAGTTTGTTATTAAAAGTAGTTACCATTTATCCAGATATTTCATAATAAGCCATATTATAATGGGCAAGTTTTCCCTCTCATTGTACGTAGGCAATAATATCGAATATTTATCACTTTTCATGATTTCGGAGTCAAAAGCCGTGGCAGCCATGCTGTCAAATGTCATTGTCATTTGTAAATTATAGAGCGTTCGGGACATAAATATACCACACCCTGTAGTGAAGTATCAGCAGATCGCTTTTAACGTGACCTTAAACAACATAACATCGACTACGCCTATAAAAACCGGTGTTTTTACGGTTTTTGTCAGTCACTGTCTGAATCTTCTTGCCAGTCAGCTGTTTGTCTTGTCACTGTCAAGTCGAAGTCGGCAATCAGCTCAAAAAAACAACACAAACTAAAATTAAAACCTCAGCATTTACAAATTTTTAAGTAGCATACTATTCAAAATTAGCTGTGTTAGTATATACAAGCTTTTTTATAGCAAGATGTCGCAAGCCCGGTTCACGCCGTGTATTCCTCTGCCGATAGATAACAAAACGCTGGTGGGAGTTATAGAGAAGGCCAAGGACTGGGCTCTGATGCACGGGGTTGGGATGAGAGACAAGAAAAACTTCACTAAGGATTCTATACAGGTACCCATTGTATTATCTAGTTAATAGAGTAAGTTGTACAAACTTAGTGATATCTCGTTTATGACTACTAATACTTACAATTGATTCATTTATTTACTTTTAAAAATACCACGGCATTAATACGAAATTTTTCCATTGAAATGTAGGGAACGTGGTATTTTTACATGCATATGTTACACTAAAGACTGTTATATTAAGCTTTTCATATAAATTCTAAATGGATATTTTTAATAAAATATTTACACAAATACAACAGTACAGATCCAAAAATCCAAAGTGATACCAAAAAAATGTGTATGTTCGTTAAGTTTATCAACCAAATATCAAGAAAATACATTGTATATATGTTATTACCTCAAAACACCTATGAATGTTGGTCCCCTTTTCAGATTGCACCATTTGTATTGCTGCCCTCTCCATTCCCTCGGACAGAGTTCAACAAGGCTGTGGAGCTGCAGGTGGTTCTGAACGAGCTCATGCATAAGGTAAGCCTGAATTTATTTTTCTGACTGTTGATATTTCCATTGTGTTCCTAGCTACTGAGCCTTATTCAAATATGTTAATGAAAAATTCATTCATAATCATTTGAAATTTAAATATGAACTAAAACTATTTAAAAACGCCAGCAGCTCGGTTAGTCTGGACGTGCCTCGCCTGAGGCATTGCGGCCGCGCGTGCGTTTGCCTCGACCGAGGCACGTCCACACTAGCCGAACTGCCGCGCGCGGCAGTTTCCTCGCGATGCGTCAGGTGCACTATCAAAGTACTATCACAAGTTCACAGCCATAATACAACATACTGGCAAAATAACAAGGTTGATTTTAGTTATAAATTTTTGGAATTAGTGAGTTTTGCTTATCATCTGACAATATTATCTAAATTATCTTCTAATAGTTCTAGTACAAAACATACTCAAATGGGATATACGTATGACGCCTTTCAGAACAGGCAGTTATTTATTAGACAATTTGATTAATGATTTATGAACAACTTCAGGAAAACCCATTATAATAATGACCAGAACGTAAAATTACTACGTTACTCACGTGCATGCATTGTGACTGTTAATTAACTAGTAGCCCGCCTCGAACTGAGAACTCGCGATGTACTTGCAAACGAGTGACCAATATAACAAGACCCATATGAATATTATTTTTGCCTTCTAAGTCCACAACCCCTTGATCGATCCAGCACATAAACGAACTCTCCAATTTTACGTATCTCTGCTACAACCCCAAGAAATTACATAAAGATCAGAAAAACGTTATTAAAGTTATCATGGAAGTGGAACAAACTCTCATAACCAAAAAGCCATCGAAATGCCGAGACGTTCCAGTTGCCAGAAGATGTTTGTAAGAACTCACTTACGTTCCGCTCGTTCGATTAATTACGTTTTTAATACCTATTATCGTGACCTGATACCTATTAATTAATTAATTACTCACGTCTTTACTATTACCTCGTATGAATAATAGGAATAGTTGCAGTTGTAAATCCCTTAATGGTTATTCATTAATAGATACGAAAGTCTCATTTGCATATGACTCCCGGAGATCCCTATGGGTATTTCCCCATTACATGTCGTCTTACTGTGACGTCTCGAATCATGTTGTCGCTTCTTAGCGCATGACAAATTCTCTTTTTCACTTATGCATACGTATTGGATACGTCCTGTCAAACAAAAGAAGCGTGAGATTTAAACTAATGGCAACACACTTGCGTTGCCATGTGACATGATTAAAATAGTCTAAAAATATTCGCAAATATTCGCATTGAATGTTGGGAATGCGAATGTTAATATCCAAAAACATGCGAATATTCGCGAATGCGAATATTCGTTACATCCCTAATCATTACACTATCATCACTTACAGCGCTTTGTTTTATACTTAGTATAAAACAAAGCGCTTCCTGCTGTTTGTCCCTATATATGCTTAGATCTTTAAAATTACGCAACGGATTTTGATGCGGTTTTTTTAATAGATAGAGTGATTCAAGAGGAAGGACATATGTATTATTGCACCCGTGCGAAGCCGGGGCGGGTCGCTAGTATAATATATAATTAACAATTAAAATTACCCAGGTGGCGCATGACGACGACTTCCTGGAGCACACGCTGCAAAACGCGCTGCAGGTGGACGAGTTCACGTCCAACCTGTACGACATATGGGTGAAGGTCCGGAAGGAGGGCATCGCTCAGGTATGTACAAACATCAACATACTTAGCTGACCATCGATAGATCTTATGCCGTTGCAATAAGGATTAAAACAGTTAACAGTGTTGGCGATGATGGTTGTTGGCATCTAAAGAGTGACATCAGCCTCAATAGTTCCGCTAGCACAAGTTTTAATTTCTTACTTACGTCCTAAAAAACGCCCCGAGCGATGTGGCTAGGCGCTCGAGCCGGCTGGCATCAAACATAAGAGCGGAATTCAGCGCGGAATCCAGCTACCATAGACTAAAAAGTGGACTTCCCGCAAAATTTTCGCTATGAACTCCATACAAAACTCGATGTGTGCATGTGGAATAGGCATCTTATTAAATCACACCTTTAATTTCAAAATTAAGAAGGGTACAGTTATTTTGTCCTGAGCCTCGGACGGTAAGTGCAGAAATAAAACTTGTGGTAACTGTACAGTCGCCATCAGATATATCGAAGCGGCCGATGTGGTCACAAATATCTGAACAACGCTTCTATTGTCCAGGTGATAAAGTGCTTGTTCAGATATTTTTGAGTACCTTGGCCGCTCAAATATATTTGATGGCGACTGCACAAGAGAACTAAGATTACCGCCGGAGCTTATGTTTATCACTGTCCTTTGATCAGTAAAGTGGGACAAATTATATGTATGGCCCCGTAAAAGCGCCATCTAGTGGACGTGTCAAACTGGGGACTTGATTGTTTCTCCCACTTTAATTAAGTCTTTATTAGACCATTTTCTTAGCTGAATACATACAAGATATTTTTAAGTCTTATTATTTATTAGGTATTCAATCGACAATGATACCACAGAATCTATTTTTTATAGTAATTATAGTTCACTGCACATATCCACTCGTATGTCACTAAAAGTGTTTTTTTATTTTAAATTTAATATAAGTGAATCAGTTTATGTTTTAAGGGTATGTCGAATCAATTGGCATTAATTATTCAAAATTATTTGTGTAAGAAAACTGTGTTTTAATTCTACGAACGAATTATTTAAAGTTTATATGATTTATTTCAAGACAAAATTCAAAAAATACCTAATAATCAGTTACAATTACATACACACTTTTAGTTGTATCGTCCAGGCTGTGTCGCTCCCAGAGATGTGCGAGAATGCGTAGCGAGGGATGTGTTTATTAAGAACCAAAATAATCACACTTTATTTACTTATCTTGGCTCAAATGATGTGATTACTGTACGCATGGACACATATCTTTTGTGGAGCCTAAGTGTGCTATTATATTTTGGACACATTTCGTTTCCTGTGTGATTCTTAAATCGTCGGGTGACAACCAAAACTCACTAAGTACTGCCACAAGTTCATAGCGATAAAGAACCGTAGTAGTAACAAAACAAAGTCGATTTTCGTTCAGTATTTTTTTTGCAATTATTGAGTTTTGGTTGTCGCCTGACGAAATGGATTTCAGCTGTTTTGTAACAAATCAACAATATTGTAAGTTATAGAAAATGTGCGACGTAGTGGAACGCTTTCAAATAGTTTTTTTAACTTGAGTTACTATTTACGTAAAGATCAACGAATAATTTTATTCAAGAATCCAAAATAATGTCGACCTTATTACAATGCTTAAAAGCGCAAATTACATCGCCTTAGAAATCTATGATCATTATTCTCAGATCTAGAAACTTTGCTTTACAAATGGATACCGCTTTCTAATCATTGCGGTTTACTGTGAAATTGTTGCAAGTGATGTCTTTTTGCGTATTGTAGTCAATTTGACTGAATTCTCCATATCTTTCTGTTGTTCCATTTTGCCACAAGTCTTTTTTTCTTATTCCATTTCTTTTGCTTTTTTCATCACGTTAGAAAAATGGGTATTTAAAAAAAGATCGGTTTAAATCCGTTTCGTATTGGCCAAATAATCGGTGAACTCTTTTATTATATTTACTTATACTAAGTACTTATATAATCAACTTATACCCTGGCAACCTTAGTATTTTTTCGATTGAAGCCTACAGGATCCCGGTATAGGCCCCTGACAAACTCTAGTATGCTATGCGTGAATATGCCTCCCTTTTTAGTCACTAGTATAGTATTTTTAGCATGAAAAACCCCGAGTATTACCCGAAAACGCGAATATTTTCATACTATAAAAACCTTTGCATTCCCTACTAGTCACATAGTCACAGTTTTCTTCCAATAAACCCTGTCTCCACACATTTCTATACCACACTTCTCACCATATCTCCGCACATCCCAGCCGGTATCACTAGGCATGCTGCGCTCAGACATCATGTTGGAGTCCCGCTGCCCCCACACCGAGAACCAGTGCGCGAAGCACACCCCCTACTGCTCCTGGAAGCAGGTGGAGATCAACAGCATCGCGTCCGGCTTCGGCCATCTTGGGCCCGTGTCCAGGGAGATACAGAGGTGATTGAGGATGACGCGAAAAAAATAGGATCCAACTTATCATCCAAATGCGACATTGACAACCCGAAATATTTGTATTAAATCTTAGAGCCTCCAATCAAAGTGATCCAATTCTATTTGTACCACACGTTTCTTCTTGGTTAAACTTTAAAGCTTATAATCCAACATGTCGTACTTTATTGGACTTAGATCACTTTTCCTCTAAGATGTATTGTTTAAACGTCGAAAGCGACAATTGACATTGACAATCGCCGCAGAGTTGCATTGTCATTTACCAATTATTTGATAATGAATGTTGTCAGCTATAAGTCAGTGTAATAATGTGTTTGGATCAAGCATCTGCTATATTATTTGCGTGAAGATGCTTGGAATTGTCGTTTCTTTATGTTTTCTGCAATTTTAAATAAATAAATGTTGCCTTTGATTGTCAAGAAAGTAATTTTAACTTGTATTCGTTTGAAAGCAGCTGTTGTGCTTTCAAAATAATCATCTGCATAGAAAGAGCCGTAATTACAACCATATTTTTCAAGCAGATAAATAGCATGCCTCATCCTTAATATAGTAATTGTCACATGTCGCTTGTCACGTTACCACGCCTTGTTACATACATACGTTGTAAAAATCGCTGGTTTGCACGGGTTGCGATGTAGTTAGTTTGATAGTTAAGATATTATATAAGATTTGTATTAACTTTGTATCACGTTTACAAAAATTTTAGCGTTGATTATGCTTTAAATTTAATATAATGTAAAAAAAATTGCGATGCGGTTTTAATTTGTTTTTCAAATTAGATTTCTTATATTTAGTCAGAAAATCGCTTTTTCTATTGCGATCTTATTTTATATTTTATAAAAATATTTAAGGCCATTAATCAATGCTAACTTTTACTCAGCAATGTTATCTAATAAATACTGAGATAACTCAATTCTCTTACGTATTTGATACTAGTAAGTAATACACTTGACTTGAAGTTACCTTACGGCTCCTTATAATCTTGGTCAACTTTATTAGGACACCGTTTTAAAAAATACCGTCAGCCGTAAACTAAATTCAAGTAAATTTATAACTTTTTAATTTGCTTGATAATGTAACTGTACATAATTACTGTAGATTATACAATTTGTAGACTAAAAATAGAGATAAGACAAATGACCTAATTATGTATGTCCCTGTAACAGAATGACTAATTTTTAACAAATTTAACAAAGACAGTAAACTAAAAATACTGGCTCTAATTTTGCCAACATGACAATTGTCATTTGACATTGATTTCTAGCTGCAAGACTACACAAATGTAGGTGTTAATAAGGATTTGCCACTTGTGCCTTAGGCGAATTGTCAGTGTCTGGTGACAATTGTCAAGTATGTGAAATAGTGTTAGCCCGTTTTACTAACTTGACATTTGACAATTGTTGTCGCAATGACAATTCTATATACATGTCATAACAAACTTGTGCCGCACTGCGATTTATTAACGCTAGGGAGATACCCAGAAACCCAGAACGATGTACGATGAATTATAATTGTTTTTTGACAATTGTCATGTTGGTAAAATACATAAGGTATATATAGGGTAGGTTTTGACGCTAGGTGATTTTACGGTCTTGGATGTAAGTACTAGTTGGTAAAAGGTTTTAAGCGATGCTTCGAAGGTGTAGCGGTAATAATATGCCTAAGTAAAATAAAAATAAAAACTGGTTTATGGAATTATTGGCTTCAGATTTATATTTAAATATGTACATTTCAGGTGCGGATACGGATTTTTTTGTATAATATTTGTATAAATGTCCAAACACACACTAGGTGCTTTACACACACTGCACATATACTAGTTCATTTCTACACTATATATATATTAATTCCACATACATGTAATGAGGCTAAAATATAATGTATATTTTTTTCAGTTCCAAAATAATTTGAAGGTCATTTAAACATATTATATATGTGTATAATTAAACAATAATTTTCAAGTACTTTGAAACTCGAGGAAACCTAGCAGAGACTGGACAATGATGACCTTCCTACCTTCCAGACCCTCAGCCTGGGGCTGTTCCGCTCGGACTACCTGATGCAGCAGCCGGACGGCAATATGATAAAACAAGTGGAGTTTAACACGATAGCGTCGAGTTTCGGCGCCATCTCCTCGAACCTTCCTGCCATGAATCGGTACAGATGCGCTAGTGGTCGCTGCTTGACCGGATGGCCAAGTTTGAAAAACCAACTTATTCGGATGCTGAGCTTTTCAGCCATATAACTATTCGTTCGCGTCAAACAAAAGTCATGTTTTAAAAGAAAATCCGTGGAAATGAAACGGGATTGTTAAATTAAAGCTAAAATAACGAATGGTCGCTTTTATAGATCATCGTGTACGACAAAGTTATCGTTACGATGTAATGGTGCGTTTACATGTATGGTCACGTTCAGCGCGGGCTACATAGGTACGTCTGTTTCATAGAATGAAACCATAAATGTGAATACAGTATTATATCGTGATGATAACTTTGACATTCACATTGAAGTATATAAGAGCAACCGATTCCAGGCACTTTTTTTGAGTGCGCAAACTACATAATCGATTTTAGGTTTGTTTTTTAAAATTGGCCATAAAAACAGGGAATCTGGATACTTTAATGTGTTAACTGGATGATGCAACGTCGTTTTACCTTATGTGGTGACTGGTGAAGCCAGAACGAAATGCTTGAATCATAGTATTTATGTTCTATTGGGCCGAAGCAGGCGAATTGATTTCAGACTGATAATTTTCAGGGATCTTGCACGTTATTGACAGTTGAAATCTAATCAGTCTGTTTCGGCGTGAATATTGTTTATTCATGTGTCTTTTTCAGCTATCATTTCTTCATTATTATTTAAGACTGGCTACACCACAAGCCCATAAAAATATCTTGTCTATGTTCACTTGATGTGATCACCATTTTCCTTTGCGCACAACGCAATGTTTTCAAATTATATGTTTCATGTTGTTCATCATCATCAAAGATAATCAAAGGTTTCGGTCTTGTAACACTACAATAATTAATTTAGTTCTTATAGGGTAAATCGACAGTAAGTGGCCACCTCAAACTAAAAATGAGCTCTATTCACTTACAAACAGAATTAATTTTAGCATGAGGTTTTAATTACTGGCCACCCTTCAATAACTGGCCGCGTTATACTAAAATGAATTCTGTTTGTAGGTGAATAGAGATTATTTTTTAGTATGAGGTGGCCAGTTACTGGCGTTTTACCCTATATCAAAATTGCATGCTGGTACCAGCACGGAAACTCACGGAAAATTACTTATGGGGTCGTTTTTATTTATTGGAAACCTTGGGAATAATAACGTATGCCTGCAGAAGTTTACGGCATGCGACAGATAAGATAATATCTTATCATAACATAATTTGGTGATGAAAATAGGGTTCAACACATTAATGTATCCACGCCTTTATACGTTTAAGCAGCGAATAGTCGACATCTCTCATGTGGCTGTCTCTTTCTCTCTTCAATGCACGCTGTCCATTCATTTCACTCTGGATCTCGCTTGTATTCATGCCTTTATTTTTGTACCGTTTGCTTGGCTTGGAAGTGTTTTTTTTTCTATTTATGTATTTTGTAGATTAAGTTGTAGTTATTATGTTTGCGTGCATGTATTTTGGTGCTTTGTTGAGTTGGCAACACTTGAGAGATGTTACCTACCACACCCGCACTGTCTAAAACGTGCAATAACATGTACACACATAAGGTCTCTGGGCCATTTTTACTCCAGAGCTTCATTTGGCGATGGACCTTAATCTACTGTTTAAACCCAAAGCAAATTTTGACGAATTAAGACTACAGACGGTTATAAACGTTATGCAGGAATTGTCGTCTTGTTTGCTCATGCGCTGCAGGGCTTGTAACTCTTGTAAGCTATCGCTGGATATCAAAACTATAGCATAATATCTTAGCACAAAAGTGGTCCGGGTAGTTTTAAGAGTATAATCCGGTTTAATCTAAAAAGTATATTTAAATAACGGCCCCCATCCGTATCTGCATGATTTTTGTTATACCAAGGTTAGTCAGCAAGTAAGGTAAATTGTCTGTGTCATCTGACAATCGTCAAGTTGGTAAAATACTAAATTCTTCAGCGGTTTGACTTAAAAATCATGGCTGTTTGAAGTACACCCCTATAGAATATAAACATTGTAAACGGAAATTAGGTACAACTGAAAGGTATTCCAAAAACTAAATATTACAGCTGATTACAAAAGTTTTCGGATTGAAGTCCGCAACAAATGTAACAAAGAGTTATAGGTTTGATATCTACATTATAAAGAAACAAATAAATGAAACATAATACGTTAATATCTCACCGCTTCGGAAAAAGTCAATGCGTCTTACTCTTGCGCCGCCCGAGATAAATGTCGCCGCTACCGCCGGCCGCGATGCGTGCGTTCAGATTAAAACGATCGGAAAATCAGGGGTCCGGATTAGCTCCACTAAATGTTGAGTATAAAACAGCATTTCACTTAATTTAACGTTGGTAAGACACAAAATATTTCTTAATTAATTTGACGACATAGACTAATCGACCAGTGCCCGAGGAAAATTTATGTAAAGTGACAATGACAATATTTCTTGCGCTGTACATGTTATTGCATAACAAATAATTTACCGTGTCATTTTTCTATTGTCCAGTCGTTGCCGGGTTGGTTAGGGTACACATCTTTCAAAGATACATTTAATCGACTTCAAATCAAAGGTGAAAGTTAGATTTATTGATGGAGACAAATTAATAATAAGAAAACAAATACGAGACCAAATCTTATTAACTCGTAAATTTTCTTATAAGTAAATAGAAGAATAAGTCGACCATATAATAGGTAGGTATATATTTATATTTATCCAACCTTGTAGCAGGTGATTTGTGGTCATAGGTTTTTAACAAATCGATTACCTTTTTATGGTAACCGAAGTGACAAGTTCTACTTATCTTGAAGTCGGTTAAATATCTCCTTCACATGCATCGACAGATCGAAACATCTAGAATCATTTCATCAAGATAGACTGTTTCAGGTTCTCTTAGTAGTGTTGGATGTATCAGACCTTCCTGTCAAAACCACTTGCAGTCACGTATGTATTTGTGAATATGACATTTGCACCGACAACTTAGGCTCCAAGCAAACGTCCAGTACCCGATGTGGTTGCCTGATTCGGTTCCCCGACCGGATGATATGCACACGTCTGGTTGATGTATTTTGACCTGACGTTAGGTTGTGAAACCTTGCGCGTAGAACTTTGTGTGTACGGGGCTCTGGTATAAGACATGCGCCTTCAGGTTACCTGATTCGGTAACCATATCCGGCAACCTGACACCTAAACCGGACATTTGCTTTAACTCTAAAAACAAAGGTAAAGGAAATACATTTATTCAAGCCCTATTCTATTTAAAATGGCGATCAAACCAAAAACAATCGGGGACATAGAAATTGGCACCTCTTCATGGCAATTTTTCGTTAATTTCTGGGCGACAACTAAGGATTGTCGCTAGGTGACTGATGTACGGGGATTGTCATTGTCGGATTAATAATAATTTCACAACTTTAGCTTTAAAGCAGGGTCCGAAACCGGTTACTAATAATAAAGTATTTGGATCGGGTATTTGACAGGGTTGATTTTAAAAACTCTCTCAATATGACAAGCACTAAGTAGACTTAAACGGTAGGTAGACTTAGTCTAAATAAATTAATGCAGTTCATTCTATCAAGTGTATTTAGAATACAATCAAGCTATTTAAATATCTATCGGTAAATCATATCCGCGATAAAGAGACCGGAAAATAGAAAACACTATCAAACGATAAACACCATGGATAGGGTTAACCTTGTTCAAAAGAGTTTTCAATACGATAGTTTATGATAGGGTTACAATATTCAAAAATTCGAATATTCAAAATTGTTAATTTCAGATAAGATAATACTTAAAAGTAAATGTTAGTAGATGATTAATTTAAAACTTAAATTTTAATTTAGATTTCAGTAATATGATCAAATAAAATGTTATGGGACAGTATTGTTACCAATGTTACCATGTTAACCATTACATCTAGGTAGTGTCTAATAGGGTTATAGATAGGGTTATCCTATCGAAAACATTAATCAAATGAAGGGGTTATCCCTGTTAAATAAATAATAATAAATAAATATTATGGGATAATCTTACACAAATCCACCTAGGTAAGCTAAGGCTTGTGTTGTGGGTACTAGGCGACGATATATATAATAGACGGATATAGATAAATACTTAAATACATAGAAAACATCCATAACTCAGGGACAAATATCTGTAATAAACACACAAATAAATGCCCTGACCAGGATTCGAACCCGGGACCTCCTGCTTCATAGGCAGGGTCACTACCAACTAGGCTAGGAGGCCGTAAAATTAAAATACTTCATCCAAGACTCAAAAACAGATTTTTTAAATATAATTACAGTCGCCATCAGGCGCTCCTGATGCCGCTGCGCAGGTAGTCACAAATATCTGAACAACGCCTCTATTGTTAAAGCGAAAAAGTGCATGTTCCAGTGGCGGAGCGTCCATATAACTCGATTCCCACCGGCTTCCCTTATTTTCAGCCGGTTGGGTAGAGGAAAGGAAGGCCATAATGTCCTGGCTTCCTTTAGAATTATTTTGACTCGCCGAATGTTGATATATTTTTGAGTACCCTGGCCGCTCTGCTTTGATGGCCACTGTACATCAATAAGAGATAAATTGAAGAAGTATTACGACAGACATTATACTAAACTGACTTACATTAGATGCATGTATGGGACGTAGTGCAATGCATTTTCGCTTTTAGAATTTCAAACTTGTTACGTACAAAATAGTGTTGAAACTAGTTTTTAGCCATATAAGTAGCATTAGTTTTGTAAACATAGCATATTGTCACTGGCATGTTCACATTTTTGTTTAAAAACATAACGGCTTAAGTCAACTATATTAAAATCAGTAATCAACCTTGCTTCATGGATTTAGGGTGCATTATTGAGGGGAGTAATAAGGTCATTACTTTGTTTTGAGTTTAGTAAATGATCATTGTGGCTAAGTTTACTATCAATTGTGAACGGACACAATGATATGGAAACTAGAAAATATTCAACAATCTGTATCTCATAACAGAGTATATTTATTTTTACTTCTCATGCTCGTAAAGTTTCACTTTATGCTGGGTATAAGCGGACTAAAACTCAATTTTATGCACAAGTGCATAAAAAATTGCCATTGTCAAAATAGCCTTAGAAGAAGTCAATTTTTTATGCACTTGTGCATAAAATTGAGTTTTAGTCCGCCTATACCCAGCATAAAGTGAAACTTCTTATGAAAGAAATTCCTATTCTTTTTATTTCCTCACAATCGAAGTAAAAAGTAGAGTGTATAACTCGTCCATAAAACCCATTTTACGCTCGTACTTTATATCCATCCTCGCTCGCAAGCTCGCTCGTATGGATAAACGCCTCGCGTAAAATGGTGCGTTTTATGCACTTGTTGTACAATCTACTATTATCGTATGGCTACATGTCACTGGATATAGATAGGCATTTCTTCTCTGGGGTAGTAGTAGTGGGAAAGCAGATGAAGAAAATCCAGTGAGTGCTGCGAGGTCCAGTTGGGACAGTGCAGCTGCCAAGTTTGTTAATCTTATAGCACCACCCAGGGACCACGTGTAGGGTGTCTGAGGTGTTTCCTACGGACGCAGGTTGATTTATTTTACCTTGAAGTTGATTAATTTTCTAACTAGTAGGCCGCCTCGAACTGAGAACTCGCGATTCACTTCCAAACGAGTTGACCAATATAACAAGACCCTAAGGAGGATTTTTTTTCTCCTTCTAGCTCCATAACCACTTGATCGATCCTGCTCATATATGAACTCTTAAATTTTATGTATCTCTGCTACAGCCCCAACAAATTTCATAAAGATCAGAAAAGCGTTACTAAAGTTATCGTCGGACAAACTATCTGAATCAAAAAGTCATCGAAATGCCGAGATGTCCCAGCAGCCAGGTGACAGTTGGGTCTGGAGTTGTTTGTAAGAACTCACTTCGCTTACGCTCCGCGAGTTCGAAAATAATTAAAATATTCCATTTGTTGCTTTAGACGGACGGACGTCTGCGTGGAATATGTCATTTTATGAACAACTGTATAAAGACTTTTTTTTGATTGCACATTTTTTACTGCATATATAGCTTTAATTGTCACCATCAAATATGTCGGAGCGGCCAGGGTACTCATAAATATCTGATCATGCACTTTATCGCCTTGGCAATAGAGGCGTTGTTCAGATATCTGTGACCAACTTGGCCGTTCCGATATATCTGATGGCGACTGTATCTATATGCTGTGAACATGCTAGGTACAGTAGGTACACATTTATTACAGTCGCCATCAAATATATCGGAGCGGCCAAGGTACTCAAAAATATCTGAACATGCACTTTATCGCCTTGACAATAAAGGCGTTGTTCAGATATTTGTGGTCACCTTGGCCGCTCCGATATATCTGATGGCGACTTGACACTTATATTACAGGGAATCCTTGCCTAATACTTTTATAGATACCATGCTGTTTTCTTTATTAATTGAATTACAGTCAGCAGCAAAAGTAGCTAAGCGGGTATGGTGTTCAAAATGAGCTGGACACGACTTTATTATTAAGAGAATAAGGGCGTGTGTAGGTCATTTTGAACACGCTACCCGCTTAGCTACTTCTGCTGCTGACTGTACCAATCAAAGAGATATTAAATGGGGTTGGCCGGTCGAAAGTTTTTACAGATGGCGCCAGCATAGTTGGTACCTGTCAGTCCTACCAATTGTGTCAAATACTTGTTTTTTTTTGGAATTTTCTGACCTGGATGGGCTAGCCTTTAAGCCAAATCCCATACAACAATACTAATGACAGGTACCAGCTATGCTGGCGCCATCTGGCCAAACCGTTGACAGTTGCCAACCCCATTGAAATATTCTAAAGTGATGATATAGTTGAATTATCGAGAGCGTGGAATTGCATATGTAGTGGTTGTACCGTGTTGTGCCTCTTTGTGTGCGGATTCAAATATAGAATGCCTGTACACAAACAATACTACTACATATGCAATTCCACGCTCTCGATAATTCATCTATACTACAGTACTCTATGTACTTACATTCATTCCTAATTAGAATATATTTCATCATTGCATACTCTTGAATTTTTTTTTCTCAACACTGTAATATTATGTTCCTTATTTTAGATTGTATTGTATTGCATCTTTTCTGTAGTGTGTATTTTAGCCATGTACAGTCGCCATCAGATATATAGGAGCGGCCAAGGTGGTCAAAAATATCGCAACAACGCTTCTGTTGTCAAGGCGATAAAATGCATGTTCAGCTATTTCTGAGTACCCTGGCCGCTGAGATATTTTGATGGCGACTGTCTCTTGTTTTTTCCTTATTATTACCTTTTATATGCAGGTTTTTGCACGAAATTTTTGTTTTATTCGTCTGTATGTAGCATGAATTCCTAACATTAGTATTTTAAAAATATGTTGTGTTTGATTTAGTACAGGCGGCAGCAGAGGTAGCTAAGCGGGTAGGGTGTCCAAATCGACCTACAGACGCTCTTCTCTTAACAATAAAGTCGTGTTCAGTTCATTTTGAACACCCAACTCGCTTAGCTAGTTTTGCTGCTGAATGAACTTGCTTTACTTTTATTGTGGTGTCATAAATTTATGCCAAACCGAACAGTTACTTAATAAATAATCTTAAGACGGGTTTCCGAAAATCTATAGGAACAAGAAGACTATAATATTTGATTTTGTCAGCATTTATTATTGTGCAAAGTTTATATTTTTTAACCTTTTGACCGTCCAGCTCATCGACTTAAAACTGTGCCCCATACGTCATGTGGTTTACAGTGTAAAGCGGCATATGACGTCGTGGCGTGTGACACAGGTTTCCCTAAACGTGATTTGGCGTTATTGGCGTTCAAAAGATTTATCAAATACCTAGATCCGTTTTGGGATTATACTGATATAAAATATAATAAATGTATTTTTAAATGAAGAATTTTAAGAAAAATTACATAAGTTTATGACACAACACGTTCTTTATTAATGCATTAGAGCAATTACAAATGGCTTCTGAATGGCAGATAAATCCAAAAATGGGCTAGAATATTACGGATTACTAGTACTTTCTGGAATAATCCATCATTTGCGATTGCCTGAATACATTTTTGTTCCTTTGTGGCCGAACTCCGAGAATAACTGCGTTTTATACGCTTCGATAATCATATTAAAGGTATCCTGCCTTTTCGCAGAAAATTGCATTGCCGAATTTCAATTGCTTACCAACTTTTCTCAGAAGTTTCATTAGGGCGAATAATTTTTACCAGAATATTATCTCGCAACCATTTCATATCCCATCCCCTTAGATGAAAATTACCTACTTAGGTTGGGTTAGGTTAGATTGGATTATGCAAAGATGGGAAATGAAACTTCTGCGAAAAGTTGGTTGGCAAGTGAAATTCGGCAATACAATTTTCGCCGAAAAGGCAGAGAACTCACATTAAAACATGTATGTTATAGCTCGGTATTTGTACAGAAAATGCTCTTAAAATGGGTACCGACTTGTATTTTCTGCCGTTTTTAATAATTATTTTTTTACAGCTACATATTGCGCCAGATGGGATGCGGGGATCTGATAAAGAATGTAAGTATTCGGCTACTAGCCTCTTCCGAGCGTCGTCGTTGCCTGAGCGCCCGGGCGCGCCCACGCAACGTAGACGCCGCGTCGACGCTGCGCGGGCGCTGGGCGACGTCGACGCTCAAAAGACGCTAGTGTGAAGTTAGCCTTAGCGCCTTTGTTTACTAGTATATCCTTAGACCCTCATAGTAATGACAATCCTTCTTCAGTTGTTCAATAAATGTACCATTATTTTGGTAGGTCTGGAGGCTGGCGCTCACGTAGTACAGTCGCCGTTAAATATATCAGAGCGGTCGAGGTGGTCAGAAATATCTGAACAACGCCTCTATTGTCAAGGCGATAAAGTGCATGCTCAGATATTTTTGAGTACCGTGGCCGCTCAGATAAATTTAATGGCGACTGTACATATAGTACCAAATGGTAAAATAATTACACAAATTTTATCTCAAGATTAGTGTTACAAGCTAAGTTTTGTTTTTATAAAATACTCATGTACACTTAGCAGCAGAAACAAAAAGTAGAGATTTTAACTCTTGTAACCAAAAACCCTATTTCACTCGAACTATTGACGTATATAAATATATCATCGAGAATTATTGACAATCAAGTATTTTCAAGCGCCATACGCGCAGCGCTATCTAGCAGCACTCACGCTAAACTTTCCCCCAGATGCCGGAAAACAAGGCCCTCTCCGGCCTCTGTGCCGGCATCACGGAGGCCTACGACCTGTTCGGGGTGCCCGGGGCAGTGGCGCTGTTCGTGGTCGAGGAGGTGTCCTACAACATCTGCGACCAGCGCTTCCACGAGTTCCAGATCTCAGAGACTAGGCCGGACATTATTGTGAGTTTCTTGTATTATACGTCCTGTGCCCGGCACCACGGAGGCCTACCTGTTCGGGGTGCCCGGGGCAGTGGCGCTGTTCGTGGTCGAGCGAGGAGGTGTTTTACAGAGGCTAGGCCAGACATTATTGTGAGTATGATAGTATTAGCAGTTAGTTTGTTTTGTATGGAATCTCTTGCAAGCTAGATTTGAACCAGTTCTGGATGTCCAATTGAGCTGAAATTTGACATACATGCGTAATTTGGATCACAGTACAATATTTTGGTACCTTTTGGGTTTATTAAAACCATCTCGTTGAGCAGGAGATGACATTTGTAAGGAAACAATCGGCGTTAAAAATGCAATGTTTTATAAAATCTTATTTATTCTTTTTTTCAGATATACAGAAAAACTCTAAATGAAATATTCGATGAGACATCACTTAACGACAAAAAACAACTATTGCTGTAAGTACTAATTAGTTCAATAATATAATGTATGTGGATTTTTGATTTTGATTTGATTTTTTTTAACCCTTTACCGCATACAAATCAATATATGGCCGTTATTATTTTCAACTCTGTTGACATGTATCAGAGTTAAAATTTGAAAACAAATATTTTTTTTTATATTCATGCGGTAAGGGGTTAAGTAAGTAGTGTAATTCAAAAAAGCACTGGTACCCTTGCGGTAAGACGTCCGACTTTCAATCCGGAGTTCTCGGGTTCAAACCCCGGCGCGTACCACTGTTTTTCGAAACTTACTTATGTAGGAAATATCATTTGATATTGACCAGTCGCTTTTCGGTGAATTCCAAAAAGGCCTAGTTTCCTGGATTAACAAATAACAAAATAGCGTTCCCGTAATTCAGGCGCATGCACTAGCGCCACTGTAATGGGATTTCATACAACTTTTCAGGCCTAGGTCTGCAAAGTAACTTTGGCGTCAAAGATGGCGGCAAGTTTTACAAACAGCAAATTTTTTTTTTTTCGTGACAGGATGGGTGATTTTTTATTTATTTCATAGTATATTGGACAAAAGCACCATACGGTATACATAATTCGGCGTAAAAACGGATTCCCGGCCTCGTATTCCTATCCGGCCTCAAGTCGGTAGCCGGTAACCCGTGGTTTCCTGGCTTCTGCTGTAATGTATTATTTATTTGAAATGTATGTATTTCAGAGACGATAAAATAGTCGCTGTGGTGTACTACCGGTCTGGGTACGAGCCAGCGCAGTACCCGACGCAGAAGGAATGGGATGCGCGGCTCAAAGTAGAACGTTCCACGTGAGTACTCGGAAAATTGTGACAGTTTACATGAAAATGTACCATTTGGTGGAAGGCGCTTTACGTCGTTGATTTTTGTTTATTTGTAATTAGACTAACTAGTGAGTTTAGGTTGACATCTGACAATAGGGACCGTGCGCGTAGGAGAGTCTGACATCTTTTGGTCTTAACTCTTTTCGTCACGGTGGTCATCGTCCACAGCCAACTATTTTATATTGGCGATTGGATGACCACCAGGACGAAAAGAGTTAATCGAAAACTGAAACTACTCAACTCCAATAGACAGTGCTGCCTCTTGGGCTCTTGTCAATATCACATTTCAAAATATTTGACATCACCCGTAGGGTCAACTGTCAAAATAGTGAATCAGCCAGTGACATTTCATATAAGCAAGGAGTATATGCCATTAATAAAAAAGAAAAAACCCTTTAACCCCCGCTCAAGAGATGGCGCCACACTCGTGCACACAGCCAATATGGCAGTCGAAACTTTAAGTTTTCTTTTTCAGGGCCATCAAATGTCCGTCCATCCACTACCAGCTAGCTGGTACGAAGAAGGTTCAGCAGGCTCTAGCAGCTCCCGGCGCTCTTGAACAATTCCTCGGTAACATTTATTTTTTACAACGCATTATATACCCCTAGAAAAAAATTGCGCTTAGGAACTTCCAAACTGGTGGCCGAACCTAATATAATTGGTGAGACTAAAGCACATCGTCTCCGCTGGCTCGGTCACCTCGAGAGGATGGGAGAAGATTGCTTAGTGAAAAGAGCATATTTGGGTCGACCGACTGGACGCCGTCCTGTCGGTCATGCTAAGTATCGCTGGGCAGACAGGGTAGGAGCTGATCTTCATGAGCTCGGTGCCGGTGAAACCTGGCGTGAAATAGCGCAGGACCGAGCAAATTGGCGTGCTCTTGTGTCGGAGGCCAAGACTCATTTTGGGTCGTTGCGCCAAATAAGTAAGTAAGTAGTAACTTCCAAAACACATAGGGTATTTTCCCATAGACCTAGCTAGAATTATGAAAATTTTAAAAAGTTAGGTCTTACAGCATACGTAAAGGAAAAAGTCCAAAAATCGTTCATTTGCCGTCCCATAAAAAAATTCGTAAAAAAAATTACAGCGTTCAATGATTGTTAAAATAGTACGATGTACGGAACCCTCAGGGCGCGAGTCAGACTCGCACTTGGCCGGTTTTTTGTTCTATGTTTACAAGGATAATATAGATATGGATTGGCGATGTCTATACTAAATCGCGTTCCTCCAAACTTCAGGTTATACGACTGTTTTCCATGGATACATATGAAGTGGATGAAATACTTCGGTCAAAAAGTGAGGCTGAAAGAGAAGGTTATCTAGGGGATTGTGTCTCGTTTTGACTAAGGATGTAATGACGTCATCAGACAATCAAAATGTCAATATGTGTCAAATGTCCATCAAATGTAACGAGTGCGAGTGGGACACCGCCCCCTACTTTTAGCTCTCTATGGGAACGTTTTTACTACTTTTTAATAGTCTCCTGTAATCAACTGTTATGCTCGGTAATAAGGTTCAACTGTGGTTAGGGAAAAAGTGTAAGAATTAGATCCACTTTATATAAATTCATGCTGTTTTCCATATTAAGTGCCGCAGCGCCATCTGTCGAGTCTGGGGTCGAGTTATTCTGTCAGCGATAATCCCCGAACAAAACATATGACAATTGGACTTAGTGTGTGTGGTGACCGATAGATGGCGCTAGTGCGTTAGCCTGAAATACGGGAACACTATTGTATGGACATTGTCAATCCATATCTATATTATCCTTAGATGGTTATAATGATTGTGCTATATTTAATTGTGAGTTATGACTGTAGGTGCTGGCGCCAGCTCCGGCCGAGTACGCGATATCTTCACGGGTCTGTATTCGCTGGACTTCGACGACGGAGGCGAGCGCGCTGTTGAGATGGCCTTAGCAGACGCTGAACGGTTAGTTGTAGTAGTAATAGTAGTTTACGTCACTCTGGGCGGTAAGTGAGATTTGCCGCCCACCGGCGCAGCGGCAAATATCACTTCACACCCAGGAGAGGACGTAAAATTGTGTACGCACCACGGGCGGTAATAAAGATGGCCTCGGATCGCTTGTTTTATGGCCCTTATCTTCGGTTCGGGCCACAAATGCCCGCAATCTGAGCCGTTCTTTATTTTACCGCCGAAATTTTAAGTAATATTATTTATGTAACTGTTACGTAATAAGATTACACGAGTGTTTTAAGGCGTAATTGCGTAAAGTTACACTACTTTATCTACACACATACATATTATAGATCCTAAATGATGTGTTCGAAAACCATTAGAATGACCGCCATTGCACCGAATGGACCGCCATGGCCAACTCGATTGCGTCGAATCAATGAAATTGTTATAATAGGCTTTTGGAGAGATTATGAATAACACACTTCTTAATAGGTGTTTTAAGCTAATATAGCGTTGTAACTATATGATGGTTAAAACCTCATTTAAGAATTTTTGCCTTGATAGACGTTTGATCCTCACGACAAAACGAATCGATTGATACTATCAGAATCTTATAGAAATAGACATCCACGGGTAAGTAATAAAATATATAAAAACTTATTGTATAATATTCATATTCTATACGCTCATATTGTATAAGCTTGTTTTGTATACCGTTCAAAGTCTATAATGAACGTTTGATATAACATCAAAATATCTAATTTTGTTAAGTATAACGTTGTTTAAGTATAATATCGTTGTATATAACGGTCTTAATGTATAACGTTCATAATACCTTAGATTTATAATGTATAATATTCAATACATCTAACACCAAAATACATAATGCTCGTATAGAATAACGGGTTGTCTAAATCGCAGCTCGTGTACATATCAACTCGCCTAAAAGCAACTGGTCTACACGATTTTTTAAGTAGCAGCTCGTCTAATTAGCTATTCTAAAATTCTCAAAATGTTGAATCCTCAACTTAACTAGACGGAGCCCCGCTTCGCGGGGCTCCTATTTCCGGCCTGTTTGCCCTTCGGGCATCTGAAGCTACCTAACGAACCTAACCTACCTATTGATTTAGTTTGATATCCGTGAAAACATTACACTTTGGGGAAAAAGGTTGGAATGGAGTTATAACCTATTTAGTATATCATACGCTATTATATTTTATAATTATTATATTAAAAGATAGTATATATTATGATCGATATACGTTATGTATGTTATATTAACTAAATTTAGAGTATTTGAGTGTTATATGATAAGTTATTATACAAAATGAGTATTATATATTAATTGACCGTTATTCCTAATAAAAATATTGATTTTGTTGTTATAGCAAACGTTCATTATATCTTGTGAAAGTTATTAATATGAAATTATATATTTTGTAGTTATATCTTATGGGACGCACCCGACATCCACAGTCTAAGAACTTTTCGAAGCTCATGTCTGAAAGCGCCATCTACTCCAGAGTCACCTAAAGGTAGCTCGTAAGTAGGAAAAAGCTAGCTTTACAACGGTACGCTACTCGTTCCCAGATGTCGCTGCGACGCAATGTAATTTTTTCTTCCTATTTTTATATTGCGTCGCAGCGATATCTAGGAACGAGTAGCGTTCCATAGTAAAGCTAGCTTTTTTCCTACGTACGAGCTACCTAGGTGGCTCTGGAGTAGATGGCGCTTTCGGACATGAGCTTCAAAAAGTTCTTAGACTGTGCTCTGTGATATTATATATATTTAAAAAATTCAGCATGCCAATTGCAGTCGTAATTTCAGTGACCATGTTATTTTAAAGGCGTATGTCTGTCTGTTTGTCAGATTCGTCCTGAAACCGCAGCGGGAGGGCGGCGGTAACAACCTGTACGGGGCTGACGTGCGCGAAGCGTTACTACGCATGAGGCACAGCAGAGAGCGCGCCGCTTACATACTTATGGAGAGAATATTACCACCACTGGTTAGTATGTTTTATATTAAGCTGATATTACCGCCACTGGTTAATTTATAATAGGTAAGTTATATTTGTAATATTTATATTTATTCTGCAATTCAATAAAATTCTGCATGATTCATATGAAAAATTTATAATAGTCATCATCATCTCAGCCATAAGACGTCCACTGCTCAACATAGGCCTCCCCTTTATTAAAGGGGGAGGGGTTGCCAATACGCGCCACGCTTGGCAGGCGGGGTGGCGCGCGCAGTTTTTTTGTTTATTGATTGTAGGCTTTCGGAAGATGCTGCTGCCCATCTCCCGGTATATTCCCTTAGCAGACTCCTACTGCAACCACGGGACGATATGGTGGGGGGCAACTCTAAGGCCGGGCACCCCACGGCACAATAGTAGTTTTTTAAAACGAAAAAAGTGGGAGTTTTAATACCTAATTATGTAGAGTTCTATACATAATTACATGAACTTATTCAAAATGCCTGCATTCAGTTTATTTTCGGAATATGGAAATTCGACAATGTTTCTACTTTCCGCTCTCAACTCAAATGGCTCCTTGTCCGTCACCATCGTAACTTTCTCTTCTCTTCTCTTCTCTATTCTATACTTTTTAACCCTGCAACTCCCCGTTATCTTAAAGAGCGTTTTTCTTATCTTAATTCCGTCAGATCCTCTCAGAAACTGCTCCTAAAAGTGCCATCTTCATCTTCCAAATTTTATAATTGCTCATTAGCCGCGTCCACACCAGTCGCACCGCCTCCCGAGGAAATTGCCGCGCGCGGCAGCTCGGTTAGTGTGGACGTGCCTCGGCCGAGACAAACGCGCTGGCGGCCGCAATGCCTCGGCCGAGGCACGTCCACACTAGCCGAGCTGCCGCGCGCGGCGATTTCCTCGCGAGGCTGTGTGTCAGATGTAGTCACGGCTATTTACGTTCCAGGCCGTACGTTTGTGGAATTCTCTTTCTCTCAATATAAAATGCGCATAATCTATTGGTAGCTTAAAATTGTCGTGATTATTCTTAAAATAAATTGGTATGTGACCTACAGGTGTCGGGGTACGTAGTGCGGCCCGGCGGCCTGGTGCCTCCGCCTCTCACCGACCTGGTCTCCGAGCTCGGCATCTTTGGAGTCATTATCGGGTAACTATACATTATACTACAATATTACAGCCCGTGAGCTCTAAATAGAACCTTCGGGTTTTAGTAAGAGGCGTCGGGTATCAATCAACAGTGAGTTATGAAACTCATGAAAAAGCAGAACAGCAATATTACCTTCGTGTGTCATCGCCGATTCCCAAAGGCACTTAACCTTTTCGACGCCATGTCAAACGCAAAACCTACCACTCAGACGCCACGACGTCTAAATGTCAAAAATGAAGTTAAACTTTATGCGTGTGCATGTAGGTCTATTTTGCTCTGTGGTCGGTGACCGATATATCCGTCTTTGGCGTTGGACCGGTGCTGCCGATATATACGTCTTTGGCGTGGAAAAGGTTAAAGCTCACGGACTGTATCTAGGCTGGGGAGCAATGAAGGTTTCCGCGAGTGCTCCACTAGATGGCAGCACCGTGGCGAGGGGTTTTTTTGACGGCGGCTTTTGTCACCAATAAAAAAAATATTAAATTAATTATTAGGTTTTGACAGCTGCTGTCAAATAGACCTTTCGCCACGGTGATGCTAGTGAAAAATTCGATCGCGGAAACCCTCATTGCTGGTTGAGTATTTTTAATAGACGACGTTGGAAATCTTTAAAAAAATGTAAATGTACTTGTATTTTTTTTTCTTTTTTTGATGACGTGTAATCGAATTTGGGGTGCAAAAAATATTGCTCAAAATTCAAGTTTATAAACCGCAATATTTTTACGAAAATACGGATTTCCACTTTTTTCAATTAATTACAAGGCCGAGACAAACGCGCTAGCGGCCGCAATGCCCCGGGCGAGTCACGCCACACTAGCCCAGCTGCCGCGCGCGGCAATTTCCTCGCGAGGCGGTGCGCCAGGTGTAGCCCGCCTATTTGGTTTCGTTTAACGGGTTTATTGAACCAGTTCAATGAAATATCGTTCTCAATTCCTCCAGGGCCAAAGACAAGATCTACAGCAACCGCCAGGTGGGGCACATGCTCCGCACGAAGCTCGCCGACGCCGACGAGGGCGGAGTCGCCGCCGGCCTCGGAGCCCTAGACTCGCCGTACCTACTTGACTTGTAACTTATTAATAACCTATCTTAAATCAATAACATCAGCCCTCTAGATTACGATGTCTGTAAATAAGTAACCATACAAAGTGTATCGAAAATACTGATGATTCCTTTAACATATTAACTGCCAAGAACCCGCCTCGTGGGCGCTCGTAAACTTTGCTCAGACAGACAACTCGCTGGGCGGGTTGTTCTGTACGTAGCTATAAACGCTGGTTTATGAAGTAGGACGTCATTTTTCGTCTGGCAGTTAATGTGTTAAGGGCATAATTGGTAGTATTGTAATTATGAAAAAAAAAGTTGGTTTGATGTGGAGGTTTGGCCAGCACTGACGACGTGTCCCATACAAAAAAAAATCACGTCAAAAAAATTTTTCTCCTACATTTTCTTACTCGAAATACGATACCAATTACGCCCTTAAACGGATCACTAGTATATTTGTTACACCCTTATACTGAGGGCTGAAGGAGGAGCGGGCAGGGGGCATGAATAGGGCCAAACCCTTAACCTTTTCGACGCCATGTCAAACGCAAAACCTACCACTCAGACGCCACGACATCTAAATGTCAAAAATGAAGTTAAACTTTATGTGTGTGCATGTAGGTCTATATTGCTCTGTGGTCGGTGACCGATATATCGGCCTTTGGCGTTGGACCTGTGTTGCCGATATATACGTCTTTGGCGTGGAAAAGGTTAATCGTAATGCCTTCATAATGTCAAGGTTTCGGAGGAGTGAGCACTCTATGCTTTCCTACTTATTTCTCTTTGGTTCCTATAATATCGGATAATTAAACCCGAATTTATTCATGATTTGAACAACTTTAAACTTAGTAAATTAAAAAAAAAACTTTTAAATACATTTTCGTGTACAGTCGACGTCGAAGATATGTCAAAGACACTTTTGCACCTTAATCCTTTGTAATAAGATGCAAAAGTGTAAACATATCTTTGACGTCAACATTCCAACCGTCGTCCTATCAAACTTTTCTATGGATTTTTTTTAATTTACTAAGGTATTCAAAATCATGGTTTAATAAATTTATATCATGTTTTTGATTTCACCCAATATGTGACAGTCGATATAAAAAGGTACCACGGCGGTAGGCGCCCCTGGTGAAAATAGATCCAGGAAAGCCTCATTCGGAAGTCATTTTCCTAAAATAAATTCAAAATGAACCGTGTCGCGAAAATAGGTAACTCAATTTTATCAAGAATTTAAGAAAATCCGTAATACTATTATCACTGCATTCGGCTGTACTCACTTGTGTTTAGTCACTACGCGCGACATGTTTCGGAGAGCCTAGGTCTCCATTCTCAAGCACTAAGAGTGCTAGGCGAACCGATTCACGGCCGCATGCAGTGATAATAGTGTTAATATGTCTCACGAAAGTTTAAATTCAATAAAATCTGTAATATTTGCAAAAATGATATTATTTTTATGAATTTTATATTCTATCGTAATAATGTTATTTATTATTTATTCACATTCCAAAGGTACAACTTTGCCATCAGATATATCGGAGTGGCCAAGGTGGTAAAAAATTTCTGAACAACGCCTCTTATTTTAGGCGATAAAATGCATGTTCAGATATTTTTGGGTACCGTGGCCGCTCAGATATATTTGATGGCGACTGTACTATAATAATATTGCCATTTTAAATTATGAATGAATTATCCACTGCATTGTACAGTAGTCATAGTGTAAAAAACTATTTTAAGAGCAAATCAAAAAACTTCTTTACTTATTTATATTGTTTTAATAATAAAAAATCCGTAACTTATACTTCTTAAGTAATAAGTCTTTTTAAATACAGTCAGCAGCTTAAGTTTTCAAATAAGTGTTTGCTAAGAGAATACTGCGTGAAGACCATTTTGAAACCTCACCCGCTGTTGACTGTACAGTCGCCATCAGATATATCGGAGCGGCCAAGGTGGTCACAAATATCTGAAAAACACCTCTATTGTCAAGTCGTTAAAGTGCAAGTTCGGATATTTTTAAGTACCCTGGCCGCTCCGATATATTTGATGGCGACTGTACCTATAGAAGTATTTTGATTTGTTCGTGTTTAAGGCACTGGTCCCATCGCGAGCTAGTAAGCTATATAAATATATAATATATATAAATATCGCCGTGTCTCTTTTATTTACACGGGAGTGCTTATCTTTTGTTCGTGTTTATAGCCGCTAGCTCATAGCTTACTAGCTCGCGGTGGGACCAGTGCCTAAAGCGGTGCTATATTTGAGTGGAGAATGTTTTTTACGGTTTTGACAGACAAATAAACACGATATAAGAATTTATGTTTTATTTATTAATTCGTTCAAACAAATCTTACATATTTATTGAACCTTATTGCTATAGTTTTTACTTAACTGGTAAGAGGCGTAAAGGCGCATATAAAAAATATGGTGGAAAAAATCGTAGCCAACGGGTAAGGCGATTTTCTCACTGGCGTCGCAACCGCATGCGGCGACGGTGTGCAAGCGTGACAGCGCTATACACACGCAGAGCGCTGTCTCGCTCGCGCACCGGCGCCGCATGCTGAAACCGCAGCAGTGCGAAAGCCGCCGTCACGGTAGCTTGCTGGTAGAGCGCCGGTGTGTCGTAGTCGCGAGTAAGGGACAAAACACCTGAGCTGAATTAAGCAAATTCATAGTCAAAATGCTTAAATTTCTCTATGGTTGCTTAAGTTTGTATGGACAAATTTAAGCATTTTGTCTATGAATTTGCTTAATTCAGCTCAGAGGGTCTACCGAGAAGTTCGAAAATCGATGGTCCCGTCTCTATCGCTCTTGCACATACGAAAGAGAGTTTTAAGCATTCATAGACAAATTTAAGCATTTTGTCTATGAATTTGCTTAATTCAGCTCAGAGGGTCTACCGAGAAGTTCGAAAATCGATGGTCCCGTCTCTATCGCTCTTGCACATACGAAAGAGAGTGATGCAAATAGACGATTTGATGAACGAAGTGCTTCTCGGTTATAGGCCAGGAGTGTCTTGTCTTAGTCGTCAGGCGGTGTTTTTTTCAAATAAGCGAGTATTTGCTCACAGCAATCCCCATTCCACATAATTATTCAAAATACCGTTAAAACGCTCTCTACAGAGTGGATTAATCTCCACCGCTAACTCTGTTAAATCTGCGTCCCCATTAAAAGCAGGAATTTTATTTTTATCCACCAAAACCATTGGCAGGTAAGCTATAGCGACAACTAGCCCAGACATAACATTCTCTTCCAAGCGATTTCTATAAGTTTTCTCTGGATATACTTCTTCTACATCGATGCGTAGTCTAAGCAATGACGCTCGCATCTTCTCGTAATACAAATCTAGTAAATCGTGGTAGTGAGCGCGACGGAACGATTCGTCTGTCGCAGTAAATATGAAGTACATGAGATCAAGAACAGCATCCGCGTTGCGGATCATTTGGAAATCCATGACCGCTAACTCTAGCCTCCCATTCACACGTCTATGCATTATGTTATTTGGCTTAAAATCGCCGTGAATTATAACGTTGTCTTTTCCTTTTACGTAATAATTCAAAAATTGGTTGTAGAATCTGTTTGAGTTTTTACAATACTCCTTTAGTTTTTCTCTATGTTTTTCTGCGCATGAGATGGCGTTGGCAAGCATTTTAGGCGTCACGTCTTTAATAAACTGCTTTAGTTCACTATATTTGTTAGTTGTTAAATATTCGCTGGTTCGGGTAAAACCTTCTGGGTCGTAATGAGAGCAGGCTAAGGAGAGAGCGTGGAACTGAGCGATTAAAGCGATTGCCGCCGACATATACTCGTAATTTGCTGTTTTATATCTGTCAAAATCCTGATAGCCTTCAGCAACCAAGTCTTCTATTACCAAAATGTCGTTCAAATACTCGTCACAACAACCGTAAAGAGTTGGCTTTCGGAATCTGTGCTCTTCTGGGACATTGCATATCTCTTCTAGCCTTTCGTATTGTTTCCATAACGTTGTATAGAAGTATAACTCAACGGTATAAGGACAAAGAATGGGGGTATTTAGCCGTACCTGTTCGCTCCACGCTCCTGTTTTCGCGAAGAGCTTCAAATCTCTTTTCTTTTTTGAACGGAGTGAGACGTAAAACAGAGATGACATGATGCTGGCCCCATCGGTGTCCTTTTCTTTCACGACGAAATCTTCATACTCTTGTTCTTGAGCTATCTTCTTCAGCAAGTCGCACCGAGGTTGTTTCTGCGGCATTATTGATGCTTAGATTGAGTTTGCGATTCAATTACGCAGCTTTATAGGGACGTATTGCGATTTAGTTATCTCTAATGAGTATGACCTAATAATATAGTTATTGAAACACAAGAGTAGTGTGGAATCGTATGTTGTTTATATCAAAACAACAACGATTCTAATACGACATTATTTTATTGACAAACGAACGGCGGCCTTAGGGCGGATTGTCTCGCGCACATAAACATAACACCATAAACGGGTCTAGAATGGCGCTTACGCTTATAACTAGTACGCTAGTCATTACTAGATGGAGTAGCAGAGCAGGTGACATTTCCTTTTACATTTTGGCATCTTTAGGTCGATCTCAACTAGATGGCGCTAAAGACTTGGAGCCTCAAAAAGTTCTTCTATGGCCGTATATTATAGCTATGAACGTAGTGAACAACATCAAACATGGCGGCTAAGCTGTCGTCCCCTAGAAAACTGACAAACTAATCGTTAAGAGACGGTTTGGTGCAACCGGACCAGTCTTATGTTATCTACGGTTACTGAGCATCGATGAGGGTAGAGGCAGATTGTCAGTTTTCACCTTCAAGTATTATTCGTGTATTATTCAGCTTCAAAATGGTCGGCTTAAAAGGTTTGGACGGTAAATAATACTCACTGACATTTACAGACTTCCAATTTTTTTTTCAAATATATCAGTATCCTGTGAAATCGAAATTTCCTTAATTATCTGCATCTCTATCAGGGATGTCATGAATGTCGTTTTTCTCACATTCGCGAATGCGAATGCGACTATTCAGAATGCGAATGTCCGAATCCGAATGCGAATACGAATGTTACGGAGTAGATTCAAAAAACTTAATCTTGCTTATCATTTTTATCCTTCCATAGTTCAAAAATACAGAACATGACAAGTGATGGTGTCCTATTTAATGATCAAAAGGAGTCAAATGATACCGTCGTTTTCACTTCCTATGTATGAGCAAGCATATGACCATGGGCCGGGTCAGTGCGGTCAAAACAGGATGTGTTCTACCAACATTCGCATTCGAAAAATATTCGCATCATTTGATGCGAATGCGAATGTTGATACGAATGTCAAAAATGATGCGAATATACGAATGCGAATATTCGTGACATCCCTAATCTCTATTGCTCGTATTAGCAAGTGCGATAGAGATAATATAACGAAATTTTATTCTCGTCGAACTCGTGGTTTCGTACCTAGCTAATTAACAGAAGTTCCTTTGCTCACCAGTGGCGCATTGAGCGTTCATAGAACTCGATTCCCACCAGCTTGCCTGTAGTTTCTCTACAGCAAAGTTAACTCGGACTTGCTGATAAAAATAATAGACGCGATGTCACTCGTAAATATCTATTAACTAATCTTATCCATATTAAGCTTTCATTTCGTTTATAATAAATCAATTATATTTGTCATAATTAATTAGCGATATTTAACTAGAATATTCTAGGGTCAGGGTATCGTGATAGCATAATAGTTATTTATTACGCAAGGGAGCAAAGTTGTTGTTTATCCTCGCGTACTTATATCATAGTAATTATATAATAGTTATTACGACTTATATTGACACCAGAGTCAGCGAAATATTCCAAGCCAAGAGCGCAGCGAGCAGTGGCGGCGCGTCTATACACGATTACCGTCGGCTTGCCTAATTTTTAGGGACCTGAGCTGTTTTCCTACAGATCATGAAGAAATTTTAAGCCAACTTAAGCTCCGGCTTGCCTAAAAAAATTTTTGACCCACCGCCACTGAGCGAATGGTTCAAAAGTGGAATCTTGAGCGTGAGAGGACCGTAAGGCATGAGAGATTGAGCAAACTTTGCTACCGAGCGAGTGTAATACAATATTTTTAACCGACTTCAAAAAAGGAGGAGGTTCTCAATTCGACTGATTTTTTTTTTATCATTGTTATGTTTTTTTTTGTATGTATGTTACTCCATACCTCCGTGAATCGTGAACCGATTTTCAATTTTTTTTTTATCGAATAGATATAACCCCTAGATTGTCCCATTGTCACCAAGTCAGGGTCTGATGATGGGATCCTGGAGAAATCGAGGGAACTCTTCAACTATTATAGGCACACCTATAGTGATTTCACTATTTTTTACAGCAACTCGGCCACTTCCTCTTGGAATAGCGGATCCTAAGTGAAGTCGGTTCTTTTTTTGTTTTAAATTATTAACAACACAACTTGGGAGAAAAATGGAGTTTTGGTGTTGAATTTAAACTTTCGTGAGACATACTAACACTGTATTAACACATTCAGCACCGAGAACCCGACAGTCGGGTTCTCTGTTCGTAGCTACTACGCGCTACATACGAGTTATACCTGGCTACACGCTACGAGCGTAGCGCGTAGCGCTACGCGGTTGCGAAAGTGTTAAGCTCAAACGGCTTTACTCACTTGTATTTAGTCACTACGCGCGACATGTATCGGAGAGCTTAGATAAAACGGAGTCCTGGTGATTGGCAGTTAGGGATTGTACAATAGTACATTACGCACCTAGGGCGATAAAATAAAGAATGGCTCCGATCGCGGGTATTTGTGGCCCGAACCGAAGGTAAGGGCCATAGACAAGCGATCTGAGGCCTTCTTTATTACCGCCCGTGGTGCGTACACAATTTTACGTCTTCTCATGGGTGTGAAGTGAGATTTTCCGCTGCGCCCGTGGGCGGCAAATCTCACCGCTCAGAGTGACGTAAAGAAAAGTAAGTACAGTTATGCAAGTAGGAATCCTAAAAAAAAAGAAATATGAAGAAAAACGCTGTTAAGTTACTTAATTATGCTTTATCAAATAAAAATACAAATTAAATGCAAGAGATTGAATCACAGTACCAGACTGTAACTAACTTATACGACCACGATATTTCAAAGTATAAACGAAAAAAAGCCCTTTTTCAAGTGTTTTGAAAATTACTTCAAAAACAACGTCGCTTTCATAGACCATGTTAGTCGACCCTGCACGAGTCTAATTTTACAGAGATACCGCAAATCGATGTACAGTTTAGCCATTTGGCACACACATACTAGAGGTCAAAACTAAATTTTTGATCCGCAGTTCTTTAAAAAATTTCCCTTAGGAGGGGGGTGCTGATTCATCATTATTTTTGTATGAGAAAAAAAAATATTTTTTTCAAAAACCTATCTTGTGTGGTATCATATGAAAGGGCTTATAGAGGCGGTTCTAAAAATATACCACATCATTACATTTCAGCCATTTTTTTTTATTAAAACAAAAATAATTTTCATAACATACCAAGTTTGGGCTCCTCCAGATACGATATGGCTGATTATTTTTTTGTACAATTTATCACAAATGATGCTTGATACCCTCATATCTAACTAGTCGCCGGTGCAGACGACAACAAAGGGCATTATACGGATTTTAGTGATGATGGGATCCCCTTTTGCATAGTGAGACCTTAGGACCCAAAGAACATTTTAGGAAGCAGAGCCATCTAAATTTATGGTGCGGTGGGAGTAAAAGGGGGGGAGATTTCTTTTATCAACACATAGATTGAAAACTATAAGTCTTAGCAACATACTTCAAAGGCAAAAATTGTAGAGAATTTTATGAACAATATATCCTTTATTGAAAGTTTTGTAGTAACTTTAACCGTTTTTATTAAAAATATGAAAGACTGAAATTCGGACACAAAAGTATGGGGGAGGGACGGAAACACCTACTGGACGACTTGTTTTCACTTCTATTTTAAATTCTTTGTATTCTAAAGGCAAAAGGTTGACTTTGAATGCGTAGCTGCAATAAAAAGATAAAAAGATAAAAGATATTTATTCTTCAATTTAGGCACATTACAATGCACTTATGAACGTCAGAGAGAAAAGAAACTACCACCGGTTCTAACCCTACACCTCTGACCCGAGAAGTATTACTTATTACCGGCAAGAAACTCGGCGGGACTTATTTTTTCAAAACAGTACTACAAATACATTAAAGATACTATATACAATAATGCGTAGTTCTTCAAGAAGGCATATCAAAACAGCTTGAGAGACAATATCCTCCCAAGGTGACTTCTGCCTTTGAAACTATATCGAAGCCACTGAAAGAATTAACTGCCCGAAAATATTGTGAATGTTCCCAGATATGAAGCTGTGTAGTGTATAATTGAATAGAGGATATAGAAAAAGAGAATGAATATTAGGTACCAGTGGCGGCGCGTCCATAGAACATGATTACCGTCGGCTTGCCTAAGTTTCAGGCGCCTGAGCAGTTTTCCTACAGCTCATGAAAAAAGGCCATGGCAGGGTAAGGGAACATCTTGTGCCTTAATAGCTTTTCAGGCTGATTTTTTTTGTGATGATGGGCCCTGCTGTTAGTAACTCCTATACAAAATTACAGCATTCTCCTCTTCTTACTTTCCAAGAAAAAAAATTATTAAGAAAAATCATTTTTCGTGAATATTCCCGCTTCTGTAGATTGAATTAATTCGTGCTTTAAACATATAATACACTTAGCCGAGACGGACAATATGTCACTATAAACCGCATAACATTCCATAGACAAAAATTTTTTTTCGAGGGTTAACATTTTTCATTATTTTTTTTTCATAAGTTCTGAGAGAGAGACACCTCCTTTTTGACGGCCTATAACATAAATTAAATTCAAGCGTCTAGCATTGGTGCATCATAACAAAAAAAAGTCTTCACCTAATAGTCGTCGTCACTATTTTCGTTAATTACGATACTTAGGCCTTTTTTAAACAGACTGATCAGTTTTCCGGCTGTTCCAGGTATTTTAGTTAATAATCTACCATGTGATAAATAATAAACTATTGCTGCAATATGGGAGCAGCAGCTGACTGTACGTAATCCGCATGCACACTCGCAGAAGGAGTTTTTAATACCGTCAATTTCGTTGCAATATGGTATATATTCCATAAAACAACGATACCGTTTTCTGGACATGTGTCTAGACTGAACCTGTATTTTTAAGATGTTCGATTGGTCTTTGACAAATTGCATGTCGATAGTACCATCCTCCACCAATAATAAGATACAGCTAGACCCATTTGATATGTACCACTAAAAAAAATATTACGGAAATGATTTTACAAATAATGAATGAAAAAAGACATGATGAGAATGTTAGCTAATATTAAGGCACAAGATGTTCCCTTACCCTGCCATGGCCTTTTAAGCCAAATTCGGCACTGGCTTGCCTAAGAAAAATTTAACCTACCGCCACTGTTAGGTACCTACTTGTTTTTTTAAATGCTATAGTCTTTTTTACTAGCGGTTGTCCCGGTTGGGGTCCGTTTGACAACCAAATCCCATGAATTGGCGTAGGCACTACTTTTTATGAAAGTGACTGCCATAATCTTAACTTCCGACCCAGAGGGGAAACTAGGGCCTATCGGAATTAAACTCGGTTTCCTTACGATGTTTTCCTTCACCGAAAAAGCGACTGGTATTTCCTGCTGGTATTCCGTGCGGTACTAACTCAGCGGTACTATCGCCAACACTGGCTATTTTTACTATTTTGACTATTTTTTTAACCCCTATTGCAATGGCATAAGGTCTATCGACGGTGTGTTGCTGTTTGTACGAGCCATGGTTTGAACCCGATACCTTATACCCGGATTGAAAATCGGACGTCTTAGCGCCAGGTTCAATTTTTATTAGTATTAAATATTATAGTAATTTATTTTTAATTTGTATGTCTTTCTTATATGATACCATTATTTGTAAAACATATTATTAGGTAAGCGTTAGAGCTCCAATTAAGTCGTTTTTCATACATAATGAGATTGTTGTTGAAAGTAAGTTTACTTTTTTTTTTTTTCGTTAAAAATATTGAAATAAACTTATAATTTGTATAATTTTTATAAAGGGGAATGACAGGACAATATCATAAAATATTTTCGTCGCGTTACGACCATAAATAAAAAAGATATAGACATTTATTCAAAAAAACTTCAAACGTCGATTTCATATTTCTTATATTTTCTTAGTTTTTTTATATAGAAAGGTATAAGTAAAATACCAAAAATGAATTCGGCATCCTTGCTTTACACGAAAACGATATCAAACTTGACTATATAGCTCTACTTTTTTTTTAATGAATTTTGGGGGGCACCCCCCACATTCCAAAAAACTTGCATCAAAAATTTAAATGGCTCCTCTTCTTAAAGCATTACTTGTATCGTAAGTACTAACTCTGCACAGGGAAATTCCATCATCATCATTTTCCGTATAATTAAGTGAACACCACCGACTAAACCCCAAGAAAGCAATTTTGAAAATAATTTCATTAAGTATTTATTTTTTATTTTTCAATATTACAAAATAACGCAGTACAAAATGTACTGAAGTAGAGTTCTACTAGAGTTCTACTCCAGTACATTTTGTACTGCGTTACTTGATAATTTTGAAAATTTTTAAAAAAATACTAAAAGAAGTTATTTTCAAAATTGCTTTCTTGGGGTTAGATATGAGGATATAAAGTATCATTTGTGATATATTGTACAAAAAAATAATCGGCCATATCGTATCTGGTAGAGCCCAAACTTGGTATGTTTTGAAAATTATTTTTGTTTTAATAAAAAAAAAATGGCTGAAATGTAATGATGTGGTATATTTTTAGAACCACCTCTATAAGCCCTTTCATATGATACCACACAAGATAGGTTTTTGAAAAAAAAATTTTTTTTTCTCATACAAAAAAAAAGATTAATCAGCACCCCCCTGCTAAGGGAATTTTTTTAAAGAACTGCGGATGAAAAATATTGTTTTGACCTCTAGTATGTGTGTGCCAAACGGCTAAACTGTACATCGATTTGCGGCTTTATTTTGTATACAAGGGGCACTATGTTATATTGAGTCAATTAAACACTTTGTTAGAGAAATGAACACGTGTAAAGAGGTTTGCTATAATCAATTTCCTCACCAGATGGCACCACCGTGGTGAGAGGTCCAGCTGTCATAATCCACCAATCATGTTAGTTAATCAGTTCTTTTGGAAATAAATGGCATACTGTCATTAGGACAATTTTGCCAGTGTCGAAGTGATGGCGACAAGTGTACGGTCGATTAAAAGTTATTATAGCTCTCAGAGCTTGACTTTGTACGGTGAGACCTTGCTTTTTGTAAAGAGATCTTTACAAACAACACGTGGCTGGTTTTGGCCTGGATTACCGGATGTTCAACCCAAACAATGGTTACACGCGTTTTGAAACTAATTCTTCATTAGCTGCACCGTTATTTGTTAGATCACTGCACAGTAAGCTATGTATTACACACTTAACCACAAAACGAACAAAAAACAAAGAGATTATTCCCAAAAAGCTGCGGCCATTTTCATAGAACATTCAGGAATCCCCACCAATCATGTTTAATTTCATTATTTATTGGTGGATTTTGACAGCTGCTGTCAAAAAACCTCTCGTCACAGTCCCGCCACCTGGATTCCCGGAAATTGTTTCTGTGTAGTTCAATGTTTATAGTCTGTGGTCATGAATCATGTTTAAAAGCTAGCACTACTATATACTAGATGGGGGCTTATTTCGGCTTCCGTCCCCTCCCCCCCGTTTTGGCCTTTTTATTCGCCGCGTTCTTTTTCTCCTCCTCGGCCTTGCGTTTGGGATTCGGTGTTGTTGAAACCTGGAAAATATTTGATTGACTTTATCAATTGTCACCGGACAGAAAAATCGTGCCACTGACGCCAGAGCGCGCGAACGCAATCGGTTATACATATTTTTAACAGACTTCAAAAAAGGAGGATGTTCTCAATTCAACTGAATTTTTGTTTGTATATATGTTACTAGATATCTCCGTGAATCGTGAACCGATTTTCTAATTATTTTTTTAATCGGACGGGTATAACCCCTAGATGGTGCCATTGTCACCAAGTCGGGGTCTGATGATGGGATCCTGGAGAAATCGAGGGAACTCTTCAACTATTATACCTACCTATAGTGGTTTCACTATTTTTTACAGCAACAACTCGGCCACTTCCTCTTGGAATAGCGGATCCTAAGTGAAGTCGGTTCTTTTTTTGTTTAAAATTATAGACGTCATATTTTAGAAGGTCGAAGGGTTAATGATCACAGAAGGGCTCGCGTATACGATGCCGCGGCCGGTTTTTGTTTCTCGTATACACACAGCAGAGGTGCGGTGCGGTGGCGACACGGCAGCGGTGCAGTGGCGACACGGCAGCGGTGCGGTGGCGACACGACAGCGGTACGGTGCAGTGGCGACACAGCTGCGGTGCGGTGGCGACATAGCAGCGGCACGGTGGCGGCCCTTACTATGCTACTGATGGTAAATAGTTACCTTAAAGAAACCGTCCAGCCGTCCTTGTGTGGTGGTAGACCGAGCCTTCATCAGCTTCTTGGCTCCGTTCCTGACTCTCTCCTCATTGAACTGCTTGTCTCCGCAGAGGAATTTCACCAGCCCTTCTTCATCGGGGTCTGTCCATTTTAACTGCCAATGAGATAAATATTTAAGCTACGAAATAGGCTACTTTCCTACGAGGTCAAATCAGCTACTCTTTAGGAAACGTCAAAACGATTTGTTATATGGAGTTTATACGAGAGACTACTAAAGCTTGTCCCAGAATAAAATGTCGTTTATACAGGCAGCGATTACGCAAAAAGTTTCAATCAAAAATGTTAAAAATACTGTCGTTTGTAAGATACTGACCTTCATTAATAAATATCACATAAAAAAAAACTTAAAATCAAAGACTTTTCCAAAGATGTCGTCTGCCCAAGAAAAGCTGCATGAAAATATATTGTACAAATACGTGCAATATGGAGACAATTCAACAAAAAAAGTAGCTTTGGAGCTAAATACATCTATAAGAACCGTTCAAAGGGTGCTTAAACGATTCAGGGAAACTGGTGGAATCCGGCGACAGCCTGGAAGTGGTCGTAAGAGGGGGTTTGTAGATAAAAAAATTGAGAAGAAAGTCATAGCTGCTTTGCAAAGAAAACCAACCCTCTCTGTAAGAGATTTGGCAAAAAAAATTAAAACATCTAAATCGACCATACAACGAGTGAAGAAAAATAGTCACATAAAGAGTTTTAAACAAACTAAAGTGCCTAATAGAAATGCCAAGCAGCAAACGGAATCAAAAACCAGATCACGAAAATTATATTCAAAACTAACCAAAAAAAATTACTGTATTGTTATGGATGACGAAACATACTGCAAATTGGACTTTAAGTCACTACCTGGGCATCATTTTTATTCTGGGACCGACAAAAAAACTATCGATGATATGTACAAGGTTATCAAAACTGATAAATTTGCCAAGAAAGTTCTCGTATGGCAGGCCATTTGTTCATGTGGCAAACGCAGTACCCCATATTTTGCTAAGGGTACTGTTAATGGCGACATATACCTGAACGAGTGTCTGAAAAAACGGCTGTTACCGTTTATAAAACAGCACAAGAAGCCTGTTCTGTTTTGGCCTGATTTGGCCACGTGCCACTACACAAAGAAAGCTATAGAGTGGTATCAGACCAATAACATTGAATATGTGGATAAAACCCTCAATCCTCCCAATTGCCCTGAGTTGCGGCCCATCGAAAAATATTGGGCTTACGTGAAACAAAAACTCTTAAAACATAAAAGTAATGCAACTTCAGTAGATAACTTCAAGCGAAAGTGGAACGAAGCTTCAAAATTAATCACAAATTCAGATGTACAAGTCTTGATGGCAGGGGTGAAACGTAAACTAAGAAATTTCTGGATGAATAAAACTTTGTAAAAAATAAATTCATAATTTTGTGTATTAAATGCCTTTATAATAACATTACGTCCATAAAATAAGGTAGTTTCTTTTAATTTACCATATTTTAGGGAAAATTAATAAACGACATTTTATTCTGGGACAAGCTTTATTGTGACGTCACAATACTATATGATGAATACATCTCCTTTATAAAAGTTTTAATCATTATAAAATCATTTAAAGCGCAAACACATGTTACACATGGATTTTCCCGTGTATTTTTGAAATTTTGATTTTATGAATGAAACGAAACAATTAAGTTTATCTACTGGAGAGCAGGGCTTGTAACCGGAATTTTTCTCCGTAGTAAAAACCGGTTTTTTTTCGTTCTTTTCGTTACTATTTTATACTCAATCGAAAAATCCTATAATATGAAGTGAAAACTATAATAAAATATTGGGTTTTACATAAAAACCATAAAATAATTAAATATATTGGATCATTTCGGGGTTTTTTGCTTTAACCGGTTACAAGCCCTGCTGGAGAGTACCCTATTATTAATACCTTATATATACATATATGTTAGCCTCTATACGTCCCACTGCTGGGCACAGGCCTCCTCTCATGCACGAGAGGGATCAGGCTATAGTCCCCACGCTGGCCCAAAGCGGGTTGGGAACTTCACCATACACCTTTGAATTTCTCCGCGGATGTATGCAGGTTTCCTCACGATGTTTTCCTTCACCGTATAGCGATTGGTAAATATCAAATTACATTCCGTACATAAGTTCCGAAAAACTCATTGGTACGAGCCGGGGTTTGAACCCGGGACCTTCGGATTGAAAGTCACGACGTCGTTACCGTCAGGCTACCAACGCTTATTAATACCTATAACAGAAATACTTAACCTAAACATTAAACTTAAACAAAAACGGCAATGTGTGAATCGGAATGCAGTTTGTTTGCTATACTATTTTCTAGATCCGGACATCTGGCAGCTGTAAAGTGATGGAGGTCAAAGAATACAAGTAACTTGAAGAAAACTGTGTTCTGGGTTTGATGCAACGTAATGTAATCGAACTCGCGGAGCGTAAGCGAAGTGAGTTCTTACAAACAACTCCAGACCGAACTGTCACCTGACTACTGGGACGTCTCGGCATTTGGATGGCTTTTTGATTTCGATAGTTTGTCCGACGATAACTTAGTTACGTTTTTCTGATCTTTATGAAATTTCTTGGGGCTGTAGCAGAGATACATAAAAAACAGGGACCCGCCCGGTATCCCCTTCGAGGGTTTTTAGCGGGGTTTTTCGTAAGGCTTTGCTAACCAAAGCCGTTGCTCCTTAAAACCCGTTCATTTGGGTTTTTAAGCGCTTTAAATAAGGCTAAGCACTATTACTTTACCACTACCCGATACGTTTTCGAAGCGCTATAAAAAGCCTTTACGAAAGGGTATTTGAAGGGGTTTTTGTAAGGCTGCTGAATTTACACTATCATTCAAATAGTAATACGGGTACTTAGTTTACTAAAGGCTAACCGGTATATTTTTAAGCGCTTAAAATTATAGCGCTATTGAAGGAGTTTTTCAACGATTAAGCGACTTTTCTCCTTATCCTTAAGTAAATATGAGCAATATTTCGAAATTATGTATTTTATACGATAAGATGTTTAGTTAAGTATTATAAGTAGGTATAATGAGGTTCGTCGCCGGCCTCTAAAGGGCAGATTTTGAATTTAGTTTAGTTGCTGACTCGCTTGAAGAAAGAAAGACCTACGTAATTATTTCGTAATTCGTCGGCGGGCGTGGGTTGGCGTGAATATTACGTAGGTACAGTTATTGATTTGAAATTGATAAGAGATAACTCCGATCCGGGCACCGTGCTGGTTGCGGAAGAAATGGCAAAATACGTCAACTTACACCAAAACATAAACAAACTGAGATACGGGTCAAAACGTCACAACACTCACACGAGTGTTCTGATCCGTTCAAAAATAAACCTTATTGCGGCGCAATAAAGTAATTTCAACTGCAAGCGGCAGGCGGCTTGGCGGCATTTCTCAAAGACTCAAAGCAGTGTGCCGCGAACCTGCCAGATCGATTTCAAAGTATTGCTCATATTTCGATGGAGAGTTCTGTTGGGACCGGTATCACAAGTTGGAGCTCATGCTGAACCCTGGGAGACCCTACTAGATCTCGGGTTCGATGCAACATAAACTCATGCTGTTTGGGCTCATTCGACTTGTATTGATGAGGAGTTGGGACCGGTATCCCAAGATGGAGCTCATGCTGAACCCTGGGGGACCCTAGGGGATCTCGAGTGTGGTGCAAAATAAACTCATGCTGTTTGGGCTCATTCGACTTGTATTGATGAGGAGTTGGGACCGGTATCACAAGATGGAGCTCATGCTGAACCCCGGGGGACCCTACTGGATCTCGGGTTTGGCGCAACATAAACTCATGCTGTTTGGGCTCATTGGACTTGTCCTGATGAGGAGTTGGAACCGGTATCACAAGATGGAGCTCATGCTGAACCCTGGGGGACCCTACTGGATCTCAGGTTTGGCGCAACATAAACTCATGCTGTTTGGGCTCATTGGACTTGTACTGATGAGGAGTTGGGACCGACATCACAAAATGGAGCTCATGCTGAACCCTGGGGGACCCTACTGGATCTCGGGTTTGGCGCAACATGAACTCATGCTGTTTGGGCTCATTCGACTTGTATTGATGAGAAGTTGGGACCGGTATCACAAGACGGAGCTCATGCTGAACCCTGGGGGACCCTACTGGATCTTGGGTTTCGCGCAACACAAACTTATGCTGTTTGCAAACTTATGCGTGATACCGGTACCAACTCCTCATCAGTACAAGTCGAATGAGCCCAAACAGCATGAGTTTGTGTTGCGCCAAACCCGAGATCCAGTAGGGTCCCTCAGGGTTTAGCATGAGCTCCATCATCTTGTGATACCGGTCTCAACTCCTCATCACTCTCACCAGTACAAGTCAAATGAGCCCAAACAGCATGAGTTTGTGATGCGAAAAACCCGAGATCCAGTAGGGTCCCCCAGGGTTCAGCATGAGCTCCATCTTGTGATACTGGTACCAACTCCTCCTCAGTACAAGTCGAATGAGCCCAAACAGCATGAGTTTGTGTTGCGCCAAACCCAAGATCCAGTAGGGTCCCTCAGAGTTTAGCATGAGCTCCATCATCTTGTGATACCGGTCCCAACTCCTCATCAGTACAAGTCAAATGAGCCCAAACAGCATGAGTTTGTGTTGCGCCAAACCCGAGATCCAGTAGGGTCCTCAGGGTTCAGCATGAGCTCCATCTTGTGATACCGGTACCAACTCCTCATCAGTACAAGTCGAATGAGCCCAAACAGCATGAGTTTGAGTTGCGCCAAACCCGAGATCCAGTAGGGTCCCCCAGGGTTCAGCATTAGCTCCATCTTGTGATACCGGTACCAACTCCTCATCAGTACAAGTCGAATGAGCCCAAACAGCATGAGTTTCGTAACTTTTAAGCGGTATTTTGTAACATCACTGTTGAGTTTGCAGCTTATACAGAATTACTTCTGGGTAACAAACTAAAACTTTATTTTTACATGTGTTAGTTATCAATATTATTTTACATGATAACACTGTCATTATAATAGTATTTGCTCAAATTGATTAGATTCCTTTTTCATATTTAAAAAAATATAGAAGTCAGACTGCAGTAATCAAATCGTATACAGTGTATTTCTATATTAATCAAATACAATACATTTATCATTACTGGTCGTAAATAATAATAATTAACTAACGGCCAAAATCATTACATTAGTTTTAAATCAAACTTGTATTAAAATCAAATGAAGGGGTAAATTCAGCAGTCTTATAAAAACCCCTTCAAAAACCCTTTCGGAACGGCTTTTTTTAAACGCTTCATTAAATGCATCTGATAGTCGTTAGGTAACTGCTTAGCCGTATTAAAACCGCTTGTTTTAAGCGCTTAACTTGATTGGATTGGATATTGGATAGGGTTACCCTTACGAAAGTAGCGGTATCCCGGTGACGGCGGTGACGGTAACCTCTTCATACGGCTAAGCAAGCTAAACGGGGTATCATTTCGAAAGGTAAGCAAGTTGTTTGGGCTATTCAATGAACGGCTAAGCCGATGAACGGCTTTTTTCTGGGAAGGGGTGGTCGGGTCCCTGATAAAAAATTTAAGTTCGTATATGAGCAGGATCGATCAAGTGGTTATGGAGCTAGAACGAGAAAAAAAACCTCCTTAGGGTCTTGTTATATTGGTCAACTCGTTTGCAAGGAAAACGCGAGTTCTCAGTTCGAGCCGGACTACTATAGCTCGCCAAACGAAGGAAAACTTAGGGGAAATAATTCGTGTATAGCTGAATTTTGGTGAAGTTGTAGATAAAGGTGTCTTACACAACATACTAAAAGTACTCATGGATAGGGGTGCCGCTAACGGGGAGAGGGGGGTGTAAAGGTCCCCTTTTTCGGCTTTTCGTAAATAACTCAGTAGCGGTGGCTCATACGAAAAAATGTTCTTCTACTTAATTAATCCACAAATGATTTTCTACAAAAAAGGTTCTTTACACTTTTTTGCTGAGATCAATGTATAATGAGATTTCGAGGAAATACGATAATCACTTTTAGAAACTTTCGGAGCTATTATTTACGAAACTATTAGTTTTGTCTAAAAATTGTTTTAGAAAACCCATATTTATATTAAAAGACCTATCCAACGACACCCCACACATTAGGCGTGGATTAAAATACAGAATTTACCTCCCACTTCATGTGTTCGGGAGGTACCCTAAAAAATAATATTTTTTCAGATTTTGTTTTAAAACTTTGGCTGCGTGTTCAAAACACATACTCATACGAAGTTTAACTATTCTAGTACTAACCATCACTGAGCAGGTTGAAGAGGGTATTTTTTTACTTTTTATTTTTTATGCCACGACGGTGGCAAACAAGCATACGACCTGTCTGATGGTAAGCAGTTCCCATAGCCTATGGACGCCTGCAATCAACTTCCTACCCTTATAGTTTCGCTGTCCGTTTGTCCCAGTCTGTCCGTTCACGGCTTTGCGCAGTGATGGTTAGTACTAGAATAGTTAAACTTCGTATGAGTATGTGTTTTGAACACGCAAACAAAGTTTTAAAACAAAATCTGAAAAAAGATTATTTTTTAGGGTAGCTCGCGAACACATGAAGTGGGGAGTAAATTCTGTTTATTAATCCACCCCTAATGTGTGGGGTGTCGATGGATAGGTCTTTTAATATAAATAAGGGTTTTCTGAAACAATTTTTAGACAAAACTCATAGTTTCGTAAATAATAGCTCCGAAAGTTTCTAAAAGTGATTATCGTATTTCCTCGAAATCTCATTATACATTGATCTCAGCAAAAAAGTGTAAAGAACCTTTTTTGTAGAAAATCATTTGTGGATTAATTAAGTAGAAGAACATTTTTTCGTATGAGCCACCGCTACTGAGTTATTTACGAAAAGCCAAAAAAGGGGACCTTTACACCCCCCTCTCCCCGTTAGCGGCACCCCTATCCATGAGTACTTTTAGTATGTTGTGTAAGACACCTTTATCTACAACTTCACCAAAATTCAGCTATACACGAATTATTTCCCCTATCGAGCAGTTAGTGGGCTTCCTTCGGTGAGCTACTAGTGTAACTTTAATATTGCTCTCATTATAGTGTCATATTCATATCTCACGTGGTCAGGCTCTTAGTCCATATACAAGGTGTAACAAAAATACTGGTGATCCTTTTAAGGGCATAATTGGTATCGTATCGTAATTATGATAAAGTAAGAAAAAAAAATATGGTTTTGTATGGAAGGTTGGCTGAGACGAAATGTCCAAATAAAAAATCGCGTCCTAAAAAATTTTCTCCTACTTTTTCTTACTTGCATACCAAATATGCCCTTAAACGGATCACTACACGGAGAGAAATTTTTACTAGAAACAAGTAAAAAATAGTAATTCCCAGGACAAGTAAACGTTTACTAAAAACAAGGAAACATTTACTAAAAACAAGGAAACGTTTACTAAAAACAAGTAAACGTTTACTAAAAACAAGGAAACGTTTACTAAAAACAAGTAAATTCTTTCCTTGTTTTTAGTAAACGTTTACTTGTTTTTAGTAAACGTTTACTTGTTTTTAGTAAACGTTTCCTTGTTTTTAGTAAACGTTTCCTTGTTTTTAGTAAACGTTTACTTGTTTTTAGTAAACGTTTCCTTGTTAACCGACTTCAAAAAAGGAGGAGGTTCTCAATTCGACTGAATTTTTATTTTTATTTTTTTTATCATCATTTTTTTTTTGTATGTATGTTACTCCATATCTCCGTGAATCGTGAACCGATTTTCAAGATTTTTTTTTTAATCGAACAGGTATAACCCCTAGATGGTCCCATTGTCACCAAGTCAGGGTCTGATGATGGGATCCAGGAGAAATCGAGGGAACTCTTCAACTATTATAGGCACACCTATAGTGATTTCACTATTTTTTACAGCAACTCGGCCACTTCCTCTTGGAATAGCAGATCCTAAGTGAAGTCGGTTCTTTTTTTGTTTTAAATTATTTTTAGTAAACGTTTACTTGTCCTGGGAATTACTATTTTTTACTTCTTTCTAATGAAATGTTCTCTCCGTGTAGTATTTTTGTTACACACTGTATATTGCAACTGCGTTCGTTATCTGGCCTGACTGTAACTGCTCAGTAAATAAAAGCGACTGACCTCAATATTCTTAGGGTCTGTGATTTCGGGCTCCAAGAACAGCCTCCTCGCGTCAGCGTAGTCCCAGTTCTCAGGTGGTGGGTACTTCGTGGTGTCGATGTTCTTCAATACCTAGAATGATAGTTATGTTATTTTTTTTTTGTTTCTTACATAATAAATTAATTTAAACAAAAAAAGAACCAACTTCACTTAGGATCCGCTATTCCAAGAGGAAGTGGCCGAGTTGCTGTAAAAAAATAATGAAATCAGTTGAAGAGTTTTCTCGATTTCTCCAGGATCCCATCATCAGATCTGGACTTGGTGACAATGGGACCAACTGTGAATATAATCTTTCAAACAAAAAAGAATTTTCCAAATTGGTCCAGCCGTCTTCGAATAAAACAGAGCATACATAAAAAAAAATAGCAAAAAAGATCCCGACGAATTCATAACCTCCTTCGAAATCTTGAAGTCGGTTGAAAATAACCGACTTCACCTAGCCTCCACCTTTCCAAAAGCAACAGTAATAAATAAAAAAATGTGTTTTCACGTAATATTTACATCGTCCAATGTGCGGTGTTGCCGGATCAGCTCGATGGCGCGCTTGGGCCCCACGCCGCGGATGGAGCCGCAGTAGTCACAGCCCAGCAGGATGCACAGGTCGATGAACTGGGGAAAACATGTAAACATTAGCATTACTACCTCCAGAGGCCAGTTTTATAAAGCTACAAGTTACAAGTTTTGGTTGTCTAATTGGGTGTCCGCTGTACCTCATTATGTTTAAGCTCGAGACCATCCAGCACCCGGTCCAGGTGAATCTCCTGGACGGGCATTTTCCTCGCCTCGGAGAAGGTGAGGTGCCGGAGCAGCACGCTGGCTCCGAAGGTGAGGGCATCCATATCCTCGGTCGCTGTTGCAAACACTTTGCCGGCTTTCACCTGTAAAGTGTTATCAATTATCATTAGACGTGTCTACATCTGACGCACCGCCTCGCGAGGAAATTGCCGCGCGCGGCAGCTCGGTTAGTGTGGACGTGCCTCGCTCGAGGCATTTCGGCCGCCAGCGCGTTTGTCTCGGCCGAGGCACGTCCACACTAACGGACCTGCCGCGCGCGGCAATTTCCTCGCGAGGCGGTCAAAACCATGCATACACCTTAACAGGTTTCTGTGGCGCATACACAATAGCCGCGTGTACACCTGGCGCACAGCCTCGCGAGGAAATTGCCGCTAATGCTCGGCTAATGTGGAAGTGCTTCGGCCGAGACAAACACACGCGTGGCCGCAATGCCTCGGGCGAGGCACGTCCACACTAGCCGAGCTCCCGCGCGCGGCAATTTTCTTTACGAGGCGGTGGGTCAGCTACACAATCAGTACACAAAAAGTGGCAAGTCAGCCGCCATAGACAGCCAAGCAGATTCGAAGGAAATTTCTAGTAGCAAAGGAACATCAAAGCGCTTCGTTTAAATAAAACCAGTGTCAGCAAGATTACCGAATAAACGTGACTTGTGATAGAATCTATAGGGTTTTGATGCAATGCATTTGTGTCTGTTTTTTTTTTATCTTCTGGAGCTTAACCTATCTCCATACACATAGAGTTACTTTAACATTAAATTTAAGAAATAAATCTCAATATTACCAGCGCAGCGCACTGAGCCTCCGCTTCACAAGGAGCCTCCACCACCGGGATGCCCATGAGCTTGAGGAGAGACCGAGCCTCCTCCCCGTGCTGCTTGGTCACCTTCACCAGCCGACGGTTGAATTTCTCAATGGATGCTTGGTCACCTGAAGACAGAAGAAAATATTTAATAAACCTTTTGATACTTATTTTTTGTCCATAATTTACTTCAATTCACTAAGGCAGGGATCTGAACAAATGGACAAAGAGAGCTACTATTTGGCCAGGACCAGGAGGAAAGCGCGGAAAAGGGCGCCCACATGCACGCTGGTCAGACGATGTAGAAAAAGTATGTTGCAACTGGCTTTCTGAGGCCCAAGATCGAGAAAGGAGGAAGAAGTTGGGGGAGGCCTATACAAGACAGTGGTCCTAACACTCAAATTAAATATAATTAAATATGAAACTGTTAATAGTTTTATATTTTTATTTTTATTTATATATAAGGCAGGGATCTCCAAACTACAGCAGGCATATTCTCTAGCCCAGCCATTCTCAAAGTGTGCTCCAGGGAGCCCTAGTGCTCCGTGAAACCTTTGTGGGGGCTCCGTGAGAACACTTTTAATATTGAGAAAAAAAAATACAAACCTACTGTCTAGGACATATAATTTCATTTTATTTGGGGCTCCGTGAAATATTTCTCTGTCCAAAAGGGTTTCGTCACCAAAAGAAGTTTGAGTTTCTAGCCAAGTGAGTCTATCCACGCCAAGGGCACTTCTGGAAGTCATCGGCAACATAAAGGGTCTGCTAGGCTTCCTGGAGGAACTGGGCTGGCACGAATGAGGCCACCCGGCACGCAAAATAGGCGCAATATATAGACGTCGAGTTGCGGAAAACAGCCCGCATTAACCTTAGAGTCTATCCAGAAAGAATAGTGTCTTAGAATGTATGAGATCCCATATAAACTACAACACTTCTTTCCGGACAAACTCTATATTGGAACAGCCGAGGTTAGAAATTACGCCTCTATTGTCAACGCGAAACAGAGCATGTTCAAACAGATATTTTTGAGTACCTTTGGACGCTCCAATATATCTAATGGCAACTGTACAATTCAGATTTCTTAAAACAAGAGATTCAAAATCCAGTGAAATGGAAGAGGCTTAGGCCTCCGGGCAGCTAGAGAATAAACCAAAAACACAGCTTACCAGCTTCAGTAGCCTTCTGCAGCTCCTTCTCAGCCTCCTCCCTCCTCTCAGCGCGCTTGTTCAGCTGATGCGACTTCAATTCTGGCGGCTTCCCGTCAAACACGTAAACTGGCTTTATACCGTTCTCTACCAACCGAATGGTACGGTAGAACGTACCCATCAGGTGGGACGTGGTTTCTCCATCGACTGACGTCAATTGAGCCCCTGGAGACACCAAAATAACAATTTATATTCACAAATTTTGAAGGCACACTTATTGATCGGTGAAACCATTATTAACCAGAAATATGTATTACCTTCACTTCTTACTGCTATTAGAAACTGGTAAAGACTCATAGAAGCGTCGATAGCGATTTTGCGCCCTGAAATCGAGATATTTCATCAGTATTTTGGGTAACGATTTAGGTTATATTTACAACGAATGTGGAAGCGTACCGAAGTAGTTTTTGATTTCCATTTCCTTTACGGCTTGTGGAGCGATATCTGCTATAAGTTTGGTTAAGCCCTGAATACCCATTTTGGCTTCTACAACATTTAATTATTAATAAAAAAAACAATGCAACGGTCTCACTTAATACGCCCGGAGAACTGGTAAATTTGGCGGGAATAATTTTGACGTTTCGTTTCGTTTCGTTGGTTTCGTGTCGGGCATTCAACATTGCATTAGTGCTGCTACCAAATGTTGATTGATGCCAAGTCAAAATCGATAGAAATTAGTTATAATTTAATTCTTAATGTATTTGATTTCATAATAATTTCTAAAATTAAATTTTTGTTGTTGCTATAACTAAATAAATTAACGGTCATTTGTGTGATTGAAAAAAAGAAACGACACGGAACCGAATCAATACCGACACCGACGCGCTCATAGGACGCGCTTGTTTTGACTTTTGACAACAATCAGCTGATTACATTTCATGTTTTAGTTTAGACTGCCAGTAGCGATCGTAAACAACATAGGGCGTTGTAACGTCTCTTGTTTTCTTAATTAACTATCAAAGTAAATTGAATTCATTCTTGCCAAAATGGGAAATTACTTTACAATTAATATGGAAGAAAACTTCAAAAAGAACCAAGAATTTATTCAAACCATCAATAAAATTAAGGTCAGTTATGATTTTGTTTATGTTGTACGAGTGAGTTGAATTAGATAATATCAATTGGGGCATTTTTTAATGATGACGTTTAATGTGAATTTAAAAATTTCAGATGGAAAGACAGATTCAATTACAATATCAAATGCAAGAGCGACAAATGGCTATGCAAATTGCTAAAGCTCGAGATACCTGTCTCTGGATGACAACTTTTTACATTACAGCAGGTGTTGGTTTATTTACAGGGTAAGTATCTATGTGTTTTTATAAATATAGCAAAGTTAAGTAAACTATACAAGGTGAATTTTCTAAAAGGGTCAGTAATAGAACTCAGTATTCGAGCATTTCTAATTACATTACTGTATAGGTAATGTATCTATAAAAAAAGAAAGTTAGGAGTTTTGGCTTGTACCTTAAAGTTTGGGTTGGTCTCTGAGAGCCCGCCAAAATCAATTTTCTTACTGATATTACGTTTTTCAAAATCTTTCATGGAAACTATCATGATTTAAAACAGTAGAAGGGTCTTCTAAGATTATTTTCGAGTAGGAACTAGTATTCCAACCATTTTAAAACCCACGTTGATAAGAAATTTAAGTTTATGTACTTAGAACAGTAGGTTAATTATGAGAAGAAATTAGAAGAATGAGTAAAAATTAAGACTGATTTACAATTCAATTTTTTTGCAGACTCGGGAGGTATTCTATAATGTAACTCCTCAACATTTTACTACTTTTACTGCTCATGTGCATGTTTAATTTTTTGTAATATATTTAACATTGTGGATGTTCATTTTATTTTATAAATATTATATAATACTCGTATCTTAATCAAATCACTGAAACACATTTTTTGTACATTTAATGAATTTATTATGATGAAGATATCTACATTTTTCTTGTCACTCATGTTTTCCTGTTCCTTAATCATATTTTCTTCCTAACAGTTTCAGGAGAACTAAAAGACCCTACCTTCTGATGCCACTAATACCCTTAACTTTTGTGACCCTCTACTACTGGGATCTTGCATACGGAAACAAAATCCACAGGATTAGAAGTAAGTAGATTTCCTGATCGTTTGACGGTTGCCTAGCAATTAAAATCTTTATCGATAGCCAAATATTACCAGTATAATCTATTTAACTTGTAATTTGTTACTTAAACTTGTGTAGATTTAATAATCTTGTTCATTTTATTTACCTGAATTTTATACAATTTAATTGGATACTTCCGCGTCTGACTAAGGAAAGCAACGACAACATTTCATTGCATGTTTGACACAATAAATTCACCATGGAACTAATTTTAGATAGATAGAAATAGAGATCTTTATTTGCAACCAAGTAACCAATCAAGTACATGACAAAGATTAGCACAATGGTCCCCGATAGGCTAAAGAAACTCAGCCTAATAGATCAAATTTGTAGTACCAATGATTTTTTTATCTTAGAATATAGCGCTGCTTGAAATATGATACATTTTGGTATGTATTTTATGTCACAGTGGAAGCTGAACACATCATGACCCATGAAGCAGATATCTTGGAGTGGCCTTGCGGTCTTCCGTCTCCGTCTTCCATCGACATTGGACGTGAGGACGAGGAGGAAAAGAAACGAATCCATCCACCACTTTTATACACTGATGCTCATTAATCTCAATGTTCAGGCACGTGCCTTTAGCTTTGTAGTTTGTAGTACAATAAGCGCTTAAGGAATTCAATTACCTACTGTTTCAGGTTTAAAAATGTATTCATCAATAATTAGGAAAAATTGCATCATAAACTTATGAGTGAATCATAGAAAAGACTTAGTAAAAATTTACATTGTACGAACCATTCAAGGAGAGGAAATTCGAGAGCAGCTAAGTAATACAAATTCACCTTTATGACAATCATGTTAATAACGAGTATGGCTAAAAATTAACAAACAAAACTATGTAGGTATATGGATTTTTCCAGTAAGTTATATTCGACTTTGAATCTTTTGCCTAAAGTTTACATTTCTAAAAACACCTGGGAAAGTATCTCTTGTAAGAACTATTCAAAATTGTACTTGTAAGTAATCCAGTACTTAATATAAACAATTAAAATGAAGCGTAGATAATATCATCTATACGGGATGAAAAGCAAGTTACGAAAATTGATTGATACCCAGAAAACACTTCGGTCCATCACTAATCTATATTCCATTGAAATACATGTTAGCTTGTATAACAATTTTTTAAAGTTTTAGGATTGTTATACGCATAAGATTAAGATAGAGTGATGGTGATAAGACTTTTAAAATGAAAGGATTTTAAAATAAAATGTTAACTCATTGAATATTGTGTGATCGCTAGCCGAAAGCCTTATATCGTCACTGGATTGTAATATAAATTAAATAGACTAGTGTTAAATTTTAAATAAAGTTTTCGTGCATCAACGATTCTCATACTATTAATTTGTAGTTTTTGTGCTTTAAATATTTACCTAGTCATTTTAGAACATGTTTACATAGATTTGCAATTTTTTGCCGTTGTAATAAAAAACTGATGTGTTGTAATTAAATAAAATATGACTTTTATTATTAATTAAAAGAAATAACTTAAAACTGTTTAGGTACTTAAAGCTCAAGTTGAAATATGAATACTTCGGATATTGCGAGTATTGCGACGATATGAATGACAAACGTTTTTTCTTTAGTTTAAGCTTTACGGTTTATTTTGTTGTTTATTTATATAGTGTTTGTTTTGTTTACGAAGTTATATTACTATTTTGTTTATTATGGTGCAATAAAACAGTTATAAGATTTACATATGGTACTAAATTGTTACTAATTGTTTAGTAATACTGATATTAGCAACTTAAAGTATTCAAAGACAAATACCTAATAATAAGTACATATTATTGTAAATAAACACACATTCAATCATTGTTGTTTTTTTTTGTGAAATTTCAATTTTAGGTTTCTTTCCTATATTCCTATAGTAAATCGATTATTTTCTATGATAGGTACATATCCTGCCTAGGTACCAATTACTTTACTAGGCGCAGTACGTATAAAACTGGAAGGAGTATTATACTGATAATACAATTTTTATACAGTATAAGTTTAGATTCAAATGAAATAATATATGTCCGAATATATTGTGATGCAATATTTATAATTAGCCCGAAAATAAAATAATTCCAAATATAAAGTATCGAGTTATTAAAAAAAATTAAAAACACTGGTACATAGTACCTAAAGCCTTTAAGCAATAATAAAATTGGCAACCTACAATATTTAAAGCATTATAAAAACCTGGTAATCATTATCAAACCCAATTAAGTTATAAGTAAGTTACCTACTTGAGTTGATTGCCAAGAAAAAAATGTATAGCAGAAAGGTCACCACCTAAACGCGAACTTTCGTGTCCTAGTTCTACTTTTCAACAAATAAGTTTACTCTTGACATAAAACACGTCAATTAATAATGGTACAATCGATTTCGATTATCGATTACACATAATTTACCCCATTCCTAGCGTTAGTTGACAACTGGGGTTACCATGGTAACCCACAGTTGTTTAGGCGCCGTAAACAAATGAAACTCGGCTGCCAGAATTTCAAACCAAAAATTCACTATTATTTACGTATTCAACAAAAACCAAGCTTTACTGTGAAAGTGTAAGATAAGATGTGTGAAGTAAATTAAAAAGCGTTATCTTGTAAGTACTTTCAATTATTATCCGTTACATTTTCGAATTGCAAATTTAGATCGACGAAAATTTTATCGATCCATTCCGGTTGCTTAGTGTATTATGATCAATAAGCAGAAAATGATCCTCGTGTTTGTCTTTCCGTATGCAAATTAGGATATCGTCAAGGTAATTTGAATATTTTATGCCCGTCTTGCACATTCGCCAAATCGTAACTTAACCAGACGTTTCCTTCATTTCGATTGTAGATCAGAATCCAACAGTACCAACGGAGTAGAATTTACAAACTTTACAATTTAAATACCTAATTATTAATGAACCAAACGCTAATTAAAAAAGATGACAAGAAAAAGGATGGCACTATACAAAAGCCGGTACAAAAGAAGAGTCCGGATAAAAATATGTCGGAAATAGACGAGCATATTCTAAAAAGGTTTGAAATCAAGAAGAGACTCGGGAAAGGCGCGTACGGTATAGTATGGAAAGCCATAGACAAAAAAACCAAAGATGTAGTGGCCATAAAGAAGATTTTCGATGCTTTTCGGAACCAAACGGACGCGCAAAGGACTTTTAGAGAAATTATATTTTTACAGTCATTTAGGAACCATCCTAATATTGTCAAACTTCATAGTATACACAGGTTAGTAATTATTTATACATTTTCTACCCACCATAGACATATATGTATACAAGTATACTGCGTAAGTAATTTAGGGACACCAACACATCTGATCTGAATTCAGCAAATTCATAGACAAAACGCGTGAATTTGTCTATGACCTCCATACAAATAATCAGCTACCATAGACAAATTTAAGCATTTTGTCTATGAATTTGCTGAATTCAGATCAGGTGTGTGGTGTCACTAATAGCTTGCGCTCCACACACCACAATACTTCATTTTCTCTCTCACCGTCTTTTGTCTATGGTTGCGGAAATTTGTCTATGATAGTTCAATTTTTGTAAGGAGGCTATAGACAAATTTCCGCTTAGATAATTTAATTGATGAATTCAGATCAAGTGTGTGGTGCGTCTTACTTATTGCTCAAGGCGCAACACACACTTCTTCATTCTGCGCGAAATTTAGCTATCATGGACAAAAAGTGGAAATATAACCAACTTCCGGCTGCATTTTGTCTTGTCTATGGGCTCCATACAAAAAAAAACCATAGACAGGATTCCGTTTTATGGCAGATTTTTTTTGAAAACCACGACGGTGGTATACTAGCATACGGCCCGCCTGATGGTAGGTAAGATGTTACCCTATGAACACCTGCCACTTCAAAGGATTCACATGCGCGTTACCGTTTAGGACTTGTCTATAATAGCTCAATTCCACGGTAAATTCCGCTTAAGTTCCACTTATTTATGACTTATGTATACGGACCGTGCGCGTTGGAGAGTCTGCCATCTTTTGGTCTTAATCGAAAACTAAAACTATTCCACGCTAATAGACAGTGCTGCCTTCAACATTTGACTCACGTACCCTTGCACGTTGTAGGTACTGCCATATAGTAAACTAATTAGGCAACTTAAACGGGACATTTTCACTCCGCGCGATCAAACACGAGCGTCCTGTGCTGCCCTCTTTAGTTTACGCACCTTCCCTATGGTTTTTATGCTACTGAGATTTCCTTATAGCGCAGGGATTTTAAAACTTTTTCAGTCTGCGGCGCACTTATCAGTATAAAAAATTATCGCCGTGCCCTAACCTAGCTAGGCTATTTGAAATGGACAGGTATAGTATGTTGAGGAGGATTGCCTCACGGCACCCCTCTTTACTTTCAACGGGGCACCAGGGCGCCGCGGCGCATAGTTTGAAATCCCCTGCTATAGCCGAAGAATAAAGTAAGTCTTAACAAAATTTCAGAGCTGCAAATAACCGTGATATCTACCTCGGCTTCGAATACATGGAGACGGACCTCCACAACGTCATCAAGAGAGGCAACATCCTCAAGGACATTCACAAGCGGTACATCATGTACCAGATGCTCAAGGCCACCAAGTACATACACTCCGGGAACGTCATACATCGCGACCAGAAGCCCAGCAATGTGCTCATAGACAGCGCTTGTAGGTGAGTCTACAATCATTGTAAACTGAAGCTGTATAATACATGGAGGCACCTCCACAACATCAAGCGAGGCAACATCCTCAAGGACATTCACAAGCGGTACATCATGTACCAGATACTCAAGGCCACCAAGTACATACACTCCGGGAACGTCAAACATCGCGACCAGAAGCCCAGCAATGTGCTCATAGACAGCGCTTTTAGGTGAGTCTACAATCATTGTAAACTGAAGCTGTATAATACATGGAGACACCTCCACCACGTCATCAAGCGAGGCAACATCCCCAAGAACACACACAAGCGGTACATCATGTACCAGATGCTCAAGGCCACCAAGTACATACACTCCGGGAACGTCAAACATCGCGACCAGAAGCCCAGCAATGTGCTCATAGACAGCGCTTGTAGGTGAGTCTACAATCATTGTAAACTGAAGCTAAGGGTTAACACCGTTCTTGCATGAGCGTAATTCCTTCCACAACCTATGATATCAAAACTAATAAGCATTTTTTTTCGCAGAGTGAAGCTGGCGGACTTCGGGCTCGCGCGATCCGTGTCGAGCCTATATTCTGGCGGGGACAGCGCGGACCCCTGTCTAACCGACTACGTCGCCACAAGGTGGTACAGGGCGCCTGAGATACTTATTGCTAGCCGGAAGTAAGTATAGTTACCTCCTTCACCAAAATACATCCATCGATCCATCCAAGAAGTTTTTTATTTATAAACTTTTTTTTGGGGCCTAACTGACGAGTCACTTCCCATAAGATCGGCAACTCGCATGTGACACCTCTGTAGTTGAAGGTTGATAGGCTACGGTAGATGCTTACCATGAGGCGCGCCGTATACTTGTACCACCGTTGTATTAAAAAAAAGATGGCAGAGGCAGAAGTAGGCCAAAAAGGAGATGGCCTTTTTTGAACTTTCAGAGCTATTCTTTACAAAGCTATTAGTTTTATCCAAAAAATGTTATAATAGACCTCTGTTCTTTTTGAAAAATCTATCTAATTATACTTTACACGATAGGTCTTATCTTTTCCAGTATTTGTTCTACCACTTTGTCGGCGTGATTAATTTAATGCACATACTCATACTAAATTTCAGCTTTCTAGTGCTAACAGCTACACCGCGGACAGACAGACAGCCATGGCGAAACCATAACTACGGAACCCTAAAACTGGCGTATTTTTTTCAGTTACACCAAAGGCATCGACATGTGGTCTTTAGGCTGTATACTGGGCGAGATGCTGACGGGCCATCCCCTGTTCCCGGGCACCTCCACCGTCAACCAGGTCGAACGCATCATGGCGGCCCTGCCACGGCCTTCACAAGAAGGTAACAGTTATATCCGTTCTTATACTAGGACAAATTACTGGAGTCCCCCAAGGCATTACTTTAGGACCATTACTGTTTCTAGTACACTCTAATTACTTACACCAAGGTATAACCTTAGGACCTACGTTATTTATTAAATAAATCATTGCCTGCGTACAAGAAATGGAAGAAATCGCTTTTACCATTGTTTAATTTTACCCGACGGAAAAGATTACATTTAGATTTATTTACATTTATTACATTTACATTTACATTAGATTAGATTAGATTTATTTCTGTGCATCTGAGTGTTTTTGTCTGTAGTGAGTTGCGTCGAAGCTCTTCATGGTTAAATTGTCTTGAGCACGTTATTTTTGACCGTTCGGATGCCAAGTACAACTGAGGGTGCCATCAGATACCTATATCGCTTCTGTGATGGGCACCAGAGACTGATGTATTTGCGAATAATTGGGCGAGTTTGTAGCGCATGTCTGGTTTACTGTGAGTCGATGAATGTGAGTTGATGTTCGTTTGTTTAATTTAAAATATGTATCTGTTAGTTATTTGAATTGTGCAGTGTCTTGGTTTTACTGTTATGCTGTATACATTTTTTATGCAATAAATAAAATAAATAAAAATATCATATCAAAGCGGTCAAGGTGATCACAAATATCTGAACAACGCCTCTATTTTCTAGGCGATAAACTGCTTGACTGCTTGTCAGATATTTTTGAGTACCGTGGCCGCTCCGATATATTTGATGGCGACTGTACACTGTCAAAGTAACCTTTATACTTATAAGTAAGTTTTGTATTGACTCGCTTGCGTTCGTGATCTTGGCTTGTGTGACGTTTTTGTATATGCTGTAGTAAATACTGTTTGTCGAGATGATTTTTATTTATATTTGGTAAGTGTCTTTATTTTCAACTGTTTCAATGAAAAACCAAACTGTCGATACATCTAGACATCGCCTCCATCTGCAACGGCTACGGCTCAGCCCTCATCCGAGAGCAGGCCTCCAGCACCAGCGGCCCCACCCTCACGAACCTGCTGTCCTGCGCCCCGAAGGACGCCGCGGATATGGTGCAGCGGCTGCTGCTGTTCAACCCCAACAAGAGGTTGAGCGCGGAGAAGGCTTTGGACCATGAATATGTTGCCAAGTGAGTGTTTTCAGGATTTGGTAATAGGGTGGTAATAGGTTTAGTTGCGGAAAGATTCCAAAAAAGTTAGATGGAAAGAAAGCTATGAAAAAAAATCAAAATTATTATAACTATTATTCATTTTGGACATGTAAAGTTATATTTTCCATAAATAAAATTTTCTGTTTTATGGGGCTTAGCCACTATCAGTCGGCCTGAGGATATTGGCCTTTCAGTTGTTCGGAGCTGTCAGATTTTTGTTCTAACTGACAGGCGGATATCGTCAAGTGGACTGATAGTCGGAGGGCCCCGTTATACTGTCGTCGTCGAACTACGGCAAACGTTTTCGACTAAACTTACCTTAGTAATTATTTAGAACATGTTTAAAAACAGCTATTTCTCTTTAGATTCCACCGCGAGCGAGATGAGCCAACACTGCCCTCAGACGTTCTTCTACCTTTACGAGATGACAAGCAGCTCTCTGTAGACGACTACAGGAACAAGCTATACAGCATCATGGCTAAGGGCAACGGGCAAGCTGCGAAGAAACTCATCAGGTATATGCTTAGACAGTTCATGACTTCAGATTCAACAGGGATGAGCATCTACCTCTGCGAGATGACAAGCAGCTCTCTGTAGACGACTACAGGAACAAGCTATACAGCATCATGGCTAAGGGCAACGGGCAAGCTGCGAAGAAACACATCAGGTATATGCTTAGACAGTTCATGACTTCAGATTCAACAGAGATGAGCATCTACCTCTGCGAGATGACAAGTAGCTCTCTGTAGACTACAGGAACAAGCTATACAGCATCATGGCTAAGGGCAACGGGCAAGCTGCAAAGAAACACATCAGGTATATGCTTAGACAGTTCATGACTTCAGATTCAACAGAGATGAGCATCTACCTCTGCGAGATGACAAGTAGCTCTCTGTAGACTACAGGAACAAGCTATACAGCATCATGGCTAAGGGCAACGGGCAAGCTGCGAAGAAACACATCAGGTATATGCTTAGTCACTTCAGATTCAACAGAGATGCGCCAGCACTGCCCTCAGTGCTTTTATCTTTGCGAGATCACAAGCAGCTATAGACGACTAGACAGGACTTGGCTGTCCAAATATTATAGGTAATCGGAACGCAATGAGCTTTTTTTAAAGTGACTAAACGGCTGTCGCTCCTCGACTCACTAAACGAGCGGCAGTTGACCTTTTCGAGGCTTCATTATACTTTACCTTCTACGGTAGAGGCTCTACCTGACCACAAGTTATCGCCTGGGACGTGATTGAAATTTGTTCTTGGCTTACGGTCCAGAAAAACATACAGTTTACTTATTATACAATCACCAAAATGAGCAGCATTTATTTCCACTTGCGCCCCATAAACTCTTTGATTTTACATTATCTGATCTACACATTTTCGGACATATTTATGTTTAATTTTTCACAGCAACAAGACTCATCCACTATCCTCAACCACGAAGCCCAGCAAGAGCTACCACGATACCTCAGAGCTCTCCAAATCCTGCCCCACGAAAACCCTGAAACACAGCATCTCAGCGGACCAGAAGACCAGACCGAAACTCAAGGAGCGTCCTCTCAAAGAACACCGATCCGAACAAGCTATATCAAGACCTTTAAGAGCTACCAAGCTCGATGGCCAAAGCAGTTGGAACTCCAACTGTCATGGAGACTACTTCCAACCAGTTACTCGTCAGAGCCCTTCAGAAACTGGTTACCTAAGCGGTGGTAAGAAAGCTTCTTTAATTCACAGGAGGAATTCTACATCGTTCTCAACAGTCACTATAGGTGGTGATATGGATTACGGGTACAAAACTGTGAACCAACGGCATGGGGTGATAACGGCTAGTGCTTTAATGGATCTAAGGACCAGTATACGGTAAGGCTTCGAAAGCTTTTTTTAGGGCATTGTGTACTGAAATATGCATTTGTAGGTAATAAAATGTTTTATGCACTTTGAAGTGAATATTTTGCTTTGCGTTTATTTTAGACGACAATTTTAAATAAACTTATATCACCGATACGAAATAATACATACCTTCGCCAGCACTGTTAACTAACCATTTGTAATATCTGTTGCAACGGTATAAGGTCTATCGATGGGTAGCTAAGTGTGTTGCTGTTAGTACGTCGCCATCAAATATATCGAAGCGGCCAGGGTACTCGAAAATATCTGAACAAGCACTACAATATCTATTTAATACGGGATATTTACCATGTAAGTTTGTTTTGGTAGTTTCCGATATTTCGGCACAGTTGCATGCGCCATTATCACGGAGTAACTGAAGTTGCTGCTAGTTTCTGTTGTGGTCTAACTACACACCATCTACCCTCTTTCCTAATAGTTATTGTAGTGTTAGTGACCATGTTAGCTTAAAATCGTATATCTGACTGAACAAGCACTCTATCACCTTGACAATAGAGGCGTTGTTCAGATATTTGTGACCACCTTGGCCGTTTCGATATATCTGATGGCCTGTACATACATACATAATTTATTGATAGTGTACCACACCACTGTGTGTGTAGTTACAAACCAAAAACTAAGTGTCGCTCTTATGTCCTCAAAAACATTTCTTCCAAAACACTGACTAATGCTTAGTTTTTTATTGAGATTAGAAAAAGCGGTCGATTTCGCCCATGTATCACATTTTTTCAGCAATATCAGGAAAAAAATTAAACCTGAATACTTTTTTTCTCATTATTAGTGATAAAGACAATTAGAGGCATCAAAATGGAGAGTTTTAAAATCGTTTTTACCAGAAATCTCACGACGAAAAACGAACGAATTTCTAATCTCAAAAAAAACGAAGTATAGAGCAAACACAAAAACTATTGTATATAGTCGCCATCAGATGGTATCCTGCCTTTTCGCCGAAAATTGCATTGCCGAATTTCACTTGCCAACCAACTTTTCGCAGAAGTTTCATTTGGCCGAACAACTTTTACCAAATAATTACTTCGCAACCATTTCATTTCCCAACCCCATAGTTGGGAAATGAAAATTGCCTACTTAGGTTGCGTTAGGTTAAATAGGTTGGATTATGTAAAGTTGGGAAATGAAATTCGGTCAAATGAAACTTCTGCGAAAAGTTGGTTGGCAAGTGAAATTCGTCAATACAACTTTCGGCGAAAAGGCAGAGAACCCCATCAGATATATCGGAGCGGCCAAGGTGGTCACAATATCTGAACAACGTCTCTATTGCCAAGGCGATGAAATGCATGTTCAGATATTTTTGAGTGCCCTTGCCGATCCGATATATATGATGGCGGCTGTACTTATATCTACTGAGTAAATACATCAAAATATTTGATTTCATATTTATTTTGCATGATTATTATTATTTTAATTACTGCGCGAATACTTTCAAGTAACAGTCAGCAGCAAAAGTAGCTAAGCGGGTAGGGTGTTCAAAATGAGCTGGACACGACTCTATTGTTAAGAGAATCGAAGAGCGTGTGTAGGTCATTTTGAACACCCTACCCGCTTAGCTACTTCTGCTGCTGACTGTACGTGCTGAATATTATTTTGTGATATGATAAGTTCTAGTCATAGATTCGATATTAAAACTAATACTATGAAAACACAAAATCGACTTATAATAATTCCACTACCTATTAGGTATGAAAAAGTCATTCTAGTTTTATACACCTTAGATATAAATTATAGGTAACTATTTTAAATAGAAAATTAGGGAAATACCTGAAACGGCTGAACCGATTTTGATAAACGTCTAAGATCACTTAGCCTAGAAAACCTGCTTTCAAATAGAATAATAGTATTTTATACAATAGTGGCATAATGAAAAGCTTTTCAGTCGAGTACCGTGTTTAAGACCACGAAGCTTGCTCATTGGCCTAAGTAGGTACGAGATTGAAAAGCTTAATCATGTCAGTATTGTATACAATAGTTTTTCTACGAGTGCTTAAAATAGGCAAGCCCGTAAGGATTGAGTTCGACGAATAACCTGCTGCCTCTATACAATTGAGTAACTTCAATCTCCGGGCGGATTGTGCCGGTCCCTAATACGTTTGCAACGGCGGCGCAGGGGCCGCTCCGGCAACAGTGTTATTATATCCCTAAGAACATCCTTTTATTTATTTTATTTAATATGAAACAAACAGTCATTCAACAGTTACAAATTACAATCCTTTTGCTTAGCTTTAGACATATAGTTTCCATTGTTCCATCCTTTAAAATCATCTTATGACAACGTTTATAAAGTATACGTTTTGAATATACCTGTCAGTCATCTTATTGGCAAATTAGGGAGTAGTTTTTTTAAAATCGGTTGAACCGTTGTAGCTCTAGGTGCTACAGACAAATTTAATAAATACACAGACACACATAGCGCTCATACTTATAAAATCCCTCTTTTTTATGTCGGTATTTAAAAGGCATTATAATTTTGTGCATATTACATACAGGGTGTAATCTAAAACGTGATACAAGATAATCAAACCTGAATCTATTCATGATATTGAACAACTTTTACTATGGGAGCAACTTTGTAAAAAAATAAAAAAATTGAGCTGCTCCATAGAAAAAGTTAAGGATAGGTAGACGAAAATGTATGAGAAGTTTAATTTTTTTTGTAAATTTACAAAGTTGAGCCCATAGTAAAAGTTGTTCAATATCATGAATAGATTCAGGTTTGATTATCTTGTATCACGTTTTAGATTACACCCTGTATAAATAATATGAAATAATTATTTTGCGGGACGAAATAATACGAGTAGGTACAGTTAGTTGCAGAAAATTGTACCCTTTCATACGTTTGTGCAGTCGACGTCAAAAATATGTTTACACTTTTTCACCTTACTCCATTGTAATAAGGTGCAAACGTTACGCATACGTTAGTGGGTACATTTCTCTTCAGTTGACTGCACAGTCAACGCCATATGCATGTGTACACTTTTACACCTTACTCCATTGTAATAAGGTTCAAAAGTGTATACATAGTTTAGGCGTTGACTGTACACTTGATAAAGAAATCGATGAAGCATTTTTTTTAATACCGTAAATCGCGAGTAACTGGACACCGCTCAATAACTGGCCACTTCATACTAAAATAATGAACTCTGTTCACCTATAAATAGAATTCATTTTAGTAGGTATTAGGTTTCACTTAGGTAGAGTCGCCATCAGATATATCGGAGCGGCCAAGGTGGTCACAAATATCTGAACAACGGCGCTATTGTCAAGGCGATAAAATGCATGTACAGATATTTTTGAGTAGGTACCTTGGCCGCTCCGATATATTTGATGGCTGTACTTCACTTTCAATTACCGGCCAAGTTTGTAGGGTTCTAGTTCATTTTTAGTATTTTTAGTTGTATTTACCCATACTAGGTAAAGCTGTTACCATAGTCTATGGAGCTTTTAAATTTAGAGTTACCTATAGATCAACCTTTTTTGTTGTTACTATTTCAAAGTTTTATTTGGTTTGTTTATGTTAATGGATCTTCAGTAGTACAGTACAATCCGTGAGCTCTCAAAAGAACCTTCAGGTTTTAGAAAGAGACGTCGGGTATCAATCAACAGTGGCACATGAAAAAGCAGAACAGCAATATTACCTTCGTGTGTCATCGCCGATTCCCGAAGGTTCTTAAAGCTCACGGATTGTAAATACTTTAACTATGAAGTTAGTGATTTTTAAGGGCCTTATCACACTTGAGCGATTTGAAAGCGATTTCTATACAAAACTCTTACGCGGCGAACTCGCGGCGTGTTCGCTCCCATACCAAACTCGCTCGCAAATCGCAAGTGTGATAACGCTCTAAGGGAGCGTGCAAATTAATTGATACGACGATCTTGAAATAAAAGAATTCTTTTATACATAACTATGCCACTGCCAAGGGTACCTCAAATTAGAGAATAGTTAAATTCTGGAGGTAGGTAATTAATTTACGTCACTCTGGGCGCTAAGTGAGATTTACCGCCCTAGGGCGCAGCGGAAAATCTCACTTCACACCCAGGAGAAGACGTAAAATTATGTACGCACCACGGGCGGTAATAAAGAAGGCCTCAGATCGCTTGTTTATGGCTTACCTTCGGTTCGGGCCAAATGCCAGCGATCTGAGCCCTTTATTTTACCGCCCTAGGTACGTAATGTACTATTATATACCTAATCAGTGGTGAGTCAAAAATATTTGTAATAGTAGAGTATGTCAGCGACGTAATTGTATGAATTGGTTTGCCATTATAGGTATAGGCACGGAGTATAGGGGGTATAGGTATGTTGGTCCAGTATTCCATTTTGTTTCTAAAATAATAATTATGATATGTTTGAAGACCTTAATAAATGTATGCAGATCTAATCTCATGCAGATTTTTATGATATTATCACCTACCCTACCATTATGTCTTGAGAGCCTCCTTACACAACTTGATAGATTTATAACCAGGGCCGTAGCTACGGGCGACGAGGAGGAGGGGGGGGGGGGGGGGGTATTAGGGGGCAAACCTCTGGGAAAGGTTTATTTAGTTACCTATAGGAGATATGAAATATTTGGGGCGCTCCCATGTAACTACTAAGTTATTTGTAACTGCGATGACAATTTTGTATGTATTTTACATGTGCAATAAAATAAATGATGAACTTATTCTTTAGTTTTATTTATACTAGCGACCCGCCCCGGCTTTCGCGCGGGTGCAATTATACATATAAACCTTCCTCTTGAATCACTCTATCTATTTAAAAAAACCGCATCAAAATCCGTTGCGTAGTTTTAAAGATCTAAGCATACATAGGGACAGACAGCAGGAAGCGACTTTGTTTTATACTATGTAGTGATTTATTTATTCGCTGTAACTATACATAATGTGATAATCCAAATCAAAAGGGCCCTTATGGCGGTAGACGCTTATGTTTTAGTTGTTATTGTACATAATTTATTAGGATTTACAAGCAATTACGCTGAAAGCGCTGGTCGCCTTTTGATTTGGATTTGATAATCCATGTTACCTACAAAAGTACCTTTTTCTGCCTCTTAGAAAATGCCCTTTTGGATGAGTCAAATGACTATTTAGGTGAAAACTTTGGAGGAGAGTAGCTGGAATAATCAATTACAGTAATTACTCTGTGGTAACGACTGTACAAAAACTTATGGCCAAATAGAAATTTAAAAAAAATTAATCATTGCAGCTATATTGCTGCATTGGTTTCTCTTCCGGCCCCACTTTTCGGTCATGTAAAAGCGGTATTAGACGTTACAACCTGCAGGGCCCAATCTGTCAGGTTGGAAGGTAGTGCCTGTAGGGAGCTGAAGGAGGGTAGGGAGAGGCAGGGTACACAATAGATTGGGCCCTGCAGGTTGCAATGTCTAATAGCCGTTTACGCTCTTGTACAGACAATGCAAGTTGCGGAAACTTTCCTAATAGCCCTCCAAACGAAGGAAAACTTAGGGGAAATAATTCGTGTATAGCTGAATTTTGGTATAGTTGTAGACAAAGGTGTCTCACACAACATACCAAAAGTACCCATGGATAGGGGTGCCGCTAACGGGGAAATACCCTCTTCAACCTGCTCAGTGATGGTTAGTACTAGAATAGTTAAACTTCGTATGAGTATGTGTTTTGAACACGCAGACAAAGTTTTAAAACAAAATCTGAAAAAATATTATTTTTTAGGGTAACTCCCGAACACATGAAGTGGGGGGTAAATTATGTTTTTTAATTCACCCCTAATGTGTGGGGTGTCGTTGGATAGGTCTTTTAATATAAATATGGGTTTTCTCAAACAATTTTTAGACAAAACTAATAGTTTCGTAAATAAAAGCTCCGAAAGTTTCTAAAAGTGATTATCGGATTTCCTCGAAATCTCATTATACATTGATCTCAGCAAAAAAGTGTAAAGAACCTTTTTTGTGCAAAATCATTTGTGGATTAATTAAGTAGAAGAACACTTTTTCCTATGAGCCACCGGTACTGAGTTATTTACGAAAAGCAAAAAAAGGGGACCTTTACACCCCCCTCTCCCCGTTAGCGGCACCCCTATCCATGAGTACTTTTAGTATGTTGTGTAAGACACCTTTATCTACAACTTCACTAAAATGCAGCTATACACGAATTATTTCTCCTATCGAGCAGTTAGTGGGCTTCCTTCGGTGAGCTATAATATTTAGAAAAGTTCTCGGAAATTTCTGGAAAATTTCACAAGAAATAGAGGAAATAGGAAATTGAAGAAATGGAAAGTTTCAATTCCCATACAAAAATTAATATTCCGAAATTTTCATACGTGGAAAATTTTGGAAACATTCCGTTAGCAGATCTTGCTCATGTTTGGGAAAACACTTAGCGTGAAAATGTAGGTAGATTAGATGCCAGGAAAGAGAAGTGTCGTGGTTTAGGCACAGAGTAAATATTAATAGTATAATACAGAGAGACCTCTGTAATGTCACGTAACGTCACGAATCATGTTGTCCCTTCTTAACGCATGACAAGTTCTCTTTCGCACTTATGCAAACGTATCGGATACGTCGTGTCAAACTCAAATTTTTTGACAGATTTACTTTGAGTTGTACCCCCCTTGTTTAGGCCGTGTTTCTACCAGAGACAAGCGAGGAGGCGTTGCGAGGAATATGAATTGTTAAGCACAATAGAATCAGTTTGCGCAGCTCTAGGATTGGTTCTTAAAAAAAACACATTCCTCGCAACGCTAGGCATCCCCGCTCATTTCTGGTGGAAACGCGGCCTAAACCACGACACTTTTCTTTCCGGACAGACAGCAGACTAGATATAGTCTGGCAAACCAAAAGCGCAGTAACAGTCAGAGTAACATGCTATACCCATCCCTTTTTTAGTAGTGAGAGTACTAGCATTAGAAAAAGACAGTATGATCCTCCCTGTCTATGCTTGAAGTGGAACAAACTCTGGCCAAACTATAGAGTCTGGACACTTCTTTCCGGACAAACTCGGTTTTTATAACTGGCTGGTATTGCAACTTGGCATGGCAAAATGCAAGAACTATGCAAGAACAATCACAATGAGACAAAATCAAAGCTGACACACGTCAGCGTACACCAAAATAAATAGCTAAAAAATACAAAATGAAATCAATTTTGTTCCTGTTCGCCTTAACCGTCCTGTTCACTATAGACCCCGGAACTAGGGTCTTTGCTGAGAACAAAACTACCAGGAAGGTCAGTATTTTTGCACCACCCCACCCCAGGCTTAAGCTGAAGGTCCAAATGATGGCATAATAATATAGGTATTCACATTGAGTACTACTGAGTCAATGGGTATTCATCAATTCTATGTGGCTTTCCTATATGCCTAAGTCAATGGGTATTCATCAATTCTATGTGGCTTTCCTATATGCCCTTTAGGGGCTGGACTCAAGAGATTTTTAATCCGTGAGAGAATCAAAATAAAATTTTAATTTAATTAAAATCAAATAGCTTCTTTATTACGTTTATCTGCGGCCTTTGTGCTTGTATATTTGTGAAAAATCGTTAAAAGTTACGGAAGAAGATTAAGATCATTTTCGCGGTACGGGATATAGTAGGCAGCTGCCCATATTAGCCATTAAAAAAATCCATCGTGTATTGAAGATAATACGTTCATCGCTTGAAAATGCTGTGCGCCTGTTACTAGTTACTATGGAAAAAGATGACAAGCCTGTTGTATTTTATATCATGATCATAACGTAGGAATTAAGTGTGGGTGGGTTTTAAGTTTCCCTAATCGACCTTTGCTCCAGATTTGAGCGAGATGACATTCGCAGTGCTTACACTTTTTCTGACGCAGTTTAAGAATCAAATCAATTGTTTTTTAGTTTAAGGACATACCTGAGTCCGGGTTTTCACAACGATTCCCTGCCCTATATTAATTTCTCAGCTTTACTCACTTATATTTAATTGCTACCGCTACGTGCGACATGTTTTGGAGAGCGATGTCGTAGTGCGACGGGTCACGGATCGGTTCGCCTAGCATTCTTTAGTGCTTCAGGATGGAGATCAATGCTCCGAAACATGTAGCGCGTAGTGACTAAACAAGTGAGTAAAGCCATGGGTGTGTAACTCTGTAAAAAATAGTTTGACAGGACTTATCCGATACTTACGTTCCCACAAGTGAAAAAGAGAACTTTTCAGGCGTTAAGAAGGGACAACAAGATTCGTGACGTCACAGAAAAACCTCTGTACCTATAGTACTATTATTTACTCTGGGGTAAAGCTGAGAAATTAATATAGTGTTTAATATACGGGAAGATTTGGTTCGGGCCGGACTCCGTAAGGTTGGATTCGAACCAAGTTGGTCGATTTGGTTCGACGACAACCTTACAGACAGACAGATTAGCTATTAGCACTATTAAATTCAGTAATTCCCTGCCCTCTTCCAGTTCCTGCCCTTTAAGGCGCTAGTAAACCAGGAGAATGACACGAGCGAGTTCTGGCGAGCCACGGAGCTGCTCTCGCTCATTCACAGCAAGGACGTAGTGGTGTGTACTGATCGATGTAACAACCACTGATGTGCAAGTTGCAAAAAGTTCCAAAAAAGTTGGTAAAGTACTCGGGAATTACCAGAAAGTTTCACAAGATACATAGGATATTTTTTTTCAAGAGGAAGAAGTATTAATTCCCGTACAAAATGATGAGACGTTTCCGAAATTTTCCTATGTGAATAATTCCGCAATTTTGGACTTTCTTCCGTCATCGCATCAGTAGTAACAACTATTAATATTATAAAACTTTTCTACGCCAAAGACGCTTAAAAGCACCATGAACTGTCGTGTCCTCTGCGCCAAGAAGACTTGTAAATCTAATGGCGTACACTGTACAGTCACCGGCAATAGTATATTCCTACACGAAGGCCGCAAAAATATGTGACACGCTCTTATGGCCCTACAGATTAGAGCGTGTCATATAGTTTTGCAGCCTTCATGTAGGAAGATACTATTGCCGGTGACTACACTGACAAAGTAGCTTTCAAACTTTCAAGTTAGACTTATCTTGGCTCGCCTGCGTCCGTGATCTTGGCGTGCGGGTGACGTTTTTGTATATAACTAGGTAAATTAGTCTATTATCAAAAAACTTTAATAGATGTCATATACGAAGAACTGACTAAGGTCTTCGGTGCCCAGAGCCCTAACCGAACCAGCATTTTCTGCATTCGCCTCGATCGAGATAGCCTAGGGGCTACCCAGGTCACAACGGCATCGGTCAATTTTTTCCATGTATATGCAATATTTGTTAATGCTAAGGCGCATTTGGCCAATTATTTATATAGTTTTTTTAGCTTAAGTATGTGTTAGTGTACGGACAAAGGGGCCAATTTGTCGATATGGAGTTACTAGTACTTTCTAAAACTACGCAATATGCACTATATAATATATACTTATAGTGAAAGAAAAAAGTGTAAATCGTCTCTTGTACTAAACTCCGCATATTGTCAACTATACAAAAATTTAATAAATACACAGATAAAAGGATATCTTAATCCAAGATATTCATTCTTGTATATAAGGAAAATCGATAATTTCTTAAATCAAGTAAAAAAATCTTGAACCAAGTAAGTTCTATCTTGGATCAACAAAATCATACCTGGTTCAACAAAATCATACTTGGTTCAAGAAATTGTCGATTTTCCTTATATACAAGAATGAATATCTTGGATTAAGATATCTTTTTTTTCTGTGTAATATTTTGAATAATATATCTCAAGTTGTTATATAAAATAAACCACACAGGACGTGGAGTATGCGACCTGCGACGGCAGTCCTGAGCCCCCCGTGCGGCCCAACAGCGCCCGGGACGTGCGCGCGCTGTGCCGGGGCAGCTACGGTACGATACTGAAGTTGTTGTATAAACTATCCATACCCAGGACATGGACTACGGTTACGCCGGTCAGGAACGTCCCGTGCGGCCCAACAGCGCCCAGGGCGTACGCGCGCTGTGCCGGGGCAGCTACGGTACGATACTGAAGTTTCTTGTCAAAAAAAAACCTTAATAACCGACCACACTTAAGACAAAAGTACTTAAATGCCCGAGCTTCTGTAAAAAAATACTTAAATCACTATAGTGCCTATAATATTTGAAGAGTTCCCTCGATGATTTCAGGATCCCATCATCAGATCCTGACCTGATCACAATAGAACTGTAAAATATACTCTTTCTAACAAAGAAATAATTTTACAGATTTCCAGTTGTGTCCGCAGTGCGCCCATTACAGCAACTTTTCCGAATGCGAGCTGTTCCGAGATTCCTGCAAGTAATTATACCAGTTATTATTAATTTTCACAATCAGGAAAACGCTCATAACGGCTGAACTGTTTTTTTTTTTTTTTTTTTTTTTTTTTTTATTTTAGATACATGGAAAACCAACAGCATAATACATTATTATAAACTAGAGTAGAATTATAAAGCCAATTACAGGTTTTCACTTATAAACGCATGTCTAAGTACACGCGCTAGAAATCCTGTTGCCAAGTAAGAACAACCGCGTTTAAATCGGTTAAGTCGTTTTTAGTGACTACGGTGCTACAAACACACATAATGGTCAAACTAACACCCCTCAATTTGGTAAAAAGCTCTTATAATATGGGATTCTCAATAGTGGAACTGACGTTTAACCTTCATGCTGGCTGTTCACATAATATCACTTGCAAAGTCAGTGCAGTTATAATAATAATTATCAGAAAAACTAACAGGCGACTGAGTCATAAAACTTCTCTTTCACGCTTACACATCTGCAGTAAGAGTGCAGAATTAAAATCTCAGTCGCTAGTTAGTTTTGCGGCTAGTATAATGTAGTCTGACTATGTGTATGTATAGGTAGATAATCTCTAAAGGTATCTACAGTTATGTTACCTTGCACTACCCCCGGGTACAAATCCGGATAACGACCCTTTTAATCTTTCTCAGGGAAAAAAGAGTCCCGAAATCAGAATACAACACATACTGCGACCGCAAGTACGGCAAATGGCGGGCGATTCTCATCCCGGCTGACTACTCGCAGTGTCGGTGCTGTGACGAGTGCGCGTTCTACAGAGGTTGGTTCCAGACAATACCACACATGCAGCGACCGCAAGTACGGCAAATGGCGGGCGATCTTCATCCCGGCTGGCTACTCGCAGTGTCGGTGCTGTGACGAGTGCGTGTCCTGCAGAGGTTGGTTCCAGACAATACCACACATGCGGCGACCGCAAGTACGGCAAATGGCGGGCGATCTTAATCCCGGCTGACTACTCGCAGTGTCTGTGACGAGTGCGTGTTCTACAGAAGTTGGTTCCAGACAATACACACATACGGCGACCGCAAGTACGGCAAAATGGCAAAATACCTCGTGCATTATATATCATGGTAATTGGTAATATGACTTTAGACCCTTGTCAAACAATTCAGTATTAAACACATGTTTATATTTTTACAGAAATGGATCAATCATGCGTACACGACGAATTTGACTTCGAATCGGAAGAGTTCCTGCCTGTGAGCACTATCGGTGAGTTGTAGTTGTACATCTTCAGCTTCAGTAGCGAGCGTCCGGCGGCGTAGGTATTCAGATGGGTGAATTGCGTCAAGCGTCAAAGGGAGTCGGTGAATTTTGCGTCTGCCAGAACTACATATTTAAAACGTCATTAAAAAAAGGCTGCTGCATTAGTAGTGTGAAAGATAGCTTAGATGGCGCTATTTTGTTTTGACTTAGAGAGTTTTCAGACTCCGTTCCGATATGGGATGTCGGATAGCTCAAGGAAAAAAAAAGATGCTAGAGAGTAGGTCCCCTATAGGATTAAGTTCGACTTTTTTGCGTTAGTGCTTTCTTTTGAGCAATGAACATTATTATTTTGAGAAATAATTATAGAAATCACAAATTTTAAAGTGGGTTTATCACACAATTGACGTCGGATTACTAATAACAGTTTATTAAAAAAAAATTGTTCCGCAGATTTCAGGGCTGGCTGTAATCCGTACTTAGGCCACCCAGATCAGGAGTCCATGGCCCTTCGGTGTGACAAGTCCCTGCGCAGGTGTAAGTAAATATTATGCGACCTTGTACAGTCAGCAGCACAAGTAGCTAAGCGGGTGAAGTGTTCAAAATGAGCTGGACACGACTTCATTGTTAAAAAGGTATTTCTATTTCTATTATAGCTACTTCTGCTGCTGACTGTACTATCACGGATATTAATTGTTGAGCAAATTAGGGCTCCTTTTATACTGGACATTTCATAGAGTATTTACTTTAAAGAAAATAGCTTGAACCGTAAATAGCTTAACAAATAAAGTCCGTGACTGTACAATCACCTGCAACAGTATGTTTCTCAACAAAGCCCGCAAAAATATCTGACACGATCTTATTTGTAGGGTCTTTAGGGGCATAAGAGCGTGTCACATATTTTTATATACACCCATATCATAAATCTTCTATTTTAGAGTGAACCGCCTAATCATGAATATTTGCATTTTCGCATAATGTTCCCGTTTTGTATTTTTAAGGTGTGCCAAGCACAGTTCCAGATCTACCCAAAAACGCGATTGGTGGGTAAGTTTCTACTTCCTCATTGAAGTAAGTACTTGCACGGAAAAAAAATATCTTCATCGAAGACAAGTCCATTTGGTCAAGACAATATTGTTACGTATATAGGTGGAAACAATTTGCCTAGAAAGTGGTCTTGATTCAAGTAAATTGTCATTATTCAAGTAAAATATAAGTATCTTTGGGCTAAAAATATATTAGTTCAAGACAATATTTACATACAGCCTTGGCCAGAAGTATTGAGCATTGGTGTTTTTTGTTTACAATTTTGATGTTAAGCATTATTTCCCTATCCTAACAATGTACGGTAACGGTAAATGTTATATTTTATTTATAAATATAGAAAACTTCACTTAATAACACTTTCAAGGTACTTAAAAAATATGAAAACAGAAGGTACCAAAAATGTAAATTTAAGTCGGTGCGACATATTGCAAATATTCTATGCAGTTACTACTAACTTCAACAAAACATGCCTATTAGTTTAAATTAATTGACCAAATAACTTAAACAAAGATGGAAACGATGGACTAAACTTTCCAGTTTTGTATGAAAATCGCATTGGTGCTCAACACTTCTGGCCAAGGCTGTATGTTTAAACAATAATATTCTTGCATTGGTATTCATGGCTGAAGATATCCTTTTTTTCCGTGTAAATATCATATTTATCGAGAGACAAAATCAGCCTATCTTATAAGGAAATTGCTAGTCAAAAAGGACCGACATAGCACTTCATCATAATTAGACCACCATTTTAAGAGTCGCCAGGACGCTCGAGTTCCCATACAAACGTAGTTTAGCTCTCATTTTAAAACGACATGCTTTAGAACCACGAAATTTGGCATGGGCATTCTAATAGTACAGATCTATGTCGGTAATTCGTTTTCGTTGCTAAAAATTGTAACACAAAGAAAATACAGCCAGATACAGATTTACATACAAAACTTACTTTTGCTATATTTTCTTTGTATTACAATTTTTTGCAACGAAAACGAATTACCGACATAGATCTGTACTGTTAGAATGCCCATGCCAAATTTCGTAGTTCTAAAGCATGTCGTTTTAAAATGAGAGCTGAACTACGTTTGTATGGGGACGCGAGTTCACGCGAGCGTCCTGGCGACTCTTACCGATAAGCGTGAATGCTACGAATGTGGTGGTTCGTTTAATACTAGCAGTTATACGCGATAAAATCTATAGGCTTTACCCCCTTATTCATAAACTTCTCTCAAGTACATATCAATTAGTTAATTTAGGTTCTGTCTCTTTCTAACAAACACAACTGTTAAAGTGACAGTAGATAAGGACAAAACATAAATTAACTAATTGAGCCCTGAGAGACATTTATGAACCACCAGTTAGTTTCAAAAACTATATTTCACCACCCCAGTCGCCGAATGACGCGCTACGAGCCAGTCGACGCTGACTGCCCCAACTGCCGGGGCTACAACTGCCCGGGCAACATGAAACGCGAGCTGGACTGTCTCCCAGGAGCCTTCATACCGGACAAGACACAGTGCAACTGCTGCGGCCGGTGCAGCAGTCACTTCCGTAAGTAGCACATGCGTGTTGCTGCCCCCGCCATGTAACACCAGCTAAACCCAGGAGCCTTCGTGTCACACCCAACAATAGCGCCGTCACGGCGTGCTACCAAGTATAACCTGAGCCTAGCCGATCAGGAAAAACTTACCAACACAAATTGCAGGTTTGATTTCCTAAACTAAAGATTTAGAACACGAACGGGAGGCCTTTATATAGGCCTCTGGGAGGTTAAAAGCTAGAATCTGTAAAATTTCATTCTCAAAACACTAGTAATTCAAGTTACGTCTATAAACCGAGTCCAAGATTCTTTATAAAACAGACATGAGATTACTAGAGAATTTGTAGCTGTGTGTGTATACCGAAACGGTAAAACAAATCAAGGGTAACGTACAGTCGCCATCAGATATATCGGAGCGGCCAAGGTGGTCACAAGTATCTGAACAACGCCTCTATTGTCAAGGCGATAAAGTGCATGTTCCGATATTTCTAAGTACCGTGGCTGCTCCGGTATATTTGATGGCGACTGTGCTACTTATATTTCGTTTCAGAATTGAGCCAGAAATGTGCCGAGTTTAAGGAGACCGTCGCCGTCGACAATGGGAAGAACGAAACCGAGGTAAGAAGTAAGAACTCGCTTTCATGATGAATGTGTGTTGTTATACAATGTGTTTCTGTAATAGGAGCAATAAATTAAAACGTAGATTCTACTCCTCAAACCAGGAAACGTTTGTTCAGCGACTTTTAAAAATAACTCTGGTTTGATTTTTAGGACACTTTAAAGTTTTTTCGAACACGCAATGTATTCCGAAATTGACTACGTCTGTAGGGTGACAAGCAATGTCAATTAGACGGATTTTAACGTTCATTGAAAATACTATTTAGTTTGTGTGAAAAAGAGACAAATCTACAAAATACATCTTTTTTTTAAGTTGTTGAACATAAGTTTTGTAGTTTGAGGAGTAGAATCTATGTTTTAATTTATTGCTCCTATTACAGAAACACACTGTATTATTATATTATACCCATGCAGGGTACAGTCGCCATCAAATATGTAGGAGCGGCCAGGGTACTCATAAATATCTGGACATGCACTTTATCGCCTTGAGAATATGAGGCGTTGTTTAGATATTTGTGACCACCTTAGCCGCTTCGATATATCTGATGGCAACTTTACTTACTTACCTTGTAGAGGTAACAGAGAAGAAATTAAAAAGAGGCCAAAAAAACCAGGTTTAAAAACCGCCTTAAAAGGTATCTCCTGGGTGCTCTATAGGGGAAACGTTCACCTATGGACCTAGGAGATACCTACCACACAAATCTTATTTCTTGTTTTTGTTTTTATTATGTGTTCTTAATTAATATAATTATTTGGTGTAATAAATATAGGTAAACTACTTGACTCCACAGTCAAACTTAATTTAGTTTTGTGGAGCACTGTATATAATTAAATTTGTAACCTGTGTTATTAATAAATAAGTAAATAATAATAAAATAAAGCATCGCCAATGGTATGAAACCGCGCGACGAAATTTTCTTCTTCGCCATTTTCTAGGCCAAAATTTCTAGGGTGAATCACTACACCTACACTATTCACCATAATAGACTATATTATATTGGAGAGATAAATGCCTGGCAGCTAGAACATTACGAGTTCATTATTTGGATATGTGATCGTTAAATACGCAAATAACACGAGGGGTATAGTCGTAGTCGCTATCAAATATATCAGAGCGGAGATTATATTCGTCGGGGCTTTCCACGGGCTAGGATCCCTATTGGAAGTTGCCTTCAAAAACCAACAGACAATTGAAACAGTTTTTTGTGTATAGGTGGAGGAAGAACTCTTGGAGCCGGGGTGTGACGACGGTCTAGTCTGCCGGCAGGGGCTCTGTCAGGATATCCACTCTGTCCCCCATTCGAGCCGGAGGACCAGCAACGATGTACCCTACGGTAGGTGAAGAGTTGGAGACAAGAAACGTATATTTACGTTACGTGCTTCAAACCATGTAAGTTATCATTAGCAACCACTTCCCGGTATATGCTTGACCTGAAAGGTATACTTCCGTAATTTACATGACAATGTTATCTTATCTACTAAGAACAGTCGGTAACAAAAGTGTGTACTGTCACCAGCAATAGTATCTTCCTACGCGAAGGCCGCAAAAATATGTGACACGCTCTTATTTGCACGGCCATAGGAACCTGTGTCACATATTTTTGCGGCTTTCATGTAGGAAGATACTATTGCCGGTGACTGTACAAGGCAAATGTGATTTACCTACTTGTTATAATTACAGAGCCTTGCAAACGCGAAATGAGCCTGTTCAAGACGAAGTACGGGGAAGATGGACACTTGCACTTCGAAGCGCCGCAGTGCACGCCGCTCTGGCTCTATGCACCCGTCCAGGTACCACTACATATAAGATATAAGACCCCTCTGGGTCGAAGTATATCCATATGGGCCCCCGAATCCAATAAGAAGGGTGTTCTTTTCAACCGACTTCAAGATTTAGAAGGAGGAGGTTCTCAATTCGTCGGGATCTTTGTTTATGTTCACCGATTATTCGAAGACGGCTGGACCGATTTGGAAAATTCTTTGTTTGATAGAGTATATTTCATAGTTAGTCCTATTGTCACCAGGCCCGGATCTGTTGATGGGTAATTTGCAGAAAAAAATGTACCTTTACTTAGTCCCAACTGTCCCAAAATGTACATACAAAAAATTCGTTACGTTCATAAAAAAATTGTAACGAAACTGAGAAATTATCCGTTTCGTTACATTTTTTTTAAGAACGTAACGAATTTTTTGTATGTAAATTTTGGGACAGTTGGGTCATTTTTTTTATTCTATCAGACTCGATAGAGCTCATGATTCTGCATGCGATAGACTCAAAATATATATGAAAAAAAAAAAAGTAAAGGTACATTTTTTCTGCAAATTACCCTGATGGGATCCTGGAGAAATCGAGCAAACTTTTCAAATATTATAGGCAGACCTATAGTGATTTTTATATTTTTCAACCGACTGCAAGATTTCGAAGGAGGAGGTTCTCAGTTCCTCGGGATCTTTGTTTTTGCATCTTTTTATACTGGTATGTTCTTTGATTATTCGAAGACGGCTGGACCGATATGGGAAATTCTTTTTTTGTTTGATAGAGTATAATATAATAGTTCCATTGTAACCAGGTCAGAATCTGATGAAATCTAGAGAAATCTAGGGAACTCTTCAAATATTATAGGCACACCTATAGTGATTTAAATATTTTTTACTGTAGGCGTATCCTTTTTGGAAAGGTGGAATCTAAGTCTACTGTTTTGGTTTTAAAATAATTTTATACCATGACGGTGGCGATTAACGATCATACATACGGCCCATCTAATGGTAAACAGTTACCGTAGCCTGCAACTCCAGAGGTATCACATGCGCGTTGGCGAACCTTAATTATAGAGCAGGAGTCACTGTTGACGGCTAAAGGATAAAAGGGACCCATAACATCAACGCACTGCACCCCCTGAGTTCTTTGGCGGCCATCCCGAATGGGACACAACACTATGAGTAGAGCCTAGTGCTATTTGGCTGTTTCTGTAACATGAAGCTACTTCCCAAGTCGGGCTCTGCTCCAGATTTGAGCTGTGCCCTACCGCATAACACATGTAGCAACTTTTCTAGTGATGGTTTTCTGACATGTTTTTTTTTAAGAGTCGCCAGGACGCTCGCGTTTCCATACAAACGTAGTTTAGCTCTCATTTTAAAACGACATGCTTTAGAACCACGAAATTTGGCATGGGCATTCTAGTAGTACAGATCTATGTCGGTAATTCATTTTCGTTGCTAAAAATTGTAATACAAAGAAAGAAATAAATATATGAAAAAAAAAGTAAAGGTACATTTTTTCTGCAAATTACCCTGATGGGATCCTGGAGAAATCGAGCAAACTTTTCAAATATTATAGGCAGACCTATAGTGATTTTTATATTTTTCAACTGACTGCAAGATTTCAAAGGAGGAGGTTCTCAGTTCGTCGGGATCTTTGTTTTTGCATCTTTTATACTGGTATGTTCTTTGATTATTCGAAGACGGCTGGAACGATATGAGAAATTCTTTTTTTGTTCGATAGAGTATAATATAATAGTTAGTTCCATTGTAACCAGGTCAGAATCTGATGAAATCTAGAGAAATCGAGGGAACTCTTCAAATATTATAGGCACACCTATAGTGATTTAAATATTTTTTACTGTAGGCGTATCCTTTTTGGAAAGGTGGAATCTAAGTCTTTTGTTTTTAAATTATTTTATACCATGACGTTAGCGATCAACGATCATACATACGGCCCATCTAATGGTAAACAGTTACCGTAGCCTGCAACTCCAGAGGTATCACATGCGCGTTGGCGAACCTTAATTATGGAGCAGGAGTCACTGTTGACGGCTAAAGGATAAAAGGGACCCATAACATCAACGCACTGCACCCCCTGAGTTCTTTGGCGGCCATCCCGAATGGGACACAACACTATGAGTAGAGCCTAGTGCTATTTGGCTGTTTCTGTAACATGAAGCTACTTCCCAAGTCGGGCTCTGCTCCAGATTTGAGCTGTGCCCTACCGCATAACACATGTAGCAACTTTTCTAGTGATGGTTTTCTGACATGTTTTTTTTAAGAGTCGCCAGTACGCTCGCGTTTCCATACAAACGTAGTTTAGCTCTCATTTTAAAACGACATGCTTTAGAACCACGAAATTTGGCATGGGCATTCTAGTAGTACAGATCTATGTCGGTAATTCATTTTCGTTGCTAAAAATTGTAATACAAAGAAAATACAGCCAGATACAGATTTACACACAAAAATTATTATTGCTATATTTTCTTTGTATTACAGTTTTTTGCAACGAAAACAAATTACTGACATAGATCTGTACTGCTAGAATGCCCATGCCAAATTTCGTGGTTCTAAAGCATGTCGTTTTAAAATGAGAGCTGAACTACGTTTGTATGGGGACGCGAGTTCACGCGTAAGTTAGGTAATTTTTTTAGTAATGTGCATTTTTAGGGTTCCGTAACCAAAATGGCAAAAATGGAACCCTTATAGTTTCGCCATGTCCGTCCGTCCGTCCGTCCGTCCGTCCGTCCGCGGTCTAGCTCGGTGACCGTTAGCACTAGAAAGCTGAAATTTGGTTTGAATATGTGCATTAACCAAGCCAACAAAACGGTAGAATAAAAACGCGAAAAATATATTTTGTTAGGGTACCTCCCGTACACGTGAAGTGGGGGGCGAAATTTTTTTTCGTTCCAACCAAGTTGTGTGGGGTATCGTTGGATAGGTCTTTTTGAAAAAAATAGGGTCTTTTAAAACAGTTTTTGGATAAAACCAAGACTTTCGGAAATAATAGCTCCGAAAGTTTAAAACAGGGCGTCCCCCCATCTAACTTTTGAATCGTGGGTCCTAAAATTTTAAAAAAAATCATGAAACTGAGGCCTAATGAGTACCTTTAATGAAAACTATATTGAAATAAATCGGTTGAGCCGTTCTTGAGTTATCATTCAAAAACCCATAGTGAAAGGACGTAAGTAAAAATGACGTAAGCGCCGCCAAATTTCGCGTAAGAAACGACCTTTTGAATTAATGGTCTCAGTTTACGGAACCCTACACTGAGCATGGCCCGACATGCTCTTGGCCGGTTTTTTTAGTATTGATTGTACTTACTTTGTTATCAGTGTCGTCGTTTCATGTGTTACTGCGCCATGGAAGACGGAACCCCCATCGAAGGCATCAAGGTTCCCAGGGTCGAAGTGTCCAACATGAACTGTGGTGAGAGATAGTTTGTGCTAACTTAACCAAAGCAAATGTGGGCATAGCATAATACATACGTTACTTTTATTGTTTGTCAAAAAAAATCTCGTTTTTTTAATACCACGACGGTGGCAGACAAGCATACGGCCCGCCTGATGGTAAGCAGTTACCCTTTAATAACCTATACACTCCTTTTTTGAAAAACCTCATACTGTAGCCTTTTTTGCGCCACGGTCACAAATAAGGTAAAATACTTAAAAAAAGTACGAGTATTTATTTACTATAGTTTTGTAATTAAATTAAGAAGAATTGGGTTAAGAAGATTGGAGCAGATTGGGTCAGTTCCACCAATCCTAAATAGCTCTCAGAAGAACCTTCGGGTTTTAGAAAGAGACGCCGGGTATCAATCAACAGTGACACGTGAAAAAGGAGAACAGCAATTGTACCTTCGTGTGTCATCTTCGTTTCCGGAAGGTTCTTCTTAAAGCTCACGAACTGTACATGGACCCCAATGACGTCATGTGTCGTGTGCCAACGTTTATCCGTCAAGTGCTGTCAAATATTAATTTTGTTGGAAAGATAACTTTCTGTACTTTTAAAGTTTTTAAACTAGTAGGTAGTCAACTAGTCAGTCTCCAAGAACTCGCGATTTACTTTATAACGAATTAACCAATATAACAAGATCCTTATGAATATCGTTTTTCGCCTTCATGCTCTATAACCCTTTGATCGATCCTGCTCATATACGAACTCTCAAATTATATGTAACTCTGCTACAACCCCAACAAATTTCGTAAAAATCAGAAAAACGTTATAAAGATACCTATAGTAGTAGTAGTAGTAGTAATAGTACATTGTTGTAGAGGCTGGAAAGTAAGCTATAGGTGGATCGAGTTAGTTCGAGGGCCGACCCGCCAGGGGAGGCCCTCGAAGATACGAGTCCACCTATAGCGCTTTCGGCCGAGACATTACATAGTGCTTTTCACGACTACTGTGAGGAAATAAAATAAAAAATTAATTGGCATATACAAACACTTTAATAGATACTATTTATAGGTATATTGACGGTTCATATGCTTTTCACAAGCACGATAAAGTAAACGAGCATGTAACTTTCTGCAAATAAATGCTTCTTTTCGCCATCCTTCCGTAATATGAATTGTTCGTCGGATATTATATTGTATTCAAAATATCACTGTTCATGGGCCTTCTTATTTAGGACGCGATTTCACTGGTAACAAATTTCTACGCCTGTGCAGTTTCTTGAATTTCGGTGGGCGCCAGCGTATTAATAACATTTTCTACACTTATTGAACTCATTTTTACTGCATAAATACAACTTTCTTGTTTTCAGTCAAACATTATCCAATTCAATATGTATTTTTCTCGCTCCACCTTTATTACTTTTTTTTCACTTTTAAGAAGCGTTTTACGATGTTTTCACCTCACTAGCTCGGAAAGCCCTTTTTGTTTGTTTAATATCTATTGTGAAAATCGCTTTTTATCCACATGTGGTGAAAGAGTTTTGACATAAGTGACAAGTGGCTTAAGTGACATTTGACAGCTAACAAAACGTAAAACGTTAAAAGTGCAGAATTTTTAACATCGCAATTAATGAATTGCATCGAGTAAAAACACTTAATACAGTCTTACAACTTTATTTTAATTCATAAATATCAGTATTCAACATTAATCTTCATTCTTTTTGTAAAAACGGATAAATTGTTCTGACAGCCGAATAAGTCTACGTACGAACAAAACGCATCTGACATTTAATAAAACCTTTTACGTCAAAACTTTTCATTTCAATCAATTCATCCATCATATCAACGTTAAATATTCGCATGTTTTACTAGGATGTTTTGTTAAAAATTAGTGATTCGAGTGATGAAGAAGTATTAAACACCTGAGGAATTACGGGAAACCGAGCAAAATGCACCCTTTTTCTTATTTTCCTCGCTGTAGTGAGGTGAAAAGTTTTGTGTTATACGCGGGTGAAAGTTATTTTACGTCTCGTGTATTAAAGCACTCGCTACGCTCAGGATTCTATTTTTGAACCACTCGCTTCGCTCGTGGTCAATAATAGAATCCTTTCGCTAGCTCGTGTTTCAAATAACACTCGCACGTAAAATACAACTTTCACCCCTTGTATAACAAATAACTATTTCTTCAATCCGAATCAAACGGCTATTAGACATTGCAACCTGCAGGGCCCAATCTGTCAGGTTTGTAGGTATAATTAAAGGTAGGGCCCGTAGGGAGCTGAAGGAGGGAGAGGGAGAGGCAGGGTACACAACAGATTGGGCCCTGCAAGTTGCCATGTCTAATAGCCGGTTCACTCCTTACCCACTTTTTGATAGAAAACCACAAACGGTTAAAAAGGTAAAAACGCCTTAAGGGTGATCTGAATGATTTTGACGTTTCTTTTTTTTTAAACAAGTAAATTGGTTCGATAAACAACCTTATTTTATTTTAGAATGAAAAAGTGGTGCCAAAAAAAGACCTTTTTAATGTTAATGATTCTCATTGGCGGGTCCAATGCAATGACATCTGGATTTTACTTTTCTACTATATGACATTTCATTGCTGCAAAATAGCAATTCTTGTAGTGGTTGTTCAGATGCTACAGCAATTGCTTACTTTCCAGCTTGGATTTTGATCTTCTTTTGCCACATTTCCGAGCAGGTGGCGTGAAAAACACTTTATTGCACAAAACAAGTACATGACCAACAAAAATATAGTAAGTGTGTACAAAGGCGAACTTATCCCTTTAAGGGATCTCTTCCAGCTAACCTTTTACAGACCTTTAACCTTTATAGTCTATCGCGGACCAAACGCTCAAAATTAAAAAGCCATCGAAATGCCGAGACGAACCAGTATTAGGGTGACAGTTGTGTCCAAAGTTTTTTGTAAGAACTTCGCTTTCCGCTCGTTCGATGAATCTGTGCCCTTGGGCTAGACTAATGTGTTTCCGTTTTCACAGATTGTGCCCGTGAAAAGTGCCAACTAGGCACAAGTATGCAGTGTGATGGTTTTGGCAACTATAAGGAGGCCATGTTCATTCCCCAGGTTGACGATTGGGACGACGTGGAAACTCAGGGATATTCTGAAAGTAAGTACCTACCTATTTTCGTATGACCTGGGGCCCATTTCTCGAAAGCTTGTCAAAGCACTCTGAAAATTCTTGAAATTCAAGCGTAAGTCCCTTTCTAACAAAAGATTTCGAAAAAGATTCTGAGAAACAGGTCCCTGGGGGCAGGCCGTAGTTGAGGGGACGGGAGATTTTGGGGCAATGCCCCATCTTAAAAACTACCTGATCGAAAAACTATGAAAATAATGTAAATGTCCTACCTGGGGGCATCTTTAGCATTTTTTTTATTTGGAACAGTCTTTTATTTCTGTAAGAATTTCGTTTTTTATTTGTACTTGTACCATCGGGTTCATACTTGTATATCCAATTTATGAATGAGTCATAAATGACTCTTAAACCGCTGAACCGATTGCGATGAAATTTGGTATGATGATAGTTTGAGTTATGGGAAAGGTCATAGAATAGTTTTTATCATTAAGAGTCGCCAGGACGCTCGCGTTCCCATACAAACGTAGTTTAGCAAAAATAAGTTTTGTGTATCTGGCTGTATTTTCTTTGTATTACAATTTTTAGCAACGAAAATGAATTACCGACATAGATCTGTACTGCTAGAATGCCCATGCCAAATTTCGTGGTTCTAAAGCATGTCGTTTTAAAATGAGAGCTGAACTACGTTTGTATGGGGACGCGAGTTCACAAGAGCGTCCTGGCGACTCTTAAGAAAAGCTAAAGAACGAGTCATTCTTGAATATCTCACTTCCGGTCATATTTTCTTTGAAGGCAACTGGCAATTCGGATACAGCAGGATCTAAACCGGGTAAAAAGCCCGGTTGCCCAAAAATAATACCGTTAGCTACTCGACATGGATTCTTGGAAAAATGGGACTAGTCTTAAAGGTATAAGTTAAGAAACTCTAGACATACAACTGTTTAGCTTTAAACAGTTTTTTTAAACAATTTTAAGATGTAACTTTGGAATTATTTTCTGTCGAGCCGATTTCGTCCAATCGTGTATCGGAATTAAGAAAGTTCTTCTAATTATAATGAACATATATTTTTTTTACTTTCCCAAAACAAGTAAAGCTATATTATGATATGACTGTTTAACTAAAGCCAACTTGAAGGTAATCGGGTGTTGAAAACCTCTTAAGACGCGTGTCTGGCTGGATCCCTTAACCTTTTGACCGCCATAGTCTGATATATGAGACAAAGTGACAACGTGAAGTACACCTTCATAAATTACCCAGAGTTCAGAATTGAAAGTTCAAATATTGACATACGGTGGTCAAAAGGTTAATCGGCTTACGCGTGTTTTCAACCGACTTCAAGGTTTCGAAGGAGGAGGTTCTCAATTCGTCGGGATCTTTGTTTTTTTTCTGCTATTTTTTTATGTATGTTCACCGATTATTCGAAGACGGCTGGACTGATTTGGATAAATCTTTTTTGTTTGAAAGAGTATACCTACTTCACAGTTGGTCCCATTGTCCCATATCTGATGATGAGATCCTGGAGAAATCGAGGGAACTCTTCAACTATTATAGGCACACCCACCTTAGTGATTTCAGTATTTATTAAACCAACTCGGGCATTTCCTCTTGGAAAACCGGAGCCTAAGTGAAGTCCGTTCTTTTTTGTTTTAAATTATACCATAGACTTAAATATATAGTAGACGGCCATAGCCTAAGAACTTTTTGAGGCTCTATATATTTAAGTCTATGATTATACTAATTGAAACATTCTTTTTGTCGTAGAGGGGGACTATGGTCGATCCGCGAATCAAGCACAGGACGTATGGAACAAGGGTACTATATTGCGGTTTGTACCGGGACCATAGCTAGACTTAGGACGTTTGGGAACTCTCGAAGCCTAGGGGTTCTAGAATTAAGAGGCTGACAACAGTCGATGATCTTGAAATTGACTTTCCTTGAACAGTGTTTAGTAATAACTAGATATTTGCTTTAGAAAAGTAAAAAAATATATAAGTAGGGTGTTTGTGCTAGTTTTCCGTCCAGATCTAGTTTACCGTCCACTTCATTAAATTACTGTAAATAAATGGGAAAAACTTTTACTCTTTTTTAGGTCAATAAAATTGATATTTGTAGTTTATTCTTTAGATACTAGCTGTACCCGCGCGGCTTCGCCCGCGTGCATTGCAGTAGGCTCTGTCACTTTTCGTTACACTCATCCCTCAACAGTCCACTGCTAAACGCTTTCTACATATCAAATTTCATAAAGTCAGTTATAACTTCGACATCCCAAAAGATCGACCGAAAGCGTCTGCGGCAGAGAACCATGTGAGCGGGAAGATCTGAAGAGCTAAAAGCAGAGCTCTCTCTGTAGAGTCGAACGTCCGAAGCATCTCAGTAGAAAATGCAGCAGGAGGTCAGAGATCGAACACAACTTAATGACTAAGTCTAAAAAGTAAACCGGAGGGCGGAAAGACCAATGTAAGGAGATATCGAACACAACTTGATGTTAAAGTGTACGCGAAATGGCCCTCGAGCCGCCTTTCACATAGTTAATTCTATCAAAACTGTTATTGCTTCCGTCTTAAATATGCAACTTAATCATTTTTGGTATTAATAGTGGTCAACTCTATCTACATCTTAAATATTCAACCTCACCATTTTTTGGTAAAAATAGCAATGGTACGGTGTGTTTATCTTTTTGCGTGGGCTCCACCCCCCGAGCCGCCTTTTACCGCCTGCCACGTGCAAATCTATGTCAAACTCTTGCTCCCATCTTGAACTTTCAACCTTACCATGGCAATTTTTGGTATCATAAGCAATAGAACGGGGTTTTTTTTATGCGGGAAGCTCCGCCCCCTGAGCCTCCCTTTCTTTGGCGCCCGTCACAACTCTTTTTCTTGGTAAACTTTATTAAAACTCTTTTTCTCCCATCTCAAATGTTCGACGTAACAATTTTTGGTATAATAAGCAGTACTAAGGTGTGTTTTTTCTTTATGCGGGGGGCTCCGCCCCCGAGCCCCCCTTTTTTCCCCGCCCATCACGTGATTGACTCTATCAAAACTCTTATTCTTCCATCTTAAATGTTCAACGTAACTATTTTTGGTATAATTATCTATAGTATGGTGTATTTTTTTCTTTTTGCGGGGGGCTCCGCCCCTAGAGCCCCCCTTTTTTCCCGCCCGTCACGTGGTTAACTCTATCAAAACTTTTCTTCTCACATCTCAAATGTTCAACGTAACAATTTTTGGTATAATTATCTATACTCGTAGTATGGTGTGTTCAATCCCCCCTTTTTTGCAGCCCATCGCGCGTAAAACTCTATCAAAAATCTTTTTCTCCTATCTCAGATGTTCGACGTCACAATTTTGGTATAATTATCTATAGTATGGTGTATTTTCTTCTTTTTGCGGGGGGCTCCGCCCCCCGAGCCCCCCTTCTTTAGGGGCCCATCACGCGGTAAACCCTATCAAAAATCTTTTTCTCCTATATCAAATGTTCGACGTAACAATTTTTGGTATAATAAACGGTGTGTTTTTTCTTTATGCAGGGGGCTCCGCCCCCCGAGCCCCCCTTTTCTTCCCGCCCATCACGTGGTTACGTCTATCGAAACTCTTCTTCTCCCATCTTAAATGTTCAACGTAACTATTTTTGGTATAATTATCTATAGTATGGTATTTTTTCCTTTTTGCGGGGGGCTCCGCCCCCCGAGCCCCCTTCTTTTACGGCCCATCGCGCGGTAAACTCTATCAAAAATCTTTTTCTCTTATAAAAAATGTTCGGCGTAGCAATTTTTGGTATTAAAAGCAGTACTACGGTGTATTTTTTCTTAATGCGGGGGGCTCCGCCCCCCGAGCCCCCCTTTTTCCCCGCCCATCACGTGGTTGACTCTATCAAAACTCTTATTCTCCCATCTTAAATGTTCAACGTGACTATTTTTGGTATAATTATCTATAGTATGGTGTATTTTTTTCTTTTTGCGGGCGGCTCCGCCCCCCGAGCCCCTCTCTTTTTACAACCTATGGCGCGGTAAACTCTATCAAAATTCTTTTTCTCCTATCTCAAATGTTCGACGTAACAATTTTTGGTATAATAAGCAGTACTACGGTGTGTTTTTCTTAATGCGGGGGGCTCCGCCCCCCGAGGCCCATTTTTTCCCCGCCCATCATGTGGTTGACTCTATCAAAACTCTTATTCTCCCATCTTAAATGTTTAACGTAACTATTTTTGGTATAATTATCTATACTATGGTGTGTTTTTTTCTTTTTGCGGGGGGCTCCGCCCCCCGAGCCCCCCGTCTTTTACGGCCCATCGCGCGGTAAATTCTATCAAACATCTTTTTCTCTTATCTCAAATGTTCGGCGTAGCAATTTTTGGTATAAAAAGCAGTACTACGGTGTATTTTTTCTTAATGCGGGGGGCTCCGCCCCCCGAGCCCCCCTTTTTCCCCGCCCATCACGTGGTTGACTCTATCAAAACTCTTATTTTCCCATTTTAAATGTTCAACGTAACTATTTTTGGTATAATTATCTATACTATGGTGTATTTTTTCTTTTTGCGGGGGGCTCCGCCCCCCGAGCCCCCCTCTTTTTACAGCCTGTGGCGCGGTAAACTCTATCAAAATTCTTTTTCTCCTATCTCAAATGTTCGACGTAACAATTTTTGGTATAATAAGCAGTACTGCGGTGTGTTTTTCTTAATGCGGGGGGCTCCGCCCCCCGAGCCCCCCTTTTTCCCCGCCCATCACGTGGTTGACTCTATCATAACTCTTATTCTCCCATCTTAAATGTTTAACGTAACTATTTTTGGTATAACTATCTATAGTTTGGTGTATTTTTTTCTTTTTCGGCCCCCCGAGCCCTCCTTTTTTTTACAGCCCATCTCGCTGTAAACTCTATCAAAATTCTTTTTCTCCTATCTCAAATGTTCGACCTAACAAAGAACTAAAAAAGAGGTAAAGGCATAGGTTCCCATTATACTCATAGCATAGATAGTACCTACCTACTATAGCCATCTAGGGATATCTCTGCGAACTCGTGTTGCATTTAGTTTGCACCTAAACTACATATGTAGTGGTCAGATTTTGCGCAAAGAGGACTCGGTAGTAACAAAGTTCTGCGAGAGATAGCGTTACCTAATCGTATAGCCAAAAACATGTCTAGATACCCGTTTTGATGGTACGTATTTTTTACTTTTCCACTATATTTAACCAGTATATTATTATTTAACACATTTATTTATTTATACGAATGAATATGAACTAACCGAAAGTAGTTAAACAAATATCAATTTGCTGCTTGAGCTTAACACCCATATTCATTTCACATACAAAGTTTAAACCCCCCTTAAACCCCCTTAAATCCAAAAAGTTCGTATTTTTTATAGCCTATGTCCTGACCAGAGGTCTGTTGAACCTGCTAGCGAAGTTTTTATCGAAATCGGTTCAGGCGTTTTGACGCCAACTCTCCCCATCCAAACAGACAAACAGACAAACAGACAAAAAATCTAAAAATCGTCGAAACGTGTTCTGTTATCGATTCTAAGACCTACTAACTTATTTTTTTACTAATATCTCCAATGTACAGATTTTCGACCCTCTTCAGCTTTATTATATGTATAGATTATATTTTAAGCTTTTATTTTGGGAAAAACTTGTATGTAAACATATATGTATTCTTTATATTAAAAAAATACCTTGTAACTTCGATACATGATAAAAATACATTATGTAAATTGGCTTGATAGAAAAGAATTCCCAAGTTACGCCTTCAAATTAGCTTTAAACAGTTTTATATATTTAGTTTATTGATTTATACGTCTGTGATTAAGAACAAAATTCAATATACTAATACTGAAAACTTCATTATTTTATATTTGACTATTACTGTGTAGTTTTTTTTATTCATCATTATGCAGAATTTGGAATGATCTCCTACTAAGCGGTAACACAGTGTTTCTCTTTTACTCGCGCTTAAAAAGATAGGGACGAAATTCAGCTATTGTCATACCCTTAATGGAGTTGATTTGGCAAAAACCGACCCTACTACACTATCTACTTTCAGTAATACAGAGACGCCAATAATATGTATAGGTACGCTTTTGCACTTTACGCTATTGTAATACGGTTCAAAATTGTATAAATATTTTAGGCGTTGATTGTAACTAGAAAGAAACAAAGCATGGGTTAATAAACTGTGCTTCAACCGAACGGAGATACAAACTCCACAAGTTTTAATAATTTTTTTATGTAACTTATTGTTTTTGTACTAGTATTAGTAACAGGCCTACATGGAATTTTAATTGATTTTTAATTTTTACTACTGTTGTTTACATAAATTTAAATGTTTACAATATTTATTAATTAAATAGTGAACCATTTAATCGTTTTTTATTTTTCGCTGCTGTATCAGAGAGTATGTATTTAGTAGAGGAGCTGAGTCTAAGAACAAGGCTCCAAGTCTGACGGCTCCTCTACATGATGGGCCATCATAGGGACGCAGCTATGCGATGGAACTTCTTCTTCTTTCTGCTCGCTACTTCCCGTTAAAGCCCTACCAGAAATATACGAGCACGCGCCATATTGCGGAACTTCATTGGAACTAAATGTTTCATACTAAACTGAACTGTCACCATTTACATTGAGAAAAAAGCGCCCTCCTGACAATACTCATATATTTCTGGTAGGGCTATACATGGGGTCGGCTTTCATAATCTTGAGGGGCCACTTGATCCGCTGATAAGCATCGTCGGGAGTTAGGCCGAGCTCCTTCACGTCACTCCGGACATTCGTCATCCAGCCAGTCTTCGGCCCACCTCTCCCTCTTTCATGGTGCATTTCACGGAAAGTGTCGGGTACGTGATGCTACATTTTTAAAGCGGTATTACACATTGCAACCTGCAGGGCCCAATCTGTCAGGTTGGAAGGTGTAATTGAAGGTAGGGCCCGTAGGGAGCTGAAGGAGGGGTAGGGAGAGGCAGGGTACACAACAGATTGGGCCCTGCAGGTTGCAATGTGTAATACCGCTTTTAGTACTTCAGCACGCCTAGCACATGAGTGACGCGACAGTATCACGCGCGCGAGATGGTCTATCCGTCTCTTTTTAATTGACACAGTCAGAAAATGGCGGATAGACTATCTCGCGCGCGAGATACTGACGTCACTCATGTGCTAGGCGTGCTGGAAATGAGAAGAAGCTGATATTTGGCGTGATAACATTCTAACGATAACGGCTTTAAGTTCGACGTTATATTCTACAGATTTATGCAGCTCTTTAAGGTAGCTGCCATATACGTCACGTCCCCGACAAAAGTTTACCTTTTCGTGAAATGCTCCTCATGCACACTATTCGCAGCCACACACATACAAGCTTAGAGGATTCAAACAACCCGAGCGGCCATTGACAGGCGTTCCTCTGCCGATAACATATGACCAGTGGTCATGCTTATTGTATGGACTGACCTTTATCTGACGTGGCTATTTGTACGTTACTTATACATTTGACGTTCCCGTTCCCCGCAAATATCGGCGGACTTTTTTTGTATAGAAAATGAGAAACGGACGTACCGGTTGGTTGAATTGTCTAAGGTTACAAGTATGGTGGAGATGCGGGGATGGGGAATCGGAGCACTCGCCTCTTATTCTTCTTCTTCTTCTTTACTCACCGATTATTTTCAACCGACTCGACTTCAAGATTTCGAAGGAGAAGAGGTTTTCAATTCGTCAAGATGTTTGTTCACCAATTATTCAAAGATGGCTGGATCGATTTGGATTTTTATTTTTACCGTAAAATGGTATTTTTTGCTCCCCAATAGGTAACAATGCTCCAACTGTTTTTTAGTCTCATTGCCTTATAAATCAACGTAACAGGCAATATACTCATATATTGGATATAAAGCAATAACTTTAAGCTAACCTACGTTTAGTGGTCTTCACTCTTTAAAATTGTAGTTATATCGGTGCAAGATTTGTATGAAGCTAAATGTTAAACAATGGGGTGATATTGTTCCAGCAAACCAATTTTATTCGGAGGCAAAGTTACCCCAAGACATGAGTAACACTGCTCCTAAGATAAAGTTTGTATATTTATTCGCTGTGTGCATGATTGTGGCGCCATCTCTTGGGCAGGTGGTCAATCTCTTTTTTTCCTTTTTTATAAATAGGTTGTATTCCTTGCTTATATGAAATGTAACTGGCTGATTCACTATTTTGACAGCAGACAGGGGATTTGCAATTTCATTTCTTGTCACATTGAGCACTGCGATCGTTCTCGTTACCCCCACCATGCACTTCGCACATAGCGAATATCAAAACGGTATTAGGATGTCATGTAAGTGTCGCAGAATGATAGGTATAGATGAATTATCGAGAGCGTGGAATTGCATATGTAGTAGTATTGTTTGTGTACAGGCATTCTATATTTGAATCCACACACAAAGAGGCACAACACGGTACAACCACTACATATGCAATTCCACGCTCTCGATAATTCAACTATATAGTGTTCTACTATACATCTATCTTTAACTCAACATATTTTATAGTACCTCATTTTTAAAATAATTTAGTGATTTTAAAAGCTGGAGCAAAGTAACACCATTTTACGGTATTGGACAGTTGGTTCCATTGTCTTTAGGTCACGATCTGATGATGGAATCTTGGATAAATCGAGGGAACTTTTCAAACATGCCACCCATAGTGGTAAGAGCATATTTTACAATAGCTCGGCCATTTGCTCTTGAAAGGGAGGGAGAAGTCTTTTTTTCCCTAAGATTATTGGAAGTAGGTATATACTTATATACAGTCAGCAGCACGCACACACGCTCTTATTCTCTTAACAATAAAGTCGTGTCCAGCTCATTTTGAACACCCTACCCGCTTAGCTACTTCTGCTGCTGTTCTGTACATCCAAGTGTGCATATAAATATTTACGAATGTGACAACTGTCAGTTTCGTCTTCTGTACAAAAGTTTGTAAATTGATAGTACTACTAATTTGCGCCTGCGCCGTGGAACAGCTGATTGTTATGTCAATAGCTTGACAAACTTTACTTTGCCGGCGAGCAAAACATCTTATCAAGTCTGTGCGGAAACAGAAGTCTCGTAGAATTCATGAGTTCCCATAAAAACCACGAGACTTCTCTTTCTGCACAAATTCTACATCTGTTGTACGATGCAACGCTGCAGCTGACCGCACAGAAATCTTTGTAGAGTTTGTCCAGAAAGAGAAGCGTCTTGTTTTATATGGGAGCTCATACATTCTACGGCACTTCTCTTTCCGGTCAGACTCTATTTCTATTAAAAAAAATAAACTTTTTTAAATAGTGTGGTGAAAAGCGATTCCGGTTTTTTCGGTGCCGATGCAACCTTCACCTAGCGCTGAAAGCGTATTTTTGGCGCTGCGCCCTTGTGACGTCACGTGCTCACGTTTGTAATATTGCCAGGTTTTAGGAAAACAGGGAAAACTTTGTTTTCTTATTTATTGTAGAGAGATCGTGACGGGTCGAGTATAAGTAAAAATCTAAAAAAATGTCTTGCATTCGCAACATTTGAACGATATTCTCATATGTAATTTAAGTAAGGACAATAAATTAAAGATTAAAATATGCAGCAAAAACCCAGATATCGTTTAAATAGGTATTCGATCCCTGACTGTACCTGGATATAGGTATAGATAAATTATATTAATATTCTTTATTGCACGAAAAATAAATACAGAAAGAGATTTACATTAGAAATGGGAGCAACAGGCTGTTGCTCCCATTAAGGCTATCGGTATCTTCCAGAGCACCCTACAGTTGACGCTAAATGATAGCACTTGCGCCTTATTACAAAGTAAAGAGCAAAAGTGTAAACTTATATTTGACTTCAAATGTACTACATTTTAACCGACGACGTCGAAATTACCACTTTTTTAACGGGTATATGTAATCACCCCCCATTTCACTGTAAAATTATTTAAATATTGACATTCGCAAGTATAAAGAGATTTGCTCGGCGCTGTACCTTTTACCTGAAATTCCAAGATAACACGAATATCCAGAAATTTAATAACACCCTGGCAACCCAAGGCGCTTGAAACCGTCAGTCGATACCGCGCGCGAGGGAGAACGCGCGCTCGTGACGAATATTCTTCGCACAAATATTGGTTAAACACTTAAAAATGCCTAACATTATCAACGAAGTTAAATTAGACTTTAAGGATGTACTCCTAAGGCCGAAGCGGAGCACACTCAGAAGCAGGAACGATGTGAGTTTTTTTAATTTTTTTTTTTAATTAGTGTTTATAAGATCAAGGTTGGAGTTTTCAGTGTCCATGCTGTGATGTAACTTTTTTAGCGTGAAAATTCCGCATGACAAAGTCATTGCGTTTTTCCTTTAGATTTTCATTTGAATCTATTGTTTGTACCTGTAATCGTATTTTTTACGTTTATTGATGCAAATGCAAGTCATAATCGAGTGTAATGTGTTTTCTTACCTATTGTCTGAAGTTTTATGACAGTATTTTCACTGTTACACGTGCATTTTTACTTATTACTGTTGTTTTATTACACTCGTCGGTACGTATTTTTATATAGAAACAACACATAGTTTTGTACATTTTTGTAATTTTATCTCACTAAATTACAAAAATGTACTGTACTCACAGAGTATATTGAAGTACAGTCTACTGTACTCACAAATAGATAGAATTTGAATTATATTTTTTAAATCTGCATGATGCCGTTATTGTTTACCTACTGTTTCAAATTATTTTCAAAAAAATATTACCTAGGATAAGGCGCAACGCAACACACACGTAGCAGAATTTAGCTATCATAGACAAAAATTAGCTGGAAGGTGGAAAAATCCAACTGCCGGCTAAATTTTAATAAATAAATTCAGTCACCATGCAGACATATTTTCGCCTAGCTACTTCTGCTGCTGACTGTACATGAATTCCGCTAAGTGTGTTTTTCACCTAAATCAGGGGGGTACAACTCAAAGTAAATCTGTCAAAAAATTTGAGTTTTACACGACGTATCCGATACGTTTGCATAAGTGCGAAAAAGAACTTGTCATGCGTTAAGAAGGGACAACATGATTCGTGACGTTACGTGACAGAGGTGAGAGGTCTCTCTGTATTACTATTATTTACTCTGTGCCTAAATACTATCTTTATGGCCTCTACAATCGGCGCAATTTTGACACAAAACTCGCGCGTGATTTCGAGACGTTGCCGTCTAGGTAGGTGCAACGAAATCAATCGATGGATCAAAAACCGCAATGTATTAAAATCGCAGGTGACTAGTCGATTACGTTTGTAGAGGCCTTTAGCTGTCTATACAGCTAAAAGCGGTATTACACATTGCAACCTGCAGGGCCCAATCTGTCAGGTTGGAAGGTGTAATTGAAGGTAGGGCCCGTAGGGAGCTGAAGGAGGGGTAGGAAGAGGCAGGGTACACAACAAATTGGGCCCTGCAGGTTGCAATGTGTAATACCGCTTTAATCCGAAAGCCGCTATTAAATGACACTTTTCAACGTGCCCTATTTATAGAAAAGGGAGATATATCTAGTTAATAACAGGTCACTTAGGGAGGAAGTACAGTCGCCATCAATTATATCGGGTACTCAAAAATAATCTGAACATGCACTTTATCGCCTTGTTAATAGAGGCGTTGTTCAGATATTTGTGACGACCTTGGCCGCTCCGATATATCTGATGGCGACTGTACAAGCAAGGGTGGGGAGGGCAAGCACACGAGAAATCGGGTCCATGAGAAAGTGAGGTCTAATACTCAAGGTGACATGCATGTGACATGTCTGTAGGAATTCGACTGTTTGTCCTAACTATAAAGTTCATTTAATATTTTCGATTCAGACGCTGATCTGCCATGAAGACAAAGATCCCGACGAATTGAAAACTCCTTCGACATCTTGAAGTCGGTTGAAAACGCAAAATTGTATATCCAGTATTCTCTTGTTTTTAGTATACCTATGATCTAACAAGCCAGGTCTGGGGCCCGTTTGTCAAAAGCTTGTAACTTGTAGTACAAGCGGATGTCACTTTTCGACATCGTTTGCTAGAAAGGGACTTTCGCTTGTATTACAAGTTACAAGCTTTTGAGAAATGGGCCCCAGATTCTCGAAAATCCTAAGGGACATCACACACCTGATCTGAATTCAGTTCTTAATTCATAAATTCATAGACAAACTGCTTAAATTTGTCTGTGGTTGCGGAAATTTGTCTATGGCTGCCATACAAAGAATAGCTACCTTAGGCTCAAAACACACCTAGCGGAATGGAGGCAGTAATGTATGGAGGCCATAGACAAATTTACGCTACCATCGACAAAGCTCCATACATTACTGCCAAAATTCCGCTAGGTGTGTTTTGAGCCTTAGACAAATTTAAGCATTTTGTAAAAAAAAAAAAAAAAAGATAAAAGATATTTATTCTTCAATTTAGGCACATTACAATGCACTTATGCAGAGGCGTATTTAGAAATTTGGCGCCCCGGGCCAGAAACATTTGCCGCCCCTGTTACTTTACCAAACAGACTATTAAAATTTTCTTGAAACTTTCTGAACCCTTAGTGTACTGTCAAACGTCGAAAAAACACCCTGCTGACCAACCTTACCTGCAAGTCTGTACACTTGCTGTATAACGAACGAGGCACTGCTGGTAAGGGCCCCTTCCCTTTTGTGTTGAGAAGTAAGACCGCAGTCGCTTCCATAAAAGTCAAAACATGCAATTCTAACATAGGTACAAGGTTCCAGAAAAAAAGACAAGGGATGTGACGCCGTCACAAAACGGCATTCAGGAGCCCCGCCCAACATCTGTTAATGTGAGACACTGAGCTTTTTAAATAGGATGCCGAAATCGGTGCGAAGTCGATGAGAAAATATACTAGATCGGACCCTTGGCTTCGATACAGTACTTAAGGATGCAACCAAGATCAACGCTAAGATCAGGAAAGATTATAGAACCCGGATCGCGGATTCTCAACGATCAGCTTTTACTGACTTGATTAAGTTTACTGACTGAAAACGGGAACTTAGTTGAATAACCAGGCATGGTTATATCGTCCTCCCTTTTAGGAAAAATTGCAGTTTACTTTATGTGATGTGATACATGGTAATGGCAGATATGGAAAGGCGGCATAAGTACAAAAAAACGCCTTCATGTTTACTTTTTACAAAACCAGATCGTGGCGTTTCGAAATTGTTACTCTTTCTTAGGCCTTATGGGCCGGTACCTAACTGAAGTTCAGCATCGAAAAAGGGGCTCAGAACCAAGCATACGGGGCGGCTCGCGCCGCCCCTGGCAGCCTGCCGCCCCGGGCCATGGCCCTCTTGGCCATAGGGTAAATACGCCTCTGCACTTATGAACGTCAGAGAGAAAAGAAACTACCACCGGTTCTAACCCTACACCTCTGACCCGAGAAGTATTACTTATTACCGGCAAGAAACTCGGCGGGACTTATTTTTTCAAAACAGTACTACAAATACATTAAAGATACTATATACAATAATGCGTAGTTCTTCAAGAAGGCATATCAAAACAGCTTGAGAGACAGACATGTACCTGCCTATTGTGTAATTAAAATGAAAAATAAAAATAAAATCCAAATCTGACTGCTTCGCAATACGTTTGATATTCTTTCTTACTTGAACTGTGTCCTCTAAATGTTAGATGATTTTATAGATTCTATAGATGATTTTATAGATTGTCTATGAATTTTTGAATTAAGAACTGAATTCAGCCCAAGTGTGTGATGTGCCTAACTCTACTTTTATCAACCGACTTCAAGATTTCGAAGTAGGAGGTTCTCGATTCGTCGGGATCTTTGTTTGTATTTTTTTTGCTACTAATGTTTTTATTTATTTATGTTCACCGATTATTCGAAGACGGCTGGACCGATAGAAAATTATTTTTTGTTTGAAAGAGTATACTTCACAGTTGGTCCCATTGTCACCAGGTCTGGATCTGATGATGGGATCCTGGAGCAATCGAGGGAACTCTTCAACTATTACAGGCACACCTATAGTGATTTCACTATTTTTTACAGCAACTCGGGCGTTTCCACTTGGATAGCGGATCCTAAGTCGATTCTTTTTTTATTTAAAATTATTATAAGTCTTACGAAACCACCGTAACCAAGTATCAAAACATTGCGTGATCTGATTAACGTTTCCAATGCAACCGTCACGTTTATTTACACAAGAGACCTATTCTAACTTAAAAACTTGCAACTTGATTTGATATTGTTTATTTCGACAAACACGGGACTTAATCGCGTACACTTACTTTTGTAATTTTCCTGACGTTTCGAGCGTGTCGTAACGCTCGTGGTCGCAGGCAGACTTTGTCAAAATAATGAGTGTAAATCGAGTGAGTTTATTGATTTGACATTGCAGCTAGCCCCGGAAAATGTGACACAATAACGAGAGCAATGAAAACTCTCTGCTTAGTTTGCTACACTATTCTTATTACTAGATCTAGGAATCTGGCAGCCGTTCATCGGCGGAGGCCAGAGTGGTAGACCAGCAAAACTTTTCAGTTGGAAAAAAGCATTCCAAACTAGGTACGTAAAACAGTTGCCGAAGTTGTCTCTGACCTCCACCGATGAACAGCTTACCGCTGCCAGATGCTCGGATCTAGAAATAAAGATATTATAGCTTTTAGTTGTTTACTTTAGTTAGCATTAACTTTAGGTGTTTCGTTGCTTTCACATTTTCTGTGACTCTTAGGGCCGGTTGCACCGAACTGTCTGTTAACGTCAACGTCATCGCTAAATAAACTTGTACTGTACTTATGAAAAGTTTGTCAGTTTTCTATAGGTATATATATTTCTAAGGGTGGTGGGTTGCACCACGCACAATTAACGGAGTCATCAACGTTAAAGCTTGTATGAATGTTTTATGCGATGTGACCCATTCTCATTGTCTGGCTGTTAGAGTCTGTCCGGAAAGAGAAGTGTCGTAGAATGTATGAGTTCCCATATAAATCACGACACTTTTCTTTTCGGACAAACTCTATGTGTTGTCGCCAGCTCGCGCTCACCAATAAGCACAAGCGAAATGCATTGTGTAATGAGTAATTAGTATCAAATCTAGTAACAATTTTTAATGTTCGAATAGACACCCAAGTTTCGATCTGCTTGGTGGCAATGGTGGCCTTGAATTTTCCGATGAAATTGCTGCCTGAAAAGAAGTATACATTTTATTAAGTATAGACTGACAAAGATGTAATAAAAGATATTAAAAAAAAATCAATGGTTATGTCACGATTGTATAAAATACTATGGTTTTATTTATTGTATGGCTACACGTTAACTAGATATAGATAGGCATTTCTTCTCTCAGGTGGTAATAGTAGTGGGAAATTAGATGATAAAGAAAATCCAGTGAGTGCTGCGAGGTCCAGTTGGGATAGTGCAGCTGCCAAGTTTGTTACTCTTTTAGCACCACCCAGGGATCACGTGTAGGGTTGTCTAAGGTGTTTCCTACGAGCGCAGAGTAACATTGATCCCAATTACTATGATAATACATTAGTAATAGTAATACGGACTATATTATGATTTGGAACGTCATAATCGTAAAATAAACGGCACGTGTGTATAATTCACTCGATATACCTACACGAGAATTGTTGATAATAAACATTACATTAAACAAGGATATGAACTAATGGAGTTTGCATGTAGAAACAAAACTTGATGCGCAAAATGCGGAAGTTTCATGCCATGACGTTAGGTCATTAGGCGATTATCACATTGGTGCCGCAATCGCATGCGGCGACGGTGTGCAAGCGTGACAGCGCTATACACATGCAGAGCGTTATCCGCTCGCGAACCGGCGCCGCATGCGGAAACCGCAGAAGTGTGAAACATGCCTTAGGGTCAAAACAGACCTAGCGGAATTCCTCGCGGAATTAGCGGAAGTAGCGGAAATTTGTCTATGGCTTCCATAAAAAAAATCTGCTACCATAGACAAACCGCTACTTCCGCTAATTCCGCGAGGAATTCCGCTAGGTGTTTTGTCACCCTTAGGGTCGCCACACACCTAGCGGTTTTCCTCGCGGAATTACCGGAAGTAGCGGAAATTCATAGACAAATTAAGCATTTTGTCTAAGAATTTCCTCTACTTCCGGTAATTTGTCTATGGCTTCCATACAAAAAATCTGCTACCATAGACAAATTTCCGCTACCATAGACAAATTTCCGCTACTTCCGGTAATTCCGCGAGGAAAACCGCTAGGTGTGAGGCGACCCTTATAGTGGAAATTTTCATTCATATATACATAGGTATAGGTAGACACATTTGTTGAGTATCATTTGCCCAAAGTACCCATTTATCTGTAGGCTTCGAGAAGGGATCAGTGGTTATCAACTCATCATTTTCTCATCAGTATTGAAGATATACTTCATTTACACCTAAACTTTTCCGACCTTCGCTGCCATGGAGCAGGTAATATCTGGACTTAATGTCTACAAAAAATCCATAATTCAGGCATATATAACGGCCTCTATAGCCCAGTTGGTAGTGACCCTGCCTACGAAGCAGGAGGTCCCGGGTTCGAATCCTGGTAAGGGCATTTATTTGTGTGCTAATCTCAAATATTTGTTCCTGAGTTATGGATGTTTTCTATGTATATAAGTATGTATTTACAAATCTAAGTATGTATATCGTCGCCTAGCACCCATAGTATAAGCTTTGCTTAGTTTGGGGTTAGGTTGATTTGTGTAAGATTGTCCCCAAATATTTATTATTTTTATATATTTATATGCAACCCAGACCCCCGTTACTACAGCCAAATAACACTAGACCCTAGTGTTGTGAGCCGGTGAGTAAGGTTGCCAGAGGGCTCAAAGAGGATGCAATGTTGAAAAAAAAGAAAAAAAAAACAACCTTCCTTTTAATCGTGAACCCATTGAATACTCCTTTAATATTAAAGGATCCGCACCGCGCATGTGACACTTCAATGCGGCACGCTGATTGGCTGTCTGCTACCCGTAAATGCTTCTTGATCCGTTTCACCCTGCAGTCCTTACTTCGATCTATCCTAATATTATGGCTTCGTGCGTGTACGCCGCGTGCTATGCTCGTGTCTTTTGTGAATGGCCAACGATCACGTATGTATTATTTTTGTTATCAGCAACCAAACGTAGACTAAGTACGCACCACGATTTTTTGTACTGCGATAATTTTGTCGCAGAAATGCAACGTTAGGGTTTATATGTCAATGCGCATCAATGTGCAATCGATGTACCCTTACGTTGCATTTCTGCGGCAAAATAATCGCACGACTTAAAATCGTGGTGCGTATTTAGCCTTATAGGGCCCATCCACTATCAGTCAGCCTGACGATATTGGCCTGTCAGTTGTTCGGAGCTGTCAAATTTTTGTTGTAACTGACAGGCCGATATCGTCAGGCGGACTGATAGTCGGTGGGCCCCCTTAGTCTACTAGTATCTTAAGTTTTGGGACTTCAAAACTAAGGCTTAAGTTATTACTTAGTTACCAATCATCATCATCATCAACTTAAGAGGGATTCTCTTGTCGGTGGAGTGCGAAGTAGGAGGTGGGGGAACCAAGAATCGATCGCAGCGCGCACCGTGGCCAAAAAAGGAACTTTCGGCAGACCGACTGTCACTTTTTACTAGCGAAATTTACGTATCCGTGCATTTGTGGTGAATTTTAAGTAAAAATTAATAAATATGCGTCACGAAACCTGCTGCGTAGTTAACTGCAAGAACAACGGCAAAAACAGTGATCACAAATTCTATAAATTTCCACAAGCAAGTTGGAAACGAGAACAACGAATGAGATGGATAATCGCTGTCAAGAGGAAAAAGTAAGTAAGCTAACCTATAAAGCAACATTTTTAATATTATACATATTTTGTATGTTGTAGGAAGTAGCACGTTACAATGGTTAAGTTACTATAATTTATTTGTTGTTTTATTTCAGTGCCGATGGATCGCCATGGTACCCAAAGCCACATGACAGGATTTGCAGTGCGCACTTCATTGGAGGCGAAAAAGCTGATGAACAGAACAGTCCTAGTTACGTCCCAAGAATATTTCCTGCTAAATACACCTCTGCAACGGTTAATGCAAATTTAGCCATGTCAAGATACCAACGATATATGGAACGCAGTAACAAGAAAGAAAGAAATACAGCAAATGTACCCAATATTGATTCAAGTACATTTGAAATAATAGAAAATACTCCCAGCACAAAAATTGATAAAGAATGCCAAATTGAAATATTTTCGAGTGTTGAAAATGAAGGAAAAACATTCATTTGTAATAGGTATATATATAGTGACAAAGAAATATGTGACTGTGAAGTTCAAACTGAAATATCAAGTAATTCGAAGATTATTAAGTATGAGAAGAAGACGAAACACCAAGGATGTAATACTATTGAAAAGATTTACGCTCATCAAGCAACCATAACAGAGAATAAATATTTTACTGGGTTTCGATCAATTGGCGAAGATGAGGAACTCATTGATCTTGCCGGTGTTACTCTTGATAATTTTCGTTTTTTATTAAAACGAACAGTCGACAAACACAAATATATGGTTGCCAAAGAAGATAGACTTCTCATTTTTTTGATGAAAATAAAACTAGGTGTGACATTTTCAGCTCTGAGTGTCTTGTTTGGTGTACATCGAACAACAGTATCAAGAATATTTTATTTGTATCTTGAAGAATTAGCATCGGCAACATCTAATTTGATTTTTTGGCCCAGTAAAAGTGTTGTACAAAGAACAATGCCCGACTGCTTTCATCCAAATTACTCTAACACTCGAGTGATTATTGATTGCACAGAGTTTCAAATAGAAGTGCCATCAACAGTTGATAATCGTGTGTGGTGCTATTCACATTACAAAAAGGGTTTTACTGCAAAGGTGCTCATAGGTATTACACCAGGAGGCTTTATTTCATTTAAATCTAAAGTGGCCGGTGGGAGGAAAAGCGATTCGCAAATAACAGTTGAATCAGGATTGATTGATCTTTTAGAAAATGGAGACATTGTTTTGGCTGACAAAGGATTCCCACAAATCAAAAAATTTTTAGATGAAAGTGGAAAAGAAATAGGACTTGTTATGCCACCTTTTCTAAAGAATAATATGAATTTTTCAAGAGATGAGACAGATGCTACTTACAGTATAGCTCGGGTCAGGATTCATGTAGAGAGGATAATGCAACGGCTGAGACTCTATCAAATATTAAATAAAATTCCTCAAAACTTGTTTTGCCATATTGATGATATTTTGCATATTTGCTGTGTATTAGTAAATTTGCAGTCCTCAATATTTTCTAACAAATAAACCCATGTATGTTTTTGGGATTGTTTTCTACATTTTCATAATGATGAAGGATAGAATTTAAATAAAAAATTTCATACCATAGTTTACTTTTATTTAATAACACAACAATAGCATAAACAGTAAATAAAATGTTTTATTATAAATATTGTGAACAATTAACATTACCTACCCTTATTAATTATATGTAACAAACACTAATAAATTATGAATGTTTAACCACATTAATCACCTAAAGCCCACTAGCACCATTCCACTAACCTGGGGTTCACCGGTTAAACCTGGAATTATCTTGATTACCAGGACAATTTGACACTGGGTTAATGGTTTAACCGCTTAACCCCGGGTTATTGAGATGGTGCAAGTGGGCCTAAAGACCCGCTTTCACCATGCCACTGACCCGGGGTTAAGCCGCTAACCCAGTGTCAAATTGTACTGGTAACCATGGTAACTCCAGGTTTAAGCGGTTAACCAGGGGTTAGTAGTGGGATGGTAAAAGTGGCCCTACGTTTATAATTTTTCATAGATTAATTATGTTCTTACCAGTAAAACTACGCTTTGGCAGAATTTGTTTATTATTATTTTTATCGTTTAGTTCCTCATTACCAATCAACACATACAAACGTGGTAAATAATGATTAAAATAAAATTCTTCACTTTTCAAAATGGCATCTTTTATAAAATGTTCATCTCTATCTACTCTTACTGTGCAACTACCGTTTTCCACTGGAGAATAAACAAAAAGATCGCATATTGTCATACCAGTGAGATACATCTGTGTTTGTATTTGGGTGTAATATGAGTGTTTTTTCTTTAATTCTATGTTACCATTAACAAACTCCAGATATTGCACATTACAAAGTTTACTGACAAAATCTACAATTGCCTTTTTTTGGCAAGATATTGGACATTTAAATTCTACCAGCTTTGTAATACATCCATGGTGTATGACAACCCCGTCTATGCTTGTGCATAGCCAAGGCTGTATTTTACTCACAATTACTCCTACGGTTATCACACGACAGTTGTAAACCTTTTGGTATTGTTCTAGCGCATGACTTTCATTACGTTTACCATAATTAGTAGCCTCACAATCAATTAATTTCGGGAACAGCATATTTTGCACTAAACTATCAATTGATTTTGTTTTTCGCACTTTTATATGATGTACATTGATACTGGACGAGATTCTTAATCTCCTGGCAGTATACCACTCTTTGCACTTTGACTGTTCGATAGTTTTACAACATAAATCAATAATTTTCTCATCTTCCATCACAATATTTGCTTCATAAAACTCTTTTAGATTTTGGTTAATTTCTATCTTATCACTTTTATAAACTACAAACTCTTCTTTAAAAATACAAAAGTTATTGAAACATTCAATGCAATCTTCTATTTGAAAATTAATCTCAATCTGGTCAACTAAATTTTTAACAATTTCGGTAATGCATTCATCATTTTCTTCTTTATTAAAACACAAAGCATGAGCTTCCATTATTAGCTTTAATGATGACTTTCCCTTCAATTCAGAAACATCTAATGGCAAAGGATCACACCTAATTTTCTTTGCCGGTGGATACATTTCATCAAAGTATTTCCCTTTTGAGTACTTTTCTTTGGCGAACTGTCTGGCACTAGGTCTACCCCATTGCTGCTCTTCACTGGTTTTCGAGAAGCTTTCTTCATGGTTGATGTAATATATCAGAGCCGCAATATGCTTACATCTGCCACTCTGATTGTAAACACAATCACACTTTCCACTCGTAACATAACGACTAGAATCAATCTGTAAAAAATAAATTATTTATTTACTTTCTATTACATTATTACATTAAAATGCATCATAGTATGTATGTAACTACGTCAAAGATTGCAAAAACAGAAAAAAAAGCTTACATTCAAGGATGTTGTGTATGGCGTCGATGTCACAGAAGTTTGACGAATTACACGAGCTCCGATGGTGTGGTTCATTTGATCTTCACATTTGACTTCTTTTACATCTTGCACATGTTGAGCCAAGACTAATTGTTTTCCTTTTATTGTTGTTTGTGGTTGGAAAGCGATGTCGTGAGTGATTGCTCGAAATCCAGTTTTTATAATTAATTTGGCCATGTTTAACTGAAAATACACAAAATGTATGCATTATTAACGACACTACAATCATTAATGATCGTCTGCAATATATATGATATGCGTTATTCGATTAAATTTGTTTATTTCTTCACTTACCTCTCGTGAAGTCCGCCATGAGAAAGTCCGTGTGTGCTACCTGAAATTTAGTGATTGTGCCATTTTAGACGAGAAATAAAAAAGGTCAACGTTATTATCGACACTATAGATGTCAGTTACCGAATAGAATATATGTAAATTACGATATTTCATTGAAATTATTTGATTGTTTACTTACGCTTTGTAATGACATCCAGCCATTTGACATTTCAAAGTCCGCCGTAATTGTAACCGCTAGTTGGCGCTGTCATCGCGCACCCAGCGATATATCTACTTCTATCCTGCGCCAGTTCCTTGACCTTTTGATACGAGGCGGCTCCTACTTTTTCCTTCACTTGGTCCATGTAACTGCGTCTGGGTTTGCCTCGACCTCTCTTGCGATCTATTCTTCATTCCAAAATAGTTTTGAATAATTGGTCGTGTCGTATCAAATGGCCAATCATTTTTCCGCGTCTAACCTCGATGGTTCTCAGGATCGCTCTTCTTTCATTTACTCCTCGCAGTACCTCCTCATTCGTTACTCTTTCTCTCCAACTTATGCCTTCCATGCGTCTCCAACACCACATTTCAAAAGCTTCCATTCTGTTCCTGTCTCTTTTAGTTAATGTCCACGTTTCGCTACCATAAAGGGCAATACTCCAGATGAACAATTAAATCATAAGTTTTTTGCTCTTGAGTGACATATGCGACCTTAATAGTGGCTTCTTCTGATTAAAAGCTTTTTTAGCCATAGCAATCCGTGCAACAATATCTGGTGTACATCTGGAGTCTTAGTTACCAAAGTGGTTTGTTATTTATACGTAAACTTTGAGTTATAATCAAATAATAGTTATTAACTTCTTATAATTTTGGTTATTAATGAAATAGCCGAAGTAATTCGCTTGTCTTTTTTTTTCAGTGTATGTATACCCTTTTGCACCTTATACCATTGGAATAGGGCTCAACGTTGTATACATTTTTGGCATAGATTGTACTACGTATGTATATCTACATCGGGTCAGGAGTCCCCAACGATTGTCATTATTAAAACTGTAGATTATCAACATTAATTAGTCGCACGAGCGTAGCGGGCCGGTTAGAACCAGTAAACGGTTCATGCTTTATCTAAGTATATAATAACACTAATAACAGTCGTGTTATGTGTCATTATTTTCGCAAGGGTATCATTTGGAGAGTATTACAGTGTAAGCATCAACCTCCAAATTATACCTTTGCCAAAATAATGACACGTATTGTGAATGAAAGTACACGCACAGCCTAAGAGGGCCCACCGACTGACGATATCGGCCTGTCAGTTGGAACAAAAATTTCACAGCTCCGAACAACTTACTGGGGTGGGCCCTATAACTCCCATAAGGCACTTGAGAGGAATTTAGCGCGGGATTCAGCCGTCAAAGTCAAAAAACAGCCGGCGGAAAAATCCAACTTCTGACAGAATTTTGTCTTTGGGCTCAATACAAAAATTCGATCACCATAGACAAATAAATAAATAAATAAATAAATAAATAAATATTAGGACAATCTTACACAAATCAACCTAGTCCCACAGTAAGCTCAATAAGGCTTGTGTTGTAGGTACTAGGCGACGATTTATATAATGGATATATATATATATATAGATAAATACTTAAATACATAGAAAACATCCATAACTCAGGAACAAATATCTGTGATAAGCACACAAATAAATGCCCTGACCAGGATTCGAACCCGGAACCTCCTGCTTCCTAGGCAGGGTCACTACCAACTAGGCTAGGAGGCCGTTATGTAAGCTTTCTGGCTGATTTGTATCTATGATAGGATTTTGTGCTTAAACGATATTTAAGACCAAAATCCATTGAAAAATTTCAGCACAACGCTGATTTTTTATCTTACACAAGCATATGGCCCACCTGATAGTAAGCAGCTACCGTAGTCTATGGAAGCTTGCAACTCCAGATGTGTCACATGCGCGTTGCCGACCCTTCAAAACAGGAGGATTCACTGTGTTGACCGCTAAAGGAACAAGAGAGGTCCCTCGTCGTCAAAACACTGGGTCCTCTTCGAGCTCTTTGGCAACCTTACTCACCAGCAGGAACACAACACTATGAGTAGGGTCTAGTGCTATTTGGCTGTGGTTTTCTGTAAGGTGGAGGTACTTCCCCAGTCGGGCTCTGCTCCAGATTTGAGCGAGATGACGTTCGCTGTGCTGTACACATAGCGAGATGGCATTTGCATCTATTTAGGTATATGTATATGCTGAATACAGCGCTAAATTTAGCTCAAGTGTGTTGTCCCCTAACCGTTGAAAGTAGATATCCAAATGTTTTATCTTATCTAATATCAGTCTAGTGTGTGGGATGCCAGCGTGACGTCACTCAGCCTTCCATCGGAGCCAGACTGTCGGGGTCGCACGGTCAATCATTATCGAATTCTATGACATACTGAACTTATATACTATAGTTAGATATTTGTCTAGCAGAAACGAAGTGATTAGTGAGTCGTTTTTTCAATATTTTATGGCGCTGTTTGTCTTTAAATAGTAGCGACATTTGAATGATACTTAGGGGTGATAAAAAAGATTTAGGAAAACGGACGACTTTTCTGTGGACAATAGAAAAGTTAACGATTTGGGTACATAAAAATATAACTAGTAATGCCAAGTATATAGACTTAAACAAGAAGATTTGCACCTAATGTTTTAACAAGAAAATTTGGCTTTGAAGTTATTTGTTTTGTAATGTCCAAACTCCACAGGCGCGTAACCTTAACTCATACTAAAAAATGTTTGACCCTTAGGTATGTATGTACCTCGTGGTAATTTATTTAAATAAAAACTACAATCGTTTTTTAAAAGGACTATATATAGTAGATTGTACAACAAGTGCATAAAACGCACCATTTTACGCGAGGCGTTTATCCATACGAGCGAGCTTGCGAGCGAGGATGGATATAAAGTACGAGCGTAAAATGGGTTTTATGGACGAGTTATACACTCTACTTTTTACTTCGATTGTGAGGAAATAAAAAGAATAGGAATTTCTTTCATAAAAAGTTTCACTTTATGCTGGGTATAGGCGGACTAAAACTCAATTTTATGCACAAGTGCATAAAAAATTGACTTCTTCTAAGGCTATTTTGACAATGGCAATTTTTTATGCACTTGTGCATAAAATTGAGTTTTAGTCCGCCTATACCCAGCATAAAGTGAAACTTTACGAGCATGAGAAGTAAAAATTATATTCTTTACTTGAAATTGAAATTACAAAAAAAATGTTTTCACGTCAGAATGACGGTAACCTTATCAAAAGTTTCAATTGCTAACAGAAGTTTCCTAACCTAAGGTCAGATGACATTGTCCCAGTCGTTGGCACTACGCCCATAGGAAGCTCGGCGGATAAATAAAGAAATCAATAAAAAAATAGTTTTTAAGTTTATGCTGGTATTATAAGAAAATTGGCAGTTTTTCACCAATTTTTTCACTATCTGGTTGGATATTTCAAAGTCACTCATTGTATCCAAATATCTGTGAACTCGGGTCTAATAAAATGTGGGGTGCCCGGCCTTAGAATTGTCCCCCACCATATCGTCCCGTGGTTGCAGTAGGAGTCTGCTAAGGGAATATACCGGAAGATGGGCAGCAGCATCTTCCGAAAGCCTAAACCAACAATAACCCCCCACTCCCTTAAAGGGGAGGCCTATGAGGATGATTATGTTGACGTCTAGCATGGTTGTCGCGCGACTCTCCATACTTCTGGCGCGACTCGAAGCATGGAGTCGCGCGCGACAACGCATGTCATGCTAAGCCGCCAGGGATGTTTTCAGTGATAAAAACAATCCCAAGTCCTCCTCCGGGCCTCAAACTGCTCATCTAACGCTGTGTTCTACTTGAACAAATCAGTTCAACGCGAACGCGAAGAATCAAGTAGTCGACCAGCGATTGAAGTATCCTACGTAGGCTAAGCAACACGTGAACGCGAAGCGGCGCGGTGCGAAACGAAGCGAACGCGATTAGTTTGTTTGGTATTTTTGCGCGAATTAGACGCTTCAATTCGCCCACGTAGGACACGGCCTAAGGGCCTTATCACACTTTCTATACAAAACTCGTACGCGGCGAACTCGCGGCGTGTTCGCTCCCATATAAAACTCGCTCGCAAATCGCAAGTGTGATAACGCTCTAAATCGGTTCAGCGATGTAAGCGTGAGAATTAAATTCGCATTCATAATACATATTAATGGGGAAGTAGGGATTATTAAACCTTATCAACAGTATTGGTAACCGTAGACCTAAGGTCCGATGACTTTGTCCCAGTCGCTGGCAGCTCGCCCGTAGGAAGCTAGGCGGATAAATAAAGACGTCTATTTATATGTACAGAATACGAGGCTACGATTACGCTACTTTCTCTCAGTGTTTTACGAAGATAACGTCGTTATATATTTAGGTTATTGTCTGTCTCTCTCTCTGTCTCTGTATCATGATTATTCCCATCTGATTGCGGGGCTTTTCTTGTTTTTTTCTCACTTCGCGCGATCGGACGTGTCGTCTGGAAACTTCGCAGGCCTTCATGTTTTCAACCGACTTCAAGATTTCGAAGGAATAGGTTATCAATTCGTCGGGATCTTTGTATTTTTTTGCATTTTTTTTTATGTATGTTCACCGATTATTCAAAGACGGCTGGATTGATTTGGAAAATTCTTATTTTGTTTGAAAGAGTATACTTCACAGTTGTTCCCATGGTCACCGGCTCCGGATCTGATGAATCGAGAAATCGAGGGAACTCTTCAACTATTATAGGCACACCTATAGTGATTTCAGTATTTTCTACAGCAATTTTTTTTCCTCCATTTTCTCTTGGTAAAGCGGACCCTAAGAAAATCGGTTCTTTTTTGTTTAAAATTATTTGCTATGGTATCTGCAGGGGCGATTTTAGCGTTCGCAAGGCCCCGGGCGGCCCTTGTTAAAATCTGCTCTGTTAGGCCCTTATAAAAATTGTCTGGGATGTTGCGAGGCCCTTGCAAATGCGAGGCATCTGGCGACTAGCCGGTTCACCATCCCCTAAGGCCGCCTCTGGGTATCTTAACTGCCCATCTCGTCTTCGGTTTGCCTATTCTTCTGGACCCAGCAATCTTTAGGCTATTGTTCTATGATATAAATAGCAAAGAATCGAGTCAGAGGTATAGTAAGATTTTTTTAAGATGTCTGAATTGTAGGTAGAAATCCCTAGTAAGCTTCCGACATCTTAAAAAATTACTGCCTTAACTGACTCCCCAAGAAAAAATTCCCCGCCCTTTTTAACTTCTCAAAGGATGATTTGTAGAAAAAAAAATTCTATGTGCTTTCCTGGGACTCAAACTAGGTACCTATCTTCGTAACAAATTTCATCTAGAACCGTTCAGCGGTTTAAGCGAGAAGAGGTAACAGCCAGAGACACTTTTGGATTTATAATATTAGTATGAATGTGCCAATTTCAACAATGTTTTTTTCCCAAGTCTGACATATTTTATTTTCACCAACTTACATTGTTTGTACTTTCAATTCAAACGGTAACGTAATCTTGGAGCAAATTAACTGATGACAGATGGTTATAATTACCCACTCGTAGGGTAAAGTTACCCGTAGCTTAGGGTTACCACGCAAAAGCCATAATAGACAGGGCACAAAATTTCAAAATCGCTCTCCTTTTCGACGCGACAGGCAAACGATATTACTTTTGGGCAACCGGGCTTTTTACCTGGTTTAGACTTAGCTGTATCCGAATTGCCGGTTGCCTTCAAAGAAAATTTGACCGGAAGTGAGATATTCAAGATGGCGGCCAAAAAAATACCCATTTTTTACTGTTTCTTAAATAAATCGTAAACCGTGACGCCTACCAAAAAATGTTCTTCTACTTAAGTAATCCACATAAAATTTTCTATTAAAAAGGTTCTATACAGTTTTTTGCTGGGATCAAAGTTTAATGAGATATCGAGGGTATAAGACAGCCATTAAACATATAGACTAATTAGCTTTTTCCCGCGACTTTGTCTGCGTGGGATTAACATTCGCCATAATAAATTTATGAAACACCTTAGTGAAATCTTATAGCAAATATAAATTTAACGTATATACTTTTTTACGTCTACAGTGAGCAACAATTGCATACAAAGTTTCACCCCCCTTTTCACCCCTTCAAAAGATGATTTCAGGGATAAAAACTATTTTATGCCCTTTTCCATAACTCAAACTATCATCATACCAAATTTCATCTAAATCGGTTCAGCGGTTTAAGCGTGAAGAGGTAACAGACACACTTTCGCACTTATAATATTAGTATGAAAAAATTGTGCGCATTGAGAAAAAGTTTTAAATTTTTGACCATGGATAGAGTGCCCCACGATGAATATTTTTTACTGTTGGAGGTCCGTAAAATTTTTGGACGATCACGTCAAAATCCCCTCTGATGTGATTTGAGAGTTTTCCCTCTTCGCAGAACTTTTTTTAAATATAGATTTATATTTTTTTCTATCAAAAATGAATTGTGCATGTCTGTTTTATACGGAAATGATACCACACAACCCCTAGCAGCCTCAACCAGAGTATTTAAAATATAATTTATCTTTAAACAGTTAGTGTGTCTGTTACCTCTTCACGCTTAAACCGCTAAACCGATTTAGTTTAAATTTGGCATGATGATAGTTTGAGTTATGGAAAAGGACATGAAATAGTGTTTATCTCAGAAATCATCTTTTGAAAGGGTGAAAAGGGGGGTGAAACTTTGTATGGAATTGTTGCTCACTGTAGACGTAAAAAAGTATGTACGTTAAATTTATATTTGCTATAAGATTTCACTAAGGTGTTTCATAAATGTATTGTAGCGAATGTTAATCCCACGCAGACGAAGTCGCGGGAAAAGGGTAATTAGTCTATATATTTAAGGTCTATCTTATACCCTCGATATCTCATTAAACTTTGATCCCAAGAAAAAACTGTATAGAACCTTTTTTATAGCGAATTTTATGTGAATTATTTAAGTAAAAGAACATATTTTGGTAGGGGACACGGTTTACGAGTTATTTAAGAAAAAGTAAAAAATGGGTAATTTTTTTGGCCGCCATCTTGAATATCTCACTTCCGGACAAATTTTCTTTGAAGGCAACCGGCGATTCGGATACAGCAGGGTCTAAATCAGGTAAAAAGCCCGGTTGCCCAAAAGTAATATCGTTTGCTTCTCGACATGGATTTTTTGAAAAATGGAACTAGACTATAAGTCATAACAGCTAATGGAAAACTAATTCAATTATCAAACGTATTCCGATACGATAAAGTCCATATACAAATTAGTTTGCCAGTATACATACGGCTTTATACATTGAGGTTGGGAGCAGAGCAATGCAGATAATCGAACTCGCGGAGCGTAAGCGAAGCGAGTTCTTACAAACAACTCCAGACCGAACTGTCACCTGGCTACTGGGACGTCTCGGCATTGATGGCTTTTTGATTTCGATAGTTTGTCTGACGATAACTTTAGTAACGTTTTTCTGATCTTTATGAAATTTCTTGGGGCTGTAACAGAGATACATAAAATTTGTAAGTTCGTATATGAGCAGGATCCATCAAGTGGTTACGGAGCTAGAAGGAGAAAAAAAATCCTCTTTGGTGTCTTGTTATATTGGTCAACTCGTTTGCAAGTAAATCGCGAGTTCTCAGTTCGAGGCGGACTACTAGTGCTATTTACTTTTAAGAACAGTTAGCATCGATCGACAGGTGCAACTATTCAGTCGACGCCAAAAATAAGTATACAATTTTGAACCTTATAACAATACAGCTAGGTGTAAACTTTTATATATACACTTGTATACATATTTCTGGCGTTTATTGGTACTGTTGACAAGAAACGGAACTTACGGAACGGCATGAAAAAAAAGGGATTGCGGTTTTAAACCGACTTCAAGATTTCGATGGAGGTTCTCAGTTCGTCAGACTGAGTTGAGGCTGAGAACTTCTTTATCTGAGAATCACCCGACCTTAGGGTTACGAGCAACAATATAAAGGATAGTCTGTTATTAAATCAAATATAAATGTATCGGTTCAGTTACCAAGTTGACGAAATGCCTTCAACATTATTTTTTGTATTTATTTTGATCTACACTTTACAGCAGCCGTAAGCGACATCTAGGTACGACTAAAATATAAAGGATGTACAGACTCAAACAATATTTACTGAAAATATGGCTGTCAGAGAAACTGCTGTGTACGAGTCGTTCTTCCAGAGTGGGGCCATTTTTTGGGCTGATTGTGTAGCCATAATGGTGCCTTGGGGTTATGCCATAGCCTTAGGCCTAATTGGCAAATATCTGAACAACGCCTCTATTGTCAAGGCCGTAAAGTGCATGTTCAGATATTTTAGAGTCGGTTTGGCCGCTCCGATATACAGAATGACAAAATAAAGAACTAAATTCATGTTGGCTATAAGGTTTTGGGACGCTAGGTACCATCTCCCTAGATGGTTTTGGAAACCTCTCAGATCGATTTGATTTTTGGATTTTTATGCCACACCTGGCCATAAAGTGGCTTTTTCCGTACGCACAGCGCTTTGCAAAAGACGCTTTCTGGCCAAGTGTAGACATAAAATGATGAACACAACACGGGAGGTAATAAAGAAAGCCCTCGATCGCATATTTACGTCCCTCGCTTGCAGCTCGAACCGCAAACTTCTGCGATCTCGGCCTTTCTTTGTTTTACCACCCTAGTTGTGTAATGTACTATTACGTCACTCTGGGCGGTAAGTGAGATATTACGCCCACGGGCGTAGCGGCAAATCTCACTTCACACCCAGGAGAAGACGTAAAATTGTGTACGCACCACGGGCGGTAATAATGAAGGCCTCAGATCGCTTGTCTATGGCCCTTACCTTCGGTTCGGGCCACAAATATCCGCGATCTTAGACGTTCTTTATTTTACCGCCCTAGGTGCGTAATGTACTAATTGTATGGCCATTGAGCGGCGGCGGTGGGTAATAAGTTAACCTTACAACCAACGGGAATTTGTTCTTTTTTGGCCATCCTGTATTTGATGGCGTCTGTAGTGCCTGTACATAGGTTGTTAGGAAGTAACATTGTGTCCACAAAGCACAATGTTATCGACATCCTCTAGCAATGAGAACATTATGTTGGCGTTCCTAGAATATGCCTTATTGATATAAACATACCCATACAAATTAACAATGTTGAACGGAAGGGTCTAGACATAACATCATCATCATCATCCTAGCGTTTATCCCGGTTTGGGGTCCGCTTGACAACCTAATCCCATGAATTGGCGTAGACACTAGTTTTTACGAAAGCGACGGCCATCTGACCTTCCAACCCAGAGGGGAAACTAGGCCTTTTTGGGATTAGATCCGGTTTCCTTACGATGTTTTCCTTCACCGTAAAAGCGGCTGGTAAATATCAAATGATATTCCGTACATAAATTCCGAAAAACTCAGTGGTACGAGCCGGGGTTTGAACCCGAGACCTCCGGATTGAAAGTCGGACGTCTTACCGCAAGGCTACCAGCGCTCTCAGGTCTAGCTAGACATAACATATTACAAAAAAATCTGCCGAGGCCTGTGATTGAACGAGCGAGCCAGTCGAGAGGCGCTTAGGACCATTATGAGTTCACAGTGATAATGAATGATCAAAGACCTATTTTTTATTTTTACATCACTTCACATAGTATAAAACAAAGTCGCTTCCTGCCGTCTGTTTGTATGTATGCTTAAACGGCTATTAGACATTGCAACCTGCAGTGCCCAACCTGTCAGGTTGGAATGTGTAATTAAAGGTAGGGCCCGTAGGGAGCTGAAGGAGGGAAGGGAGAGGCAGGGTACACAACAGATTGGGCCCTGCAGGTTGCAATGTCTAATAGCCGTTTAATAGCCGTTTTAGCTCTATAAAACTACGCAACGGATTTTGATACGGTTTTTTTAAATAGATAGAGTGATTCAAGAGGAAGGTTTATATGTATAATTGCACCCGGGCAAAACCGGGTCGCTATATACTGATAATTATAATATAGTACGAGTAGATTTTAATCATAGACTAAACAGGCTTTAGCTTGTCTCTCTCGCACATGCGCATTGCTGGTCTGTGGTTTTAATTATAGTACCTACTGAGCTTATAAGTAACCACATACATAAATAAGTAGAATTTGAGACGTCTCTCATAGAGTCACTTCGATAAGTGAGGTAAATCGATTACATTTCTGTAAATAATGTAGTTATAGAGTATATTGTAGTACTTAGTTATACACACTAGTTACACTATTTAATATAAATTTAATTTAATAATTTTCAGGTAGATCTGCACCGCGAAATCACATTCCGGAATTCCGGACAGTCGTACCGGGGAGTCCCGGTCATGGCTAGCAACATGGACACCGTCGGGACGTTCGAAATGGCGAAGGAATTATCTAAGGTGAGTAACAAGCAAGTAACACGGAAATCACGGCTCGGAATTCCGGACAGACGTACCGGGGAGTTCCGGTCATGGCTAGCAATATGGACATCGTCGGGACGTTCGAAATGGCGATGGAATTATTCAAGGTGTGTAGTCACGGTACGGAATTCCGGATAGAAATATTGGAAATTCACGATCATGATGGACACTGTCGGGATGTTCGAGAATGGTAAAGGAATTGTTAAAAGTGAGTATAAAAATAACTAGGAAATCACGGTCCAGAATTCCGGTCAGAAATACCGGAAAGTCTCGGTTATGACCTGAAATATGGACACGGTCAGGATGTTCCAAAGTGGTCCCTTGCACTAAACTCGGCCACAATTAATTATTTATTTTATTTGTTTATTATTATTTATTATTAATCAAACAACAAAGATTACATCTTACTCATAATCCCCGCAAAACTGTTTGACAGTTTGTCTGCAGGAAAAATTTAAAAACATAAGTAATGCTTAACCTAATTTCTAAGAAATTTCAACATACATATTACGGGTAAGTAATAAAAGATATAAGAACTTATTGTATAATATTCATATTCTATACGCTCATATTGTATAAGCTTGTTTTGTATACCATTCAAAGTCTATAATGAACGTTTGATACAACATCAAAATATCTAATTTTGTTAAGTATAACGTTGTTTAAGTATAATATCGTTGTATATAACGGTCATAATGTCTAACGTTCATAATACCTTAGATTTATAATGTATAATATTCAATACATCTAACACCAAAATACATAATGCTCGTATAGAATAACGGGTTGTCTAAATCGCAGCTCGTGTACATATCAACTCGCCTAAAAGCAACTGGTCTACACGATTTTTTAAGTAGCAGCTCGTCTAATTAGCTATTCTAAAATTCTCAAAATGTTGAATCCTCAACTTAACTAGACGGAGCCCCGCTTCGCGGGGCTCCTATTTCCGGGCGGTTTGCCCTTCGGGCATCTGAAGCTACCTGACGAACCTAACCTACCTATTGATTTAGTTTGATATCCGTGTAAACATTACACTTTGGGTTGAATGAAGACATATACTCGCAGGTATATGACAAGATGTGTTATAAGTCGAGTCACAAAAGCCCTCAGCTTCGGTCTCTTGCTTCTATTAGACTCATACAGACCAGTTTTATTTCTAAGTCGCCTTTATTAAGTGGATGCTTTGTTTTTCAGCACGCGCTTTTCACGTGCATACACAAATATTACTCGATAGATGACTGGAAGAAATTCGCAGAAGAGAATCCGGAGTGTTTGGAGCACATGGGTAAATATGACTCGTACAGCGTCAAAAAATTTGCTTTTTTTCGGTTTTTAGGGTAACGTCGTCAATTCGGAACCCTTAAAATATAATAGTTTCACCATGTTCTTCCTCCTACACGGAAAAAAAAGCTTCCAGGATATTCTCAATCCAAGACATTATTATTTTCTTGAAAATATTTCCTCGTGACAAGTATTTATTTCGTTTACCAAAAATATGATTCTTCGCGTAATAAAACCACGTTTTCTTAAAATAGAAATACAAAAATGTATTGTTTCAAGAGTATAGGTATTGAGTAAATAAGAGAGATTGTACTTTAATCAAACAAGTATTATCTTAGGTAAAAGAAAACTAGAAAATCTGTAAGAAAATATTCTGTTCGTTATATTTAAAACTTTAATTTATTTTCGTTAAAGGAAATAAATGCTTGTCACGAGGAAATATTTTCAACATAATATAATAATGTCTTAGATTGAGAATATCCCGGAAGCTTTTTTTTGTGTATAAACTTTGAACCATATAAGTAGGTCCAAAAAAGAAAAAAAAACATGAAATGGAGGCTTAATAATATAAGTAATTTCAATGAAAACTAAATGGAATACTCGTAATATTTAGTAGGTTCAGCCGTTTTTGAGTTGATACCTGCCTTTTTTTTGTAAAAAATAACGCGGTATAGTAACTTAATCCTCCCTTCCAGGATTCAATAAGTATTAGCTAACACAAAGCCTTAATCTTAACAAAAACGAATTGTAAAAAATCGGTCATGTGTGAGTCGGATTAGCGCAGGAAAGGTTCCGTACCGTAACAAAAAAATATATGAATTCTAGGAGTCTAACTCAAGCAAATTTTGTATTACCTACGAGTATAGTTGTCATCCGTACTAATATATACTATTATAAATGCGAAAGTGTGTCTGTCTGTCTGTTACCTCTTCACGCTTATACCGCTGAACTGATTTGGATGAAATTTGGTATGTAGATAGTTTGGGTCCCGGGGAAGGGCATAGGATAGTTATTTCCCAGAAATTATCCCTTAACGGGGTCAAAAGGGGGGCGGGGGGGGGGGTGGGGGAAGCACACTGTTGACTTGAAACAGCATATGCGCTAAATTAATATTTGCTATGAGATTTTACTAAGGTGATTTGTTAATTCCTTATGGCTAATGTTATTTCCACGCAGACGATTTCGCGGGCAAAAGCTAGTACATATATATTTGGTTGAATATTCATATGAATGTTTCTACTGTTTCTAGGTTCAACTAGTATAAGATATGAGCACAAAAAAAACCAACCAAAAATTATACTGCATAGGTACGGTCACGTCTGAAAATATGTATATATTAAACGTGACAAAAACATGTATCCAAGACTTTATGCCTTGGTAATAGAGTCGTGGCAATTTTTTTATTTTTTATTTATTTATAGAATGGCGGGAAAACACTATAAGTACAAACAGGGCTGAATGGAGGAGAAAAGGGGAGGCCTTTGCCCAGCAGTGGGACATGAAAATAGGCTAATAAAAAATAAAATAAAAATTATTGAATAAGAAATAAGTAATTACAATATTATATGTTACAAGACCCATCATTGGCAAAACCTTAGAGAGGTTTGTGTGCCGATGGGAGTTCTAAAACATAATTAAAATATGCTGTTTTTAATTGATATTTTTCTATATTTTATATGTATCTATATTTTCAGCCTACTTATTAAGTTTTATTAGTTAGTAATTTTATGATTGGTTGTTATGTTATGACACTAGAAGTAACACAGGCTACAACTGTTATGATATCTATTTGTTTAATATCTCCGAATAAGTAGTTCAGATACCTTTAAAAAATCTTGCTACATACAACATATTTTTCACTTCTCATGCTCTTAAAATGTTACTTTAGTCTCTGCAGATCGGGATTAAAACTCTTTATTAATCTCTATTAGGGACTAAAACATTTTTTTTAAATTTACTTTGGAAACCCCTAAACAGCCACTCACGGTGTTTATGAATGGACGATTACCGCCCTTTTTAACCGACTTCAAAAAAGGAGGAGGTTCTCAATTCGACTGAATTTTTTATTTTATTTTTTTTATCATCATTATTTTTTCTTTGTATGTATGTTACTCCATATCTCCGTGAATCGTGAACCGATTTTCAAATTATTTTTTTTAATCGAACAGGTATAACCCCTAGATGGTCCCATTGTCACCAAGTCAGGGTCTGATGATGGGATCCAGGAGAAATCGAGGGAACTCTTCAACTATTATAGGCACACCTATAGTGATTTCACTATTTTTTACAGCAACTCGGCCACTTCCTCTTGGAATAGCAGATCCTAAGTGAAGTCGGTTCTTTTTTTGTTTTAAATTATTAGTGATTGTGCATAGACAATTTTGGACCAACCATATAACCTCAAAATGACAACTGTGCGAAAATATTAAACAAACTCGATTGAAAAAAAAAGAGTGTTTAACGCGAGACTAAACTCCCCTCGAACTATATCCACCCTCGCTACGCTCGGGTGGCTAAACATCTCGTGTCTTTATGGCTTGTTTTAGTCCCTTGTTCAACAATCTACTAATGCGATCTATGGTAACAATCGAACGGGTACACAAACATCAGAGACTTTTGTAGCAACCTTTTGGATTCGGAACCCTAAAAATATACCTTTTTTATCTTTTCTACTATCAGAATCGGAATCAAATTAGACTAAAAGGATGATTTTTTCATTTTGATATTATCTTTTTTTAACTGCTTTTGGACCTACCTGCCATATTTGGATCGTTTCTATCGTCATCAATTCAATTATCGCAAATCAGTTTATCAACAGAAAAGGAGCGCAATCCAATTTTAGGGATCGTCCCTCTGCGTCTATTGTTTTAAATTCGCTCCCTTTTTCTACTGATAAGCTAGTTTACGGCTGCCTCGACATGATGAGCCATGATAGGGACGCAGCTATACAACAGAACGAGATCGCAATATCGTTAGCTCCCTCTAACGTATAGCTGCGTCCCTATGATGGCCCATCATGTAGGGGAGCCATACCAGGGTAAGCTTTCGGTCTGAATTGGGTTACACGTAGTCGCATTCAGGGCCCCGATTCGACATGGCAATACGGACAGTCTCTAGTGAGACAACTATGATATCACACTTTTGTGACAGCCGAAGTCTTTATGGATTTACATAATTTAAAACAAAAAAAGAACCGACTTCACTTAGGATCCGCTATTCCAAGAGGAAGTGGCCGAGTTGCTGTAAAAAATAGTGAAATCACTATAGGTGTGCCTATAATAGTTGAAGAGTTCCCTCGATTTCTCCAGGATCCCATCATCAGACCCTGACTTGGTCACAATGGGACCATCTAGGGGTTATACCTGTGCGATTAAAAAAAAAATTTGAAAATCGGTTCACGATTCACGGAGATATGGAGTAACATACATACAAAAAAAAAACATAATAATGATAAAAAAAATCAGTCGAATTGAGAACCTCCTCCTTTTTTGAAGTCGGTTAAAAAGAGTGATATCCAATATCCAATTACGTCAAAATCAATAGAAAACTCTAGCTAGACTTACTGTTAGATGCGGACATACGTGGATATCACTCTATCCAGTAGCGATTCAACTGTGATACCCACGTGTCAAAGTTTGGCATATCGAATAGCCCTCCAGATTTTAAAGAGGTACAGTCAGCGTCAATAGTATCTTCCTATACGAAGGCCGAAAAAATATGCGACACGCTCTTTTTTGTAGAGCCATAGGAGCGTGTCACTTATTTATGCGGCCTTCATGTAGGAAGATACTATTGATGCTGACTGTAATTATTCTATTTAAGTTTGATATTGTTTCTCCAGCTGCCAGCTCAGGCACGGCCGAGGCAGACTTCAACCGTCTCGCCGAGATCTTAGACACAGTGAAAGACCTCAAGTTCATCTGCCTAGATGTCGCCAACGGCTACTCTCAACACTTCGTCGAGTACTTACGGAAAGTGAGAGCGGCTTACCCGAAACACACTATCATTGTAAGTGTAGTAAATAGTAAAATTATTAATTCAAACAGTTTACACACGTTTTCTGGTGCAATCCAAACTAGGCGAACCTGGGAGGCAATTTTTGAGATTCGAGCGCCTGAATTCAAGAAAATTAAACTCCAAAATAATCGCACACAAAAGTTTGTCGCTATTATTTTCATATTAAATTAATAGTTTAAATAATCATGATTTCAAATTCCCATGGCTGTTATTTTTAAAACACCATTTCATCGTTTTACACGGACTTTTAAATGTCATATTCGAGCGCTCGAATCTCAAAAATCACCCCCTGTATTTTGGAATGCAAAAATATCTCACCCTGTTTTTAAAGCAAATAAGTCTTAAGAAAAACACTAAAATCAACATGTTCCCATTCAAGGTTGGGTTCTCTCTGTTCCTTATGGATCCCATCATCAGTTAAGAACCAAAACCAAATGGGACGACCCCGAAGGTATCTTCTTTTAAACAAAGAAAAATTCTATCTTTAAAATCATCATTTAATAATTGACGAAGAAATAGTACATTACACAACTAGGGTGGTAAAAAGCCACTTTATGGCCAGGTGTGGCATAAATATATTTATGCCACACCTGGCCATAAAGTGGCTTTCCGCACGCTGCGCGTACGGAAAAAGACGCTTTCTGGCCAAGTGTACACATAAAATGATGTACAAAATACGGGAGGTAACAAAGAAAGCCCTCGATCGCATATTTACGTCCCTCGCGCTTGCAGCTCGGGCCGCAAACTTCTGCGATTTCGGCCTTTCTTTGTTTTACCACCCTAGTTGTGTAATGTACTATTAAAAAGAAAGACCAAAGTGGTGGTGATGAGATAATTTTATGCCAAAATGCACCATGTAGAGTATAAATAATATCTACATTTTATTTCAGGCAGGTAACGTGGTAACCGGAGAGATGGTAGAAGAATTAATTTTATCTGGAGCAGATATTATAAAGGTAAATCTAAATAACTTTGTAGGTAGTCCTCCTCGGACTAAGGACTCGCGATTCTTGCAAACGAATGGACCAATATAACAAGACCCCTTAATTAAACTCTTATTCCGGGATCCCTGGTCACTCCAGCTCATATAAGAACTCTCTAATTTTCATTTATTAAAATACAAACAAAAGGACAAACAACAGTATATAGAAAACTTACACAAATTAATACTACCTAGCCTGGGCTACGTTTAATTTATCTTTAGTACAATACTAACAAATTTCATGAAGAACAGAAACACGTTACTAAAGTTATCACGGAAGAAACATTCAAAATCAAATGTGATAATGTTATTTTCCAGGTCGGAATTGGCCCCGGCTCAGTGTGTACCACCCGCATCAAAACGGGTGTGGGCTACCCGCAGCTCTCGGCTGTCATCGAGTGCGCAGATGCGGCACATGGACTCAAGGGACACATCATTTCTGTAAGTTATTAGTCAGGTGGCTAAGTGTGTACATCCGCTTCAAAACGGGTGTGGGCTACCGTAGCTCTCAGCCGTCATCGAGTGCGTAGACGCGGCACATGGGCTCAAGGGACACATCATTTCTGTAAGTCACTGGTCAGGTGGCTAAGTGTGTACACCCACATCAAAACGGATGTGGGCTACCCGCAGCTCTCTTCTGTCATCGAGTGCGCAGATGCGGCACATGGGCTCAAGGGACACATCATTTCTGTAAGTCATTGGTCAGGTGGCTCAGTGTGTACCACCCGCATCAAAACGGGTGAGGGCTACCCGCAGCTCTCGGCTGTCATCGAGTGCGCGGACGCGGCACATAAGCAAGCAGCAGAAGTAGCTAAGCGGGTAGGGTGTTCAAAATGAGCTGGACACGACTTTATTGTGACTCCTGACTGTACACCTGTATCGAATACAAAGACAAGTTTTGTGGCATACTTAGATAGGTACCTACTTAGATTTGCTACATACATTTTACAATTTTCTTCTTTTTCTACCGTCGAGTAAAAGTGTAATATTTTTCTTACCTCACAGACCTGTAATATTTATTACTCCATTATCAGGACGGAGGCTGCACCTGCCCCGGTGACGTAGCTAAAGCCTTCGGCGCAGGCGCCGACTTCGTGATGGCGGGCGGCATGTTTGCCGGCCACGACCAGTGTGGCGGCGAGGTCGTCACCAAGCCAGATGGAAAGAAAGTCAAGCTGTTCTACGGCATGGCTTCTGCTACTGCCATGGAGAAGCATTCCGGAGGTGTAGCGGATTATAGGTCTTCTGAAGGTTAGCATGTCAACTATCTTCTCAAATATTCAGGACAGATTTTCTGGTGAGGTAGACTACCAGCTGAAGCAAAAATTAAGGTTTATCATCAATACAAACCTATCTAAACTAATGGCTAATGGGATGTATGCTGAACACGATCAGTGTGGTGGTAAGTCATCACCTAGCCAGACAGGAGGAGAGTCAAGCTTTTTCTATGGCTACGTACTGCTATAGTGAATCATTCTGGGGATGTGCCGGTCTTCTAAAGTTAAAAGTGTCATCAAAGTAAACTTATCGGCAATACTTATGGTATTTTTTGGATGTCTTTCTCATTCATCCACTCGTCAAAAAGTATATATATTCACACAACTTTTAAGTAAATAAATTTGAGGTTGGAAATGGCTGTGGTTCCAGAAAACAAATAAAAGCAGCGTCAGCCAGGGATTTAAATCGTTATTTCTCTGACGCCGCAGGAGTCTCGTTACTAGAAGGGGCCTCGTAAGTTAATGTCGTAGTTGCTCACATCTATCTTCCCCACTGATTATAGTGATTATATATAACGGATCTACTGATCTATACATTTTCCCTCTATTTCTAGGTAAAACCGTAGAAGTATCATACCGAGGCGACGTCGGCACCACCGTCAGAGACATCCTCGGCGGACTCCGCTCGGCGTGCACGTACGTCGGCGCGGCCAAGATCCGCGAGCTGCCCCGCCGCGCCACCTTCATACGCTGCAGCCGGCAGGTCAACGACACCTTCTTGTAACTCATGCGCTTCTGGTACTCGATCCTTGCTAATCTCAGTTTTTTTTGTTATTTGAAGCCATGGCTTTAATGTTGGCTGATGAGCATACGATTCACATGTTGAGTGCGTACGATGTAGCCAATGGATGATTGTTAATATCTTAACGCCAAGATCCATTAGCTGCCACGCCGCGCCACCTTCATACGCTGCAGCTGGCAGGTCAACGACACCTTCACGGTACTCATGCGCTCCTGGTAGCAGCTACTTGCTAATCTCACTCAGCCGGCTGGTTATACCGACACCATCCCTTCCCGTAACTCGTGCGCTCCAGGTATCCCTGTTACTTAATTCAGTCCTTGCTACTTGTTTTATACGCACCTGTAAATTGTAAAGACCTTCTAGTAACTCATGTGCTTCTGGTAGCCCTGGTACTCACTCCTTGCCTCTGTTTTATACCCAGCCGGCAAGTTGTGCAGACCTTCTCGTAACTCATGCGCTCCTGGTAGCCCTGGTACGTCACTCCTAGCCTGTGGCTCCATATATGGTTGCTAAAATCATACGGTATAAATGCTAAGTGGTCGTCGTAGCCTATGGAGAACAATTCCAATAGTTTCTCGTGCTCATTATAGACGTACAGAGCCATTTCGTTATATGTTGTAAAAAATACTGGAATTACAGCTGTCACAATAAGCACACTTATCTGCCTTAGTAAGCCTAGTAATTTTGTATATCATTTAAACTGGTCTCGGCAAGGGCAATAGATCTGCTTCTAATATGTAAGTAGTTATGAATTTTAAGTAAGCAATTTCCTCTTAAGTTAATAAATACAGAATCAGATATAATATGATCAAATTTACTCGTTTAATATTCAACCCTGAATATTGAAAAATGTTATAAAAATAACAGTATTTTGAATTATTTTATATTATAATTATTTACAAGGGCTATGCAACTATAACTAGACAAAAGTAGATTTTTGAATCTTTTCTGTATTTTTTTTAAATGTTCTGCTTTTTTTGTACCACTGGTACTTATCTAATAAGTAGACACTTGAATTTATATGAGCAGTCTTCCCAACAGTGGAACTTGAGCTAGATTTATCTCTTAACTAAATATATATGTACCTACCTATGGAAATCCACTGCGACTGCGACACATACCTATCTTTCTTAGTTCGAACATGCGTAGTATTATTAATATTGCCATACACCGCTGTGGGATTGAACATTATTTTACTATCAAATTAAATGATAAGCATGCGCTGTCGTGGGACTCGTGGGTTTCCGCCATAGACAGAAAAATTATCCATGTAAATTAGAGCAAAAAATTGTAGTCGCAGACGGGGGAAGTTGGTGGTGAAGATGGCGCTTTAATGCCGTAAATGGGGATTGGCTAGGGATACACGCACAGATATGCCCGCCGGATTTGTCCGACGGATTTGCCCGGCGGACAAATCCGTGCGTGTACGGCGCGAATTGGACACGGATTTATCTGCGGACACATCTGAATAGCGCCATACACGAACGGATCTGTCTGCCGGGCATATCCGTCGGACACATCTGTGCGTGTATCCCTAGCTATTGACTATAGCTAAAATCGTCAGTAACTTGACACCGATCAATAATCGGCTCTGTTTACGTATAAACAGAATTAATTTTAGTAGGTAACTAAAAAGGTTTTGATTACTGGCCACCGTTCAATATAACTGGTCAAGTTATACTAAAATGAATTCAGTATGTATATAAATATAGAGTTCATATTTAGTATGAAGGAGGCAGAAAGAGGCAGGTGGCCAGTTACTGGCGATTTACCCTAGTCAGTTACCACGTAGGTAACTATTACCCCATTTACGCCGTAGGTACGGTGCAATTTACTGCTTATCAATTTGCTACAGCAAAATTGCACTATTTTACACGTTATATACCTGTGTCTATGTCCACGGTTACTGTTTAAACTGTTAATCTATCTTACTCTTTCTGCGATCGCTAATTATCATGTATTCACCTAAAAATGCCCGGAATCGGTGCACCTCTTATAAAGGAATTGGAACCTTCTATACACGTGTTAGGTTTCCTATTTAAATGGCCGTGAGAAGTCTCGCCGCGCCGTCATTGAAAAATAGACTAACTATACCTAATACTTATGTAATTACTATTTATATACGAGGTTTAAATTCCTTAGATTCTAGTAAGACGCGCACCGAATCCGATTAGCCGTGTCTACATACGTGACACACCGCCTCGCGAGGAAATTGCCGCGCGCGGCAGCTCGGCTAGTGTGAACGTGCCTTGGCCAAGGCATTGCGGCCGCCAGTGCGTTTGTCTCGGCCGAGGAACGTCCACACTAACCTAGCTGCCGCGCGCTGCAATTTCCTCGCGAGGCGGTGCGACTGGTGTGGACACGGCTATTGATGTGAATTCTATATATAAATATAATAGAAAAAATAGCCTAGAAACAAATGAAGTGCACTTGCTTTAATCTACTCGTAAGTTAATGTACATTAACTAGTAAAATTGTATCTGTAGGTAAAAAAGATATGAGCGATTGTGCACTAGAAGGGCTCAGCTTTAGACTGATTACGAATTTCTAATTCGTAACTGGTTTAAAACTGATGAAGAATTTCCGTCTCGTAAGTGTTTTCAAAATGGATTACGAACTTCCGTTTCGTAACCACTACCAGTTTCGAAACAGATTACAAATTTCCATTTCTTTGCTGTTTTAAAAAAGGAATCAGAATTCTCGTTACGTAACTATTTCACAAAGTGATTTAAGTAGTATTCTTGTTTCGTAACTAGTTACCAAATTGATAAAAATTCCCATTTTGTAACTAGTTTCAAAACAGATTATGAAATCTTGTTTCATTACTTGTTTCGTAACTGATTAAGAATTCCTCTTTCGTGTTGATGTCAAAACTGATTCTAAATTCCTGTGTCGTAACTGGTTCCTAAGAATGTTACAAATCACTCTTTTTTAATTAGTTTCGAAACTGATAAAGAATTCCCGTAACTGAGTAATTTTAAATCTTATTCAGAATTCCCCTTCCGTGTCGAACTTGAAACTGATTCAAATTACCCGTTTCGTAACTGGTTTCAAAATTGTTTGGAACCAGTTACGTTTTGTTTTGTTTGTTTCCTGACGATTAATCATTTTTGTTTCATATCTGTTTACGAAACTGTGTACCCAATGTCCTATGTGATTTGACGGTAACATTACATCTCACGCCCTCTAAATGCATAGATGTTAAGCTGCCAGTGAATATCAAAAACCATCCATTTAATGATATTCTCTATCTATGAAGTATTATACTATGACTACTTATTCCGTATTGTTCTCGCTGACAGGTTAATAGGTGTACCCAGGACTATATTCATGCTTGGATGTCTATACGAAATACCGTTCCCATAATTCAGACAAACACACTGGCACCATCTGTCATGTTTTAATCTTGACACTGTCAAAATATTTAACTCTACTTTCACTACGGAACCTGAAACGGAAAACAGAGAGGAAAGAGAGCCTGGATTTTATTTTATATGTTTTGTTTTGTAGTTCGCAGTGCCTTGGCTTTCCTTGGTCCGCTAGTCTCCTCCCATAGCCCGATATCCAGTCCATCCAACTTTCAAATCCATAGCCTTATGACCTTAGTTCCCATCGCAGCACAAGAGTGCTGCACTGCAATAGTCTTTGCACCTGGCGGGGACCATCTCCGGATGTATCATATTGTGCGCTCGGGGATGGTATCCGCCACGTGTATCCCTTGCTTTTAGATAAATTGTCTTAAAGGGCGACTGCGCTGTTGGCTTCGGCCCCAAGCAGGCCTACCAAAGGTCCGGGACCCCATGGTCCCGAGAAATGGAAAGGACATACAAATAATAATAATAAACAATTTCAGACAGTCTAGGTATTATATGGTCCTTGGTGTATAAAGAGCGCGTAATTTTAATAGCGAAATTTATAAAAAATACTTTTTGCGTAGGAATCTTCTCTCAATCCCTATAATTTTAAAACTTCTTGTAAAATAAGGGCTGAAGGTCTTCTATTTAATTTCCCCGTGACAGAAACAGCTAGACTTTAATTTTATAATGTCATTTAATGTAATTTTAGATGTATGTTATGTTAGTATTGTACTTATGTGATCAAAAGGCACAAACTAGAAACAAAATAATGCTTGCTGAGTACAAGTTACAAATTATTTTTAAGATAATTTTAGTTTTGAATTGTATTTTATTTATAATTCGGTTAAGGCGTGGTTGCTCTTAACGCTATATAATTATTTATATTCCTAATAGTCGTTAGGCACGATCACGTCTTAAATTGACGTTTTCTTTTAATATAGTTGTTAAACTTAGTTGAGTTTTATTCTTTACCTACATAATTCTTACATTTAAATTGAATTTACATGTTAAGTAGGATTTGTAGCCCAAATCTTAAATTAAAAATATGCGGATCTCATTTCCCGTATCCCGAATAACTATGATAAAAAAAATTACTATTTTATTATTTATTGAAAAACATTTTAAGATTTTTCCTTCTTACAGTCCAGCGTAGTACACAAAGAGTTCCCGTTGAGTAAACAGTAACAAATGTTACAATCGACTTTATAAGCGTTTCCTTTCGGGCAGTTGTTCCCGTGCTGCAATACCGGCACGATATCCACAGATATGCTCGCCTGATCGCATTTCATGTCCGAACACATTACCAAGTGGCCGTCCGAGAGGCATTGGCAGTTATTACAATCGTTCACATAGTTATGCAACGGCTCACAGTAACCATGCATGCTACTCAACTCCGTACTCTCGCTTTTGACGTTCGAGCAAATACTTTCAGTTTCGCACCACTGCCATTTCTCACCATTAGACGTAACGCAAGAACATTTCAGACAATTCAATTCGTATGTTTTGTGGAGAACGCAACCTTCCCTTATAGTCTTAACTAAAGTCTCGTCTTTCTTGCATCGTTTCACGGTGCACGCGAACATAGTTTTACCATTTTCGTGTTTCAGGCAAACGCAGGTGTTGCACCCTTTTACATATTTAGTTCCAATCTTGCAAGTGTGGAGAGCTACGGGGCGATCTACTAGTTCAAAATAACGCTCGTCTATATCCATTAAGCGCCTCCTTGATGACTCGCTTACTTCTCCAAGACAACGCTTTGCCGAGCATATCATTTGACCATCGGAATCACAAAAGCATAAATTGCAATCAACATTGAATATAGTTCTAGGAAGATTGCTCGTACAGTAATTCCGGTCTTGTTTTTTCGCATCCGTGCAGTTGCCGCACAAAAGTCTGTTATTCCTTAGACATGTGCAGGTTTGGCAGTCTAGTTTGTATTCCATGTCGACATTGCATTCCGCGTAAATATCTACAGCCTCCTTTGTTTCTTTTACTCGTTTTTTCATGACTGGGTCGTCATGATCGCACTCTTTTTTAGTGCACAGACTGGGATCTTTTTCTCCCGTGATGGGACAGAAACAGACATTGCATTCATTCAGGTACAGCTTCATCGGCTCGCAGGTTTGGCCTGCTTGGGTGGAAACTTGATGGAGTACTTGGAAGACATCTCGGCAGATGGGGTTGGGCCAGTCGCCGGTTTCACTGCAGACGCACAGCATGGAGCCTCGGCGGTAGTGGACGTTGGGCTCACAAGAAGTGGTTGACGTGCGCCAAGCGCCGTGGCCTTGCATGCCCACATCGAGATCTTGGATGGCGTCTGCAAAGGAAAGTAAATTGGACGAATTAAAGTACTTAAAAACCTATATTTGACATGTACTGTTGGATTATCTGTTCACCATCAAGCACCCCGTAAACTTATGTGCCAGCATTGTGATGTAAAAAATAATCTAATTGAGTACCTATCCCCTAATAATAATATAATACTTCAGTATCCTATACCTTTTCTACTGCCATTACTACCAGACTGCACCCAAAAACTATGGAAAGCATGTAAACATGCATCTAATTTGGACGAGCGTAAAGCGAGGACGTTTAGTAAGATGAGACATGCAATCCCTAGCTAGTGATAATCGCAAGAAATATAAATAATTACCATTAAAATGTCCGAACTTATCCACATTTTTGCAGTTGCGGGCATCGCAGTCGAACGATCCGCCTTTACAATAGCACCAGTTGCAGTCGTTTAGCATTTTGACCCCGTGATGACAGCGTTCGCGGTTTATAGAAATACTTTGGTCTGCAGGAAAACTGATGATTAATTAAAATTACAACATGAAAAAAAAAAAATCTCAATCATGGTTTGGCAGTATTTCTGCGCTAGATAATCATCTAACAATGATTCTCTTGGCGAAGAGATGGCCAGCCCTTTTTTAGCCAGAAGTTTTAATAAAATGCCTCGATTTCTATCACGACACCCAAAAAATATACGTGTACTACTTATTTTAGGCAGGTAGTAAAGAAGTTACACAGCAGAACTCGTTTCATTGGTAGTAGAGATGTGCCGTTCTTGAGAACATTCTCCGTTTACTATGGGAAACATTTCCGAGCAAGAACGTTTCCTATACAAAATGGGAAACGTTCTCGAGAATGACACAACTCTTGGTGGGTGTCGGGATCCCATCCCGCGACCTGACGGCCTACCGCGAAATTCGAAAATCGACAAAACGTTGGCCCCGTCTCTATTGCTCTTGCATATACGAAAGAGAGTGATGCAAATAGATGATTCGATGAACGAAGTGCTTCGCGGTTATAGGCCAGCGGATTGAGGTACCTACGAACACGTTCAGCTTCGGGAACCCGACTGTCGGGTTCTCTGTTCGTAGCTACTATGCACTCCATACGACGAATACGTGGTTACGGGCTATGAGCTCTAGGCGGCACTGAATGTGCTAAGGTACCAACATTCCATCGGATATAATTAACACAAAGCGATCATAGTGTAGTTATACTTACCGATATTTACACTAAGTACGTTTGTTAATGCCAGTGAAAATAACCACAGAACTGTGACCGCCATCTTTAAAGATTAACTGGCAAAGAAAAAGAAGGAAACGTAATTAACTGCCATGCATTAAAATAGTAATTATTTTTTATGTATTTTGATTGAGTAGAGTACAATGGAAAATAACCTCATATACATAGGATTTTTTATTGCTTTTGATTATAGCAACGTGGTAACAGAATTAAGTGTAAGTTATAGACTAAGAGCTAAAACCGAAAATGTGACACAATAATGAGAACGAAACTCTCTTTGTTTGCTATTCTATCCTTATTAATTGATCAGGGTATCCTGGGTATCTAGCAGCTATTCATAGGTGCAAATCAGCAATATTTTCCAGTTGGGAAAAATGGAATACTGAAGTTTGCAAAAACTGTCTCATTCATAGAGCAGAGCCTTATTGTTATACATTTGAAAAAAAAACACCTCCTAAAACGAAAACAGTAAGCGACAAACTATAAATCTTTATTTAAACTAGTAGTCCGCCTCAAACTGATAACTCCCGATTTATTTACTTGCAAACAAGCTGACCCATGTGATGTTTTTTTCACGCCTTCTAGCTCCATAACCCCTTGATCGATTCTCCTCATCTTCTTCTTCTTCTTAGCCGTATACTCTTGTCAGAGTAGTCGTGGTCATCTACGAACTCTCAAATCTCTGCTACAACCTCAACAAATTTCATAAAGATCAAGAAAACGCTACTCAAGTTATCGTCGAACAAACTCTCAAGGTCAAAAAGCCATCGAAATGCCGAGACGTCCCAGTAGACAGAAGTTGTTTGTAAGTACTAGTTTCGCTTACGCTTCGTTCTATTAACCAAACCATTACTCAAGTAATAGTATTCATCAAGTGATTTGCATTATTTGACCTCCACCGATGAACAGCTGCCAGATGCTCGGATTTAGAAACAAGGACAGTCTAGCAAACTAAGTAGAAGGGTTTTGTTGCTCTTTATTGTGTAAATTTTTTGAGAGCTAGCTCTTCGCCAGTTATATCATAATATATCCGTATTATAATTAGACGCCAATGTTAGTTTGTTCGGAAAGAAAAATGTCGTGGTTTATATGGAACAGTGGCGGCGCGTCCATAGAACACGATTCCCGTCTGCTTGCCTAAGTTTCAGGCGTCTGAGCAGTTTTTCTATGGCTCATGGAGAATTTTTAAGCCAAATTCAGCACCGGTTTGCCTAAGAAAAATTTTGACCCACCTACACTGATATGGAGCTCATACTTTCTACAATATTTCTCTTTCCGGGCTCTATCCTGCGCCCATATGTCGGGGTCATTCACATTACCAAACAACGCTTTGGGTTCATCCATTAATCACATATCACACGTTGAGGGGGAGGGTCAACAAAGTGTGACAAGTTGTGACAAGGGGTAGCTCCAAAAAATTAAGAACGTGAGGCCTGATAAATACTTTCTATGAAACCTATATTGAATAAAATCGGTTAAGACATTTTTGAGTTAAGACACTCAAAAACGCATAGTAAAAGCGTAGGTGCCGCATAGTAAAATGACGTAAGCGCCGCCAAATATCCCTACTAAACGACCTTTTGAACGGATGTATTGTAAGAGGCCGGCAACTAATTTTCAATGTTGTTTTGAATTCAAATTTAAAATAAAATTACAGGTACACCGTACCCACTAGAAGGCTGCAATCCTTCTGTAACTACATATTGTAGGTACTAACAACTAAGTTACTAAGGTACTCAGGTTGAATTAAACATTTATTTATTTTTATTTAATTTTAGAATATATGACGTCACTTCAAGGGTGAGGGCTGAGAGGGTTATGTGACCAATAATAACAATAACAAACCATGAAGTTAATAAACGGGGATATGTTAGTAATAATAATATAGTCGCATTTTTGATTGCATAACAGTAGAAACTACAACAGAATCATCGTAATGGAGTCACTTGTATTAAATATCAAATCACTAGATGGTAGCATGATTTTTATTGCCTTTAGAATTTTTTATAGGTGCATCTTCCTAAATCGTAACTGGTTACGAAACGGTTAATAATTTATTTTTGGGGCCCAACAAATTCGCGGAAAAGTTAAACTTTACCAGCAATAAGATTACATCTTCATATATGAAAATGTGGTCGAGATAATGAAGGTTACGTAATTAGTAAATTTTAGTACTATTAGTCATAGATGTATATCATAATTAAACTGCAATTATTAGTTACATTTATTATCAGTACAAAGTAATTTGCCATTGTTAAGACAATGGCATGAGTTACATTTATCATTAACAGAAGTCCCGGGTGTACATTTAGTACCGCCATCCAACGTCAGCAATCGTCTGACGTTAAAATAATCATACGCATCGCCAAGGAGAAATTTATTGCGCATAGAACCTGAATTTTGTCTACGCTTTATATTAGCATTAATGGACGCTGCTATATCTACTGACAATTCTTTTGGGTTATCTTTGTTTTCATTGACTACTGCTTGATCTTTTTCATCATCATAATCAGTATGCTGACCATCTACTGATACCGATTTCCTTCCTGTAATTGGTTCATTAGTTTCCTCCACGTTCTCATAGTGTTTAGCATCTTGTGCATTAACCAAATTTACGTCTTCATCAGATGAAATTACACTTCTTAATCTAAGCAACTTATTGGGTACCAGGGCAGCAATCTCTTTTAGAAGACCAGGTCCGCATAGGGTTAAAGTAGACTGTCCTAGAGTCATGGCGCCTGATCTGCTGGCCGGTAGAATACTGGTGCTACACATCAGCTTGTTGGTGTCAACACAGTAACAAAATTGGCAAGGAGCTAATGAATACCAGTTCTTCATTATGCATTGACCAAATAAGCTTGGTTTTTCGTCATTGTGCTTTCTGAATTTATGTTGTTCTTGGTAGCAGTCGTTGACAGTGCAGCGTGTGGGATCTACTCTGCCTTCCTTATTACACCTGCATATGTTACAGCCGACTCTGACGTATTCTTGAGGTACGCATACACGTTTCGTTAGAGAATAAATAGGCAAATAACGAAAGGTATCGTAGCAGATTTTGTGAGGCCACTGGCGTTTAGCTGTGCAAAGACATTTTGTGTAACCATGAACGTATATCTTGTTCGGGTCACACGCTTCTGGTTTTTCATTCTCTGAGGAGATTTCTTTAACTAGGACAAGGATATAAATTGTTGATTAATATAAGAGTACAGCAGAATATGGAAGGAAAAACCTTAGATATACAGACCTGCCCGACATTTTGTTTGAGTATTAGTACAATTGTATATCCCTTCCGTTGTACATACACACTTCTTACATGAGTTTTCGACAATGTCTCCGATGTCACATGATTCCTTCTCTAGGTTAACTGCAAAAACATAAACCAATACATACTTATAAGTTCTCATTGGCACTATGAGTCAAAATGTATACATTCAAGAATTTTACATGGTGTAACAAAAATACTGGTGATCCGTTTAAGGGTGTCGTTTGCGACATTCATAAGTGGTATCGTTTGCGACAAAAAAGTAGAAAGAAAATTTTTGGACGCATTTTTTTTTCGTATGGGACACGTGTTGCTAGGCTATGCTAGCCGACTAACCCTCCATACAAACCAATTTTTTTTTCAAGCGAATTTTTTTTCTTAATTTTTGCATAATTAGAATACGATACCAATTATGCCCGTAAAAGGATCACCAGCATTTTTGTTACACCTTGCATAACGGTTTGCTAACCAGGTGCTTTCCACTGGCTAGAAAATACACTCTGTATTAGCAGTACAAACGTAAGAATATTATAAAACATATTTACAAGACTGTTTCTACATTCTGAACGTATTTTCAATGAATTTTAATTAGAAAATTAACGGTCCGTGAGTTTATGCATACTATAGAACCATAGCTATTAATTAAAAACCGGCCAAGAGGATGTCGGGCCATGCTCAGTGTAGGGTTCCGTAGTTGCCGGCCTGTTTACAATACGAAGTTCGAAAGGCAATTTATTAAGAGATAGTTTGAGGCGCTTACGTCCAGAGGGCCTACCGCGAAGTTCGAAAATCGACAAAACGATGGTCCCGTCTCTATCGCTCTTGCCCATACGAAAGAAAGTGATGCAAACAGACGATTCGATGAACGAAGTGCTTCGCGGTTAATAGGCCAGGCTCGGATGCAGGGGGAGGGGGGCCACAGGGGCAATTGCCCCCTCCCTGACACTCAAGGTTAATTCAAAAACGGCTCAAACGATTTTACTCAATATAGTTTTCATTGAATGTACTTATCAAGTTATCAGGCTTCACTTACATGGATTTTTCACAAATTTTGAACTCACGGCTCAAAAGTTTGATGTGGGGGACGCCCTTTTTTGAACTTTCGGAGCTATTATTTACGAAAATATTAGTCTATTCCAAAAATTCTTTTTTAAAAGGTTATTTATCGCTATCGTAGCCTATAACCGCCTGCAACATCAGAGGTGTCACATGCTCGTTTCCGATCCTTTATAAATCTATCCCCTTAATAAGGAAATTGTGTACGGCATGAATAATAAGGTACTTTCTAGTAGATAAACTTAATTGTTTCGTTGCATTCATAAAATCAAAATTTCAAATATTCGGGATAATCCAGGTGTAACATGTGTTGCGCTTTAAGAGTCGCCAGGACGCTCGCGTGAAATCGCGTCCACATACAAACGTAGTTCATCTCTCATTTTAAAACGACATGCTTTAGAACCACGAAATTTGGCATGGGCATTCTAGCAGTACAGATCTATGTCGGTAATTTATTTTCGTTGCTAAATATTGTAATACAAAGAAAATATAGCAAAAATAAGTTTTGTATGTAAATCTGTATCTGGCTGTATTTTCTTGTATGGAAACGCGAGCGTCCTGGCGACTCTTAAATGATTTTATAATGGTTAAACATTTATAAAGGAGATGTATTTATCATATAGTATTGTGACGTCACAATATTAGTCTCCCGTATAAACTCCATATAACGAGGGACTATAGATAGAGATATAGACGACCACAGCCTAAGAACTTTTTGAAGCTCATGTCAATTGCGCCATCTATGTCAAAGCCACCTAATGATACCGAAAATGTAAGAGAAATGTCACCGGCACTGCTACTCCACCTAGTAACAAATAGCGTACTAGTAGTACACTAGTAGCTACTAGGTGGAGTAGCAGTGCAGGTGACATTTCTCTTACATTTTCGGTATCATTAGGTGGCTTTGACATAGATGGCGCAATTGACATGAGCTTCAAAAAGTTCTTAGGCTGTGGTCGTCTATATCTCTATAGTCTCTGATATAACAAATCGTTTTGACGTTTCCTAAAGAGTAGCTGATTTAACTTCATAGGAAAGTAGCCTATTAACCAATTAACGATTTACTATGGTAGAATATGTATATACAGGGTGATTCAGTAGACGTGAGCAGGATTAACACTACGGATTGAGTCAATAACAAGCTATTGTTTGATGCCAGTATTAGTGTAATTAGCGCAATTTTTAGCGCAAAATGGCAAAAACGGAACCCTTATATTTTCGCCATGTCCGTCCGTCCGTCCGTCCGTCCGCGGTCTAGCTCAGTGACCGTTAGCACTAGAAAGCTGAAATTTGGTTTGAATATGTGCATTAAGCAAGCCGACAAAACGGTAGAATAAAAACGCGAAAAATATATTTTGTTAGGGTACCTCCCGTACCTACACGTGAAGTGGGGGGCGAAATTTTTTTTCTTTCCAACCAAGTTGTGTGGGGTATCGTTGGATAGGTCTTTTAAAAAGAATTAGGGTCTTTTATAACAGTTTTTGGATAAAACTAATACTTTCGGAAATAATAGCTCCGAAAGTTTAAAACAGGGCGTCCCCCCCCCCCCCATCTAACTTTTGAATCGTGGGTCCTAAAATTTTGAAAAAAATCATAAAACTGAGGCCTACTGAGTACCTTCAATGAAAACTATATTGAAATAAATCGGTTGAGCCGTTTTTAAGATATCATTCAAAAACCCATAGTGAAAGGACGTAAGTAAAAATTACGTAAGCGCCGCCAAATTTCCCGTAAAAAACGACCTTTTCAATTAATGGTCTCAGTTTACGGAGCCCTACACTGAGCATGGCCCGACATGCTCTTAACTAAGAAAAAAACCGTTAGTGTTTCACTTAAACATGATGGCGGCCGATTCAGTATCATTAACTAAGTATGTAGGGTTGTTCCTGATCACGTCTCCTGAATCACCTGTATAATATAAAAAAAACAACTGCTCAGTTCAATATCCTTTCTTTCAAGAACGTTGGTTCGACTCCTGCGCATTTGACATCAGAGCTACGGAAGCAGTGCTCGCGAATGATGCTGTCTCGCTCGCACTCGCACGCGTGGCATGCGTCCCTCACTGTCCCGTTCGTGGTGCACTTATAGCGAGTGTGTTGGTGTGATGCTAGGGCGATTTTTTCTGCTGTTTTGTTTGATGTGCTATCTGTGAGAAAAAAATATCAATAATAATAAGACATTTTTTTGGGACAATTTTTTCCCGAATGGCATCCAGCACACTAGTAGCCTGGCGGTAAGGTCGACTTTTAATCCGGAGATCTGGGGTCAAACCACGGCTCGTACCACTAACTTTTTCGGAACTTCTGTACGAAATATCATTTGATCATTACCAGTCGCTTATCGGTGCAGGAAAACATCGTGAGAAAACCGGACCTAATCTCAATAAGACCTAGTTTCGCGGCTTCTCTATTTTACTTGGCCGGTAATCTTCGTTTTCCTGGCCACGGCTGTAATGTACTATCACGCAATGTTTTTTTTTCTTCCTATTTTTATATTGCGTCGCAGCTACATCTAGGAACGAATAGCTAGCTTTTTTCCTACTTACGAGCTACCTGTAGGTGGCTCTCGAGTAAATGGCGCTTACAGACATGAGCTTCAAAAAGTTGTTAGACTGTTTTGCTTATTATACACGGTGTAACATGAGGAAACCGAATAATTTTAACAGCGATCCTGATAATAATGGAAGACTAAAATGTCATACAAACTTTCCTGAATTTTGCCTAGTTTCCGAGTTACGACCAATTAAAAAAAAAAACACATTTCTCATTGTTACTCAGCGAAACACTATTTTTAGATGGCGATTTCACCAGTATGGGGCGTAGTCTAAAGACATCTTTTATTGACAGATGTCAAAGTGACAATAAACATTTTGTATAAACTATTTCTTATAAAAAAAATGTAGAAATTCATTTATACCGACAATTTTACCTATGCGACTTACTTATTATGTACAAAAGCATTAAAAAAAACGAAAAAAAAATTTTTTTTGGAGTTTTTGACATAAAGTCATATAATGTTTTTTTCTTCTATTGACCTCAGAAATGCGTGGTTCAAATCTTTCTGTTTCCTCGTGTTACACCGTGTATAAGTTACTCTATGATAGATGAGTAGATGGCGCTTTCAGACATGAGCTGAGCTTCAAGAAGTTTTTAGACTGTGGCTATCTGTATCTATAGTCTCTGGTACTATTAATTTACCTCCACTACTTTTCATAGTTGAAATATCGGTAACATTACACTCAGTCGTGTTTAGGGTGCGGCAGTACTCTATTGTGATGTCCGCGGAGGGACAGAGGCATTGTTGACACCTGCAAACACAGATATAGAGCCTAGAAAAGGTAAACCTTATCGATTTTAGCACATGCATGATAAGGTGAGGTATAACACAGGGTGAATTGTAAGTCGTGAATCGAAATATGTTTTACGTCACCCTGGGCGGTAAGTGAGATTTGCCGCCCACGGGCGCAGCGGCAAATTTCACTTCACATCCAGGAGAAGACGTAAAATTGTGTACGCACCACGGGCGGTAATAAAGAAGTCCTCAGATCGCTTGTTTATGGCCCTTACCTTCGGTTCGGGCCACAAATGCCAGCGATCTGAGCCCTTCTTTATTTTACCGCCCTAGGTACGTAATGTACTATTTCTAACTCTATAAACAACGATCAATTTGATGCCACGACTCTCACTAAAGTCGAACTAGATTTTTTTTAATAATGTTTTTGTCATTTATTTTTCTTTTAAAGGTGATATTGTAACATTAAAACGGCTGTTTAATATTTTTTAGAAGTAGATGTAAAATTAAGTAAATTTCATTTTTCGCTGGGATAAATTACTAAACTTATGCTAATGATAGTTCCAAATCAAAGAGTCAATTCAATTCACTAATTTAAATATAGTTATAAGTCTCTGTAATAGCATGAAACCGCGTTAAAAAGAAAAATAAATTTCAAAAACATTATTTAAAAAAATAAAAAATCTAGTTTGATTTTAGTGAGAGTCGGGGCATTAAATTGTTCGTTGTTTATAGAGTTAGAAAAACATATTTCGATTCACGACTTAAAATTCATCCTGTATATGTAGGTTGTATGTTTTATAGGGAATGCAAACCGGTTATTTTGTCAAAAGGAAATAACGGATTATTGAAAATTCTAATAACCAGTTTCGGTTATTTTCGGTTATTTATTTAATGCTATTTTTACCTAAAATTGTACCATAAAAAGTTTGTAAAATCATAGTTTTTCGCCTGGAACTATGAACCCTATAGTCCATCTATACATCTATACATATAATAAAGGTGAAGAGGGTAAAAAATCTGTACATTGGAGATATTAGCAAAAAAATGAGTTAGTAGCTATTAGAATCGATAACAGAACACGTTTCGGCGATTTTTAGAATTTTTGTCTGTTTGTCTGTTTGTCTGTTTGTCTGTTTGGATGGGGAGAGTTGGCGTCAAAACGCCTGAACCGATTTCGATAAAAACTTCACTAACAGGTTCTACAGACCTCTGGTCAGGACATAGGCTATAAAAAATACGAACATTTTGGATTTAAGGGGGTTTAAGGGGGATTTAAACTTTGTATGGGATATGCCTTTATATGGTAAATAAATACTTATGCCTTTGTATTTCAACTATATATTTTTTAAACCACGGCGATGGCAAACTATCATACGACCCGCCTGATGGTAAGCACTTAGGGTAGCCAATGGACGCCTGAAAATCCAGAGGTTTTATGTGCGCGTTGCCTCCCTATAAGAATATTTTTTTATTTACACTATATTGCACGAAATACAAAACTGTGAGACCAAACGGCGGACATCATACCAAATGGTATTTTCCACCAGTCAACCATTGGGCCTATGCAACAGACATGTACAAAAGGTGCAAGAATAAAAGTTAAATTAACTAACTATAAAAAAACAAACGGAACATAGTGAAACACGGAAATCGAAAAGTACCGGCACACCCTACCGAAAAAGAGTTTAGATAGAGTTCACCGCGTGATGGGCGTCAAAGAGAGGGGGGCGCAAAAAGAAAAAAAGACACCACACTATAGCTTAATATACCGAAAATTGTTTCGTTGAACATTTGAGATGGGAGAAGAAGAGTTTTGATAGAGTTCACTACGTGACGGGCGGTAAAGAACGGGGGGCTCGGGGGGCGGAGCCCCCCGCAATTAAAAAAAAAGGTAGTATTGCAAATTATACCAAAAACTACTACGTTGAACATTTGAGATGGGAGAAAAAGAGTTTTGATAGAGTTTACTACGTGATGGGCCGCAAAGAAAGGGGGGCTCGGGGGGCGGAGCCCCCCGCATAAAGAAAAAACACACCGTACTATTGCTTATTATACAAAAAAATTGTTACGTCGAACATTTGAGATGGGAGAAAAAAGTTTTGATAGAGTTTGCCGCGTGATGGGCTGCAAAGAAAGGGGGCTCGGGGGGCGGAGCCCCCCGCACAAACAAAAAACACAGTGTACTATTGCTAATTATACCAAAAATTTTTACGTTGAATATTTGAGATGGGAGAAGAACAGTTTTGATAGAGTTAATGACGTGATGGGCGGCAAAAAAAGGGGGGCTCGGGGGGCGGAGCCCCCCGCATAAAGAAAAAACACACCGTACTATTGCTTATTATACCAAAAATTGTTACGTCAAACATTTGAGATGGGAGAAAAAGAGTTTTGATAGAGTTTGCCGCGTGATGGGCTGCAACACACTGCACTATTGCTAATTATACCAAAAATGTTTACGTTGAATATTTGAGATGGGGGAAGAAGAGTTTTGATAGACTTAATCACGTGATGGGCGGCAAAAAAAGCCCCCCGCATAAAGAAAAACACACCGTACTATTGCTTATTATACCAAAAATTGTTACGTCGAACATTTGAGATGGGAGAAAAAGAGTTTTGATAGAGTTTGCCGCGTAACGGGCTGCAAAGAAAGGGGGGCTCGGGGGGCGGAGCCCCCCGCATAAAGAAAAAACACACCGTACTATTGCTTATTATAACAAAAATTGTTACGTCAAACATTTGAAATAGGAGAAAAAGAGTTTTGATAGAGTTTGCCGCGTGATGGGCTGCAACACACTGCACTATTGCTAATTATACCAAAATTTTTTACGTTGAATATTTGAGATGGGAGAAGAAGAGTTTTGATAGAGTTAATCACGTGATGGGCGGCAAAAAAGGGGGGGCTCGGGGGGCGGAGCCCCCCGCATAAAGAAAAAACACACCGTTCTATTGCTTATTATACCAAAAATTGTTACGTCGAACATTTGAGATGGGAGAAAAAGAGTTTTGATAGAGTTTGCCGCGTGACGGGCTGCAAAGAAAGGGAGGCTCGGGGGGCGGAGCCCCCCGCATAAAGAAAAAACACACCGTACTATTGCTTATTATACAAAAAAATTGTTACGTCGAACATTTGAGATGGGAGAAAAAAGTTTTGATAGAGTTTGCCGCGTGATGGGCTGCAAAGAAAGGGGGCTCGGGGGGCGGAGCCCCCCGCACAAACAAAAAACACAGTGTACTATTGCTAATTATACCAAAAAAATTTACGTTGAATATTTGAGATGGGAGAAGAAGTGTTTTGATAGAGTTAATCACGTGATGGGCGGCAAAAAAAAGGGGGGCTCGGGGGGCGGAGCCCCCCGCATAAAGAAAAAACACACCGTACTATTGCTTATTATACCAAAAATTGTTACGTCAAACATTTGAGATGGGAGAAAAAGAGTTTTGATAGAGTTTGCCGCGTAACGGGCTGCAAAGAAAGGGGGGCTCGGGGGGCGGAGCCCCCCGCATAAAGAAAAAACACACCGTACTATTGCTTATTATAACAAAAATTGTTACGTCAAACATTTGAAATAGGAGAAAAAGAGTTTTGATAGAGTTTGCCGCGTGATGGGCTGCAACACACTGCACTATTGCTAATTATACCAAAATTTTTTACGTTGAATATTTGAGATGGGAGAAGAAGAGTTTTGATAGAGTTAATCACGTGATGGGCGGCAAAAAAGGGGGGGCTCGGGGGGCGGAGCCCCCCGCATAAAGAAAAAACACACCGTTCTATTGCTTATTATACCAAAAATTGTTACGTCGAACATTTGAGATGGGAGAAAAAGAGTTTTGATAGAGTTTGCCGCGTGACGGGCTGCAAAGAAAGGGAGGCTCGGGGGGCGGAGCCCCCCGCATAAAGAAAAAAACACACCGTACTATTGCTTATTATACAAAAAAATTGTTACGTCGAACATTTGAGATGGGAGAAAAAAGTTTTGATAGAGTTTGCCGCGTGATGGGCTGCAAAGAAAGGGGGCTCGGGGGGCGGAGCCCCCCGCACAAACAAAAAACACAGTGTACTATTGCTAATTATACCAAAAAAATTTACGTTGAATATTTGAGATGGGAGAAGAAGTGTTTTGATAGAGTTAATCACGTGATGGGCGGCAAAAAAAGGGGGGCTCGGGGGGCGGAGCCCCCCGCATAAAGAAAAAACACACCGTACTATTGCTTATTATACCAAAAATTGTTACGTCAAACATTTGAGATGGGAGAAAAAGAGTTTTGATAGAGTTTGCCGCGTGATGGGCTGCAACACACTGCACTATTGCTAATTATACCAAAAATGTTTACGTTGAATATTTGAGATGGGGGAAGAAGAGTTTTGATAGAGTTAATCACGTGATGGGCGGCAAAAAAAAGCCCCCCGCATAAAGAAAAACACATCGTACTATTGCTTATTATACCAAAAATTGTTACGTCGAACATTTGAGATGGGAGAAAAAGAGTTTTGATAGAGTTTGCCGCGTAACGGGCTGCAAAGAAAGGGGGGGGGGGGGGGGGCATAAAGAAAAAACACACCGTACTATTGCTTATTATAACAAAAATTGTTACGTCAAACATTTGAAATGGGAGAAAAAGAGTTTTGATAGAGTTTGCCGCGTGATGGGCTGCAACACACTGCACTATTGCTAATTATACCAAAATTTTTTACGTTGAATATTTGAGATGGGAGAAGAAGAGTTTTGATAGAGTTAATCACGTGATAGGCGGCAAAAAAAGGGGGGCTCGGGGGGCGGAGCCCCCCGCATAAAGAAAAAACACACCGTTCTATTGCTTATTATACCAAAAATTGTTACGACGAATATTTGAGATGGGAGAAAAAGAGTTTTGATAGAGTTTGCCGCGCGATGGGCTGCAACACACTGCACTATTGCTAATTATACCAAAAAATTTTACGTTGAATATTTGAGATGGGAGAAGAAGAGTTTAGATAGAGTTAATCACGTGATGGGCGGCAAAAACAGGGGAGCTCGGGGGGCGGAGCCCCCCGCATAAAGAAAAAACACACCGTACTATTGCTTATTATACCAAAAATTGTTACGTCGAACATTTGAGATGGGAGAAAAAGAGTTTTGATAGAGTTTGCCGCGTGACGGGCTGCAAAGAAAGGGAGGCTCGGGGGGCGGAGCCCCGCGCATAAAGAAAAAACACAACGTACTATTGCTTATTATACCAAAAATTGTTACGTCAAACATTTGAGATGGGAGAAAAAGAATTTTGATAGAGTTTGCCGCGTGACGGGCTGTAAAGAAAGGGGGGCCTCGGGGGGCGGAGCCCCCCGCATAAAGAAAAAACACACCGTACTATTGCTTATTATACCAAAAATTGTTACGTCGAAGATTTGAGATGGGAAAAAAAGAGTTTTGATAGAGTTTGCCGCGCGATGGGCTGCAACACACTGCACTATTGCTAATTATACCAAAAATTTTTACGTTGAATATTTGAGATGGGAGAAGAAGAGTTTAGATAGAGTTAATCACGTGATGGGCGGCAAAAACAGGGGAGCTCGGGGGGCGGAGCCCCCCGCATAAACAAAAAACACACCGTACTATTGCTAACTATACCAAAAATGGTTACGTCGAACATTTGAGATGGGACAAAAAGAGTTTTGAAGAGTTTGCCGCGTGACGGGTTGCAAAGAAAGGGGGGCTCGGGGGGCGGAGCCCCCCGCATTAAGAAGAAACACACCGTACTATTGCTTATTATACCAAAAATTGTTACGTCGAACATTTGAGATGGGAGAAAAAAGTTTTGATAGAGTTTGCCGCGTGATGGGCTGCAAAGAAAGGGGGCTCGGGGGGCGGAGCCCCCCGCACAAACAAAAAACACAGTGTACTATTGCTAATTATACCAAAAAAATTTACGTTGAATATTTGAGATGGGAGAAGAAGTGTTTTGATAGAGTTAATCACGTGATGGGCGGCAAAAAAAGGGGGGCTCGGGGGACGGAGCCCCCCGCATAAAGAAAAAACACACCGTACTATTGCTTATTATACCAAAAATTGTTACGTCAAACATTTGAGATGGGAGAAAAAGAGTTTTGATAGAGTTTGCCGCGTGATGGGCTGCAACACACTGCACTATTGCTAATTATACCAAAAATGTTTACGTTGAATATTTGAGATGGGGGAAGAAGAGTTTTGATAGAGTTAATCACGTGATGGGCGGCAAAAAAAGCCCCCCGCATAAAGAAAAACACATCGTACTATTGCTTATTATACCAAAAATTGTTACGTCGAACATTTGAGATGGGAGAAAAAGAGTTTTGATAGAGTTTGCCGCGTAACGGGCTGCAAAGAAAGGGGGGCTCGGGGGGCGGAGCCCCCCGCATAAAGAAAAAACACACCGTACTATTGCTTATTATAACAAAAATTGTTACGTCAAACATTTGAAATGGGAGAAAAAGAGTTTTGATAGAGTTTGCCGCGTGATGGGCTGCAACACACTGCACTATTGCTAATTATACCAAAATTTTTTACGTTGAATATTTGAGATGGGAGAAGAAGAGTTTTGATAGAGTTAATCACGTGATAGGCGGCAAAAAAAGGGGGGCTCGGGGGGCGGAGCCCCCCGCATAAAGAAAAAACACACCGTTCTATTGCTTATTATACCAAAAATTGTTACGACGAATATTTGAGATGGGAGAAAAAGAGTTTTGATAGAGTTTGCCGCGCGATGGGCTGCAACACACTGCACTATTGCTAATTATACCAAAAAATTTTACGTTGAATATTTGAGATGGGAGAAGAAGAGTTTAGATAGAGTTAATCACGTGATGGGCGGCAAAAACAGGGGAGCTCGGGGGGCGGAGCCCCCCGCATAAAGAAAAAACACACCGTACTATTGCTTATTATACCAAAAATTGTTACGTCGAACATTTGAGATGGGAGAAAAAGAGTTTTGATAGAGTTTGCCGCGTGACGGGCTGCAAAGAAAGGGAGGCTCGGGGGGCGGAGCCCCGCGCATAAAGAAAAAACACAACGTACTATTGCTTATTATACCAAAAATTGTTACGTCAAACATTTGAGATGGGAGAAAAAGAATTTTGATAGAGTTTGCCGCGTGACGGGCTGTAAAGAAAGGGGGGCTCGGGGGGCGGAGCCCCCCGCATAAAGAAAAAACACACCGTACTATTGCTTATTATACCAAAAATTGTTACGTCGAAGATTTGAGATGGGAAAAAAAGAGTTTTGATAGAGTTTGCCGCGCGATGGGCTGCAACACACTGCACTATTGCTAATTATACCAAAAATTTTTACGTTGAATATTTGAGATGGGAGAAGAAGAGTTTAGATAGAGTTAATCACGTGATGGGCGGCAAAAACAGGGGAGCTCGGGGGGCGGAGCCCCCCGCATAAACAAAAAACACACCGTACTATTGCTAACTATACCAAAAATGGTTACGTCGAACATTTGAGATGGGACAAAAAGAGTTTTGAAGAGTTTGCCGCGTGACGGGTTGCAAAGAAAGGGGGGCTCGGGGGGCGGAGCCCCCCGCATTAAGAAGAAACACACCGTACTATTGCTTATTATACCAAAAATTGTTACGTCGAACATTTGAGATGGGAGAAAAAGCGTTTTGATAGAGTTTACTACGTGATGGGCCGCAAAGAAAGGGGGGCTCGGAGGGCGGAGCCCCCCGCATAAACAAAAAACACACTGTACTATTGCTTATTATACCAAAAAATGTGACGTCGAACATTTGAGATGGGAGAAAAAGAGTTTTGATAGAGTGTGCCGCGTGATGGACTGCAAAAAAAGGAGGGCTAGGGGGGCGGAGCCCGCAGAAAGAAAAATAATCACCATACTTTACCTAATTATACCGAAAATTGTTGCGTTGAACATTTGAGATGGGAGAAGAAGAGTTTTGATAGAGTTTACTACATGAAGGGCGGTAACGAAAGGGGGTTCGTGGGGCGGAGCCCCCCGAATAAAGAAGAAACACATCGTACTATTGCTTATTATACCAAAAATGGTTACGTTGAACATTTGAAATGGGAGAAAAAGAGTTTTGATAGAGTTAATCACGCGATGGGCGGCAAAAAGTAGGGGGCTCAGGGGGCTCCTCCCCCCGCATACAGAAGAAACACACCGTACTATTGCTTATTATATCAAAAATTGTTAGGTTAGACATTTGAGATGGGAGAAAAAGAGTTTTGATAAAGATTACCTTGTGATGGGTGGGATAGAAAAGGGGGCCAAGAAAGAAAACACACACCGCAATATTGCTTATCATACCAAAAATTTCTAGGTTGGACATTTGAGATGGGAGAAGAAGAGTTTTGAGAGAGTTTACTACGTGATGGGCGGTAAAGAACGGGGGGCAAATAAAATGCTGCAAATTATACCAAAAACTGATACGCTGAACATTTGAGATGGGAGAAAAAGAGTTTTGATAGAGTTTACCACGTGATGGGCTGTAAAGAAAGGGGCGCTCGGGGGGCAGAGCCCCCCGCATAAACAAAAAACAACTGTACTATTGCTAATTATACCGAAAATTCTTACGGTGAATATTTGAAATGGGAGAAGAAGAGTGCTGATAGAGTTAAACACGTGATGGGCGGGAAAAAACGGGGGGCGCGGGGGGCGGAGCCCCCCGCATAAACAGAAAATACACTGTACTATTGCTAATTTGCCATGGCTGACACAGTCAAATCTCTGACGCTTTCAGTCGATCTTTTGGGATGTCGAAGTTATATGCAAGAAGTCAATTTTAGCTAAACTGCTAAACATACTGTATGAAATATGACATGTAGAAAGCGTTTAGCAATGGACTGTTGAGGGTAACGAAAAGTGACAGAACCTACTGCAACGCACGCGAGCGAAGCCGCGCGGGTACAGCTAGTTTTATAATAATATCAGGTTTTTTTTAGACTACTTCGGCGAGTAATTTGCCGCGAGTGTAAACTCCTAAGCAGGGCTCGTAACCGGTTAAAGCAAAAAGCCCCAAAATAACCCAATATATTTAATTATTTTATGGTTTTTATATAAACGAAAGAACGAAATAAAAAACCGGTTTTTACTATGGAACAAATTCCGCCCTGCTCCTAAGTAATTCGTGCGGCTGAGTCTCCATTGTCTCCAAGTTTCTTTTCAATTAATGACCCATTCTAGCTCTCATTACATTATACAATTATCTTATTGTTTTTTTTTGACATTTTGGTGGTTATTTTATCACCTTTTAACTAAAATAACCGTAACCGGTTAGAACCGATTATCGGTTATTTTTCGGTCATAACCGAAAGCATTACCGGTTATGACATTTGATCGGCTATTGCATTCCCTAATGTTATACTATTTAATTCTTAAAATAAATAAATTTCCAAAATTTTTTTTTATTTTTAACCGACTTCAAAAAAGGAGGAGGTTCTCAATTCGACTGATTTTTTTTATTATTATGTTACTCAATATCTCCGTGTCTCGTGAACCGATTTACAATTTTTTTTTAATCGAACGGGTATAACCCCTAGATGGTCCCATTGTCACCAAGTCGGGGTCTGATGATGGGATCCTGGAGAAATCGAAGGAACTCTTCAACTATTATAGGCACATCTATAGTGATTTCACTATTTTTTACAGCAACTCGGCCACTTCCTCTTCGAATAGCAGATCTTAAGTGAAGTCGGTTCTTTTTTTGTTTAAAATTATTATAATTATTGACAAAACGACGTTAATCATACCCCTTCATATACGTAGATTCTGAGACACATGTTGCACCCGACGAATCCGCTGTGTTATTGTTGTAAATTACGCACTTTTCTCCTTGTTCTGGCTGTTTTAGGCCCGGAAACGAATCCATAATGCCTAAACTCGTGTTTGCATGGATTTCCTGAAAGAATTGCAATAACTACTAAGTAAACCATTTGGCAGTGGAAGACTAGGTAGACAGCTGAGTCAAAGGGCAAATCTGACTATGATACGTACGGATGTACGGGGGGCAGAATAAATAAAATAAATAAATAAATATTAGGACAACCTTACACAAATCAACCTAGTCCCACAGTAAGCTCAATAAGGCTTGTGTTGTGGGTACTAGACGACGATATATATAATAGATAGATATAGATAAATACTTAAATAAATAGAAAACATCCATAACTCAGGAACAAATATCTGTGATAAGCACACAAATAAATGCCCTGACCAGGATTCGAACCCGGGACCTCCTGCTTCATAGGCAGGGTAACAACCAACTAGGCTAGGAGGCCGTTAGAATAATATGCGAGTAATTTATTTTTAGTTACTTATTTGGTAAAAAACATTGACTTATTAGAAAGATTTTTTAATTAGGTACTTGCGATTCAGGATTTGTCTGTCTACATTAAGCTAAGTAAAAATGTTTATTAAATACCTACGTGTGCATTTCCATTCCATCTGACTTCAAGATTTGGAAGGAGGAGGTTCTCAATTCTTCGGGATTTTTGTTTTTGTTTATGTATGTTCACCGATTATTCGAAGACGGCTGGACCGATTTGGAAAATTCTTTTTTTGTTTGAAAGTTGGTCCCATTGCCACCAGGTCCAGATCTGATGATGGGATCCTGGAGAAATCAAGGGAACTCTTCAACTATTATATAGGGACACTTATAGTGATTTTAATATATTTTACAGCCACTCTGCCACTTCCTCTTGGAAAAGCGGATCCTAAGTGAAATCAGTTCCTTTTTGTTTAAAATTATTAAAATACTTACAAGGCCAGCTCTTATGCCCGGGCTATAGGTGTCTTCTTCGTGAACAGAGCTCGAGCATGTCGCATACGTCCTGAACCCCATCTCGGGACAAACGCAAAAGCGCCCGTCTACCGTGAACTGCTCTCCGGGAAAACAATGGTCCATCTTCTTTTCCGCCGCTTCGCCGTTATCAGGCAGTTCTTCGATAATACTGTTCGTATACTGATATATCTTCTTCAATGTCGAGTCAGCCTTCTTACAACCATGCTTGGTACAAACCCTATCCTTTTTCGAACCGTCAGGAGGGCATATACAGATGTTACATTCTTGGCTAAAAAGCTTCCCAGGAACGCATGCATCGGATCTTAGGAAATTGTCTTCGCATACGTTTTTAGTGCACCTCGCCACGTTTTTAATACCGTCACTTGGGCATGAGCAGACGTTGCAATCGACCTCGTAGTACTCTAACGGGTCGCAATCGAAATTGTCTGTGGAGGTCGCCGGAGTTTCCACATCAGAGCAACGGTTTTTTGTACACGCTCTGTCCTTGGACAAACCATTCTCTGGACAGATGCAGAAATTACAACCCATTTCGGTTATAGCTCCAGGGATACATGTGGGTTTCTCTTTAGCCACAAGTCCGTGAGCTTTTTGAGCGTCTTTAATTATCCGTATGGCTTCGCAATCATCATAGGTGCACCAATTGGGATCAATTGTTCCATTTTTAGAGCAAAAACAAGTGTTACAATCAAATTCTATGAACGTGCTAGGCATACATGGTTTGCTGAAGTCAATATTGATTTTACTCTTTCTAAAAGCAATTTTTGGAACGGGATATTCCAAATTCAATGTCTTTTTTACTGCTACTAAGCAGGATTTCTCTTTAGTTTGACTATCGGGGCACAGGCAAAATTTACTTTTTTCTACATATATAGAATTCTGTTTGCATGTCAATGCGCTTGAAGTTGTATCTATGGAATCCCAGTCAAGAAGTGGATAATTTTTGGAGTCATTGAAAACTTTTTCTAGAACTAGTATTTTGTTTCGATAAGAACAACCTTTGGTGCAGTAATCGTGATGCGTTGAAGCGTTACGAAGGCAGAAGCATTCTGTGCAGAATGGTATCAGTTCTCCTGGGCTACAAGTGCCTCTAGCGACGTATTCGTTGAAATATGAATTTAAGCAGTTCAGCTCTAAGCAGGTTTCTTGATTAATCGTGCCGTCTTGGTTACAGTGACAGTACATACATTGGGGCGTGGTAAATTGGTGAGGTATGCACATTTTACTTTCCGATGTTAAAGTTTGAAGGGCTTTATATCTATGTTTGCCCTCACAAGTCTGTTGAGTGCAGGTAGAGTCACTGTGTATCCCGTCACTTGGGCACAGACATACGTTACAGTCATACTTGTAGAATGTGTGAGGTGTGCATGGACGTGTGAGACTAGTTTTTAGTTTAGATGGACAAGTTTCTATACAATTACTTAGGGTAAATAACCCTTCTTCGGAGCATAAGCACTGGAGACAGTGGAAGACGTACAATATACTTGGTTTGCATGTGTTTTTGTTGGTCGCTAATAGGTCGGATATAGAAGGGGTTCTTAAAGCTGTACACGAACTGTCTTTGACGCAGTGTACATTGGCTGTCCTGCCTGACTCTGGACAAACGCAGATATTACAGTCAACGTAGTATATTCTTAGAGGAGTACACCAATGTCCCATAGAAGTTATGGCCTTAACAGATGGGATTATTTTTTGATCTTCCGGACAGTTGAGATTGTTGCAGAGGAGTTGTCCGTTGTCTTGGCAGACGCATTGGCTGCAGCCGTGCCTTACTGTCTGGCCAGGCTGGCAGAGCTTATGGCAGCTGGCTTCACTCCATTGCCCTTTCCCGTCGCAGTAGCATATGCGGTCATTCAGAAAAAACTGCGTATTCGGAACGCACGTGCCTTCGGAATAATGTAAAATTAAAGAACGTCAACAAGTACAAATATAATGAAGCAAGGGAAGACACTTACGGAAATTGCACCTTGCGAGCCGAAGATGACACAGTAAAGTTAGAATTGTCACGATCCGGAACATTTCTAACTAAACACTTCCAAAATGTACGAGTGATAAAAAGTTAAGTTAATTAGGAAATTTCACGCGCCATGTGAACCAATAAAAAAGTAGTAAAATGTTTCTTTTTAATTTACCCGCTATATAAACTTCATGGAATTTTTAATTAATGCCTTGTAATTTTTAATTAATGCCTTGTAATACAATATTGACAATTACAAGGTTGGGTTAGAAAATTTAATGAACCGTGCAGGCGCGGTCGCAGACCGTGGGGGGGGGGGGAGTTAGTTTGGGGTTAGGTTGATATGTGTAAAATTTTCCCCAAATATTTTTTTTTTTTTTTATAGGTATCTATAATTTGATTATTAATTCCGAATCCATTTACCTATTCATTAAAACATTGCATCCATTATTTTGAGGTTTACAAATAAATAAATGAAGTTTATTTAAGCTTTGTATCTTAGTGTGCTTAAGGCATTTCATGAGGTTGCACTGACTATAGCATATCCCAAATATTTGGCACAAGTCATAATGAGCAAACTATTCCTATTACGTATTGGGATTTTTCTCATTTCGTAACTAGTTACCAAAGGCGAACTACTTACAAGCACGATTTGTAAGCTTTATGCACATAGGTACTATATTTCAAGATAATGACATCATCACCGGTTTAATATAATAATGATATACAGTCAGCAACAAAGTAGCTAAGCCGGTAGGGTATTCAAAATTACCTGGACACGACTTTATTGTTAAGGGGCTACTTTGAAAAATTATAGGTTTTTTCAAACGCTCTAGTGACTAAACGGGAAAAGGAACTGAATTTATATTCGAATATATATTATTAGACTATATACTCTTGTTTTTGGCACAAGCCGAAACACGATTGCTGAAAGTTGCCTCGAAAGAAAAAAAAACCGAAGTTGGGTCCTTTTTCTCCTGATTTTTCTTAGCTTACGTAAACTATAGGAGATTAAACAATATACCTAAGTAAAAAATATCGTATTCTGGTTTATCTAAATAGTCACAGAAGCAAAATTATTCAAAACTTTACAGATTCGCTTATTTATCGTAGTTTGGTCAAAAAGTCTGATCCTTAGGAGCGCTGCATCTCTTTCTTTCGTGCACGGGAGCCATAAACGTGTCTCTTACGGATGGGAGTGGCTTGTCCGAATCGACGAATGGCCTTAAGTAAATAAGAGCGTGTGTCGGTCATTTTGAACACCCTACCCGCTTAGCTACTTCCGCTGCTGACTGTACATATACCTACAGGGCAGAGGCTTGCAAGAAAATCCACACCTGAACTGAATTTAGCAAAGACAAATAAATCAACACTGGGTTTAAAATATTTAGCAGTGTTGAACTTTTATCTTTGTTGAATTCAGCTGTTATTCAGACCTAGCGTGACACGTATAATAAATGAACTATTTTATGAATTAATCAATTGTATTGTATTCAAAGACCCTCCCTCTCCAGATGATTACGGAGTTTCTTCAAGCGCTGCACCTCTGTGTGCTTGAGGCATCTCATGAGAGTGCAGCGGAGGCTGTTGTCTTTCTGGCAGTAGCAGCGGTTGCAATCACGTCTGCGAACAAGGTTTAGGTATAAGGCCACCTCGAATTAAGGTTTCGCAATTCATATGCGTTGACCAGTATAACAAGAGCCCTTAACAACTTTTTTAGGCCTTCTGTTCCCGGAACCCCCGTTCAATCTAGGATCTTTCTAGTTATAATATTATCTGTCCTATAACCCAAACGAATTTCATAAAGATCAGAAAAACGTTACTAAATTTATCGCGGAACAAACATTAAAAATCAAAAAGCCATCAAAATGCTTGTGTCGGCGGCCGATAGTAAAATCAGGCAGATCGTAATGTTTTAACGAGTCACATTAAACCAATGTATAGGTGGGTTAGGTTCGTTAGGTTGTTTCAGATGCCCGAAGGGCAAACTGCCCAGAAATATAATATTTTATAAATATAAAAAGTCAAAGATTTTCATGTTTCACGATATGCCTAGGAATTTCACGCTTCGCCGCGCGCTTGTTCGATTATGTGAGCTATTTACGGTATACTAGTTCTCTGACCGACTATAGATTACGCTTTTCAACCGACTTCAAGATTTCGAAGGAGGATAGGTTCTCAATTCGTCAGGATCTTTGTTGCTATATTTTCAGTATGTTGACCGATTAGGTATTCGAAGACGGCTGGACAGAGTTGGAAAATTCTTCTTTTGTTTGAAAGGGTATACCTACTTGACAGTTGGTCGCATTGACATGAGGTCTGGATCTGAATAGGATCCTGAAGAAATCGAGGGAACACTTCAGATGTTATTTAAGTATTTGTTACAGTAGCTCGGTCATTTGCTCTTGGTAAGGTTAACTTAAGTGGAGTCGGTTCTTTCAACCGACTTCAAGATTTCGAAGGAGGTTCTCAATTCATCGGGATCTTTGTTTTTTGCTATTTTTTTATGTATTTCTCCGATTATTCGAAGACGGCTGGATCGATTTGGAAAATTCTTTTTTTGTTTGATAGAGTATACCTCACAGTTGGTCCCATTGTCACCAGGTCCGGATCTGATTATGGGATCCTGGAGAAATCGAGGGAACTCTTCAACTATAGGCACACCTATAGTGATTTCAGTATTTCTTACAGCAAGTCAGGCATTTCCTCTTGGAATAGCGTAGCCTAAGTGAAGTCGGTTTTTTTTGTTTGAAATAATGTTTAACTTACTTGTAAACCATTCCTTTACTACATTGACCGTTCCCAGGCTTCAAAGACAGGTCAATGGGTGGTTCCTTCTGGAGGTCTCTTCTCCCGTCTTTCGAAACGCAGTCGTGTTCCGCTTCACATTTGAGAACCCCGTTATTACAAGAGCACGAAATGCAATCCTGGGTCTTGTTTTCGCCCGGTGTACATTCTTTTCCTGGAGAAGTATTTAAAGACCGGCAATTATCCCGCCGCCGGCGGTATTTTTGAGGTGTGCAATAAAGCATTTATTCATTCATTCATTCATTCATTATCCCATCACTAGTCCGGTCGGCAGGGTACAACGAATTATAAAGGTTAACAGTTCGAGGCGGACTACTAGTTAGTAGTCCGCCTCGAACTGTGAACTCGCTATTAACTTGCAAACGAGTTAACCAATATAACAAGACCCCAGGGAGGCTTTTTTTCTCCTTCTAGCGCCATAACCACTTGATCGATCTGCTCATATACGAACTTACAAATTGCCCTCGGTGCGCGAGTCCGACTCGCACTTGGCCGGTTTTTATTTTTTCGTATGACGAAAAGTAAATAAATATGTGTTATTTGCAGGAACACGCCTGCAATATCGGTTCTCACTCTGTAAATCTATCAATCGATTAATCGAACCAAAAAAAATATTGATTTATTAATCAATGGATTCAGAGTATCTGATTAACTATTAATCAAAAACTCTAAAAAGTAGAAATATGTAAGTATAAAAAGATAATGCAAAAAAAGTTGAAGATCGATTAATCGTTCAATTTGAAAGTATCGATTACGGACCATCGATTTAAAAAGCATACTAACCAGTCACCGGCGGCAGGCTCGCGGCTCTTCAGGCCGCGAGTCTGACCTTATCATTACCCCAGACTCGTAACTGGCCCTTAAGGTGGCCAAACAAGTATCTTATGTTTTAAAAAAAAACTAACCAGTCATATCCTTAGCCAGCACCCGGTTAAGACCGTCATAGCTCGGGCACAGCAGATCATTGCACATAAGGTTCTTATTCGCGAGGCAGATGCAAGAGTCGCAGTCGACCCGGTAGGTGACACCAGGGGTGCAGTTGGATGACTGGTGGGGAAGAGACGGCAGCTTCTGCAGTTCCGAGGGTGAGTAGGAGCGGAGGAAGTTGGCTTTTTTTGGGTCTGTGGAACGAATTATTCGGGTAAGGTGTTGAACAATGAAACACAAATTTCAAACCTCTATATCTCTGCCGCTTTTAAGGGTACGAGTGTGATATTTAGGCTACTGTGTAGCACTCAATGTTCCTGCTTGTACAATTTTTGTATTCGGTAGTTTAGTTACTGGAGGCACCCTTACATATTTAAATTACTAAAACATTTTTTTTTCTAATTTCGATTCTACCTATCTAGTTCATGTCATCAATTTTAATGTCAAAAGCAGATCTATACCAGACGAAGCATTCCCATCTGTGCCCGCCGGGGACATACTCGTATGAGAACAGTTTTTTTTAGGAATTCCCATGTTGTCCCCACCATCGCTATAATGCGCGATCGAGACGGGTCAAATGGGAATAGAATTAGTTTATTCCACTGTATTTTACTAAATGTGACATCTAGAACAAATTTTGTGCGCCATGTTTGGTGGTTGACAGCTCTACCAGAATCAAAGAGTAGACTTGTAGTGATTTTCACTACAATTTTTTGGACAAAAAAATCTTAGGGATGTCATCTCCTATTAGTCAATAGGCTCCTATTAGAAAATTGCCAGCTCGGCTAGTGTAAACGTGCCTCGCCCGAGGCATTGCGGCCGCGCGTGCGTTTGTCTCGGCCGAGGCACGGCCACACTAGCCGAGCTGCCGAGCGCAATTTCCTCGCGAGGTGGTGCGCCAGGTGTACGGTGCCTAATGAGTAGAATAGTAAAAGCAAACATACACTTATTGACAAACTTGCAATCCTCAATGGCCCCACAGATAGGCCTCCGCTGGTCATCACAGAAGCACCTCTTGCATCCCCTCTTGTAGATCTTGCCAGGTATACATTTGTTCTTCACTTCTTCTAGACTTATCGCATTAGCTGCGCCCTGTTGGAGGTCTGCCGAAATTTTCTTGGAATCCAAGTTATCCAAGTGCATATTGACGCCTGGAACATTCTTGTTTTTATCATAAATGTACAAACAATATGTGGTTCTATTTTCGCCAAGGTACCATTTCGCAGCGTGCACTTACGCCGTTATTGCTCGTAATACAATATTGAATCTGTACAACATACGACGTAAGCGTGTTCCTTCAAATGGCTACTTTGCCAAATTAATGACACATATGTGTCAGTGCAGGGAAATAGGTGCCACTTCGGCGATATAGAGTTATATACGAACACAATACAAACTATCTATTAGTGGAAGGAAGTGTCAAAGTAAACCAACAGAATGGGCCGTTTCACTAAACTCGTCCACATCTATGGTAGTATTTTTTTAAGTAGTCCGAATTACTACAGATTTATTCCTACAATAGGGGATATTACTACAATGTTCTGCCGCCAGAGTGCAGCACTAGCACATCGGTAAACCATAGAGTTCTTAATTCATACTAGGCCTTAAACAGTTTTTTACAAGTTTTCATAGATAATTTATAACGAATAAATATGTCATTTGTGCACCAAAACGGTTTGTTTACAGAGGGCATATCGTGAAATGAGAAAATCGAATTTTTGACATCAGCCTCTCTATCGCTCGAATATGTAAGAGTGACAGAGAACCGGGTAACGAAATTTTTTATTTTCGTGTTTCGCGGTAGGCCCTTCGTTTGTGCTAGTGCCGCCCCCTACGCAGAGTTTTGCGTAATATTCCCTATTCAGACATTTAAAAAAAATCTTACTATACTCTGGAGTGCCTTTTTACATTTTTTCCAAACTATATCGAACCTTATTATCGAGCAAGACCGGTTCATGGATACTAGAGTTTGTGCGAGAAAAATAATTATCTCTATGAGACTTCTCTTTCCGCACGGACGGACTCGATAAGTTTTATAAAATTTTTTTTTTTCATAAAACATATCTAAGATCACTCTCTAGAAAAACTGCATTCAAATTAAAAAAAAAATGCATTTAAATCGGTCCAACCGTTTTAGCCCTACAGTACCACAGACAGGCACGCAAACGATCAAACATATAATACCCCTCATTATGCGTCGAGGGTCAAAAAACTATCCGATAATAGACCACAGCGAGCAAATGTGTTTAAAAGCTATTTTTGTTACTTCTACGTGAAACAAATTATAAGTGCTACATTTAAAATACAGGGTGTAACAAAAATACTGGTGATCCGTTTTTTATAATTGGTATCGTATTGCGAGTAGGAAAAAATAGGAGTAACATTTTTTGGACGCGAAAAATTTTTTTTTTTGTACGGGGCGAGTTGTCCCAGCTGGTACTCGATATCTGGTCTCCATACAAAACCAAAAAAATTTAGAATTTATTTTTCTTACTTTTTCACAATAATAATTCGATACCAATTATGCCCTTAAAAGGATCACCAGTATTTTTGTAACAACTTGTATAATTATAAAAGTAAAATACAAAACAGCGTTGCCAACCAAACAATGCCTAATACTTACCCAGTAAAGCATCAATAGCGGCAAGCCAGCAAGTAACGACGAACACCAGTCCTAACTTCACCATGGCTGCTCAATTACAGGCTACATTACAGCCATTTTACGATGATTGCACTATAATTCATAATTTGCCTAATAAACTCATAATAGGCATGACGACTTTTTTTCAAATGCCTATTTGGCCTCTACTATCGGCACAATTTTGACACAAAACTCGCGCCCGATTTCGATTGCCGTCTAGGTAGGTGCAACGAAATCAATCGATGGATCAATAACCGCAATGTATTAAAAATCGCAGGTGACTAGTCGCTCACGTTTGTAGAGGCCGGGCCAGTGGGGAAGGCAACTGTCAATTTGTGTGCCTATGGTATATGTCCAATCTCATAAAAAAGGACGTACGCAGCGCCATCTAGAATTCATTGAACCAGCTGTCAAATCCCATATAAATAAAGGACCATCGTACAGTCAGCAGCAAAAGTAGTTAAGCGGGTAGGGTGTTCAAATTGAGCTGAAAACGACTTTATTGTTAAGAGAATAAGAGCGTGTGTAGGTCATTTTGAACACCCTAACCACTTAGCTACTTCTGCTGCTGACTGTACACAACTGACTGTACTACAAAATACTATCTATGATGACTTTTCACCGGCCTTCCCCATTGCGTTTAACACAAAAGTCAGAAATCAGAGTCAGACTGAGATTCGCAACATACAAACGTCACGCCCGTAGGACATCTATACATTTATCTATCTATCTATACATATAATAAAGCTGAAGAGGGTCGAAAATCTGTACATTGGAGATATTAGTAAAAAAATAAGTTAGTAGGTCTTAGAATCGATAACAGAACACGTTTCGACGATTTTTAGAATTTTTGTCTGTTTGTCTGTTTGTCTGTTTGGATGGGGAGAGTTGGCGTCAAAACGCCTGAACCGATTTCGATAAAAACTTCACTAGCAGGTTCAACAGACCTCTGGTCAGGACATAGGCTATAAAAAATACGAACTTTTTGGATTTAAGGGGGTTTAAGGGGGGTTTAAACTTTGTATGTGAAATGAATATGGGTGTTAAGCTCAAGCAGCAAATTGATATTTGTTTAACTGCTTTCGGTTAGTTCATATTCATTCGTATAAATAAATAAATGTGTTAAATAATAATATACTGGTTAAATATAGTGGAAAAGTAAAAAATACGTACCATCAAAACGAGTATCTAGACATGTCTTTGGCTATACGATTAGGTAACGCTATCTCTCGCAGAACTTTGTTACTACCGAGTCCTCTTTGCGCAAAATCTGACCACTACATATGTAGTTTAGGTGCAAACTAAATGCAACACGAGTTCGCAGAGATATCCCTAGATGGCTATAGTAGGTAGGTACTATCTATGCTATGAGTATAATGGGAACCTATGCCTTTACCTCTTTTTTAGTTCTTTGTTAGGTCGAACATTTGAGATAGGAGAAAAAGAATTTTGATAGAGTTTACAGCGAGATGGGCTGTAAAAAAAGGAGGGCTCGGGGGGCCGAAAAAGAAAAAAATACACCAAACTATAGATAATTATACCAAAAATAGTTACGTTAAACATTTAAGATGGGAGAATAAGAGTTATGATAGAGTCAACCACATGATGGGCGGGGAAAAAAGGGGGGCTCGGGGGCGGAGCCCCCCGCATTAAGAAAAACACACCGTAGTACTGCTTATTATACCAAAAAATTGTTACGTCGAACATTTGAGATAGGAGAAAAAGACTTTTGATAGAGTTTACCGCGCCATAGGTTGTAAAAAGAGAGGGGCTCGGGGGGCGGAGCCGCCCGCAAAAAGAAAAAAATACACCATAGTATAGATAATTATACCAAAAATAGTTACGTTAAACATTTAAGATGGGAGATTAAGAGTTTTGATAGAGTCAACCACATGATGGGCGGGGAAAAAAGGGGGCCTCGGGGGGCGGAGCCCCCCGCATTAAGAAAAACACCGTAGTACTGCTTATTATACCAAAAATTGTTACGTCGAACATTTGAGATAGGAGAAAAAGAATTTTGATAGAGTTTACCGCGCCATAGGTTGTAAAAAGAGAGGGGCTTGGGGGGCGGAGCCGCCCGCAAAAAGAAAAAAATACACCATACTATAGATAATTATACCAAAAATAGTTACGTTGAACATTTAAGATGGGAGAATAAGAGTTTTGATAGAGTCAACCACATGATGGGCGGGGAAAAAAGGGGGCCTCGGGGGGCGGAGCCCCCCGCATTAAGAAAAACACACCGTAGTACTGCTTATTATACCAAAAATTGTTACGTCGAACATTTGAGATAGGAGAAAAAGAATTTTGATAGAGTTTACCGCGCCATAGGTTGTAAAAAGAGAGGGGCTCGGGGGGCGGAGCCGCCCGCAAAAAGACAAAAATACACCATACTATAGATAATTATACCAAAAATAGTCACGTTGAACATTTAAGATGGGAGAATAAGAGTTTTGATAGAGTCAACCACGTGATGGGCGGGAAAAAGGGGGGCTCGGGGGGCGGAGCCCCCCGCATTAAGAAAAAATACACCGTAGCACTGCTTTTAATACCAAAAATTGCTACGCCGAACATTTTTTATAAGAGAAAAAGATTTTTGATAGAGTTTACCGCGCGATGGGCCGTAAAAGAAGGGGGGCTCGGGGGGCAGAGCCCCCCGCAAAAAGGAAAAAATACCATACTATAGATAATTATACCAAAAATAGTTACGTTGAACATTTAAGATGGGAGAAGAAGAGTTTCGATAGACGTAACCACGTGATGGGCGGGAAGAAAAGGGGGGCTCGGGGGGCGGAGCCCCCTGCATAAAGAAAAAACACACCGTTTATTATACCAAAAATTGTTACGTCGAACATTTGATATAGGAGAAAAAGATTTTTGATAGGGTTTACCGCGTGATGGGCCCCTAAAGAAGGGGGGCTCGGGGGGCGGAGCCCCCCGCAAAAAGAAGAAAATACACCATACTATAGATAATTATACCAAAATTGTGACGTCGAACATCTGAGATAGGAGAAAAAGATTTTTGATAGAGTTTACCGCGCGATGGGCTGCAAAAAAGGGGGGATTGAACACACCATACTTCGAGTATAGATAATTATACCAAAAATTGTTACGTTGAACATTTGAGATGTGAGAAGAAAAGTTTTGATAGAGTTAACCACGTGACGGGTGGGAAAAAAGGGGGGCTCTAGGGGCGGAGCCCCCCGCAAAAAGAAAAAAATACACCATACTATAGATAATTATACCAAAAATAGTTACGTTGAACATTTAAGATGGAAGAATAAGAGTTTTGATAGAGTCAATCACGTGATGGGCGGGGAAAAAAGGGGGGCTCGGGGGCGGAGCCCCCCGCATAAAGAAAAAACACACCATAGTACTGCTTATTATACCAAAAATTGTTACGTCGAACATTTGAGATGGGCGAAAAAGAGTTTTGATAAAGTTTACCAAGAAAAAGAGTTGTGACGGGCGCCAAAGAAAGGGAGGCTCAGGGGGCGGAGCTCCCCGCATAAAAAAACCCCGTTCTATTGCTTATGATACCAAAAATTGCCATGGTAAGGTTGAAAGTTCAAGATGGGAGCAAGAGTTTGACATAGATTTGCACGTGGCAGGCGGTAAAAGGCGGCTCGGGGGGTGGAGCCCACGCAAAAAGATAAACACACCGTACCATTGCTATTTTCACCAAAAAATGGTGAGGTTGAATATTTAAGATGTAGATAGAGTTGACCACTATTAATACCAAAAATGATTAAGTTGCATATTTAAGACGGAAGCAATAACAGTTTTGATAGAATTAACTATGTGAAAGGCGGCTCGAGGGCCATTTCGCGTACACTTTAACATCAAGTTGTGTTCGATATCTCCTTACATTGGTCTTTCCGCCCTCCGGTTTACTTTTTAGACTTAGTCATTAATTTGTGTTCGATCTCTGACCTCCTGCTGCATTTTCTACTGAGATGCTTCGGACGTTCGACTCTACAGAGAGAGCTCTGCTTTTAGCTCTTCAGATCTTCCCGCTCACATGGTTCTCTGCCGCAGACGCTTTCGGTCGATCTTTTGGGATGTCGAAGTTATAACTGACTTTATGAAATTTGATATGTAGAAAGCGTTTAGCAGTGGACTGTTGAGGGATGAGTGTAACGAAAAGTGACAGAGCCTACTGCAATGCACGCGGGCGAAGCCGCGCGGGTACAGCTAGTTTAATATAATTTTAAACAAAAAAAGAACCGACTTCACTTAGGATCCGCTTTTCCAAGTGGAAATGCCTGAGTTGCAGTAAAAAAATACTGAAATCACTATAGGTGTGCCTATAATAGTTGAAGAGTTCCCACGATTTCTCCAGGATCCCATCATCAAATCTGGACCTGGTGACAATGGGACCAACTGTGAAGTATACTCTTTCAAACAAAAAATATTTTTCCTAATCGGTCCAGCCGTCTTCGAATAACACAGTGACATACATAAAAAAAATTATAAAAAAATCTATTGGAAAAGTTAAGTTGGTTCTTTTTTGTTAAAAATTATTATAGATTTATTAGGTATTTATCACGACCAAAACTTATTAAATGTCACTGCCGTGTTTTTTATATACGAATTTATGTTTCCAGAGGGTATTAAGCTTGTCTATATGCACTAAAAATGCTTATTGGGTGTACTTTTCATACATATTTAAAATATCATTAAAAAACAATATTTTATTTTTTTGAAAAAATTGCCACAGTTTAAGTATTACAGATACTTACCCGCTTATTCATAAACGTATTGCAAACCTCATTTAACTAAATCATCTTTTGTCCTTATCTGTCACATTGACAGTTGTGTATGTTAGAAACAGACAAAATACATTTTAACTAAATGAGGTTTGAAACACGTTTATGAATAAGCGGCTTAGTCTATATTAGACAAACAAATATTTTAGTACCTAGGATTTTTTTTCGATCTTATGGCCGAAAATTCTATCATTTATTTAAACTTTACCGTACAAAGTACAAAAATATACAAAGTGGAATTATTGTCAAAAAAATTATGAGTTTAGAAAAAAAATAAAAATGTGAAAATTTAGAGCCACCGGCTCCTTGAATCTCTACATTCTATTAGCCCTCCAAACGAAGGAAAACTTAGGGGAAATAATTCGTGTATAGCTGAATTTTGGTATAGTTGTAGACAAAGGTGTCTTACACAACATACCAAAAGTACCCATGGATAGGGGTGCCGCTAACGGGGAGAGGGGGGTGTAAAGGTCCCCTTTTTTGGCTTTTCGTAAATAACTTAGTAGCGGTGACTCATACGAAAAAATGTTCTTCTACTTAATTAATCCACAAATAATTTTCTACAAAAAAGGTTCTATACACTTTTTTGCTCGGATCAATGTATAATGAGATTTCGAGGAAATACGATAATCACTATTTGAAACTTTCGGAGCTATTCTTTACGAAACTATTAGTTTTGTCTAAAAGTTGTTTTAGATATATTTATATTAAAAGACCTATCCAACGACACCCCAAACACTAGGGTGGAGTAAAAAAAAAGAATTTACCTCCCACTTCATGTGTTCGGGAGGTACCCCAAAAAATAATATATTTCAGATTTTGTTTTAAAACTTTGTCTGCGTGTTCAAAATACATACTCATACGAAGTTTAACTATTCAAGTACTAACCATCACTGAGCAGGTTGAAGAGGGTATTTTTTTACTTTTTATTTTTAATGCCACGACGGTGGCAAACAAGCATACGACCCGTCTGATGGTAAGCAATTCCCATAGCCTATGGACGCCTGCAATCAACTTCCTAACCTTATAGTTTCGCTGTCCGTTTGTCCCAGTCTGTCCGTTCACGGCTTTGCGCAGTGATGGTTAGTACTAGAATAGTTAAACTTCGTATGAGTATGTGTTTTGAACACGCAGACAAAGTTTTAAAACAAAATCTGAAAAAAGATTATTTTTTAGGGTAACTCCCGAACACATGAAGTGGGGGGTAAATTATGTTTCTTAATTCACCCCTAATGTGTGGGGTGTTGTTGGATAGGTCTTTTAATATAAATATGGGTTTTCTAAAACAATTTTTAGACAAAACTAATAGTTTCGTAAATAAAAGCTCCGAAAGTTTCTATAAGTGATTATCGTATTTCCTCGAAATCTCATTATACATTGATCTCAGCAAAAAAGTGTAAAGAACCTTTTTTGTACAAAATCATTTGTGGATTAATTAAGTAGAAGAACATTTTTTCGTATGAGCCACCGCTACTGAGTTATTTACGAAAAGCCAAAAAAGGGGACCTCTACACGCCCTCTCCCCGTTAGCGGCACCCCTATCCATGGGTACTTTTAGTATGTTGTGTAAGACACCTTTATCTACAACTTCACCAAAATTCAGCTATACACGAATTATTTCTCCTATCGAGCAGTTAGTGGGCTTCCTTCGGTGAGCTATATCTCATACTAAGCCACTTCGTCAGGATGTTTCGATTTCATATGTGCTTGTAACACATGTTTCTGTCGACACGCGTAACTGCAGTGCTCACACTCGTGCGGTTTCTCTCCAGTGTGTATTCTCATGTGAGTCTTTAAATCGGACTTCCGAGTGCATGTGAAATCGCATTCGCTACATCCGTGAGGCCTCTTGCCGATGTGTTTCATTTGGTGGTAACGTAAGTGTTCTTTTTCTCGACATTGGTAGTCACACGAGTTACATTTGAAAGGCATTTCGCTAGAATGTATTTTCTCATGACGTCTTAAGTGTGATATGTCAACTGTTTTGTAATCACATTGACTACAGCTATAACGCTTATCATTTGTGTGTATTCTCTCGTGTCTCTTTAAATGTGCTATACTGGTACATTGGTAATCGCAGTGACTGCATAAATAAGGTTTTTCACCGGTGTGTGTCATCTGATGCCTTTGTAACTCCAATTTCCTTTTACATTTGAAGTCACAGTCACTGCACTTAAAGGGTTTTTCGTTAGCGTGTGTCAACTGATGAGTTTTTAATTGATCTTTCCGCGCGCTCTGGTGATCACAGTGCTTGCACTTATAAGGTTTTTCACTGGTATGTATCCTTTGATGTTCGATTAAATTAGATTTATACAGACTTAAATAACTGCACTGACTACATTTGAAAAGTTCTTCTACATTGTGACGCTTTATATGATCCTGCAAGCGCCTTTTGCTATCTGTGGTAAAGTCACATTCATTACATTTTTTTGTAGAGCTGTGTTCGCTTTTCTCATGCTTTAGTTGCCACAGTGATTTAGTTTGAAATGTGGAACCACTAGACTTGAGAGCAACTTGTACCTGGGACTCTGCTGAATCAAATGTAGATTGGGGCTCTAACTTCACTGGAGGAACTTCATCTGCAACAGAAAAGCACCGTTCTGAGAGCTGTGTTGTGCATATATTACATTATAAAAATAAAATGTGACACTTTCAAAAAAGTTACCATATGGCAGCCTTACGCTTTTGTTGCTAAAATACTATCATCATCATCAGTCTTTCCCTCAGAACTGAGGATGTGACATCATGTCCTTCTGTTGAAGACCAGGTTCCTCCACAGGCTGCTATCAGTATTATTTGCGTCTATCAGTATTCAGTTTTAATTGCATGCGTGCAGCGGTAGTTTGGGCACACCATCTTGCAGGGGGAGGGCCTCTAAGTCTCGTGCCTTCAACTTTAATAAACAAATACAAATACTGAATCTGTATATACAAAGTAAGCACCTCCCGCCAAATAGTATCTTTTCCGTTTAAGTGTCAATTTACGAACAAAGCTCATTTATTTGCCCCTATTTAACATTTGTGTTCTTTAGAAGGAGGCAACATTCAGGAAGTCTGCTAAGGCCTAAAAATAAGTAAGCAAATATTTAAGTTAGGTACTTACATGAGTCTTCAAACAGAGAATTACTATTGCCGTCATCAGTAAGCTCAACCTTAATCAGAATTTCCTTTTCCTCTGAAAAAAAAAAACATATGTGATTTTAAATTAAATAGTGCTACATCTGATTTACAGTCAATTCATCCTAGCTGGTCTTATCGTGTAAACAAATGTTTGTCAATCTAAGCATCATAATGTCAGTTATTAAATATTGAGATTATTCTGTGTTTAATTGTAGAAAGTTTTTTTACAATTTATTATGTACTTTATTTATTTATGGTCTTAGTGATAGGCTTTTATAAAAGTAAAATACAAAAATACATCAAAAACACACAAAAACAATAAAAACATTATAAAAAACCTATCCCAGGCTGCCGGTGGTTAGGGCCGCAGAGAGAGGAACCTTCGGACTATACGCGCCGTGTCGAGGATTACCGCCTTCTTTATTATTATTATTATTTATTTACTAAGCAGGCAGGCAGTTATGACAACTGATATTGCCTGTATCCAGTAATCATTATGACAGTTATCAATTTGATGTGATTGCTAACAGGACAGATGTTAAATAATTATAAAATTGTTTACAAGTTAATTATGATTAAAAAAAACAAAACTATACAACACCTGTTTACTACCTTGCCTAGCATACGGTTGCGAAACATGGGCTTGCACCAAGAAAAACATACAGAAGATTACAAATTGGAAACACATATCCATTGTATGATGAAAAAATCAACCGTGGAGGTGAAGAACTCTGGAGCATGACAGGAATCGAACCTGAGACCTTCGGATTGCCAGTCTGACGTGCTTCCATGTTACACCACATAATGCCAGTTCAACACACAAAAGACACACAAGACACAGAAGATTGCAATTGTCAATGTAGGTGTAAGAAGAAATAAACGATGGAAACTAAACACAATTGGAAAGAAAACCAAAGTTAGAGACGCCTTCAAGGAAATCCGAAAAAGGAAATGGAAATGCACATGGAAAGAACAAAATTGGAAAAATGGCCAAAATAACTACTGACTGGTTTCCAAAATACAGTAAGAAAACTAGTCGACATCCGTTAATGAGATGGGAAGACGAGTTTTAAAAAATGTGGATTAGAATAGCTCGTAACTGAAGATTGGAAAATATTGGAGAGAAATAAGAGACTAAATATTATATTAATCAATTAAACTAGCAGTCAGTGAATAGAGGCTATTTGTATTGTATTGTTGATATCAATAATTTGTGAATTTCTTTAAGTACAGTCAACCAAAAATGTGGTCTAACACCCTACGGTTGAGGTTCGTTTGAACGTCATGAGACAACAAGCTCGTGCATGTTTTGAAACTCCGTTAGAAATGTCAACCTTAGCGATGTTTAGACCTCGCAGAAACTTTTTTCAAAACTGGTAGACCACTTTCTTGGTCGACTTCACAACAACAAAATTTTAAGTGTTAATTACAGAGAAAAGTGTGATGTCATTGAGATATGTTTGTTTACATGATAGGACCAGGATGAATACAACATGTTACGGTATCTGCAACTGTTTTATAAATCCATAAGTTTGTATAGTAATACTCTGTTACCACACACTAACTACAAGCTTACCTTTAACCATTAGTGACTGCAACTCTGCCTGGCTGCGCTGCACTTGCAGCTTGAAGTCGCTCGCGTCACGCAGGCGGCCCACGCACGCCGAGCAGATCCCGCATGGGTCATCACCAAACGGCGTCAGCTATGTTTAATAACAAGGTATAAGAATTTGTTGAATACTTAATAACTTTGCATGAAATAGAAGTAATCAACAACTGATAAAATTACCGGTAAATATTTGCACTAAATGTATTAAAATTATTTAAAACGGGGTATTTGCCATGTGTGTTTGTGTTACTCCAATAATGGCGCATGCAACTGTGCCGAAATATCGGAAACTTGAAAAAACAAACACATACAACAACGGTAAATGCCCCGTTTTAAATAGTTTTTGTAATGTTAATGACCGTGTTAGCTTAAAATCGTATATTTACTTGCAGATCGAAGCATTCTTTGAGCATATCAGAATATATCTCTGTTTTGCCTAGATATGGATACGGCGTCGTTAGATCCATCTCCGGGGGAGACCGCAGGCAGCAGCGACAGGAATTCATCACGTCCATAACGCGCACTGCCTTGTTCACTAATATAATAACACCAAACACCAATAAGCCTATTTAACGAATTATGTGTTTATCTCTCTAGAAAATTAAATAAAGAGCCAAGCAAGAGCCAAGCGGAAGCTAGCATAAGGGTCGCCACACACCTAGCGGTTTTCCTCGCGGAATTACCGGAAGTAGCGGAAATTCATAGACAAATTAAGCATTTTGTCTATGAATTTCCTCTACTTCCGGTAATTTGTCTATGGCTTCCATACAAAAAATCTGCTACCATAGACAAATTTCCGCTACCATAGACAAATTTCCGCTACTTCCGGTAATTCCGCGAGGAAAACCGCTAGGTGTGTGGCGACCCTAAGGTAAGGCGAATCAGGCGAATCCGTGTAATGAATTATGACAGCTACGTTCAAAAAGCTTATAGTGCTGCTAATTATTTCGAGTAATAATTAGAAGTATTTACTTTTACTTATTCTGCGTAAATAAGAAAGTAAATAATGAAAATAATAGTTTAAGTTAAGTTTATTTGTTTAGATGGGCAATATTTTCATCCTTGAGCACTCCAGTAAATAAATATCTTTTTTTACTCTAAGGGTCGCCACACACCTAGCGGTTTTCCTCGCGGAATTACCGGAAGTAGCGGAAATTTGTCTATGGTAGCGGAAATTTGTCTATGGTAGCAGATTTTTTGTATGGAAGCCATAGACAAATTACCGGAAGTAGAGGAAATTCATAGACAAAATGCTTAATTTGTCTATGAATTTCCGCTACTTCCGGTAATTCCGCGAGGAAAACCGCTAGGTGTGTGGCGACCCTAGATTATTGTTAATAGTATTGGTCTCTAAACGCAACCTTGGCATTTTCTCTTTTGAGCTGTCAAATGTCAATTATGTTTGTTTTGACCCCACCGAATATAGTTGTTTGCCCTGTTTGCCCCTTAAAAATAAAGAAATAAACGAGATATGAGTGTCCATTAACTTCGTATCTTTATCACTTGTCTGCATTATTGTATGATGTATCGGCATTGTTGCTGCTGCCTGCGGGGTCTCACATCATCCTCCTAGGTGCCGAAGCAGAAAAACAGCCGTGCCGAGATTCACGGCATTGCGGCCGCGAGTGCGTTTGTTTCGGCCGAGGCACGTCCACGCTAGCCGGGCTGCCACTTTCCTCGCGAGGCGGTGCGACAGGTGTGAACGTGCCTCGGCCGAAACAAACGCACGACGCAACCGCAATGCCTCTGGCCTCGGGTACGGCTTATTGATTAGAATGATTATTATTTTGTTGCTACTTAATAGTCCAACTTTGCAAGGTTTTCTTTATCATATAGTTCATCATCATCATCATCTCAGCCATAAAACGTCCACTGCTGAACATAGGCCTCCCCTTTAAAGGGGGGTTTGCCATACGCGCCACGCTTGGCAGGCATCAAATAGTTACTTCTACTTGATTAATTTGATTGTCAAAATAATCACTTATTTATCCACTAGCCATACAATATCCAGGGGGGTGATTTTTGAGATTCGAGCACTCTAAAGTGACATTTAAAACTCTCAATAAAACGATGAAATTATGTTTTAAATTAACAGTGATAGACATTTAAAATCATGATCATTTAAACTATTAATTTCATGCGAAAAGATTGGCGGTAAGCTTTTGTGTGCGATAATTTTCGAGTTTAGAATTTTTGAATTCGGGCGCTCGAAAGTCAAAAATTGGCCCCCTGGCGGGACTCAGATCTGTGTGATTGTGGCGAAGAAGCTCAGACCATGGAACACATTATACAACTTGAATGTGGATTTATAATAAACTATGTACAGCTGGACAGACGACCTTATAAAGGTCGCCGGAAGACGCTGGATGTAAGTCGCTTCCGACACTTATGGAGGTTCAAAGGGGAGGCCTATGTTCAGCAGTGGACGTCTTATGGCTGAGATGATGATGATGATGTACAGAATAGAATAGAATAGAAATAGTTTATTCGTAAACACATACACATAACAGAAATAAAAGGAAAGAAGACATCAAACAATAAAGTGCCACGAAATGGTCTCATCTCAGCATGATGCTGGCGGTTGTCAGCGCTGATCTTCCGAACACACAGCTTGCTCTTGAAATGTTTATATAAGTATATAAACAAATAATAATAGAAAAAATAGAATTGTCCCCCACCATATCGTCCCGTGGTTGCAGTAGGAGTCTGCTAAGGGAATATACCAGGAGATGGGCAGCAGCATCTTCCGAAAGCCTAAACAACAATGAACGAAAAAAAAAACTGCCTGCGCCAACCCGCCTGCCAAGCGTGGCGCGTATGGCAAACCCCCCCTTAAAGGGGAGGCCTATGTTCAGCAGTGGACGTCTTATGGCTGCGATGATGATGATGATGATGAAGTATATATATACTTACATAAACATTTCAAGAACATTTCATTTCAATTCAAACACGAACAGCATCAGCATATTATGCATGCTGAATATGCTGATGCTGTTTGACTAATTAAGTAAGTAAGTAACACTTTATTGTACATAACACAGTAGATAAAGATGTAAAGTACAAAGGCGAACTTATCCCTTTAAGGGATCTCTTCCAGTTAACCTTTGAGTGAATGAGAGTGAAATTAGGTAGACAATTACAGCAACATGTACAACAAGGTACAGAATATATAAACAAGATGGATATAAATACATAGGTACGTAAATTAAAGGAAAATATAAATATTACAACAGAGAGGACCGAAGAGACAACACAAAAGAGAAGAAAAAGAAAAGTACAATAATAACACAGTAATAGGTTCGGACTGGTGTACCCTTGTTTCGTCGACAAACGTTTCATCGAATATTATTTCATCGACAACGATTCATCGAAACTTTAGTACAAGTAATATTGTTTGGCGTAATTTTATTTCAACTTCTATTTATTTCAAGTTATCTTACTACGTAGAAATACTATTCAACGAATATTACTTAATCGCTGATTTGTTTCAAATTATCTTAATTGGCACAACTACAAAACGGTGTACCCTTGTTTCGTCGACAAACTTTTCATCGAATATTATTTCATCGACAACGATTAAATATATATAAACTAAAAATCATTGAGGTAACTCGTTTATTGCATAAAAAAAACATAAGTGTGTAGAGACATAACTACATAAGACTTAAACTTTAAAATTTTTTGCAATGCATTTTAGCAACTTCACCTCTGAATACTCTTTTCTTCGACCCTAAAAACATAACTGCTCCCAGAGATAGGTAGGTTAGGGTTATTTTTTTTTGATGACCCTAAAAACATAACTGCTCCCAGAGATAGGTAGGTTAGGGTTATTTTTTTTGATGACCCTAAAAACATAACTGCTCCCAGAGATAGGTAGGTTAGGGTTATTTTTTTTTGATGACCCTAAAAACATAACTGCTCCCAGAGATAGGTAGGTTAGTTCATTTTACAAAACAAGATTTTAAAAATAAATTGAGGACCACTTTTTAATAATCTTATTCAATATTAACATTATCATACAGAATATGAAAATGGCAGACTTATGAAAAAAGCTCTTAAGTTCTGAAAAAAGTTAAAATCGTTGGGGCCTTGCTATTATAGTCCAATCTAATCTCTTATACCAGAGCAGAGTACACCCATTTAAGAGTAGTTCAACTTCGAACAAATAAACTGGGCGTGCCGCAGGCAAAGACAGCTGACAACGCGACATAATGGGGTTGGCCGGTCGAAAGTATTTACAGATGGCGCCAGCATAGCTGGGTCCCTGTCAGTCCTACAAATAGTGTCAAAATCACGTTTTTTTTTAAATTTTTTTTTGACCTGGATGGGCTAGCCTTTAAGCCAAATTCCATACAACAATACTAGTGAAAGGGACCTAGCTATGCTGGCGCCATCTGGCCAAACCGTTGACAGTTGCCAACCCCATTAGACATGATTAGGCATGACGAAATAAGGGGTGTGCTCTGTGGTGTATAAGTATTTTATAAATAATAAAACTAATTTAATAAATGATTTTAATTTACAATTGGGTCCCGTAGATGCCACTGCAATAGCAATTTCGGGGATTTCGTAACCTAAATGAATGGTTTGATTGTAATATAAAATCCAATGCCCTGCGTCCGAAATTTTAATTTCGGACGTGATTATTTATTCGTTCGGAGATAGGTTACTGGTCTATTAAAGAAATAAATTAATTAATGAAATGGCTGGACTAATGTGGAGAAGTTTAGTCTTGGACAGAAATCATGGCAAATCCTAGGGGAGGCCTTTGCCAAAGGGCAAACTGAGCAATGAAAATATCTTGGATGTCAGGAACAACAACAAAATTAAATGTTAAGAGTAAATAAAAGTTTATTTTATTTTATTCTTTTATTTATTTTACTGGTCTAACAGACCACCTTCCTTACACTGTTCTTATACTGCCCGTCAGGCCTGGCGCGAATGGTAAAAATCTTTGGGCCGTAGGCTCCTTGTAACATTACATCCTATCTCATACTAAGCCACTTCACTAGGATGTTTCGATTTCATGTGCGCTTGTAACACATGTTTCTTTCGACACGCGTAGCTGCAGTGCTCACACTCGTATGGTTTTTCTCCAGTGTGTAATCTCATGTGAATCGTTAAATCTGACTTCCGAGTGCATTTGAAATCGCATTCCCTACATTCATGAGGTTTCTTGCCGATGTGTTTCATCTGGTGATAACGTAAGTGTTCTTTTTCTCGACATTGGTAGTCACACGCGTTACATTTGAAAGGCATTTCGCTAGAATGTATTTTCTCATGACGTCTTAAGTGTGATATGTCAACGGTTTTGTAATCACATTGACTACATTTATGACGCTTATCATTTGTGTGTATTCTCTCGTGTCTCTTTAATTGCGTTATACTGTTACATTGGTAATCACAGTGACTGCATAAATAAGGTTTTTCACCAGTGTGTATCATCTGATGCCTTTGTAACTCTATTTTCCTTTTACATTTGAAGTCACAGTTGTTACATTTGAAGGGTTTGGCATTATCGTGTGTCAACTGATGAGTTTTTAATTGGTTTTTCCGCGCGCACTGATAATCACAGAACTCGCACTTATAGGGTTTTTCACCAGTATGTACCATTTGATGTTCGATTAAATTAGATTTATACAGACTTTTATAGCTGCACTGACTACATTTGAAAAGGTTTTCAACATTGTGACGTTTTATATGATCATGCAAGCGCCTTTTGTTGTCTGTGGTAAAGTCACAGACATTACACTTTTTTGCAGAAATGTGTTCGTTTTTCTCATGCTTTAATTGCAACACCGATTCAGTTTGAAATGTGGAGTCACTAGATTTGCAAGCAACTTGTGCCCGGGACTCTGCTGAATCCAACGAAGGTTGGGGTTCCACCTTCACTAGAGGAACTTCATCTGAAATAGAAAAGCACTGTTTTGAGCTGTGTTGTACATACAGGACTTTATGAAATGTGACTCAAAAAAGGTACCTATGGCCTTCCACTTTTGATGCGCGAATATAACATTGAATCTTTGTAACGTATAGTCACCATCAAACATATCGGAGTGGCCAAGGTGCGTAAAAATATCTGAACAGTTCATGTTCAGATATTTTTGAGTACCTCGGCCGCTCCGATATATTTGATGGCGACTGTAAAAAACCTTTTATTTTTCCTGCGTATTACTGCTGATTCATTATAATACTTTTTCAGATTTTGCATCAATATACAGGTATATTCACGAAAGTTGGCGCAAGATTTCTACTGAGTGACAGCCATTTTCATAGAAATTCTATCAAATCTCGCGCCAACTCTCGTGAATAGACCTGTACCTATAAGAACATCGGCCTGCACGTCAAACATACTGACACGGGTGGTTTTCATATGAACTGACTTTTATGTCCAGTCTACTATAAGGGGCAGATAAAATCTAAAACCTCTTTGTTCTATGATTTGCCCCTATCTGTAATTTTACATTTGTGTTCTTTAGAAGGAGGCAATATTTAAGAAGTCTGCTAAGGTCTAAAAATAAGGGAGCAAATATTTAAGTTAGGTACTTACATGAGTCTTCAATCACAGAGTTATCATTGCCATCTTCAATAAGCTCAAACTTAACCAGAATTTCCTTTTCCTCTGAAAAAAAAGATACAATATTTAAAAGTAAAATAGCGTGCTACATCTGATTTACAGTCAAAACATCCTTGCTTGTGTTATCATCAGTGATCGGCACGACCCGTGCCACAGCGCTTAATTTTGGTTATATTTTTTTATATGGACGTGATTATTAAAAAATTCTTCCATAACCCTGTCCCAAAAAAATATTTAATTGAAATTTAATAGACTGTTTATGTCTATAATAAATTTTAAAAAAAAATCTCTTCGGAGTCCCGCGTTGTGGCACGGGTCGTGCCGATCACTGGTTATCATGTAAACAAATGTGTGTATGTCTAGACATCATAATGTCAGTACTTGAATATTGAGATTTTTCCATTACATCCTCTTCTGCAGGAAAATCGGAAGACTAATTGATGTGTAACTTTAGGTTAATGTTTAGATATAGTTTTTTAGTTATAAATATTATTCCGTAATCACAGACTACACAGACACCTCATCATTAAGCTTTTACAGGGAGCACGAGGTTACCACACATCAGCGCAATTTTATTCGTAAATTTTAACTATTCGAACAGCACATCTCAATAGTATTCTACACCAATTTGTAGCATAATAATCCAGGTTCACCCCTGTAACTTGATTTTTGTGGATATTTTTAATTGACATGAGTATATAATAAGCGGTTGTGCTCTCATACAAAATTAGTATGGGAGCACATATGAGTTGTGACCTCAAGTTGTACTTATGATCTATCTAGTGATTGAGGTTACCTGTGTCTGTAATTGTCGTACATATCAGTCATTATTACCATTTAAACCTGTATTAGTACAAGTTACAATATATATGATGTGGATGTACAGACTAGAAAAGTGGCGTGGCTGCCTGGACAGTAACCTTTTTGCTCCGAACAAGGGAACTGGACTGAATGACTGCAATGAACCGTTCACAGCCTGCTTGTACTCTCATCTCTATGTCGGCGGCCAATCGTAAAATCAGGCAGATCATAATGTTCCTGGGTAATGTTTCAACAATAGTCACATTAAACCAATGTATAGGTAAGATAGGCTTGTTAGGTTGCCCCGTATACCGGGGCTCCATCAACTCAGGGAATGAGTCAAAGATTTTCATGTTTCACAATATGCCTAGGTATTTCACTATATGCCTGATGTTACGATCGGCCGCCGACATATACACCACATCATCATCATCATTGTAATATTCTGTTATATTACACCACACTAACTAGAAGCTTACCTTTAACCATTAGTGACTGCAACTCTGCCTGGCTGCGCTGCACTTGCAGCTTGAAGTCACTCGCGTCTCGCAGGCGGCCCACACACGCCGAGCAGATCCCGCATGGGTCATCACCAAGCCGCGTCAGCTGTTATTAATAACAAAATTTAAGAATTTGCTGAATTATCAATAACTAAGATAGAATGAAATATAATTAGGATATTCTTAATTATATAATTAAGTAAATTGCTATATTTACTTGCAGGTCGAAGCATTCTCTGAGCATATCAGAATATATCTCTGTTTTGCCTAGATATGGGTACGGCGTCGTTAGATACATCTCCGGGGGAGACCGCAGGCAGCAGCGACAGGAATTCATCACGTCCATAACGCGTACTGCCTTGATAACACCAATAAACCTATTTAACGAATTAGGTGTTTATTTATCTATCGTCCAGAGAATTTATCAATAAATAAATAAAAAAGTTAATTTAAGGGCTAAGTGGAAGCGGTACGAAGAACTCGCAGCTCGCAGCTACAACTACGTACGTTCAAAAAGTTTATAATGGTGCTCATTGTATCAATTAATGTTTTAAAAGTATTTACGTTTACTTAGTCTGCGTTGATAAGAAGGTAAAGAAACTTATTCAAAGTTAAGTTTATTTGTTTAGATGGGCGATATCGATATTTTCATCCTTGAGGGCTCGAGGAAATAAATATCTTTTGCTACTCTGAATTGTTTTAGTATTATTGGTATCTAAACGCACCCGAACGACTTTGAGCTGTCAAGTCAAAAGTATCAAATCAAATGTCAATTAAATCAATAGTGGTGCGACCTGCGACGCTGGCAAAATTGTCCCAATGGACAGAAGCCATAAAGTTTCTTAAGAACTAACTAACTCAATAGTGGTGTATGAGGTGTATCAGTATTTTCCTGGTGATTTCATGTTTGATTGTTTGCGTCTTAAAAATAAACAACGAGAAATTAGTGTCTATTAACTTTGTTATAATTATTATTGTATGTTGTATCAGTTGCGGACGTAGACTGATAGTTATGGATGTGTTGCATTCGTGTCGCTGCTGCCTGCGGGGCGCTTCAGATAAGGACTTGACGATGCCGTACAGATATCTCGGCAAGACAGAGATATATGCCGACATGCTCAAGGAGTGCTTCGATTTTAATGTAAATATCTTTTAAATATACTATTAGATCCACGGAACAGGCAATGCCTAGTGTGGAATGTACCCCTGTATCTTATTGGCCCAATAAACAATTTCATATCAATTTCAGATAGTGCAAAGAAAAGATAGTAGTCTACTTATTGCTTGCAGATTGATGAAAGCAAGCTCTTTGAAGTTCTAATTTTCTTTTCTAGCTAGAGAATATAATTTGATTACTTACAGTAAAATGTTTTCCAGCAGTTTTTGACGTTGCGCTAGGTTTTATATCGATATTTGTTAATAAGACCAAGAAAAGATTATACAAGACATATCTGTCATTTTATATAGTTCTATAGATTATGTGAACATAATCAAAAGGAATTTGGAAAAATATTAGTGACCTTGATTTCTAAATGAATGGCAAATGGCTAAGACGACAGTCATAAGCTTGACAAAACCGTTATAAAATGTGAAGTTATGTGTAGCAAACAAATACACATATTATAACTAGCGCAATGCTAAGGGAACGTATCCAAACTAGGTATGTGACCCATTTTTTTCAGTTTTTTACCCCCCTCCCCCCCCCTCGGTGACCATCCGTAGTAATTGCCAAGACCCCCCCCCCCCCATAACATAATTTTGCCTACTTATTGCCTTTTATTTACTCGACACTGGCCGCGTGACGCCAAAAGTGCATGGAAACCTATAAAAAGAATTATTGACTACGTGACAGGACTAAGACTCCCCCCTCTCCCCTGTGACCTAGAGTAATATTTTGACGAAATATGTTTTTTTGCTTTCTATCTCCAAAACATCACTCTAAACCATATGTGACAAATAGGGGGGAGGGGGGGTCTTGGCAATAACTACGGATGTTCACCGAGGGGGGGTCAAAAACTGAAAAAAATGGGTCACGTAGTTGGGGTATGTTCCCTTATTGTTGTTAAAAAAGAAGAATGACCCAATTTACACAAATATATCTATGTAAAACCTTTTTATCTTTGGCTTATTTTTTTTATCTTATGTACTGCGAGTACAGATTTTTAACGGATTACTTTGTTTTTAATTTCTTTTGTAAACATGTAGGTAAAGCTGATCGATGAGGCCTCGAGCGGGATCTGCTGGATGTGCGTGGACCGCCTGCGAGACGCGTGCCACTTTAAGCTGCAAGTGGAACGCAGTGAGGCGGAGCTGCAAAAAGCATTGCTTGTTAAAGGTTAGCTCTTATACACATAATATTTTTGTATGGCTATTGTATCTAGGGAGGATTGATAGCGTTCCAAAACCTTACAGCCAACGGGAATTCAGTTCTTTTTTGGTCACTCTGTATAATTCATTCAGTTCATTTATTCATATGATATCCGCAATTACTCATTAGACCAGGGATCACCAATTTTATCATAGGGCCTATGCTTTTTTAACCGACTTCAAAAAAGGAGGAGGTTCTCAATTCGACTGAATTGTGTCAGAAGACACGCTGAATACTAATCCGGAAAATCCGATGTGTTAGATTTTAAGTAAATTTGTTTATAAAAGTAATTTATATTGTTTTAGTTTTCGGCAATAAAGGCTATTATGATTATGATTTATGTATGTTACTCGATATCTCCGTGAAACGTGAACCGATTTTCAAAAACATTTTTAATCCAACGGGTAGAACCCCTAGATGGTCTCATTGTCACCAAGTCGGGGTCTGATGATGGGATCCTGGAGAAATCGAGGGAACTCTTCAATTATTATAGGCACGCCTATAGTGATTTCAGTATTTTTCACAGCAACTCGGCCACTTCCTCTTGGAATAGCGGATCCTAAGTGAAGTCTGTTCTTTTATTGTTTAAAATTATCGCAAAGAAAAGTGTGGTGGTTTATGCGGGATATCATACATTTTACGACACTATTCTTTCCGGACAGACTCTATCTTAAGGCGGTTATCACAATGCTACGGTTTCCGCATGCGGCGACGGTGTGCGAGCGTGATAGCGCTCTGCATATGTATAGCGCTGTCCCGTTTACCCATCCAGTTGCATCCTATCACAGCCAATTAAAAAAATATTCATTTAAAATTTGAACTCTGACACATCGCTAATAAAGTTGGCAATTGTTATTGCATAACAATGACTTAGGTTGGTGATTGGCTGTGAAAGGGTTAATATAGTGCCAAGATTTAAATTCATTTGATTAATTATTCTAATTTATGATATTCTATGTGATGTACAGTGGAGCCCCCAGTTTCGCCCGAGATGTCGGATGTTAATGCCTCCATAGTGGATTTGTCAGGTATGTCCAAAAAAATATATGAATCAAAAAATGTGACTACTATGTTTTAGTTGCTACAGATAATTGCATTTTTGCTTCAGATGAAGAAACCATAGAGAATACAGCAATGGACAACAAAAATGAGCTAGATGAAGCATTGGGTATGTACCGACCAAGTTGTATACTTACAGCAGGCATTAAATTAAACACATCATTAGGCAGTTGTACCTATAGTTAAAAACAAAGGAAATTTGGCTTGGAAATGAGTACAGTCGACGTCAAAAATATGTTTACACTTTTGCACCTTATTACAAAGGAATTATAAATGCACTTTTGCTTCAGATGTAGAAACCAAAGACAATGTAGAAATGGACGACGTAAATGAACCAGAGGAAGTGTTGGGTAAGTTTCTAGTTATTTATACATACAGCGGGCATTAAGCTAAACACTTATTTAGGTATGTCCAATAACAAAGAAAGTTGTGCTTAGAAATTAGTACTTATTATAATTTATGAGGTTCCTTGACGTACCTGGTGACCGAAAAGCTGCCAGCTTCCTCGCTCAACGGATTAGTATTGCGATACAGTGGGGAAATGCTGCCAGCATCCCCTACACCATGCCGAAGGTTAATTTAGTTGTTTTATTTTAACAACAAACTCCAAAAATAAATTTTGGTACACCGTTTTATTGCTGACTGTACCTAGTATTCATACATTGTCATGTAAACAACGGAAGTATACCAAATTTCAGCTCAATCAGACACCGGGAAGTGGTTGAATTTTTACATACAACATTCTAAATAAAACTGTGTAAAGAGGGATGGTTTACTTGTAACTCTCACTTATAATTTTATTTTTAATTACCTATATTCTTGTATATCAGGCCAATAAAATATGTATGATTGTAATGTACAGTAAGCGTCAGAGATATGTGACCCCCCTCCAGCAATAGACAAATGTGGTCGCTAGTTCGAACCCCAGCATAAGAATTACACTTTTTGCTTTTTTTTTACTTTTGTTTTATAATCCTGGTTTTAATATTTTTTTACATTACCACAAATATTTATTTTATACGTTTTGTTATTCCTTATTACCTACTCAGTTATTAACTCGGAACATTAAAATTACCCTTTTAATCAATTTTTAACTAGAACAATAATTTCGTTGACTTCACAAGAGTCCGTGCAGCGTGATGGATAGTGTAACAGACTAGTAAACACTAGGTTCGCGGTTCGAATCTACGTAGAGGATACTTTTTGTATTTTTATACTTGTTCTTTTTTATTAATAATTTATTAACATCCTATTTAATATAGTAAGTTTAATTAAAATAGAAGTTAAAATCTTTTTTTTAAGGACTAATAATGAAAATTCCATAGTCACTGGTAACTTTTTATTAACTAAAAAGTAGGTATTTAAATACTATTATATTAAATATTGTTTACTAACTGAATAATGGGGGTAATATATATATATATATATGACAGTAGATATATTATGCGTGTTCTGTAAACTGATTACTATATATTTTACAGCTAAATATTTACTAGTTAAATTATAATGTGTAGTCAATTATACATCAGTGAAACTTAAAGTTAACAAGTAAAATACCTTTAGCTTAACTCTTACTGTTTAAAATTGTGGTATTGGTGGTCTGCATGCTGTTAAACTTTATAAGGCATTACACTTTGGTTGTTTACTTTAGATTATACCTACATTTTACTTCATTGAGTAGAACCGTAAAAACAAGTCGGGTCATAACTTTTTTTATAAGTAATACCAAACTACTCGGTTAAAAGTGAAATGTATAGTTTCCCTTTTCTTTGATTATAAATTAATATTCTTATTGCATTTAACACAATTTTTCGCAGTTATACTTTAGACAGAGATGGCGGGACACAGCGGTGGGAGTTGTGGAAATTGCGGGAAGAGGCTTTTAAGTATAAAATGGGCTATTCAAAAAACAATTTCAAAAATGAGTATAGGTTAGACCGCCCCTCGCCCTATTAGTCTGTATGCCATTATCAATATGTAATACGTAATCTAAACCAGCTATTTAACGTTGCAAAGAGAAACGACATGTTATCAAAGATAACAATAATTCATCTCTTAGCCCGTTACCAATGCAATGCAACCTTACCACAATCTTAGTAAGCATAGGGTATTTCTCCACTAATTAGGTCGAATTCAAACAGCTCCCATTAAAGTTACATTGAAATTTCCTATTAACAGAAACACTTTATTCAGTCATGTCACATCAAATTGACTTGAAATAATACTAATGAAGAAGAATCCATGTTAAAAAAACATTAAATGGCTAACAATATGTATGGTTTTTAAGGTAGAAATTAACGAGTTACCTCTTGGAAAAGCCTACTTGTTTAAGCACTATCTATTTGCAAAAAAACAATATAATTTGTTAGACACTACTTATACAATAGCATTATACCCACTCATTATTTTAAAACTTGCATGGAGTAAATATTTGCCCAATAATGGAGAAATACCAACAACACATTTTTTTTTACAATTTTTACTAATAACATAGAGGAAAACCTTTTTTATCTTCTACCTGTTTTAGCCGGCTTTTCATGCTTGAAACCATGTTTGAACATACATTGGTGTTCCTCATCAATTCCCACTTTCTATAAACTTCTTCGTCTAAGTTTTGTCTTGATTTGACTTGTGTAGGGTCCCAGTTAAGCACCATAAATTCTCAATAGGATTAAGGTCAGGGCTTTTAGAAGGCCAATCTAATACAGTGATGTCTGTTTGTAAGGCTAACCACTCTTTCACTATACGGGAACGATGCACTGCACTATTGTCATGCACCAATGATTTATGTCTTGCACTAAATAAATTTGTCCTTCGGGATAGGCGACGCGAACGGAAGGCAACATGACGTCACGTAACACTTCGAGGTATCGCTCGCTGTTCATTCGGCCTCCAACTTCAACGAGCTGCTCGGGCCCCATAGATGACATCCAGCCCCAATACGCTAAAAAAAAATATCATGAGCATACCATAACTTGAAAAACGTAAAACTGAAATCACAGTTTTTTTTTAAAGTGCAGGTAATGAAAATTGTATACTTAATATAATATACCCACCTAATGATATCCTTCCGCTTGTTCTAAGGTCTAGCATATTTTTGGGGTCAAATCGCTCTCCACTTCTGTGCCACAATATTTTTCTTCTATCTTTGTCTGACTTAAAATATTTCTCGTCAGTAAATACGATATAACGAATCTCACCCATCTGCGAATCGTATTTCTCTGCAAGTAAAAATAGTATTAAATTTGCTCGTTTATGATGATAAAACTTAAAAAACTCAAATAGCTTTAAAAATAAACATGGCTCTAAGACTATACCTATTACTTCACATAAAAAAGCTGCCGATTAAAAGACTTTTCCGTTAAATATATTTTTCTATCTTATCCCATATATAGGTAAACACACGACAGTAAATCCTCACAAACAAAATCTGGTGGCTTAACTTATTGATAACATTTTACTTTTGTTACTAAAAAATAAATGTCCCAATGGAGTCACAGGTTACAAACTTACCGTTATATTCAGTACTCGTGTGCTTATTTGTTTAATACTTTTGTTCTCTTCCCAAAGAACCACAATTTTATCGAACCATATTGTCATTGAAACACAAAAAAACGGACGGGGGCAGTTATTCAATTGCTTGAAATGCAAAAGGATTGTCGAGAGATCGTAATTGCGTTGCGACACAGGTATGATTCGCACACGCAAATTATGACTTACCCTCAGACAAATTTTCTCCACGAAATAACTAGACGCATTTACTCCAGTAAATTAAACCTTAAAATGTAATTGGTAAAAGTCGTTGTTAGTCGTCTGTGGAAATAAAATGAATAAAAATGAGGGTAGGAAAATATTGATAAACCAAAGACATTACTAATATGATCCAAGACAAGCTTGCAAAACAGGGACGAGTATAGATATAAGTAATAGTTGGAACAGAATATCTATGTTAAGGGACCTCGATGTCGATGGCGCTTACGCCATTATCAGCGATGCTCCAATAAAAATGCAACGATGCGCAACCCGATGCGGCGTAAGCGCCATTGACAATAAAGTCCATTTTTATAGATTTTGTCATAGTTCTCTATTGCCGGTCGGAACTGGTTCATATTTTTGTTGTGTAGTCCATGTGTTACGATAGCCCAGCGGAAAAAAGCCGGACTAATGTATCAGTGAAGCGAATGAGTGTGAGCCGAGGCCCCAGGATCGATCCCAGCTTAGCTGACAAGCAGATTTGAAATATTTCATTTTTGAAAGAATTAAATGACAGTGTGGTAAATGCCGATTCTCGTGTCGAACGAGAGTTCCAGTTTTACACCTAGGGGGGTCACGTATCTCTGACGCTGACTGTACATTCAGCAGCATGACTAACTTAGGGGACATACCCATACCATGAGCCATTTCTTAAATTTTTTCAACCCACACCTTGGTGATCACATACATACTAAGATTTATAGTATAACACACCGATTTCTTATACACAACCTCTTATCGGTTTTTACTTATTTAACCGTTCTTGCATGAAGTTGTCAATGTGTGCCTGCCGCGTGGAACAAGGAAAACTAATCAAAGTAACACAAATTGAAAAAAGATGCTCATTACTAATGAAAAAATGAACTGTGGAAAACTCTGGAAAACACATCACATCAAAAATAATAATCAATGTATCACGAAATCGCAGTGTCTTAATGAAAGTTTCCTCTTTCTATACATCAACGCGAGCACAGAATAAATAATAGTACTTATTTCATACAGAATTGCTACGCTACGCTCCGCCCCGATTGGAATTACCTCACCCCGCGGCTGGTAATTAGTAGGAAACTAGTAGGTTATCAGTCAGGTTGAAAGTAACAACTCACGCACGCACACGCACACATTGAAATGTGTACTGTACAGACGTGCCGTGCACACATAAGCGCTCAAACGAGTTTTGTAGTATGGTTTGGACCCTGTGACTCAGTGGCGTATACGAGCCTGTATTGCAGTTTCGGTTTCAGATAAAGATCCTCTACACCAGTCGGAAGCAGAGGACGATGTGATGAGTATGAGTGACGCTTCGGAAGCAGGTGAGTCTTTATTCTTACAGATTAAAGTTAGATAGCTATTCAGGGCTAGCACATTTTACGATGTTGCGCGACTCTCCACACTTCAGGAGCGACTCGAAGTATGCAGTTGCGCGCGATCACGAATGTTATGCTAAGTCTTGTTAACTTTCGTTTTTAACATAGTATAGTACATAAATTCGGTGTCAATATAAAAGTAAAATAAAGTAAATAAATATGGCTGATTGACACAGCATTTCTAGGAAAAAAAGGGCTTGGCACATAACAAAATGTTATCAAACAAATTAATTTTAACTTAAATATGAATGAAAGCAAATAACAAGTTTATAATACTAATAATAAAATACTCTTAATAAGAAATCAAGATAGAAAAATTACAAAAACTTAAAGTAAACAACAGGCGGTCTTTTCGCTAAGAAGCAATCTCTTTCAGACAACCTTAACTTACCCTTAACCTTGACTTAGTTTATGGGTATAAAATAAATTGATATCGAAAGCATGATTGTACCTTAAGGGTCACCACACACCTAGCGGAATTCCTCGCGGAATTAGCGGAAGTAGCGGAATTTTTTTGTATGGAAGCCATAGACAAATTTCCGCTACCATAGACAAATTTCCGCTACTTCCGCTAATTCCGCGAGGAATTCCGCTAGGTGTGTGGTGACCCTAAAAGTACGTGATTGCGAAGCAGTGAAGGTAAATGGGTTTGCTTACATTATTTTACTTTTCTTTTAACACTGACCCTTTTTGTACCTATAAATATTAATCTTATTTGTATCTAGCCGATGCGGGGTCGGAGCAGCCAGAGCCAGCTCACGCCAAGAAAAAGCATGCGCCGAATCATTCCGAGAAGCTCGAGCGCCTCCAAAGCGATGATAGACAAAGCAAAGGACACACATACGCATGTGAAGAATGTGACAGAGCTTTCGAAAATATGTCTATCTTAACAACCCATATTCAAGTCACTCACTCATCATCCACACTATCAAAGGAAGAATACTCGCAAAATCACCAGACAAACAACGGGGAAAATCCTTTTGAATGTAGCACACCCTTAGAAAATCACCAAGTGGTACATTCTGGACGGCAAAAGCTATTCAAATGTAGCCAATGCGACTTTAAGAGCAATGAAAAATCAAACGTTCAAAGGCACCAGATGATACACATCGATGGAAAGCCCTATAGTTGTAACTACTGTGATCTCAAATACAGTAGAAAAGCATACTTAGAAAAGCATTTAAAGGCAAAACACACCGACGAGAAGCTATATTCATGTAACTTCTGTCAATTTAAATGCAACGAGACAGAATCCTTACAACGCCACCTAAGTATACATGCTGAAGAGAATATGTATTCATGTACATACTGTTACCTTAAATTCCGCCGGAAAGAAGAAATGAAAAGCCATCAGAAGACTCATACTGGAGGGCAAATTTTTACATGTAGCTACTGTGACCTCGAATTCAGTCATGAATCTTGGTTACAAAGCCATCTGATGAGTCACACTAAAGAGAAACCATACACATGTAACCAGTGTAACTATAAATTCAGGACGAATTATCACCTAAAAAGGCACCAAATGCTACATACCGGAGACAAACCTTATAGTTGTAGCTACTGTGATCGCAAGTTCATTAGAAAAGAGCACTTAGGAGTGCACTTAAAGAAACACACTGCAGAGGCAGAGGCAGAATAGATGTACAGTCGACTACAATGAGATCTACCTTTTCACTTTATTGTATAGTAATAATGTCCAATGTTGTGTAGTAATGTGTCACGGGGCGAGAAGCGGCTCACGGAGAGCCGTTTTGCTGCATTAAGGGGCTACTTTGAAAAATTATAGGTTTTTTCAAACGCTCTAGTGACTAAACGGGAAAAGGGGCTGAATTTATTTTCGAATATATATTATTAAACTATATACTCTTGTTTTTGGCACAAGCCGACACACGATTGCTGAAAGTTGCCTCGATAGAAAAAAACACCGAAGTTGGGTCCTTTTTCCCCTTATTTTTCTTAGCTTACGTAAACTATAAGAGATTAAGCAATATAACTTAGTAAAAAATATGGTATTCTGGTTTATCTAAAAAGTCACAGAAGCAAAATTAGACAAAACTTTATAGATTCGCTTATTTATCGTAGTTTAGTCAAAAAGTCTGATCCTTAAGAGCGCTGCATCTCTTTCTTTCGTGCACGGGAGCCATAAACGTGTCTCTAACCAATGGGCGTGGCTTGTCCGAATCGAGGTACGGCCTTAATCGTAGCAAATGAAAATCTGTGGTCTCTGCCTACCCCTTTTGGGATATAGGCGTGATCGTATGTATGTATGTATAATGCCCAGAAGTGGATACATATCTTTGTAGTCGACTGTACCTAGAGTAGTGCCATTCTCGAAATTACTCGAGAACGTTTCCCGTTTTGAACGGGAAACGTTCTCGCTCGGAAATATTTGCCCTAGTAAACGAAGAGCGTTCTCGAGAACAGCACATCTTTAGATGTACCGATTACAACTATGCTAGTTCATTCAAAAATGCTTTACAAAAACACCTATAACATAAAATTTGGGTAAAAACCTAAATGGATTGTTTTGTTAATTGATTTAGCAAGTTCTTGAAATTTAATAGTCTGGATCAAAGGATACCATTTGGAGTCCAGTGCATTGCTCAAACACAACATATTGAATCTACAATGTACGTACAATGTAAACGCCTTCCGCCAAATGGTAACTTTTTAATACGGGCGATAAATTAAACTAGACATAGAACTCATTAGTGTAATCATTCATTAAGATGTTTTTCTAAGTTACACTTTAAGTATGACGTAATAATTAATACATTTTTGTAAATTTTATCAGCAGCAATGTACATGTAAAGTATTATTCTAATCTGAAAAAAAGAAAACGAAATATAGTTAACTGCATGTAATCTTGAAATCAGTAATAAACATTTTTTTTTCGGTAAAGCCAATAAAATAAATCTCAATTTTCTTTATATTTCCATGACCTTATTTTAAATGCGTCATATAAAATGATTCCAAAGTTATGTCCTCAAATCTTCTTTAAATTTGTTTCCTTATATATCTGTACTGTATTGAAGACAATTATCCAACATAGAATATGTAGCATAGCTATTTGTGGTTTTTAGGTGGTTTTTGTTTTTTTCTGATTGTGTAGTTTTGTAATATGAATTGTATTGTTAATGTGGTGACATGTAAATTTTAAATGCTGTGTGATTTTAATCAAAATAAAAACATAGAATAATAAAATATAATAGCAATTTTTTATTAGTGACACCTTTTTTCCGTTTGATTTTGTATTATAATTTATTTTTTAGTCTAACTTAGATCTTATTGTACCTACTTTAAAAATGATTTGTATTTGTATGTATTGACATGTCTTATAAAAAATTTGAATATTAATATTCTCCTACTACCTACTGAATAAGCAACAGCACACACACAGAAATGTACAGTGTGTGTCGTGCGTGTTTTGAATTAAAACTAGAACTAGAAACAGAGGGCCTACCGCGAAGTTCGAAAATCGACAAAACGATGGTCCCGTCTCTATCGCTCTTGCATATACGAAAGAGAGTGATGGAAATATTCGATTCGATGAACGAAGTGCTTCGCGGTTATAGGCCTGCTCAATACCGAGTGATGTTTTTAAAAACTTAGTTGAAATTAAATTTTATTGCATGATATGATTGTTTTTTTTTTCGTTCCTATGCGGTACCTACTCGAACAAATAAAGCCAATCGTAATAGACTCCTCATAATTCAGCTATTCATAGACAAAATCAGCCGGGAAATGCTTTAATTTGTCTATAGTAGCGGAAATTTGTCCGTGGCCGCCATACAAAAATTCAGCTACCATCCAAGTAGGGACGCAGCTATAGTTCAGAATGAGACATGAATATCACTATTTCATTTTAGCATATAGCTGCCGCCTATAGCGCCTTAAATGTTCTGTGAATGATTGTGTCTATACAAGGCGCGATTTGGCGTCAACACGACGCTGCGATATATCAAGGACGACTTGATGTTTCACTTTACACACATTTTCAAGAATTTCAACCGATAATAACAATTTACCTAGTAGTTAATGAATAATATATTTTGTATGCAAACCATATCTATATTAATAATCCCGAGGGGGGGGGTACGGAAAAGTCGAACGAGACTGCTCAAACGAAAGAGCGTAAAGAATAAAGAGTTTTTGAATTGGACACTTATATCGGCAAAATTCGGATTGTCGCGTATTTTACGTTCAAAAGTGTTAAAAGCGGTATTACACATTACAACCTGCAGGGCCCAATCTGTCAGGTTGGAAGGTGTAATTGAAGGTAGGGCCCGTAGGGAGCTGAAGGAGGGGAGGAAGAGGCAGGGTACACAACAGATTGGGCCCTGCAGGTTGCAATGTGTAATACCGCTTTAATTTCACGACATAAACGCCGGCCATTTTTGTTGGTTGTCAGTGACGGGTGCGTTCGGAAATTGTGAACAATGTTTGCGTTCAGTCCGACGTGCATTGCGTGTCGGACAGGTCATGTGGTCAAACAAAGGGAGGTAAAAAGTAAATAAATGCTGAGAATAAATGTAATAAAACACGGCTGATTTTCAAAATATTTTTTTTAAGAAAGTAGAATTAATTTTCACTAAAATTGTACCCCCCTGACCATACCATGGTATGGTAGTTCATTAAAAGTGCGTGATTTGGTTCGGAGAGAACCAAATCCGGCGGACTTGGTCTTCCCGTCTATTAAAGCGGTATTACACATTGCAACCTGCAGGGCCCAATCTGTCAGGTTGGAAGGTGTAATTGAAGGTAGGGCCCGTAGGGAGCTGAAGGAGGGGAAGGAAGAGGCAGGGTACACAACAGATTGGGCCCTGCAGGTTGCAATGTGTAATAACGCTTTTAGCACTATTAGGGTCACCACACACCTAGCGGTTTTCCTCGCGGAATTAGCGGAAGTAGCGGAAGTTTGTCTATGGTAGCGGAAATTTGTCTATGGTAGCAGATTTTTTGTATGGAAGCCATAGACAAATTTCCGCTACCATAAACAAATTAAGCATTTTGTCTATGAATTTCCGCTACTTCCGCTAATTCCGCGAGGAAAACCGCTAGGTGTGTGGCGACCCCTAAAGGAAAATGTAAAGATGTTGCAAGTATTCGAACTCTACCTACATGTTTTGTCATTGTCATGTGAATCCAAACGTCATATGCAATGAAATGACCCGCGGGTTATGTTTATTTACCTAAGTATTTTACCTAAATATGTCTCGAATACTATTGTAGATAATTATCAGCGTTGGTTCTATGAGTGTAGTGTAGAAACTGATGCATTTTCTAATATGTTCAGGCCGGATATTGTAGCGCCGAGCGCAACAAAAGTTTGTTTACAAATGTAAAGGCTAATCTTTTATTAAAATGACTGTAAGTATGACAAAATTATGTGTTATATTGAATTAACTAAAACGTAAAGTCAATCTTTGCGTAAATAATTGCACATTTGGTTATATCTTTGAGTAAATAACCATGAATACATTAATGTTCTAAAGGATATCACGTTGTCATGAGGCATGTAGAAGATTATTTCTAAAATGAATACAAATTAATCATAGTTTAATGAAATAGGCTGTAGTCAAAATTAGAGGTGCTCATTTTTTATCCTAGGTATTCACAAATATGCTTATAAACATGAATTGTATGACCAAATGCTGTCATAAGTATAGTAAATAGTGTGTGCAATTGGATGGCGCAGTTATTCTAATGACACAGTGTGCGGATATGTATGTAAAGTTGATACGTGCGGTTTTCACTAATGTCTGATCCAGGTTGAAAGCAGCGTGTGCAGTGTCCTGTTTTTGTGGTTTTTAATCACAACAACCTCCTTCACTTCAAAGTGAATAAATTTAATGGCTACTGTCTCTGTCTGCTGTAATTAACTTCAACTACATTGAGCCGGAGTTAATTATTGGATCACTCAACTGTTAAAAAATTAAATTAAAAATGCATTATTTGTTGCACAAAAATAGACACAAAAAAAAGAGTGGTAATATACACTAGAAGTAAACAGAAAAACAATACTCAAGAAGGGAAAGGAAAAAAAAACACAACAAACAATCAACTTAAGAACTAAATTCGCGACAATAGGCTCGGAGCTCATCATTTGCTGCGAGCTTGGTCGGCTACACATTGCTGTTTTTCAGCCCGCGCCTGTCTCTTGACTTATACAAAATGAAAATTTAATAGCTGGTTATAGGGTAAACATCGCATTCACAGCTTGCACTTAGTTTTGATTAGTAGTTTCTTTTTGTCTCTGACGTTCATAAGTGCATTGTAATGTGCCTAAATTGAATAATTTTAAACAAAAAAGAACCGACTTCACTTAGGATAGGATAAAAAATAGTGAAATCACTATAGGCGTGCCAATAATAGTTGAAGAGTTCCCTCGATTTCTCCAATATCCCATCATCAGACCCCGACTTGGTGACAATGGGACCGTCTAGGGGATATACCCGTTCGATAAAAAAAAAATTGAAAATTGGTTCACGATTTACGGAGATATCGAGTAACATACGTACAAAAAAATAATAATAATAATGTCTCGATCAACACCTCGAGAGACTTTCGCTAGGTGGCTGGATCAAGGGTCAGATGCAGAAGGCGGTGGTCATGGATACGGCGCAGATAGTCCGCCGGTTCCTCTCACTGCGGCCCTAACCACCGGCCCTGCCATACCCTCTAGGATAGGTTTTTTATAATGTTTTTATTGTTTTTTTGTGTTATTGATGTATTTTTGTACTTTACTTTTATAAAAATATTGTAAAAAACCTATCACTAAGACCAAAAATAAATAAAGAACATAATAATGATAAAAAAACAGTCGAATTGAGAACCTCCTCCTTTTTTGAAGTTGGTTAATAATAAATATCTTTTATCTTTTTTATTACATGCCACCTAATACCTAAAAGGAGGGCCACGTTTTTTCGAAAGTATATAGAGGTATTACCCGAGCGAGGTAGGACGGACGGAATCCCGGGACTTTAAAAATCCAGGATTCCGGAAATGCTTCAACGGGCTTCCGGGATTTTAGACAGCTGGGGTCTTGAAATGCGGGACAACCGAATTTTAGGGTCCTGGGAGTCCGTAACTTAAGAATACCGGGATACTGGAACTTTCAAAAACCGGGATTTTTGAACTGCACGAAGCCGAAAAACCAGGGATTCCGAGAATGCGAGAAACCAAGATATAAGGATCCTGGGACTCCGGGACTTTAGGCAACGGGTGGGTTTCCTGGATGAAAAAGCCGAGTTCCCGATATACCAGGAGTGCGACGTTCTGGGGTTTTAGGATTTCGGCATTCGGAGTTTTAGAAACCCATGCGGGAAACCAAGATATTTGAATTCCGATATTAAAAAGCCAGTGTTACGAGTCGTTAGAAAGCCGGGATTCAAGAAATGCGGGCCGACGGGATTTAAAAGTCAAGGGAGTCCGGAGTTTTGATATCCTTGATTAGGAGACTTAAAATACGGGATTTCGGGGGGTGCACCAAAGATCACATAAAATTTGTACTTCGATTATTGGAAGTCCGAAATTGTTGTTCATAATTTTTTTAATCATAATGATCATTTCTTATAAGTATTATTTGTTCATAACTATCGTTACTCCGAATTATTTAAGTTTATAATGTAAATCAATATAAATATCTATTATACTAATATTACTTTCCAGAGTCACCGTTAGGTACGACGACGAGCGAAGCGAGGAGGAGTGTTAGGTATCTTGCGATCACAACACAACACAATTTCGGTTAGGTTAGTGTGTCATCCTGCCCGAAGGGCATAACTACCCAGAATAGAAGCCCCCGCTTCGCGGGGGCTTTGTCGACCCTGTCACAGAAATGACTACTATCAACAAAAAACGTAGGAAATTATATTATGTCTCAAAAAATTCGGACAGCAAACAATTATTAACACTGTCGTTATATGAAAAAATATTATAACCTTTAAAATTATGACAATTTTTTTTATGACGAATGATAATTCTGATCACAAAACGGTATTACTGAAAAAATTATGCTAAGTAATTTTATGTGAGCCAATATGGACCCGATTTCGGGAATGTGGGAAACCGGGATTTTAGGGTGCTGGGAGTCCCGGTATAAGGGATTCCGAGATTTTGAGACATAAGGAATTCTGAATTCCAAAAAAATCTGGATGGGGTGACATTATAAAGCCGGGATATAAGGCCGTATAATGCCGGACGCCGGAATTTTAGGGTTTTAGGAATCTGGAACTTTAGGGATGCAGGATTCCGAGATTTTTAATAGCCTAGATTCGAAAATGTGTCTCTCAGAAATTTTTGAGTTCCTGTCCCAGGAGTCCAGGATTTTATAAATCTGGGAATCACTAAACCCCGAATTATGGAAATAGTGAAACCGTGATTTTGGATTGCTGTGCGTGTGCACCCGAACCCGGACATAAGGGCATGCGGAATTCCGGAACTTTAGGAGGCCGGGATTCTGAAAATGCGGCTTGCTGGAGTGGTCCCAGCGGTCCAGGATTCTGCAACTTAAAAACATCGTAATTTCGGAACTGCGCGAGGCCGGGATTTTAAGATATTATAAACCAGGGATTCCGGGAATTGAAACAATCAGGATTTTAGGGTCCCGGGTGTGCCAGGACTTAGAAGTACAGGCTTACGGGACTTTAGAAATCCTAGGAATCCTGGATTGCGTGAAACCAGGTTGTTTTTACATATAATATTTTAATTATTTATTTTTTTACATACATAACATTTATTTTACCCGAGCGAAGCTGGGTTTTCATCTAGTTCTAAAGTATTTTTGAATAAATTAAAAAAAAAAAAACAAAATCATTTAATTTTCTACACTAATAGCCAAAAAATTCGTAAAGGCCATATCATATCTTGCCATGACACATAATTTGACAACTTTTGTATCATTCTAATTATAGCTCCTTCTCACTCTAGGTACTCGGTTGAATAGTCTCTTCCGTGTGTAGACACCTTGCCGTTTCTAAACGAAGCTGTCAACCAATCAACTTAACTGTCAAGTTATTGAGGTTAGGTTAGGTTACTCATATTATTTACATCCTAAAATTTTATTGATATTAGTGTACTTAGTTAACCAGTAAACACCTAATTCAATAATTATTTTTATTAGATAAATATATCGTCGACATAGTTATAGCAGCAATGGACGTGGTACATTTGTGTCGCTGCTGCCTGCGAGGTCCTCCGGACAAAGATCTGACAATCACGTACACACATCTCGGCAAAACAGAAATATATTCCCACATGCTTAAAGAGTGCTTCGATTTGAATGTAAATATGACGACTTTATTTTCCGTTAGTTTGTAAAATAAATATTAGGGTCAAGGTATAGCAAAGGGGGCGCGATTTCAGGACTTAGAATATTCTTGTAACTTTCTTATTTATTTCGCATTTTTGCTATCTTTTTGATTAAAACTGTATAGAATACATTTAGATAAGCATCTCTTATTGATTACAATTTTTTGATTAACTTGCCCGTTTAAAAACTAAAGCGGTCCAAAGTTGCGAGTTTGGCCATAGGATTACTACGGAGCTAGGGACTTGAAAATTAATATTGTACATAAGATTAAGTCGGTTCTGGCGCTCGCCGGCCGCTGCCGCGGCACACTCGCTTCGCTCGCTTGGCTTCGCGCGCTGTTAGGTCACGGTTCACCTAACACACTCCTCCTCGCTTCGCTCGTCGTCGCACCTATCTTGGCTCTGTGACACGATTTCGGAGCCAATATCTCGGTAATTATCAAGTATAGAGAAAAGTTGCCCATACAAAACATGCTTATTTTAGCGTCCTCTATACGATAGCATCATAAAAAATAGGTGTCATAATGACACGACCCCCATCAAAAAATTTCTAAGTCCCGCGCCCCCCTTGCTATACCCCAACCAATATTAGTGTTATTTACGTAAGTAAAAACACACATATAAAATTATAATATAAAATTGGCTCCAAAACTTTACAAAGTCTTGATTCCCAGAGAGATCTTGGGGTCATTATGACAAATAATCTAAAATGGGAACATTTTAGGAATAACAAAAAAAGCCAATTCTGTTTTATATATAATCAAGAAAGCCTTCCGTTATGTGGACAAGAACATCTTTATTAAACTCTATAAGACATATGTAAGACCCTTAATGGAATATGCCTTCCAAATTTGGAACCCATATTTAAAAAAAGATATTACTCTTATAGAAAGAGTTCAAAGAAAAGTCACAAAACGGGTACCATCTCTTCGCAACTTACCATACGAAGATAGATTGAAGGAATTGGGCCTGACAACCTTGCAGCAGCGGAGGCAATGCGGTGACTTGATAGAAACATATAAAATTCTTACAGGACATTACAATGTACCCGCAATAAGCGATGTTTTCACCCAGAACATAAATGTGAGACTGAGAGGGCACTCTCTGAAACTGCACCGGACGCATAGTAGTAGCAACCCCAGAAGACACTTCCTGTCTAACCGCGTAGTGAAAGTGTGGAACAGTTTGCCCGAATCAGTGATCAGTGCACCCTCAGCGAACTCTTTTAAAAATAGACTCGATAAACATTTTCAAAATGGACAAAACACAAGTGGACATTGATATGCACGTATCGGCTATAAGCTGCCTGTGCATTAATAAATAATAATAATAATAAGTAGGAAGGCTGCTATACTACAAAAATAAATATCATTATCTCTTTCGTTCCTACTTACTTAAATAAAACTTACAAGTGTAAATCCAGCCTTAAGCTTAATCTTTGAACACTTGGTAGCTTACCATGGTTCTAAAATTTTGGTACTGTTGTGTAATTAGCAGCCAAAAATAGTGGTCCTCAATAAGTTGGCGCCATTAAGAACAACTACCATAAGTCCCAAGCCTATTTATTATGCTGTAGTTAAACCTCTCTAAAGTATGTTTTGTCACAAACGGACGGGACGAACTACAGTCATAATGTTTAAAACAATTGCCGATAATCACATTTAGCACAGCTTATAATCTTTCTTTATAGCTAACACTAATAGGTGATGATGGGATTTGCTCAGCGTGTATCAGCCGTTTGCGAGATGCAAGCAACTTCAAGTTACAAGTGCAGCACAGCCAAGCGCAGTTGCAGGTCCAAATGAAGTTGCAAGCGTGGCTGCAGAGAAGCCACATTAGAGGTAAGGTCACTTTTTTTTTCACCAAGCAATAACAAATGTCTCCTTTAGGTTAGATTAAGTTAGGTTAGTCAAATGCTATAAGCTGTCAAATGCTATATGTAGATAGAGATAGCGCTTCAGAGTTATTGTATAATGCATGGGGGCATTATAGTGCCATTTAGTAATGCTATCAAACTTGGAGCACATATTGCTGGCCCAATATTACATGGTTCTATGTTACATTTTTAGGGTACTTAAATTTAGACTTAGTGTCACTGTGACAATGTCCAAATTTCAATTCGATAAAAGTGAAACATAGAACCTTGTAATATTGGGCCAGCGATATATATTTCTTAGACTGACTATGCACCTCTTTTACACAATTATGACTACTTTTTGTACATGTTAAAGCACCCTCGAATGAAGCCACTTACAGATGAAATGTTTTAATTTGAATTATTGTTTTATTTTACTAGAAATAGTAGATAACATTTTAAAATTAAGGTTTTCTGTCAGATTCGGAAGAGGCAGTCGACTCGGAGGTGTGGGACGCCGCGAAGGACGAGGACGCTACGTCGTGTGAGTATGAACCAAAGACCATAGAATACCTGGATCTATACAAAATCGCGTTCCCGTAGTTCAGACAAACGCAGTAGCTCCATCTCGCTGGCTCAGTATTACTAGCCTAGACACTAAGGGTGGGTTCCACCACGCACCATTAACGGACTCATCAACGTGAAATGGCGATGGAGCTGTTATTTCATACAAGATTTTTTTAACGATGATGTTGACGTTAACAGACGGTTTGGTGCAACCGGACCTAAGTCTAAATTTTACTACTCCTGAAAACGTAACATAGTACCCTGTAATATTGGGCACGCGGCTGTAACTAACACAGCAGGTCACAGTTCCGTATATTTTATTAGTGATATTACACTTGTAAAAATAATTCAAATTCCGATCGATAGATGGTGCTGCGTTACCTGATATGAAAAAATGGTTTAGCCCGCACTTTGGAGTCTTTGCATTTAATATTTCTTAAACTTTGTAACTGAAAAAAATCTATACTTTTTTAAAGTTCTGTTTTCTCTTAGATGATCACGCACTCGAATCGGAGGTGCAGGATGCCACGACGGGAGAGAAAAACTGCACGCCGCGTGACTCGCGTGAGTATGACTATACTACAGTTGCAAAGTGAAAATAAGGGCCGGTTGCACCAAACCGTCTGTTATTGTCAACTTCATCGTTAAAAAAATCTTGTATGAAAAGTTTGACAGTTTTCTGTGTGATGACAGCTCCGTCACCATATTTAACGTTGATGAGCCCGTTAATTGTGCGTGGTGCAATCCACTCTAAGACACTGAAAGGAACACGCAATTTAAAATCCATTTTACTTATATTATGTAACCGCGATGAGATAATATGATAGGATAAATTTGCCATTATTATTATTTTTTGATTTTTTTTCCTTTGAATAATTGTTATATATCGGTCACTAATGTAACTATTATGTAAATAAAAAATAAAATATATGTATTACGGTGATATGATTAACTCAACCGAATAATAAAAAAAATTGACATGTCAATGTAATTTCGAACATTACAATACTCCGAGATACAAAGGAAGCTTATTTTATTGACGTAACACACAAGTGAATTATTTATTGCGGTGTCTCAGAGTACAAAAACAATTTATGTAGGTTTACGCAATCCGAAAGACAAAAATTAACTATCGATTATATCCGAACTGGAGCTAATTAGGACACTAGTGTCTTTGAGAAATATAATTAATTTAAGCTCAGGAATACATCCTAGCAATTAAAGGAAAAAAAACCACGGTGTATACATTCATAGATACATACGTACATACATACATACAAAAATACATATAGTCGTATACATATCCGACGAATCTTGTTAGAGAAGAAACTTACGTTTTCTTTGATCCACCAGCAAAGATATGACGCACAGATTTTTTAAAAGCGTATTTTCTGTATTCGGGAATCTGACTAGAAAACCTAAAATTTGCCTCTATCCTAACCGCAATAGGGACTATTTTCCCCCCTGGGTTTCCAGCCCCGATGGTGAAAACTAATATGCCAATTCTTTGAGTTAGATTGCGAAAACCGGGCTATTATATAGGATGCACGCACAGCGCTAAAGTGGAGGCAGCATACAAAATATAGATTGTTTGCCAACAGGTTTTGTTTTAGTCGCTTCGGACGGGTTTACTGATCGCGCCAAGGAACAGCTGGCGATGACTTGTTCCGTGGTGCTCGAGCGCCTCCGCGACGATGCGAGTATTCACAGTGAAAATAAACCATACGGCTGCGATGACTGTGGCAAAAGTTTCAAAAACATGTCGGTTTTAACAAAACACATCCAAGACACTCATTTGTCGGTCGAACCTTCCGGAATATTTACTTGTGATAATTGTGGTTATACAACCAATTCCAAGAAAAAAATTCAAGAACATATAAAGAATCACCTTTGTAAGAAGCTTTTTCAATGTAACGATTGTAACTACAAATGTAAACTGAAAAAATACTTACAAAAGCATCAGAAGATTCACACCCGTGAGAAGTCAATTAAATGTAGTTACTGCACTTACAAATGCTGGTATGTATCGGAATTAAAAAGACACCAGAGGATACACAATGGAAAAAAGCCTTATGCTTGTAAATTTTGCGATCACAAGAGCTCCCAAAATACAGAAGTAAAAGAACACGAAGCTATACATACTGGTGAAAACCCGTTTGCATGTAACTTCTGCGATTACAAGTGCAGCAATCATACACAGTTAAAAATACACAAGAGAACCCATCCTGGAGATACACCTTACGCGTGTAAGTATTGTGACTACAAAAGCATCTACATAACGCAACTACGACATCACGAAACCATACACACTGGTGAAAAACCCTATGCATGTAACTACTGTGATTATAAATGTAGTCGAAAAAGATACCTAAAAACTCATCTGACCATACACACGGGCGACAAACGTTATAAATGTACTTCTTGCAACTACAAGGCTAGTGAAAAGGGAGACTTGAACAAGCACCTCACGTTACACACTGGTGTAAAACCATTTGAATGTAATATCTGTGATTACAAATGTCGTCTTAAGACAAGCTTACGAAGACACCTGATGATACATACTGGTGAAAGACCCTTCCAGTGCAATGAATGTAATTTCAAGTGCAATGCTAAATCAACCTTAAAAAACCACCAAGTGATACACGGAGGACAAAAACCTTTTCAATGCAGCATCTGCGGTTATACATGTAGTAGGAAATTACATTTACAAATTCATGAAAGAGTGCACAGTGGTGAAAGGCCTTATGAATGTAGCCAGTGTGATTCCAAATTTATTCAGAGATCACACTTAGTTCGTCACCAGAAGTTGCATAAAGGTGAGAAACCTTACATGTGTAGCCAGTGTGGTTACAAGTGTATAGACAAAACAAGATTAACGCGCCATCAGAGGACACACTTCGAGGAAAGTTCCAGTAAATCATAAGACAAACTTTTTGCAATAATTTAATCAGGACAAGTAATACGTAACTCTCCATAATACATAAATAATTTTAACAATTCAATTGATTACACCATCGTCTTATTGATTATTTTACATCCCTTAATTTAGTTCCAAATTGATTTCTACGTAACTTATAACTAGAGAGGGATAGACAGGGACCAGCCTGTTACAACTACAACATAGATGGCGCCAGTTGACCTACAAGCGCCCCTAGTGGCGAGTATTGGAACTATACGACCTTGTAATATACGAATCGCTGAAAATGTAGAAGTTTGTATGATTTAGTTTTAACTGCTCACAAGGAGAAGTCATTCCGTTGTTGGTATAGTTCCAATTCACGCCACCAGGGGCGCTAGTGTCAACACCGCTTTTAGTTCAACTATAAGGTAACTACAACAATAAAATGCGATGCTGTAATTTGCTGAAAAGTTGAGCAGTCGAGTTGTTTTGCATCCATACTGCAGTTTTATATATACCCTGCAGAATACACAGCGAAATATAAAACGAAAACCAACAATCTGACGGCTCGCACATAGATGGCGTTGCTACGCAAGGAACTTTAGACTAGCAGCGCCATCTATTCTTTCCAGGCAGGAACTAAATCACATTTATTAAAGTTAAACATAAAGAGCCTAAAAGGACATTACGTTACATTTGCTCTGTTAAAATCTTTAGTGATAGTGTTTAAATTTACAAGTCCTTTCAGCGAAATGGCACGTAAAAATTTAAAACCATTCCCTTAAAATAACACAATATAAAAATAGAAGAATTAGGTACATAGTAATTAGAATACACATTTAATATGGCAGCAAAAGTTACATCAATAAATCACAAATACATCGAGACAGTTCGAGTTGCAATTTGTTTAGTAAGAATATTTAAGACTAGGTTAGAGTAGATTGCTTTGGTCGAATAAAGCCCGAGGCTTTAGAGTAAGTGATGCGAGTAGACAATGTGTTTAGAAACAAATTATTCAGTTTTGCAAATGCGTAGTTTGGGAGGAACGGGCAGTTTTCGCAACGAAGCGGCAGCCATTTTGATGACGTCATTACGCGGGAGACGTTCGTACGTTCCCGGCAGTTTTGGGGTTCCAGTATCGTTTTCAGCTTTTCCGTAAAGGACAGTCCTATTATAAGCTATAAGCTACATGCATGACAACTTTCGAGGTTTCTCCCAGATGGGACCAGACATTAAACTAAGAATTTGCGTACAGAACTCATCTTTACTTGTCTTATGTAAACAAGCGTCTGCCAATCTAGACACCGCAATGTCATTTATTTTTGAGGTTATTAGTTCGTTACTTCGATTATTGAAGAAAATTTAATTAGAAATAATATTTTTCACTGATTACTTGGTTGAATTAAATACTTTGTGAGTTTTATAACAATATAAGTGATAATCCCAGAGAAAAGTGTGATAATGTCTTTGAGAAGTGTTGTGTGTTAAGTGAAATGTAAACATCACTACATAGTATAAAACAAAGTCGCTTCCTGCTGTCTGTCCCTATGTGTGCTTAGATCTTTAAAACTACGCAACGGATTTTGATGCGGTTTTTTTTAATAGATAGAGTGATTCAAGAGGAAGGTTTTATGTATAATTGCACCCGTGCGAAGCCGGGGCGGGTCGCTAGTACATGATAATTAAGACAAGTAGGGATGAATTCTGCATAATAAATTCAAATCACCCATCAGAACTAGAGGTTTTAAAGAATATGGACAAGTTTAGCATACAGGGTGAATCTGACAAAAATGATAATTTGTTTCTAAGTAGAATGACAACCAAAAACGAGTTAATTTTGTGCATAAGGTATCTATTGTGCACGTTTAGTTACATAACTTAGCCTAACTAACATCTAACGTGGCAGTTCCGGGTTGTTCGTGGAGTCAAAACGTTGGCGAGGGCAAGTCCAGTGGGGAAAAAAGATTTGAAACTGTTTTGGAACTATATTTTTGTAACTAGTTTACGAAGAAAATACCAACGCTAGAAAAAAATAAGTTTTCTAAATGTTAAATATTTAAAAAATAATGTATGTATGTGTGTTATTTATAAGCCAAATGGGAAAATCCACTGCCTCGAACGAGACTCTCTAATTCACGACTCTGCGATACATGCCCGCAGCTCTATATACCAACTGAGTTACCGTTGTTAACCTTTGGCGGCGAATTTTTACATCAATTTCCCCACTCGAATTGCCAATGACATTACATGACTATTGTGTCCTCTAAATAAGTATATTTTATAATATATCTGTTCTATTTATTTAGAATATGCAACGCCAAAGGGGTCTCTTTGTGACTGCCATAGCATAGTGCTTTGAAAGGTAAAACGATCATATTATATTTAAAATTATGTTTTTTTCCTTTCAAAACAGTATACATACATAACTTAGGTCGACCCCCAAAATGTATAAAGAAAAATGGTTATCTTAACATACAGTATATTTTTAGTGATGTACCAGCATCAGTTAGCTTTTAATTTAATGGTTAAGGGCATACATATGTATATACTTATATTTCCAAAATGCGGAAATATTCAAATTATACTAAGAATAAGTACTTTTTGTGTACATATTTTTATTAGGTATACAATAATTGTGAAGTCGAAGGATGAAGAATTTCGATGATAGGCTGTGTACGATCCATCCATCTATTTATTAATTTTACTTATCGCGAGGGTTACAAAAGCTGTTGATTTGAATTGGACCAGTCGCTCTACATTTGAATACTTTACGTACTTTTTTTTACTCGCAATAAACGTCTAGTTTTGAAGAATTAGGTTCTACAAGGTGTAACAAAAATGCTGGTGATCCTTTTAAGGGCATAATTGGTATCGTATTCTAATAATGAAAAACTAAGAAAAAAAAGTCTCTCGCGAGAGAAATGATTTTGTATGGAGTTTGACCGGCTGAGACGCCGTTCCCAATACAAAAAAAATTTCGCGCCCAAAAAATTTTACTCCTACTTTTTGCTACTCGCAATATGATACAAATTACGTCCTTAAACGGATCACCAGTATTTTTTTACAACCTGTATACAACAAACAGAATGTACTTATTCTGGTTATTTGACCCGGATGTATTATTTTAATTAGGTATATCTATTAACGTTATCCTTCTATCATAATAAGTGTTCAAATTTTGTATGAGTAGGATTGAAATGGAGGTCCTTCGTTTCCTTTTAAGTCTGTTTTCAATTGGTCCAACATGCAAAATATAAGCTAGCTGTCAATACGTAGAAAACTTGGTCGTTTTTATGTAAGGGTTTCCACCACCTGCCTACCGCCGAAATTTTTCATTTCCATTGTGATATATATATACTAAGTGTGCTTCAAACGTAAAATAGTAGAAAATATCTTTGAATCTTATGGCAATCAATGAATCCACTTCATCGCCAATATTAATATTTAACTTAATATCTGAGTTCCAATCTGACTTGTCCGTTTTTTTAATCACAATAAATATTAAAACAGACTAAGCGTTCATTAAATAAGACCAGTTTTAGACCTTAATAAAACCAACACCACCATATTAGTTTTAAAACGGGTATTAGACATAGCAACCTGCAGAGCCCAATCTGTCAGGTTGGTAGGTGTAATTAAAGGTAGGGTCCGTAGGGAGCTGAAGGAGGGGAAGGGAGAGGCAGGGTACACAACAGATTGGGCCCTGCAGGTTGCAATCTCTAATAGCCGTTTTAATATTACTGGGGTTTAGACATTTCTGTTTATGGTTTGGCCGGTCGAAAATCTATACATATGGCGCGAGCATAGCTTGTACCTGTCAGTCCTACAAATAGTGTCAAAATCGTGTTTTTTTTTTGGAATTTTCTGACCTGGTTGGTCTAGCCTTTTAAGCCAAATCCCATACAACAATACTAGTGACAGGTACAAGCTATGCTGGCGCCATCTGGCCAAACCGTTGACAGTTGCCAACCCCATTAACAATTTTTACATAACAAAAAAAACTGTTGGACTGATTGAGGGTGGACTAGAGTGAAATGAGACATGTTAAAATTGACTTACAACATCATTATTCATTACAAATATATGATATACCTCTTCATATTGGTAGCATAGATATTATAGAGAAATTTGACTCAAAGACTTAATTACTAAGTTGGTTCAAATAATTACAAAAGTGTGGTCAAATAGTTTGCTTGCTTATGGCGACACTGCAGTATTTTTAAAGGGAGTTTTATTTGTTGCAAATGGTTGCCAGTGTCAATTAAATATTGGACTGGCAGCCTAAACGTATCAATGCTACCAACTTAAAAAGTTAGCGTCCAAAGGACTGAGAAAATACTAATGATACCACAATTATAAGTTACGAAAATACGTGTTTATCATCAATCTAATTAATCTTCAAACCAATTTTTTATTCCTGAATCACGGGTCGACTTAGGTCAAACTCAGAGACGCAGGTAAACGAGATCCCAATATCGCTTGCTCCCTCTAGCGCATAGCTAGATCTCTTAGAATGGCCTGCGTTAGTTCAATATATTATTATGTTTGTATGACGCGGACAAGGTGCAATTTGTTTGGATGTTAACCTATCGAAATATTTTACTTAATCAGTGCTACAATGCGTCAACATTACGCACCCAGGTTAGAGTCATCTGTTAGAGTGAGATAAAGCACGTTCTTTAGAGTATGAAACTCTGAGCCCATGGAGTTTCACGGCCACTCTAGAGAGTCCGACCACTCTATGTCTGCAAGGACTTTACCATGACAGAATGAGGAACCGTTATAAATGTCGTATTCTCATGTAAATATGATGTTTATTTTGGCTCTCCACACTGCGCTTGCAAGTAGTTGACGTGGTCGGACTCTACACGCGTTTTTTAAAACGCTGACGTAATTTATTATCGTGGTATCACGTCCGCCCGTTCCTTAGGGCATTAATTCACTTATCCTAAATTCACCACAAAATTACATCTAAACATCAACGTTACTGATAGAGAATTCACTAAAGTACATTTATTTTTATGTAATTAATAAGCGTAATAGATCAAAACATTTAAGTTTTTTTTTATTTCCATACGATTCCGTGTCAACTTACTGGCAACATTACACCGCATGTGTTTCACGCCATAGACAAAACATCCATCTCCTTCTGACAACCGCTGAATAACTTTAGTAAGAAAGAGTTGGAATACTATGAACATAGGCAAACCGCAGACGCAATTCTAGAAATGGCCCCTACAATCGGCGCAATTTTGACACAAAACTCGCACGCGATTTCGAGACATTGCCGTCTAGGTAGGTGCAACGAAATCAATCGATAGATCTAAAACCGCAATGTATTAAAATCGCAGGTGACTAGTCGCTTACGTTTGTAGAGGCTTAAAGTTGTTTGTTTCATCAAATATTTCTTTGACAGCTGTCTGACTAGCAATTATTTCCGTAACCATAGACATTTCCGGAATTCCGTCCGTCAACCATACCAACTTTCGGTCAACCATAAACGCTTCTCACCCAAATACAATTGTCGAATACTTTTAAGCCCAACTTTTCATGTCTTTATTATTAGTTTGTTTTAAATATAAGCTAATTCTTCAACTCTAAGGCTTAAATAAAGAAACAATCTACCTATACTTCAATATGTAAACTTTTGGTTCTTTATTTTAACCTTTTGGTCAGTAGTACCTGCCCGTCCATATGAAAATGGTTACAAGCCATATCTAATAATCTTACTCAGACATAGACTTTGCAGTGGCAATACGTGAAACTGTCACCATAAACGTAATTTCTTCTAATAAATTCGACTTTTATGATGACCCTTCACTTTGCTTATTATTGGTGCAAAGTTGACTTAGTTTGACTATGATTTCCTTTAGGGTCACCACACACCTAGCGGCTTTCCTCGCGGAATTACCGGAAGTAGCGGAAATTTGTCTATGGTAGCGGAAATTTGTCTATGGTAGCAGATTTTTTGTATGGAAGCCATAGACAAATTTCCGCTACCATAGACAAATTAAGCATTTTGTCTATGAATTTCCGCTACTTCCGGTAATTCCGCGAGGAAAACCGCTAGGTATGTGGTGACCCTTACTTAGGGAAATGTTGTGATATACACTCAGGGATTTCGACTCTTCTAGTAATCTTTGTAGGTAAGTAAATAACTTTATAGTCAATTTATTTAGGATTTTTAGACAATAAGATGTCAGTTTAGCTCTTTAAAGTACCTAAACGTTAGGATATAGGGTCACAACAGACCTAGCGGAATTCCTCGCGGAATTAGCGGAAGTAGCGGAAATTTGTCTATGGTAGCGGAAATTTGTCTATGGCTTCCATACAAAAAATCTGCTACCTTGGACAAATTTCCGCTACCATAGACAAATTTCCGCTAATTCCGCGAGGAATTCCGCTAGGTGTGTTGTGACCCATAGTAAGATTTTTTAAAGATGTCCGAATTGTAGGAAGATATCTCTAGTAAGATTCGGACGTCTCAAAAAATTACTACCACCGTACTTAGGATAATTTCCGTAATATTAACGCGCAAATTTTTGTATTTTGTATTCCAAAATGTATACTTCTGCTAATTTCCACAATATTTACGCGCTTTTTTATATTTGGTATTCCAACTACCATTTCATTGGTTTTAATTTGATCTTCACCCTGTACTAGGAGAAAATCACCCGATAATTTTCTGAGTGAAATTTAATATTTCCTTTTTTAGTCTCGGCGGACACACTACCGTGCCCCCAAATTCAAATAACCCCGTGTTTAAAAACGTACAATAGAAGTGTAGAGCCAAGTCCTGAAGCAGTGGCTGAATGCGACGCGGATACGGACACGGCCATATCAGCAGGCCTCCGCGCCACGGACGTCGAACGTACGGCCTTCCAGTGCCGGATCGCCGTACGGCCGGTCGTCGTACTCGGCATCGCGGCCCTGTGTACAATAATTAGTGTAATATGAGAACAAAATTCGGGTTTGTTTTGAATGGCAAGCGAAAGATTGTATATACTCGTATCGATTTAAACTAGCACGATATTCAAATAAAATGAAGCAATTCTATAATAGTTTGTTTTTCAATACAAACATTGAAAATATTGAAAAAATAATATGAGATGAAGCTTCAAGTCCTACTGGGTCGATTATTTTTTCATGTTTGTATTTGATTTAATAACTATTGTAAGAGAGGAATGCCCCATTTTAAAAACATGCGAATTTTTTTTAAAATATTTTATAATTTAAAAAGTGTTGTAGCTGCAAACATGCCTTTATTATCGAAGAGGCGAAGTAGCACTTTCCTGTCTGAGTATTACGTTTAGACGGACGACCTTGTGAGACCATTTAATTAAATTAGCTTGACAGCCAAATACTCATGTTGTTGGATCTTGCAGTTCAAGTTTTTTTAACAACAAATGAATTGAATTTGGGATGTAGTCGCGCAATCGCGCTTCTAATGTTTTTAAGTTGTAAATATTAAAGCGGGGAAGTTTCGGGACGTTTTTGAGAAAAAATATGTATCAAAAATAACTCTCTTCGTTTACCTGAGTGACAGACTCCACCGCAGGCCCATAAAGTTTGACGCAGAGGATCTCCTTGTAGTTCTCCAGCGCCAGCGCCAGCACGGAGCCCCCTAGCAGCACCTCGCAGGAGGTGATCCTCTCGGGCGGCGTGTATACTGCTATTAGCTTTCCTGTGGGATTTTCAGACCCGTCAGCCTATTAGTTCTAGCAGAGAATATATATTAACTCCATATGTATTTGGTTCTAGTCAGACACATGTTACTTTAAGCGTCCATATATTGGCTGTGTTCTAAATATTTAGGTAATCTACATCCCTTTACTTCTTATTGAAGTAAAATACTTATACAAATGATGATAAAAACCCACAAATAACTTATGGGTTTTAAAAACCTAAATATTTAGAGGTTTTGGCGAGGCGAATAGTGCGCGACTGATCACACATACGTGTTGGCACTCGCGCTGGTAACCGCGCGCGTGCTCACGTCGGGGAGTTGTTCGGTTAGACGAATTCGTGGACGGACATTCGTGTTGGCACTCTTAAGTGAATGATTCGTCGAACTATGCGACAAGCTCCAACGCGAGTACGAACTCGGTGGTACTCAGATTCAAAGGAAAAATTGGCTAATTACCTGTGTGCAGATCCCATAGACGCACGGATAGGTCCCGGCACGCGTCGTCCGCCGACAACAGCACGCCGCCGGCCCGCGCCAGTCGGAGTCGTGCCGGCGCCGCGCCGTGGCCGCGCAGTGTCAGGCGGCAATTGCCTGCGTGGAAACGTATAATAAGACCACGCTAAGTTGGCAACGGAAAAGATAAGAAACAAAATGACTTCTAAATACGGTTTGGATCCCCTGACAGTTACCCCTTCACCCCTGAGGCTTTGAATATTACATAAACAAAAATTCCCGCTGACTAGATATTCTAAAAATGTGATAAATAAACAGCATCCTGATTATTTAACCTACAAGTATAAATAAAAGGGAAACGGGATTAGGTAGACTTTTGAAAACAAAGTCATTATTCGGTGGTTGTGTAGAATTAACGTGCATCTGCCTTTCTATCACTTCGATTTCGCACTCGCAGCCCTCCAAATCCAAATTAAAACCGTTACGCATACAGTTCGAATATCCAATCACCTGTGACCAGATCCCAGACGAGGATCCTAGTATCAGCCAAGCCTGAGACCACGCAGCCGTCCACTGAGCTGATGGCCAGGGCTACCGTGTCGCAGCCAGGCTTCCACTTCTTGAAGAGTGTGCCGGACTGAAGGTCGTACACCACTATGAAGTTGGGGCTCGGCTCGTCTAACTCTCGGGAGACCACGCACACGTATGAGCCTGGAATTCAGTAAAACTTTAAGAATTTTGAGTGATTTTCAAAGAAATGCCAGAATTTTTCAGATATGGTCTTTTTTGGGCTCATTTTACTCAGAATCAAGCAAAACTGTGATAATAAAATAAAAACCCCTACTTTTCCACACAAAACTTAAATTTCCAAAAAAATATCGACTTACAATACAATACAGAGGTCTCGGTCGTGCAAAATATAATTTGATATTTACCAGTCGTAATTCGGTGAAGGAAAACATCGCGAGTAAATCAGACCTAATTACAACAAGGCCTACACTTTGGTAAAAACTAGCGGCTCTGCCAATATTTGACATTAGGTTGGCAACCTACACAACGGACCCCAGGTTTCACTGAGGCGTGGTAAAAAGCCGGGACAAGCTACGAGGATAATGATGATAGAAGAATTTTAAAGTGAATCGTTGTACCTTCATAAGTGATAGCAGCCTTGGACGTGACGAAGTCATGGTGCGGGATCCTCAGGTCGTAGAGCAGCTTCCGTGACGTCAGCGACCACACCAGGAGAGGGAATGGCTTTTGTGTCTCATCCCCGCACACCAGCACCCTGTGGCATAGAGTGAGATAGACGATCAACCTACTGTGCAATTTCATCCCCCTTTCCCATTCAGAAAATAGTTCTTTACCTACAGACGGACTTGACAAAAAAACATTTACTACCATTACTGGAACCAGTATTGTAACATCAGTGTATTATCTGTGACCGTAGGTAAAAACGATTCAAAATTAATTACCTACGGTAAACGTACCTAATGAAAATCCGGCCTGCTCCCCGATCTCGGGCACGCGCGCTTCCCGACCGCCGGCACGATCGAGTTGGCCATGGCGGTCATTCTAATGGTTTCCGAACGCGTATTTCGGATTTATAATATGTCTGTAGATAAAGCAGTGTATTCAACGCAACTGTACGTAATTAGGCCTTAAAACACTCGTGTAATGTCAACGAGACACTCCACGCAGCGTTCAGCAAAAGGAAATTTACATTAGATTCCATACCTTCCATCACCAGACACCAGCAGCGAGTTGAGGAACCTGTCCTCGCCCGCCTTGAACGTGGTGACGCAGTCGCCGGTCTCGATGTTCATCAGATTGACGTACATCCTGTTGCGGGAGAGGGCTACAAGGTGCTTGGAGTCGTGGAGGCCGTAGTACGGCATCGGATTCATCAGGCCTTAGATTCCATACCTTCCATCACCAGACACCAGCAGCGAGTTGAGGAACCTGTCCTCGCCCGCCTTGAACGTGGTGACGCAGTCGCCGGTCTCGATGTTCATCAGATTGACGTACATCCTGTTGCGGGAGAGGGCTACAAGGTGCTTGGAGTCGTGGAGGCCGTAGTACGGCATCTGATTCATCAGGCCTTAGATTCCATACCTTCCATCACCAGACACCAGCAGCGAGTTGAGGAACCTGTCCTCGCCCGCCTTGAACGTGGTGACGCAGTCGCCGGTCTCGATGTTCATCAGATTGACGTACATCCTGTAGCGGGAGAGGGCTACAAGGTGCTACGTGGAGGCCGTAGTACGGCATCTGGTTCATCAGGCCTTAGATTCCATACCTTCCATCACCAGACACCAGCAGCGAGTTGAGGAACCTGTCCTCGGCCGCCTTGAACGTGGTGACGCAGTCGCCGGTCTCGATGTTCATCAGATTGACGTACATCCTGTAGCGGGAGAGGGCTACAAGGTGCTACGTGGAGGCCGTAGTACGGCATCTGGTTCATCAGGCCTTAGATTCCATACCTTCCATCACCAGACACCAGCAGCGAGTTGAGGAACCTGTCCTCGGCCGCCTTGAACGTGGTGACGCAGTCGCCGGTCTCGATGTTCATCAGATTGACGTACATCCTGTAGCGGGAGAGGGCTACAAGGTGCTACGTGGAGGCCGTAGTACGGCATCTGATTCATCAGGCCTTAGATTCCATACCTTCCATCACCAGACACCAGCAGCGAGTTGAGGAACCGGTCCTCGCCCGCCTTGAACGTGGTGACGCAGTCGCCGGTCTCGATGTTCATCAGATTGACGTACATCCTGTTGCGGGAGAGGGCTACTAGATGCTTGGAGTCGTGGAGGCCGTAGTATGGCATCTTTTGGTTCATCACACCTTTTAGGGATACCACGAATTTACCCTGTAAAACAAATGAAAAATTATAGACTTAAATAGAAGTCACATATACAAAGGAAAAAGTGACCAACGATTTCGGTGCCCAGGACAGGACTGGAGTCTTCTGCATTCTAACCCTTACGCTACCCGGTTCAGCAGCACCCGTCAAGTTGATCATTGTGTATGTATATTTATGCGCGGAAACAAATCTATTCTATAAAAATATTTATTTGAAATAAATTGATTTAGCTCTAAGTATACCTAGTTGTAAATGAAAAATTGTAATGCAGTATATTATTTTCGTTTCGAAACTTTAATTGCGATTTTGGAAGTAAATCCATATAATATCCATGTTATAACGGTTTTTCTGTATATCACGACAATGGTAAACAACCAATACATGTCACTTGACGTTAAGCGATGACCATAGCTTATAGATTCTTGTGACTCCAGAAATGTTGTCGACACTCTTTCTGTAAATTTCTCTGAAACCGCACAGTGCCTGACCATTTAGGTTTCAAAATGCACAAGATACAAGTAGGGTAACCTGACGTAAAGTTTGGTTGAGCAATGCGAGTAAGGCTAACCCCACACTAGCGTCTTTCAAGCGTTGACATCGTCCGAGCGGCTCAGCGTCGACGCGTTGACGTCGCATTGACGTCCCGTCGACGCCGCGTCGACGCTGCGCGGGCGCTCGGGTGACTTCGGTTAAGGTTCACGTAACTCATGCAACTGACCTGGTTAAGGTCGTAGACCCGCAGCTCTCGTTTGCACAGCACCACGCAGCGGTACTCGTCTATGGGCACCAGGTTGATTGGCTGGGTCACACCGGTGATCTTTCTCACCAATTTGCATCTGCAAATAATATGTATTAGTATTTATTAGACGGGGATATACAGAGTGACCAAAAAAGAACTGAATTCCCGTTGGCTGAAAGGTTTTCGGACGCTACCAATCCTCCCTATATGGTATTGGAACGGTGGAACCTCTCAGATAGATTTGATTTTTGATCTTTTGTATGGTTATTACTCACCACCGCCGCTCAATGACCATACCAAAATTAAAAAATTTAATCGATCTCAGAGGTTCTAAAACCATCTATGGAGGATTGGTAGCTTAGTTATTTTTTGGCAACGTCATTTGAAAGTTTGTAATGTGTGAAATACGGTATATCCTTCTGTGACAACAAACACCGATGTAGTAATTAGTAATGACTACTTCGATTTGCCTAATAAATGCGTATTAGGTTTTTTGAAACATGTACAAAAATAATATTAGGAATAAGTATATTGTACTGCATTATCCCATTAATGACTTATTCAGAAGGAAGATTAGATGACAGTCGCTATTCTAATAATGAATTCGAAAGTACTCCAAACCGCTCCCAACTTCGGCACAAAAGGTATAACGCTAATGGCCTCTACAATCGGCTCAATTTTGACACAAAACTCGCGCGCGATTTCAAGACATTGCCGTCTAGGTAGGTGCAAAGATGGATCAAAAACCGCAATGTATTAAAAATCGCAGGTGACTAGTCGCTTACGTTTGCAGAGGCTAAATATAAAAAATACTAATAGACTTACTGCGCAACATCCCAAACGCATATCTCCTCTCGCTCCGTCGACACGGTCGCCACAAACTTGCCTCTCGTATCAAACCTCACAATCAGATCATATGTCTTACTATCGAACCCAGCCACCATCGTCAGATCTCTCTTCTCCTTCGTCTCTACAATCTTCCAAAACTCCTCGTTAGCAGGAAAGAAGGTGGGTATAGGAGGTTCCCAGATTTCTTCCACCCAGGAGTGGACTATTTTGGATTTGATCTCTATGCCTTCCCGCTGGCGTTTTTCCATGGTGGTTCGGAGGAGGCCGTAGAATTGTCTATGGTCGTAGTCAAGAGCGTATGAGTGGTGTTCAAAAACCTGGAACAATACATTCAGAATTATGTGTGTTTGTGATATGAATTAGTGTTGGTGGTCTAGCGGTAAAGCGTGCTACTTTCAAACTGAAGTAAATATTTGTAGGGAGGTCGGAGCTCATGTGGCTTTGTTCTACGTTTCCGTAATAAAAGTAGCTGAAAATGAGACAAGCCGGAGGCATCGAGTACTATGGACTCTCCGTCTCTGTATCCCACCTCTTTTAGTATCTCAATGTGTTCAGGTAGGGGGTCTATGTGCACTAAAGCGATGTCTTCCAGTCTAGAAAATGTCCGCAATCAGTGGCCGCGAGTTTATCATGCACTCAGCTCAGTTCGGTGAAGTACTCTGGATCATTACTATGGGACTAGGTTGCTTTATGTAAGACTAGCTTTAACCCGCGACTTCGTCTGCGTAAAACAATTGTACATCGCATTCTGACAAAATTTCCAATAAATGTGAAACTTCATTAGATGAGGGATTCTGGGATAGACAATAGATACCTATCCATGTCATCGTCTGACCATATATTTTGCAATTTATATTCAAATCCGTTCATGCACTATAACCCTTTTCCAGACCGCACCAATCCAGAAGATTATTTCCAAAATCGGAAATGCCTTCTAAATTGTTACCTTTTGATCAGTGTTTGTCGCCATTTCTGGTCAAAACGCAGTTCTGATGATGGGATCTATGAGGAAATGGAGAACTCCTTAAATTTTAAAAGATACTGTGTATAGTTTTTTTGTGTTTTTATCAACAAATCAAGCATTTTCATTCAAAAAAGTGACATTTGATCAAGTGGATCTGCTGATGATGATCAGAACGGAATGTTTAGAAATAAAGGAAAAGTAGAAAAATTTACTGCCTTAGGCGGTATTCGAACTCGCGACTCTGGGAGACATCCCATCGCTCTGATCAACTGAGCTACTGAGACTTACCTGATGGCTGTGATATTTTCCACCAGTCGCGAGTTAAAAATTTCACCTAAGGCAACGGATTTATCTACTTTTCCTTTTTTTTCTAAACATTGTGGTATCGTCAGCAGTGAGCAGACGTTAGGCTTAATACAAAATTGATCAGAACAGAACTCTTCAACAACACATAGTTCGTTTGGCGATTTGTCCTCTTCGCTGTGTTTGTTAAGAAAGTTAGATTTTCAAGATAAATTATTGTCTAGCTCGAGTTCTGAGGATGGGAAATGGGATCCATTAAGAATCGAGGGAGCTCTGCAAATGTTAAAAGCATACATACTTATACTTAGTGATTCTAGGATTGGAATCAACAAATCAAGCATTTAGGTACATTTAAAGGAGTGATATTTGATGAAGTGGAACTACTGATGATGATCGGAGCGGATCTCTTCAAAGACACATAGTTTCACTGTGTTTGTTAAGCAAATTATTTCATTGTATGAAATCTAAAGAGTGCACCATCTACAATAATCTTTCACCGGCCTCCCCCGTTGAAGTCGGTTTTTTTTTCTTAAAAAATATAATAAGTCAATTAAGTATTCTACTATTCAGGGCAGAGAAAAATCCAAAAATCGAATATCATTATAATCGGTTCAGCCGTTCTTGAGTTATAAATGGTGTAACCGACACGATTATGTTTTAAATATTTATACTTAAAGCTATGCCCGCGGTTTCACTCGCGCGTTTCAGTAGGCTTTATCACTTTTCGTTACCCTTAAACAGTCGTCAACCTTAAATTGCTAAAAGTAACGCATTCCACATGTCAAAAACTCAGTTCAGCAGTTTAGCTAAAATCGACGAAGGGCGAAAGCCATGGTCAAGGGAAGCGTGTGAGCAAGAAAATCTGCTGAGCTGAAAGCAGAGCTCCTCGTACAGCCGAACGTCCGAAGCGTGTCAGTAGAAAATGCTTCTCTTATCCAGCGGGATAGAGATCAGTGAGAGAAGTGTCTTATAACCGAACCGAAGGGACGAAAGCCCAACCGTAGGTGGTTAGGTCTGTGAATGTCGAAAGCTGAGCTCTGCGTAGAGTCGAAGACCCGAAGCGTTCCTGTGTAAAGTGCTTCTACGTGTCTTAAAAGCGAACCAGGAGGCACGAAATCTCGATGAATAGCGATATTACAGTTTGTTTTTCCTATACTTCCTTCCTTTGTTTTTCCTTTTCCCGTTTGTGACGTAGTGAACTCTTTTTGTTCCCGTCTTAGTCGTTCAAACTAACCATTTTTGGTATGAATAGAAATCGTTCAATTCTTTATTTTATGAGGGGGCCCCCGAGCCCCTGTTCACCCCCTATAAAGTGGTAAACACTACCAATACTCTTATTGCTCCTGTCTTTAACATTCTACCTAACCACTTTTGTTAAGAATAGACTTTTTTCTCCAGTCTTAAATATTCAACCTAAATATTTTTTGAATGACTATAAATCAATCGGTGTGTTTTTTCTTTGGCTCTGCCCTCCGAGCCCCCTTTTTAATACCTTAAACGTGCTGCACTCCCGGACTCCGGAACTTATTGATCCCGTTTTAAACATTCACAATTTCCGATATGAGTACAAATTGTATGTATGTTATTTCTTTGAGCGAAGGGCTGCGCCCCCCAAGCCCCCCCTTTACCGCCTATCAAGTGGAAAACTCTTTTTGCACCTGTCTTAAACATTCGATCATTTTTGGTATATGTAGCGATAATGCAGTTTGTTATTTCTTCATGCGTGGACTTCCCCCCCGAACTCCACTATCAAGCTTATCACGTGGTGAATTCTATCAATATTCTTTTTGCTTCCGTCTTAAATATTCAACCTCACCATTCCTGATTTGAATATAAGTTATTGTGTTATATCTGTGAGCGGGGGGCTGCGCCCCCAAAGCCCTCCCTTTTACCGACTATCATGTGGTAAACTCTATAAAAATTTGCTCCCGTCTTAAACATTAAACCTGACTTTTGGTATAAATAGCGACAGTGCAGTGTATTTAACCTAAAAATTCTTGGTATTAGTGGAAATAGTTCAGTGTGTAATGTCTTTGTGAGTTAAAGCAAGACGCGTTTTAATCCCGCATATAAATACCGGTATAAATAGCGATCACACAGTATGTAGGTATTTCTCTGGCTTCGCGTGATAAGCTTTGCTTCCGCCTTCGCGCCTTCATTGGTCCGTCGAAGAAGAGCGTTGAGTTCAAGTTCGGTACCAGCGCTTGCAAAAAATCATGTCTGCAACGCAGCTTCGTTTCCCGGAAACAGAAACTCCGCGAGCCATCTACAGCTTTTTTTTACATGAATTCTCCAAATAGATTTTTGAGTTAATATTTAAACATTTCCCGCCACCTAGGGCGCATGCCACGAACTTGAGTTGAATTTTGTATGCACCTAAATTTTACGGCTCCGCACCAAACTTTGTAACAATCCTGCGAGAGATAGCGTTGTGGTTCATTTCGCTATGTGTAGCCATTTTTTTTCGTTTTTCTATGTTTAAATCCTTTCCTTCCAAATAAACCATAATCAATTTGTCAATTGACCTTAACACTCAGTGTATGAATAATTAATAATTACATTTACCATGCATATTTAAACCCTTCTTTTACCCCTTTAAACCAAAAAGTTAATATTATTTATGGTCCGGCCAGGAGGTATCAAGCGTGCCCGCCACCCAGTACCTTTTAGCAAGGACGAACTGGACGAAAACGCTGCCTTGGGAATAATAAACTAAGAATAAACCTGTGTAAATGCTGTTTTGCGAGCCACAAAGGCAAGGTTCAGGCTTGGAGACCAAGGGCTGACCCCGACGGAAGGACCCAGAGCCTTCAACGGTCGCTCCGAAATGTGTCAAATCCAAGCAAGGACGCGATTATTTTCATAATAAGTAATTATTTTTAAGTTCTTAAATATGTAGAGGTTCGATCGATTTTAATGCCTTTTGCTACGCTGGTTATGAAGGAAATTTATTACGTAGCATGAAAAGCCGGCACAAACACTTAAAATACTATTATGAGCACCATCTACATTCAGGCCTCTGAGATGTGAAAAGCGGTAGAAAACAATGCAACCTACAGTTCAGTAGGGGGCACTAAAATAATAACGGGAACATAAATTTAATAATCTCTTTACTTTCATTACAATCCGGCCAGCCATAATTGCGTAAAAATATAACACATTAGCATCAGTATGATTTAATGATTTTTATGTTTAGTGGGTCACTAAACAATACTAAGAATCTGTGGCGGCCTGCTCGACCGCGCGCGGTTGCCTAGCAACGATACACACAACACTACGCAACCGTTGAATCTGAAAGTCGTTCCACAGATTTTCTCAATTTCAGTTATTTTATTATCGGCGTTGTAATTATTGTATATATAACCATTGTGTGAAAATAAATTGTAAATACTACGCCTGCGCATTTGTTACTTCTATAAACAACCTGCCGCCCAACTGCTGGTAGGTAACTAATACAACCTCGAAACCTCTCAATCACAAATCTGCTACGAAGTACCACGGAATAACTTCACATTAATGTCAACAGATGGCGTTAGGGCGCTGTGCCATATGGTTTTATGAGTTTTAGAGCGATAATATTATAAAATTTTATTAAATACTGTAAAATTCCATTCTTAGATAGGTTCTAAGCTAAAATGTAATTTATTAATGCATGTAACAATCATTTCTAGCGTATGCATTTCACGTGAAGAGCTAGACAGCTACAACGCACTTTCGAAGTTTTTAACGTCATTTGTATATATAGAACTTCTAACTAACTCGTATTAGAACTATATATTGCCACTCTCACTAAGGTTGTAGATTTTCTCAACTTATAATATTAGTGGGATAATATTAGTGGGATTGTTATAATATTTATTTACAAAACCCACCTCTTTTAGTATCTCGATGTGTTCAGGCAGGGGTTCTATGAACACTAAAGCGATGTCTTCCAGAAAATGTCCACAGTCCGTGGCCGCGAGTTAATCGTGCACCCAGCTCAGTTCGGTAAAGTAGGGCCGTGTGGTGAATGACTCTGGATCATTAGTATTGGACTAGGTTGCTTTATATAAGATTGTCTTATAATATTTATTTATAAACCCACCTATTTTAGTATCTCGATGTGTTCAGGCAGGGGTTCTACGAACACTAAACCGATGTCTTCCAGAAAATGTCCACAGTCCGTGGCCGCGAGTTAATCGTGCACCCAGCTCAGTTCGGTGAAGTAGGGTCGTGTGGTGAATGACTCTGGATCATTTCATTACTATGGGACTAGGTTGCTTTATGTAAGATTGTATTGTATTATTTATTTATAAACCTACCTCTTTTAGTATCTCGATGTGTTCCGGCAGAGGGTCTATGTGCACCAAAGCAATGTCTTCCAGAAAATGTCCGCAATCAGTGGCCGCGAGTTTATCGTGCACCCAGCTCAGTTCGGTAAAGTACGGTCGTGTGGCGAACGACTCCGGGTCGTTCTTCGATAGGTGATAGTGTTGGAACGGTAGCTCATCCAGTTTCCGTGTGTTGTAGCTGAAATGTGATGCTTTTAGTATTGAGAATAACTAGTAGTCCGCCTCTAACTGAGAACTCGCGATTTACTTGCAAACGAGTTGACCAATATAACAAGACCCCAAGGAGTAATTTTTTTCTCCTTCTAGCTCCATAACCTCTTGATCGATCCTGCTCATATACGAACTTACAAATTTTATGTGTCTCTGCTACAGCCCCAAGAAATTTCATAAAGATCAGAAAAACGTTACTAAAGTTATCGTCAGACAAACTATTGAAATCAAAAAAGCCATCCAAATGCCGAGACGTCCCAGTAGCCAGGTGACAGCTCGGTCTGGAGTTGTTTGTAAGAACTCACTTCGCTTACGCTCCGCGAGTTCGATAAGAATGGAGTACAATAATAGAATTCATATTAATAAAAACCAAACATTGGGAACATTTGAGAACTTGTGTGAAGCGAAGAGCTTGTCAGCTAAACTAAATAGCGCAAAAGCGCTTATTTTTAGGTGCTTAACTGAATTGTCAGGGCCAGATGGAGCCATACTGCACATGCACAGTCGCCCCAGATGTACCGGAGCGACCAAGGTGGTTACAAATATCTGAACAACGAAAGATGGAGTAGCAGTGCAGGTGACATTTCTTCTTACATTTTCGGTATCTTTAGGTGGCTTTCACGCAGATGGCGCGGTCGAATTGAGCTTCAAAAAGTTCTTAGGCTGTGCTGCTCTACTATATATGTTACTCTATGGTAATCACAATCAGTGAGTTATGGTCGTCACCCAACGATTTATACCCATGGAAGAATTGTTTTTTAACGTGTAAAAAGTCTTACCATTCCTCGGAGAACTTATTTTCCTGCGATATCAGCCGGCCGGCCATCTTTGGGTCGCTCTCCGTGTACCAGACACCCTGTCACAAAACAAAACCAATTTAGCGAATTTTTTATGATATTTACCAAAAAATATCAGTTATGAAGGAATAATACATTATTTATGATCCTCATCAGCAGTTTCACTTCACATTATACCTGTAGCTTCAAGACAAAATCCTACTACAATAACCCAATTTAGTGTGCCTATAATTATTTGAACAGCAAACTTCCATGATGGGATAACAAGATCCTACTTCATTATAACTCGAGCCCTGCATCCCGGGCGGCTATTCTCACCTATACTTAATGGCCATATATTCTTATTTAGAAAATCATTCAGATTCATTTGGACGGATATGAATACAAATACACCAGATGATTTTTCCCAGTCCCAGCGAAGCCACGGCGACAGTCGAGCGGCTAGCTGTGGTCAGAATAGTGACACAGGGTACTATGTAAACATACCTCGTAGTAGTCGACTAATGTCCTCCGCACTTGTTCCTCACAATCCTGCAGGTATCTGTCGCGCGCGGCGCCGGCTAGAGCCGCGTCCTAGCGGAGCCACGGCGACAGTAGAGCGGCTAGCTGCGGTCAGAATAGTGACACAGGTTGCTATGTAAACATACCTCGTAGTAGTCGACTAATGTCCTCCGCACTTGTTCCTCACAATCCTGCAGGTATCTGTCGCGCGCGGCGCCGGCTAGAGCCGCGTCCCAGCGGAGCCACGGCGACAGTCGAGCGACTAGCTGCGGTCAGAATAGTGACACAGGGTGCTATGTAAACATACCTCGTAGTAGTCGACTAATGTCCTCCGCACTTGTTCCTCACAATCCTGCAGGTATCTGTCTCGCGCGGCGCCGGCTAGAGCCGCGTCCCAGCGGAGCCACGGCGACAGTAGAGCGACTAGCTGCGGTCAGAATAGTGACACAGGGTACTATGTAAACATACCTCGTAGTAGTCGACTAATGTCCTCCGCACTTGTTCTTCACAATCCTGCAGGTATCTGTCTCGCGCGGCGCCGGCTAGAGCCGCGTCGCGCCACCGCGCCGCGCCGCGCGCGTCCCAGCGAAGCCACGGCGATAATAGAGCGGCTAGCTGCGGCCAGAATAGTGACACAGGGTACTATGTAAACATACCTCGTAGTAGTCGACTAATGTCCTCCGCACTTGTTCTTCACAATCCTGCAGGTATCTGTCTCGCGCGGCGCCGGCTAGAGCCGCGTCGCGCCACCGCGCCGCGCCGCGCGCGTCCCAGCGAAGCCACGGCGATAATAGAGCGGCTAGCTGCGGCCAGAATAGGGACGCGGGCGCCCAGGGTACTGTAGAATAGAATATAAATTATTTATTTGCCGTTAAAGAACAGTTCTTATTCTACAATGTTTTGCATTATGTTGGAAGCGCTGGTAGCCGCTAGACTTTTTCTCCGGAGATCAGGGGGTTCAAATCCTGGCTCGTGCAGTCACCGGCAATAGTATCTTCCTACACGAAGGCCGCAAAAATATGTGACACGCTCTTAGGGCCTCACAAATAAGAGCGTGTCACATATTTTTGCGGCCTTCGTGTAGGAAGATTGTATTGCCGGTGACCTTACCACTGAGTATTTCGAAAATTGTGTACAAAATATTATTTGACTAGCAGTTGCCCGCGGCTTCGCCCGCGTACATTATGATTAATGCAGATTTCTACTCTTGAATAAAAGTTTTTCCCCGCGACTTCCTTTGCGTAGAATTAGTAATTGACCCCCCTTTTTACCCTCTTAGGGAATGACTTCTGGGATAACTACTATGTATCCATCCCCAGAACTCAAACTATCTCTATACCAAATCATCTAAATAGGTTCAGCGGTTATCAATTCCCCATATAAACTTTCAACCCCCTTTTCACCTCTTAAAGGGTTGATTTTCGGGATAAAACTATCCTATGTCGTTTTTCGAGACTCAAACTTTCTCTATATCAAGTTTCATCTAAATCGGTTCAACTGTAAATAATTCTATATAAAACTTCCAACCTCTTTGCTATGCAACCCCGTAAGCTTTGTTTTTCGGGATAAATACAATTTTGCCCCTTCCCGGGACCCAAACTATCTCCATACCAAGTTTCATCTAAATCGGTTCAACATTTAAAAATGCCCCATACAAACTTTTAACCCGCATTTCACCACTTTAAGTAACGATTTTAGGAAATTAAAAAAAAAAACACGCAAGTACGGGTCTTACTTGCGCCTCAAAGGTTTCGTACGAACAACTTTTTTATTACATTTTTGAAAAAAGACGCTTTCAGCATGATTTCATGAGAATTAATAGGGCGGCTGAGTGCGAATCGGACACGTACCCCGATTTATTTATTTTTGTCTTAAGTCGGACTGGTGCTTGACTGCACTCTTATTAGTTTTCCTGTAATTTATACGTAAATAACTATTATATCTGTAATTTTTGCAAAATTTTCTGTCGAACAGTTTCCGATATTGATTAATTTACACCTTTTTTTTAATAACTTCAAAGTTATGTATGTTAAAATTATACTAATTAGAGATCCTCACATTAAGGCCCTTTTATTTGATACGCCACACGATAAAGTTATTTGTTTTTTGATTTTTCATTTCTGATGGGCTGATTTTCGAGGTAAAAACAATTTTATGTTCCTTCTCGGGACTCAAACTATCTGTGTGCTAATTAGCATTAAGTTTCATCTAAATCGGTCCAGGTGTTAAAAATTTCCTGATCAAAATTCCAATCCCTTTTTCCTTCAAGGGATGATTTTCGGAACGAAAACAACCCTTAGTCATTTGCAGGGATTCACACTTACTATATACCAAGTTTCGTCTAAATCGGTTCAACGGTTTAAAATTCCCTATAAAAACCTGCAACCCCCGTTTCATCCTTAACTTTTTTACCTTTAAGGGTAGTTTTCGCGAAATATTACTATTTTTTTTCCTCCCCGGGCCTCAAACTATCTGTATACCAAGTTTCATCTAAATCGGTTTAGCTGTGAAAAAATCCTATATAAACTATCAACCCTCTTTTCACCCCTTTACGGGTTAATTTTTTCAATGAAAATAACCCTTAGTCGTTTCCCGTGATTCAAACTATCTATTATATCAAGTTTCATTTAAATCGATTCAACGGTAAGAAATTCTCTATACAACCTTCCAATCCCCTTTTCACCCCCTTAAGGGCTGATTTTCGGTATAGAAACTACCCTATGTCCTTTCCCGGAGGTAAAATTATTTCTTTAACTAAAATTTCGAAATTGATGCCATTTTCGTACTTAATTAACGTCCCAAAATACCATAAATCGACTCCCATCTCCCATATTGATATTTAGTAATTTCAACCCTATTGCACCCCAACAGGGGGATGATATTTCACGCCCGCCACGTTGTATCATAAAATCATTGGTGTTTTCGTAATCAGCGACCCGATAAACCATAGAAAAGATACCCATGTTGATTTTGAGACTTTTTCACTCCCATTTTCCCCTTTATGGGGTTGAATTTTAAAAAAACCTGAAACACGTGTTTACATATTTATTGATAGAATTACTCCTGTGAAGTTTCAAATAAAACAGTCTAACTAATCTTGTTTCCCTATACAAACTTTGGACCCCCATTTCACCCCCTGGGGGATGATATTTTACACCTGCCACGTTGTATAATAAAATGGTTGTTGTTTTCGTAATCAGCGACCCGATAAACCATAGAAACGATACCCATATTGATTTTCAGACTTTTTCACCCCCATTTCCCCCTTTAAGAAGTTGAATTTTCAAAAAAGCTGAAACACGTGTTTACTCATTTATTGTTAGAAATACTCCGGTGAAGTTTCAAATAAAATAGTCTAACTAATCTTGTTTCGCTATACAAACTTTGGACCCCCATTTCACCCCCTGGGGGATGATATTTTACACCTGCCACGTTGTATGATAATATGGTTGTTGTTTTCGTAATCAGCGACCCGATAAACCATAGGAACGATACCCATATTGATTTTCAGACTTTTTCACCCCCATTTCCCCCTTTAAGGAGTTAAATTTTCAAAAAAGCTGAAACACGTGTTTACTCATTTATCGTAAGGAATACTCCGGTGAAGTTTCAAATAAAATAGTCTAACAAATCTTGTTTCCCCATACAAACTTTGGACCCCCATTTCACCCCCTTACGGGGTGAATTTTGAAAAATCCTTTCTTAGTGCACCCCTAGACCTTATAAGGGACCTACATGCCAAATTTGGAAACTCTAGACCCAGCGGTTTAGGCTGTGCGTTGATATGTCAGTCAGTCAGTCAGTCAGTCAGTCAGTTTCTTCTTTTATATATTTAGATATTTACTTACTCCAACTGGGCTTAGGTTGTTGAGCGGATCCTAGGTTCAATTGAGACGTGGCAAAAAATCTAGGACAAGATTTAGGAGGATCATTTTCCTATTGCAAATACTCACAATAAGTCTCTTCGCTCCTAAACAGCTCATCATGAGCCAACATGTCCAATATTTCCGTGTCATCCAACCCTCTCCGCGACGCCGTCAGCAGCGCCAGACACGTCTTAACTCGTTCCGCGCCCAACGCCGCCTCCGTCGTCACCAGGATCTGTGCTAGCTGGCCCTCCAGGTCTTCGCAGATGATTAGTTCTGGAGCTGTCTCTGGTTCGGATTGCTCGGTGAAGGTTTCGGCTGATAGGGAGATTTGCCAGGCTAGGATCTGCAGAGGAAGAATTATAGGCTAGTGGCAGTTGTTTTGTTTTAAGATGATTCTTTTCTACGGCAAGTAGAAAATTTAAGCTTATAAATAAGTACCTACCTAAGCGAATATATTATTACCGAAACTGAATTTTAACACGTTATCATGCACGGGTAATCAACTAACCTTGAAAATTAAGCACCAAAGTCCCAAGAGTTGAGAAGTCCTTTGCAAAAGAAGCTTCAGAAGAATCATCTTTGAAAAAATATATTAGCGTAAGGAGATATACTGGACTTTTAGGCCTGACGACCCCGTATGGGGGCTAGGCCGCGCCGTTCTTGTCAATCACAATAACCTCCTCCTTCGAAGTCTTGAAGTCGGTTGAAAACAAGCAGCAGGTACTATCCATAGGGCAGACTTGAGAGGAGAGTGATCATTGTAATATGTACCTTAGCGTAAAGCGGTATGGTGCACTTCTGCACAGCCTTGAGGGCCTGGGCCGGGGGCTCGGCGGCGCCGGTCTTGCTGTAGGCGGCGGCGCACGCGGCCAGCACGGCGCGCGCCTCGTCCGCGCCCACGGGCGGCGCGCGCACCACGCGCGGGCCCTCCTCCGACGACAGCACCGCCATTATTGCCGAGCTGGACGGCTCGTCGGTTTCTGGACATTACATTCAATACTAGTAGTCCGCCTCGATCTGAGAGCTCGCGATTTACTTGCAAACGAATTGACCAATATAACAAGACCCTAAGGAGGATTTATTTTCTCCTTCTAACTCTATAACCACTTGATCGATCCTGCTCATATACGAACTATTTTATGTATCTCTGCCCAAGAAATTTCATAAAGATCAGAAAAACGTTACTAAAGTTATCGTCGGACAAACTATCGAAATCAAAAAGCCATCCAAATGCCGAGACGTCCCAGTAGCCAGGTAACAGTTCGGTCTGGAGTTGTTTGTAAGAACTCGCTTCGCTTACGCTCCGCGAGTTCGATAAATAACTAGTAGCCCGCCTCGAACTAGACAAACGAGTAGACCAGTATAACAAGACCTCTTAACAAAACTCTTTTAAGTCTTCTTACTCCAGGACTCCCTGGACAATCCTACTCTATAAGAACTCTTTAACGAGGGTTTCTTTGATCGATTGTTTCACCAAGAGCAGCACCGTGGCGAGAGATCTGGCTGACATAATCCACCAATCATGTTCAATAATTTTTTTCATATTTTTTTCGATTGGTGAATTTTGACAGCTGCTGACAATGACAACCTGATGAAAAAATCGGTGGAAAAAAACCCTCATTATATTTATCTCCTGTACAACCTCAACAAATTTCATGAATATCAGAAGAACGTTACTAAAGCAATCGCGGAACAAACTTTCAAAATCAAAAGGCCATCGAAATGCACCCACATCCTATAGAGCAAAGAGTTACCTTCTGTGACAGTGACGATCATCTTCACATTGCCGGGTAGTCGTGAGGGCAGCCAGCGCGCGCCGCGCAGGGCATCCGCGCCCACCACCATCAGCAGCGCCGGTCGTGCGCGTCCCAGCGCGCTCAGCAGCTTCGGCAGCGCCGCTGATAGCGACGCCACATCCTGCACACAAATACCAATGAATATGTAAAGTTTGACCGGAAAAAGAAGAATCGTAGAATGTGTGAGCACCCATACACACACACACAGACTCCCTTTCTTGACAAACTCAAGCTTCGTGAATAGGGTTGCCAGTAGGTTTGGCTTTTTACGGACATGTCCGGTCAAATATTTTATTTTCCTTTTTCCTTTCTTTCCGCGTATCGAAAGTCGAGCGCAAGCAAAGCCGCGATATATCCGGCTTTTAGGGTGGCATGTCTGTTAAGCGTAGGGTCCGGCGTTTTTGTGTTTTCGGACCTAGCAAACCTTATTCCTGAACTTATACCTAGTTCTTAATAAGATCTATCGATGCGCGTGCTTCTTTCAGTCCTAAAAAACACGAGGTATAGGTACTTACATTTCTGCCGCGATAGGGTGTTCCAGCGTGTAGTACATGACACTGGTCCACAATGGATTTGAGTAGCTGATGTGAGCTACTGGACTGAGGGGTCAGCCCCACGAATCTGTAACATGGCGAGTTTTACTTTATCATAAAACAACAGGTTATTTTATCTGCGTCCCCAAAATACTATCGACACTATGAGGCAGGGGTGTCGTTATGGTCAATTTAATTACAGCTTAGATGATCAAGATTCTAGCCAAGTGAGAGATGACATGAGAAGCGAAAGTTCCTGCATGGGCTTTCTTAAGTCACCTTGGCAAGCTCGTGTTTCGATGCTGCCCACTACCTGCCTACTCTATATGTATCCCTCTAGGACGTGCCTAAAAAGCGAAAAGAGTATCTGTCGCCATGTGATTCGGGGCACAAAAACTAGGCGGGAGTATAGATGTATTTTGACATAAGGCACATTACAGTTTATATAACAGCGGTGTGGCGTGGATAACAGACTGCTGTGGCCAAAAGGCTGTGGTGCCTGTGGTCTAATCAACGTACCTGATAATGACGGCGAGATCCTGTTGCCAAGCCGGCGCAAGAGTTGCCGCGCGGGCAACTAGAGTCGCCTTGCCGCAGCCCGCGCCCCCTATCAACGCTAGTGGTACCTGACTGTCACCAGTTACGTATCTGAAAAGCCAATTAACGGTTAAATAAAGACGGTTAAGATCGTATACTTTACTTACAAGACAATCATATCAAATCAAATCAAAATCTTTAATGTCAAAAAACAACACATGTCAAAACTTAATCTATCTTATGCTATATATACAGATGTTAAAAAAAATATATTATAATGATACCTCATCATTAAGCTTTTACAGGGAGCACGAGGTCACCTCACATCAGCGCAATTTATTTCGTAAATTTCTACGATTCGACCAGCACATCTCAATAGTCATCATCATACATTTAAGAGCTAGGCTCTTGTCGGTGGAGCAATTTCCATGCCTGTCTGTCATTTGCCTTCTCCTTTACAGCCTGATAGGACAAGACGTTTATTTTTTCCTTTACTTGATCCATGTATGCTCTCCTTGGCTTTCCTGACTTCCTTTCTGCTTCCACTCTACCTTCTATGAAACTCATCGTGCCGTATCTCAATAGTATTCTACACCAATTTGTAGTATAACAATCCAGATTCACCCCTGTAACTTGATTTCTGTGGATATTTTTATTTCACATAGTGATCATAAACGTTAACTCAACTGAAATAAGCGGTCGCACTCTCATACAAAATTAGTACGGGAGCACCGATGTGTGGTGACCTCGATATGCACTTGTGATCTATCTAGTGGTTGAGGTTATCTGTGTGACTTTAATCGAGCAGAATGGCCAATGAATCAGATGAGACCATGAATTTAGATACAGAAGCCGGAGCCCTGGGAGGGAAGCTCTAGATAGCCTTGGAAAAGCCTGATGAGAAAGGCAACAAACGTCTGAAGAAAGGTCTATCTAATCAGTACTGTAGAAATAAAACTTACGTCTTAAGTTCATTAAGGGTGATCTCTCGGTTGGATGTGCTCTGCGCTGACTTCTGGCAGAACGTGAGGTGTTCGTTCAACTCGTCGAACAAGCTGGAAGCAAAAATAGTGGTATAAAATCTGAGAAAGTACGTTGAACAACGAGAGAATAACATTTATCATTGGTTCGAGCTCTTCCGAGGTGGCTCGGAGTTCTTCGATCGAAATATGATTCATAAATTTTATCAAAAAGGCAATCTTTACATCGAGTAATATCTGAGTAAAAGTGTCCGTCATACCGTCTACTCTAGTCTGTGTCAGCAAAAGGTGCCATACCGTTATAACTAATGCTCTGTTCGGTTTGATGCTTGAAGAATCTACTATTAGTACCGTCGCGTGCTACAACTTTGCCTACGATGCTCAACTTTGCCTGGCTTGAAAAACATGATTATCTTCACCAAACAGCTATATTTATATCTTATTCCTGAGATGCCCGCTTTCTACCATCTCAGGAATAAGATATAAATAGCTACGGTGAAGAAAACCATGTTTTTCAAGCCAGGCAAAGTTGAGCATCGTAGGCAAAGTTGTAGCATTTGACGGTATAGTAGCAGGACCACGAGCGTTATGTTCTCCTTTCTGCTCTAACCTAGTGGGTAGGTATGCCGTGGCAGATGGCAGACGTCTTGCTCGCCTAGGGTGTCAAGCTCGCCTAGTCTACCACTAATGTAACTACATGCCTCTAAGGTCATCCTGGTCTAACCTGGTGGGTATGCCGTTGCAGCCAGCCGGCGTCTCGCTCTCTCCTATAAGCGTGTCGAGCAGGGCTTCAAGTCGCTCGCCGAGTGCGGAGCGTACGCCCTCGGTGTACTCGTCCTCGCCGCCGGGAGCGGAGCGCCCGCGGACGGACGCACGGATTATGTTGCGCTCACTTAGATGAAGCTGAAAATACATTTTATTTCTGAACATAGGTCTTCAATATGTTAATCATCATCACGAGCGTGATTCTTGTTTAGGGCGATTTCACATTAGCGTTTTTTTCTGCGCGTACGTTTCCTTTCGTTACGGCATACGCACTTACATAAGCGCTTCAAAAAGTCAAACTCGCGTTCACGGGCTTATACCGGCATGTTCGCTCGAACGGGCAGTGTTGCACGGCCCGAGCTTGTACGAGCTTATAACATAACATAACATAAATATTCTTTATTGCACACCTTAAATTAAAGAAACAGAGTATACACAAGTTACAAACAGAAAAGTAGAGGTAAAACAATTGGCGGTCTTATCGCTAAAAAGCGATCTCTTCCAGACAACCTTAACCTTATTTGTGCGTCAACAATCGTGCAAGTTGCACGTGTGGTAAAAGGCACGCCGATATGCGCGCTTCTAAAGCTTAATACGCTGGTATGAAGCCGCTCGACTTTTTGGATCCAGATATATCGGGTCTAAAAATCCCTCCACGCTCATCAGGACCGTGTGCTGTTCCTGAAGGACATACCTTCAGATCCTTCTGCAGGTTATGTAACCGGCGGGTGAGCTCCTGGTGATGGGCGGCGTCCGGCGCCTCGGGCTCGGTGGCGGCGGCGGCGCCGGCGCGGCACACCCACACGCAGCGCCGCGCCGCCTCCACGCTCATCAGCACTGTGTGCTGGACTTCCTGAATAACAAACGACCAGTTTAGATAAAGCACGAGTGTTTTAAGAGGGCAACTTTGCCAGGTATGTATGAATCTGTAGAGGACTTTAGTGCAACTGAAAGCTACTTAGAACCAAAGAAATCCAAAATGTTGCCCTTATTCCACACATGGAGATGATCGGACATGGACAAGCTTTTAAGTCAGGACAAAAGTGCCCTCTCTCTCTACTGTCCTGAGGTACGCATCGCCGGTCTTCGCAACCTCACTTCGCTTTTACTGTATTTTGTACCAACTCCCGTTGCTAATGTGAACTATACTATCATGGCCCCCCTTACAGATCACTACTTTTCACTTGATCATGACAGACGGTAAGTAACGATACATGCGCGCGTCGGGGTGAATTCCCATACAAAGTGACCATGAGGATCCTGAGCTACCCCTGGACGGCCTGAGTGGCCCCCGATTTCCAGAAGCATCTGATTAATTCTTTGACAGTACCTGTTCTACTACAGTGGTAAGATACGCGTCGCACGCCTCCTGCGGCAATGTTCGAACCAAGACATTCAAAGCCTTCGCCATCTCGCGCCGCCAGCGCGCCGGCGCGCCGCGCACGAGGCGGTAGCATGGCGGCGTCCTGCTCTCGTCTAGGCTGTACCTGTGTTGAGAAAATATTAGAGAGATCAGACGAGCAAGTATCACAATAGATAATAGAAAGAAAAATAAGCAAAACATTGACGCTTTTAACAATTTTGAAATGTGGCATAGAAGTTTAGGAACAGGACCATCACTGCTCTGAGCATTCCCATTTGTTCAGTAACGTCTTGTCCGCCACGTCCTGTGCGGCTCCCAGGGCCGCTTTGAAGTCCGCGCACTCTAGAGTGTGAGGCAGAATCGGCGGCAGCCCCGAGTTCAGCAGGACCGGTACTTCTTCGAGCATTACCATTTGTTCAGCAGTGTCTTGTCCGCCTCGTCCTGTGCGGCGTCCAGCGCCGCTTTGAAGTCCGCGCACTCCAGAGTGTGGGGCAGGAGCGGCGTGCCGAGCCCCGAGTTGAGGAACAGGACCGGGACTACTGCTCCGAGCTCTGACTGACCTGAAACCGAAGTTACACTCTGAGGAAGTGAGAGAGGGCCCAATTTTACAATTGAAAACTGACAGTGAGACCACTTTGACACATTCGACGAGTACGTGTATCAAAAAAATAGTGATATCGTATGGACATCCACGTATCACAGTTTGCTAATCCTACTGCTTTGGAGCCTACCGTGAGAGTTCAGCAATTGGCACTACACAGGCTCAAAAGATAAGCCCGGAAATAGAAAAATAGGAATTGCCAGCCAAGTAGCTATACGAAGACATACGTTCTGATAGCCTTCTCAAACTTCAGTCTACGATCTCGATTAGAAACCGTGACCGTGCGCCCAACATACCGCCCCACACGCTGACGCCATATATTCCAGATTCTGTCTACATTACACTTACGTGCAAGTTCAGCTATACACAGCACGGGGAAGCGGTGGTCCCTCTGTTGTTCCAGTGGCGACCGCCAGTGTAGATCGGCGACGTGGATTCGCCAGCCGCGCCGGCGCGCGCGCACCCGCAAACGCGCTGCAGCACCGCATTGCAGCGCGCCTTTTTCCGCGCAGCAGTCTGTAGGATAGATCATTTTATAGTTTTGGATAAATAAAGAGGACCGGGCTATCCGAAGTTAAAGTGTATTCACATTAATAACTATTTAGCTTAGACGAAACATTCGAATCAGTCTCATTTCATTAATATATAATGAGGAATTTTGAAGGAGTTATGTTATGACACTTATGACATCATTCTTAGGTTGTTCACAGAAACTTCAAAACGGAGGTATTACTTGCCAGTGTTATTGGATAACAAGACTTAACCCTAATATATCATAGTTTTTAAACAAAGTGGTCCTTTGAACCGGACGGGCTGATTTTCGGTGACAAAGATGGATGGATGGATGGAGAGCTCTACTGTTAGTAAGTATACCTTATCAATTTCCCACACATTCATATTTCAGTATAGCCTTCTGTTTCCCTGTCCTTTGCTGTGGCCTCACTAGTAGCTACGCTGGATGGCTTTTTAGCAGTTGCAAGTGTTGTAATCAAAGACTTTTAGTAAGTATACTTAGTCAATTTGCCGCACAGACATATTATTTCAGCTTTGCCTTCTACTTTGTTGTGGCCTCGCTCTACGCTGGATGCTCTTTTTAGCAGTTGCAAGATGAGAAATCATTATAGGTTCTAAGGCTAAGAACATTAGGTATAGTTTACCTTGTGAATCCGCCGCGCAGACGTATATCAGCATGGCCTTCTTTCTCCTCGTCCTCTGCTGTGGCCTCCCCAGCAACTGCGCTCTATGGTCTTCGGGCAACGAGGCCACGCCACTCGGCATGGGAGGGCCTTCGACATCGCGGGGAGAGGCACACGTCACTGGAGAAGATAGCGAGATGGAGTCTGTAATATAATGGTTGTTATTAGAGAGCGGTAAGGGTCTCCCTTCAGGATTGGTAGGTCAGATAGCAGTCGCTTTCATGAAAACTAGTGCCTACGCTAATTTATGGTTTAGTTTACCAAATTGACCCCAGGCTCAATTGAGCCGTGGCAAAGGCCGGGAGAAACGCTTTGAGAATGATGAAAAAAAATAGAGCGAGACAGGATCACCGAAAATAGAAAAGTACAGTTAGCAAAAGTACACCTGCTAAGATAAATCTGCTACTGTTTTCAGATTCGAGGATACAAGCGCAAAGCTCTGAGCAGATGGCGCTATAATCACTCCGGCTGCAACTTTCGGAAGTGATCGGATGCACAGGTATCAGGTATCGAATAAAAAATATCAATAGTCGCCATCATCACTTACTTCACGTTGTGTTAATGTTGCATCAGTGATTCACTTTACACAATTAAGAAATAGATGCAAAATGGTATCTGGAAGAATGGCGGAGCGGAAGAATAATAGCTAGGGATACACGCACAGATGTGCCCGCCGGATTTGTCCGACGAATATGCCCGGTGGAGAGATCCATACGTGTATGGCGTGAATTGTCTGTATCACTAGCTAATCACTATTCACTATACGCTCATGATTCTCGTGATACATACGAATTTTCTTCTTTTATTGCACAAATAAATCGTAGTTTTCATGTTGGTGTAAGGGTCACCACATACCTAGCGGTTTTCCTCGCGGAATTACCGGAAGTAGCGGAAATTCATAGACAAAATGCTTAATTTGTCTATGGTAGCGGAAATTTGTCTATGGCTTCCATACAAAAAATCTGCTACCATAGACAAATTTCCGCTACCATAGACAAATTTCCGCTACCATAGACAAATTTCCGCTACTTCCGGTAATTCTGCGAGGAAAACCGCTAGGTGTGTGGCGACCCTAAAGTCTATATGGTCTGTTTATGAATGAAGCCATAGAGTTTTACCTTCACATGTCACGACACGATAAAAGCGACCATTCGCTCTCTGTAATTAAGTTGAAAATGTACCATAGACGCTGGCCGACGTGTCTTGATCCCTTAACTGTGGGCGTACAGTATACGTACGCGCTGGCTGACTCGAGCAACTCCGTCGGCCGTGCTTTCCTCTCTCTTTATAGCTAAACTGTGGACAAGGACAAGGAACCTGTGACGCTGGCCCGACAGGTCTTGGTCCTTTGAGCTGCGTCAGCCATGCTTTCTTCCCTCTCTCTTTGACAGCTCCTATAGCTAAGCTGAAGATAAGGACAACGCACCAGAGACGCTGGATCCGACGGGCCTTGGTCCTTTAAGCTGGGGGCGGTGCGCGGGCGCCGGCTCGAGCAACTGTGTCGGTCCTGCTTGGTCTTCCCTCTCTTTCGCTCTCGCACGGTAGGACGGTGACCTGCAAAGAATAAAGCCTGGTTATTTATATATACCCTTATTCATAAAAGGTAAATTTTATCTTTCTAATCACACACAGATCTAAATCTAGATTCTTTTTCTAAATCTTTTTTTTCAGTACACAGTCTACAGGACGAGGCAGACGACCAGCCACGTGGTGGTCGACAGTAGAAAGGGATTTAAAAGCCCAGAAACTTTCGCCAACGACAACCCGGGATAGAATATCCTGGCGCCGATGCACAAGGAGGCCCGACCCCAGATAAACTGGGACAAGGGCAGGAAGAAGAAGAAGAAAAAACTCAAATCTCAAAACGGATACCCCACATCACAAGCCTTATTGAGCTTAGCTTACTGTGCACTGTGGGACTAGCTCTATTTATTAACCGACTTCAAAAAAGGAGGAGGTTCTCAATTCGACTGATTATTTTTTTTTCTTTTTTTATGTTTGTTACTCGATATCTCCGTGAATCGTGAATCGATTTTCAATTTTTTTTTAATCGAACGGGTATAACCCCTGGATGGTCCCATTGTCACCAAGTCAGGGTCTGATGATGGGATCCTGGAGAAATCGAGGGAACTCTTCAACTATTATTGGCACACCTATAGTGATTTCACTATTTTTTACAGCAACTCGACTACTTCCTCTTTGAATAGCGGATCCTAAGTGAAGTCGGTTCTTTTTTTGTTTAAAATTATATTTTATATAACCCATCTATCTATCTATCTATCTATCTATACATATAATAAAGCTGAAGAGGGTCGAAAATCTGTACATTGGAGATATTAGTAAAAAAATAAGTTAGTAGGTCTTAGAATCGATAACAGAACACGTTTCGACGATTTTTAGAATTTTTGTCTGTTTGTCTGTTTGTCTGTTTGTCTGTTTGGATGGGGAGAGTTGGCGTCAAAACGCCTGAACCGATTTCCATAAAAACTTCACTAGCAGGTTCAACAGACCTCTGGTCAGGACATAGGCTATAAAAAATACGAACTTTTTGGATTTAAGGGGGTTTAAGGGGGGTTTAAACTTTGTATGTGAAATGAATATGAGTGTTAAGCTCAAGCAGCAAATTGATATTTGTTTAACTACTTTCGGTTAGTTCATATTCATTCGTATAAATAAATAAATGTGTTAAATAATAATATACTGGTTAAAAATAGTGGAAAAGTAAAAAATACGTACCATCAAAAGGGGTATCTAGACATGTCTTTGGCTATACGATTAGGTAACGCTATCTCTCGCAGAACTTTGTTACTACCGAGTCCTCTTTACGCAAAATCTGACCACTACATATGTAGTTTAGGTGCAAACTAAATGCAACACGAGTTCGCAGAGATATCCCTAGATGGCTATAGTAGGTAGGTACTATCTATGTTATGAGTATAATGGGAACCTATGCCTTTACCTCTTTTTTCCTTCTTTCTGCTGAGGCCTGACGCGCCAGCACGCGGTTGCTTAGCAACGCCTATAAAAACACTGATGTTTGTGTTTGAAAAGACGACTGACTGCTGCGGATACGAATTTGTATGTTTCCTTTTCATCGGAAAATTACTCGATCACCTACCACTACAAAACACACCGTACTACTGCTTATTATACCAAAAATTGTTAGGTCAAACATTTGAGATAGGAGAAAAAGAATTTTGATAGAGTTTACTGCGCGATGGGCTGTAAAAAAAAGGAGGGCTCGGTGGGCGGAGCCCCCCGCAAAAAGAAAAAAATACACCAAACTATAGATAATTATACCAAAAATAGTTACTTACGTTGAACATTTAAGATGGGAGAATAAGAGTTTTGATAGAGTCACCACGCGATAAGCGGGTAAAAAAGGGGGGCTCGGGGGGCGGAGCCCCCCGCATTAAGAAAAAACATACCGTAGTACTGGTTAATATACCAAAAATTTTTACGTCGAACATTTGAGATAGGAGAAAAAGAATTTTGATAGAGTTTACCGCGCGATGGGCTGTTAAAAAAAGGGGGGCTCGGGGGGCGGAGCCCCCCGCAAAAAGAAAAAACCCCATACTATAGATAATTATACCAAAAATAGTTACGTTGAACATTTAAGATGGGAGAAGAAGAGTTTTGATAGAGTCAACCACGTGATGGGCGGGGAAAAAAGGGGGGCTCGGGGGGCGGAGCCCCCCGCATTAAGAAAAACACACCGTAGTACTGCTTATTATACCAAAAATTGTTACGTCGAACATTTGAGATAGGAGAAAAATAATTTTGATAGAGTTTACCGCGCCATAGGTTGTAAAAAGAGGGGGGCTCGGCACCGTAGTACTGCTTATTATACCAAAAATTGCTACGCCGAACATTTGAGGTAAGAGAAAAAGATTTTTGATAGAGTTTACCGCGCGATGGACCGTAAAAGAAGGGGGGCTCGGGAGCGGCGCCCCCCGCAAAAAGAAAAAAACACCATACTATAGATAATTATACCAAAAATAGTTACGTTGAACATTTAAGATGGGAGAAGAAGAGTTTTGATAGACGTAACCACGTGATGGGCGGGGCGGGTAGAAAAGGGGGTCTCGGGGGGCGGAGCCCCCCGCATTAAGAAAAAACACACCGTAGTACTGTTTATTATACCAAAAATTGTTACGTCCAACATTTGATATAGGAGAAAAAGATTTTTGATAGGGTTTACCGCGCGATGGGCCCCAAAAAAAGGGGGGCTCGGGGGGTGGAGCCCCCCGCAAAAAGAAATAAACACACCATACTATAGATAATTATACCAAAAATTGTTACGTTGAACATTTGAGATGGGAGAAGAAAAGTTTTGATAGAGTTAACCACGTGACGGGCGGGAAAAAAGGGGGGCTCTAGGGGCGAAGCCCCCCGCAAAAAGAAAAAAATACACCATACTATAGATAATTATACCAAAAATAGTTACGTTGAACATTTAAGATGGGAGAATAAGAGTTTTGATAGAGTCAATCACGTGATGGGAGGGGAAAACAGGGGGGCTCGGGGGCGGAGCCCCACGCATAAAGAAAAAACACACCATAGTACTGCTTATTATACCAAAAATTGTTACGTCGAACATTTGAGATAGGAGAAAAAGATTTTTGATAGAGTTTACCGCGCGATGGTCTGCAAAAAAAATACACCATACTATAGATAATTATACCAAAAATTGTTAAGTTTAACATTTGATATGGGAAAAGAAGAGATTTGATAGAGTCAATCACGTGATGGGCGGGGAAAAAAGGGGGGCTCGGGGGGCGGAGCCCCCCGCATAAACATAACGCACACCGTACTACTGATTATTATACAAAAAATTGTTACGTCGAACATCTGAGATAGGAGAAAAAGATTTTTGATAGAGTTTACCGCGCGATGGGCTGCAAAAAAGGGGGGATTGGGGGGTGGAGCCCCCGCAAAAAGAAATAAACACACCATACTATACATCATCATCATCATCATCATCATTTCAGCCGAAAGACGTCCACTGCTGGACATAGGCCTCCCCCACTGAACGCCACAATGACCGGTCCTGTGCCACCCGCATCCAGCGGACTCCAGCGACCTTCACCAGGTCATGAGTCCACCTTGTAGGGGGCCTACCAACTCTTCGCCTTCCGGTGTATGGTCGCCATTCGAGAACCTTAGTGCCCCAACGGCCATCGGTTCTCCGTGCAATGTGCCCTGCCCATTGCCACTTAAGTTTAGGATCCGACGGGCTATGTCGGTTACTTTGGTTCTGCTACGGATAGTATCGTTTCTGATACGGTCACGCAAAGAAACTCCTAACATAGCCCTCTCCATTGCTCTTTGGGTGACTTTAAGCTTTTTAATGAGGCCCATTGTGAGCGACCACGTTTCAGAGCCATAGGTCATCACTGGCAACACACACTGGTCAAAGACTTTCGTCTTGAGACACTGCGGAATATTGGACGAAAAGATATGTTTCAGCTTCCCAAACGCTGCCCAACCGAGACGGATTCGACGATTGACCTCTTTCTCGAAATTGGACCTACCTAGCTGGACTGTCTGTCCGAGGTATACATAATCGTCTACAACTTCGAGCGTAAAGTCTCCGACTGTAATGGGGGTTGGTACTACATGGGCGTTAGACATGACTTTCGTCTTATCCATGTTCATCCTTAGACCAACCCTCTCAGAGCCTTTACTGAGGTCGTCGAGCATCGTACTTAAGTCCTCCATGGTCTCAGCCAGGACTACGATATCGTCGGCAAATCGAAGATGAGTGATGTACTCGCCGTTGATGTTGATGCCAAGCCTTCCCCAGTCCAAACCCTTGAAAATGTCCTCCAGGGCAGCGGTGAACAGTTTTGGAGAAATTACATCTCCTTGCCTGACTCCCCGCTGCAGCGGTATGGATCTCGAGTTCTGGTCCTGGAGTCGGACTGACATAGAGGCGTTCTCGTACAAACACTTCATTACCTCGATATAACGGTAGTCCACTTGGCACCTCTGGAGAGCCTGTAGTACAGCCCAAGTCTCGATCGAATCGAAGGCTTTCTCGTAGTCCACAAACGCTAAACAGAGGGGCAGGTTATACTCCTCAGTCTTCTGTATAACCTGACGTAGCGTATGAATGTGGTCTACGGTACTGAACCCTCTTCGGAAACCGGCTTGTTCGGGAGGCTGGAAGTCGTCTAACCTGTACGAGAGTCGATTTGTAATGACTCTAGAAAACAGCTTATAGACATGGCTCAGAAGTGTGATGGGTCGGTAGTTCTTCAGCAAGGTGCTATCACCTTTTTTGAAGAACAACACCACCACCCCTCTGTTCCATGCCTTTGGCGTTCTCCCTTCAAGTAAGACGGAATTAAACAGCTTCTGAAGGGCCATAAGGACCGGTTTTCCACCCGCCTTCAGGAGTTCGGCTGTAATTCCATCTTCACCTGGCGCCTTGTTATTTTTGAGCTGCTTCAGGGCCATTCTGATCTCGTACAAGCTGATGTCCGGGATGTCATCGGTATAGTGTCGGGTAAGCCTAGCTCTATGGTCATTCGCCAGGCTAACTTCGGGTCCACGAGTTGATCTATATAACTGCCCATAAAAGCGCTCTATCTCTCTCAGTAGCTCGGGTTTAGATGAAACCATTCTACCATCTTCAGTCCGTAATTTAGCGAGCTGGCTTTGCCCAATAGACTACTACACATACTACTACTATACATAATTACACCAAAAATTGTTACGTTGAACATTTGAGATGGGAGAAGAAAAGTTTTGATAGAGTTTACCGCGCGATGGGCTGTAAAAGAAAGGGGGCTCGGGAGGCGGGACCTCCGCAAAAAGAAAAAAACACACCATACTATAGATAATTACCTATACCAAAAATAGTTACGTTTAACATTTAAGCTGGGAGAAGAAGAGTTTTGATAGAGGTAACCACGTGATGGGCGGTAGGAAAAGGGGGGCTCGGGGGGCGGCGCCCCCCGCATAAAGAAAAAACACACCGTACTACTGCTTATTATACCAAAAATTGTTACGTCGAACATTTGAGATGGGAGAAAAAGAGTTTTGATAAAGTTTACCAAGAAAAAGAGTTGTGACGGGCGCCAAAGAAAGGGAGGCTCAGGGGGCGGAGCTCCCCGCATAAAAAAACCCCGTTCTATTGCTTATGATACCAAAAATTGCTATGGTAAGGTTGAAAGTTCAAGATGGGAGCAAGAGTTTGACAGAGATTTGCACGTGGCAGGCGGTAAAAGGCGGCTCTGGGGGTGGAGCTCACGCAGAAAGATAAACACACCGTACCATTGCTATTTTTACCAAAAAATGGTAAGGTTGAATATTTAAGATGTAGATAGAGTTTACCACTATTAATACCTAAAATGATTAAGTTGCATATTTAAGACGGAAGCAATAACAGTTTTGATAGAATTAACTATGTGAAAGGCGGCTCGGGGGCCATTTCGCGTACACTTTAACATCAAGTTGTGTTCGATATCTCCTTACATTGGTGATTGGTCTTTCCGCCCTCCGGTTTACTTTTAAGACTTAGTCATTAATTTGTGTTCGATCTCTGACCTCCTGCTGCATTTTCTACTGAGATGCTTCGGACGTTCGACTCTACAGAGAGAGCTCTGCTTTTAGCTCTTCAGATCTTCCCGCTCACATGGTTCTCTGCCGCAGACGCTTTCGGTCGATCTTTTGGGATGTCGAAGTTATAACTGACTTTATGAAATTTGATATGTAGAAAGCGTTTAGCAGTGGACTGTTGAGGGATGAGTGTAACGAAAAGTGACAGAGCCTACTGCAATGCACGCGGGCGAAGCCGCGCGGGTACAGCTAGTAAGATAATAAAGCTGTAAGAAAAGCGTAAAGCTGTAAGGACATTTTATTTATGTAAGATTGTCCCATAATATTTATTATTATTTGTATCTCCGTTTAAAAACTCTAAGATCTTTGGAGCCAATGCCTAACCAGGGATGCAAATCCAACATGCAAGCTTTGATGTCATATACATTCACGGGAAAATCAATGAAACCGGTTCCAGCAGACATTGGATTGGGGTGAAAAATGAGGGGAGGATGAAAAACCAAGTCCAACGTGGGTCGATTCGGGTTGCACAGGGCGGTTCCACAACACGTAGGGAGCTTAAATACTTACGCGTCACGGAAACTACGCGTCATTGCTCTGAATATCAATTTATAGTGGACGGCAGAGTCGGCAGACTCCTGAAACGCCAATCGCGCTACATTATGGCTGCTCTACATGATGGGCCATCATAGGGACGCAGCTATTCGCTGTGTGCATGATTGTGGCGCCATCTCTTGGGCAGGTGGTCAATCTCTTTTTTTCCTTTTTTATAAATAGGTTGTATTCCTTGCTTATACGAAATGTAACTGGCTGATTCACTATTTTGACAGCAGACAGGGGATTTGCAGTTTCATTTCTTGTCACATTGAGCACTGCGATCGTTCTCGTTACCCCCACCATGCACTTCGCACATAGCGAATACGACGGGACGAGAGCGCAATATCGTTAGCTCCATCTAACGCATGGCTGCGTCTCTATTATGATGGCCCATCATGTAGAGGAGCCATTAAATAGACGAGTGTTATACATCAAATCTCGGAGCGTAAGTTTCGTGAAGGAGAAGTATTGCTCCGATCACATATGCGTGTGAATGACGAGACAATGGCGCGCGACTGATCAGGGGGGCAATTTATGAGATTCGAGCGCCTGAATTCAAGAAAATTTAACTCCAAAATAATCGCACACAAATTTTGTCGCTATTATTTTCACATTAAATTAATAGTTTAAATAATCATGATTTTAAATTCCTGTGGCTGTTATTTTTAAAACACCATGACATCGTTTTACACGGACTTTTAAATGTCATATTCGAGCGCTCGAATCTCAAAAATCACCCCCTAGACATGCGATTGCTACTGCTCGCGTGGGGGATTAGTACGGGGAGACGATTATGTGAACGGACATTCGTGTTGCCACGTACGCAAATGATTCGTCGAACTATTCGATGAACTCCGACGCGCATTGGCACGCGCTGGTGTGATCGCCGTATATCACGTAACAAAGAAGCCTAACCCGTCAAAAACAAAACAATGCTACAACATTCTACGGACTACGACGTAGAAGGCGGTTGCGTAGTTTAATACGAGTAATCGCGGTGACCTTGATACTATACTCGTAATGTATTAGGTAGTATGTGTGTAGGTAGGTAGGTACTTCTTTGTTGGTGGAAGGAACGACTGCCATTTAACCTTTTGACCGCCGTCGTCTGATATATGAGACAAAGTGACGACGTGAATGACACCTTCAAAAATATGATAGAGTTCCAAAATTGTAAGTTATAATTTTCCGGCGGTTAAAAGGCGGTTTTAATCACTTTTAAAAATTGCAGCTGACCTTCATGAGACTTAGTAATAAGTACAAGTAGTTCGCCTCGAACTGAAAACTCGCGATTTCCTTGCAAACGAGATGACCAATATAACAAGACCCATATAAAGATTTTTTTCGTGCCTTTTATCTCCATGACCCCTTGATCGATCCTGCTCATAAACGAACTCTTTAATTTTATGTATCTCTGCTACAACCCCAACAAAATTCGTAAAGATTAGAAAAACTTTACTAAAGTTATCGTCGAACAAACTCTCCTAATCGAAAAGCCATCGAAACGCCGAAACGTCCCAGTAGCCACAAGTTGTTTGTATAAAACTTGCTTCGCTTACGCTCCGCTCGTTCGATAAAGTTTGGTACGCGATTGGTCATTTTTTTCCTCCTAATTGTAAGGCCTGAGTGGACGCTCGTGGCGGGGCGTGCAGCGGGGCGTGCAGCGGGGCGTGCAGCGGGGCGTGCAGCGGGGCGGGCGAGCGTCCATACACTTTGTGCAGCGTCGACTCAGGACACCAGTACGAGTGTCCTTTGTTTGACATGCACGCCGCCCGCCCCGCCCCGCTGCACGCCCCGCCACGAGCGTCCACTCAGGCCTTACATTAAGCCAGGCCAGGAGTCCTATAATATTATATTTCCCGGTACGTACAAACCTTGGCAGGAGAACCCAATCAGACAATATCTAGGTTAGGCTAAGTGTAAGGCCTGAGTGGACGCTCGTGCAGCGGGGCGGGGCGGGCGGCGTGCATGTCAAACAAAGGACACTCGTACTGGTGTCCTAAGTCGACGCTGCACAAAGTGTATGGACGCTCGCCCGCCCCGCTGCACGCCCCGCCACAAGCGTCCACTCAGGCCTTACACTAATACGATTTCCCTGAAAATTACCGCCATTTAGATTCAATTACTTCTATTGGCTTATTTAAATGTTAATAAAATTATACAGACGTACTTATTTAAAGTGAACTAGGTACAGTCAGCAGCAAAAGTAGCTAAGCGGGGAGGGTGTTCAAAATGAGCTGGACACGACTAAGAATAAGAGCGCGTGTAAGTCATTTTGAACACCCTACCCGCTTAGCTGCTTCCGCTGCTGACTTTACTCTAATTGTTTTAATTTTGTTGAGAATTCCGGGTTCGGATAATTTAAGTCGCAGGTTCAAATCCTGACTCGGCCGACTAAGTTTATCGGACTTATTCATGAAATATCATTTGATATTTTAACTATTTATAAAAATCTCTTGAAGCTCTAACATATTAAAAATATCTATAGCGGGTTACTCACGTATATTCCGACAAGAGTAGTACTCAAACTAGGCAAGCCGTTGCGAATTGAGTTCGTGCATGCTTCGCCATCACTATATGAACTACACGACGCACAAGGCTAAAACAATAAATTTTAAGTGAAACAAAACAAAAACTCGCTTCCACCCCGACATTCAAATCTGACACAAACCACCCAGAACATAAAGTGGTATTTCCACCAACAACAAGTTTACGTTCGTTACACACAGACAGTCGTCTAAGTATATAAATAAAGGCTAGGAAGTAGGGCGCGCGTCACCGTGACGTCAGACGTGACGTCACGGCCACGCCTGCCCGCTCGATTGTTGCTCGGTTTATTTATTGTGATTGCGATTGTGGGTAAGAAAATAACTGATACGAGTACGTGCTGTTAAGGTATAAGGTAAGGGATCATCCATTAATTACATCACACCTCAAGGGTAGGGGAGGGGGTCCACAAAATGTGACATATCGTGACAGGGGGGAGGGAGGAGTTCCATGTTAGTGACCTCACAATCCTCACATACAATTTTTTTACAAAATCTAAGTTTAAAAAAAAATCATTTGTTAGCAAACATTGTACTAAACTAATTTTCTACATACTCGGATTCGTTTGAATACTTTCGTTCCCTATAAATTGGATACTATTTTTCTGGCAATCCTCATAAAAAGTTAGTTTCAAAGTGATGTCGTAATTTTTACCTTACTAAACTAAAAATCTAAATGTGACGTCACACTAAGGGGGGAGGGTGCAGTTAATTGTGACGAAGTGTGACATGGGGGGATGGAGGGGTCAAAAAATCATGAAATTGGTGTCACGTAATTAATGGATGATCCCTAAATGTACGAGTGCTCGTCGTTGTCACAGTACATGTCGGTTTTCAACTCATTCTGGCTTAAAATTCAAGTCATTAACAGTGTGTCAATTATTGGGCGCTAGCATATCGAGCACTGGGTCGTTTACTTCACAGAGGTCTAATATTATAATGGCTCTATCAGTCAGACCTTTTGAACTCGTACACATCAAAACAATTTCTTATGTTGTTTCATTAGGATAGCAAACTCACAATGATCCTAAGCCCCATATAAACTAATTGGAACCTATAAAGTATATCTACTCGGTGATTAACATTTCGATATGTTCCGCTTGGTGAGCTAGGTGTTAAAAATCCCATCCAAATTAAGACCTAAAGCAAACGCAATCGTTACGTTACGTTAGTGTAATGAATACACTAAGGGTTCTGAAGTGACCAGTTTGTTGGCGCGTCGCGCTTATTCACCCTATTCACATACTTAACAATAAAATAATTGTGCGATAGTTCTTTCTGCGAACGGTCTCATAGCGAAGAGTCTCGACCAACATCTTGAGAGACTTTCGCTACGGGGTTGTGGTTGGATCAAGGGTCAGATACAGAAGGCGGTAATTCTGGACACGGCGCGCATAGTCCGAAGGTTCCTCTCTCTGCGGCCCTAACCAACGGCAGCCTGGGCCTTGCTCCGTTGCCGGCGGTACCCTAGATTAGGTTTTTTTATAATGTTTTTATTGTTTTTGTATGTTTTTGATGTATTTTTGTATTTTACTTTTGTAAAAATATTATAAAATAACCTAATCTAAGACAGAAAAGAAATAAAGGACAAAATAATTGTAATTTGTAAAGTAAATTTATTGAACCTGTTTACATGTAAATAGACAGACAGACTGTGGATATGTTAGGGAAGCAAGAAACGTACTTAGCGAAGGCTCGTTTCATTCGCTCGGTCAATTATACCGGGTGTTTCCTGTAATAGGAGCAATAAATTAAAACGTAGATTCTACTCCTCAAACCAGACAACGTTTGTTCAGCGACTTTTAAAAATAACTTATGGTTTGATTTTTAGGACACTTTAAAGTTTTTTCCGAACACGCAATGTATTCCGACATTGATTATGTCTGTAGGGTGACAAGCAGTGTCAAACAGACGGATTTTAACGTACATTGAAAATACTATTTAGTTTGTATGAAAAAGAGGCAATCTACAAAATACATATTTTTTTAAAGTTGGTGAACAAAAGTGTTGTTGTTTGAGGAGTAGAATCTACGTTTTAATTTATTGCTCGTATTACAGGAAACACTCGGTATTTCAAATATTCAAAGTTTAAGGATATTCGTTATTTCTGCAACTACATCCATTTCACGCGACTACCTATTTTATATGCCTGTTTTAACCTTGGACACATACATTACATTATACCATAAAATATAATGGATTGATGACATGGCGTTATTGACATAGCCAGCCGAAGGGTGAAGTTTCCAATCACATTATATACTCGGCCGTGTTTGGATTGTCAACAGCGCGGCACTTAGGAAATACAACGATGCTTGTGCTTTCAGATTTTCATATACATTATTGTACAGTCAGCTGCAAATGTAGCTAAGCAGGTAGTGTGTTCAAAATGAGCTTGAGACGACTTTATTGTTAAGGGAATAAGAGCGTGTGTAGGTCATTTTGAACACCCTACCCGCTTAGCTACTTCTGCTGCTGACTGTACCACCTAAAGGTATACTTTACCCGAATGTTGACTGGTATAGAATGCTCTATGTCGCGAGCAAAAGTTAGTTAAAAACTAGTAGTCCGCCTCGAACGGAGAACTCGCAATTTACTTGCAAACGAGTTGAACAATATAACAAGATCCAAATGAAGATTTTTTTTTCATCTTACAAGTCCCTTGATTGATCCAGCTCATAGGTAAAGGAACTCTCTAATTGTATGTATCTCTGCTACAACCCCAGCAAATTTCATAAAGATCAGAAAAACGTTACTAAAGTTATCGTCGAACAAACTATCATAATCAAAAGGCCATCGAAATGCCGAGACGTCCCAGTAGCTAGAAGTTGTTTATAAGAACTTGCTTCGCTTACGCTCCGCTCGTTCGATAATTTGGTTTGATATCTAGGTACCTATTTTAACACATTCAGCACCGATGACCCGACTGTCGGGTTCTCTGTTCGTAGCTGCTACGCGCTACATACGAGAAATACCTGGCTACACGCTACGAGCGTAGGGCGTAGCCAGGTATTCCTCGTATGTAGCGCGTAGTCGCTACGAACAGAGAACCCGACTGTCGGGTCATCGGTGCTGAATGTGTTAATAAAATGCCAGAATTTCATGTGCCATGAAATTAATGTAGTGTTCACCCATTCAGTGCTATACTAATGACGACACGTTGTCGTCACGGCTCTGCGAAGCATTTTCGCTACATAGCGGGAAACCTATGTTATCGGCTACGGCGTAGCGCTACGCGCGTAGCATAGCAGTGAATGTGCTAATCCGTTCACTGCTAATGACGACACGTTGTCGTCACGGCTCTACGAAGCATTCTCGCTACGTAGCGGGAAACCCATGTTATCGGCTACGGCGTAGCGCTACGCGTAGCATAGCAGTGAATGTTATTGTTAACACATTCAGCACCGAGAACCCGACTGTCGGGATCTCTGTTCGTAGCTACTACGCGCTACATACGAGGAATACCTGGCTACGCGCTACGAGCGTTGCGCATAGCGCTACGCGGTACGGAAAGTGTTAATATTAAATCGTCGTAGCATTGCTACGAAGTGACAGTAGGTTACGTCACCGATTCAGCGCTAATAGCTAGGGATAAACGCACAGATCTGCCCGCCGGATTTGTCCGGTCGACAGATCCGTCTATGTATGGCGCTATTCAGAAGTCTCCGCAGACAAATCCGTATCCGGCCCGAAAAATCCATCCTGTATAGGTACACAAAAACACACACACAGACACACATCGAACACTCTCACACAACACCGATGCTCAGTAGATTTTCCTGACAGTCCTTCCGAGTAGTATACAGGGTGTAACAAAAATACTAGTGTCCGACCGAAGTTTCGGTTTCGGTTTCGGCCAGATTCGGCCAAAAAACCGTGTTTCGGCCCAAGTTTCGGTTTCGGCCAAAAAACGGCCGAAACTTTCGACCGTGCCGAAACTTACAACATTGAGCTTAATCGGTCCACAAGTTCTGTCTCAGAAACGTTTTTAAGTAATCATATTGTAATAAATAAATATCAAAAAAGTGTACATATGTGTTTGGAAGATTATTTCATCAATAATCATGAAATGATAATATTATTTAAATATTAATTTTATCTAACATTAAACTCTCGAGTTCATGCAAGAGACTGCCCAAAGAACTGCGTCAGCCTACGCTGAAAATGATACACGAAGAAATCAAGTAAAAACACTGGACGATTTATTTGAAATACTGATTGTAAAATTAAAATTTTGACGGCCTCCATAGCCCAGTTGGTAGTGACCCTGCCTACGAAGCTGGAGGTCCCGGGTTCGAATCCTGGTAAGGTCATTTATTTGTGTGCTAATCTCAAATATTTGTTCCTGAGTTATGGATGTTATCTATGTATATAAGTATGTATTTATCTATCTAAGTATGTATATCGTCGCCTAGCACCCATAGTACAAGCTTTGCTTAGTTTGGGGTTAGGTTGATTTGTGTAAGATTGTCCCCAAATATTTATTTATTTATTTATATTTATTTATTTATAAAATAGTCCATGCAATCTTGGCGAATTATTTTATAGAGACTTGTTAATGATGTCTCAGTCGATGAAACTTTGCTGTATAACTAACTGCAGTATAACTAATGAATAACACACAAATTTAAAAAATTGTATTCATAATTTAAAAGAAAACATACCAATTTTAATAAAGCACAAAAGTTTGTTTTTCCAACTCATATATTCTTCGTACTTTTTTTTTAACAAAACGTATTACTTTAACCATAGAGATAGATGCTATGAATCTTTAACTCCAAGTATCGAACAAAACTTTCATATTTTTATTTTGTTTACTGATCGTAATTCTACTCTGAAAATACATGTGTCAAGTTTAAAATCGTGTGGGTTATTTTATTGCTAATTTTAACGTAGCAGATCCTAAATCCTAAAAAATACCAACGTAAAAAAAACTGATGTCAGGCATCTGTCTGTTTCCCACGTTTGCGTACATATCTATGTACGAAAACATGGTCGACTTGTGACAATTGTACTTTCAATAGGGGGGGGTAAAATTTTACGTTACAGTTGTTAAAAAGTTACATAATTATGTTTATTCATATGAAACCTTTATTAGAAAATATTTCGTGCTCTGCATTTATTTCGCGAAAAAAAACTGAAAGAAGAAACGAATTTAGGGATCAAAATACGCCATACACCGAAATAACTTGGAGTTGTGTACAAACTAGAAAAAATCATGGGATTAGGTTGCCAAGTGGACCTCAGGCTCCGTTGAGTCCGTGGGAAAACGCCAGCACAAACGCTAGGAGGATGATCAATCAAAACTTACTAACCTTGTTCTTCTTATACCACCTATCCTGTACAAGTTACAACGGCTTATTGACATTTAACTCAACGATTTTAACATGTCTATAAAAATTTCGGTTTCGGTTTCGGTTTCGGCCGAAACTGCACCTAGAGCCGAACCTTCGGTTTCGGTTTCGGCAAAAAAACATGTTTCGGTCGGACACTAAAAAATACCTGTGATTCGTTTAAGGGACACTACGTACCTGAGATGAATTAAGAAAATTCACAGAAAAAAATGCTTAAATTTGTCTATGGTAGCTGGTTATTTGTACGGAGGCCAATTATGCCCTTAAAAGGATCAAGTATTTCTGTAACACCTTGTATAGACATACAACACATGCATAGTAGGTAGTATATTGTCATACACACACATAACACATGGAACACATGCATATAACAGGAACAGGCGGCTTACCGCGATCTTCAAAGATCGAAATTTCGTTACTAGCATCTCTCATTATCATCATCATCTCAGCCATAAGACGTCCACTGCTGAACATAGGCCTCCCCTTTAAAAAGGGGGGGTTTGCCATACGCGCCACGCTTGGCAGGCGGGTTGGCGCGCGCAGTTTTTTTTGTTTATTGTTGTTTAGGCTTTCGGAAGATGCTGCTGCCCATCTCCCGGTATATTCCCTTAGCAGACTCCTACTGCAACCACGGGACGATATGGTGGGGGACAATTCTAAGGCCGGGCACCCCACTTGCATCTCTATGCCTCGTATTTGTAAGCGCGATAGAGATGGAGACAACGAAATTTCGACTTCTGATCGCTGTTGGCCGCCGATTCATGATAAACACAAAAATACCGGGTGTTTCCTGTAATAGGAGCAATAAATTAAAACGTAGATTCTACTCCTCAAACCAGACAACGTTTCTTCAGGGACTAATAAAAATAACTTATGGTTTGATTTTTAGGACACTTTAAAGTTTTTCCGAACACGCAATGTATTCCGACATTGATTATGTCTGTAGGGTGACAAGCAATGTCAATTAGACGGATTTTAACGTACATTGAAAATACTATTTAGTTTGTATGAAAAAGAGGCAATCTACAAAATACATATTTTTTTAAAGTTGTTGAACAAAAGTGTTGTTGTTTGAAGAGTAGAATCTACGTTTTAATTTATTGCTCATATTACAGGAAACACTCTGTATACAAGGATTTGAACCCAATACCACTAGTTCCATAAGCGGTCCAGACACTGTCAGTAATAATGTCATTATTTCTGTACCCATCCTTCTCTTCTTCATATACATAGAAAAGGACGGGTACAGAAATAATGACATTATTACTGACAGTGTCTGGACCGCTATAGACACCACAAGCAAGTAGACCACAGAATTTGGCAACTAAGCACAATATCAAATTCTTTGTTGGTGTCTTAAGTCTCAACATTCATGCAATGCCAGTATTCGCCACCCACCGAATTGTACAGTCGCCATCAAATATATCGGAGCGGCCACGGTATTCAAAAATATCTGAACAAGTCTATATCGCCTTGACAATAGAGGCGTTGTTCAGATATTTATGACCACCTTGGCCGCTTCAATATATCTGATGGGGACTGTAATATTACACTTTGAATGATTTGATCATTTCATAGTAAACGCATGTCACACTCAACAGTTTTGACTATGGAGCCAAACTCTTAATGGAGAAAAATTCTATTATTCCATAGAAATAATAACGAACTCATTAGCTAGGGAATCACACACATATCTACCCATCAGATTTGTCCGGTGGATATGCCCGGCGGACAGATCCGTCCATGTATGGCGCTATTCAGATGTCTCCGTAGACAAATCCGTGTCCGATACGTGCCATACATGGACGGATCTGTGCGCCTGGCATATCCGCCGGACTAATCTGTGCGTAGAACCTGCTATATGATGATTAAATGTATGAAACATAAAATCTCTTCAAAGACCTGTCGAAAGAACTCAGAAATGCTACAGGAGACCGAAGAACTGGCAGCTATCTCGCTCATAGAAATAGTTTAGCAATCCAGAGAGGAAATGCTGCCAGCATCTTCGGTACCATGCCGTGGGGCCCCTTTTAGATATATTTTAGTTTTGTTAGAAATAAAACAACTTTAAACGGATTATATCGCGTATACTGAATTTAAATTACATCCCGACCTTTCGAACACTTTACAGTGTAATCCGTTCAAAGTTGTTTTCACCTCACTAGCTCGGAAAGCCCTTTTTGTTTGTTTAATATCTATTGTGAAAATCGCTTTTTATCCACATGTGGTGAAAGAGTTTTGACATAAGTGACAAGTGGCTTAAGTGACATTTGACAGCTAACAAAACGTAAAACGTTAAAAGTGCAGAATTTTTAACATCGCAATTAATGAATTGCATCGAGTAAAAACACTTAATACAGTCTTACAACTTTATTTTAATTCATAAATATCAGCATTCAACATTAATCTTCATTCTTTTTGTAAAAACGGATAAATTGTTCTGACAGCCGAATAAGTCTACGTACGAACAAAACGCATCTGACATTTAATAAAACCTTTTACGTCAAAACTTTTCATTTCAATTCATCCATCATATCAACGTTAAATATTCGCATGTTTTACTAGGTTGTTTTGTTAAAAATTAGTGATTCGAGTGATGAAGAAGTATTAAACACCTGAGGAATTACGGGAAACCGAGCAAAATGCACCCTTTTTCTTATTTTCCTCGCTGTAGTGAGGTGAAAAGTTTTGTGTTATACGCGGGTGAAAGTTATTTTACGTCTCGTGTATTAAAGCACTCGCTACGCTCAGGATTATATTTTTGAACCACTCGCTTCGCTCGTGGTCAATAATAGAATCCTTTCGCTAGCTCGTGTTTCAAATAACACTCGCACGTAAAATACAACTTTCACCACTTGTATAACAAATAACTATTTATTTCATGAATAACTATCGCGACAATCGTAGACAATTTTATTTTCACCTCAGCAGTTCGAACAAGCCTACTTTCCTCACTCCCTGGAGTGACGAAAGCGCGACTTTCATCACTCCAGGGAGTCCCGAAAGTTGCGACTTTCCTCACTCCAGGGAGTGAAATTTAGTTTCCAGAAGCTTTTCGTCATAATGATAATGCCTTTCATTCAGGAATGTAAATAAATGTGTTTTTTTAACTTTAATATTTTCTCACTACTGAGGTGAAAAGTTGTATGTGTCACACGAGAGGAAAGTTTTTTCACATCTCGTGTTCTTGAGATCCCTCGCTACGCTCAAGATTCAAACTTTGAATCATATAATCATAGAATCTATCGCATACTCGGGACTCAAAATCAACACTCGCAAGAAAAACCAACTTTCCTCTCTTGTTGCACAAATAACTATTTTAGAGTTAATTATTTAGCTTAGTTATTTGTATAGTTTCAGGGTAGGCTCCATAGAAGTTATTCAGTATGACATACATGTAAACCTAAATACGGTCAGACATAACAAAACCATGTAACTCCGAAAAGATATAGGGTGCGTGTCGAATAGAGGCCACGTGAATCACAACGGTAACGCACACGTAAACTTTAACCTTTCATTCCCCGTTGACGCTTTCAACTTGTACCTGCACAAAATTAAATCAATTTTAATAATGGAATATTAAATACTGTGTAAGGGCTGAGTGGACGCTCGAGTCGGGCGTGCAGCACGGCGGGGCGTGCGGCGTGAATGTTAAACAAATGAAACTCATACTGGTGTCCCGAGTCGACGCTGCACAAAGTGTATGGACGCTCGCCCGCCACGCTGCACGCCCCGCCGTAAGAGCGTCCACGAGGGCCGCGTGAGACTTAGAAGGCAAATATTTAGGCTGAAATTTAAAAACAATATATTAATATGTATACAAGAATATACTGTTAAAAAAATACTGGCAGCTAAGGAGATGAGGTGCTTAAAATGCGACATGCTTTTATTCTCGGCGCCAAAAACAGTTAGCAGAATTCAGCTATAGACAAAAATCAACCTGAAGGCCGAAATTGGGCTGAATTTTTGTGTGGAGCAGCTCTAATAGCTCTATGGGCTAAATTCAACCGGAAGGTGAATATTCCGCCGCAGTTTTTTGTCTATGTTAGCCGATTTTTCTGAAACGTAAGTTGCGCCTTATGCCCTATACAAGCGGCGCAATTTTCCCACAAAACTCGCGCGCGATTTCGAGACGTTGCCGTCTAGGTAGGTGAAACGAAATCAATCGATGGATCAAAAACCGCAATGTATTAAAAATCGTGAGTGACTAGTCGCTTACGTTTGTACATGCCTTAGCCTTTGTTAAGCACATTTTGAACACCTCGCCTGTTCAGTGACCACTGCTGATGATTTCAAGACAGTAAATAATTTAAATGTCATCCATCCCAAGCAGAATATCATCGGGTTTTGTTAATTACAATATTTTTAAGTCTGCCCGGAAAGAATAGTCTCCTAGAATGTATGAGCTCCGTGAGCTCCCATATAAACCACGACACTTTTATTTACGCATAAAGATCTTTTCGCGTTGAAATGAAAGATGTAAAAAAAAAACAGCGCGCCAACGTTACATTTCGACAAATCGTCAGCTGCCGTTATAAAAATATGGCAGATAGGCAAGAATCCAAAACATTGTCACATTTTTATCGCCTCCAAAAATAACTGGCCGGAGATGGCGGAGTAGCGGGGGATTAAAAATAAAATTCAAGATGGTGGTAATCTTCGCACCTGGTGCGTGGAATGCACTACAGAATGCACTTTGAGGCGTTGCCAGCGGTGCAACGATTGATCGGGCTTATCGTCGATAACTCGATGGTCGATTACGAGTATGAAACCATGTTTTTCGATTGATACGGTACAAAATTACATTTGAATGGACACTTTAGTGTTTCATACCTAACTTGGTTTACAATACACTTATGGAATCACTTCGGTCGTCGGAATTGGGAAAACGCGTTTTTTTAAGATTGTCAGTACATTTTTATGTCGTTATCGATACCAGCGTAGCCGCAAAATAGATAAATAGGTACCAATTATCGAGTCGCTGACGAAACTGTCTTAGGCACTCCACAAGCCTGCTCTGAATTCAGTTCTGAATTCAGAAATTCATAGACAAAATGCTTAAATTTGTCTATAATAGCTGAATTTTTGTGTGGAGGCCGTATAAAATTTTCGCTACCATAGACAAATTTAAGCTTTTCCGGCTGATTTTGATCTATGAATTGCTGAATTCAGATCAGGTGTGTGGAGTACCTTAAGTAATTCAATAAAAAATCTCCTGAATTCGACTCGCACTTGGCGGTTTTTTCTAAGGCAATCATTATTATACGAACACACTTCATTTACTTCTTTGAAAACTTGGTGACTCTCACTTGTGCAAAAGTTCCTTTCAAAGAAAGTTTTAACGACACGTTATTAGGATAGTTTTCTTAAAAGACTAGACTAGGTATTATATTTTCAAGTAGGTACCTATCTATTTTGACGTACTTATATTTATATCATCGCCTTGTATCCATTGGGGTTGGCAACTGTCAACGGTTTGGCCAGATGGCGCCAGCATAGCTTGTACCTGTCACTAGTGTTGTTGTATGGGATTTGGCTTAAACGCTAGTCCATCGGTCAGAAAAAAAAACAAGATTTAGACATTATTTGTAGGACTGACAGGTAGGTACAAGCTATGCTGGCGCCATCTATAAATAACTTCGACCGGCCAACCCCATTCAAAAGTTTAACCTTATTGAGCTGGCATCATAGGATGACTGATTTATAATGTGAAATAGACCCATAATATTAGCAAGATGTGTCTGTTAGATTTGTCCGACAGATGTGTCCAGCAGACAAACTTGTCGATGAGTAGCGGAGAATTAGACACGAATGTGTCTTTTGGACACTTTGTCTGCTGACTGGGCTCAAAATTAAAGCTTCTTTCCTGCCTATTAGCTAGGGATACACGCACAGATCTGCCCGCCGGATTTGTCCGGCGGATATGCCCAATAGATCCGCCCATGTATGGCGCTATTCAGATGTGTCCGCAGACAAATCCGTGTCCAATTCGCGCCGTACATGGACGGATTTGTGCGCCGGGCATATCCGGCGGGCAGATCTGTGAGTGTATCCCTATAGCTATTGTGACTCCAATAAACTCAATATTCAAAGTGAATATTACCGTCATTACCGATCTCGTCCATTTTATAACTCAGACTCCAACTTTCGTGATCGCTTAGTATTGCTTTTATTTATGTACTTTTATAGCTCAGTAGATAAGGTACATAATAATAAGGTACATTTTCGACTTGGTGACGTTCATGTAAACATTTGTGACTGTAGGTGTAGTATTAAAGTAACCTCAAAACTCTATACTTATATTCTCGAAATTTTTTCGCAACTATATTAAAAAACGTCGTTCGATATACGGACGGAATGTCATTCTTCACTCGTCCCGAGTTTTGCCAAATGTCTCGGAACTCGTGGAATAATGACATCCTTTCCGACCTAGTATCGAAATGTACTATTATATTTTTAATCACTTCGTTCTTTCTTCTATTTGTTGTCAAGATTTGATGGCGTTCATAGATTACGCCTTAGATTTTGGGCGATTTTTCGAACCATGATAACCGAGTTAAAGGCCGTTTCATGCTTAGTGTGTTTAACAAGCGTCGAACCGTGACCGCGACGTTTGTAGACTATTTTGAATATGCGCGAAATCGGTTCCACACTTTGTGTGCTGGGCTTCACGCCTGGTTCACGCATTAAATGTGGGGCGGCCTTACGACCATCAGTTTCATAAAGGGCTCAAACCAAACTATAACTTATACAGAACATAGGCAACGCAACGCGCCTAATTTGAAAAGCCGTTTCAATAAGAACTGACCAACCTACGTAATTTTGTCAGATGATGTCTTTTTTGTATCCCAAAGGGTTACCAGATACAAATTATCGCATTCCTGACATCTGGTCACCCTAACCCCAATTGGACTAACGATAATAGCGCCTTCCCTGTCTTATTTACCTATTGAAAGTTCCATAAGACCATCCCTTTCGGTATTGGTGTTCTTATTAGCTTGACTCATCTCATCACCTAGTATCTCAAGTCTATGATAAGATCACTAAGGGCGGTCACCGACTATCAGTCTGCCTGCAGTCCGCCTGACGATATTGGCCTGTCAGTTGTTTGGAGCCCGCAAATTTTTGTTCTTACCTACTACGCATTATTGTATATAGTATCTTTAATGTATTTGTAGTATTGTTTTGAAAAATTAAGTCCCGCCGAGTTTCTTGCCGGTAATAAGTAATACTTCTCGGGTCAGAGGTGTAGGGTTAGAACCGGTGGTAGTTTCTTTTCTCTCTGACGTTCATAAGTGCATTGTAATGTGCCTAAATTGAAGAATAAATATCTTTTATCTTTTTTTTTATCTTTTATCTTTTTTACTTACAGGCCGACATCGTCAGGCGGACTGCAGGCGGACTGATAGTCGGTGGCCGCCTTAAGGGACGAACGGAGCGCATGCCGACTTGTCGGTTACGGTGTACAGGGAGTCCTATAAGACCGTCAGTTCGTCTTCGTTACAAACTTCGCGATTCCTGATTAGGCTAGTCTTTGATCACAAGCCTTTGAAGTCATTCCCGGAGATATTTCAACAATTTTACTGTTTCAGGGCTTTTCGGATTAATTTTAGAACTTGGTGTACAGTGAGCAGTAGCAGCGGGTGGAGTGTTCAAAATGACCTACACACGCTCTTATTCTCTTGACAAAAAAGTCGTTTCAAGCTCATTTTGAGCACCCTACCCTTAGCTGCTTCTGCTGACTGTACCTGGGCGCTGATGTCTCTTGCCTAGCTACTTAAATAAAGTAAACGTCCCCGTGCTTGACACTCTAATGCCCAATAGTTGACACCTTACTATCAACTTTATTGTGAATGACTTAAGTTTAAAAATGACATGTACTGGCACAGTGACAAGCACTAGGACTTTATTTTATCGTAGCCGTACAAGACAAGTGGTTTCCGGGAAATTTAGATGGTGATTGGGCTAAAGCCAACACGTAGAGGCCCTTTTGACAAATAAAATATAAGCTTCCAGGGCTGCGATTCGACATGACAAAACTGACAGTCGCTAGTGAGACAACTATGATATAACCTAGGATAAAAGGTATAGACGGGACATGGTAATAGTAATACCAAGATAGAACGGGATGGTCTTATTACACTTTCAATAGGTACGGCAGAGAGATGCTATTATCGTTGGACCTTGTCATAAGTTCATATTACCCTCCACGCGTTATTTCTAGCAGTGAAGGGTAACAAACAGATAGAATTCGCGATTTCTTCAAGAATTTCTGTGATTGCTACAAGAAAAGCTGTTATTTTTCCTAGAAAGTTGTGTCGGCTAAGGAAAACAATGGTAAATTGTTCTGTGTTGTGCTGTAAAAGTTATTATGGGCATCTATATATCTATGCCTTACGGGGGTACAAGTGTGCGGGCTCTAATTAATGCTTGATTTGAGGATAACACATTTGTGACAGCCAAAATCTTTATGGATGCACAAAAGAGTGATATCCATTTACGTCAAAATCAATAGAAAACTCTAGCGAGACCTAATGTTAGGTGTGTACACGTGTGGACAGATGGATATCACTCTATCCAGTAGTGATTCAACTATAATATCCACGTGTCATAGTTTGGTATGTCGAATAGCCCTCCGGGTGAATGCTCTGTGTCTAGGTATAAATGATTCTGTATAAAAGATTCATAGAATTAAATATGAAGGATGCAGACATTCAACAGCACTAGCGTCACGCCTGTCGATGCTAGCGTGACTGAGCGTGACGCACATACTACGTCACGCCGGTAAAGCTGAACGTTCAACGGCGTACATAGGTGCTAGAGATTCGAAGAAAGCGGTAGTTGGCAAATAATTCGCCTAGACGCGAACTAAACGGCCCAGTGATCGTAGTTTGAAGTCTTGACTCCTGGGGGCCAACTGCGAAGTTCGAAAATCGATAATTCGTTGGTCCCGTCACTATCGCTCTTGCATATTCGAAAGAGAGTGACGCCTATAGACGATTCGAAGAATGAAGTGGTTCACGGTTATAGGCCTGCTTTGGACCGACATGAACTTGCACTAGCTTGGCGGGTCTTTTTTGGTAGGTTTTACTTATGGTTATTTACTAATAGCCTTTGGAGAGGGCACCAATATTTAAGCATTTTAATTTCACAGTCAACATTCCGCCGAAAAGTCCATTCAGAGTTATCAGGATCACTTCTTGGATAAAACTCGTAGATTAAAAAGGATCCAACCATAGCATGTATGGATTTCACATTTTCAAACCATAACCTAAAATGTTTTTTTTTTGCGACTGCCGTGCCATCTAAGCATAGCTTTGCGCGTGAATCCTCATTTGCAAATATGTAGGTACAATCAGCTGCAACGAAAAAGGCCCCCGCTGCATACAAACTTTGTATCCTTGGGGTCCTTTTCTCTGCAGCTGACTGTACCTATTTTTTGATTTTCCCCGCCGGTGTGGACCCAGCCTAAACCATGTCGAATTGTTGCTGTGTCAGTCGTCTAACACTACAAGTATGACGCGTTTACCGACTCGTACCGTAACTAAGTCATACTACCATACTTCTTCTTCCTCCTCCTAGCGTTTGTCCTGGCTTGGGGTCCGCTTCACAACCTAATCCCATGAATTGACGTAGACCTAGACACTATTAGAAATAAACTCTATTAACGTCCTACAATGAGGTACCTTTTGCTTGAAAACGTCACAAATGTACGTAGTAAATCTTAGTAATTGTTTAAGCTGGATAATAAATGAAATCTTTGAATAATAGCTTAGAACCCACAGACTATACAGACACCTCATCATTAAGCTTTTACAGGGAGCACGAGGTCACCACACATCAGCGCAATTTTAATGGTAAATTTCTACGATTCGACCAACACATCTCAATAGGATTCTACACCAATTTGTAGTATAACAATCCAGGTTCCTGTAGCTTGATTTTTGTGGATATTTTTAATTCACATCAAAAACGTTAACTCAATTGAAATAAGCGGTTGCGCTCTCATACAAAATTAGTGCGGGAGCACAGATGAGTGGTGACCCCGAGTTGTATTATAGTGGTTGAGGTTATCTGTGTTAGAACCACAACAGAGATGACCCTTCCGAGATATCTCAGATATATCTGAGAAGGGTTTGTGTTATTAATAGGGTTTCCTCAAACAAGGTCGGAAATATCATATTTAAGTTCGTAACCAGAATCATACAACTGGTAAAAAATTTCGTTGTGAATTTAAGAAATGTTAGCTAAATATTTCTATTTTTCAACTGACTTCAAGATTTCGAGGAGGAGGCTATCAATTCGTCGGGGTCTTTTTTATGTATGTTCACCGATTACTCGAAGACGGCTGGACCGATTTGGAAAATTATTTTTCACCTCACTAGCTCGGAAAGCCCTTTTTGTTTGTTTAATATCTATTGTGAAAATCGCTTTTTATCCACATGTGGTGAAAGAGTTTTGACATAAGTGACAAGTGGCTTAAGTGACATTTGACAGCTAACAAAACGTAAAACGTTAAAAGTGCAGAATTTTTAACATCGCAATTAATGAATTGCATCGAGTAAAAACACTTAATACAGTCTTACAACTTTATTTTAATTCATAAATATCAGCATTCAACATTAATCTTCATTCTTTTTGTAAAAACGGATAAATTGTTCTGACAGCCGAATAAGTCTACGTACGAACAAAACGCATCTGACATTTAATAAAACCTTTTACGTCAAAACTTTTCATTTCAATTCATCCATCATATCAACGTTAAATATTCGCATGTTTTCTAGGTTGTTTTGTTAAAAATTAGTGATTCGAGTGATGAAGAAGTATTAAACACCTGAGGAATTACGGGAAACCGAGCAAAATGCACCCTTTTTCTTATTTTCCTCGCTGTAGTGAGGTGAAAAGTTTTGTGTTATACACGGGTGAAAGTAATTTTACGTCTCGTGTATTAAAGCACTCGCTACGCTCAGGATTCTATTTTTGAACCACTCGCTTCGCTCGTGGTCAATAATAGAATCCTTTCGCTAGCTCGTGTTTCAAATAACACTCGCACGTAAAATACAACTTTCACCCCTTGTATAACAAATAACTATTTTGTTTGACTTCACAGTTGGTTCCATTGTCACCAGGTCCGGATCTGATGATGGGATTCTGGAGAAATCAAGGGAACTCTTCAACCATTATAGGCACACCTATAGTGATTTCAGTATTTTTTACAGCAACTCGGGCACTCTTGGAAAAGCGGATCCCAAGTAAAGTCGGTTCTTTTTTTGTTTAAAATTATTACGAATTAGTTGAGTGCAACTTAAGGGCACTACATGATGGGCCATCATGAGGACGCATCTATACGATGGAACGAGATCGCAATATCGTTAGCTCCCTCTAACGCATAGGCGCGTCCCCTCGGAGAGAGGGATCGCACAATAAGATGATCGCAATATTGTAGAGCACATTATTATTGGCCATCGAGTTTAATTGTAAAATAAATAAACTGGGACGTGCATATTGTACTACTAAAATAACAAACTTATCTTGTTGCCTAATTACACTAAAAGAGCCTTTAGTTAGACGTGATAAGAGTCCCAACAACTTCTTGTTTATTTGGCAACTCTATAACCACATACTCACCTTAGTTATCAATTTATCAAAAATAGACTTTATTCTAAAGAAGTAAGGAATTTCAATTCGAACGGATAAGTTGGTATTCTCTAGGTATTCTTGGCAAGCGGCCAGACATTGCAAAGTGAGAAACATTTTTTTCATACAGATTAATTAAAGTTGTTTTCTATGGCTCCTTATTTTTATCTAGAAATTAAGAGCGTCGCTAATTGAGACTGCGATGGGCTAAAAATAATTCAGTTGGAAATTTATTTTAGTCACGGGATAATATAAATATTCTAAGTATAGACATTACAGCTAATGACGGGTTTTGTGTCTTCATTTTGTTAATTAGGCTTATTTAAGATGCCTACGCGAAGCTAATATTGTCAAAATGTTGATTTGTTTATTGTTTGAAGTCATAAAACATATATCCATAACATATATCCTTTAATAAACGACCTTTTGAATGGATTTCTTGTAACAGACCGGCAACTACGGAACCCTTCACTGAGCATAGGCCCGACCACCGCGAAGCACTTCGTTCATCGAATCGTCTATTTGCATCACTCTCTTTCGTATATGCAAGAGCGATAGAGACGGGACCATCGTTTTGTCGATTTTCGAACTTCGCGGTAGACCCTCTGATCCTAGCCGGATGTTTCAAGAACCTGACACTGTAGCTGTAAAAACGTTGTTGTAACGATGATGTTTTTTTTACATGGCAATATGTTATTTTCTTTATTCTACTCCTGCATTCTAATTTGCCAATAAAATGACTGACAGGTATATTCAAAGCATATACTTTATGAACGTTGTCATAAGATAACTAAAAAGTCGACTCTTAGGGATATAATGGGTCTGTTGCCGGGGCGGGCCCCGCGCCGCCGCCACCCGCCGCTGTAGGCGAGGGAGGCGCCGGCACAATCATCAGGAGATTGAAGACAATTGTATAGAGGCAGCAGGTCATTCCTCGAACTCAATCCTTACCGGCTTGCCTAGCACTCGTAGAAAAACTATTGTGTGCAACGGTACATAATTTGGTCTTAAAATTCTCGGGTCTGATTTTACAAAATTCGGCTTCGCCTCATTTTGTAACTTCGGCCCTCGAATCTTAAGAACCCTTATTATGTAACTGTTGCACAAAATACTATTATTCTTTTCATGCACGGTTTACAACTAACGTAGCTGCAGTTCAGTAACAACGATCATAATTATGTAAACTAACCGCATCCGAGTTTATTCGCCATTATGATTTTATTTTTATATCTTGGCCTCCGGTGAGTCATAAACCGTTCGTCGCACGGCTAATATAAGTTATTTATTATAGATTATTAGAGCAAAATAGACATTCCAGGTATTTTTGAACGTCGGTGGTAAAAAAGCGCACAGCTCGCTTGGTAGGCGGCTTAAGGTTTAGACTAGGTAGCAAGTTTACTTGCGGCAAGTAGGGACCCAGCTATATGCTAGAATGAAATAGTGATATTCATGTCTCATTCTGAACTATAGCTGCGTCCTTACTTGCCGCAAGTAAACTTGCTAGTCTAATCCTCGCTTAATAGCGGTTTCACACTATCCAATCCGATATCAAATGTCGGATGGCCCGAGGACCAAATCAGCTGCGAGAGAGTAGGTACCTAGGTACCCTATGGCATTAATTACGCTTTTTCACGTTAGTGCTTTCTTTTGAGCAATAGACAATTAGATATACTAATTGCTAATACTCATCCTTATATTATACCATCCATACTCATTGCCGTACACGTAATCTGTGGCACGCATGCGCGACAATGTGCGCAGCTCTATACGTGCGCGGACGCTCAATGAGGTTCAATGGTTCTTCACCGCTTGTATACACAACGTAGTAAGTGTACTATAACACTCGGGGCACCACACATTATAGGCAATTCACACACTTGAGCTGAATTCAGTCAACTAATGTCTATGGTAGCTATCGTTTTGTATGGTGACGTCAGCTACCATAAACATTAGTTGGCAAATTTCCGCAATCCATAGACATTTGTTTATGATTTACTGATTTACCAAGTGCTGAATTATACAGGGCACCATACATTAGAGGTAAATTCATCCAATTCATAGACAAAATGCTTAAATTTGTCTAGCTGATTTTTGTATGGAGGCCATAGACAAATTTAAGCATCCATAGACAAATTTCAGCATTCATAGACAAATTTAAGCATTTTTTCTATGAATTGGCTCACCTTAAACGAAGTTGAAGCTTTTGTCAATGAATTCCGCTCTAAATTTTGCTCTAATGTATTATGGTGCCCCGTACCTGTAGCGCCATCTCTGTACTATACAAGAGTCACATGTCTACCAATACACCAAGGAAAAGTTTCCAAAGTCCAACTCGCACTTGGCCGCTTTTATCATTATCACTCCCGAGTGTCTACAAACGTAAGCGACTACGATTTTAGGGTCGCCACATACCTAGCGGTTTTCCTCGCGGAATTACCGGAAGTAGCGGAAATTCATAGACAAATTAAGCATTTTGTCTATGAATTTCCGCTACTTCCGGTAATTTGTCTATGGCTTCCATACAAAAAATCTGCTACCATAGACAAATTTCCGCTACCATAGACAAATTTCCGCTACTTCCGGTAATTCCGCGAGGAAAACCGCTAGGTGTGTGGCGACCCTTAAATACATGGCAGTTTTTGATCCATCCATTGATTTCGTTGGACCTAGACCACAGAGTAAATAATAGTATAATACAGAGAGACCTCTGTAATGTCACGTAACGTCACGAATCATGTTGTCCCTTCTTAACGCATGACAAGTTCTTTTTCGCACTTATGCAAACGTATCGGATACGTCGTGTCAAACTCAAATTTTTTGACAGATTTACTTTGAGTTGTACCCCCCTGCCTAGACGGCAATGTCTCGAATTCGCGCGCGAGTTTTATGTCAAAATTGCGCCGATTGTAGAGGCCATTAAGGTCGATGGCCGATGCGAGCCTCTTGTTGTTGAAGCCTAGACGATCAGTAACATTGGAAGACAAAGAACAACAATAGACTGTAACCACTTTTACATGTGGTAGTGCAATCTGTCTATGCACGCACACATGTGTGTAAGTGTGTACGTTTACGCGTTCGGCCGGCCACTCGCATGAGGATGAAAATTCGCGAAATATGTGATGATTGGTGAATATTAGCTAGGGATAAACGCACAGATTTGGCCGCCGGATTTGTCTGTGCGTGTATCCCTAGTAATTCGCTAAGTAATAGAAGCGCGAGTTAATTCGCAAATGCATTATTTCAGTTCACGAATAGTTGCACTAATGCGTAGGGGCGTAGGGGGTTACGCGAGGGTTAGGAATCCTTTGAAGTGAGTCACAAATCCTCTTTAAAAAAGCGCGAACGCCATGATTTATTTGTACAAAATGCATATTGCATACCAAGTTGGACGAATTTCAGTGATGGGGTTTATAATATCCATATCACAGCAGAGACTATCTAGAAATGTCACCTGTGCTGCTACACCATCTAGTATCAAGTACCCCACTACTAGTACACTAGTCGTTACTAGATGGAGGTGACATTTTTACTTACATTTTGGGTATTTTTAGGTTGCTCTCGGATAGATGGCGCTGATTCTTAGATTTCATATATCTATATAAGCTCTGATCACAGGCATCTTCGTATTGTACGAGAAATTTTAAGCCTGCTCTAAAGTCCTTATGCAAACCACAAATGAAGCTACCGAGTCTTACCAATCTACAACGAAATTCTCCACCATATTTTTCTTATGCGCCTTAAGGCCGTTCTTCGATTCGGACAAACCACGCCCATTCGTTAGAGACACGTTTATGGCTCCCGTGCACGAAAGAAAGAGATGCAGCGCTCTTAAGGATCAGACTTTTTGACTAAACTACGATAAATAAGCGAATCTATAAAGTTTTGTCTAATTTTGCTTCTGTGACTTTTTAGATAAACCAGAATAGCATATTTTTTACTTAGTTATATTGCTTAATCTCTTATAGTTTACGTATAAGCTAAGAAAAATAAGGGGAGAAAGGACCCAACTTCGGTTTTTTTTTTCTATCGAGGCAACTTTCAGCAATCGTGTTTCGGCTTGTGCCAAAAACAAGAGTATATAGTCTAATAATATATATACGAAAATAAATTCGGCCCCTTTTCCCGTTTAGTCACTAGAGCGTTTGAAAAAACCTATAATTTTTCAAAGTAGCCCCTTAAGGCGGTGTCTAAAAACATGTCTTCGTTACATCAATACAAAAATAATATAACATTGCGCAGGATTGCATGACATGGCGTCGCGCGCTAAGTGCCGAAGTGACACTCACGCGCTTATACTCTCATGATTGATTGCGGTGCGATGCGCGCGCACTGACAGCTATACTAGACCAACTAGACAGATGGGCCTACCGCGAACTTCGAAAAAAGATATTTCTTTATCTCCGTCTCTATCGCTCTTGCATATTCGAAAGAGAGAGAGAGACGATTCGACGAACGAATTCGCGGTTTGAGGCTAGCATAACCGCGAACACCTTCGTTCGTTGAATCGTCTATTTGCATCTCTCTTTGCATATGAAAGAACGATAGAAACGGAGATAGAATAGAGTGGACTCTATTGCCTAGATAATAAGGGTGAGGGCTAGTAACTCGTATTAACATGTTGGCTCTATCATGACTAAGGTAAAATCCACAATTCCACGGACTGATTTGACAGCTCCTGCCATACAAAGCGATTGTCAAATGTATGAAAAGAGCTGTCAAATCAGTCCGCGGATTTATGAATTCTACCTTACAATGAGCATGACCATGGGATCATGTAATCTTCTCTATATGGCCATGAGCCTCACCAGTTGGATCAGATTATTTTTCAGGCTAGTTTTATGGATTTCTTGGGGGCCAGAGACAAACTTTGAATGCTATCATACCTCAGGATTAAAGCGTAACTTTGAGCATCAGCGGTGGGATCAGTAAATTTCTATAGACTATGGGAGCAATACTTTAGGTGTACTCTAGTGGGCAGCTAACGTGGTGTTTCGTACCGTGTCCTGCTGTATAGAAAGTGTCACGTGATCCTCGGAGGTCACGTGATGTTCTGTTATACAAAATTAACTGTCGGGTAGGACACGGTACGGAACACCGAGCATCATTTAATACAAATATTTCTGCTTGAAGTGGACTATCAACCTGACCGTGTTTTATTGGGTACTTGACATTGTAAATGGACACAATTAGGCGTCGCGTCGCGTCGCGTCGCGTCGGGCATAAACGAGTCAATAGGTTACTGTTACAGACGTAAATAAACGCGTCACATATTTATAAGTAAATAAAATCAACCTAGTCCCACAGTAAGCTCAATAAGGCTTGTGTTGTGGGTACTATAAGCGACGATATATACATATAATAGATAGATATACAATTATACATAAATACTTTTTTTTTTTTTGTCACCACAATAACAATACAATTCAAATTACAAAACTACATAATTACATTAAAATAAAACAAAAAGCACCTAAAAACTACAAAAAGCACTTAACATACAGCTACATAAATACTTAAATAAATAGAAAACATCCATAACTCAGGAACAAATATCTGTGATAAACACACAAATAAATGCCCTGACCAGGATTCGAACCCGGGACATCCTGCTTCAAAGGCAGGTTCACTACCAAATAGGCGAGGAGGCCGTTTATCTAGCCATATTATGGAAAAAATTTGCCCGCCGGGCACATCTGCCGAGCAGATCCGTCAATGCACAATGGTGTCATAGATCCTGGCCCGACCACACCATTTCAACTAGATTTGGTGAATGCACAAATTCATGATTTTTAGGTGCTATATGCTATTTAGTGCTTCTAATTCCATGCTCATGCAAACTAGGTATGAGACCGAAAGCATAAACAGAAGTTTTAAATTTAGTTTATTACGATAAACCTGAAACGGAATCGGAACCGAAAACGGAAGCGGAACCAGAATCGGAACCCAGGTTATTAGATGGACGAGACTTTAAGTTATGTATAAGCTAACATATAAACCTGTTTGTTTTTGATATACACCGTTCATTTCCCCACGCTGCGTTGCTATATAAACTTCTGTTTTAAAACTACCAGAACCGTTTAAAACCAATCAGAAGTTCAGCCTTAAGGGGCGGGGCTACTTTGAAAAATTATAGGTCTTATCAAACGCTCTAGTTACTAAACGGGAAAAGGGACTGAATTTATTTTCGAATATATATTATTAGACTATATACTCTTGTTTTTGGCACAAGCCGAAACACGATTGCTGAAAGTTGCCTCGATAGAAAAAAAATCCGGAGTTGGGTCCTTTTTCCCCTTATTTTTCTTAGCTTGCGTAAACTATAAAAGATTAAGCAATACAACTAAGTAAAAAATATGGTATTCTGGTTTATCTAAAAAGTCACAGAAGCAAAATTAGACAAAACTTTATATTATTTAAATTTATATTATTAGATTATTTATTGATCAAAAAGTCTGATCCTTAAGAGTGCTGCATCTCTTTCTTTCGTGCACGGGAGCCATAAACGTGTCTCTAACGGATGGGCGTGGCTTGTCCGAATCGAGGAATGGCCTTAACGGAACCGGAACCGGAGCTATGTATCCTTGATGCAAACGGCTTATGTGGCTTTGCGCTTCATTCCGTGACCCTCGGGTCAGACTCCTAAGTGTTATTGTCTGACTTATTTTGTTGATTGGACCATAAAAGCTGCCCGACATTTCTGGCGATTTTTCTGACGTTAATTGAGTAATTTCATTTGAAGTAAGTATCACGTGAATATCTAGGAGATTTGAAGCAATGTAGTAAGCACGTAAAAGAAAAATTTGAAGCGCAAAATGCGGCCCTTTGAAGACTTCACGTTGGAATTCCCATTCTAAAGCTATACTCTAGCTATCTACAGGATGTAGCCTGTAATACGAGCAAAAAATTAAAACGTACATTGTACTCCTTAAACAATAAAACTATTGTTCAACAACTTAAAAAAATGTAGGTAGTCTTAAGATTGTCTCTTTTTCATACAAACCAAACATTATTTACAATCTGGTGTCTGGAGTTGCAAGCGTCCATAGGCTACGGTAGCTGCATACCATCAGGTGATCCGTATGCTTGTTTGCCACCGTCGTATATTTTTTTTTTTTAAAGTCGTTGAACAAACGTTGTTCAGTTTGAGGAGTAGAATTCTACGTTTTAATTTTTTGCTCGTGTTACAGGCCACACACTGTATAGGTACTGTCGCTGATGTCAAACGAATTCAACGGAAATATTCTACAGTAAGAGAAAGCACGAATCACAGGTTATTAAACCCTTCTTCGACCCAGGGATCTTAACCGGTATTTTCAGAAAACCCCGAAATAATATGATATATTTAATTATTTTATGGGCTTCATGTAAAACTCAGTATTGTACTTAGATATTGCCTAGGAGTTATTAGATTGCCTCGTTAAAAATGAAATAGGAAATTAAAGAACGGAATGAGAACGAAATTAACCGGTATTTTAGTATGGAGCAAAGAACAGTGCCCGATCCCTTTCAACCACGTAAAGGAGATGCAAACTCTATTGGTTATAGGTAATCTTCTTGCTCAATACTAACAACAATCTTTCTGAGCAAATACGATCCTTACACGTTTGTAACAAGGTTTAAGATTAGTTAACAGTTTGACCGGTGGTATTTGGTTGATGACCTCGAGTTTATGATTGTGACGCGTGTGCTTTTAGGTCAAATATTCCCCATCAATTTAACGATTTTAACCCCCTTATATTATTACACTTGTAAAATTTTGTGTCTCTCTACTTCTAGTAAACATTGGTCGCTTTTACCCTACGCTTTAAGAGTCGCCAGGACGCTCGCGTGAAGTCTCGTCCCCATACAAACGTAGTTCAGCTCTCATTTTAAAACGACATGCTTTAGAACCACGAAATTTGGCATGGGCATTCTAGCAGTACAGATCTATGTCGGTAATTCATTGTCGTTGCTAAAAATTGTAATACAAAGAAAATATAGCTAAAATAAGTTTTGTATGTAAATCTGTATCTGGCTGTATTTTCTTTGTATTACAATTTTTAGCAACGAAAATGAATTACCGACATATATCTGTACTACTAGAATGCCCATGCCAAATTTCGTGGTTCTAAAGCATGTCGTTTTAAAATGAGAGCTGAACTACGTTTGTATGCGAACGCGAGCGTCCTGGCGACTCTTAAACCTATACTTTTCCATGGACATCCATGGCACGATAAAACTCTAATGGTTTTATCCATAAATAGTGTAAAGTCTGTAGTCTATGGTCTATTTGTGAATGAAACCATAGATTTTACCTTGCCGTGACACACGTCACTATAAACAACTATAAAGTATGAAAACAGAGAATATCTTCACTACAAAATAAATTAGCATGGGACGTGCAAACACATTCTCGTTAATTAAGTTAATTAATTGATTATATCGACTACAGTAAAAGTATAATTTAGAGTAAAATAATTGGTAACCGTGTGTACCGACCTAACCTAACTAACTCCACCGGTCCGGGTTCCGGAGTCGGGGTCAGGATTTCCGGACGGCTGCCACTGGTGTAGAGCAGGATTCCGTTTAATATACGATATGGCCCGGACGGAATCGGAACGCATATCGCTATTCAAGCAGTTTGTTAAGTACGAGTGACGGAGCGTATATTCGAGAGAACTCGAATACCACAGGCTTACCTAATTTTCAGTCAGCTAAGTACTTTTGCAAGAATCACGAGTTCTTAGTCCGAGGCTTAGACCAGGGGGGTACAACTCAAAGTAAATCTGTCAAAAAATTTGAGTTTGACACGACGTATCCGATACGTTTGCATAAGTGCGAAAAAGAACTTGTCATGCGTTAAGAAGGGACAACATGATTTGTGACGTTACGTGACATTACAGAGATCTCTGTGTAATACACTATTATTTACTCTGTGCTTAGACTCAATCACTGGACCGGCCATGTCTGTCATTTTCTATACAAAAAAAGTTTTGCGGGTGAGGGGAACGTCAAATGTATTCGTAACATCAAAATAGCCACATCAAATAAACGTCAGGCCATACAATGAGTATGACCACTGGTCATATATTTTCGGCAGAGGGGAACGCCTGTTAATGGTCGCTAAATGGCCGGTTGGTTAAATCCTCTAAGGTCCGAGGCGACCTACTAGTTGTTAAATTAATCAAAGCGTGTAGATCATTTCGAATACCAGGCCCGTATACTTCTACTGCTGTACAGTCAGCATCAAAAATATGTATACATTTCGGCACTTATGTCTGTGGGATAAGACTCAAATTCGTATACATATTATTGATGCTGACTGTACACACGTCATAATAAGCGGAAAGGAAAGATTTCGCTAGCGTTAATTTTTAATATGAATATTTATGACCATACACTTGTTTGTACAAACGGCCTTGTAGAAAAACAAAAGCATATTGTATTGCCGGCCGACGTGTTGGCTACTTAGACTATACAACCGACCGGACCGGCCATGTCTGTCGTTTTCTATACAAAAAAAAGTCGGCCGTTTTTTGCGGGGGAGGGGAACGGGAACGTCAAATGTATGCGAAACGTCAAAATAGCCACGTCAGATAAACGTCAGTCCATACAATGAGTATGACCACTGGTCATACATTTTCGGCAGAGGGGAACGCCTATCAATGGCCACTCCGGTTGGTTAAAAGCTCTAAGGTTGGCTACGAGAAAACGCACCAAGCGTTTCAACGTACAGTCAGCAGCCCAAGCTAAGCAGGTAGGGTGTTCAAAACGACCTGAATACGACTTTATTGTTAAGAGAATAAGAGCGTGTGTAGGCCAGTTTGAACACCCTACCTGCTTAGCTACTTCTGCTGCTGACTGTACGGAGCCTTTCGGAGACTAGACCCATACTTAAGGCTGCCATCCGTCCGGGTTTCCCCGGATTTGTCCTAGTTTGGAGGCCGTCCGGGGTGCGTCCGGGGGGGTTTTCAATAAATAAGTGTCCGGGGAAAACCCGGACACTATTTATGTGAGGAAACAACCCAAATAGCAGATAAAGAATTTAATTATTTAGTGCCATAATTGATTTGGACACGTTCGGGGAAAAAATGCGATTTACGCCAAATGTCCGGGTTTTTTTAAATTATTGTCCGGGTTCGGCGAAATTAGAGATGGAAGCCCGACCCATACTCAATGTTTAGAAGTAAAGAAGCCCATTGCCTGTGGCCAGATTCGAACTCGCGACTCTGAAATACATAGCCTTCGCGCTCTGAAAACTGCGAATGTCTCCTCCATAAGGTGAATCTCAGTAGCTCAGTAGGTCAGAGGGACGGGCATTTATCTGGAGTCGCAAGTACGAATCTCGGAGGAGGCAACGGACTTTTCTACTTTTCTTTCACAACTAAACATTGTGGTATCTGCAGAAGACGCTGGTTCAATCCCAACCCTGGGCACCGGAGGCCTTGGTCACTTTTGCCTTTATATATGACATATATACCTATAAGTTAATACAATTTATATAGTTGTGTGTCTATTTAAAACAAATTAATCAAAAATATTTATTAAAAAATAATTCAACGTCAAAAGCTTAAAAATATACTCATATTAAAACTAAAAATAATTTGATTTGTTCTTGAAATGTTATGGTATCATTAGTTACCGAAATAAGTACGTCCGAATTTTTTTATTTAAACTTTATTTCATGCATAGGTATGGCCCCTTAGAAACTTTTGATCTTCGCAAAAAACATGGTCGAAAAGTTCTCCGAGTTGACTGCAGAGCATCGAGCGACCGCGACGCTCATGTTGTACCTACGCGCGGTGCGCGAAAGATCTGCTACGTTACGCGATACAAAGATAAGCCCCATGGCATGGCACATGTTCATAAAAGTGATACAGACTTCCAAAAAAACTGCATTGGCCGAAGCACAAAAAAGTACCACATCCGGTTTAAAAATGGAAGGTATATACCTACGGCATTTGATATTAAGATGATACTTGTGGCAACAAATATTAGTTTGTATTTAGGTGCAGATAAACCCAGTCTGCCAGATCCTGCATGGCCTGAAGTGCCCGGCAGACTGGTTCAAAAGTGACGTAAAGGAGTCAAATTCGTTACTTTTAAACTAGTTTGCCGGGCACATCCGGCTATGCAGGAACTGACAGACTGGGTCCCCGCCCGTACTAATGTGGTAGTGTACGGAGTAACTGAGTCATCCTCAAAACGTTTGGATGTCGGTATTTTGAACGTGACCAACGGAATAATAACGGGGCAGAACCACACTTGCATACCAATGACCACGCTTAACCGATTAAGGTGGGACCACACCGAACGAGCCGCCTCGCGAGGAAATTGCCGCCCGAAGCAGTTGGGCCAGTGTAGCGAGCTTCGGCGGCAAACACTCGCGCGACCGCCATGCCTCGGGCACAGAATAATATAATAGTATACAGAAGGTTATCTTCCCTACAAAATCAGTGTTAGACAGAACTTTGACAGATGAACGGTGATACGGTCCCTTCTAAAGCACATAATTCGGCACCTAGTCACTCATACTCGCTCGCGCAACCTCTCGTAAACACACTCTTTCACACATTACAATCAGACTAGTTAACGAATTATTACCTACCTAATTATATGAAAAAAAAATTCACTATCATTTTCTAAAGCCCACAGACTTCGCTGGTTCGGTCACCTACAGAGAATGGGTGAGGATCGGGCTGTCAAGAAAGCGTTCTTGGGACGACCGACTGGTCGCCGTCCGGTGGGTCGGCCCGGATATCGTTGGGGAGACAGTGTGGCGGCGGATCTGCGGCAGCTTCGAGTCAACAACTGGCAAGAAGTCGCGCAGGTTCGGGATAGGTGGCGTGCTCTTATTTCGGAGGCCACTCTTTGGATCGTTGAGCCAAAATAGTTAGTTAGTTATCATTTTCTCGCAACTTATTTTCAAGCACATTATTTATTTTACTACCAGCGATCGACCTATCTCAAGGGACCAGTCTGAAAACCAGCGCTAGACATTCTGTTTAGCACATGCTGAGATTGGGACCCATTGCCTAAATTTAATGTAAAAGTATTAAAGTTTTGGTTTATGTTTTGTTTAGTAATTAAGGTTCTTATTGTATGTTTTTAGATCTATGTTTTTTTTTGTGGCAATAAATATTTTTCTGATTCTGATTCTGATTCCATACAATTTAACCTTTCGACGTTCTAGGGTTGACAAGTACGCAATTATTATTGCTAGACTTGCTCCAATCTGCCTCCGATTTCAGAAAGGGACCTCCGCTAGCTTTTGAGTCTTTTGAGAAATGGTCCCCTGACCTCCAAAATTTTCAACCTCGGTTCATGCCCCTAAGGGTTAAATTACAAATATGCTTAGCTATTACGCTAAGCTACAGTACAACATTTTTAGAATAGACATAAGTTTCTTTACGTCACTCTGGGCGGTAAGTGAGATATTACGCCCACGGGCGTAGCGGAAAATCTCACTTCACACCCAGGAGAAGACGTAAAATTGTGTACGCACCACGGGCGGTAATAAAGAAGGCCTCAGATCGCTTGTCTATGGCCCTTACCTTCGGTTCGGGCCACAAATATCCGCGATCTGAGCCGTTCTTTATTTTACCGCCCTAGGTGCGTAATGTACTATTTCACTTCTCATGCTCGTAAAGTTCGACTTTAAGTCGTGCGTAGACGACATAAAATAAGACTCTTTGTGCTCTAGTGCATAAAGTAAAATTTTCTTCTAAAACTAAGACAATGAGGCTCAACAGCCAAGCACAGTCAATATATATTGCACGATTTAATTAAGCAGTAAAATTGCGTAGACTACTGAAACTTGTCGTTTTATTTTATTCTTGCTACCTATTATTATTTGAATTCCGTGTTTTCTATAATTAAATTAATGAAATTAGATAAAATAGGAGTTGATTATTGTTCCAAAATACCCTGAAATGTTTTATGACTTGGCAGAAAACAAGTATCTAAGTATAAATTCACATGATGAAAATTAAAAAAAAATATATTAAAAAATTAATTGGTGGAAATGGGTTATATTTCATGTTCTTTTACTTTACAGCGATTTTATTGTTTAAATTGAAGTGAAAATATTATTTCCCAGACTTATTGAACGATTGAACATATGTACTCGTAGTAATGACGTGGAGTAACGTTGAAATTGCACTGTCGCCTAATACGTTAATCGAACAGAGTGATCAAAAAGTAGTATAACAATGAATATTGCGGCCGAAATCAATATTATTTAAATTTTCCTCGCAATCGAAGTGAAAAGCAAAATGTATGCCTCGGGCATAATTGACCATTTTTATCCTCAACTATATTGGTCCTCGCTGCGCTCGGACCAATAAATTGCTGCGGATAGAAATGGATCACTTTATGCCCTTGTTGTACAATCTACTATTTAAGGTCCTACCTGCATCATTTCGACTATACTTTTTATGTCACTACAGGTATCTACATAACGTGACAGTCTGATAGCGAACCGATCAACGTTAAATATGGCGACGGAGCTGTCATCCCATAGAAAACTGTCAAACTTTTCATACATTTTTTTAACGATGACGTTGTCGTAAACGGACAGTTTAGTGCAACCGGCCCTAAGCTTGTAAATTATAAACTGACAGTTATTAACATAGCAGTGTTTCTTCAGAATAATAAATCAAAATATTCGACTTTTTAGCTGTACGCTAATTGTTCATTCATCAGCTATCAGTTCACCATTAGTGACGTTTATTATGACTTATTTAATAGGCCTTGGCAATCAATGGATACATTGTTCTGCCAACCTAATGATGAGGTAAGACCGGCCAAGAGCATGTCGGGCCATGCTCAACGTTCCGTAGTTGCTGATCCGTCACGGTACTTAGTCACTCTAGGCGGTAAGTGAGATTTGCCGCCCACGGGCGCAGGGGCAAATGACACTTCAAACCCAGGAGAAGACGTAAAATTGTGTACGCACCACGGGGGGTAATAAAGAAGGCCTCAGATCGCTTGATCTGAGCCCTTCTTTATTTTACCGCCCTAGTACGTAATGTACGTACTATTGCGGCACTTATGTCCTTTGGCCAGTGTAGTTTTCATTAAAAACTGATTAAACCGCTTTCATGATTTGTTTCATATTTTATGAACATGCGGTATAAAAGTTAGATATGGGGCACATTGCTTTGGATTTCCTCACCTCAAAATAATTAAGCACAGTAAACAAAGTTAAAGTTAAAGTTACAAATAAGTAGTAAAAGGGGTAAGTATAACATATGGCGGTCTTTTTTTCAAATAAAAGCGACCTAGAATTAATTTGATCATATAGCTGGGAGCTTTCGGGGTGTGGGAAATTTTGTAATGAAATTTCCATAGAGGGTAACCCATTTCCATTGTTCTAGACTGGATAAACTATTTATTATTTTATTAAAAGCTAACTGCCAAGTTTTTTTTTACAGGGAGAGCTTAAAAAACATTATAGATAGTAAAAACAAGGGAACAAAAAGACCGCGCTAAATATTTCACCAACATCACGACCATTTTGTCTCAAACCGCAAGAATATTCAAAATTCATTACAAGCTCCCAAAGTACCTGTTCATTCTATTATAATCGAGTTATTCTAAAATAAGTTTTAAGGACGTTGATAAAGAGCTATTCCTATGAAAACTTCGTTGGATATTGGATCTTTCAATTTTAATATAATTTTGACGTAAATTCGCTTTGAATATAATAACCCCACCGGGAAAATGCGGGGTTTTTAATTTAATAGAAGCAAAAGGGTTTCAGAGTATTATTTAATAACTTCTAAGTAAGCTTCTCGTGTAACGTAAAAAGTATAGGTGGAGGTTTTCAGAAAATATAGTTTGGCCAGAGTTTGTTCCACTTCAAGCATAGACAGGGAGAATCATACTGTCTTTTTCTAATGCTCGTACTCTCACTACTAAAAAAGGGATGGGTATAGCATGTTACTCTGACTGTTACTGCGCTTTTGGTTTGCCAGACTATATATAACCATTTTTGGCAAATTCGTCACAAAAGTGGTAAAAACATTTGGGACACTTTTTTATTATTAAAAATTAAAATCGATAGTACTCGTGATTCTGAGTAGGAATAACCCAAAATTTGTTATGGCTGCTCTACATGATGGGCCATCATAGGGACGCAGCTACACGACGGAACGAGATTGCAATATTGTTAGCTCCCTCTAACGCATAGCTGCGTCCCTATGATGGCCTATCATGTACAGGAGCCATTAGGTTTAAAAAAAAGTTTTTTTTTAAATGCCCGTATCGCCAAGAGAGTCGCAGTCACACAACAACATACCAGCGGGATTTTGAAATTACTGTTATTTTCAACCGACTTCAAGATTTCGAAGGAAGAGCTTATCAATTCGTCGGTATCTTTGTTTTTTAGGATATATCTCATTTATATGAAACTCATCACTCGTATTATATACGGGACCTATAGCAAATGTATTCGCTATGTGCGAAGTGCATGGTGGGGGTAACGTGAACGATCGCAGCGCACAATGTAACAAGAAATTGGGCTCTTGTCAATATCACATTTCAAAATATTTGACATCACCTGTAGGGTCAATTGTCAAAATAGTGAATCAGCCAGTGACATTTCATGTAAGCAAGGAGTATATGCCATTAATAAAAAAGAAAAAACCCATTTAACCCCCTGCTCAAGAGATGGCGCCACACTCATGCACACAGCGATTACCTTCAGCGAGCTATCAATGCTCTCGAAACATCGATATTCCAGGCTGAGCTTGACCTAAATATCGCCGGGATCCAGGCTTCGGATAGCGTACCTAGGAACCTTGTTGTGACCTAGAAACTTGATACCGACGCTTCAACTTGATAGTAACTTTACCAAATCATTTTGATTGGCGACAGGGGTGTAACAAAAATGCTGCCGATCCATTTAAGGGCATAATTGGTATCTTACTGTAATAAAAAAAACACAAAAAAATATTTTCACGCAATAAAAAAAGTGTTTTGTATGGAGGGTTGGCCGGCTGGGAGGAAGGATCCCAATACAAAAAAAAATTACGTACAAAAAATTTTTGGACTTTCTCTTGAAATTTTTCTCTTATTTTTTCATAGTCGCAATACGGTACCAATTATGCCCTTAAACGGATCACCAGTATTTTTGTTACACCCTGTATATGACAGCTAATAATATGCAATAGTTCTGCCAGATGGCGCTAACCTGTTTCTCGATTTGATCTATTATGAGATTAATGATGAATGATTGATTGACATTGTATTGTATTATGGGAGATTTATTAAAGATTGTACACCTATACATATAGTTTATGAGATTTGACACCAATAATTATAACCGTTAATTTAAAATAAGGAATATCTTGGGAACTATAAGAAACGATATGTAGAGAAATAAAGTGCCCAAACGTTATATTATATTTTTGTTCTTTTTTTGGTATTTTACGGATAATTTTGATGTATTAAGTATATTAAGTTCACCATGGGTTCACCCTGTACCTTTGGCAATTCAAATTAGCATTATCTGTGACTAAATAACAGCATTATAAATTCATATTTCCAAATTAACTATAAACGCGTACTTTTGTATGGTCGGTCGTGTTAAGGAAGAATTATCTCTAAAATGAATAACCTCATTTTCTGACGTTTTGACTTTTCTAGAGTGGCCCTATAATTATTGTTAGAGTCTGTCCGAAAATAATAGTAGCTCCCATATAAGGGTCACAACACACCTAGCGGAATTCCTCGCGGAATTAGCGGAAATTTGTCTATGGTAGCAGATTTTTTGTATGGAAGCCATAGACAAATTTCCGCTACCATAGACAAATTTCCGCTAATTCCGAGAGCAATTCCGCTAGGTGTGTTGTGACCCTAAACCACAACAATTTTCTTTCCAGGCAAACTCTAATAGCCTCTACAATCGGCGTAAACGGCTATTAGACATTGCAACCTGCAGGGCCCAATCTGTTGTGTACCCTGCCTCTCTCTTCCCCTCCTTCAGCTCCCTACAGGCCCTACCTTTAATTACACCTTCCAACCTGACAGATTGGGCCCTGCAGGTTGCAATGTCTAATACCGCTTGTAATTTTGACACAAAACTCGCGCGTGATTTCAAGACATTGCCGTCTAGGTAGGTGCAACGAAATCAATCGATGGATCAAAAACTGCAATGTATTAAAAATCGCAGGACTGGATGCTTACGTTTGTAGAGGCCTTAAGAGGGATATTTAATGTGCCTTAACTATGTTATTAAATTCTTATGTGCAATAAAAATTATATAAATATTTACTATATCCAACTAAAATATCATACGCCCTCGATTAACAGCGTCATAGTTTAACTATGTCATAAGATTTTATTACTTGTGGCTCTGAGCTGTGTAGGTAGTAAACCGATATTAGACATTGCAACCTGCAGGGCCCAATCTGGTGTGTACCCTGCCTCTCCCTTCCCTCCGTTAACTCTCCATACGGGCCCTACTTTTAATTACACCTACCAACCCGACAGATTGGGCCCTGCATGTTGCAATGTCTAATAGCCGTTGTAGGGTCACCACACACCTAGCGGTTTTCCTCGCGGAATTAGCGGAAGTAGCGGAAATTCATAGACAAAATGCTTAATTTGTCTATGGTAGCGGAAATTTGTCTATGGCTTCCATACAAAAAATCTGCTACCATAGACAAATTTCGGCTACCATAGACAAATTTCCGCTACTTCCGCTAATTCCGCGAGGAAAACCGCTAGGTGTGTGGTGACCCGTAAGTAGACCTCGCATAGCTAAAACCCATAGACAACTAGCTATTATAGACCTGTCATGGTAATAATAGTACCAAGATTGAACGCGATGGTCTTATTTTTAATAGGTATGACAGAGAAGGCGCTATTATCGTTGGTCCTTGTCATAGTTTCACATTGGGATTATTGCTTACTTCCAAAAGGCTCTAAGTACAATATAAACGTATGTTACAGAAATGGTGTGTAACTCCGTAAAAAAAATTGAGTTTGCGACGTATCCGATACTTTTGCATAAGTGCGAAAGAGAATTTGTCATGCGTTAAGAAGGGACAACATGATTCATGACGTTACAGAGGTCTGTATAGTACTATTTTACTCTGTGCCTATATGTAACCTCACATTATGATTCGTGACGTCACAGCGAGACCTCTGAATAGTACTATTATTTACTCTGTGGTTACAGTGCGTTTTTTTAACGACGAAGACGCGTTTATCCTTATTATCCTTTTAGGTATTAATATTGGAACCAAAAGGTTAACAGACCTTTTTGTATGCTTTCGGCATATTCAAAATTATGTTTTATTAAACGACCGGAACGCCATCTGCGTGTTATTTAGCGCGTTTATCCTCGATGATTCAGCATGGTGTACTATACAAGGAAAAAAACTAGTGTTTAAATGCAGTACCTATATTGAGTAAGTTGTAATAAAAATTTATTTAATCATACAAACAATATTAATCTATTGTTAGCACGAGGATTCGCTCCTTCAGAAAAGAATATTAATTAAGATCAACATTTTATCAACTTCAAAATTTCGAAGGAGGACTGGGAGGAGGTTCTCAATTCGTCGGGATTTTTGTTTGTTTTTTTGCAATTTTTTATGTACGCTCATTGTTCACCGATTATTCGAAGACGGCTGGACCGATTTGGAAAATTCTTGTTTGAAAGAGTATACTTCACAGTTGGTCCCATTGTCACCAGGTCCAGATCTGATGGGATCCTGGAGAAATCGAGGGAACTCTTCAACTATTATAGGCACACCTATAGTGATTTCACTATTTTTTACAGCAACTCGGCCACTCCTTTTTGGAATAGCGAGCGAGATGTAGGTTTATTGAATTATGGAGGGTGGGAACCAGGGATGTTACAGAGCCCCGGTTCCGGTTCCGTTAAGTCTCTTCCGATTGGCTTTAAACATCCGCTTCGGTTCCGGTTCTGTTGCTTTCAATACAGGAGTTATATCGGATGTCACAGGAACGCAGCGGGGGGAAATGAGCGGCGTATATCAAAAACAAACAGTACGTCTAGCATGACTTACGTTGTCGCGCGACTCCCCATACTTCAGGCGCGACTCGAAGTATGGACTCGAAGTATGGAGTCGCGCGCGACATCGCATGTCATGCTGAAGCCCGTCACAGACGAAGCTATAATATATATTATAGCTCGTTATCTTACGATATATTTTACGTACTATTTGACAGAGTCCACACACGGAGCTATAATATATATTATGGCTCGATATATTTTGGGTATATTGCCTTCCTTCTCTGGCGTGACGTACAACCGATATATCTTTCTCACTTTTCATATCTTTGCCGTGTGGGGAGCCGAGCTATACGATAATATACATCTCGGTATCTTACGGTATATTAATATATATTATAGCTCCGTCTGTGACGGGCTTAAGCCTCCAGGTTTATACCTGTCATTTGCTCATGTCCCCACTTGCCCTTTACATTTCTTGCACCTGTCACTCGGGCTCCGATTCTGGTTCCGCTTCTTCAGTTCTGGTTCCGTTTCTGGTTCCGATAAACTAAATTTAAAACATCGGATTCCTAATTCGGTTTCGATAAAATCACATCTGTTACCCTGTGGGAACATTCACCGCTATGCTACGCGCGTAGCGCTACGCCGTAGCCGATACTATGTTTTTCTTGCTATGTAGCGGAAATGCTTCATAGGCGTGACGACGTGTCGTGATTAGCACTGAATGCAAAAAATAAGCAAAGCAATATTATCGTTGTGAGGCGCTCCATATGGTTTTCATCGACAAGTTTTGAAGCGATATTCCTACATTTGCACTACGATAGACTATTAAGAATCTTATATTAATAAACAAATGCTTTTTTTAACCCATTCACTGCTAATTCACGTTGTCGTATACGAAGCATTTTCGCTACAAAGCGGAACACCCATGTTATCGGCTACGGCGTAGCGCTACGCGCTTAGCATATCAGTGAATGTGTTAATACTTGATATAAAAGTTATGGCCAGAAAACCAGTTTTTTGGCCGACAATTGTTCGACTATGATGCCAAATATTTCGAAGACATGATTATTGAAATAAATATTGTTGAAGATCGATAATAATAACGTAAGATGTATTAAATATCTTATTTTTTTTAATTACATAAATCATCTATCATTAAAGGGGTTCACATCGAAGCGATCGATCCAATAGCTAGGGATAGACGCACAGATGTGCCCGCCGGATTTGTCCGACGGACATGCCCAGCGGACAGATCCGTTCGTGTATGGCGCTATTCAGATGTGTCCGCAGACAAATCCGTGTCCAATTCGCGCCATACACGCACGGATTTGTCCGAGCACATCTGTCGGACAAATCCGGCGGGCCCATCTCTGCGTGTATCCCTAGCTATTGACGCCATTCAGCCCCTTAAGAGTCGCCAGGACGCTCGCGTGAACTCGCGTTCCCATACAAACGTAGTTTAGCTCTCATTTTAAAACGACATGCTTTAGGACCATGAAATTTGGCATAGGCATTCTAATAGTAGAGATCTAGGTCGGACATTCGTTTTCGTTGCTAAAAATTGTAATAAAAAGAAACTATTGCAAAAATAAGTTTTGTATGTAAATCTGTAATTGGCTGTATTTTCTTTGTATTACAATTATTAGCAATGAAAATGAATGTTCGACCTAGATCTGTACTACTAGAATGCCCATGCCAAATTTCATGGTTCTAAAGCATGTCGTTTTAAAATGAGAGCTGAACTACGTTTGTATGGGAACGCGAGCGTCCTGGCGACTCTTAACATTAGATGTATGACGAGCGCCTATGAGCTTATGACCCCGTGGCTCTAGGTCTTCATAAATGGTTCATAAAGAGGGGTCTATAGGAGGTCTATGGTACCCTCTACGAGTTCTCATTGCAAAGCGGGAAACACCTGCTACGCGCTACGGCGTAGCGCTACGAAATAAGTCACGCAGTACCTCATAAAAGCAGAATTTTTCAATTCGCAACCACAGAACCAGAATGACAAGAATTAAAAGTGCGTGTGACTAAAATCACGATGGTGTTATTGTCATTTGAAGTTTTGAAATTTAAATTAATGTAAAAATGCATGTAAGTATTATTTCGTTTTGTAAAATGTAACATTTGCAAGCAAATGGTACATCATTATTTTTTTGACTGAGGAGCCGAGCGTAGCGAGGCGACGAACGTCTCCGTTTTCACTGGTACGACGATTTGGCAGATTGATGTGTGTGTATTGGTTGGTTGGTTGGTTGGTCAGTGTCGGTCTAGAGGTCGCATTTTTCATCCGATTTCCTTGATTTATTTGCCAAAAATTGTTGAGCTATTTTTTGGATTGGGGGGGAAATAGGAGGGAAAAGGGGGAAAGTTTGCTGTCGCGTTATTTATGGACGGCTTTCAATAATTTTCGGGTAAAAGGTCAAGCCCACACTTCCTTAGAGGTTGTTGTAAAAAAAAGTTTCGAGGGAGGGGAAAAAGAGGGGAAATGCTCCGAAGTCTACGGTTCACAGAACTACTAGTAATAGAGTATATTTCTATAAGTGGAAGGATCAGTTGGAAGTGGAAGACCTAGGCGAACTTTCCTCGACCAAATCGGGGAAATATTACAAAAAGGCCCGATCAGCAGTACCCTAAACCGACGAGCATGTACAAGCTGTCAGGATCGTAGCAAATGGAAATCCGTGATCTCTGCCTACCCCTCTGGGCAACAGGCGTGATTACATGTATGTATGTATGTTTATTTCTAAGTGATTATTATAAATAAAAATAATAAATAAATAATAAATAAATATTAGTTGAACCTTACACAAATCAACCTAGTCCCACAGTAAGCTCAATAAGGCTTGTATTGTGGGTACTAGGCGACGATATATATAATAGATAGATATAGATAAATACTTAAATACATAGAACACATCTATAACTCAGGAACAAATATCTGTTATAAACACACAAATAAATGCCCTGACCAGGATTCGAACCCGGGACCTCCTGCTTCATAGGCAGGGTCACTACCAACTAGGCTAGGAGGCCGTCAAACCGCCGTCATTATGACAGTAATGCCTTCAGTGCACTTCTTGAGAATATCGAGTGGATTTGAGTAATTTTATAAAAGTCAAAATGTACACTTTTGGATTTGACGTTCTGCCTCTTTCTCACCAATGAAATGAACCTATATGTAACCTCTCATTTGCACCCTTTAGCTATGTTTAAGTGATAGGCCCACCGACTAGGTATCAGTCCGCCTGGCGATATCACCTGTCAGTTACAACAAAAATTTGACAGCTCCGAACAACTGACATGCCAATATCGTCAGGCCGACTGATAGTGGGTGGGCCCCATTAGGGCTCTGGCAGATAGATCTTGAGTACCCTGTAGGGCGCACCCTCCTGATGCTGGGTTAATTTAAATATAAATATAACAAATATCATTTTATCCCCAATCTCTAATTACGGACAATTACTTTCAAGCATTATAATACATGAAAGTAAATCTACTAATTTTGCAGTCAAATTATAGTAAGTAGGTACGGGTTGTATTGGCTACTTATTTTTTTTATTAAAAAGAAACAATTTATTTACTTACATTGTTTAAAATGAAAAGAGGCTTTTGGTCCAAACTCATGTCTCAAGTAACCAAGAAAATGTAATCTTGATCTGATTCTGATAATTGTATAAAAATAAAAACGAGCACTTTGACTCTTAGTGACCTATCAATACCAAAGGTAAAGCGCGTTTCTTCCAGACAACCTGTTAAAAAGAAGCTGTCAACTTATTGATTTATTTACGGTCTCAGCCTCCTCAAGCCGTTATCTTAACAATACAGCAATCCACACAAATAAAACATGTCGCTTGTTTTCATCTTCCATTGTGTGGCGACCTTCATACTCACTCTTCAGAATGCTGGGACTGGCTGTCCTTGTCCTTATGGGCCTGCCCTGAGCTGCAGGAGTTGCCCATCCCGCCGCTATGTCACACTGCACTTCACTAAACACATTTATCACACGCGTGGGGTATTGCAGCCATCTCCCGGCTTTGCGATCGTTTCGGGGGGAAATTCTAAATTTAAACGTTCGTGCTCGCGAGCCGAGCGCTAGGCGGTGAATAAATCGATCTTGGCCGACACCCGCCCTCTCCGTTCCCCGCTTCGCGCGCGCGCTATCAAATTATACACGCTTTTCAAATGAAAGCTTTTCCGAACGAAGGAGTCTCAATATGTCACGGCTCGCAGCTAACTCCGTAAACACGATTAAAAAAAACAGGCTGGCGGCGATTTGAATTTGGAATTCTTAAAATAAAAACGCTTTTGTTTCTGTCATATCTTCAGCAGGTGCCCTACAAGTATTTGTTGTTTACGTACTTTGCTTACCATTTTTAATGTATATTTGAGTTATTTCCAAGCAGTTTATAGTGTAGTATAATGCCTAGGTGTTTTCTGAAGTCCGTGCGTTCGCAAAACGACAATTTCATACATGAAACGAGTAGTTTTTCAGTTGAAAGTAAGTTCATTTTTCTTTTGGTAATTTTTATCTAATTATTCTGTCATATGAATTAACGGTAGAATTTTGAGTAGATATATGAAGGAAATAGTATTTTCCTTAAACAAAATAAATACAATATCATTCGCTTTACTTTATTTCGTAATTTTATAGACGAAAATAGATATTTTATTTACGTACTTGCAATTTTTTCCTTTCACTGGAAACGATTGATTTTCTCATATATTAGGTCCAAAGCAGTTATTTTACGACTATATAAGCCATTTTTCTTCAATTTTGATATATTTTTCAGCTATATTTGAAACTAAACCGTTACGTTTACCAAAAATGTCATCAAAAAGACACAAAACTCTCCTAAAGGCGAACGAAACGTTGTACCACGACAAAGTTCCTATATCCACCCGTTTTTACTTACAACTCTTGAAAAAAAGCCAATTCCTCCCAAACTTCATAGAGACAGAACTATACGAATACGCTTCGGAGAGTGAAAGAGCAACTAACTCACCAGAATTGCATCATAAAAAGAGCTTTATTAAGAAAGAAGTCGAAAGAGCAAGTTATAACCTACGTTCGAACGAAGCAAAAACGGAACGCAAGGTTTTCGCAGCGAAAACTCGTACCAGAAGAAAAGTTGTCAACGACACGCAGAGCGTTTCCGAACCGAAGCTAAAACGGAAATTCAAAATGCCTTTGGCGCCAATCATTGAGGAAATACGGAACCGCGAGCCACTGAGGTGAGCGCTCGATGTTAAAAAGTCTTATGTCTCAATAACGGTCATTGACTTATGACGTTTTTGCTCAGACCAGCTGCCATATTTGTCGCTGGAAATGCGTGTATTGTGCTACGTGACTTGGTACAACAAGGTGAATGAATGACGGGAAGGAACGATGTGTGTATCCATAGTTTTATGACCCAATATTTTTGTTATTCAGTTTTATTTTGTTTACTTTGTAGAGTCTACAGCTTTGTTAGTAAATACCTAGTCGGTTTATAATTGTACCTAAATTCAAAGCTTATACCTTGTACGTCGGTACAGCCGCCATCAGAAATATCGGAGAGGCCAAAGTGCTCACAAATATCTGAACAACGCCTCTATTGTCAAGGCGATAAAGTGTATGTTCAGATATTTTTGAGTCCCCTGGCCGCTCAGATATATTTGATGGCGACTGCATAAACACCAAATAATAGTATCTTCCTACGCGAACCCCGCAAAAATATGTGACACGCTCTTATTTGTAGGGCCATAAGAGCGTGTCACATATTTTTGCGGCCTTCGTGTAGGAAGATACTATTGCCGGTGACTGTACATCTATTAAATGGTGTTAAAATTTTACCATAATACGTATGACTCTGTTTCCTCTAATACCGTCGGTGGCATCAAGAAAGCCACACTGATGGTTACTACCGCAGCATATGGAGGGCTACAGCTCCCGAGGTGTCACATGCGCGTTGCCTGTAAGGGAACGTACCCAAACTACGTGACCAGTTTAGGGGGGTCGTCAAAATACTACTCTAGGTCACAGGGGGGAGGGGGGAGTCTTAGGTTCTGTCACGTAGTCAATAATTATGCTCAAATATCGCGCTTTTAATTATAGGTTTCCATGCACTTTTGGCGTCACGCGGCCAGTGACGAGTAAATAAAAGGCAATAAGTAGGCAAAATTATGTTTTTTTGCTTTCTATGTCCAAAACATCACTCTAAACTATATGTGCGAGTTTTACTACGTGACAACTAGGGGGGAGGGGGGGGGGGGGTCTTGGCAATTACTACGGATGGTCACCGAGGGGGGAAGGGGGGTCAAAAACTGAAAAAATGGGTCACGTAGTTTGGGTACGTTCCCTAAGCTCGTTCGATAAATTATTTTATTCATTAATTTAAGGACGGTGAACAAGGGCGGCTGGGAGATTGACAAGATTGCTGAGAAGCTGAAGAGTCTGATGCGGAGCAGCTCCGAGCACATGCTGCACCAGGAACTGCTGTCCTGCACGGAGGCTTTCAGGAACGAAGCGAAGGAGGACGAAGTTAAGAACGAAGTCAAGAAGGAAGTTCAGGGGAACGAAGTTCTGAAGAACGGTAAAACAATTTTTTTTTCATTAAAAGATTTTCCTCCGCCATTTTGAAGAGAATGCGTCTAAATCGTCCCGCCATATCCTTTTTGATCTGCCTTTACAATGGTGGCCGTTTATTTTACCTAGGTGGTTTAAAAAATTATGAAGATCCTAGATTTTGATAAAATATGACTAAGATCACTCGCTACAAAGCTGCTTTCTAAAACCTCATTATAATCGGTTCAACCGTTAAGCGCTACGGATCCCCTGAGAGACTCAAAAGAGCTCAATCCGCCGGGAGATTGAAGTTACTAAATTGTATAGAGGCAGCAGGTCATTCGTCGAACTGAATCCTTACCGGCTTGCCTATTTTAAGCACACGTAGAAAAACTACTGTATACAATAGTAACAAAATAAAGCTTTTCAATCTCGTAACAAACACGGTACTCGACAGAAAAGCTTTTCATTATGTTGCTGTTGTATAAAATACTATTAAATTATTTCCTATTTAAGTTAATACTGTATGTTAAATTGTTATTTAACTAGTAAAATTGTTTAACTGATCAGAGCCAACCCGCTCGCTGCCGCCCGGGGACCGGCGCGCCCGCAGCGGCCACGCCTGCCCGTACTGCGGCAAGCGGTTCGATCGCCCGTGGGTCCTCAAGGGACACCTCAGGCTCCACACTGGAGAGAGACCCTTCCCCTGCCCCCATAAACATTGCCCCAGGACCTTTGCGGACCGGTAAGTTCATATTTTCACCTTTAAGATAAAGATTCTTCTTCCTACTAGAGCATTACCAAGATTTTTCACCTTTTCTGCCTTCCAAGATTCGGTTATTTTTTTCTTTAGAGGAAAATGAAACTATGCATAGTAGTTACCGAGACAGCTTCCTACTCGTAGGATAAGGATAGTCCTTCAAGAAAATTTCCAAAGGTGTCTGATATTGAACAATGGCATCTCATGAAGATACGAAGGTAAGTACGGAACACATTTTGCCATAAGTGGTGATTATTGTGTGCGGGAACCGGTTCGACCACCCGTGGGTGCTCAAGGGACACCTCAGGCTGCACACTGGAGAGCGACCCTTCCCCTGCCCTCATAAACACTGCCCCAGGAGCTTTGCAGACCGGTAAGTTCCTACCGACCTTCCGAATAATTTTACTTTTAGAGCCAAATCACACTACATATACTGGATGTGACCAAGATTTTTTTGTCAGTGCTTCTATGGTGAGGAAGTTTTGAGCAAAGTTTATTGCCCAACAATTTTTTTTTTAATTATTTATCTCATATGACATCTTCGTATATAAATGCCCTACCGTCCTTTCTCAAATAGAGGATATTTTCTCAACATTTCGCTATAAGTGGTATCAATCCACGCCCGTGGGTGCTGAAGGGGCACCTCAGGCAGCCTGAGGTGCCCCTTCAAGACCCCTGAGGTGCCCCTACAGGACCCTTGAGTTGCCCCTTTAAGACTCCTGAGGTGCCCCTGCACACTGTAGACCGACCCTTCCCCTGCCCTCATAAACACTGCCCCAGGGCCTTTGCAGACCGGTAAATACCTTCTCAGAGGAAAATCAAACATAGTTACCAAGATTTTTCTTCAGTTTCTAGGGTGAATAAGCTGAAGAACTGACAATATATGATTTCAAGCTAACATGGTCATTAACATTACAAAAACTATTTAAAACGGGGTATTTACCATGTGAGTTTTTTTATTATGAGCTTCCGATATTTCGGCACAGTTGCATGCGCCATTATCACGGAGTAACTGAAGTTGCTGCGAGTGTCAGTTGTGGTCTACCCACACACCATAGCGATCTACCCTCTTTCGACTGTGCCGAAATATCGGAAGCTCATAATAAAAAACTCACATGGTAAATATCCCGTTTTAAATAGTTTTTGAACTGACAATATTTAACACAATCGCATTTCTCCAAAGTTCAGGCTATACCTGAGACCTGGTTGGTACGGTACGTTAAGAGGCTGAGAAGACCCGATGACCTTCAAATTGACTTTACTTAAACAGTCATATAGCTATAACTACTTGTTTTGGAAAAGTAAAAAAAATATATGTTAATATTCATTATATTTAAAAGAACTTGGTTAATTCCAATACACAATTGGACGAAATCGGCTCGATAGAAAATAATTCCAAAGTTACATCTAAAATTAGCTTAAAACAATTGCACGTCTTTAGTTTCTTGGCTTATATGTCTGTAATTAAGGACAACATTCCACCACATTAATACTAAAAACTTCGTTGCCTTAAATTGCTCAATTAATGCATAGTTTTTTTTTAATCCATCAATTTGCAAACTTTGCAATGAGCTCCCATACTAATCGTAACGCAGTGTTTCTCTTTCACTCGCGCTGAAAATGATAGGGAGGGAATTTAGCTCTTATCATCCTCTTAATGGCGCAATAGATGGCGTTAGTTCAATGCCTTGGTAATCTGAAATGCCAGGTTGGTATTGTAGGCAGGGTGTAAATGAGACTATTATCGGCACACTTAGGTACAGTCGCCATCAAATATATCGGAGCAGCCAGCCAGGGTACACAAAAATATCTGAACGTGTACTTTATTGACTTGATGACAATAGAGGCGTTGTTTAGATATTTGTGACCACCTTGGCCGCTCCGATAGGTATATCTGATGGCGACTGTACCTACCATCATCTTTCGCACACGTATCACTAAGACCTATAGTCTGGCCAACCAATAAGTGCAGTAACAGTAGAAGTAATAAGCTATACTCATCCCTTTTTTAGTGGTGAAGATACTAGTGTAAGAAAAAGACAGTATGATTATCTCTGTCTATGCTTGAAGTAGAACAGACCCTGGCCAAACTATATTTTGATTACTTATTGTCTAACGAGACATTCGTTCCAGGTCAAACCTGCGCGCGCACCAACGCACGCGCGGCCACCACTCCTGGCAGTGGCGGTGCGCGGAGTGCGGCAAGGCGTTCAGCCAGGGTCGTTACCTAGACCGCCACCGGGCCGACGCCTGCTGGAAGTACAAGTGAGTATGGTGTCACCTGCGCCTCCCTCCTGCCAGTCGCGGCGCGTTCAGCCAGGGCCGCTACCTAGACCGCCACCGGGCCGACGCGTGCTGGAAGTACAAGTGAGTAAGGTGTCACCTGCGCCTACCTCCTGCCAGTGGCGGCGCGTTCAGCCAGGGCCGCTACCTAGACCGCCACCGGACCGACGCGTGCTGGAAGTACCTACAAGTGAGTAGGGTGTCACCTGCGCTTCCCTCCTGGCAGTAGGTCAGTCTGGCTGCAAGGCGTTTGACCAGGGCCGATACCATACCTAGATTAGAATCCTTAATAGGCTACTTTCCTATCCTATGAAGTCAAATCAGCTACTATTTAGGAAACGTCAAAACGATTTGTTATATGAAGTCTATATGTGAGAATACTATATTGTGACGTCACAACACTATATGATCAATACATCTCCTTTATAAAAGCGCAAACACAAGTTACATCTGGATTTTCCCGTGTATTTTTGAAATTTAGATTGCAATGAATGCGACAAAACAATTAAGTTTCTCTATTGGAAATTAGGCTATTGCTATCATATTATAATGTTAAATTGAATCCCCAGAATGCACCAAAAGAACTCAGCAAAGAACGCGGAACCCAAAAACTCGGAGCCCCCCGTGCCAATATACGGCAGTGTGTTCCGACACGGAACATTGGAACCCAAAACTGAGCAGTCTCAAGACGTCAAACAGCCAACTGACCAATCGCAGTACAGCGCTGACAAAGATTTTAAAATTTTTGGACAAGGAAGCGAACTCTACAAAGCTTTAAGCAATTATGAAGTCAATGGTGTTTTAAAAGTATCAAACTTCGGTCAAGACATCGAACTGTACAAGTGTAAAACCAAGCTTAGCCTGTCGGAATGCGAGGGACAGGCTAGCGTGAAGGACTTCGAACAGTCTAGCCTGAAATTGGAGTTATGTAAGCCTGTGGATTTGAAACAGGCTCAGAGAGCAAGCATGTGTGAGAGTAAGTGTGATGAGCCTATAGATTTGTGTATAAGGCGGATTTTAAATTAAGTTTACTAATATATATTAAAGTAGTATTTTAAAATATATCTTGTTATTTTTCTATGAAAACTGTCTCATTAATGAAGGGTCGTTTTTTTATTAGAAAATCGTGCGATTTATGAACAAGACGATTTTCAAACGCACCATTTTGCCTCTTATAGTCTCCCGCTGCCGATTAAAAACGCGGTTGCCTGAAAGTCACCGGAGTCCGTAGCTACGCCACTGAACCCCAGATACACAATGCTGGCAGTGATCCTAACAACATATCAAAAATTAAAGCTAAACTAGCCGTAAAGTTTCGATTTTAGCGATCAGGGTGTTAAATATGACGGGGCTATATAGAATCTCGTACAGTCTGTGAGCATTTAGAAGAACCTTCGGGAATCGGCGATGACACACGAAGGTAATATTGCTGTTCTGCTTTTTCATATGTCACTGTTGCTACCCAACGTCTCTTTCTAAAACTCGACGGTTCTTCTGAGAGCTCACGCACTGTACATTACGAAAGTCAGTAAAATGTAACCCTTATCTGTTTTTTTTCTCGATAAGGTGAAACGAAAGGACAATATTAATTATTAAATATTCTTTATTACAATAAATTAAATAAATACAATTTGTACATCTTAACCATATAAATGTTAACATATAGTAAGCGTTCAGATCGACACACGACATTCATAAGATTTTGGCTGATGTTAAGACAAAAAAAATCTCAATATTTTTGAAAATCTAACTTATACATATATTAGGTATATCATGTTTATTATTCGAATATGTTCATTCCATCATAACTAATTATATAAAAAAAACGTAAAAACATACATATTTTTAGCACATAATTTAAGTTGTATCACGTAGGGTCGACTACAAAGAGATGTATACACTTTTTCACCTTATTGCGTTGTAATAAGGTCCAAAAGTGTATACATCTCTTTGTAGTCGACTGTACTTACTAAGAACGATCCTAAACAAAATGTATGATTTAAGTAAAGCCTCAATTTTTTTATCAATTTTTGCTATAGGTAGAAAATAGCTATTTTTATTTAAACGTTTGTACCAGGGACCGAAAAACCCCTTCATTTCATTAATCTTTTCGATAGGGTAACCCTATTAAATGGTTACCCAATACTTAATTTGGTTACCATATCATTGGGGTTAGCCTATCGTTAAAAACCCATTTTAAATAAAGGTTAGGGAACCATATTCAATGAGGTTTCCCTATCGAATCTCTTAACGATAGAGTTTACAATAGCTTGATCGCATTCTAAAAACACTTGATAGGGTAACCTCATTGGCGGTTTTCGATTCGGTAAGCGCTAACCTTTGGGCACAGAGTAAATAATAGTACTATACAGAGAGACCTGTGTAACGTCACGAATCGTGTTGTCCCTTCTTAACGCATGACAAGTTCTCTTTCACACTTATGCAAACGTATCGGATACGTCGTGACAAACTCAATTTTTTGACAGTTTTTCACTGAGTTGCACCCCCCTGCCTTCGGGCAAGCCCATGACGTGTTTACCGAATTGATAGGATTTGTAAAAACCACCGTATCAAATACCCGATCTAATACCCTTTCATTGGTATTACTGGACCGCGATTAGAATGGGATTAGAGTTGACAGATTTTCCATATGCTTACGGTAAAATTTTTATGGGTTGACAGCTAACTCAATCCCATTCTCATCGCGATTCAGCAATAACCGGTTCCGGTCGTTGGTTTGGACGAATGTATTAGACAAAAAAATGGGTTTGAAAAACAGCACTCAGTGACTTTAAAAGTAGGACTTTAGGTATACTTTAGACTTTACGATTCGTTTCACATCTGGGGGGTGATTTTTGAGATTCGAGCACTCGAAAGTGACATTTAAAACTCTGCATAAAACGATGAAATTATGTTTTGAAAATAAAAGCGAGAGAAATTTAAAATAATGATTATTTAAACTATTAATTCCATCCGAAAAAATTGGCTACAAACTTTTGTGTGTGATTATTTTCGAGCTTGAATTTTTTGAATTCGATCGTCCGGCTGTCAAAAATCGGCCCCCTGGCCTTGAATATTTTACAAGATACATTTTAAAAAAGCTATTTTTGAAAGGAATGTTAAGCTAAGCACATGCAGTTTATCTAAATAGGTATCTCTATACTATAAGTCAATCACTTATCTCAGACGTTATGTGAAAAATTATTATTGAAAATCTGAAATTGCGTAAAAAGTGATTTGTAAGTTTTTAATTTCCTTAAAAAAATACCACGAAACTATAAGTAAATATTTCACAAAACCGCATATGTTAAATGGCACCTTACAAGAAAGACCATATTCCATGTGATCCATACAAAATGAGGATTTCTAGAATCGTTTTTTTTACTATGTGACAGCACCGTAGTCAGAGGTCCAGCTATCATATCATAATCCACCTAAAAGCAAGTATCTCATAGAGCTGAAACACCCGTATCACCGTAAGGGATAGAACACACACAACGCGACTAATTTGGAAACGCATTTCAAGATGGCAGATAGCATACTGTAGCTAGCCTACATAATTTAGTCGGTTTCATTGTTACCCTTCAAAGAGCGGTGGAGGGTGATAAACGTTTCTATTGTACTTAGGACCTTATGGAAGTAAGCAATAATCACAAGGGTGAGTCTATGATAAGGACCAACGATAATAGCGCCTTCTCTGTCATATCTATGGAAATTGTAATAAGACTATCCCGTTCAATCTTGGTATTATTAGTTCCGTGTCAGATCTATGGGTGGTATATCTATGTAATGCACCAATGCTGTTTAATCACATTTTTCTATTGGTGGATTTTGACAGGTGCTGTCAGAAAGACTTCGTCACAGTGCCGCCACCTGGGTTCCCGGAAACCCTCATTGCGGTCTTGGTATTCGGACAAACGCCCTACCGCCATCTTTGCATCACAAACGCATTAGGCTTCAGTTTGCGCATGGAACTGATTTTGTATAGAAAATAAAAGGCTTATATGCTTGCTGTGCAATTAATTAGTAATTACGCACCTAGGGCGGTAAAATAAAGCACGACTCAGATCGCGGGTGTTTGTGGCCCGAACCGAAGGTAAGCCTTCTTTATTACCGCCCGTGGTACGTACACAATTTTACGTCTTCTCCTGGGTGTGAAGTGATATTTGCCGCTGCGCCGGTGGGTGGCAAATCTCAGTTACCGCCCAGAGAGACGTAATAAAAATTAGCATTCTACGATAATTTATATAAAATATTCTCCTAACTCTCACTAGAGGTGACTAGTGTAGGTTTTTTATACCACCATTTTAATACAGTCGGTTAAAAAAACACCAACACGCAATGGCATAATACGCTTAATAAAATCGTGTTCAGATATATTATCGTATGTTTCCTTTGACATTATCATCGTGACTAGTATAGATAGTAACTATCCTTATAAACTTTATAAATTATAATTATTTTTATCAAACTATTCTCAAAACATTTTTTATATTCGAGCGAAATATTCTCTTTATTAGCATTGTAACATTGCTAGAGTTCAACCACGATAAATGTTTAGGTGGCCAAGTATGGCGCTCCCATACATTGCGTAGAGTCACTTTATTAAGGGCTCATTCAGAAATCACGTGATTAAATATTGCCAGATTTTTACACATTATCCTATATTTTAGCAATGTAAAAGTTTTCGGATATAATATTTAGTAAAAATAAAGATAAAATTTAATCATTTCACATGACATGTTCCGACGTGACTGAAACCATACTATATTAAGATTGTATATTGTAAGTACAATTTAAATTTTCAACATGATCGATTAATTTAACTCAAATAAGATCGATATTTGGCCGCTCCTCAATTATAGCTATAACGTAATACATTTAATTATACATTTCATTTGGTGCCACACACTTTTAATCATATCGATTTACACATCCAAGGCACCTATTTATTAAGCACAAAACATTTAAAAAAAAATAAAAAAAAAAAAAATAAAAAAAAATAAAAAAAAAAATAAAAATAAAAATAAAATTTATTGCCTTCACACATTTAAATTGACATATGAATGATTGACAAATATATACCTCAATAAAGAAAAAAAAAATCGGAAAGACTTGGAGCGAAGTCAAGCGAGAAGCGCAAGACCGTTCGGCTTGGAAAGTTACTGTGGACGCCCTCTGCCCCATCTAGGGGGCGATCTTAAGTCAAGTAAGCCAAAGAAAAAAAAACATTAAAATGGTACATAAAAATATTTTCATTCATACAAGGTGTAACAAAAATGCTGGTGATCCTTTTGATAAATGGTATCTTATTCAAATTATGAAAAAGAAAGACCAAAAAAATTCTCGCGAAAAAAATGGTGTTGTATGGAGGATTGGCCAGCTGACCTGCCCACACAAAAAAAATTCGCGTCTAAAAGTTGATACTCCTACTTTTTCTTACTCGCAATACGGTATCAATTATGCCCTTAAACGGATCACCAGTATTTTTGTTACACCCTGTATAGCAGAAATAAATAAATAAATCATTTAATTTTATATAAACCACTAAATTAAACAGATCATTATTAAAATATTAATTTTTAATAGGATACTTCATTTATTTTGCCTGCGACTTACTAAGCTATAATAAATAATAGCTTAATTATACTTTTATTAATTTTTATACATTGATGAAGGAAGATGACAATTATTTACAATTCCTATTCTACAAATATTCAGAAAATTGCATATTCATACCAAATTGTGCGTTGCTTTATAAAATCGGGACCAGCCACGTTTACTAAATCTACCAACTTTTTTTACAAATAAATAATGTTTTAAGCGACTTTAAAACTGCCATAGAAAATGGTCCAAATCTACATTTATTAACAGTGATCGGCGAAAAGGATTCCACACGGGGTGAATGACGTCAATCATTATGCTAGTATGGATATGCCGCGGCATTTGCGAGATAGAAAAATAAAATTACAGTAATTTTCAGAAACATTTGTAATTAAGTATTTTAATGAAATTATTTATTCCGCATATTATTATTTTATTGGTATCTATAAAATTAAAATAACAAACCATTATTTTACTGGTCCACGAGCGAGTTCTTAGTTCGGGGCGGACTACTAGTTATATTACAAGTTGTAACCGACACTGATTCATTGTATTAAACATAATACAAAATACTAACACGTATATTTTCGAGCAGTTTAATTGGTATCGCGGGCGAAACGGCACATCCATAATACTATGTCCAGTTGAATTCCCGCGGTGTGGCATCCTTTTCGCCGATCACTGTTTATTAACCTAGTTTTTGACACTGACTTCAAATGCGCTTTTAATTTTCGATAAACTTCTCAGAAATTAATTTTAAACAAAAAAAGAACCGACTTCACTTAGGATCCGCTATTCTAAGAGGAAGTGGCCGAGTTGCTTTAAAAAATAGTGAAATCACTATAGGTGTGCCTATAATAGTTGAAGAGTTCCCTCGATTTCTCCAGGTTCCCATCATCAGACCTCGACTTGGTGACAATGGGACCATCTAGGGGTTATACCAGTTCGATAAAAAAAAATTGAAAATCGGTTCACAATTCACGGGTATATCGAGTAACATACATACAAAAAAAAATATAATAAAAAAAAATATGATAAAGAAAAATCTGTCGAATTGAGAACCTCCTCCTTTTTTGAAGTCGGTTAATTAAGAATAAATTAGATAAAGGTACAAAATTATTGCAATCGACCAAAATCTTAAGAATACAAGGGTATTTTGTTTGTGCTGTAAGGTGCGTTGGGGTAAGATAGAAAGGTATTGTTTTAGGGATAAGATAAAAAGTAGTCTGTAATGCTCCGGAATATGGACGATTTTTTGTCTTATCCCTAAAAAATACCTTTCTATCTTACCCCAACGCACCTTACCTTATTTTCTAGACGATCGATAACACGCATTATAACAGCAAAGCTCATGTACCTCGTCGCTTCTCGGTTCAAAAAGTACGTTTTAATATAAATTTTAAACAAAAAAAGAACCGACTTCACTTATTTAGGATCCGCTTTTCCAAGAGGAAATGCCCGAGTTGCTGTAAAAAATACTGCAATCACTGTAGGTGTGCCTATAATAGTCGGAGAGTTCCCTCGATTTCTCCAGGATCCCATCATCAGATCCGGACCCGACAATGGGACCAACTGTGCTGTGCTGGGTGTGTGGGACTTCAAACAAAAAAACAAAGATCCCGACGAATTGAGAACCACCTCCTTCGAAATCTAGAAGTCGGTTAAAAAAGGGTTCACTGCTTCGTTTCTGCCACCACCACCACCTTATTACCTGAATAAAGCGTATTACATGACATTTCGGTTTTTCTAAAGAGTGGGCATTGAAAATATGCTTCGTTTTTACCGAACGAAACTATACCTTATTAACACATTAACTGCCATACGAAAAATGACGTCCTACTGCAGAAACCGGCGTCTATAGCTACGTACAGAGCAACCCGCCCAGCGAGTTGTCCGTCAGAGCAAAGTTTACGAGCGCCCACGAAGCGGGTTCTTGGCACTGAATGTGTTAACTAGCCGGTAAGCCGCATTATAAAGGCGGTGGTTCGCGAAGTCCTTCACTGTGTCGAGTCTTGCCGGCCATCTCGAGAATCGCCTTCGCTTCTGGATTCGTGTCTAGAATGCTGGCGTCGCGGTCGCCCTGAAAGATATGTCGTAAGTATTAACTCATGTATTATACGAATTTGAACTTTCTACAATGGTTATAAAGTTCAAGTTCGACTCTAGTAACTTTGACGCCCCAACCCGCCCCGGGGTAACGTGAATTTTTCTTTAACCTTTTGAACGTCAAGCATCGGACGGAAAAATCGGGCCCTCAGCGCCAGCGCGTGCGAGTCCGCAAGGCAAACCGGTTATATTTTGGGCGTGATATCACGTCCTGGCGCTGACGGCACGACTTTCCGTGCGCGTGATATGGCTTTGGCGGTCAAAGGGTTAAAGATGAAAATTGGTTTAGAAAAAACTTTGATCGTAATGAGGGTTTTCGCGATCGAATTTTTCACTAGCAGCACCGTGGCGAGAGGTATTTTTACAGGAGCTGTCAAAATCCACCGATACAAAAATACGATTCAACATGATTGGTGGATTATGTTATGACAGCTAGACCTCTTGCCATGGTGCTGCTATCTAGTGAAAATCTCGATCGCGGAAACCCCTAATTAATGTAAGGACGATGAAAACGGGTAACTGCGTTATGTAACTCGCTAAATGAAGTCCCGTGACCGGTTTCCATTGACCTTGTGTATGTTTGGTAAAACTTATTCTAATGTACATACTGACACTAACATAACCTATAGTTAGAGAGCCCACGACCAAAATTTTTGTCTCATAGCAATACGGCCAAAACCGCATCAAATCGATAGATACGATTATCCTGAACTCGAAAATACCAATATCAGACATTTTCCGCGTAGCGTTTGATCTGACCGAATTTTCAAAATTGTCAAAGAATTTTACCGAACTGCATCATAGCAATATGTCTGATTTGCAGACTGTAGTTGAATGATACTTCTGAGATACCGGAAACATATTCTTCAGACGTTAGTGGTGTAGCGCAAACCCGTAAAATCACTTAAAAAAATTAAAAATGAGACAAAAAAAATGTCTCATAGCAATACGTCTGAAAATCTTTTATATTAGTAAATTTTGGTTATTTGATGCGAACAAAACAATTTTCAGACGAAAATGTGAACGCATTAAATTTTGAGACCGTTTTGAAAATGTTAACAAATTTTACCGATTGGTATCATAGCAATATGTCTGAAAATTGTTGGACATGATAAAATTAGTTATCGACATGTGCAAAAAATTTATATCAGACAAATTAAGTGTAGCACCTTCTCTATCAGACAACTTTTCGATACTCAGATATCATTTAAAAATCGTATTGAGTTTTGAGAATCGTAAATACGTTGCGACCCTGAATTTATTAGATGATAATTAACAAAGAATCTTTTTGTCACGGGATTACGTCCTTAAATTTTTAGGCCATGCTTTCGGCTTGCCCTATTTCAAAACCCTCACGCTACTGAACTAAGTGAGCGTCGTTGCAACGTTTGGAGCAGCTGCCGAGTGAGCTGTATAATAGTAAGAAAGGGGCAGGAGCGTAGGTAACACGCGAAAAGTCGTACCCGCCGCAGGAGCGTAACAAGCGCTAAGGCGTCGGCCAGGCGACTCCGAAACGTTATTTTCGTTTTTGGAAGTATATGCTACACTTAAAGTGTCTGAAAACAGGTTTTTGGTAATCCTGGCAGCAATACGAAAAGTTTAAAAAAAAATATATCCGTATTGCTATGATACAGGTCGGCTAAATTTGTTGACATTTTCAATAATGCGCTCAGGCTATATGCTACGCGCAAAATGTCTGAAAACAAACTTTTTCGTAATACAATTATAAAATCTATGTACATTTTCAATATCAGACGTATTGCTATAATACCGACTGCCTTTTTTTTTTGACACAGCAGAAATGGCCTCCCACGCAGTTGCTACACTTTCGACCGTTACTACACACCTAGTCAGGTTCAGAATCGTATAATCTAACGATTTTATAGGGTTTTTGCCGTATTGCTATGAGACATGGTTTTGGTCGTGGGCTCTAGTACTACTATCCTAGGTACTAATTTATATTCTTTCCTTTTCTAAATAAGTTCCTTGTTAAATAATACTAAAAGTATACCGGGTGTACAATCCAAATGGGTCAGTATGGAGAAGTCGGAAACTATGAGAGATAGCGAGATCTGTTCTTAGGAACCAAGACGTCGATTTTAGATTTAATTATAATTACATTCAAACTTTTTTATTAACTCTCATACATAACCGGGAATCGAACCTGGTCAAAATCAATGTGTATAAATTCTGCAAGTCGAATGGCTACCGTTTTGAACATTTACTGAAATAAAATAATTATCTTATAAAATAAAAAAAATAAAATAAATATTTGGGGACAATCTTACACAAATCAACCTAACCCCAAACTAAGCAAAGCTTGTACTATGGGTGCTAGGCGACGATATACATACTTAGATAGATAAATACATACTTATATACATAGATAACATCCATAACTCAGGAACAAATATTTGAGATTAGCACACAAATAAATGCCCTTACCAGGATTCGAACCCGGGACCTCCAGCTTCGTAGGCAGGGTCACTACCAACTGGGCTATGGAGGCCGTCATTATATTATTGGTAGGTTTTTCTTTCAATTATTTAAACAAGGTTCCATTAGTGTTGTGCTGCTTGCGACTTGCAGAATTTATACACATTGATTTTGACCAGGTTCGATTCCCGGTTATGTATGGGAGTTAATAAAAAAGTTTGAGTGTAATTATTATTAAATCTAAAATCGACGTCATGGTTCCTAAGAACAGATCTCGCTATCTCTCATAGTTTCCGACTTCTCCATACTGACCCATTTGGATTGTACACCCGGTATACTCAACGATACTGATAATGCTATAGATCCCTCTAGGTTACACAATGACATTCAAATGCTAGTACGTAATGCTTAATGATGTAATTTTACAATTATTTTTTGAATACCACGACGATGGCATACAAGCATACGGCTGATGATAAGCAGCTACCGCAGCCTATGGACGCCTGTAACTCTAGAGGATACACATGCGCGTTTCCTACCCTTTAAGAACCTATGATTACTAATTCATTACGAATGATCTAAACAAAAATATGGAATAAATAAAAAATACCAAGGTCACATAAGTAGAAAGCTACCTTAAGATCGCTACTTTCCATAAAACGTCGTCTTTCAAATACCAGGACATCATAGACTGAAGGAGTTAAAAGATGGAGGGTTTACGGATCAGTTCTAGGTACGCATGATCAGTCTTGTGACTTTCGAGTACGCTTTCGCCCGAATGGCCCGAGGAGTTTTCAACTACGTCGGTATTCTAGAAGGACAAGGAGAGGGATAGGTTAAATCAGTTTAACCTTTTGAACGCCAAACATCGGACGGAAAAATCGTGCCCTCAGCGCCAGCGCGCGCGAGCGCGCAAGGCAAACCGGTTGTATTTTGGACGTGAAATCACGTCCTGGCGCTGAGGGCACGACTTTCCGTGCGCGTGATTTGACGGGTTTGGCGGTCAAAGGGTTAATAACAGTTAGGTCGCGAATAGGGTTAACAGTTGTTAGAGGGATAGGTTATGGATCATATTTCCTGAGTTGCGACTAGTTCTTTGTTTTTCAAATCTGTGATAAACTAGCATATTGTCCTGGCGCTAAGCTGTTTCCATAGCTTATAGCATAGAAACTCGTTCTGGTGTTAAGCTGTTTCTGTTTCCATAGCTTATCTTATGGACACTAGAAACTCTAGGGGAACGAGTTTCTAGTGTCCATAAGCTATGGAAACGGGCATTGCCAACAATTTATAAACCTATATAGATTATGGGTGGATTACACAACGCATGACTAACGAACTGGTCAATGTTAAATATGGCGGCGCTGCTGAGGCCACTTTTATAAAGCTACAAGTTACAATTTACAAGCTGAAGTCTCTTTCTAACACATAGGGTTAGAGAGAGAGTTCCGCTTGTAAATTGTAACTTGTAGCTTTATAAAACTGGCCTGGCATCCCATAGAAAACTGTCAAATTTTTTATACAAGCAAATTTTACTGATAACGATGACGTTAGCAGACGGTTTGGAGCAACCGGCATGTATAATCTTTTGAAAAATATTCTGTTTGAAGTACCAGGAGACCATAAAATAGTAGGAAGCTTACTGATTCCTTCCCTTAAGCGAGGTTTAGACTATCAAGTTTATTTGCGGCAAGTAGGGCAGCTATATGTTAGAATGAAATAGTGATATTCATGTCTCATTCTGAACTATATTTGCGTCCTTACTTGCCGCAAGTACACTTGCTAGTCTAAACCTCGCTTAACACTGACTCAAGGACAATAAATTAAAAAAATGAGAGTTTAATGTAGTTATTTGTAGAAACTTCAGCTCGGAGTACCAGGCGATTAGAAGTCCCAAAGAGAGTTAGCAAATTCTTGTCAGTTTTGGGCTTATCACTGACTCGATGTTTCATATATGGAAATCCTTTATTTGCTCAGCCTCTTGTTTCCACAGCAGAACAAATTAAAATAATGGTGCTGCCACACCAGCAGTTATATAACGTTCCATAACATAGTGTGACGAGGACACCATTATAATAACTGAAAACGGTATCTCTGTTACACTATATAATATAATATAACGTTATATAGCTACAGTATAGCTACGAAATAAGTAATAATAACGTAGATTCTAAAGAAAAATTTAGATGGGAGTACCAGGCGATCAGAAGTTGCAAAGAGACTTACCGAATCCTTGTCAGTTTCTGGCTTATCACCAACAGCCCACACCTCGATGCTTCGTATATGGAAGTCCTTTTCTTTGCTGAGCCGCTTGTACCCACGGTAGGTGGTACAGGATTCCGCTGAGGACCCATCGCCGAAGGGGTCTGCTGGGATCCATATGGCACCGAAGTTAAATTGACCTCCCATTAACTGTTGACAAAAGTTTTAAACCTTCAAAACATAAGGTACAGATGTCGCTAGTAGCTAGTCTACCATTACATGATAAATCGCTGTGATGGATAGATTGAAGTCTGGTGTAATTGGGAGCACGTCGGACCGGTAATCCGAAGGAGGTGGGTTCGAATCCCATGTGTAATGGACGTATGTTTCCAATTTGTGACAAAAGATTTGGTTCGATAGTTACTAACTAGACTAGTAGTCCGCCTTAGCTGAGAACACGCGATTTACTTGCAAACGAGTTGACCAATATAACAAGATCCTTATGAAGATTTTTTTGCGCCTTTTAGCTCCATAACCCCTTGATCGATCCTTCTCATATACCAACTCTCAAATTTTATGTAGGTACTGTAGCGTTACGCTCCAGTCGACATCTGCCGACTTTCTTTGGAACTATCGGAGCTATTTCACAGCTAGCGTTTTGGTGCATTTGCCAGCTTGCATGACATTGTGGTTCGCCTTTTTATCATTAGATGGCGATTATAAAAAATGTTTTTTTATGTAATGAATGGGTAATGTTTTATAAATTTTGGCCAGTTAGATTTTACCACAAGAACTGGCAGTCCAGGACCAAAATATATTTGTACCAAAATATCTTACCGCTACCTTTTTTTTCTTTATTATATGGTGTGAATTTGATTTTTGTTACATCGTTGAAAATATCTTTTTTTATACAGTGTGAAATTTTATACGACACCTTTTTGATAATTATTTGTGAAGTTAAAAAATTATACGTGTTACGCAGCAAATACTAGTTTCACTGCAGTACCTATCTCTGCTACATCCCCAACAAATTTCATAAAGATAAGAAAAACGTTACTAAAGTTATAGCGGAACAAACTCTCAAAATCAAGCCAGAAGTTGTTTGTAAGAACTTCGCTTCGCTTACGCTCCGCTCGTTCAACTAGACTTTTTTAAAAGGGAAGTCAATGAAAGGTCCTATGAACACCTGTATTGCACGGTAATAAGGTCCAATTTAGTATGGCCATAGACTTAAAGACGGCCATAGTCGTAGAACTTTTTGAGGCTCCAAGTTTTTAGCGCCATCTAGTCCAGAGCGACCTAAAGATAGCCAAAATGTAAGAGGAAATGGCACCAGTTCTAGTACGCTAGTCATTACTAAATGGAGTAGCAGAGCAGATGCAGCAGCAGATCTTTAAGTCTATGTTATGGCAAACATCTAATAGTGTAGTCAATGTAGATCCGTTTAAAAACTTTTGTAAACTCACCAGCCCATTCGGCAGCGTCTTCGTATGATGATTAAGGTACTGGTAATGATTGTTGAAACTGGAAGAACTGTAGATCCTCATCTTGGGCGCCAGTGTGAACAGGAAGCTGTCCTCGCGACCCACGAAGTTGGGCCCGATGTCCCACGAGTCCGTCGCGAAGCCGCCGAAGATGTGGCCGTGGTTGTCTTCTATTATGATCACGGAGGCGCCTTGGTCACAGATGCGGCCTGAAATTAATATGACTGTAGAGGATAATAAACGAGGCGACGGAGGTCGTGACGGAAAACCCCTTCGTTTGATTAATCTTTTCGATAGGGTAACTCTATTAAATGGGTTACCCTATCATTAGGGTTAGCCTGTCGTCATGGAAACAGTTTTGAGCAAGGTCAACCAATTTCAATGTCGTTTCCCTGTAGCTGTCCCGTTGGTAGGATTACCCTTTTCAAGTGTCTTTTTTGGCGCAAATGGCTTACCAATAAAGATTAAAATAGCTTGACCGCATTCTAAAAACAATTGATGGCATTAACTCCATACATGTGGTTAGGCTATCGATCGGGTAAGTCAATGATATGCAAAATGAATAGGGTTTGTAAAAACAACTCAATCAAATACCCAATAATAATAGTATGGTGTTGTCAGTCCCGAAATTAGCAATAGGTCGATGAGCGAGTAGTTCTGTATTGGGTAAACTAGGCCCGGCCTCACATCCTGGAGCTATAGAAAGTTTTTTTTTTGAGTACTTTTTTTGTTCGGTCCAGTCCCCGCAAAGTGTACGGGCGGCTGGATCCGTGGTGCCTGTGTTTTTTTTTTTTTTTTACTATGATGAAATGATTGATCTGTTATTATAATTATAATATTGGTGAATATTAATGAAATGTGCTGGAGGGTGAATGAAGCTATATGAATGACAAGGATAGCTATAGGAAGTATACGCACCGACCATGGTGGACCAGGACTCGCCGTGTATGTGCGAGGAGAAGAGGAACCGCCACTTGTGCTGTAGCGGCGGCGGGATGCTGTTGTTGAGCCACACGATGTGCGACAGGTCGATGAAGGCGGGGTAGTCGGGCATCGAGTCCAAACCTGATGGATTACAAATTAGTGTAATCTTTATTACTTTCCCAGGTCGGCACCTGGGCACTCCATCCCCAATCAGCATCACAATTTTTTTTTTTTGAAAAATAATTGTCCTATCATTTATTTAATAAAATCGATTTAACAGTTAGTAAAGTTTTCAAAGACTTTTTTGCGTACCGACTCGAATTGTAGCACACTCATACAGCCCCATTAACACTTTCGCAACCGCGTAGCGCTACGCCCTACGCTCGTAGCGTGTAGCCAGGTATTCCTCGTATATAGCGCGTAGTAGCTACGAACAGAGAACCTGACTGTCGGGTTCTCGGTGCTGAATGTGTTAAAAAAAACAACCCTGAATACTCGTAACTAAAAGTAGTAGAAAAACATGCTACTAGCTTTAATCGCGCGCGATGTTTGACATTCACATACATTTTACATGAAATTCTCGCAATGAAATCAGCAAGATTTTGACACTAAATTATACTCACCATATACCATCGGCAGCAGCTGCGGTACCGCCGTTAGTGGTGGACCGTCTTCTGCACTTTGGTCCCGCTCTATCCCGTACAATGTCGTATACACTGTCTCTGTCATGTGCTTCAGTAGGGTGTCGGTCATGAGCCTGTAATGAAAAAAATTAGAAATTTAAAATAGATATATCAGACCCATTGCTATTGGCACCACTTTGAGACGGCTTGTTGCCAAGTTGGGTTGCCGTTCCGTGAGAGATGAAATGGCAGCCTTTCTTCAGCCCCGTCAGATGGGATTTGGCACTCCGTTAGGTTGCGAGGCGGCAATTCACGCTACGAGGCATTTTTCTATAGCACGTAATAATAGCGATTCAGTAATCATAAAACTGGATATTAAAAATGCCTTCAATTCCGTTGAAAGAGACATAATTTTAAAAGAAGTGAAAGATCATACCCCCACATTGTACCCATTTCTGTTCCAATGTTATTCATCTCCGAGTAACCTATTCTACAGTGAGAGCACAATAAGTTCACAAGTCGGAGCCCAGCAAGGCGATCCATTAGGCCCCCTAGTATTTTGTCTAGCCATACAGAGTCTGATCGCATCATTAGAATCACCTCTCAACGTCTGGTACTTAGACGATGGTACCATAGGAGGTGATTCTGATGTAGTTCTGAACGACGTTGGCAGACTTTTGCCGACTTTGAAATCTATCGGTCTGGAAATCAATACCTCAAAGTGCGAGATATATGCATGCAGTCCCATTGCTATGAACTCCGTACCCAATTTCGAACATTTGTTGCCAGGCATTAAGGTTCTAAATAATTCTTCTTTTAACCTCCTCGGAGCACCGATTTTCCCCGAAGGGGTGAGTTCGGTGCTTCAAGCAAAGACGTTGGCCTTAGGGTCTTCGTACGAACGCCTAAAACATTTATCGGCGCACGTGTCCCTCGTGCTCCTACGTAACTGCTTTACAATGCCGCGCATAACGTACACCCTACGAACAGCTCCAACCTGGATGTTCAAACAAGACACGAATGATTATGACATTATGCTCAGACAAGGCTTAGAAAGTGTCCTAAACATCCAGTTTGGTGAAGCGCAATGGAACCAGGCAACACTCCCTATCCGGTATGGGGGTTTAGGGGTACGCAGTATGAACGATGTCGGGGTAGTAGCATTCCTTGCCTCCTCCCATGCGTGTTCAGATCTTGTTACTAAGATACTCTCTTTTAACGGTGGCGAGATCTGTCTTCCATTCATGAAGGAGGGTCTTGATGAATGGACGGCCCGCTGTCCTGGAGCAGTGCAGCCCGACAACCTTGCTCTGCAAAGGCCCTGGGATAACACCTTGTGTGAGCGCAGGTATTCTACCTTATTAAACACTGCTTTTAAAACAGAAGACGTGGCCAGATTAAAAGCTGTTAAGCAACCGGAATCAGGAGCGTGGTTGCACGCTCTGCCGTCACCACAACTCGGCACCTTTTTAGATAATGACAGCCTAAGAATAGCAGTGGCCTTAAGACTCGGCAGTAAGGTGTGCGAACCTCACCTATGCATTTGTGGTACGATGGTCGAGGCTAACGGGTACCACGGCCTAAGCTGCTTGCGTAGCGCAGGGCGGATACCGAGGCACCATGCCATCAATGAGCTGATACGTCGCGCCATGGTCTCGGCTAGCGTACCATGCATTCTGGAGCCTCAAGGCTTAAGCCGCACAGATGGTAAGCGACCGGACGGCCTTACGCTGATACCATGGGAAAAAGGACGCAGTTTAATTTGGGACGCCACTTGTGTGAGCACCTTTGCTCCCTCTTACATCGCCCAGACCAGCAAAACAGCAGGCGCAGCCGCCGAAAATGCTGCCAAACTGAAGAAAAATAAATACGCAAACCTGGTAACAGCGTATGACTTTGTCCCGGTCGCCATTGAAACGGCTGGGCCTTGGTGTGCGGAGGCAAAAACATTGGTTAGAGCTTTGGGGCGGCGTTTGAGGGATAGGGGATGCGACCCTCGCTCGGGATCCTACCTGGTCCAGCAAATTTCACTAGCCGTGCAACGCGGCAACGCTGCAAGTATATTTGGCACTTTTGGACCAGGTAGGAGCCGAAACGAGCCTTTTTTGATAGATAACTTTTTTTGAGTAGGTAGTGTTGTTTAATCTGTTATTAAGTATATTTACGTTTTTGTTAACGAAATTAATGTACACCATTAAACAGAAATGCTGACAGACAGTCATACCCACACACAGCGAAGACAATGAAAACTCGATCGATACTGCTACACACGAAACATAGTTATAAGAATTCTAACTTCTGTGACAACATCAAATTGTCTTGTCAGCCCTATTTTCAGAATAGTATTACCACGTTTCATTTCCATTTAAGTCCGTATTCAATCTTTTCGTTTCCTAATATGAGCCGTGATGATGAGCCGTGGGGTGCCCGGCCTTAGAATTGTCCCCCACCATATTGTCCCGTGGTTGCAGTAAGAGTCTGCTAAAGGAATATACCGGGAGATGGGCAGCAGCATCTTCCGAAAGCCTAACTAACAATAAACAATAAAAAAACTGCGCGCGCCAACCCGCCTGCCAAGCGTGGCGCGTATGGCAAACCCCCCCTTAAAGGGGACGCCTATGTTCAGCAGTGGACGTCTTATGACTGCGATGATGAATATGAAGTTATAATTATAAGCTCCTGAAGATCCTGTTTGGCCGCAAATATTAACGTAAATGACATGAATAAACCGCTTTAAATATTTTCAATAGGTTTGTAAGTTTCCTCTAACCAAGTTCCAGGACGTTGAGGCTTCGTCCAGTATACCGGGTGTACAATCCAAATGGGTCAGTATGGAGAAGTCGGAAACTATGAGAGATAGCGAGATCTGTTCTTAGGAACCATGACGTCGATTTTAGATTTAATAATAATTACATTCAAACTTTTTTATTAACTCTCATACATAACCGGGAATCGAACCTGGTCAAAATCAATGAGTATAAATTCTGCAAGTCAAATGGCTACCATTTTGAACATTTACTGAAATAAAATAATTATTTTATTGGTGGGTTTTTCTTTCAATTATTTAAACAAGATACCATTAGTGTTGTGCTTCTTGCGACTTGCAGAATTTATACACATTGATTTTGACCAGGTTCGGTTCCCGATCATGTACGAGAGTTAATAAAAAGGTTTGAATGTAATTATTATTAAATCTAAAATCGACGTCATGGTTCCTAAGAACAGATCTCGCTATCTCTCATAGTTTCCGACTTCTCCATACTGACCCATTTGGATTGTACACCCGGTATAGATAATGGGGTTGCACATCTTACCAGCTAGCTAGTTGCTCGGAGTTGACAGCTCGAGGTGGGGAGGCTGAGCCGTATTCAATGACACTAGCCACCACCTTCCCTAACGTTTGTACGCCCGCCGCTTTCTCACTGAAACCTTTGTACTTTACTAACAAAGATAATGCAATACGAGAACAACTCACCAGTTAGCCAGCTGCTTGGAGTTGACAGCTTGTGGTGGGGAGTCAGGGTCGGATCCAACGCCGCTGGCCACCGCCTCTCCTAACGTTTGCACGGCCGCCGCTTTTCCACGGAAACCCTTGTCGATCCACTTCTCGGCTCGCTTGCCACCCGATGATTTCAATACTTTGATGTATGTGGATACTATTGCTTCGCAGTACTGGAAACGAAAGATTTAAAATTCAGCGATGTCACGCCATGAGGATGTGTCTATTGTCCCTAATGGGGATTCTTTAAATTTCTTCTCAGTGCCTAGATATATCAACGGGTAAAGTAAAAGTTGTCTCTCCTCCGCACACCTTGTGCATATAGTACGGTACAGGAACAGTTTTGAACTTTTATAATTCACAAGTGCGATTTTCATTTTTAGTTAGAGAATATAATATGATTAGTCATAGTAAAAAATATTTTCTAACAGTTATTGACGATGCGCTAGGTATTATATAGATATTTGTTAATAACACTGTAGTATATAGGGGTTGCTGGGGGATGAAACACAGACAACACGATGTTCTCAGTACGGCGTTTATTACAGAACTAACTGACATAGATATACCCACATTAGCAAATACATAATGACTTAAATCTACCCTGTTTATTAATGCACATATATCACAAACACAAAGAAAAGATTATCCAAATTACATTTATCTTTAACACACTATGGCATTCAACTATTTCAATATCATCAGTCATTTTATAACAGTTTGGTCAATAGATTAAGTATGTGAGCATATTCGTAAACAATTTGTAAAAAATTTGTAAAAATATGCGTGACCTTGAATTCTTAACGAACGACAAATGACTAAGACGACGAATGCTATTGACAAAACCGTTATAAAATGTGAAGTTATGTAGTAATAATAAAAAGCGATAGTCTGGTAGAGAAAAATAAAACATGCATAATCTTTTCTTTATGTAGCAAACAAATACGTGTATTATACCTAGCGCAATGCTCACAATTGTTAGAAAATATTTGTCATTGTTAGTACTTAACGTATTCTAACGGGGCACAATATAAAATCGGACTTGTGAGTTTTGTCATTTTTATAGGTTAAAAAGGCGTTGTTGTACTCCACTAATATAAGTACGTAACTTCAAAATGTGTTGTCTATCTTAGGAACCGGAACGGGTTTCCAAAAAACGGGATTTACACAAAAAAATTACAAACCCTCTAATTTAGTAAGCTCATCGTTAAGTTACCCGAACGGTAATCTAATCGAATGAATGAATGGAGTTAATTCGGTAAAGCGTCTACCGAACCCAAGAAGGTCTATTTTAAAATCTGATGCCAAGATATCTGCGCAAAAACGAAACCGAAAAACGGTAACATTACTTAATGTTAACTAGTAAATATTGAAGTAGATAACTTTTTAACTCGGAAATCACATTAAATATGGTTAACTTTTTCAAAACGATAGAGTAACCCAATGATAGGGTAACCATATCATCTGGATAGGGTTACCTCATGATAAGCTTAATCAAACAGTTAATTAGTTACCTCCTTTATAAGCTGATAGGGCAGTTCGTCATTCTCGCTGTAGTTACCTAAACTTCTATACGTCACCATCATCCTCTGGTCCACCGAACCTGAAAACATATATTCTTCATGTAATTAAATACTACGCCTAGTTTCTTTATTTGACAGACAACATAAGGTATTCAAATTGTTAGTATTGTACTTAATTGTTATGTTAGTTAGTAAAATCATAGAGAAATTTCTTGTGTGTGAAACTATTCCTGTCATTCTGGACCACAAGTATTACATAACTTTACACCTTTTCTACGTTGTAGCAGTTGACGGCATTGAATCACGATTGTAACACCTAAGCTTTACAATATAAACAATAATTTATGAAATGATTACGAGATTTTCGCTTTAACTAAAAGTAAGAAGGGAACTTTGAGATTTTACAAGATTAAACCGCAAAAAGTAGAACCTTGTAAAACTTATTTTTCAAAAGCCATGTAAGTAGGTACCATCTATTAAAAAAGGGTTTTTGGAAATTCAACCCTAAAGGAGTGAGAAGGTTTTAAAGTTTTTGACACCTTCCACGTGGATGGAGTCTCGAAAAAAAGCTAATAAGTACACTCAAGAGCAAAAATTTCGGGTCAGTAATTTAAACATTAATATCTTTAAAATTTATATCTTTTGAGATATTCAAGAAAATGCTCGTGTGTAGTATAAAAGAACCAAATACCCACCTCTAACATTGTACACGTATAGTTCTGCGAACCGTGTGAAGTCGCATGTCGCCGCCTTCTGAGACCCCGTGTCGAATAAGTAGTTTGACAGGTACTGCGCCAACCGAGGGTCTATTAGAGGGCCCCAGTGTTTCTGAAAAAAAGGAAATGTTGGAGATCTATAAACATACGTACAGTCAGCTGCATAAGATGCAACACTTGAGCTGAATTCAGCGCGGAGTTTCGCTACCTTAGGTAAAAATCAGGGTGTATTTTAGAGTAAATACTTTTCATTCCGACTTTCATCGCTTAAGTGGGCGAAATGGGGATACTTACCCGAAGGGGTGGGAAAATAAGTAAGCAATTTCTTCATTTTCGACTCCATCATATCGAAAATCGATATCTAAAGATAATTTTGTTTGGATAGAGATCAATTTACACGCCGGAATACGAAAACCTCATGTCAATTATGTTGGTACGTATCCCCTAACCTAACCTAAACACTTCACGTAAATTATGGACAACCCTTTAGCTATTATCAAAAAAATATGGATATAAAACCTAAAACCAGTTCTAAGTAACAATAGGGACGCGACGACCATCTTTTTAATGCTTAAATAACTGCCAATTTTCAACCCACTAATGGAATAGCAGCTGACTTTCACTAGACTTCATAATTAATCGCCATAACCACTTCACAAGTAGGGATTGCAATCTGGTACCGAATCCGGTAATTTTAGTACCAAAATAGCTGGATCCGGTACCGGATGACAATCCCTATTCACAAGTTAGCGCCCAGGACGCGACGACCAACGTTTGCACCTGGCTCAGGGTCTCGGTGAAATATTAATATGGATGCCAGTCAGTACGGAGGGCAGTATATTTAGCACATGTTTGAGCTCCGCATCCATCACGCATTGAACGCGAATAAATTAGCCTTCGAGTCTAAACAGCGTTCTTTTGATCAACAATTGTTTATTTTACTCCGGCCATCACATGATGACGGGGCTAGGAAAGCGGCGGATTGAAGGGCGGCAGCGGGGGCGGGTGAGAATCGAAATTTCAAATAATTGCATACAGATCGCCATTTTATACGTTTTCTTTTACCAACAATAAGACCCGCAAAAATGTATATATGTTATGTATATCATTAATATCTCTTTGTATGTCTTTCCCGACCACGGAACAATGGTGTTCCGGACCTTTGGGAGGCGTATGCGGAGCCGAAGCCAACGCGCAGAGGCCCTTTCGACAATTTAATGAAAAGTGAGGGGTACACTAAGCGGATGCTGCCCCTGCCCGTGTCATGGGACGCACGCAGAGACAGCACCCGCCATGGTGTAAGGACTATTGAGAGTTAATGGAGTCTAAAATGTACTAGGCTATTGGGTGAATAGTATGGACTAGTTAATGGGCTATTGGATGAAGGACCGGACGCCTGTCTAATAAAACGGTATACAATCTTATTTCCGGCAGACGGTGACTCGCCCTCCGCAAGATGGGCCCCCATAAAAAGCGACATCAAAGATGGCTCAAGGGCAACACCGGTGCGGGGGCTGGGGGTAGAGAGGTGTCACTGGACTTTAAACATATAGCCAACTCGCCACTTAGGTTTCCACATCTACCCTCGAGAACACAGCTCTAACGACCCCACTCTGGGCAGCCGGCTAAGGCAAGCCAGAGGCAGGGGACCTGTCCCACCCATCCGACAGGGCACCCCAGGGGCACTCAGGTACGTGGAGTCGCTACTCTCCAACAGCTCGCCACAAGCTACCCTGCGTTGACTGATTGCGCTGGTGGAAACCAGTGGGCGATGGGGTCGTCACATCCCTACGCCTATTCATTAATATCATTATTAACAAAGTTCGGCCCGCGACAATTTCGTTGGCTCCTAAGTATAGTCTGTGTTTGTAGTGTGTCTCAAATGGCTCCTTAAGCCAGTTGAGGGTAGATGAAAACATTACCTGATCAAATAATGTAGGTTAAAGTCAGGTCGTTCGTTCAGTGACAGATCTAGGCGCTTTTGTATATGGTTATATAATACTCTTTTTGATTGGTTAGCCAATAAATGTTATAACTACCCGAGAATGTACAAATTGTTTGTTTACTTTTATTTAAATACCTAAAGATACAGACTATAGTCCTTGGTTGTTAAAAGGTTGCCGACCGCTAGTCTAAACCAATCATCGATCCAGACATGTGAACTTGAACTTGAAAACGTATTGAAAACGGGTCATCTCATATGAAAACTCCTGTTTTCATTGTCCTTTAGCATATTTTAATTCACTGCTACAACCCCATAGGATTGACTTGCCATGTGGGGACCATAACAACAGTGTGAACAATCGCCAGTTTCCTGGCCCCCGACAAACAATGCGGCGATTGTTGGCTGAGGGAAACCACGCTCCCAGTCAGCTCAAGGGCGTTTCTAAATTAAAACCCAATTAAAATCAGCCATCCAGACATTCTGGTTGTTATTAAAATCCGATCGAAACGCCCAATAGTTTCCAAGCAAAGTAATATTGGCAGCACAGGGTGGACAAGCCATACTACAAGTACTACAACGCTCATTTCATTTGACAGCATGTGCAGGTAGGTATCAGTGTCCACAGAACTCAATTCCCGCCAGCTTGATTCAGCCAGTTGCGTACTGAATTTAAACTTTCGTGAGACTTAGGTACTAAAACTGTTCGGAGATCTTAGGTCCACCCACAAGCACTAAGGGGGCCCACCGACTATCAGTCCGCCTGACGATATCGGCCTGTCAGGCAATTGTCTGTCAAAAATTTGCGGGCTCCGAACAACTGACAGGCCGATATCGTCAGGCGGACTGCCGGCGGACTGATAGTCGGTGGCCGCCCTTATCTTAGAGCTTTAAACCAAGCGGAGTAGCCATTGACAGGCGTTCCCCTCTGCCAAATGAGTATGACCAGTGGTCATACTCATTGTATGGACTGACGTTTATTTGACGTGGCTATTTTGACGTTTCGCATAAATTTGACGTTCCCCTCCCCCGCAAAAAACGGCAGACTTTTTCCGATAGAAATGAGAGCGCGTCTCGCATCCGGTTGGTTTATACTCGTACCTATGCGACGCTCGTCGTGACAATGCCAAGGATGTAAGAACGTGTGCAGATCATTCTGACCACCTCGCCCGTTTAGCTAATTCTAGGTACTTCCAGTAAGTTTAACTAACATTCGTTTCACTGCATTTAAACCGGGTTAGTCGTAGTAACCCACGCCGTTAAACGTATTTACGGCCCGGTGCAGTAAAACTGCGGTCAGTGCAACAAAGTATACTTTACGGCTGCTCTACATGATGGGCCATCATAGGGACGCAGCTATGCGTTAGAGGGAGCTAACGATATTGCGTAGTGTAGTATTCAAATTGCGAAACATGAATTTCATTGCTGCGCAGGTGTTTAAGGTGATTTCCATAGATTATCTTCCTAGCTTTTAGTCACGGGTCGATGGAATCCGAGAACCTAAGCCCAAGCATTGACGTAGGGAGTAGCTATCACGGAAAAAAAGGATATCTTCAGCCAAGAATACCAATGCGCGAATATTATTATTTAAACATAAGTAAATATTCATCATCATCTCAGCCATAAGACATCCACTGCTGAACATAGGCCTCCATAGAACATAGGGGGGGGGGGGGGGTTGCCATACGCGCCACGCTTGGCGCGCCACGGTTGGCCCGCGCAGTTTTTTTTGTTTATTGTTTGTAGGCTTTCGGAAGATGCTGCTGCCCATCTCCCGGTATATAAGTAAATATTGTCTTGGACTAATTATATATTTTTAGCCCAAGATATATTTTACTTGAATCAAGACCACTTTCTAGGCAAATTGTTTCCACCTACGAAACAATAATAATGTGACCAAGAGGATTGGTCTTGGATGAAGATACTTTTTTCCGTGATGCAATCCAGAATGTATCTAAACTTAAGCTTTGTATAGATAAGTTCCGGTTTCCACACGATATCTTCATTCATCATTCATCAAGAATATCAAATGATTTTTCGTACATACAGGGTGGCCAAATAAGAGGTATATTTATACACTTTATTTTTGAATTTTTATTCTATAAAACATAAAAAATATGAAGTATTCCTTGTTAAATATAATATATAGGGTCAGCAATTACACATGGACAATAATGTCAGACAAATGTCCACCTCTAGCAGCATGGCAGATGCGAACCCTTTTCATCGCGTTTTTCATCACTTTTTCACACATTTCTGGCGTTATCTCAGCGACAGTGTTTCGAATATTTTGTTTTAATTGCTGAAGGTTCGTTGGCGAATTAGCATAGACACGTCCCTTTAGATAGCCCCACAGAAAAAAGTCAGGAGCTGTTAAATCAGGCGATCTTGGGGGCCAGTCAATGTCACCGTTTCTCGAAATTAATCGACCGGGAAACGTTATTTTAAATGTTTCTATTGTAACTCGTGCCGTGTGACACGTGGCCCCGTCTTGTTGAAACCACATGTTTTCCAAGCCCAATTGCGTCACTTGATTCGAAAAAAAATTGTTTATCATCTCACGGTACCGATCTCCGTTCACCGTAACAGCATCAACCCTAGCATCTTCAAAGAAATAAGGCCCGACTACCCCTCCTGACCAAATTCCATACCAAACTGTTACTCGACGAGGATGCAGTGGTGGTTCGTGGATCAAAGATTTCTTCAAAGGTTGTTCTTCTCCCCAATGGCAAGAATTTTGTTTATATACAAATCCGCTGAGGTCGAAATGAGCTTCGTCACTCATAATGTTTTTTTTTTCTTAGAGTTTCCGCAATACTCGATTGGGTTGAGTAAAACGTTTTAATGATTAAAACACGTTGTTCTGTCGTATAACGCTCCATAATAAAATTTGCCGTATCTACACAAACAAATTTTCATGCAATAACTGTCATATTTACCGCCAAAATAAAATAGCGGTAAAAAAAAGTTGTATACCTCTTATTTGGCCACCCTGTACCTAAACCCCGAGAACCTCAGTGTTTTCAAACGAATCGAAAATAACACAAATCGCAGTTTTCGCCTTTAAGTAACAGAAGCTGTGAACAGCTTGATTCACTGAAATAAATCAAATTTGTATACATTCGTTTAGTGGAAACGGATGTAATAAATATGATGAAAATTGAAGTTTATTAGCCCATTTGAACAGCTTAATTCTTCACGTTATACATTCCTGAACCAATATTTATAGGTATGGGCACGGCGCCCTCAGTACCCCCCTTCGCCGTCATTGAAAATAATCGTTCGCTGCCTGGGTTATTTCAAATATAAACACTTGTATGAACCTGTTTTGACTACTAGCGGTAACCGCTCGCCGCGCCGCTTATGACGTGTGTCGCGTATGAGTCTCGACTCTCGAGAGGATAATAACACCTCCCCACAGTAGACATTAATGCTCAACACCTTTAATACTCTGTTATTACACAGTGAAACTTTCCTTTTAGCATTAACTTTGGAGCTTACTACGAGTAATGAGTATGACATTGCACAGTCGCCGTCAAATATATCGGAGCGGCTAAGGTGGTCACAAATATCTGAACATTCCTCTATTGTCACGGCGATAAAGTGCATGTTCAGATGTTTTTGAGTAACCTGGCCGCTCCGATATATTTGATGGCGACTGCCATGTATTCGTAGGCTTCACGATACTACATGTATATCTGCAAATAAATTAAGCTGTCTTTAAATACATACAGGGTGTAACAAAAATACTGGTGATCCTTTTAAGGGCATAATTGGTATCGTATTCTTATTATTAAATTTAAACTTTCGTGAGACATTTTAACATTATAAAATAACACGGTTACACTCACGGCACTTTAGTCACGTCTTGCGACATGTTTCGGAGAGCCTAGGTCTCCATCGTATTCTTATTGTGAAAAAGTAAGAAAAAATAATTTTCTCGCGAAAAAAATTTTTGGTTTTGTATGGAGGGTTGGCCAGCTGGGACGACTCGCCCCATCAGTGGCGGCGCGTCCATAGAACACGATTCCTGTCGGCTTGCCTAATTTCCAGGCACCTGAGCAGTTTTCCTACAGCTCATGAAGAAATTTTAAGTCAAATTAAGCTCCGGCTTGCCTAAGAAAAGTTTTGACCTGCCGCCCCTGCGCCCCATACAAAAAAAAATTTTGTTTCGCGTCTAAAAAGTTTTTCTCCTACTTTTTCCTACTCGCAATACGATACCAATTATGCCCTTAAACGGATCACCAGTATTTTTGTTACACCCTGTATGTCAGATATATGTTACAATACAAGAGAACTCTACATACTTACTAGAACACTCTAATGGCCTCTACAATCGGCGCAATTTTGACACAAGACTCGCGGGCGATTTTCGTTGCCGTCTAGGTAGGTGCAATGAAATCAATCGATGGATCAAAAAGCGCAATGTATTAAAAATCGCAGGACAAGTCGCTTACGTCTGTACATAGCCTAAGCACTTAAGTTTTGTCCTGAACCTTGCCTAACGGTTTAAAAAATACGGATTATCATTCGTTTTCATCAATATCATCTTCCTATAATTTCTCCAGGCTTACTAGATTGGCTGAATGGAGCCTGAGGTCTACTCGGCAACCTAAACCCAAAAACCGACGTAATATTTTAGGATATCGGAAACGGTTTAAAAACTCATTTAACCTAAACAACTTACACTGTGAGTTATTAAGAAACTTTTAATAATTATCATAGCGATAACCGCAACCATCATAAGTCCGTACTAATATTATTAAGAGGACAATCACGTATATGCGTATATATTATAATTAGGGATGTCACGAATATTCGCATTCGCATTCGTATAATGCGAATATTCGCATCATTTTTGACATTCGTATCAACATTCGCATTCGCATGAAATGATGCGAATATTTTCCGAATGCGAATGTGGGCAGAACGCATCCTGCTTTGACCGCGCTGACCCGGCCAGTGGTCATATGCTTGATCATACACAGGAAGTGAAAACGACGGTATCACTTGTCTCCTTTTTAACCGACTTCAAAAAAGGAGGAGGTTCTCTATTCGACTGAATTTTTTTTTTTTATCATTATTTTTTTTTTTTGTATGTATGTTACTCCATATCTCCGTGAATCGTGAACCGATTTTCAAATTTTTTTTTTAATCGAACAGGTATAACCCCTAGATGGTCCCATTGTCACCAAGTCGGGATCTGATGATATCCTGGAGAAATCGAGGGAACTCTTCAACTATTATAGGCACACCTATAGTGATTTCACTATTTTTTACAGCAACTCGGCCACTTCCTCTTGGAATAGCGGATCCTAAGTGAAGTCGGTTCTTTTTTTGTTTAAAATTATTGTTATGATCAATAATATAGGACTCCATCTTCTGTATTTATGAACTACGTAAGCATACAAATGATAAGCTAGATTAACTTTTTTGAATCTACTCCCTAACATTCGTATTCGCATTCGCATTCGGACATTCGCATCCTGAATATTCGCATTCGCATTCGCGAATGTGAGAAAAGCGACATTCGTGACATCCCTGATTATAATACATAAGGGAACAATCGCTAATAAATATAACGATGTCCAAATATGACCGTCAAAGCACAAAGTGACGTCAGTTTTGGCAAATAATCATTAGGTTGACAACTGAGCCAACCCCCAGTGTTTACTAAGCTTGGCTGTTAGGCAAATTGGTTTCCATGTGGATTTGGGACACTCCACCAGTGTCACGTGCCGTGCCCTGCTACAGACTTAGGGGGCGTTCAATTATTACGTAACGCAATCGGGAGGGGGTCAAAAATCTTCAAAAATTGCGTTACGTAATACTTGAACGCCCTCTTACTGAACGGAGAGCTAGCCACGTCAGATATGACACAATAATGAGAGCGATGAAACACCTCTAGTTAGTTTACTATAGCAAACTGACAAGCGGGGTTTCGTTGCTCTCATTATTGTGTCATATCTGACATAGCTAGCTCTCAGTCTATAACATGAGCCGAACCACAAGTACCACAACCAAGGTTTACTGGAAACTAATCGAGAATTTGACAGCCCGCCAAACCGTCTGTTTACAGCTACATCCCCTAAACACAAAGTGTCGTAACAGCCATATATTTTCCAATGCAATAAGCTCTTCATTGGACTGGGCAAGTTATGTGCAATTGTTTTAAAACACTAGCTCAGTGTTCTGAAACTGGGACCGATAAATAGTGAGTATATGTATATTTCATGTTGCCTTGTTACAGTCGCCATCAAAAATATCGGAGCGGCCAGAGTACTCAAAAATATCTGAACATGTACTTTATCGCCTTGACAATAGAGGCGTTGTTCAGATATTTGTGACCACCTTTTCCGCTCCGATATATCTGATGGCGAGTTTACAGCTGTTAACTGTCAATATTTTCTGCCAGATTTCGTGACAAAGAATGCTAAAAATGCCGTCTAACAAATAATGGAAAAAATAAAAACGAAAAGCACTCCGTGCTGAACGTAAGACCTAACTTTGCTCGGTCGACAGACAATAAACATCTAACCCGGACATAAATTACGAGAAACAGCGCTAGTAGCCCTGCGGTAAGACGTCCAACTTTCAATCCGGAGGTCTCGGGTTAAACCCCAGCTCGTACCACTCAGTTTTTTGGAACTTTTGTACGGAATACTTGATAGTTGGTGCACGTTGGTCAAGGTCCAGGTCCACCCTGTATAAACTGTCAAAAGCGGAACAAAGTCATGACATATTCAAATGGTTAATGTTAATACAAATTGGACAAGTGTTAACAAGGACACACAGATAGACGCAGGTTTACACGAAGTTTCTACAAATTGTGATCACAAGTTTAAGAGTCGCCAGGACGCTCGCGTGAACTCGCGTCCCCATACAAACGTAGTTCAACTCTTATTTTAAAACGACATGCTTTAGAACCACGAAATTTGGCATGGGCATTCTAGCAGTACAGATCTATGTTGGTAATTCGTTTTCGTTGCTCAAAATTGTAATACAAAGAAAATATAGCAAAAATAAGTTTTGTATGTAAATCTGTATCTGGCTGTATTTTCTTTCTATTACAATTTTTAGCAACGAAAACGAATTACCGACATAGATCTGTACTACTACACAGATAGAAAAAATCTCTTCAACCAAAGAAACCTATTTGAATCAAGAGATATCCAGTTTCCCATATAAGGAAAAAATAATATTCTTTATTTTAAGATATAAAATGTTTCAAAGTTTATTACTTAACCTAATAAATTCAATACTTTATCCGAGATATAAAAATCTTCTTTTTAAAATAGCTTAATATTCTCACGAAGGGCGTTTGAATTTTGTTTTTGTATTGTATTTTTTTTAAATTGAACTTTATGTGTCTTAGTGCAATACATAAAGAACTTAAGCCAAGAAACTTTGTTTCTTGGATGAAGACTCATAGTTTAAATTGAGAATTGAATTTCTCCACGGAAACAAGAAATCGCATTAGTTCAAGAGCATGTGTTACTTGATGTAAAATTTGATATTTTCACACCAAGATCTAAAATTTCTTACGTATGAAATCGATTACTTGAAACAAACTATAACATTTTCTAAGGCGGTTATCACACTGGCGCGGATCCGTATGCGGCACCGGTGCGCGAGCGAGATAGCGCTCTGCATGTGTATAGCGCTATCTCGCTCGCACACCGGCGCCGCATGCGGATCCGTCGTCAGTGTGATAATCGCCTTAGTGTCTCAGTGCACTACTTAAAAACCTAGTAGCAGAAACTGTGTTTCTCGGGACTAATCCCAAGAAAGGAAGTTTAACTAAAAGTAGATAATACAAATATAAATTATGATTATTTATATACTCACAATTTATAATCGTATTAACTAGAGCTGAGATTGCTATTGTGAATCTCAAATAAGCCCGGGTAAAGCGGCGAGGGTCATGAAGTTACGTTGAACAAACGTTCGCGTGTTCTAACCTACACGCAGAGACATCTATTGATGCGCAGGGTAACTAACGTCCAAGATTTAAATGTTTCAAAGCAAAAATTATGTGCTTCTTCTTTGGAATAGCTGTGGCTCTTTATTGTAAGTTGAAAACATCAAAGCAAAAATTAATCTCTCTTGCCTAAAAACTTAAAAATCTCAAATCTAACTTTTGGTGCTACTTCTTTAAATTAGCTTTGGCTCTTAGCTGTAGATTGAAAACATCAAACCAAGAACTAATCGATCTTACGTAAACACATAAAACTCTTAAAGGAAAATGTTGGTGCTTTTTTGCCGTAAATAATTATTATCTTAACTCAAATCATTACTATTCGCTTTAAAAATAGGTAAAGTTAAAGCTAAATAATTTTAAATCTTCTTTAAAAAATCATGATATTTTTAACTCAAGTCATGTTTATTGGTCTAAGGTATTTATTACTCTCTTTAAGAAACCGCGTGCAAGAGAGTTTTGCGTTTTGAATTAAGATATTATTTCTATCTGTGTAGAATGCCCATGCCAAATTTCGTGGTTCTAAAGCATGTCGTTTTAAAATAAGAGCTAAACTACGTTTGTATGGAAACGCGAGCGTCCTGGCGACTCTTAACAAGCCAATCTAGACCTTATCTTGTACCAATAAGGTTCAGAAGGGCGAATCAACTAATGACGGTACAGTCAGCAGCAGAAGTAGCTAAGCGGACAAGCTGATCAAAATTACCTCCACACGCTTTTAATGTCTTAAGCCGGCCACCGGCTATCAGTCCACTAGAAAAAAAAAATTGCCGGCTCCGAACAACTGACAGAACGAGATCATCAGGCGGACTGCAGGCGGACTGATAGTCGGTGGCCGGCTTTAACAAAAAAGTCATGCCTATATCATTTCAAACACCTCCAATGTTTACATACTTCTGCTGATGACCGTTTGTAAAACACAATTTCACCTCCACCAATGATGTCAGTAAATATTGTTATGTACCATATGTTACTTAAATTGGCACTAGAATAGTATTTAAACGCCTTTGAAATCGATATAACCCAAGCCATCGCTGAAATTCTGAAATTGATCTGTTCTAGGCAGGCGCGGTCACAGCCTGAAGTTTTGGAGGGGGGTCATCAAAGCAAAAAAAAATTTTTCAAAATTTGAGTGGGTCTTTTTTCAATTCGACACGTATGATTTTGAGGGGGGGGGGTCATGTCCCCTGTGATCACCCCCCCTCCCTCGGACCGCGCCTGGTTCCAGGATATAAGCTAAGAAGAAGTCGAGGCGGATATTTGAACGATGTCATATTTCACAAATAATGGCACATATGGGCCTTTCAAATAAAGCTAAAAAGTAATCCATATTTTACACATAGCCTGTTTTATTGCATTTTAAAACTGACCCGCCCTGTTTGGATAATGGATAACTACGAATACTGAAAACGATAATGTGTAGGCGAACTACATAAGCGCAACCCAATTCAGTTGCTGACTGTAGGATATCTGCTGTATGTAAGTACAGTCACCGGTAATTCTATCTTCATACACCATGGCCGAAACAATATGTGACAAGCTCTTATTTGTAAAGGGTGGTCCAGATATAGAGGCGGCCTATGAAAGTGTTGATTGCCATTCAACGAAAAGAATAAATGAGAATATGAATGATGTATTTTACTATATATATTTTAGTAAAACTTATAATTAAATTTATATCCCAACGGGTCCTTGTTTAGAACATTGTAATAGTTTGGGGCGGAATCGATTAAACAACGATTTTCCAGATTTTCTCGCAATTACCTTGGAAATGCGTTTCCAGATTCTTTTCATCGCTTGTATGGTAGTTGCTGGTTTATTTAAGTCGCAATATCTTTGCTTGCACAGAGCCCAAAACTTTTCTATCGGCCGAAGTTGGGGCTCATTCGGCAAGTTGTCTCGCTTCAGCACAATAGCGACTCCTGCCTTTTTGAGTTCTCTAAGCACAGTTCCGACGTAGTGTGACGTAGCGAGATCTGGCCAAAACAAAATAGGCCTCTGCACGTTAAGCTTCCGAATGAATGCCAATAACCGTTTTTTAATACACTCTTCTAAGTATATTTCGCCATTCACAGTTCGATTAGTCACAAAGGGTTCGGAAATGTCCCCTTCTTCAGAGATCGCTTGCCAAATCATGAAACGGTGTTCAAACTTCCCAGTTGGGAGCAATGTGTCTTCGACTGGAGTCTCTTGTTCATCGTCCGACATGTAGTACTTGTCTCCTGCCACTTGCGTTGGGTCTAAGGGCACGTACGTTTCGTCGTCTAAAACAAAGAAGAAATTTCGTCCGCTCGGAACGCTATCTTTAAAGATAAAAGATAAAAGATATTTATTCTTCAATTTAGGCACATTACAATGCACTTATGAACGTCAGAGAGAAAAGAAACTACCACCGGTTCTAACCCTACACCTCTGACCCGAGAAGTATTACTTATTACCGGCAAGAAACTCGGCGGGACTTATTTTTTCAAACCAGTACTACAAATACATTAAAGATACTATATACAATAATGCGTAGTTCTTCAAGAAGGCATATCAAAACAGCTTGAGAGACAGACATGTACCTGCCTATTGTGTAATTAAAATGAAAAATAAAAATAAAATCCAAATCTGACTGCTTCGCAATACGTTTGATATTCTTTCTTACTTGAACTGTGTCCTCTAAATGTTAGATGATTTTATAGATTCTGGTTTGGGCCATGCATATATGTCTGTCATATAGTCCTCGACCCTGTAATAACCCTTTGACATTAAAGTTTTTTTCAAGTATTTCTTAAGAGCGGGAAATGATAGATTCAAAACATCGACGGGTAACTTGTTATAAATATGAATACCCTGGCCAAAAAATGACTTATATGCTTTGCGGACACGACATCGTCTGGTAGCAAGCTTGTTTTTATTTCTAGTGTTATAGCTGTGGATGTCAGAATTCTTCTTGAATGTGTGTATATTCTTTGTATAGCTTTGCTGCACCCCTAATACACCGATCAATCTGATTTTGATTGTATTTGGGGCTGCGTCTCTTCTTTCTGCTCCGGATTCCAGCGGCTTTCTTTACTCGTCGGTACGTTGAAAGACTCAATCCCAGTTCTCTTGACGCGACGCGATCAGATTTGCTACGATTCTGTCTCGCCTTCCGTAATACTTTTTTTGCAATTTAGGCGTATTTATAGTTGGTTTTTGGCCAGGAAGTGACCTAAATCCCACTTTTACGTACCGATTGATTACGATCCCACAGATTATTTACGTACCGATTGATTACGTTTCGGATGGTCCGGTCAGGTACGTTTTGCTTGCGAAAGTGATGCAAAGTCAGTAGACGGTTTTCAGAATGGAGTTTGTAAAAGTCTATTATTAACTTAGCTCGACATTCATGCTCGGCACGCTTCATTGTAATGTATTTTATGAAAACATGCAAAGGAAATGAAAACTAGAAGAAACAACAATACTGTTTGTCATATTTGGCTACCTAATAGCTTAAATAAATTCTAAAAGATATTCCGTGATTATCTGAAATAGAAGTGACCAAGTCCTCCGGTGTCCGAGGCCAGATTCGAACTGGCGTCTTCAGCTATCGCGGCTGACGCGCTGACTACACCACCCGGTCACGGCGGTACCGGTCGAATTTCTCAAGTATATGCAATCTACCTGAATTTAAAACTGCTAGGCGCCGTTGACCATCTCTAAGGGCATGCATTTCGTGCTTGCACCTCCTATCCGAATCACTTACGCGATTCTGGTATAGCGTAAAATGAGAAAAAATATTCAACAAAATAATTTGATTTGCTTAAAGATTCATAGATATTCCGTGGCTCATCTGATCATAAATTATAATAGTATTTTGTGCAACAGTTACCTACATAATGAGGGTTCTTAAGATTCGATGGTCGAAGTTACAAAATGAGGCGAAGCCGAATTTTGTAAAAACAGACCCGAGAATTTTAAGAACCCTTATTATGTACCGTTGCACACAATAGTTTTTATACGAGTGCTTAAGCAAGCCGGTAAGAATTGAGTTCGACGAAAGCCGTGCACAACCTACTGCTTCTATGTAATCTCGTAACGTTCGATCTCCCGGTGGATTGTGCCGGCGGCGCGCCCGACACGCAATGCGGGGCCCGACAACAGTTTCACAATATTGTATGGAAATCCTTTCTGTGATTGTTATGGATGCTACAATATGCGACCATACAAGCTCTATCACAAAGTATGCGCTAGTAGTTCCGCCACCACAATCTCAATTCGACTATTACAGTCGCCGAGTATAAAAAGTGTATAAATGAAATCAATATATGTAACTAATATGGAGCATACACGAAGGTGCAACTAAAAATAATTGACAACAGAACATAATTAATCACAAAATGAAAATCATACAAGTTTCAGAACAAAATAAATAAAAAAATGAAACTTATATGAAGCTTGGCTAGTGATGAGATAAGGCTAAAAATGTTTTATTTTTATACATACAGCATATATGTACATGAACCATTGGTCCTAAAAAAATGTAAATGATGAAAAAGAAGCATCTAGTACGTATCTAACGTGTCAACAATTTCACCTCCCTACTAATATTAGAAATGCGAAATTGTGTCTGTATTACGTCTTTAAGGCCGGTTTACACTTGAAAGTTTACCTGCTGCAATTAGGGACGCAGGCGCATTTAATAAGTGGTTCGGAAAAAAAGAGTACTATATCCTATATTTTTTAATGTAGTGATAATTTTGAAGCAGTATTTTTTTTAATTATCCGTAGATACAATACTATTCAATAAAAATACGATCACGATAAATAGCTTGCACTATATGCTAGAATAAAATAGTTATATTCATCGCTCTCTCTCTCTCTCATTCTAAGCTTCGTTTATATTATTATGTTCGCATTATGTTTGCGTTTTTTATACCGCGGCGGTAGCAAACAAGTATACGACCCGCCGTAAGCAAGCTTGGTGGCTTTGTCGGCAAGTCTCGTAGAAATTATATTAAATACACTTGATTTTGGCACAAAGGAGCAAAATTAGTAAAATTACATGTTTACCATAAGGTTCCACACAATTGGGTTGGCAACTGTCAACGGTTTGGCCAGATGGCGCCAGCATAGCTAGGTCCCTTTCAATAGTATTGTTGTATGGGATTTGGCTTAAAGGCTAGCCCATCCAGGTCAAATTTTTTAAATTCCAAAAAAAAACAAGATTTTGACACTATTTGTAGGACTGACAGGTACCAGCTATGCTGGCGCCATCTGTAAATACTTTCAACCGGCCAACCCCATTGAACTGAATTTAGAAACATAGACAAAATCAGATGGAAATGCTTATATTTGTCTATGGTTGTGGAATTTTCTTTCAATCATAAAATTGGAATTTCGCTATCAGACGTCTCTGCTAATGTCCGAGTTGTAAACCATTTTTTCCAAAGACAAGTGCTAAAAATATGGCTAACGCGAGTACAGTCGCCATCAGATATATCGGAGCGGCCGATGTGGTCACATATATCTGAACAACGCCTCTATTGTCAAGGCAATAAAGTGCATGCTCAGATATTTTTGAGTACCCTGGCCGCTCCTATATACAGCCTTGGCCAGAAGTATTGAGCATAGGTGTTTTTTGTTTATAATTTTGATGTTAAGCATTATTTCCCTATCCTAACAATGTACGGTAACGGTAAATGTTATATTTTATTTATAAATATAGAAAACTTCACTTAATAACACTTTCAAGGTACTTAAAAAATATGAAAACAGAAGGTACGAAAAATGTAAATTTAAGTTGGTGCGACATATTGCAAATATTCTATGCAGTTACTACTAACTTCAACAAAACATGCCTATTAGTTTAAATTAATTGACAAAATAACTTAAACAAAGATGGAAACGATGGACTAAACTTTCCAGTTTTGTATAAAAATCGCATTGGTGCTCAACACTTCTGGCCAAGGCTGTATTTGATGGCGACTGTAAAATGATCGTGTAAGGCCACATGTATCATACCCATCACTTTTGGACAGTTGTACGAGTATTACTAAACCAAGAAATAATATCAAATTTAGCAAATACTCGTAATGGAGTATTTCGAAAAACTTATGGAACAACCGAGACTTATTTTTTTTCTTTTATGTAAATTTTCAAGTATAGAATTTCGTCGTTTAATTTGTGCGTTGTTTTTGTTTGATGAAGTCGTCACTATTATTAAGTTTGAGTACTTATAAGCTCATAAAACTGCAGTCAAGGTCAAAGATATCGAGGAAAACGACAAAAGTGCCCAAAATAAGAATAGAAAAGTTATAATTTATATAACCTTTTTTAACACCTTTATCTCATCACCAACCAGTTATATAAAGTGTCATCATACAAATTCCATACAAATATTTAAGGTTAATAAATCATATTGATTATGCTTTTTATTTTAATCAGTTATTGAATCAGGTAATCAATTATTTTTTATATTTATTTAAATTGCCAAATAGATATTAACCTCTTAGACGGAGAGCTGGCCACGTCGTATGTGACACGATAATGAGAGCAACGAAATGTATATAGGTAGACTGCTATGCTATTGTTATTACTTAATCTGGCAGTCTGGCAGCTTTAAACCGGGGGGTGCAGGAATGGCAGACCAGAAAAGTTGTTAAAAATTTTAGCCAGTGACACTAAACTTAGAGTGTTAGATTTAGAACGATGTCGCGGCATTTGATGTATATATTTGGAATGTAACGTAGACAAACTCTTGAGCTTGGGGGGAAAGAGGCAGGTTGAAGTTAAATGCATTTATACCGGATGCCTGCGGTTTATTTCATTCTGATATGTGAAAAATGTTTGAAATTAATCAGGCGCTCGAATAAGACTGGTTAATTGACAGCTTTCCATGCCAAAACGATATTACCGATATTTATTTCTTAACAGAAAGTCGACTCTAATCGCTAATATTCTCGGTTTAAATTGTTATGAAAAATTATGTGACATATAAGGGGTTGTCCTGATAAAGACCATAGCTTACGAAGCCACATCATAATACAGCTACTTCACGCTAGACTGCGCTGATATCTACTAGAAAATGATAGATAAGACATAATACTTCCAATCGCTGACATATCTCAGGCGAGTCAAATATAATAAACCAATATATAAGTGTGCCGCACTGTTATGACACACACGGTCTAGTTATACTGGCAATTCGGAAATTTGGCTAGCCAACGTGCATACAACCATTAGGGAATTAGGAATATAGTGCCGCCTAATTTGTCGATAAAATATTAAGAATTCCGTTAATGTCCGAAACCAAAACATCATATGGCGAATATTTGGCGTAAATCTGATTCATCCGTACTAATCGATATTTTATTAAACTAATTTAGGTTGTTAAAAATTTTGTAGATACGAAATATCATTGCTATTTACCAGTCGCTATCCGATACCTAAAGGAAATTATCGTGAGAAACCCGGATTTAATCCCGGTTTCCTCTCTGGGTTGGTAGGTCATCATTTTATACCAGTAAAAATAATATGTATGGTATAGGCTGCATAAGTGTCCTACCTATATGTATATAGCTTAGATCATTAGTTTAAATAAGGCTATAAATTCAACGGTATCCACTGTATGTATTATTTCGATAAATCAGATGACACAGTGACATTGAAATCCAATATCTAAATTGGTCACTTGTATCCATTCGCACAATAAACAAATATCTATTAAAATGACTTTGTTTGTTTACGACATTCTTGTTCTAAAACCTGATCCGTTTTATTATTACAAGTATAACATATGATATAACTATGTCGATGCTTATCCTTTTAATCATTAACTTTTATCGATATAAATATCGACTTTGCGCAGCATTTGAGTAGCGAGTATTTCAAATGACAGAATGATAGAAAATTCTAGATAAATACTACCAATGCGCGACATAGATTACCTCACTAAGATTCCGCACTATGAGCGTTTATGAAGTTTCGCAGTCAGTATCTACATATTATGCTGTTTTATTTATTAAATATTGAGCCGACTGCCGCAGACACACGCCTACAACATGAACTCCATTCATTATAACGTTATTAATTCACTTTAGTATACTTACTTTTTTCGCACGATTTTCACTCATTGTTTTTACAAAAACGGGACTTAACCGCGTATAGTACTTAATTTTATTATTTTCCTGACGTTTCGAGCATATAGTAATTAACGCTCGTGGTCGCAGGCACAATCACCACCGTTGCGACACGCTCGAAACGTCAGGAAAATAATAAAAGTAAGAACCTATACGCGGTTAAGTCCCTTATTTGTCAAAACATTGAATGAAAATCGTGTGAGATTAAATCAGTAGGTACATATGCAGTGATCACGCGTTTCGCTTGTATGCTCAATCTAATGTGTACATAAGCTGTTCCCCCCTTGTTGTGCGCCTCTTGGCGAGTCAACTTCCCTAACTCCCAGTGTAACATGACCGCGAGACTCGTAGCAATAAAGTATACTTATACTGGTTTATCATCTGTGGCTCACCCGTGCGGGGCAGCAATTGGAATTCTAACGTCATACCCGGTCATGTTAAGTAGATATTAGCGCAACCTGGCGTGGAATAGCTGTATTATGATGTGGCCAGGACAAACCCTTATATGTCACATAATTTTTCATAACAATTTAAACCGAGAATATTAGCGATTAGAGTCGACTTTCTGTTAAGAAATAAATATCGGTAATATCGTTTTGGCATGGAAAGCTGTCAATTAACCAGTCTTATTCGAGCGCCTTATTAATTTCAAACATTTTTCACATATCGGAATGAAATAAACCGCAGGCATCCGGTATAAATGCATTTAACTTCAACCTGCCTCTTTCCCCCCAAGCTCAGGAGTTTGTCTACGTTACATTCCAAATATATACATCAAATGCCGCGACATCGTTCTAAATCTAACACTCTAAGTTTAGTGTCACTGGCTAAAATTTTTAACAACTTTTCTGGTCTGCCATTCCTGCACCCCCCGGTTTAAAGCTGCCAGACTGCCAGATTAAGTAATAACAATAGCATAGCAGTCTACCTATATACATTTCGTTGCTCTCATTATCATGTCACATACGACGTGGCCAGCTCTTAGTCCATCTATGACCACTCTAATCAGGCAGACAGCTCTCGGCTGATTAAATTAATATTTCAAATGTTAATTGACAAAAATGTATGTGTCACTTGAAATTTTCATCTTTTTTTCCAAGTTGCTCTCTATTTAAGTTTATAATTGACATGATATGTATGCTTGAAAAAAAAAGAAATCAGATTATTTAATAATAATAAAAAAAACACTATACTTTGAATCTAAATATCCAAAACAACAGCTAATACAAATATGATATATTAACCGAAAACATCATTATACGCAATAGTACCACAACACTTCGGGACTAAAACTAAAATGGGTATAAAACAAAAGTGAACACACTTCTAACAACACTGCGTCTAGTTTCCCACTCACGATGAGGTCCTCCTCACGGATCCTCCCGGAGTTCTTGCTGGCCGCCTTGAATGCGTTCCCGACGTACTTCTGCTCCTCTTTGGTGAGTAAACCGCATTGGGATGCTAGCTTTTTGCTCGTGTTTCCCATTCTGGAAAACAAGTAAATCTTAAAAAAAAAAGCATAAGTGCGAGTACCATTATCTATAAAAACTGCAAAAAAATCATGACTTGTATGGGAGCCCCTTAAATATTTATTTTATTCTGGTTTTTAGTATTTGTTGTTATATCGGCAACAGAAATAAATCATCTGTGAAAATTTTGACTGTCTAATTGTCACAGTTTATGAGAGACAGCCTGGTGACAGACAGACAAACAGATGGACAGCAAAGTCTTACTAATAGGGCCCCGATATTACACTTAAAAAAATTCTATGTGTGTTATGGAACAGAAACTTGACTAACTTAAATTAAGTAATCTTTAAAATAATAAATTAAGTATTGTATGTTTTTGCAAATTAAAAGAAATTGAAAATTTTATGACCATAACAACTAGTATTAGACAAAGTAATGTACAAAAAAATATCAATAAAAAAGGTTCTCAGCTTTATTATGCTTCTTGAAATTTATTTACCTATATTTTTCTAAAGAGTTAAATGTGAAGAAGTGGCTTTAAACTTTAAAAAAGCAAGATAATAATTATTCGTACCAGCTTTAATAACTATTTTTATCAAGAATGACTGACTTGTAGTATTATTTAGCCCATTTTTTAATATTGATTGCTTTGCGTGTCTGTCTGTGTATCTGCCTGTGCTCCGAAGCACTATTATAAAACGGTTGGACCGATTTAATAAATTCTTGCCTAATATTTTATATGAAAGCAGCCACAAAGTAATATATTGTAAATTTTCGCACATAAAAAGTTAATTTTCATAAAAGCTAGAAACTATTTTGCGTAAAGTGGAAATAATTGTCATTTTTCTGATGTCAAAAGACACTTGCTAATTCATACTAAGTGCCTAGTCACGAGTTTTATCCTTGCCCGTGCACCTGACTTGTAATACATAATAAGCCATGACCTTACCTTTCCTTACGGAAAAACAATGCTGATACTGGCCTCTACACTTTTCTCCAGTACTTAAAACCACTTAAATAATATAACTAAGCCAAAACATTCAAAATATTACCTTATCACAAAAACAAAACGACGTTATCATTTACAATATTAAACACTATTTTCTACACTTAAATCACAGGTCAATACATTTATCGCATGCATAGCACATCAATTTTAAATAAAATACGAAATTAATTACGTATTTGTCTTAAATCGTTACTAAAATTACTAGAAATCAATAATGTTTTCTTTTAGGTTTATGTACTTTTTGAAAGTCAGGTTACCTGTCAAATTGTTTTTTTTTTCTGTCACGTATATCAATATCATACAGCCACGCGCGACAACTTACGTCAAGCGACGCGTCACATCGACTGCCGTGCCGCCTCCTTTACCTCCTTATCGCAGTAACTTTTTGGGCGCTGGAAATAAACCAGCGTACAATACAGTACGTATACAATGTAAATATTTGTCTATACAGTTGTTGGGGTTTCTCAGTTTCAGAGTTCAACTATGAAAATAGCCGTTTTGTGATTAACGTCCAAACATCTTGTGTATGTGAACTGTGAAGGTACATAAAACTTTGATTTATATTGCAGGCAAGCAATTTCATTCATGAATATCCAAGCCGTAAATACATACCTATACATTTTATATGCTCGCTCCAGATGTTTTTTTTTTTTTTTTTTTTTCTTATGGACTTTAGGCGGTATTGCCTGTAGCCAATGTCAAGTATAAAAAGGCGGGAAATAAGAGCTTGTAAGATTCAATCTTTAGGTACAATGCATGGTACAATGTCTTCAATCGATAAGTATTTGTTTAATCAAATAAGTTTTAGGCAACGTTGTTCGGTAGAAGTGGCATAAGCCTTGTTAGTTGCTATTTGTAGAGTGATAGCTCCCTACAAAAGGCTCGAGGAGGCTACAGGTTGTTCTGAACCAATCAATGGTTACACGCCTTTTAAGATTAATTCTTCATTATCCGCACACTTGTTCGTTAGATCACCGCACAATAAGCTATCTATATTACACACTGAACCACGAAAATGAACAAAAGACAAATAATTAATCCTAACGAGCTGCGACCATGATGAGCTCAACCCATAGACCCTCCAGATGTTTGTCAGCATTGATTGTACATACTCGTTGCGTTGAGGGGTCTACCTACAAACTCAAGGCCGTTCCACATTAGTGCGTCAACGCGAACCAGGCGTGGAGCCGTGAACGCGAAAAGTTGATTTCTCATATGCGCGAAATCGGTTCTACACTTCACGTTCGCGGTTTCACGCCTAGTTCACGCTTCACGCACTAAATGCAAGACTAAATGTGAAGCGGCTTTCAAATATTGACTCATGATTTTTGCTAAAAGCATATCCGACTACCCTCAATATGATTCGTGACACTACGGTAGTTAGGAATGTATGCGAAATCGCATGCATAATATGTAGAGGGGAATTCTGTCCGAGATGCAGGGTAGCACGAACGTTTTGGAAATAGTTTTTTTGTTTTATATTGAGAAGCATATACTCCTTGACATTCATATTTAACCCTACCCACAAAACAACATACAATGAAAAAGTCTTGCTCTTAATATCATATATAATAAGTAGCGTAGCGTAAGTAACTAGCCTTTGCCCCAGGCTTCGTAAGCGCCTAAACTAAATGTGATGGCAATCTGTCAATTGGACCACATAAAATTACTTCCACCCCTTTAAGGGATGATTTAATTCCGTGATAAAGCAATCCTAAGCCCTTCCCCGGGACTCCCCACTATCCCATGACCTGCATACATACGTGTAGACATTTAAATCGATTCAGGGTAATTCCACGAGACTGTTAACATCAGTTACCAATTTTTCGTGTGTTCTTTAATTCATTCAGCAAATTTATTTGTTCATGTCTCTTCCCTGTGACTACAGGTAGTACAGGTAGTGGTAGATATATGGACACTTATATTTGCTTAATAATCAAAGATCACACGAAAGAATTGGTAACTGGCGTTACAGTCTCGTAGAATTACCCTTCAGCGGTTTAAGACTTAGGTAAGGCGATTATCACACTGGCGCTGCATGCGGATCCGTCGCCAGTGTGATAATCGCCTTACGGAACGAGAGACAGACATAGCCACTTCCACATTTATACCAATATTAGTTAAGAGAGCAGGAGGGAGAGTCAAATATGCTGAACATTTCGTTTGCTTACCTTGGTACTTTTTGATGCTGATTGAACTAAAACATTTGCTCAAAAATAAATAAAAACGAAAATTTTAGGAAGTTAAATGCTAATATTTACACAAGTTGTGTTACGAGTAGGTACATTATTTATATCATTTATGTTATGTATATGAAAGTATTGTCCAAATATTCAAGGCTATGGACATAACTGTGAAAATGCTATATGACTTTACGACGTTCTTGACTGCTCGTTGCTCTGTCTGACTGGCGACGTATCTATGCAATAATATTAACAAGTGGATTTGGGGAGGAACGCTCAGTCCAGTGGAAACAAGATGCGCCCACGGGCAAACTTCAGTCGGAATGAAATCACTTGCCAGAATTATAAAGAAGACTAAGAGACTTAGTTTAAAAGCGTTTGCTTGGTCCTTGAAGAATGCACTCCCCACCATATGGCTCCAGTGAACTACGCAGACCATCCGCACGCATTCCAAAAAATTGGTCAGCCATAACATAGATATCATCCCCTTCTATTTTGATTGCCAGAAGCGGGATAGACATGTTGTAACTTCATTAAAGTTATTTTTACTAGTTTATCAAGTGGCTGATGAATACATGTTGGAATAGGTATTGTAAACAGTTTTGGGCTGTTTCTGTAATTTCTCAGCATCACTTATACACTGCTCATTGTATTGTTTGCATCATTAGCATCACACAGTAACGTATAGATAGTCATGACGGTGAACATAAGAGTCAACGAGCTGCTAAACAGAACGAGGAAAAAAATAATCAGGCTTAATTTTATAGCGTGCGACTCGTTTTCTTTGAAGATTGCTTTTCCGATGATATTACTCCAGTGGAATAGGCAGGCCATCTGCACGAACCACATAAGAACAGTTGTCCAAATAAGCATATTTTCTTCGCGTCACCTTATTGTTTTACTAGATTTTTCTGTTCATTTTGATTCATGTTACGGTTCTGACTTTTTGAAAATGCCTCTTTCATTGTTCTGGTTGGTCGAAGTTTCTTCTTTTACGCTGTACTGCGTTTAATCAAAGTATAAAGAGTCCAACTAGTAGAAAGCAGCGTAATCAACGTGTAACCTTTAAAAGCACTTATAATCTTTTCATTTTCGACATGAGCAGCATGTATTGCCCTATGCAATACAACGATCATATGAACTTGAGGAGGAACGCTCAACGCAGTAATGAAAAGTTTAATTTTGGGAAATAGGAAACCAGGAACAATGCTACCGACGATCATGAAGCCAAATAATCCAGTACTTAAACGAATGTTGTTATAAGTATCTTTAGGGTAGATCATGTGACCAATTATGTAACTCCAATGAGCTAAGCAGGTCATACGTACGATCCAGAGGAAGTTCAAAGCTATAGCACATAATAACACAAGGGCCATTTCGATTAACTTGATCTCGTTGACGGTAAAATAAAGCGTGGTAAAGTTGTTTCTTCATATTTTTTGCTGGAAGATTTCTTGTAATATGGACTTTTGTAAGATTACTTTTTCCTACAATGAAGAATAAACATCTTGGAAAAGCGGCTATTGTGCTGAGTAGTTTTATTCATTTATATTTACTTTCCATGACATTTTCGTCATGTACAATGTCAATGTTTTTTTTTTCCTTTAGATTTTATAGAATACAATACAATATGTGTACGAACATTCGTGTTCGCACTAGTACGCGAATGATTAGTCGAATGTTCGAAATATTCGACGAACACCGACGCAACATGCAAGTGCAAATATACAGTTGAGCCAGTTGAGAACTCTGTGGTTGAGGTCAATTTGACCATGAAATGTTGCAGCGTCGTGTTGACACCAAATCGCGTCATGTATGGGTACCATAAAAGGGTCTTCAAACATCAAAGCGGTATTACACATTGCAACCTGCAGGGCCCAATCTGTTGTGTACCCTGCCTCTTCCTACCCCTCCTTCAGCTCCCTACGGGCCCTACCTTCAATTACACCTTCCAACCTGACAGATTGGGCCCTGCAGGTTGCAATGTGTAATACCGCTTTCACCAATATCTAAAGGCTTCTACAAACGTAAGCGACTAGTCATCTGCGATTTTTAATACATTGCGGTTTTTGATCCATCGATTGATTTCGTTGCACCTACCTAGACGACAATGTCTTAAAATCGCGCGCGAGTTTTGTGAGTATTACATTCTTTGGTTTTGTGTCAAAATTGCGCCGATGAAGAGGCCCTTAGAACACGACAGACGACAACCGAAATTACAACTCTCATCCTCACTCACTCTAATCCCTCAGTCTGTGGACACCATTAGTAGAACATTTTTATTTGCTCTGGTTCTGGTAATATTACAATGTCTTGTCTGTGCCGTGACTTGAAAAATATTGGGGTCGGCATTGTCGTGTAATTTTCATTCTTGTTATATTAGTTAACCAACTACAATATTTGTATTGATGAGAGCGTGAAACCAATACAAAATGACTGTCACGAAAATGGATGTAGACCCCGCAAAGGGCGAGGGTTTCCGCCCGTACTACATCACGAAGATCGAAGAGTTGCAGTTAGTCGTGGCGGAGAAGTCGCAAAATCTGCGGCGTCTACAGGCTCAGAGGAATGAGCTGAACGCTAAAGTACGTATGCTGAGAGAGGAGCTGCAACTGCTGCAGGAGCAAGGCTCGTACGTGGGCGAAGTTGTGAAGCCGATGGACAAGAAGAAAGTCCTAGTAAAAGTCCATCCTGAGGGCAAGTTCGTGGTAGATTTAGACAAAAACGTGGACATCAACGATGTCACAGCCAACTGCCGCGTCGCGCTGCGCAACGAGAGCTACACTCTTCACAAGATCTTACCTAATAAAGTTGATCCTCTGGTCTCCCTTATGATGGTCGAGAAGGTTCCCGATTCCACCTACGAGATGGTAGGAGGTCTCGATAAGCAAATTAAGGAGATTAAGGAGGTAATCGAGTTGCCTGTGAAGCACCCGGAGTTGTTTGATGCCTTAGGTATCGCTCAGCCTAAAGGCGTGCTCTTGTACGGACCTCCTGGTACTGGAAAGACCTTGTTAGCGCGTGCTGTAGCCCATCATACTGAATGCACTTTCATCCGTGTATCCGGTTCCGAGCTGGTACAGAAATTCATTGGTGAAGGAAGCCGTATGGTGAGAGAACTCTTTGTTATGGCTAGAGAGCATGCTCCGTCTATTATCTTCATGGATGAAATTGATTCTATTGGTTCATCTCGTATTGAATCTGGGAGTGGGGGTGACTCTGAGGTCCAGCGTACTATGTTGGAGCTGCTGAATCAGCTTGACGGATTTGAAGCGACTAAAAACATCAAAGTTATTATGGCTACCAACCGGATTGACATTCTAGATCCCGCTTTGCTCCGGCCCGGACGTATTGATAGGAAGATTGAGTTCCCTCCACCAAACGAGGAGGCTCGTTTGGACATCCTTAAGATACACTCCCGTAAGATGAACTTGACTAGAGGTATTACTCTCCGTAAGATCGCAGAGTTGATGCCTGGCGCATCAGGTGCTGAGGTGAAGGGAGTGTGTACGGAAGCCGGCATGTACGCGCTCCGGGAGCGCAGAGTGCATGTCACTCAAGAGGACTTCGAGATGGCAGTGGCTAAGGTCATGCAGAAGGACTCGGAGAAGAATATGTCTATTAAGAAATTGTGGAAGTAATTTGTGCTTTATTGTCTTGTCTAGAATTAAACTTTTATTGTAATCAATGATGTTTTAATACCCCATAATACTTGAGGTTCCAAATTGGCACAGTCATGCAAAAGTTATATACCTAGCAGTGGTGGCGCGTCCATAGAACACGATTCACATCGGCTTGTCTAATTTTCAGGCACTTGAGCAGTTTTCCTACAGCTCATGAAGAAATTTTTTTGACTGACCGCCACTGATACCTAGTAAAATTATAAATATTGACCATAAACCTTCAGTAATAAGTTGTTCAGGACCCTTGTTACGATTTGGCCAGATGGCGCCAGCGTAGCTTGTACCTGTCACTAGTATTGTTGTATGGGATTTGGCTTAAAAAAGGCTGGCACATCAAGGTCAGAAAATTAAAAAAAAAACAATATTTTGACACTATTTGTAGCACTGGCAGGTACAAGCTATGCTGGCACCATCTTCAAAGACTTAACAGGCCAACCCCATTAGATTTAGTCAAATTTTGCAGACTACTTTTCTTACAAGTCATCTACTGCTCAACAAGATGATTCTAACGAACCCAAACACAATGAGCTTCCATTGTTATATTTTTTGACTGTCTGTAACAAGACCTTTAGCAGGTTTTCGTCTTAACACTAATTAGGTACATAAATAAAACATGTAACAGTTATAAAAAATAATATTAATCATTCAAACAATTCTATATTACCTAGAATTAGTAAATATTCCATAAATGAATTATTCAATATTTTCGCATTATTTACAATAATTACATTTTGCATAAATAATATACATAAAATTCGCCAACTGAGATTCCGCACTTGGTCATATGTGACACTTTTTTGGCAAAGGTACCATTTGGCAGGAGTTTACGTAGTACAGATTAAATTTTTACTACGACGCTGGCAAGAAGTATACGCCTGACGGTAAGCACTTACCGCAGCCTATGGACGCCTGCAACTCCAGAGGTGTCGAATAGCGTACTAGTAGCTACTAGGTGGAAAGCAGTGCAGGTGACATTTTCTCTTACATTTAAGGTATCTTTAGGTCGCTTTCACGCAGATGGCGCGATTGACTTGAGCTTCAAAAAAATCTTAGGCTGTGCTGCTTATACTCTATGGTTGTGGGCATAGTAAGTAATTATCCTGTCTTAACGTTTGCCGTCAATATGATCTTAATGCTTTCAAATAAGGTTGATATTGGCTTGCGCACACATTTTGCCGGTCGTCAAATACAATTAGTTTGTCCGGAAAGAAAAGTGTGGTGGTTTATATGGGAGCTCATACATTCCACGACACCCCCGATAAACAACCGAGGTGTGTCCGGTGCTGACGGTGGTGACTGACTGATGCATCGAATTTTTGAAAAACGGGACAAAAACGTAACGGGTAACAATACGGGACGCGTTGCTTAAATACAGTGACAGTCCCGTATATACGGGACGTATGGCAACCCTATCTATACCACAACTTAACCGTTCTCTGTGTCTATCGTCTAACACGTTTTAAATACGTTGGTAGCTGTCTAACTGATTGTAAGCGGTTACCGTAATCTATTGACGCCTGCAACACCAAAAGTAACACATGCGCATTGCTACTATAAAAAGCTGGTGTATTCAGGATTTTCCGAAAGCCAAATAGTGGCAGATAATTCCGAAAATGGATTCTTATTACAATGCAATACGACTGATTTTTAAATGATAATCGGAAATACCCGGACACATAATTTTTTATTTAAGAAACCCACACTGTGATCCCTCTAAAAACGTTAGGGTCAGTGTAGTGATAGCCCTATTTGATAAGATTCCTCTCATCCTTATAATCTAGATCAGATTCTGTATCGGACAGGTCTTCCTTGGGTCTTGGTATGTCGAACGACAGGCCGGCTGTGCCCTGAAATAAATAAAATAAAACAATTAGTTAAATGGAACAAGAATTCAATTAATTTCTCCTCGAGCCTTCATGTTCGTATTGCACTTCAAACAACAGGGATGTAGCAATATGTAAAGCACGTTTGGTGATATCTCTGATTAACGTATTGCGGCGTCTTTGACGTGTTAGTGTAGGTACTGCTATGGGGTTGGCCGGTTGAAAGTATTTAAAGATGGCGCCAGCCTAGGTTATACCTGTCAGTCGTGCCAACAGTGTCAAAATGTTTTTTTTTCTGGCCTGGAGCTGGCCTATAACCGCGAACCACTTCGTTCGTCGTTCGTCTATTTGCATCATTCTCTTTCGAATGGGCAAGAGTGATAACAGGTGATAATAACGAAGTTCGTGGTCCGCTGACTCTTTAACCTTTTCAACGCCAAGAGCCTTTAAAGTTGTCGTGCCTACCGCGCCAACAACCACTAAAGTGGCTATGGCAGACGCTGTCAAAGCAATTTTATTGTTTTATTTAGTTATTTTAACCTTATCTGGTTTAAATTAGTTTCTCACTAAATGAGATGTTGGCGTGTATGTGTATTGATGCGAGAGAGAAAGCGTTCAAATGGTTAAGCCAAATCCCATAGAATAACTAGTGACAGATTCACAGCTACAACCTATGCTGGCGCCATCTAGTGAAACCGTTTACAGTTACTTTTCCCAGATGTGTATAAAGTGAGACGCAGACGCAGAACAAACGAGATGCAAACACTTTGGTAACAAATAACTAATAAGGGGGCGTCGTAATTAAGTCTCAGATTTTGGGTGACTTTTGGACTCTTCTGGTGAGTATTTTCTCAATCCCCCTCCTCCACCAACTCACGTAACTAATGGGTGCGCCCTAATCCGATACTTACAACGGGCCTATTGCTTCTAAACGAACTCCTCCAAATGTCTCTCACAAATTGAAGTGGATTGATGAACTCGTGGCGGGAACCGCTGAGGACAAAAGTAACGTACTTACTTAACTGAAACTAACTACAAAATGGCCCTCTATGTAGTTACAGATCGTGAGCTTTAGGGTCAAAACACACCTAGCGGAATTAAGCCAATTCATAGACAAAATGTCTATGGTAGCGGAAATTTGTCTATGGTAGCTGATTTTTTGTATGGAAGCCATGGACAAATTTCCGCTACCATAGACAAAATTAAGCATTTTGTCTATGAATTGGTTTAATTCCGCGAGGAATTCCGCTAGGTCTGTTTTGACCCTTAAGAAGCTTTTTCATGTGTCACCATTGATTGATAGGTACCCGACGTCTCTTTCTAAAACCCGAAGGTTCTTTTTAGAGCTCACGGACTGTACAAAATGGCCCCTCTATGTAGTTACGCATGTTTTACTCCTCCGACTCCGTTTCGATCTTCGACGCGTCTAAGGGAGCAACTTTTTGTAGCGATACAGTTGCTTGTCACATACCCGGTACTACTGTCGCGATACCGGGAATGTGACAACTTGACAGGCAACTGTGTCGCGACAGTAGCGCGACCTTGGCTACAAAAAGAAGCATTGAGGTCGGTGGCGATCTCCCTTAACTTTGTCATTTTTGGTATGGCTGAGAAAAGAAAAATACGTGTCCAATAATCTGTTTAATCATCTATTTGACGGACTATTATAATTTTAGGTTATATTTATCACCCAGTGTGTCACCGTCACCAGTCACCTAAATTGTGTGTAACAATTACCTTGCTGTCGGCATTTCTATGGTAGGTGTTTGAGCGGTTGGCCCATTGATAGACGTTTGGTTCTGGAATCTGACCCTGCAACAAAGTCAACCATTAAACTTAGCCGCATTACATCAGAAAATTAACTTAAAATTTGAGCTCTTGTGTTAATATACGAAGGTGCCATTTACGTTGTCACTTTGTCTCACAAGGCAATTGATGCTCCGCCAGCTACCGGCGCCGGCGTCGCGTCCATGGCACACCATATATGGCACACATGCAAATGTATGTCAGTGGCCTCAGTGAGCACTGCTCTAATCCCTAGGAAGCTGGCTTATAAGACGCATTCATTTATTTTACGGAAAACGATTTTTGGCACTTTTTGAATCCCTCTCTCCCCTATGTAAGAAAAAATAAGAATTAGCTACCCCCTCGACCCCTTATTTAAATTTATTTAGTACGTTAGAAAATGTCTCTAATATTATTAAAGGAACAATATGTAACAGGTTTGGTTATAATTATATTTTATTACATTATTGACTGAGGAGCCGAGCGTAGCGAGGCGACGAACGTCTCCGTTTTCACTGGTACGACGATTTGGCAGATTGATGTGTGTGTATTGGTTGGTTGGTTGGTTAGTATCGGTCTAGAGGTCGCATTTTTCATCCGATTTCGATGAAACTTGGCATGTACGGTCCTTGATTTATTGGCCAAAAATTGTCGAGCCATTTTTTTGATTGGGGGGAAAATGAGGGGGAAAAGGGGGGAAGTTTGCTGTCGCGTTATTTATGTTCTCCGAAGTCTACGGTTCACAGAACCCACTAGTTTTAAAGAAAATAATTAAGAATCGTTTGGTTTTACGTATTGATCAGATAACGTATAACTTTGATTTCATTTTACAGTGCTGTTATGGAGACTGCGGACATAAATCGCCTATTTTTCAGTATAATCTTAACCAATTGCATTTTTGTGATGTTTAAGGGGCTACTTTGAAAAATTATAGGTTTTTTCAAACGCTCTAGTGACTAAACGGGAAAAGGGACTGAATTTATTTCCGAATATATATTATTAGACTATATACTCTTGTTTTTGGCACAAGCCGAAACACGATTGCTGAAAGTTGCCTCGATAGAAAAAAAATCCGAAGTTGGGTCCTTTTTCCCCTTATTTTTCTTAGCTTTCGTAAACTATAAGAGATTAAGCAATATAACTAAGTAAAAAATATGGTATTATAGTTTATCTAAAAAGTCACAGAAACAAAATTAGACAAAACTTTATAGATTCGCTTATTTATCGTAGTTTAGTCAAAAAGTCTGATCCTTAAGAGCGCTGCATCTCTTTCTTTCGTGCACGGGAGCCATGAACGTGTCTCTAACGAATGGGCGTGGCTTGTCCGAATCGAGGAACGGCCTTAAGGTCCAAAACTACATACGGCAGAGTCAAGGTCTCCTTCCTGGGCCGATACACGCAGTGGTAGTACACGAAGATTGTGAGGTACATGAGGAAGAGTAGCAGCGTGATGGTGATGAGGGTCACGGACACTTGGTGCTCCTGGATAAAGGCTTGTGATGGGACGCCGTTGAATAGGGGCACCTGGAAAGCGATTGTTATAATAGTACATTTCGATACTAGGTCGGAAAGGATGTCATTATTCAACGAGTTCCGAGACATTTGGTCACGAGCCGCAGGCGAGTGGCAAAACTCGGGACGAGTGAAGAATGACATTCCGTCCGTGTATCGAACGACGTTTTTTAATAAAGTTGCGAAAAAATTATAAAAATGGACAATATGTCACTTTGAGGTTACTTCATCCGAACACTCGCGCCGTGCGATGCGGGGCGGTGATCATGAATCCTGAGCTGTGATTGGCTGGATAAGTAAAACGCGCTAGTGCGAGAAATCCAACTTCTCGCATTATAAACTACTACTAGATTTGAGCAACTGTGTTAAAAATATTCATTTACAAGGTGGAAATGGTGGCGCGTAAAAAAGAAGAAAGCCGGAGTTAATTAGGACTTCTATTTCTTAATAACCTGTTGGAGAAGTGCTAAGCTGGCTCAGAATTAGGCAAACTGGTGGAAATTGATTGCGCCATTGCAAGGCGTGTTATTAAGATTACCTACTTCAGATAGCGTCCCCATGCAGTCTTAGACTGACTTAAAAAATGTTTATAAAACAACATAACTACATATGTCTATCTCCGAAGGTCAAAAAGCAGTACCTAGACCTGAAAGAAGAAGGTTTTGGAGAAATAAACGGAAAGCAAGTTTTTTTTTTTACTTTTTTGAAACAATTTTACAATCCCTAATCCCTAACGGCTCAACAAGATAAATGCAACGAGCCTAAAACGGCGGGATAATGTCGTTGAGTAACTAGTTGAGGAGTATACCTATGCCCGCGTTCCAGCTCCATCATCAGATCAGAACACACACATGCAAAATTTCAGCTCATTCGGGAAAACTGGAACTGTACTGGGAGTGTGTCAAATATAACTTGCAAGATTTGATTAACAGACTTTTATAATTGAAAGGAAAAGAAATTGGAAAGGGATTTTTTCCTTTCAATTATAAAGTTGAAATATCGTATGCAGACGTTTCTGCTTAATACAAAATTAATTTGATTACAGACGACGGGAGAGATGAAAGTACATAAAAGCTTGTAGTAAAGATACACAAATACTCACCACACCCTTCCCAAGCAAAATGCACCCTCCATTTTTCGCCAGTTCCCCATCCTCGCAAATACACCTCGGCCCCTGCCCACCCACCACACACACGTTCTCACAAATGATCCCATCACACTCGTTCTTCAAAGTCCTCTGTATACTAGGATGCCAGATGACGAATGCTTGCGTATCAGGCATTCGGAACACGTAGGGGATACAGAGCTTCTCTTCGAACGTAAGGCAGCGGTAGATACGGTGCTTGCTGAGGATGTAGATATAGTCTTCGAATACGAAGATGTGTTGGGGGATTAGGCGGTGCCAGTCGCGGATGCCTTTGGCTCTGTAAGGGAATTTTATTTTAAGTTCAAATATGTGAAGTTACAACCCCAATGGCATATTTAGGGTATTTTTGTGCCTGGGTGAAAGTAACTTTTAGCGAATCGCAATAAAATAATTCAACATTTACTTATACAGGATGTGTCCCGAAATCGACGTCAAGCCGTGAATGGATGATAGACCAAGTTATAACAGTTATCAGAAAAATACAAAAAAAAATCTATCACATGTTCTTCAAAAATTATGGTCACTTTAACTACTACTACTACTTACTAGAAGTTAAGAGAGCAGGCCGTGAATATTCTAGTAAATGTTTAAAGTGACCATAATTTTTGAAGAACATGTGCTAGATTTTTTTTTTTTTTTTTCTGATAACTGTTATAACTTGGTCTATCATCCATTCACGGCTTGACGTCGATTTCTGGGACACCCTGTATACAGATGTATATCGAATATATTTGTCGCAGTCCAGACCAGAGAAGCAGGGACCATTTCGTCAATATGGAGTTACTAGTACTTTCTAAAACTACGCAAAATGCACTTTTCTATTGGTGAAAGAATGAAATGTCCTTGTAAATCGAAAAAGTGGTCCCTTGCACTAAAATCGTCCACATTCTTGCACGCTATAACTGACAAATAACCTCACCCCTGCCTTTTTCAGGAAACAATAGTTTCTTTTTTTAACCGACTTCAAAAAAGGAGGAGGTTCTCAATTCGACAGATTTTTTTTTTTTATCATTATTATTTTTTAACCGACTTCAATTCCATTGAGGAAGGAGGTTCTGCATTCGGTTTGGTGTTTTTTTTTTTTATGTATGTTCACCGATTACTTCGAGACCCGTGGTCCGATTTGAGTAATTCTTTTTTTGTTTGAAAGGATCTACATTCAAGGTGGTCCCATATTAATATGGTGCTGTTCTGATGATGGGATCCATGAGGAATTGAGGGAACTCCTCAATTTTTAAAGGCACATGTATGGTGATTTGGGTGTTTTCTTAAGAAACTCAAGCATTTTCTCACGAAAACCACCATTTCGATGCAGTGGACCTGATGATGATGATTGTTTTGATGATAATGATGAAGATTTTTTTTTAATGCGGGATGTTCAGCGATTACTCCGAGACCCGTGGTCCAATTTGAATAATTATTTTTTTGGTTGAAAGAAAGTACCTTGAAGATGGTCCTTGATTTATCTGGTGCTGTTCTGATGATGGGATCCATGAGGAATTGAGGGAAGTCCTCAATTTTTAAAGGCACATGTATGGTGATTTGGGTTTTTTCTTAAGCAACTCAAGCATTTTCTTACGAAAACCACCATTTCGATGCAGTGGACTTGATGATGATGATTGTTTTGATGATAATGATTAAGATTTTTTTATGCAGGATGTTTAGCGATTACTCAGAGACCCGTGGTCCAATTTGAATAATTATTTTTTTGTTTGAAAGGAACTACCATGAAGATAGTCCCACATTTATCTGGTGCTGTTCTGATGATGGGATTCATGAGCAGTTGAGGGAACTCCTCAATTATTAAAGGCACGTGTATAGTGATTTGGGTGTTTTTTTAAGCTACTCAAGCATTTTCCCACTAAAACCATCAATTTGATGGAGTGGACCTGATGATGATGATTGTTTAGATGATAATGATGAAGATTTATTAAATGTAGGATGTTCAGCGATTGCTCCGAGACCCTTGGTCCAATTTGAATAATTCTTTTTTTGTTTGAAAGAAACTACCTCAAAGATAGTCCCACATTAATCTGGTCCTGTTCTGATGATGGAATTTATGAGCAACTAAGGGAACTCCTCAATTTTTAAAGGCACGTGTATGGTGATTTAGGTGTTTTCTTAAGCTACTCAAGCATTTTCTCACGAAAACCGCCAATTTGATGGAGTGGTACTGATGATGATGATTGTTTTCGTGATAATGATGAAGATTTTTTTATGTAGGATGTTCAGCGATTACTCCGAGACCCGTGGTCCGATTTGGACAATTCCTTTTTTTTGTTTGATAGGAACTGCCTCGAAGATGATCCCACATTAATCTGGTGCTGTTCTGATGATGGGATCCGTGGGGGATTGAGAGAACTCCTCAATTTTTAAAGGCGCATGTATGTTGATTTGGGTGTTTTCTTAAGCAACTCGAGCATTCCCTCTTGAAAACCACCAATTTGATAGAGAGGACCTAATGATGAAGTGCACATATTATTATGATACGTGGACCTTTCCTTAGATAGAATGGGTGTATTATGAACTTTTTTACATGTCTTTACCGATTATTCCGAGACTTGTTGTTAAATATATAACCACTAAAAATAAAAACTTTTTACAAAAAAAAGATAAACCGACTTCAAAAAGGATTAAATGAATCATTATATTATTTATATGCGTTACCAACTGATATGTTTGAAGTCGGTGCCAAGCCACAAATTACAAAACCGGTCTAATCAGCTTCAAGTGTGAACATCACAAAACATCGGTACTAATAATGCAAAGGTGAATGCGATTTCATGTGTTACATTTTCATGTCTAAACTACTAATCCTATTTTGATGAAATGCGACAACGATATATATATTCTGATACACGTCTGCTTAGTCAATAATCAGAAAAAGGCGGCAAATAGAAAAAAATGTAGACGCGTAAGATAGGAAACATAGGACGCATGATTATACTTTCTGTACCTACTTGCCTAACAGTTAACGCATGGTCGAAACGAATGTATATCTACGTGCGATTCATACCGTATTAGATTAGTTATCTAGTAAAAATAACAATTCACTGAACACATCGCCTCGTTCGTATTAACTCTTCCAAATTTGGCTTGGCACCGACTTCAAACATATCAGTTGGTAACGCATATAAATAATATAATGATTCATTTAATCCTTTTTGAAGTCGATTTATCTTTTTTTTGTAAAACGTTTTTATTTGTATGTATGTTACTCCATATCTCCGTGAATCGTGAACCGATTTTCAATTTTTTTTTAATCGAACAGGTATAACCCCTAGATGGTCTCATTGTCACCAAGTCGGGATCTGATGATGGGATCCTGGAGAAATCGAGGGAACTCTTCAACTATTATAGGCACACCTATAGTGATTTCACTATTTTTTACAGCAACTCGGCCACTTCCTCTTGGAAGAGCGGATCCTAAGTGAAGTCGGTTCTTTTTTTGTTTAAAATTATTATATTAAGCAGAATGTCTGCTAACGATACCACAATGTTTAGAAATAAAGGAAAAGTAGAAAAATCCAATGCCTCAGGCGAGACTCGAACCATCAGGTTAGTCTCAGTAGCACAGCTGGTCAGAGCGATGGGCATGTTACCCAGAGTCGCGAGTTCGAGTCTCGTCTGAGGCAGTGGATTTTTCTACTTTTCCTTTATTTCTAAACACAATAGTTTCCTGTTAGCTAATGCCATATGTATGATATAATGATCTTGTAAGACCATCCTGGATCAACGTTTTCAACCTGGTGATCTAAAGAGCTTTGCTAATGATACGCGAAACACCACGTCACTGCTAGTTTTATAGACTAGGGGCCGGTTGCACCAAACTGTCTGTGAACGTAAACGTAATCGTAAAAAAAATCTTGTATGAAAAGTTTGACAGTTTTCTATGGGATGACAGCTCCGTCGCCATACTTAACGTTGATGAGTCTGTTAATTGTGCGTGGTGCAACCCACCCTAAGAAGTATTAAGATATTGCACATTTACGTACTTATAAGACCGCCCAGGATCCACTGTCCAAAGCTCCACTGCACTGGCCACATATAGGACAGTCCCATCTACCGCTAGACCAATGTTCGTGCCAGGAAACTGAGAATTTAGCTCATTCAGTCCACTCAAGTCTACGCTTATCACCTCACTGGTGGTCTTGTAGTTTATTGAATAGAAGAGTTTCCGACTTTCTGGAGACACCACTAAAGAGGTGACCTGTGGAAATTAAATTTAGATTAACATTCATTATATCATCACAAAAAAAAACCGCGCGCGCCAACCCGCCTGCCAAGCGTGGCGCGTATGGCAAACAAGGGAGGCCTATGTTCAGCAGTGGACGTCTTATGGCTGAGATGATGATGATGATGATATTTGAAGTTCATTTTTGTAGAAATGACGATGAAGAAACACGTGGCTATAAGCAAGCCATCAAAATGTAGAAGCAGAGTACCGTAAAATGGGGCGAGTTGAGTTAAAAAAGCTATTCAACCCTGGATAAAAATGTATTTTTACATGTGGCACGTTGATTTTTATACATAAGAAATGTTCCGATTGTTCCGGTTGTATAAATTTCAGCTCTTCAATGCAGGTGTCGGAAACCGGAATTTGCTCCATAGTAAAAACCGGATTTTTATTTCGTTCTTTCGTTACTGTTTCATATTTAATCGAAAAATCCTATAAAATGAAGTGAAAACCTAAATTAAACATCGGGTTTTACATAAAAAGCATTAAAAAATTAAATATATTGGGTTATTTCAGGGTTTTTTGCTTTAACCGGTTACGAGCCCTGCTTCAATGATTTTGTGCAGTTCCATTTCATAACTTTAACGATAAACATAAAATCCCACCTCGCCCCGTAGTTGGGTGACTACGGGGCGAGGTGGGATTTCCTACTAATGTGAGTTGGGAAAATTGTTGGTCGACAATATTAATAATTAATTTGGAAAAGAATTATTTTCGTAGCCGTAGCCTATAAAAACTAACTCGCCCCTCTGTCATCCCTACTCTCCCCATTCATGACCTCATTTTACGGTACCTAGCTAAAATGCATCAAAGCTCATCTCTTAACGTAAAAATGTGTACATGTATTGTAACAAATTGGTAGTAGTTCTTACCATACCGTCAGCGGGCAGACCTTTCAACTTGGCGCATCTTTTCTTCTCAAAGTGGCACACCTTGATACTGGGTTCAGTGGAGTTGTCAACAAAATACACGTTCCCTGTTACCCAGTCCACGCTCATCTGAAGAATTATTAAAATAAAGGTTGAGTACCCCAAAATCGGGGCACACATTTATTGTTATGCTTCTTAACTTGGGCAGTATAGATTTTTTTGTGTACTAAAATTATAATCGCTACAACATTACCAATAAAAAGTATGACCATAGTTATTAAATCTATAATTGGTTTTCATGAAAATGAGCTCTAAACATTAAAGGACTGAAGTCAATTTGCACGAAAACCCTTAGAAAAATCGTGTTGGTTATAAAGATGTGCAAAAAAACGTCTATAGTCTAAAATAAGTTGCCTATTTGGTATTAAAATATTGCAGAGGGGCTATTTAACAGGATGATAGCCGAAAAAATAAATAAAGAGATATTAAGTAACGGCAAAAAGCGAAGCATGTGGCAGTACAGCTTTCTTATGTAAAATCGAGACCTTTCTCGGTTTATTTTGCAAAAAGATACAAAAATCGCAAACTTACACAAAAAGTGAAGTCAACTTAAATGAGGAGCTTACAATGCTGTATTTGCTGCCAAGGGAGATGCTAAACCAAATTTATTTTGTTCAAAACGTGGCGCAGAAATGATGTACAATAATTTTGACCAAAGTTTGAGTGCGTTCAATGAATGATGATTGAACCTGCACAAAAACAAATTTAAACTAATACCAAATAAAAAAACTTTGCGTGTAATGACTTAATAATATATTCTTAAAGATTATGAGCTAAAAATAATGCTTAGTGTCCTCATTATTTATAGGTCTAGCTAGGTATTGATAATCATGGCATGAGTAGGCGATAATTTACATACGAGAGGAAGAATGATCAAAGAAATGTAATATAAATAGATCGTTGAGAACGATTAGAACTTATGATCTGAAGCCACAGCTCATTGTTACTGTTTTGGTGGCATTAGTAAGTAGTCACTTCTCTATAGCAGTATCTGAGGGGTAGGATCATAATTGAGTCGCTGACAGTGCCTGTAGGGTACTATTCGCGGATCAGCCTAAACTAAGGCAAATCGAAATGATTTGTCTATACTAAAAGTTATTCCACAAAAAATATCCTGTTAGAGGTATATTAGCAGCTAATCATCGAATAACAGGGTATTGTGCCACTAAAATATACGATAATAATGTCGTGCAAAGTGTCACGTGTCCTGGTTACCAAAAGTTTGTATGATTCGTTCCATTCTGAAGATGAACTGAAATTCGAGTATTATTATAAATAAAGAGTAAATTTGCAACTATATTCAATAGGTAATTCGCTACAGTTGGCCTTGTAATTTTTTTTATTTGTCCTTTTGTGTGCCCCATTTTTGGGGTACTCAACCTTTATTCAATACCTATCTACCTATTCGCAGCCAGCCAGCAAATTAGGCTAACCCTATAGCCCATAGCGTCTTCCGTTCCGAGCGTCGACGTCGCCCAAGCGCCCGCGCAGCGTCGACGCGACGTCGCCCGGGCGTCGGCGTCTCACCAGCGTCAACGCGGCGTCGACGCTGCGCGGGCGCTCGGGTGACGTTGACGCTCGGTAGACCCTAGTGTCAAAAAAAAACATCAAAATTCGTTGTTTTATCATTCGGTCTCCATAGTCACATCAGCTCGGTGTTAACATAATTTTAAATTGTTATAGGTCTTTCATAATTATATATATCTTGCATATTTGCCTGATTTAAGCTCAACCCAATACAAAACAGTGGTAAAAAAAAACATTCTTACCCTAGTAGGCCTCCCAATATTTGAGATGACATTCTGGCTCGTGCCATTTAGGAATGGCAATGGGGTAACTTCTATCAATTTTCCCGCTTCAGGTGACGTCAAGTAAAACTTTTGTTTTCTGAAACGTTTGCAGTTGTTCTGATGAGCACGTTCAATAACATAATTATGACAAGAGTAAGTTAGAGTTAAGGGATAAGGGGACCTCTGATCCCTACTACTCGTGGGAACGCTGTGGAGCGTAAGGTATTTACTTAATAAAATAATCATCCGCATGGCGGCGATGCTGTACGCCACCCATCACGTCTCATTCTTCACGGGGGCGAAAAGCGGCTCACGGAGAGCCGTTTTGCTACATTGATTGTAGCAAATGGAAATCCGTGATCTCTGCCTACCCCTTTTGGGAAATAGGCCTGATTGTATGTATGTAATTATGACAAGAAGATATCAGAAGTAAGCACAAAATATAAATCGCTCGTCAGATAAAGAAAAAGTAGAAAATTCCACTGCTTCAAGCGAGACTCAAACTCCTGACTCCGGGATACTTGCCCGTCGCTCTGACCAACTGAGCTACTGAGACTCTTAAGTCTTACCTGATGGCTGGGAACGGGGGGAAGGTGACGCATACATTATGGTGGAGAAAGAGAATGGTAGGCATGTACCCCGCTGTCGCCAGTTCGAGTCTCTCCTGAGGCAGTGGTTTTTTCTTTTCCTTTATTTTTGAACATTGAGGTACTAATTAATATATAAGTCTGGAACTATTTGGTATAGTCTGGTTGGCTAAAAAGTGCAGTAACAGTGGTACTTAGTAATAAGCTATACTCATCCCTTTTCTAGTAGCGAGGGTACGGGCGTGAGAAAGAGACAATATGACTCTGTCTATGCTTGAAGTAAAACAAAAGGCCTCTACAAACGTAAGCGACTAGTCACCTGCGATTTTTAATGCATTGCGGTTTTTGATCCATCGATTGATTTCGTTGCACCTACCTAGACGGCAACGTCTCAAAATCGCGCGCGAGTTTTGTGGCAAAATTGCGGCGATTGTAGAGGCCAAAACCCTGGGCAAACTATAGCAATCTCTCCCTCTCTTCAGCATGATTATACCCATCTGATTGTGGGGTCTGCTTTTATCGTTTCTCTTCTCTTCGCGCGATCGGACGTGTCGTCTACTGAAACTTCGCAGGCATGTCGGCAAACTATAGCAATACTCACGCAAAATTGACATCCACATCAGCAATATTCCCGAGGCTAGGGTCATCGAACTCCACGTGGCTGTGGCCCAAATCTGATATAGACCTCACGGAATGACCTGACGCGAAGAGGATGGACTTTATTGATTGGATGTCGGCTTTGCAAGAACGGCGGTCTGATCTGAAACATGGTGATAAGAGGACTTTTAATTTTCTCCAGTAACGTAGACCCCATTGCACATGAAGCATTGACGAAATAAGTATAGACCCCACCCTCAGTACAAAAATAGCTCCGAATAGCGGTCTTGATATCCCCCTGGGCTCATCGTAAGAGTAAGATTTATGACTAGTAACATTCTGATGATTTTGGCTTGGCTTTAAGCAAATCAGTGTGAAACAAAACTCTGTTTTGTCTCCCCATTTCGGTCCCTAGGGGGGCGTAGTGAGCATAATGTTGCGTGAGGCGCATATGATAAAAGGTTGGGATCCCCTGTAGTGGAGAGACTAGACCGAGTCATACCTCAACCTCTGTAACAATGTCGGCACAGTTAATGGCAGCACGGGTCACGCGAACATTCGTCCACGTCCGCGCAGCTGTGCCGGTCGGCGAGCAGGCTGAAGCCGGGCTTGCACGTGCCTAGCGACGTTGCCAGAATGTGCTAGACCGAGTCATACCTCAGCGTGTAACCGTGTCGGCACGAGCACAAGAACGAGCCGGGGTAGTTGACGCAGTGGTGCGAGCACGGGTCGCGCGAACATTCGTCCACGTCCGCGCAGCTGTGCCGGTCGGCGAGCAGGCTGAAGCCGGGCTTGCACGTGCCTAGCGACGTTGCCAGAATGTGCTAGACCGAGTCATACCTCAGCGTGTAACCGTGTCGGCACGAGCACAAGAACGAGCCGGGGTAGTTGACGCAGTGGTGCGAGCACGGGTCGCGCGAACATTCGTCCACGTCCGCGCAGCTGTGCCGGTCGGCGAGCAGGCTGAAGCCGGGCTTGCACGTGCCTAGCGACGTTGCCAGAATGTGCTAGACCGAGTCATACCTCAGCGTGTAACCGTGTCGGCACGAGCACAAGAACGAGCCGGGGTAGTTGACGCAGTGGTGCGAGCACGGGTCGCGCGAACATTCGTCCACGTCCGCGCAGCTGTGCCGGTCGGCGAGCAGGCTGAAGCCGGGCTTGCACGTGCCTAGCGACGTTGCCAGAATGTGCTAGACCGAGTCATACCTCAACGTGTAACCGTGTCGGCACGAGCACAAGAACGAGCCGGGGTAGTTGACGCAGTGGTGCGAGCACGGGTCGCGCGAACATTCGTCCACGTCTGCGCAGCTGTGCCGGTCGGCGAGCAGGCTGAAGCCGGGCTTGCACGTGCAATGAGGGCCGAGTGGTGTGGCTTGGCAGCCGTCTGTGCACGTGGTATTCTCGCAGGCTGTGACTGCGAAATAGAAGATATCTCTGCAGATTTTGCTTCGCTTTCATGTAAAATATATGGAGAACCTGGGGCCGATTGCATAACAACTTGTAACTAATATTATTCGCGGAAGTCTCTTTCTAATAAATGAGATTGGAAAAAGACTTTCGCTATTATTAGTTACAAGTTGTTATGCAATCGGCCCCCCGCCGTGTGACTTCTTGCCACTTCATATTCCTTTGATATTTGATATGCCTTTACAGAGATTCAACAACGGTAATTAATACACTGGATACATCAGGACTTAACTTACAGCACAGCCCGTTCTCGTCCGACCCGTCAAAGCAGTCCGGTGTCTGGTCGCACACTTCCCTCCACTCAATGCACTGCCCGGCGCGACAGTGGAATCCGTGGTACTCGTTCATCGAATCGTCTATTTGCATTACTCTTTTTCGTATATGCAAGAGGGATAGGGACGGGGCCCAACGTTTTGTCGATTTTCGAAAAAGTAGGTCACCAAGAACCTCCGTTTAACTTACAGCACAGCCCGTTCTCGTCCGACCCGTCAAAGCAGTCCGGCGTCTGGTCGCACACTTCCCTCCACTCAATGCACTGTCCGGTCCCACAGAGGAATCCGTGGCGACAATCCGCTGGGGGGTACGGCGGTGGGAGGAACACACGCGAAGTTCTGTTCACTGGTGGTGAAAAGAAAAATTTGTAACACCAAATTTCACTATCACATAACGGTTACACTTACGTCATTCGTCACTTTGCGCGACGGGACGTGAGTGTAACCTTTATATTTTAAAGTTTCAGGGCCGATTGAACCAAACTGTCTGTTAACGTCAACGTTATCGTTAATCTTGTATGAAAAGTTTGACAGTTTTCTATGGGATGGCAGCTCCGTCGCCATATTTAACGTTGATTAGTCCGTTAATTGTGCGTGGTGCAACCCACCCTTAGGGCCGGTTGCACCAAACTATCTGTGAACGTAAACGTAATCGTAAAAAAATCTTGTATGAAAAGTTTGACAGTTTTCTATGGGATCACAACTCCGTCGTCATATTTAACGTTGATGAGTCTGTTAATTGTGCGTGGTGCAAGAACCCACCCTTAGTATATACGTCTCACGGAAGTTTAAATTTAATAATTGCACACCAAATTTCAGAAAAATAAATGATTATGATTGTCTAAAGGATTTCATTTCCGATTTACAAATAACCTACCTACCTAGTTGTATTTTGTAGGAGAAAAGCGGCGGATGATGCCCGTTGATTCCATTCTGCATTCCACGCAGGTCGCCTCTCATCTTCGCTTCAGTGGAAACTGTGGAAAGGCAACCTAAAGCAAACGTGGTTTTCAAAATTGGTGATACTTACCTAATTCGCAAGCATCGGGCGTCTCGTCGGAACCATCTTTGCAATCCTTGTTGTGGTTGCACACCGATCGCATAGACAGGCATCTCTGTATAAACAACATTTATCATCACTTCTAAATATGTAAGACAGTCACCAGGTTGACCGACACTGCACAGCTTGAACCTTTTAATCTTCAGGCTAATAATATTTTTCACCTCAGCAGCTCGAACAAGGGTTCTTTGCCGCCTAAATTCAGTGAGCAAAGTTCGATTTTGCTCACTGAGTGAGACAAAATGACCTTGAAAATTCTGCAGTAAAAAGAAAGAGAAACTAATATTTCAAACGTCATAACGTCGCTTTTTGAATAGCAGAACCCCGATGAACACTAAATTAGCTTGGAAACCTAATCTTGTGATTTGGCGCAGGCACTAGTTTCTAATCAATGCGTGATTACAATGTTTTCAAACGAAGCTCCTCCTCTCTTATTAAGTTAAAAATAGTCAAAAAAGGGTCAAAAATTCCGAAATTGCAAAAATTTCTTAAATTTCTAGTTTCCAAAATTTCAAAAATTACAAGTTTTAAAATTTTCAAAAATTTCTAAAATTTCAAAAATTTCAAAATTTCAAAAATTTCAATTGTTTCTAAAGTTTCAAAAATTCTAAAATTTCAAATATTCAAAAATTACAAAAAAATCTAAAATTACAAAAATTTCCAAAATTACAATAATTTCAGAAATTTCAAAATTTTCAAAAAAGTTAAATTAGTAAGGAAAGTCAATAAAGTCAAAAAAAAAAATACAAGTCAAAAGTAACCGAGTATTTTTTTGTATCGGTATTCGTATTTGTATTATTATCGGTATGTTCTCACTGCTGAGGTGAAAAGTTGTATGTGCAACATGAGACCAAAGTTATTTGCACCTCGTGCCTTTGAGTCCCTCACTACGCTCAAGATTCTAAATTAGAATCACTCGCTACGCTCGTGATTCTATTATAGAATCTTTCGCTTGCTCAGGACTCAAAATAAACACTCGAAGCAAAAACTAACTTTGCTCTCTTGTTGCACAAATAACTATTGTACGAAGACTCATCAATTAGGTAACCAAAAAACACCACTTACACCGGCATTTGAACTTCTGTCAGCTATTCATTCGCAAATAGGTTCGCGAAAGTATACCTAAGCGATGTATTGGTACATGAATGCATATTAGCTTAAGCAAATAGTAGCGTGTCACATCCTTTAATACGTGTCAAATGACACGTCTTGGAAAACCACGAACATCATGATTTATTTTCCAACTTTAACACTGTGTTGCATTTCACTACGCGGTACGCTTATAGCCGAGCTGATCCCAGCCTTTCCCGCAGTAGAACAACGTAGCTACAAACTGAGAGCCCATCTAGAAGAACCTTAGCACTCAATATTTTAATTATCATACCTGTTCCTGTTTACACTCGAACAGTCCGCGCGCAGCGCACGCCGTGCAGCCGTGCTCGTCCGTGCCGCCCGGACATTCGTCCTTGTTGTTGCACCTGAAAGTTAGTACATACACTAAAAGATAAGATAAGTTGGTTCTAAAGACAGTGGACATACATTATGAAAAGTGGACATACACAGCAGGCTTCCTATGTACTTCACCAGGGGCCCATTTCTGAAAAACTTAGTAACTTGTAATACAAGCGGAAATCCCTTTCTAGCAAAAGATGTCGAAAAATGTCATCCGCTTGTATTACACGTTACAAGCTTTTGAGAAACGGACCCCAGATCTAACTTATATGTGGGATTAGGATTACAGTCCGTGAGCTCTAAAAAGAACCTTAGGGTTTTAGAAAGAGAAGTCGGGTATCAATCAACAGTGACACATGAAAAAGCAGAGCAGCAATATTACGTTCGTGTGTCATCGCCGATTCCAGAAGGTTCTTCTTAAAGCGCACGGACTGTAATTTTATTTTCACCTCAGCAGTTCGAACAAGCCTACTTTCCTCACTCCCTGGAGTGACGAAAGCGCGACTTTCTCACTCCACGGAGTGACGAAAGTTGCCACTTTCCTCACTCCAGGGAGTGAAATTTTGTTTCTAGAAGCTTTTACTCATAATAATGCCTTTCATTCAGGAATGTAAATGTGTTTTTTTTTTAACTTTAATATGTTCTCACTACTGAGGTGAAAAGTTGTATTGTGTAACACGAGAGGAAAGTTTTTTTACATCTCGTGTTCTTGAGATCCCTCGCTACGCTCAAGATTCAAACTTTGAATCACGAGCGAATCTTTCGCTTACTCGGGACTCAAAATCAACACTCGCGAGAAAAACCAACTTTCCTCTCTTGTTGCACAAATAACTATTTTCCTTCACCAACAAACAGAAAGACGATACAAAATTCTAGCGACCCTTTGTAACATAGAAGGTAGGGAATGCCTCCGGTTCTAGAAGTTATTTCGGTTTGTATACAAAAAGAGTACCAAGAGCACACCCTAAGGTAGAATCCGTAATTCCGCGGAGTGATTTGACAGCTCCTGGCATACAAAGCGGTTGTCAAATGTATGAAAAGAGCTGTCAAATCACTTCGCGGAATTATGGATTCTATCTTAATCAATTTAAAATAATCTCCACCCAGAGGGGTATTTTAAAATCAGCATCTCGGGCCATAAAGGCCTCATGGGCCGGTACCTAACTGACTGGCGCCCTCAACCCACCCCTGGCTTTCTTCCGCCCCAGACCTTAGCCGCTTGACCCTAGGGTAAATCGCCCCTGCCTCCACCAATACCTAATTAGTATAAACGACACAACATCCAGCAACCCTGTAAAGTATCAAACCAAGCTGTCTGTGGTAGACAAATGCTCCTGTTCAACTCGCAAGGAAGCTCCCCGTCTGCGCAAGATGGAAGATCCTATGGTACAATAAGTATTAGTAAACTGTATGCTTTAAATTTTGTATAAAATGATACGAATAACGATTACGATAAAAACTCAGAATTTAAGTTGTCTGCTCTTGTATTAGGGACGAGTCCCTATTTTGAGCTAGACTACTTATTTTGAGCTCTCTGGGTAGCTACAAGAGGAGTTTGCTATAATTAAATTGATTCCTTAAGGGATGTAACCTACACCGGAGGTTTTTTTAGAGCCATTGAAGATGGGCTGTTCGTCGCAGCAACGAAAGATTTCCACTGTTGGCTTTACTGATACATTTTCTAGAATGAATGAATGAAATACGTTTATTTTCAGATAAATAGTGTCCCATAGACAAATACCTTCAAGAATAGCATCATAAAACTGACTATTAGTTTGGTGACACGACGGTTTTCTGTTGCGCCACCTTCTCTGGTGTAATATGTGGCTAGAGGATGGTAACCTACCGTTGCATCAGGGGTGGGTTCCTGGCACCGATCCTCATCAGACCCATCGAAGCAGTGGGGCTGGCAGTCGCAGCGGCGCTGGATCTCCACGCACTGTCCGCTCCGGCACTGGTATGAACCCACGTTGCACGTGCGGTTCGCTACAAACAGTTCTTCTTTACATGTTATAGAGAATGGTAACCTACCGTAGCATCAGGGATGGGTTCCTGGCACCGTTCCTCATCAGACCCATCGAAGCAGTCAGGCTGGCCGTCGCAGCGGCGCTGGATCTCCACGCACTGTCCGCTCCGGCACTGGTATGAGCCCACGTTGCACGTGCGGTTCGCTACAAACAGTTATTCTCTAAGTCCCAGCAGCGAGCATCCAGCGTTGCATTTGGGGAGGGTGGGAGGGAGAGAGGTGATGGAACAGTGTGGAACAGCAAGGCCCTTCTCTCACGAGGCTATTCAAATAGTATGCGACTCATATGCAAGGCGTATACGACTCGAGTATAGCGTGCGACCAGCACGCCTAGCACATGAGTGACGCGACAGTATCTCGCGCGCGAGATAGTCTATCCGTCCTTTTCTGACTGTGTCAATTAAAAAGAGACGGGTAGTCTATCCCGCGCGCGAGATACTGTCGCATCACTCATGTGCTAGGCGTACAGCAAGGACAGTATCGTGTGAATAAATATGGCGGATATAATACTCCCAAGCGACGTGTAGGATACGCGTACGAAATACAAATCGCTTGAGAATCACTTGAGAGTAGCCTCGTGAGAGAAGGGCCGAATAGATTAAGCTCCCATTGCATGAAACCTTACCTCACACGGTGGCAGAGCAGACACATACTACAGCGATAGATAATACTTAGGAACACTGGACTATAGTAGGTTGCCATGGCACAGCCTGGAAGAACATAGTTTTTTTTGAATTTTAAAACGTCATTTTTTACCAAAATTTACATCATAAGGTGGCAGGTCGCACTAGTTTTAGATATTATTGTGTTAAACTTCATTGTTATTTTTACTTAAATGTTTATAATTTCATATTGTTACAAAGTTCCTGTATTAGTTACATAAAATTAGTTTTAAGAAATATTGCTTTACCCTATCAGGGTCCATTGTGCTAATCTTTGTCGTGTACTTGATTGGTTATTTTGGTTGCAAATAAAGATCTCTATCTCTATCTATCTCTATCAGATTGAAACCTTTACCCATCGAAAGAGACCCCTTTGGTGACCCGAACCCGCATAGGTTGCCAGCCCTAAACCTGGTAGATTTCCAGGTCAGCCATGTTTTATGAGGCCAAAAAATGGGGTAATTTACCTCATCAGGTGGCAAGTTGAAATTGATGCAGATCGATAGCCCTTGGCGTGCCATTCACGAATATATAGGGTTGCCTGCCATCAGCCTGGTAGATTTTCTGGTCAGCCTCCTCAAAGTATCGATTTAGTAACTTGGAACAACGAGAAATTCATGTACAGACGCTAAAATTCGAGGAATATTTTAGTGCGAACCGTGATATTTAATTAAAATATATATATTGACAGTCTTGCAACGCATACGTGTTGAAATAATAGGGTAAATGAACCAGTTCTGGTCATTTCTCACTAATTATATAGATGACTACCGGAAAACTTAGACTGCGGGTAATATTGAGGACGCCGCGACAATAAATCATCAGTGTGTGACGTAAAATTGGTTAATCATCTCATTTCCGCAATCATCTATTACTGCTTCGCTTAAATATGCTCAATCTGTGGGTGAAAAAACACCCTGACTTGGGTACTTTGATTACTGCGTGAAGTCATAATATATACGACCGACGCCTTCCAGAGCACTCTCTACTACTGAAAGGTAGGCATCCTTCATGCGCATAGACTATAGGGCTGCTGTCCCCTGGAAATAGGCCGCGCCCGTGCATCCCGTATCCGTCATGACAGTATTTTCAAATATGGGAAATAAATGTTTCCGTTCAAGTTCAAAGTTCACTAAATGTTAAACGTGACATATATCTAAGATCTACGTACGGTTATGCTGGATATTATAATTATGTAGAAATCATAGGACATCATTAATCACTAAGTATTTTGTTCTTACCTCTTTTCCATTTCAATTGGGATTGGGCCTCTTCGTATGTAGGCACCAGGACTTTCAGTCCTGGGTATTCGATGGTTCGTTATTCAGGGCCGAACCCGCATAGGTCGCCAGCCCCAAGCCTGAGAGATTTCAAGGTCAACCATGCTCCATGAGGCCAGTAAATGGGATAAACAACTTTCCTCTCTTGTTACACAAATAACTATTTCCAGTTTTTATTCTACCATTTAGTCGGCTTAGTTCATGCACATATTCAAACCAAATTTCAGCTTTCTAGTGCTAGAGGTCACTAAGCTAGACCGCGGACGGACGGACGGACGGACGGACGGATGGATGGACGGACATGGCGAAACTATAAGGGTTCCGTTTTTGCCATTTTGGCTACGGAACCCTAAAAACCGAAGATACTAATGAGAAATGCCCACAACTGATTTTTTTGCCCTATTATTCACTCTCACAATGTGTAGATTTAATTAAATATCAAGGTTTGCATTTAAATATACTTTGAATGTTTTGAATTGTCTCTACGCGAATTTCTCTTGTTTCCAAGATATTAACATCGATAGTTTAGGGAGGCTAACCAAAAAACTGCCGAGCTGATGACAGGCAAACCTATATTCTCGTGAATGGAACGCCTAGAGCTATCGATCTACATCAATTTCATCTTGCCATCTGATGGGGTAAATTATCCCATTTACTGGCCTCATGGAACATGGTTGACCTTGAAATCTCTCAGGCTTGGGGCTGGCGACCTATGCGGGTTCGGCCCTGAATAACGAACCATCGAATACCCAGGACTGAAAGTCCTGGTGCCTACATACGAAGAGGCCCAATCCCAATTGAAATGGAAAAGAGGTAAGAACAAAATACTTAGTGATTAATGATGTCCTATGATTTCTACATAATTATAATATCCAGCATAACCGTACGTAGATCTTAGGTATATGTCACGTTTAACATTTAGTGAACTTTGAACTTGAACGGAAACATTTATTTCCCATATTTGAAAATACTGTCATGACGGATACGGGATGCACGGGCGCGGCCTATTTCCAGGGGACAGCAGCCCTATAGTCTATGCGCATGAAGGATGCCTACCTTTCAGTAGTAGAGAGTGCTCTGGAAGGCGTCGGTCGTATATATTATGACTTCACGCAGTAATCAAAGTACCCAAGTCAGGGTGTTTTTTCACCCACAGATTGAGCATATTTAAGCGAAGCAGTAATAGATGATTGCGGAAATGAGATGATTAACCAATTTTACGTCACACACTGATGATTTATTGTCGCGGCGTCCTCAATATTACCCGCAGTCTAAGTTTTCCGGTAGTCATCTATATAATTAGTGAGAAATGACCAGAACTGGTTCATTTACCCTATTATTTCAACACGTATGCGTTGCAAGACTGTCAATATATATATTTTAATTAAATATCACGGTTCGCACTAAAATATTCCTCGAATTTTAGCGTCTGTACATGAATTTCTCGTTGTTCCAAGTTACTAAATCGATACTTTGAGGAGGCTGACCAGAAAATCTACCAGGCTGATGGCAGGCAACCCTATATATTCGTGAATGGCACGCCAAGGGCTATCGATCTGCATCAATTTCAACTTGCCACCTGATGAGGTAAATTACCCCATTTTTTGGCCTCATAAAACATGGCTGACCTGGAAATCTACCAGGTTTAGGGCTGGCAACCTATGCGGGTTCGGGTCACCAAAGGGGTCTCTTTCGATGGGTAAAGGTTTCAATCTGCCACCTTATGATGTAAATTTTGGTAAAAAATGACGTTTTAAAATTCAAAAAAAACTATGTTCTTCCAGGCTGTGCCATGGCAACCTACTATAGTCCAGTGTTCCTAAGTATTATCTATCGCTGTAGTATGTGTCTGCTCTGCCACCGTGTGAGGTAAGGTTTCATGCAATGGGAGCTTAATCTAGAAGGGCATAGCGTGCACTGAGGCTCGCTCTTGCGTGACTTAGCATTTGTTTAATTTAAGGTAGGTACCTTATAGGATAAAGAAAGAAAGTTGTCTTTGAGAGAGTTGTACTTATAGATAAAATAGAGAAAGCTAGCATCAATAATGAAGTTATTGACTTACTGCAATCTGCTTCATCCGAGCCGTCATTGCAATCCGTGTCGCCGTCGCATCTCCAGCTACCAAGGATGCAGTTGCCCGTTGCACACCTATACAACAACACAAAATAAACACATTTTGGAGTTTCTCAATTTAAGGGAAAATGGAAATATAAATACTCACTTCATCGAGCGAAATGCGGAATGAGCTGATATCTCTAGAGATGCCTTAAACGGTACACTGCTTCCTAACTTAACGAAGCGCATATATAGTTGTGTCTCAAGAGTAAACCTGGGTAGGTGTATATTCCACAGACGGAGCGTTCTTGAATTGAAATTTGTCTAAAATTGCACAGAGCGTGGAATGAAATCCAACTGTGAAGGCGCGGTGTCTAGAGCGGGCCCTCGTCGGAGTGCGGGTACGGGCAGTCTTGGTGCTTGTCGCACACACATGAACTCTTTACTACTCACATGAACTCTGTGTCGAGACAGCGCAGCGTGTGACAGAGCGGGCCCTCGTCGGATCCGTCCGGGCAGTCTTGGTGCTTGTCGCACTCACATGAACTCTGTACTACTCACATGAACTCTGTGTCGAGACAGCGCAGCGTGTGACAGAGCGGGCCCTCGTCGGATCCGTCCGGGCAGTCTTGGTGTTTGTCGCACTCACATGAACTCTGTACTACTCACATGAACTCTGTGTCGAGACAGCGCAGCGTGTGACAGAGCGGGCCCTCGTCTGAGCCGTTCGGGCAGTCTTGGTGCTTGTCGCACTCACATGAACTCTGTGTCGAGACAGCGCAGCGTGTGACAGAGCGGGCCCTCGTCGGATCCGTCCGGGCAGTTTTGGTGCTTGTCGCATTCACATGAACTCTGTGTCGAGACAGCGCAGCGTGTGACAGAGCGGGCCCTCGTCTGAGCCGTCCGGGCAGTCTTGGTGCTTGTCGCACTCACATGAACTCTGTACTACTCACATGAACTCTGTGTCGAGACAGCGCAGCGTGTGACAGAGCGGGCCCTCGTCGGATCCGTCCGGGCAGTCTTGGTGCGTGTCGCACTCACATGAACTCTGTACTACTCACATGAACTCTGTGTCGAGACAGCGCAGCGTGTGACAGAGCGGGCCCTCGTCAGAGCCGTCCGGGCAGTCTTGGTGCGAGTCGCACTCACATGAACTCTATACTACTCACATGAACTCTGTGTCGAGACAGCGCAGCGTGTGACAGAGCGGGCCCTCGTCGGATCCGTCCGGGCAGTCTTGGTGCGTGTCGCACTCACATGAACTCTGTACTACTCACATGAACTCTGTGTCGAGACAGCGCAGCGTGTGACAGAGCGGGCCCTCGTCGGATCCGTCCGGGCAGTCTTGGTGCGTGTCGCACTCACATGAACTCTGTACTACTCACATGAACTCTGTGTCGAGACAGCGCAGCGTGTGACAGAGCGGGCCCTCGTCGGATCCGTCCGGGCAGTCTTGGTGCGTGTCGCACTCACATGAACTCTGTACTACTCACATGAACTCTGTGTCGAGACAGCGCAGCGTGTGACAGAGCGGGCCCTCGTCTGAGCCGTCCGGGCAGTCTTGGTGCGTGTCGCACTCACATGAACTCTGTACTACTCACATGAACTCTGTGTCGAGACAGCGCAGCGTGTGACAGAGTGGGCCCTCGTCTGAGCCGTCCGGGCAGTCTTGGTGCTTGTCGCACACTAGCTCCCGTTCAAGGCAGAGTTTGCTGTCACGGCATTGGAACTGGTTGAATTCGCAGTAGAATGGCGCTGTGTAGGTAAAATATGACACGCTCGATTTTACATTCAAGAAAAAAAAAACCTTATTTCAAAGAACTATCCTTATTAGACATGTGCGCCGCGCCGCCGCGCCGCCGCCGCCGACGATTTTTCCACGCCGCCGCCGCCGATGATTTTGACCGGCGTAAAATCGGCGTGGCAAATTAATTAATGCCCGGAAACGGTAAATGACTAATGAGTGGCCAGTATACTACGTATTTTTGAAAGATATTTTGCTTCTTGACTTATCCTTTGCCAGTTACATCAAATGAAGCCATTTAGATGCTATTGGAAGATTTACGTCAACGACTTATCGGTGATTTATAACGGCTGGTTTTTGAATTATAGGCTTTTATTTGTTTTGTCGATTTGTTATCTATCTTCTTTAATTTATCTTTTGTCTTAGGTTAGGTTATTCACAATATTTTTATAAAAGTAAAATACAAAAATAGATCAAAAACATACAAAAGCAATAAAAATATTATATAAACCTAACCTAGGGATCCGCCGGCAACGGAGCAAGGCCCAGGCTGCCAGTGGTCAGGGCCGCATAGAGGGGAACCTTCGGGCTGTGCGAGTGTGCGCGCCGTGTCCAGAATTACCGCCATCTGAATCTGACCCTTGAACCAACCTCAACCCCGAAACGAAAGTCTTTCAAGAAGTTGGCCGAGACTCTTCGCAATGAGAGCATACGCAAAAACTACTGTCGGTTCAATAATCGCCGAACCGAATCAACCTGGAACATGGCGGCTATCTATCACCACAATATCAGGCTTATTGGTAGCAATATTACTGTCCGTGATGATAGATTGATCTTAATAGAGCGTGGCTCGACCATTTTCGAGGACTGGCGCAGGTGTGTACTTGTAGTACGGCACTTTGTGGTCCCGAACACCGTACATAAAAGCAACCTGCTGGTTTATAATCCTAGCTACGAGATTATGTATGTGCAAGTGCTCGCCGCTAGCAAGATGAGAACAACCGGAGATGATATGACTGAGTGACTCTCCGGGACGGCGACAGGATATATCATCGTCATGATTCGGGCATACAATACCGATTTTACATGCCCTAGTCATGATACCTTCGTCTGCAATTGCACAGGCAAAACCCTCGGTTTATTCGAAGAGGTCCCCAAATCGTAACCAGCTCACCGACGCGAGCAGGTCTACGTATCCCATGACTCCCGTGAGGGCTCTGTAGAACCGCCCATGTAGCTCCTTACTCTTAATTTTTTTGTTAAATACCCCTTAAGTCAAGTTTGATGTTGGGATCCTTCATAAATCGAGGGAACTATTTAAGGCCACTACCTAACTTGGCGATACGGTATCGGATCGGTGCACTAAAGGATGTTCGATATTTTTTTTACCGATTCCTTACCGAGCGCCTATATTTGAATGCAGGCTTCCTGATTGGCGCGGGCTACGCAGTGAGAGTGCGGCATATCGCAGGCCGCGTCACGGTGTAAAATCTGCATGCCGAGCTCGGACCGCATGAAATTTCGTGAACAAAATGGCGGCGGCAAGAGCCACGTGTATTATTTTGGTTGCCGATGTGGAAAAATATCCACTTTTATATAACTAGAACTGAACGAACTAAACTAGAATCACTTGAATGCATTTTCTTCATCTGACATCCCATCCTTGTCTTTTAGAACTCAACGTACAATTTTCTCTCACGAATTACAAATGCGAAATCAATCGGTTTTGCACTTATATTAACTTCGGGGCTTTTTGTGTTATCGTATTCGATATTTGGCAAGTGGTGTAGCCAGTTCTACATAGATAAAACAAATAAGTATGTCTATATAACTAGTCTATCCTTTGTAAAATTCTCTAAAATCATGTCTTGTATTTAAAATATGCAAAGTTTGCTAGACAATCGTACATTGTTCGAGATTTGGAGAATTCTATTTACGCAGGTTATACTTAATAACTCAGTAGGCTTCGATTTAGAGGGTATTTTGTCAATTTCCCCAAAAATATTAAAAATATATACCACGCCGATTTCACGCCGATCACGCCGCCGCCGCCGGTCAGAAAACGATCGGACGCCGCCGCCGATGATTTTGGCATCGGCGCACACCTCTAATCCTTATATCATTTTTTTAAAGAATTTGAGTGGTAAAATTTTTCTTTATATCTAACTGAATATTTCTGAATATGTCTTACGTGTAAATGATTCCTTGTCCTCTTGTGGACAAATTTCGTTGTATTGAATGCAGCCACCGTTGCACTCAACCTCGGTTGGGTGGCATTTCCTCGGGCCTGAAGTGCTCGCTGAAAATTATTTGATGTAAGTATCAAGATTTGCTATTGGTACTTCAAACTAAGATCATAAAAACATGACAGCCTATCTATCTCTACGAAGAAATTGACTGCAAAACTCTTAAAACAGGTTTATAACCGCTAACCACTTTGTAGGTTCGTTCGTCTATTTGCATCACAGTCTTTCTAATAAGCAAGAGCGATAGAGAGGGATATAACAAAAATTTAGATTTTCGACGTTCGTGGTAGGCCCACAGGCCTTCTGTACCACCCTTTAGGATTTAGTTCACGCAAGCTCTTCTGAAGAGGTTCTTGGTGCTAATGGAAAACGAAGGCCTCATATGGGTGGTAAAACGGATTTACGGATTCAATATTAAGCCAAGTTACTTACGTGAGCAGCTATCTTCATCCTCCCCATTCTTACAGTCCTTTTCGCCATCGCACCTCTTTATCATCGGTATACACTCGTTACTCTTATAACAATACGCTTGATCTCCTCTGCACTCTGCGAGCCTGGTACATTTGTCCCCTTCCACTATCAAGCCAGGGGGGCAAAGGCACTTGTAGGACATCGGTCCTTGGACCGAGGGGTAGGTTCCTAGGATGGGGAGGGTGGGGGTTTGGACGCAGATGTGGGAGCAGGGGTTGCGGGTGCAGGGGTGGGTTGAGGGGGTGTTGGGGTCAGGTGCACCGGTCGTAGCTTGGAAGTGTAGGTGGGTTTCGTTGGGGAATATAGCTGGAAAGAGATAATGTTAGTGGTTACTTTGACCGAACTCGAAAATATATACCTTCTAGTGAATTGCACTGACAATTCAATCCACTTCTGGAATGGGAAAATTAATCATTGTGTTCTACTTATTAAATAGGTATCAAACCCGTCACTGATATTTCAAAACCTGCTTTAATGAGCTTTGAATAAACTTCTGCGAAAACTTCCGACTTAGCTCTAAAAATACAAAGAGCAATTTAATTCCTTACGTCTTAAAGCTCTATACGTCGAGGTGTAGAAGTTTCTCCCAATTACTAATTTCAGAACACTTAAGGTATGGGTTACCGCTAAGCTATCAGCCGCTGTTGGCAGTCGCTTTTATGATGCCTTGCTGACTCCTGACTTGGCTTGAATACTTACAAAGCTCGACACGTCGAGGTGTAGAAGTTTCACCCAAATACTCGTCCCAGAAGACGCGAGGGGTCCTCCCGTCAGACCAGAACACGTAAGGCAGGGTTACTGCCAAACTGCTAGCCGCTGTTGGCAGGCGCTTTCTGATATCTTGCCTGACGCCTGTGGAGAGAATGAAGTAGTAAATAACGGGCTTATATCCTGGAAGGCCACTGAACCTCCCCGTATATACCCTTACAAAATAAATGTATGAAGCGTGAAACCTGATTAACATGACCAAGTAATCAATCGTCTATGATAAAAACCCTTAGAAGAGTGTTGTGCATAGAACCCAAGTTCTTTTGATGTAAGACTGGTATATTTTTTAGACCTTCGACTTTAAAATGTTCAAATTATATACGAGGAGGTACAATTATGGTGCCGTGACCAGGATTTAAGCAACTTTTTAAGCTGCACCACTTTGGGAAAGCTGTGGGGGACACCAGATAAATCCTACGCTGTGCTTATAAGCTAGGGATACACGCACAAATGTGTCCGCCGGATTTGTCCGACGGATATGCCCGACGGACAGATCGTCCGTGTATGGCGCGAATTGGACACGGATTTCTCTGCGGACACATCTGAATAGCGCCATACAAGGACGGATCTGTCCGTCGGGCATATCTGTCGGACAAATCCGTCGGACACATCAAGGAGTGTATCCGTAGCTATAGATGGAGTAAGGTTGGTTGAACCACTAGCTGGCATGTTTATTGTATACAACAGCCACTAAACTACTCAAATCATACCTTAAATATTTAATCATGCGTACTTTATCTTGTTTAAGAATTTTAATGTTATATTTACACACAAATGTTGGGCGAGAAGTGGCTCACGGAGAGCCGTTTTGCTGCATTGATCGTAACAAATGGAAATCCGTGATCTCTGCCTACCCCTTTTGGGATATAGGCGTGATTGTATGTATGTATGTAAATGTTGGGGGTATCCGAAGCTTCTAAAGGGAGTACAGATTCATAAATATCATAATGAAAAAGTCTAACAAAATAAGCGATATGATCATTTGTTTTTTGACTAGCTCTAGCGATTTAAAGCTCAAAGAAATCAAATGCACCTACCTCGGGGCAACGTTCGTAGATGGATGAACTCGATGGAGTTACTACCTTCATCTGATATGGCCACCATGTCAGAGTCATGGAGATTGCGTAGTCTTACACGAGGTCCTAGACACAATAAAATAAGTGTTGGTGTAGAAGCAGTAGTTCTGCATATGGAAAATTGTAAACCCGTTACCTACAGAGCAGTTTATAGATCAATTACCCTCAAAAATTTTAAAGAAAAAAGAACCAACCTAATTCACTTAAGCTCAGCTTTTCCAAGAGGAAATGCCCGAGTTTCTGTACAGTTCTGAAATCACTATATGTATAATAGTTGAAGAGTTCCCTCGATTTCTCCAGGATGCGATCATCAGATCCTGACCTGTGATGACAATGGGACCAACTGTCAAGTACCTATACTCTTTCAAACAAAAAAATAATTAAAATAAAACAACTTTGAACGGATTATATCGCGTATACTGAATTTTAAATTACATCCCGACGTTTCGAACACTTTACAGCGTTCGTCGTCACGGGTCGACGACGGGTCGGGGTTGGGAAACGTCGGGATGTAATTTAAAATTCAGTATACGCGATATAATCCGTTCAAAGTTGTTTTATTTCATGAATAACTATCGCGGCAACCGTAGAAGATATTAAAAAAATAATTTTCGAAATCGTACATACATCAGGCAAAAACAAAGATCCCGACGAATTGTGAACCTCCTCCTTCGAAATCTTGAAGTCGGTTGAAAACATACAATGCCTTCAGGATGCTGTTGGGACTGCTTTGGTAGCACTTCAGGGATATTGATCGAGAAACGTACATGATTTCTACGCGAACGGAATTAAGCGAATGGCGTCACGTGCGGGGCAGTCACAAGACTATCTTGCAGGTGGGCTATAGTTCAGCGAGTAGATTAATCTTATTATACACTAAGACAACATAATTAAGATTACCTCTTAGATTATTCATAATGACGTGTCGATGTTCCCGCTCATCACCATCTAAGCCAATGCTGTCTATATGTATCTCGTTGTTCTGCTCACTCTCCACTACCGCCACAAGCAGCCTCCTGTTAATAATAAGTTATACGTTTTAAAGAGTAACTAAAGCTGCTATAGCCTGTCCGGAAAGAAAAGTGTCGAAGAATATATGAGCTCCCATATAAGGAACGACGCTTTTCTTTCCGGACAAACTCTATAAAACTAGGTGTCGCCGTGACAGCGGTGTCAGACGCTGGTGCATAAAAATTGTGTAAATAAAGTAATATTTAGGTAAGAGTTATTCAGTGATTATCACATTTACCCTCTAATTGTTACATGGCGACCTTGTCAGCGGTGTCAAGTACGTAAGAAATTGCTGGTTTTTCATGGTCAGAGCCGTAAAGCCTCCTTGCCGTGCTTCAAATATATCACCACCCGTCTCTAAACACATGGCGACCCTGCCAAACGGTAAACACCTACAGGGAAAATATTTTGAGAAATCCCATACCCAAAATGCTGCTGCAGGCAGAAGCTAACAGGTATCTCCTGATCAGGGAAGCGGTGAAGTAGAGCTCTGTTGCCGTTCTTCAGAGAAAATACTAGAAACAGTGAACACTAGACCGATGGATATCAATGGTGACCCTGCCAAGAGCCTAAATATTGAGCTTACCCAAAATGCTCCAGCAGGCAGAAGCTAAAAGGTATTTCCTGATCAGGGAAGCGGTGGAGTAACGCTCTGTTCCCGTCCTTAAGAGAAAATACTAGGAACCGTTAGATATCAATGCATGGTGCCTGCCAAAAGTCTACATATGGAGCTTACCCAAAATGTTGCAACAGACAGAAGCTGACAGGTATCTCCTGATCAGGGAAGCGGTGGAGTAACGCTCTGTTCCCGTTCTTCAGAGAGAACACTTCAAGGAACCGCCGCCTGGAGTCCAGCACGTAAAGATTGTCAGTCACGTGATCTGTTTAAGATTTTAAAAGTTCAATTGAGTATAAAACTTTCGTGAGACTCTAACATATTAAAAATATTTATAACGGGTTACTCACGTAATTTTTGTCGATTTTTGCTCGACATGTTTCGATCAATTTACGATGATCATTCTCACGAGCGGCCTTCCGCGACGGTACCCGACGCGCTGCCGTCGCGGAAGGCCGCTCGTGAGAATGATCATCGTAAATTGATCGAAACATGTCGAGCAAAAATCGACAAAAATTACGTGAGTAACCCGTTATAAATATTTTTAATAGTTCAATTGAGGTTGGAGAACGTAAAAAAATGCTCCAGCTAGACAAAACATATGTATACAAATTAGGGATGTAACGAATATTCGTATTTGCATTCGCATTCGCAAAATTTAATGCGAATATTTGCGAATATTTTAGTGCATTTTATCTAAGAAAAAATATTGAGAGGGAACTTACAATCATGGCAAATGTGTCTTTTATGTATCTTCATGAATTACCTATATATTTTTGTTGTTTCATGATTACGAAAACGTTTCGGTTAGCAGAATCTATAGAAGTTTGATGGTACCTAATAAAAATCGTTTTCTTAACATTTGGTTAGAAAATATCACAGCTAAATCATTCTACTATACCACAACTTTCCTTGTGCCAAGGTTATTGACCCCATATTCGCATTCGCATTCGCGAATGTCCAAAAAACATTCGTTACATCTCTAAAGCCCGCTCTACACTCGCGCGCGAAGTCGCTCCGTGAATTCACGTGAAATGCCGCGAACAATGCGATTCTTAGGCGTGAACACCATCTACACTCGCGTTTCGCGGCTTTCGCGGGCGTTCGCGGCGCGAGTGTAGAGCGGGCTTAATACAAATACATCGGGACTACTAAATTCCGGTGTTCTATGCCCATGATGCTCGATGTTCTTACGTCTACAGAGCAATTTTTTTGCATTTTCTGGGTTAGTCCCATAGGAATTTTAGCATAAAATCTTTTAGATACCCACATATCTTCTTGCTACTAGTGGAGACTAGGCTCAGAAAATATTGGTTTTACCTATAAGTATTTGTGAGAGACATACGGAGTTGAATGGCGTCAAGCTTGACCGCCTCAATACGGGTGTCTCTTCTCATAATATACCTGTTTGTTCAGAGCAAAGACCATTAGGTGCGGAGCTCCCAAATGAACAGGACCACAAGAACGGTGCCACAAGAATGTGGTAAGAAATACCACGGGCGGAACTTGAACTCGTAATTCTGGTGGTATATATACTACACTCTTTTAAGTAAATAATATTTGTATCCACTGTACGGTAGTTAATTCCTAAGCCCGGGCGCACACACAGAAGGCGGTCACCGGAGTTCTGCGTTCGCGTTCCATATAAGTCCAATGGAACGCGGACGCAGAACTCCGGTGACCCGCCTTCTGTGTACGCCCGGGCTAAGAAATCGCCTAAATAAATACATAAATATTTTATTATTTATTATGGTTCCTTAAGACACATTATTTATGGATGGCGGAAAATCACACAAAAAAAAGAAACGCTGCATATATACATATTGTATATTGAAGTACTTCCCGATGGAAATTTTGTAGGATTATTCGTTCAGTCATCTTAGAATGACATTTTAAAACCATATAAACAAAAAAAAATCGCTATTATAAATGATACGACTGTTGTAATTAAAGCTACTGACATCAATAATTTTGAATTTAATGTTAATACTGCCTTACAAGATGTAATCACCTGGCTGACTCACAACAATTTGAAAATAAATTTAAATAAAACTAAGTTCATGCAATTCAGATCATACAAAGCAGAAATTCATAACATAAAAGTAAGTCATTGCAATGTTGATATTGAGGAAGTTAACACTACAACGTTCTTGGGATTATCTCTAGACACGCACTGTTCTTGGAAAAGTCATATCGCAAACATAAGCCCAAAGATAGACAGGTTCCATTTTGCCCTGTGGAGACTACAACAAACAATATCTTTAAAAACAGCCCTAATGGCATATCACGGATATATCGCATCCATCCTAAGATACGGAATCATTATGTGGGGTAATTCAGTAACTGCTGATCGAGCTTTTATTGCACAAAAAGAATGTGTACGGGCTTTGTGTGGAGCAGGGTATAGAGAAACATGTAAACCTCTGTTTCCAAAACTTGGCCTATTAACATTACCCTGTCTATACATATACGAGATCTCATTATTTGTTATGAAGAATCCAGAACTTTTTCCTCCTGTGAGAAATATTTCAAGTAGACCTCTAAGACAGTACCAGATAACAATCCCATCGCACGACCTCGTAGTCAGAAGGAAGAGTGCCTATATAATGGGTACAAAAATATATAATAAAATTCCTGCGGCGCTAAAAGAGCTGCCATATTCCCAATTTAAACACAAATTTTATAAGTTACTATGTGAATGTTGTTTTTATAGTATTGACGAATTTTTTAGCTTTAGGTTTCAAGATTTAATGTAGTAAACATGTGTGACATTATCAATTATAATTTACCAATTTAATTTAATGTAAAAATATATAATGATTAATGACTATGTATGTACCTAATGTAAACTATGCATGTAATGTAATAGGACCCATTTGGTGATACACAAGCAAAAGTATTTTTGTATATCACCAAAATATGTTAAGATTCACATGCCTAATGGCAGAATGTAGTGTATAAGTGCATGCTCTGTGTGTATTGTATGTTATGTTCATGTGAATAATAAATCATTCATTCATTCATTCATTCATTCATTCATTGTGTTCGAAGTCGTTTGTATGAACTTCGCTTCGCTTTTACGATAGAAAGAGATGGTAGAGATACTGACCGTAGTCCATATCCACGACATTTTCCAACCCCTTGAAAGCGAACACATGAGTGATTCCAAGAGTGAAGTCCGCCATATCGATCTTGACTATACATTTGCGCATTCCATCGTATATGTATAATGTATCTGTAAAAAATAAATGTGCCATTTTCAGAAAAAGGTACATCATTGTCGGTTGTCAATAAGGCATTACTGCCATAATATCTCATTTAGAAATAAACTCTATTAACAACTGACAATGATGTACCTTTTGCTTGAAATAGTCACAAATTTTTCAAATATCTGTTAGATCTGATATCTGATTGAATTCAACATGCTAACTACGGGACGCTGCAATACGTTAGACACGTATGGAGATATGCTTGAAGTAAAACAGTTTCTGGTCAATAAAAAAAAAGTATGCAAGAATGAATACAACTCGGCCATCCCGACAATGACGCGCCCCTGTCTGTTGTCATGGGTGATAGGACGGTCGGAACTCTCATTGTTTCCGAGAGTATCCCTCCTTACAGGTTAGCACAAGAGTGAAGCGACAGTATCTCGCGGTCGAGATAGACATCTGTCACTGTCTAACTGTATTCAACAGAAAGTGACAACTCTCTTACCTCTTCTGCTGTCATACGCCATAGCTTGCACCCTTCCTATATCGAAGTTAGTAGCGTGAGCCTCAGGGTTCCCGAGAGTATCGTATCGGATGCGTGTGAAGGATGCGCCTGCGCCGACTATGAGGTATTGGGGGCGGTAGTTGGGTTCATCTAGAAAAAAAATATCCAATATTAAAGCTACAGCTAACAGTATAATCTATAGTAGTAGCTTCAAACTGAGAACTTACGATTTACTTGAAAACGAGTTGACCAATATAACAAGACCCTTATGAAGTTTGTTTTTGCCTTTTCTAGGTCCATAACCCCTTGATAGATCCTGCTCATACTTAGAAATTATATTTATCTCTGCTGCAACTCTAACGAATTTCATAAAGATGAAAAAAGAGTTTAGCAGCCAGATATAACTTACTATGACAAGTAGTTCCATTCAGCTTCATGCCAGCAGGGCAGGCGCAGGAGTAGGTAGCGTTGGACGTCAGCAGGCACAGGTGGGAGCACTTGTGCCCCGCGCACGGGTTCGAGTCCCGGCTGAACAACACTGGGTGGTAGATGTGCATTCCTGGGAACCAAAGTTTTTGGAGTATAAAATAAGAGGTGACAATCCAACTAGCAGATGGTGTCGTATAAAAGTCACCAGCACGTTTATACGACTTAATTTAAAGAAAAATCTAAAGGTTCAGAAACATAAGTTTCGAGTTTGATAGCTAACTGAACTAGTTAGCGATTATACGGTGCCATATTTTTTGGCTGTTTCATACATTTTTGCCAAACAGACGTCGACATTTTCTATGGGGAGTCCATAAAATATTTTTTTGGGATTTTTAGGTTAATCCCATAGCAAAAGTTGTTCAGTATGAATTACCTATAATCCAGGGGTTTAAAAACTATGCGCCACGGCGTCCTAGTACGCCGTTAAAAGTACAGAGGGGCGCCGCGAGGCGATCCTTCTCACCATACTTTACCTGTCTATTTCAAATAGCCTAGCTAAGGTTTGGGCGCCGCGATCAACTTTTATACTGACAATGACAAGTGCCCGCGGACTGTAAAAGATTGAAAACCTTTGACCTAATCACCTCTCACAATGTGGCTAGCCATTAAAATACATCCTGTATGTATACAAACCATAGACAGGCGCATGTAGTGTAGCGAGCGCGCTCCTCTTCCCCTCCAAATGAAGCTTGTCTGTGGTCTGTATCGTGTTGGAGGTCCAGTCGCTCCAGTACACGGTGTTCTCAAACACGGAGATCGCGTACGGGTGGTGGATGCGAGCTTTGAATAGAGGCTGAAATAGTTTTTCATGAAAGTACGAAAAGTATGTCATTTCTTCTAATAATTGCCCACGAGCTCCGGGCAATACTTGGGATGATGTACGGTTAGCATTTCCGAGCGAGTATCGATGCTTTTTAATACTGTTAGGCAAAGTGTCCAAAAACTTTTTCACCTCACTAGCTCGGAAAGCCCTTTTTGTTTGTTTAATATCTATTGTGAAAATCGCTTTTTATCCACATGTGGTGAAAGAGTTTTGACATAAGTGACAAGTGGTTTAAGTGACATTTGACAGCTAACAAAACGTAAAACGTTAAAAGTGCAGAATTTTTAACATAGCAATTAATGAATTGCATCGAGTAAAAACACTTAATACAGTCTTACAACTTTATTTTAATTCATAAATATCAGCATTCAACATTAATCTTCATTCTTTTTGTAAAAACGGATAAATTGTTCTGACAGCCGAATAAGTCTACGTACGAACAAAACGCATCTGACATTTAATAAAACCTTTTACGTCAAAACTTTTCATTTCAATTCATCCATCATATCAACGTTAAATATTCGCATGTTTTTCTAGGTTGTTTTGTTAAAAATTAGTGATTCGAGTGATGAAGAAGTATTAAACACCTGAGGAATTACGGGAAACCGAGCAAAATGCACCCTTTTTCTTATTTTCCTCGCTGTAGTGAGGTGAAAAGTTTTGTGTTATACACGGGTGAAAGTTATTTTACGTCTCGTGTATTAAAGCACTCGCTACGCTCAGGATTCTATTTTTGAACCACTCGCTTCGCTCGTGGTCAATAATAGAATCCTTTCGCTAGCTCGTGTTTCAAATAACACTCGCACGTAAAATACAACTTTCACCCCTTGTATAACAAATAACTATTAACATCGACTGTCAAAAGTTGTGTTAGGTACTTCCAAAAGTTATATACTGCTCAACGAGACGATTCAAACAAACCCAAACATGATCTTCCATTGTTTTATCACCATCTTCGGTCTCCAGTATACCAGTTTTATGTCAATATATCATTGACGCGCGATAATGTCATATGCGTGCAAAATTTCCGCTCAATCGGATGTCGGGAAATGGGTCAATTTAAACTCGCAACATTTGATCACAGACAACGGGATGGGTGAAATTAAATTAAAGCTTGTAAAAATACAAATATCTAAGTACCTGCTACTGCTACACCTGTTGCTATGAATATATAACAGATTACAGATGGGGCGGTGCAGTTGCCTCTAAAAGCTCCGAATACTTACATAGATCTGTTTCGTGTCAACTTTGAGCACCATGATAGTCCTGTCGACGAAATATAACCGGCCGTTAGGTGCGTCTAGTGCTAGTCCTGTTGCGAAGTTGTTGAGACTGGCGGTCATCACCTAAAAAAAAGTTACGGTAATCGATGGTATTTTTAACCGGGTCAAACCGCCAAAACGTCAAATCAATCACATGAAAACGTGTGAATTAAAACTAACCTCGTGGTTGGAACCGTCCATTCGTGAACGTAAGATCACGTGACCACCTTGCAGACCGGCGACGTCGGCCCAGTACATTAATCTGGAAAACGTACATTATCTGTTTAATAAACTTTATTGCAGCTTATTTATGTAAGTACAGTAAGGGATATAGCATAAGAGGCCAGAAGACATGTATTAAAATTACTTCAATAAACAAAAGAAAACATAGAAAGATAATAACTTCGGGCTTGTTTTTAGACTTAGATGACGCTACAATCGTTTTGAAAAAAACATTCATGTATATGACATAAGTAAATCATTAATAATAACTCGGCCGTCCTGACAAAAACACGTCCATAACTCGCGATGCGATGAAGTAGATATTGTTTCCTTAACAGTCTACTACTACATGTCTCTTTCTATGGTAACTTATTTATCTCCTCTAAATAAAATAGTATCATACCCATTCCTGACATCCAACGTAACAAATTTCGGCCTGATCGCTCCCGATTTGATGGTAGCACAAATGGAACCGTCGGTGCTACACACATAGATGGTGCCGCGCGATGCATCGCTAAAGTAGATGTTGTTTCCTAACCAGTCTACTGCTATGTCGCCAGCGTCGTATAGACCGAGGCTCACCAGGGTCTGGCAACAAAATGGTGATGTCATGTACAGTCACCGGCAATCGCATGTTCCTACACGAAGGCCGCCAAAATATGTGACACACTCTTATGACCTCACCAATAAGAGCGTGTCGCATATTTTTGCGGCCTTCGTGTAGGAAGATACTATTGCCGGCGACTGTTCTCATGTATAGTTGCCATCAAATATATCGGAGCGGCCGAGGTGGTCACTAATATCTGAACAACGCCTCTGTTGTCTAGGCGATAAAGTGCATGCTCAAAGTTTTTGAGTACCCTGGCCGCTCTGATATATTTGATGGTGACTGTACTGCAGCAATAGAGTTTTAAAGCTGTTACACTTGTACTAAATCAGCTTCATTTAGGGAATTAATTATGAGACAGATAAAAGACAGATGTGACGTTGACATAATTTATTTTAGGTAATATGGAGATGCAAGTTGCTTATCAAAGAGGTCAAATGTTACAGAATAATCTTTTAAGATGGTAATCGATACCTAATGCGATATTATTCCGTAACATCGATAAGTCGATAAAACATCATGGTCAATCCCTCTGACAGTTTGATCTTTGCTATGAAGAATTCCGGTCCTTGTTTATAAAACATAGTTTTACACGTCAATATTATATATACAATGGCAATAACAGAATTAATCTAGGTATACTCGTATCTAATCATAGGTTAACATCTAACATTTCATTTCAATTGGTTTCTTAAATACTTATGTAGGTATGTCAAATAAAGGTAGTTGGTATACAGTTGAAGCTTACATAGTTAGGTAGGTAGCGAACCAGTTTGTGTTTTATTGTCTGAGTATGCATTAAAAAACTCGTCAACACAGTAGCACGCATCGGACGCAAGCTTGTTTTTGAGTTTCTTCACAAAACAAGCCAAACTTGCCTCACTCTTAATCTCTGGTGGTAGGTTTGTATAAACCGAAATGATTTAGTCAAGTGTAATCGTATTTAGCAAGTAAGTTTATTACTAAGTAAAGCTAGGACACGGAAGCAAGTGTAACAGAACTTTTAAGTTTTCCAATTGATCTTTATTAAAGTATTATTTATCTAACGGACAAGGATCTCATTTTCTGAAAGTTAGAGGTTAGTGACAACTGGCACTGAAATAGAAATATCTAAAGTACATTCAGGGATTAAAATATCGATCCGGAAAATCTCAAAAAATAAGTGATTTTGCGAATATAAGTGGCATAGTGCATACGGGCGTGTAAATATTTTAGTCTCCTACTCAACGTATGTTTGTGAGTAATTAAAGTTCGTTGATTTAATTAAGAAATCCTACCACTGTTTGATGTGTATTATATAATACCTCTTTCGTCTCTGCTACATTTTCCAGATGCGCTCTGGCTATAGCCTGGTGTCCTTCGGCTGTCTCTACCCAGTAGAGATACTTCCCGTCGTAGGACACCCCGTGGCTCTGAAAATACACATAATTAATATTAAAAAATTGCAATAATTCCCCCGAAAGCGCCCCGAGTGCTGGTAACCTCGCGGTCAGGCGCCCGACTTTCAATCAGTCGCTTTTTAGTGAAGAAAAACATCGTAAGGAAACCGAACCTAATCCCGATAAAGCTTAGTTACCCCTCTCAGGAAAAAATAAACATCGTCTCATATCAGGCTGTAAAAGGAAAAGGCAAATGACAGACGCTTAAATATAATATGATGATGATGATTTTTGTAAAAACTAGTGCCTTTGCCAATTCATGGGATTAAGTTGTCAAGCAGACCCCATGCTGGAACAAACGCTAGGTGGTAGATTTATTATAAAGGTAGAAACTGCGTCGTGCATTTTTAATAAGTTCTAAGACTCGATTATCATACACCGTACCTTTTTGATTCCCGTGGCAACAGTGACTTCTTGTTTGGTTTTGACTTTGATATACCGGATATCTTTTTCCGTACTATAGAAGAGCATCGCCTCTGGACCTACAAGAGAATGCAAATCATATGGATACACGTATTTATTGCTTTTTAGGGTTCCTTACCCAAAGGGTAAACGAGACCCTATTACTAAGACTTCGCTGTCTGTCCGTCCGTCTGTCTGTCCGTCCGTTTATCACCAAGCTGTATCTCATGAACCGTGACAGTTAGACAGTTGAAATTTTCACACATGATATATTTCTGTTTCCGGTATCTAACGGTTTTTAACAAAACAAATTTGAATAACTAGGAATTCACTTTCCCTTATCATTTTTAAGCTTACCTTCAGCAAAGCAGAGATATTGAAAATCATCCGCAACATATCCGTGCTCGCACCCGCATTTATAATGCCCATCAAAGTTCTTGCAGGAATGACTGCAACTCGGCCGTTCTGCTAGACACTCGTCCACGTCCTCGCATTTGTTGGTGGTTTCATTGAAGTGGTGGGTGCTTGGGGAGGGGTTGCAGATGCACCGAGGCCCGCTACGCTCAGGGGTGCAGGTTGTGGTGTATGTGGGACAGGTGGTGTTAATGCACATCGAGTGCCCTGGACACAAAGAGTATTTGTACTACAGTCTCCATCAAATATCGGAGCGGCCAGGGTACTTTAAAAAAATCTGAATACTTTATCACCTTGACAATAGAGGCGTTGTTCATATACTTGTGAGCGCCTTGGCCGCTCCGATATATCTGATGGTGACTGTACAATGTCTAATGTTTTTCAGTTCATTTATGTATCCATATTTGAGGTAGGCGTGAAAACAAGCTTCAAATGTTAACTTGGAAACCAATATTTATCGAGGAACGACCCTACCGCCAGTGATATTATCCCACATGGTCGAGCGTTAGGCAAAAACACGAGTCCAAATACTTGTATTGTCTTAGTTTAACGAAAGTGAACTTTCGGAAAAATACACAATCACTACCTATCTCATTTTAACTTGTGTGTCTGTGATGTGATTACAACTCGGTCATTCTGACATGAACATGTTCCCCCTCAATCATCTTGGTGGCTTATTTTATGTAGAAAGATAATTACGATAAAAATTCTGCTTGTTCGGCATACCTAAATAAAGACTTGGTAACTCATATTTATCTCATTTGTCCCTAAAATCGGTGATTATGCGTGTCTGTGGTGTCAACTATAACTCGTTTATCCTGACAATAACGAGTCCCCGTTAGAAAGAATATAAAAAAAAACCATGACTGGGACTGTAAAAAGGACCTATAAAAAGGAGCCCGGAAAGAAAAGTGACACTTTTCTTTCCGGACAGACTCTATCACAGACCGGCCCTTCGTCACTGTTGTCCCTACAATCGGTGATGTAATCACACATGTTGTTGGATGTCAAGCCGAAACGACGACTCCAATCACTAGTATTAACAAAGACTCACAATCACTATGAAATCATTGCGAGTCTTTGTTGTGACTACAACTCGTTCATCCTGACAATGCCACGTCCCCGCCAGCATTATCCGTGGTTTAATTTATAAGGGTTTTTAGTAGTTAGTAGGTATTATTATAATGATAGTATAAGGCTCAAAACACACCTGAGCTGAATTAAGCCAATTCATAGACAAAATGCTTAAATTTGTCTATGTTAGCTTATTTTTTTGTATGGAGGTCATAGGCAAATTTAAGCATCCATAGACAAATTTAAGCATTCATAGACACCTATAAGCATTTTGTCTATAAATTGGCTTAATTCAGCTCAGGTGTGTTTTGAGCCTTATACTATCATTACATACTACTCATGTTCAAATGCTTATACTTGCCGGTTACTTGCCTAGTTAAGGTAGTAATTTTTTAAGATGTCGGTATCTTACTAGACATTTCTACCGACAATTCCGACATCTTAAAAAATTCGTACTATAATTCCGCGTTTGTTATTGCATGTTTTAGGCTGGCTCTACATGATGGGCCATCATAGGGACGCAGCTATACGAAGGAACGAGATCGCAATATCGTTAGCTCCCTCTAACGCATAGCTGCGTCCCTATGATGGCCCATCATGTAGAGGAGCCATTAGTGAGAACGGCTAAGGAAGGTGTGATTACTTCTATTTTTTTTACTATTACGAATGTAATTCTCATTGTCGCATGCTTCTGTTGTATCTCCAATAAAGAAAATAAAATAAGGAAAGAATTTGACGGCATAATACCTAGTAGATTGTTCAACAAGGGACTAAAACAAGCCATAATAACCCGAGATGTTTAGCCTGAAATTATCAATAAAATTTGTTAGGCGGTTTTTTTTTAAATCGAGTTTGTTGAATATTTTCGCACAGTTGTCATTTTGAGGTTATATGCGTGGTCCAAAATTGTCTATGCACAATCACTAAAAAGGGCGGTAATCATTCATAAACACCGTGAGTGGCTGTTTAGGGGTTTCCAAAGTAAATTAAAAAAAAATGTTTTATTCCCTAGAGATTAATAAAGAGTTTTAGTCCCGATCTGCAGAGACTAAAGTAACATTTTAAGAGCATGAGAAGTGAAAAAACTTGTAAAACTTACATTTATCGCAGAACGGCCCTTCGTCACTACCATCCCTACAGTCAGTGATATTATCACACATCTGATCGGGCATCAGGCAGAAGGAGGAGTCCGAGCAGTGGTAGCGGCGCGGCGAGACGGGGGAGAACTCGTAGCAGGAATGCCCATCGCTCATTGTGTGTGCGTTTAAGGAGTGCCCTGAAAATTATGTGTCGGCGGCCGATCGTAAAATCAGGCATATCGTGAAATTCCTAGGCATATCGTGGAACGTGAAAATCTTTGACTCGTTCCCTGAGTCGACGGACCCCCGCGGGGCTCCTATTTCTGGGCAGTTTGCCCTTCGGGCATCTGAAGCAACCTAACGAACCTAACATACCTATACATTGGTTTAATGTGACTATCGTTCAAACATTACCCAGGAACATTACGATCTGCCTGATTTTACGATCGGCCGCCGACATATACATATATTAAAATTAGCATTGATACTAAATAGGCTACTTTCCAATAGATTTAAACTTAATTGTTTCGTAGCATTTATGAAATCAGAATTTCAAAAATACACGGGAAAATCCGGCTGTAACATGCGTTTCCGCTTTAAATTATTTTACGTCACTCTGGGCGGTAAGTGAGATTTTACGCCCACGGGCGCAGCGGAAAATCTCACTTCACACCCAGGAGAAGACGTAAAATTGTGTACGCACCACGGGCGGTAATAAAGAAGGCCTCAGATCGCTTGTCTATGGCCCTTACCTTCGGTTCGGGCCACAAATATCCGCGATCTGAGCCGTTCTTTATTTTACCGCCCTAGGTGCGTAATGTACTATTATCCACTCCCATATCATAAACCCTCCATGATGCGTTCAAAAACCGCACGTTATGACCACCATGAAAATAGACTGTTTCGTTAGAAGTTAGAACAAATGTCTTATCTGTAACGATGTTATTATTATCAAATAATAAGCAAAAATTCGATATCATTATGAAAATCCGGCCTGCTCCCCGACAGCCGGCACGCGCTCATCCAACCGCCTACACGCGCCCCCCCACCGACACAATCGAGTTGGCCATGGCGATGGCGTGGCGGTGCAATCCGTGAAATGGCAGTCATTCATTCATCATTTAGGTTTTATAATATGTGTGTAGATAAATCAGTGTATGCAACTGTACGTAATTAGGCCTTAAAACACTCGTGTGATCTTATTATGAAACTCACTTCGTTCGTTTCATAAAACCACACTCGTGTTTTAAGGGCCCCTATTACGTAACAGTTACATAAACTACTATAATGGTTATTTTATAAAGGAGATGTATTTATCATATAGTATTGTGACGTCACAATATTAGTCTCCCGTACTTCATAGGAAAGTAGCCTAATATAAGTCCGATCTAATCATAGACCGTCATCGGGCATAGAGGACATTGGCAAATAGGTTGAATCAATTTCTAACGATTTGACCGTGTGAACCGTGTCGAATAACGACGTCCCAAACTAGATACCTACAGGCCGACAATCGGCTGGAAAAGCCACAAATCGAGGAAAACTTATCTTATACATTCGTATGAAAATGAAAACTTTTATTTTTCATATGCTATTTTTTTATGCTAATCCCCCCAAAAAAATCCATCGGGTCTACTTACTGCAAGTGGTCTCAATGTCCTCGTCGCTCCGATCCTCGCAATCGTAATGTCCATCGCACATCCAGAGGCTCGAGATGCAGGTACCATCACCGCACTGGAACGCCTTGCCGCATTTGCTTGCCGTTGCCTGAAAAAGCGAGACAGGGTTAACCACGAAGTGCTCTTTGACTGAGGAGCCGAGCTTTTCACTGGTACGACGATTTGGCAGATTGATGTGTATGTATTGGTTGGTTGGTTGGTTGGTCAGTGTCGGTCTAGAGGTCGCATTTTTCATCCGATTTCGATGAAACTTGGCATGTACGTTCCTTGATTTATTGGCCAAAAATTGTCGAGCCATTTTTTGATTGGGGGGAAAATGAGGGGGAAAAGGGGGGAAGTTTGCTGTCGCGTTATTTATGTTCTCCGAAGTGTACGGTTCACAGAACCACTAGTATTAGGCTGCGTTTCCACCAGAGATGAGCGAGGATGTGTTGAGAGTAATATGTTTTTAAAAACCAATAGAATCACTTCATTATTCCTCGAGAATCCTCGCACAGCGCAGCTTTACGATTGGTTCTAACAAACACATTACTCGCAATGCAGCCTAGCTCTTCTTTGGTGAAAACGCAGCCTAAGGCGGATCCTCACCTAAAACGCACCGCCTCGCTATACTAGGGAATTGCCGCGCGAGCCAGCTCGGATAGTGCGGCCGCGCGTGCGTTTGCCTCGGACGAGGCACGTCCACACTAGCCGAGATGTCTCGCGCGGCATGTTCCTCGCGAGGCGGTCAGGTGTGAGATAGAAATTGTAGAAATTCAATCAATTATGGACAATATTCAGCGGGAAGGCGAAAAATTGACAATGGGTTCTGGTATTTTGTAAAAAGTCCATAGGAAAATTTCCGCTTTCTAGCTGAATTTTGTCTATAATTCGCTGAATTGTAAGCTGAAATCAGCTCAAGTTTGTGAGGCCCCTTACTCACATTAGTAGCAGCAAGCGTGGTATGTTCAGTCAACCTCGTCACAAAGCGTCGGTACAGTCGGCCCCGCCGTTGCACACCCCGTGGCCCAGATGCATGCGTGACCGTCGCGGCATAGTAACTGGTGGGTGACGTTACATAGATGGATCTAGATCAAGCTATCTCGCTTTAACACTACAGGTTACTGTAACTCACGTTAGTAGCAAGCGCGGTACAGTTCAGCTCATCACTGGCGTCGATACAGTCGGGCTCACCGTTGCATACCCACGTGGAAGGAATGCAGGCGTGGCCATCACGGCACAGGAACTGGTGGGTGACGTTGCACAGATGCTCGTTTGGTGGATGGTCCGCTGAAAATAGGAAGAATGAGGTAAGATGGCGCTGCAATTATTAAAAAAAAACCGTCGCCTTGTTTATGCCAAAATCATACATTTAAGTATCGTAAAGAAGTCTCAGTATGTATTAGGGTTCCTAAAAACAGTAATAAAATGACTATTTGAGATCTTCACAATACGGCCTTTTATTTAACGTCCCACAGGATATTTTGCAAACCTCTTTTTATTATTTTGTATTTTACTTCCTATAATTGCCAATAGCTCTAAGATTGTCATTGAAACACTCAAGGCACTAGTACTATTTTCGTGTAAATTCAAAACGCCTGATAAAATTGAATAGCAATTTTGACTACTATATTATGCATTTCTGCCTTGATCCATTTGTAGCCGACGCGCTGCCGTCGCGGAACGTCGCTCGTGAGAATGATCATCGTAAATTGATCGAAACACGTCGAGCAAAAATCGACAAAATTACGCGAGTAACCCGTTATAAATATTTTTAATATGATCCATTTGTCTTGGCAGTCTACAATACAATGAGGAAAATATAATACAGGCAGGGCCGGTCCTAGGGTAGAGCGAGTGGAGCGGGCGCTCTAGGCGCCGGATGGCAGGGGGGCGCCAAAATGGCAAAAGGAAAAAAAAGTTTTAAAGCGAGTGTGGCGCGGGCGCAAAATATGTACGTTTGGAGTGGAGTGGTGCGACGGCGGGTATGGTACCTTTACCTTTTGGTATATAATTTTTGGTATTTTTTATTATTTCAACTTGTTTTATCAGACGTGACTCGCTACTTTTAATCTTGAAGGGCGCGAAATAAAGGCGCCAAAAAGATACGTTCTTTATGTTTTTCTAAGCGATTTGGTTTATCATTATTTTTTAAATCGTTGGTTTTGATCTTGAAAGGCGCGAAATAGAGGCTGATATAGGCGCTGAAAACGTAACGTTCTTTGTAATTTTTTCAAGCATTTGGGAATTTTAGGACTATTTTGTTAATCACTGCTTTTAATCTTGAAAGGCGCGAAATGAAACCTGATAAAGGCGCCGAAAAACGGGTTACATTTATTATCTATTTTTTAAATCGCTGTTTTTGATCTCGAAAGGCGGAAAATTACAGCTTATAAAGGCGCCGAAAACGTAAAGAAGGCAAAACAAATATAAAGCTTAACGACCCCTAGGAGATGAACATTCATCCTTAATATTGTATTTTTTTTTTAATTTTAAACTGCATTACTTTCCCGATACTGACTTTAAACTTCTAAAATAATAAATCCAAGTACGAGGTCGTGAGAGCTCGCCAAATCTATACCTCTCGCCAAAATCGCCCTTTGTGTGGAAATCTTATTAAGAATGGTTCAAAATTTAAAGATATAATTGCGTATAAATTTATAAACATTAATGATGAAACTTACATGACTTTGAATAGCATATTTTAACTTATGTTATGAAATATTCATTGTTCAAGTCATGGTTCCAATATATTGTGATTCTTGCAATGGATTAATAGCGTTCAACTTTTGGGCCTGGGTTAGTGTTGGTACTGGGTTTTCAAATTCTTACTCTCATAAAAAACATACACCATTTATGTTTTAAATTGCTTTTTGTTACTTGATTTTATGACTAAAACAAAACATGGACAAAACTTTTTTTATGTCACTCTATTTTCATGGGGATTACTTTAATATGGAAACGGGACTGTTCACCTAATAGAACTATAACTATACCTAAAACTTGAACAACGAGAATTTAATAGTTTATCTTTTAGGCTGCATTCCAAATAGGGTTTCTGGTTTCTCGACCTTTTTTATTTCTCGAGGCATGGGAATTCTCGACCACGATTTCTCGAGTTTCTCGAGTATCTCGAGAAATTTTAGAAGGTCTTTTCCGACCACGGAACAATGGTGTTCCGGACCTTCGGAAGGCGTATGCGGAGCCAAAGCCAACGCGCAAAGGCCCTTTAGACAATTTAATGAAAAGTGAGGGATACACTAAAAGGATGCTGCCCTTGCCCGTGTCATGGGACGCACGCAGAGACAGCGCCCGCCATGGTGTAAGGACTATTCAGTTAATGGAGTCTAAAATTTACTAGGCTATTGGGTGAATAGTATGGGCTAATTACTGGGCTATTGGGTGAAGAACCGGACGCCTGCTTAATAAAACGGTATCCAATTTTAATTCCGGCAGACGGTGACTCGCCCTCCGCAAGATGGGATCCCATAAAAAGCGACATCAAAGATGGCTCAAGGGCAACACCGGTGCGGGGCTGGGGGTTGAGAGGTGTCACTAGACTTTAAACATATAATATAGCCAACTCGCCACTTAGGTTTCCACATCTACCCTCGAGAACTCAGCTCTAGCGACCCCACTCTGGACTGGACAGCCGGTCCTACAGTCCCACTCATCCGACAGGTTAAGCACAGAGCACAGACAGCATAAGCTAGACGCATTAAGTGTTAAACACGTGTTTTTTTTACTTATCGCTCTTGCGATTAATTCTCGAATTCTCGAGGCATTGCGGTTTTTTTTCCCGTCTCGACGAAGGACAAATTTCTCGAGATTTCTCGCCTCGAGAATTCTCGAGCAGAAACCCTAATTCCAAAACATGCAGTTTGCATGAATTTTATTACTTCATTTCATTAATATCATGCTCAAAACTTGAACTAACTAAATTTATCTGTTCATGTTTTAGGTAGCAAATTCAAAACTGTACATTTTTAGAGAAATCTTCTACCGCTAGTGGCGGCGCGTCCATAGAACATGATTCCCGGCTGCTTGCCTAATTTTCTGCCTAAGAAAAATTTTGACCCACCGCCACTGCTAATAATATTTTTGAAGGCCCATGGTCCTAATTATAGTGTTTATTAAATTTGAAAAAGATGAAACCATTTTAAATTGAAACAGTTGATTTACCTTTGTTTACTTCAATTGGTGCTCTGCATTTTTGACGAAAATAGTATTGCCGAATTTCACTTGCTAACCAACTTTGCGGAGAAGTTTCATTTGGCCGAATTTCATTTCCCAACTTTACATAATCCAATCTAACCTAACCCAACCTAGTAAGTAATTTCCATTTCCCAACTATGGGGTTGGGAAATGAAATGGTTGCGAGATAATTATTTGGTAAAAGTTATTCGGCCAAATGAAACATCTGCGAAAAGTTGGTTGACAAGTGAAATTCGGCAATACAATTTTCGGCAGCAAGGCAGGATACCACTTCAATTATTGCACAAAGCTAAATCAATCAAATTTCCTAATTTTGCTTGTATAAGGCCATAGGAGGCCACTGTTCATTTATTGGCGTCAAATCATAAATTTTTGGGTACTTGATTTTGCTTTTGTACTGGTTCATCTTTTGAATCAAACCGTTCATAATCAGGGCACTTTGTTCATCTTCTGGGCGAATTGGCATATTTTGGCACAAACATTCTTATAAAAAATGCTGTACGGTTCTAAGAGGGTTTGGAATAGCTTATTCTAACTAGATTATTGTTAGAAATTGTGCCTAGCAGAGCGCGGCGGAGTGGTTGATGGGAAATTAAAGTAAAGACGTTTTGGAGACCTCACATTATATTAATATTTTAATTATAAAATAGGTGCTTACATCAGGACGGCTTGAGACAGAGAGAGAGAGTCAGAAAGACATTGACAGATGTCATTTTTTAGCGACAGACTAAACAACTGTATTATTTAAAGGGTGTACATACAATCAAACTTTCCAACACTTCCCCTCACACTTTACAAACAAATACAGGAGTGAATGTAGATACAAGAGTCTCGAATGCCTTGGTTACCTAATTATGGTGTACAACAAACATGTTTATCATAAAAATTTCGCTAATGAAATTCAAGATAAAACAAGACTTGACAACTTTCATAACCAAAAGCTACTTATATCAAAAACTATTGCTATCATTCAAATCATTGGCTAAGCATATACTTGCAATGACTGAATGTTAAAAATAAATTTTTAACATTTAAAGACAATAATCAATTGTCGCAACCAGATAATGCAAACTCTTCAGTTGGCCAATGATACATTAAAACTAAAGAAAAAGTTAAATGTAAATTTAGCAAAAGCAAAAAACAAGAAATAATTTTATATGTTTCAAAACCTGCTGGTGTAGGTAAAAATTGCATTAGCACATGAGAAGGAATAGTAAGTAAGTACACCAGACTGACATCCAAACAGTGAACATTAATTAGTAGGTACCTAATAGAAATTGTAAGAAAACAATTTACACTGTTATTGAACTTTAACATACAACTGTTATACCACTAGAAACAAAATTGTTTATTATATACATAAACAGAAAATAAACATTACTGATTACCTGACTGAGTGATTTAGTACAGTTGGAAGCATATTAACATTGTGAAAAACAAATTTTACATTGAATGATCAACACATCATTACTCTCCGTCTCAAAATTTTAATACATGCTAGTTGAAAAGGGCATATTTAGCATTACACATTCAAAAACATTAAAATGAAAAAAAAAAACAAATACATTAAAACTTGAATGCAATATAAAAGCTAAAATATTCAAAACAAATAAAATAAGTAGTAGCTTCCCCTTCAGATATAGGTACTGAGAACACCAATTATTAACTTCATAAAAAAAAATCAATACATTCATAAATATGACAAGATCTGAAACAATTTTATCACTTATTTAGAAATGAGGAATTCAATAGATAGTCTTCCCCAAGATAGGTACCCATATAGACATACATATACAAAACACTCATATAAAGTCATCAAAACATAAGATTTCCTTATAAAATAATAAAATATTACAGAATCACAGATTATAAGGATAATGACTGATATGACATTTGTTTAAAATGAGGAATTAAATTATACAGGTACTTAGTTATTCTTTAAAATTCACACAAATATACATACACAGAAAAATCATGACATGAAAGATAAAACAAAAGCATGACATTGACCAGAGTCTGATAAATTAGTAACATATACCTGATACTGTGGAATTTGATAATTTCCTTGAGCTCTGCTTACCTGTACCATGGTGCTGTACAATACGCATGTAACGTTCGCAAGCTGCCAGACACAAGCTTTGAGTCGAGCACTTCATCCTTCCCCTCGAACTTTACATGCTTTCGAGTATGATGATGATGACAAAGAGTCACAGCTGGCACTGTTAGACTCATTCTCCGACTACAGCATATGAATTTAATCAGGTAAGAACCAAATCACAGCATTCGCCGTTAGACTTAGGTTATTACTAGAGCATAGGTACTTTACCTTATGAGATGATGATAATCAACTGAGCACAATAACAATACCTACATTGTTTACTAATATTCAACAGTGGTACTGTACAGACCTAGAGTTATAGCAATCACTACTGTGCAACTACTCGGGCTCTTGCTCAAAAAACAGCATCAAAATTAATAATGTACTTTCATTAATTAAAATTATAATGGGTTAACATTGATAATGTATATTATTATTATTAATAATTCATTACTACAGACCTCTTTCAAGTCATAATAAATAAAACTAAAAAATTATAAATTAATTCAAAATATCAATAAACAACTCATTAAAATTTAAAATTACCTTCTGACTGTTCAATAAAACAAGTCATAGTCAAGGACAAAACAAGTATGGATTAATATATAAAAGTTTTGGTCAAATTATCATTTAATAAAATAAAATAAAAACATATATCATTTTCGCAAGGGACTAGATTACTAAAACCGTGTAGAATGCCATAGATAGCCAACAAAATTACATAAATAAATTTGACTTGGCGTATTGATTATTTAGCTTACTGTCATCAAAAAGACAAAGCAAAAGCAACCAACATAAACAGTGACTAGCTCAATATTTCATTTAGACAAAGCTTTCTCAATATTTATATGGGCCACATGGTCATAGGCAGAAATACTTAAAAAAAATGCAAAAAGTAACTTAAGCCTCAAAACCAACATGCCCAAAAACATTAAATCTAAAAAAATAAAAGCAATAAAAGAAACTCTTAATGGTTATCAGCTCTAAGCAGGGCTTTAAATACCGTTAAAAAGTTGGTATCGTTACAGCTGTCAAACAGATTTAACGTTAAGTTGTTATTAACGTTAAACCATTTACCGTTACTTCTACTACTTTTTACCGGTAAAAAAATTGTAACGTTACCAGCTAATGCATAGAGCTAACGTTAACTCAAAGGTATCGTTAAATAATTTTAACGTTATTATTTAACGTTAGTAGCATAGCAGCTTATTTAGATACACTGATGGATACCATCGTTAGATATCGAACGAGTGTTCATTCACGTACGACGCCGCCGCGCCGGCGTCCTAGTGAGTGATTAAACCAAATTGAGTTATTAAAAACCGGCCAAGAGCATGTCGGGCCATGTTCAATTGTTCAGTGTAGGGTTCCGTTCCGCTGCCGCTCGTGATGTTTTCTTTTACTTGCGTCGATATTATTATGGTCCGGAGATGTAAGATGGTGTTGTAAAATTGTTAGGTATTTCTTTTTTAGGCACGTATTATATTTTATTGCTTTTTGGCAATGTATTATTTAATGGTTCAGTTGCGCTATTTTTTTTTGTAAAAATCGTCGTGGTATGGTAGTAGTTTTTGACTAATTCGGGTGTGTAGATTTAGAAAATAATGTCTGTTTTAAAATCCAAGATGGCGGCCATCGACCTTTTTCGTAAAAATCGTCATGGTAGTCGTTTTCGACTAATTCGGGTGTGCAGATTTCGAAAATAATGTCAGTTTTAAAATCCAAGATGGCGGCCATATACTTTTTTCTTAAAAATCGTCATGGTAGTAGTTTTCGACTAACTTGGGTGTGCAGATTTCGAAAATAATGTCTATTTTAAAATCCAAGATGGCGGCCATATACTTTTTTCTTAATAATCGTCATGGTAGTCGTTTTCGACTAATTCGGGTGTGCAGATTACGAAAATAATGACTGTTTTAAAATCAAAGATGGCGTTCATCCAACTTTTTGTAAAAATCGTCATGGTAGTCGTTTTCGACTAATTCGGGTGTGCAGATTTCAAAAATAATGTCAGTTTTAAAATCCAAGATGGCGGTCATATACTTTTTTCTTAAAAATCGTCATGGTATTAGTTTTCGACTAACTTGGGTGTGCAGATTTCGAAAATAATGTCTGTTTTAAAATCAAAGATGGAGGCCATATACTTTTTTCTTGAAAATCTTATGGTAGTCATTTTCGACAAATTCGGGTGTGCAGATTTCGAAAATAATGTCAGTTTTGAAATCCAAGATGGCGGCCATATAATTTTTTCTTAAAAATCGTCATGGTAGTAGTTTTCGACTAACTTGGGTGTACAGATTTCGAAAATAATGACTGTTTTAAAATCCAAGATGGCGGTCATCCAAATTTTTGTAAAAATCGTCATGGTAGTCGTTTTCGACTAATTCGGGTGTGCAGATTTCGAAAATAATGTCAGTTTTAAAATCCAAGATGGCGGCCATATACTTTTTTCTTAAAAATCGTCATGGTAGTAGTTTTCGACTAACTTGGGTGTGCAGATTTCGAAAATAATGTCTGTTTTAAAATCCAAGATGGAGGCCATATACTTTTTTCTTAAAAAACTTATGGTAGTCATTTTCGACTAATTCGGGTGTGCAGATTTCTAAAATAATGTCAGTTTTTACATCCAAGATGGCGGCCATCCACCTTTTTGGTAAAAATCGTCATGGTAGTCGTTTTCGACTAATTCGAGTGAACAGATTTCGAAATTAATGTCTGTTTTAAAATCCAAGATGGCGGCCATATACTTTATGTAATAATCGTCATGGTAGTCGTTTTCGACTAATTCGGGTGTGCAGATTACGAAAATAATGACTGGTTTAAAATCCAAGATGGCGGTCATCCAACTTTTTGTAAAAATCGTCATGGTAATCGTTTTCGACTAATTCGGGTGAGCAGATTTCGAAAATAATGTCTGTTTTATAATTCAACTTCCAAGATGGCGGCCATGTACTTTTTTCGTGAAAATCGTCATGGTAGCCGTTTTCGACTGATTCGGGTGTGCACATTTCGAAAATAATGCCTGTTTTAAAATCCAAGATGGCGGCCATATACTTTTGTCGTAAAAATCGTAATGGTACTCGATTTCGACTAATTCGGGAGTGTAGATTTCGAAAATAATGTCTGTTTTAAAATCCATGGCGTTCATGCACTTTTTCTTAAAAATCGTTATGGGTATTCTCGATTAATTCGGGGATGTAGATTATGAAAATAAGAACCGTTTCAAAATCTTAGATGTCGAAAATATACAATTTTGTCATAATCATCATTATAAAAAATGAAATGTATAGCCGCCATCTTGGATTTCAATACTACATTATTTCCGAAATCTAAACACCCGAATTAGCCCAAAATGACTACCATGATGATTTTGACAAAATAGTATTTTCCATTTCGGATTTTCAAACGGTCCTTATTTTCGAAATCTATATCCACGAATGAACAGAAAACGACACCCATAACGTGTTTAAAGAAAAAGTGCATGGCCGCCATCTTGGATTTTAAAACAGACTTTATTTTCGAAATCTACACACCCGAATTAGTCGAAATGAGTACCATAACGATTTTTACGACAAAAGTATATGGCCGCCATCTTGGATTTTAAAACACACATTATTTTCGAAATCTGCACACCCGAATTATTCGAAAAGGACTACCATGACGATTTTTACTAAAAAAGTATATGGCGGCCATCTTGGATTTTAAAACTGACATTATTTTCGAAATCTGCACACCCCACACCCGAATTAGTCGAAAACGACTACCATGACGATTTTTACAAAAAGTATATGGCCGCCATCTTGGATTTCAAAACAAACATTATTTTCGAAATCTGCACACCCGAATTAGTCGAAAACGACTGCAATGACGATTTTTACGAAAATGGTCGATGGCCGCCATCTTGGATTTTAAAACAGTCATTATTTTCGTAATCTGCACACCCGAATTAGTCGAAAACGACTACCATGATGATTTTCACGAAAAAGTATATGCCCGCCATCTTGGAAGTTGGATTTTAAAACAGACATTATTTTCGAAATCTGCACACCCGAATTAGTCGAAAACGACTACCATGATGATTTTTAAGAAAAAAGTATATGGCCGCTATCTTGGATTTTAAAACTAACATTATTTTCGTAATCTGCACACCCGAATTATTCGAAAGCGACTACCATGATGATTTTTAAGAAAAAAGTATATGGCTGCCATCTTGGATTTTAAAACTAACATTATTAAATTTTTAAACAAACATTAAAATTTCTCCTACTTTTTCTTACTGGCAATACGATACCAATTAAGCCCTTAAGCGGATCACCAGTATTTTTGTTACACCCTGTATTAATCACAGCCAAGTCACAAACTGTTACCAACCAACAGTCAACACAAAACGTCGCGCAATACCCACCCGCATTCAACTCGAGCGAAATGTGTAGGGTTCAAGACTCTCGGCAACGTGTCACGAAGGCCAGTGCACGAAGTGGCAACAATGCGAATCAACTAGCGCCGCGCGGCGTGCGCCTTTCTGGTAGGGCGGTGTGGCAACGTAGCATTACTGATCAAAATAGTGTTACTTAGTTAACGTTATTATAATGTGAATTGGGTAACGTTAGCCAGCCCTGCAATGTAAAGTAAATTTACCGATAAAAAGTAACGTTAATTGGGTAACGTTACCATAAAGTTATGTTATTAAGTAACGTTACATTTTTACTACCGGTACTAAGGTATTTTTATGGTTTTACCGTTACCTAACGTTATTTTATAATGTGAATTGGTAACGTTTTAAAGCCCTGGCTCTAAGTCTAAATATCCAATAGCACATTATAACTGATATTGGGACAAATTATTTTTCCAAACGGTAAAATATTAATTTAGGTCCAATCCTTGTAAATGGTACATAGGAGCCAAGAAAATCAAAACTGACAAAGCCAAAAAGTTTATATTAAAAAGTCACATTATGTTTCAAGCTTTAAAATAAAAACAAATTTAATATGGCATTTCTTTAACGATCAGCTGTGTCTTATAGACATTAATATCATTAAATAAAAATCCCTGAAATATATGAAATGACCAAAACAAAAACATCCATACATATATAATTGCTCTCTAATCTCAAAAAAAATAAACCGTTTCCTTATTGTAAGTAGCTCAACAAAAAAAACTTTGACATACCTCAAAATGCTAGTAGCACTTTCTAAGAGATCTTCGCCAACAAGTTATTAGGGGGGTAAAGTTCTTGTTCCATAAAATAACTTACAAATATTGGACTGCGCACATCCAATTGTACAAAACTCCAGGCAAATAGTCCAGCACCAGCGGCTTCCCCTTAGGGACACACCATCAGTGAGTATGCTTCCCCTCTTCCGAGAGTGAAACATAACACTGGACACCATACCTTATAGGGTGTACACATCTGTAGTTGTGGGGCGGTAGACCTTTTGCACCACATCCTCATGGGGACAACCTGGTCACTCACCACCTGTGGAACACAAGAAGCACCGAACCCTATCCAAAATAAAATGCACATACATAGGTACAAGTTTCAGTAAAAGGCATTTAAAATTACACAGGTAAAGACTAAAAGCATTACACAGTCTTCTCACAAAATTTACTCACGTTTGACGATACAAACTAAATTTAAATTTGTCGAGAGACAAGGTAACTATGCCAAAACTTTAAAAAATAAAACATTACTAAGTACCATGTGAAATTTGGACAAGAGCTAACTTACTAAATTAGTTAAGTATTTAAATAAGCTACCGTTGACAAACGCAAAAGCTAGCACCACCATAAAAGAAAAGAAAGTCATATATGAGCGCACCACCACTGACAGTTCACTTTAATAAATTCTTCACTTTAACAGCGCTGATGTTTCCGACAACTTGTGCTTATCCGGAGAAAAGGCTCACCAGTGTCCCTCTCGAAGATGGATATTTGTTCAAAGCAGGGCACACCATTATCCCTCTCGAAGATTCACACCAGTCCAGGCTACATTACAGCAACTTACATGTCAATGTATTATCTATCTAAATCATGTGGTCGCCCACTGCCACATTGGCATCCTTCTTTTTATATGACCAAGGAAAATCAATTAAAAGCTGTGCCCTCAATGCGAGGCAAACCAGGCAAGCAAATGGTCAATAGCGAGTGCTTAGCAAATACAGTAGCAGCGTGAGACTCGCAAGCGAATAAAAAAAATCCGTCTTCGAAACCAAGCTTCCAAAGTTCATGGTTCACGTTGAAACGTACAAAGTTAGGTTAAGCAAGCACGTTGACGTTGACAGCCCTTTTGTACAGTGCAACCATGAATAGTACAACCGAAAAAACTTTTAGGTCATCTTCTTAAATGGTTGCTATCACGAGTATCGCGACACGCGGCCTTCTTTGTGTCGGCCGGAACTGCTCGGAACGCGATCCGCCATGCTGCCAAATCAACCACTTTTCTTGACCGCTATTTTGCGCAGGGCGTACGCTACTCTGGTTCCATAACCTGTTAGAAATTGTGCCTAGCAGAGCGCGGCGGAGTGGTTGATGGGAAATTAAAGTAAAGACGTTTTGGAGACCTCACATTATATTAATATTTTAATTATAAAATAGGTGCTTACATCAGGACGGCTTGAGACAGAGAGAGAGAGTCAGAAAGACATTGACAGATGTCATTTTTTAGCGACAGACTAAACAACTGTATTATTTAAAGGGTGTACATACAATCAAACTTTCCAACAATTATATGCCAAATCATTTTTTTTTTAAACTTGTTGAAAATTGGTTATAACATACATCAAAAAATACTTAAGTTGGGGTAGTCCCTTAATCGTTCATTTATGACCTAACCCTATTTCTCTAACGCTTTTGGGTAAAAAGCTTCGACGAGGGGCGCCAAAACCCGATTTCGCTCTACCCTGATCGAGGGCTCGGGCCGGCGCTGAATACAGGCACGACCTTTACCAATCACGACATAAAAGTTATCACCAACGCATGTAAACTAACCTTCTCTATCTGTCTTTCCCTTACTCAGGCACTCAGTACAGCAACAGAAAAGGTAAGATACTCACGACAAAAGTTCTCATCGCTCCCATCAGCGCAATCCGAATGGCCGTCGCAGTATTGTGCATGAGAAATACAGCTTCCATCCAGGCAGGTAAACTTGTCTTCACCGAGACACTCTTTCTCGTATATCTGAAGTTCGTCGGCGAACTGAGCACGGCACGTTAGCAGGCATGATAGGATTAGCATGTAGAACATTCTGGAAATAAGTCAAACTTTAAAGAATGGTATCTTAGAACTGTTTTCGTAAAAATTGAGGGTTATAGTGACCAGGGGCCAGGGTAGGCCCCATATTTACACCAATGGAAAGTAGGTAGTTACAGTTGAGATAAGAATCAAAGATTTAGCATGTAAGATGTATTATCTGTTGGTAATCTTAGATAAATAAATAAAGTAATCATCACGATTTGCGTATATAGAAATATCATTCTTAAAAATATGAAGTAGTGAGTAAAAATACAAAAAATACCAACAATTCATTTGGTTCTTTTCTAAACACGCCAGCAACTGAAACACGCTCATACGATACTTCCTTCTTTCATTATTAATAAGCCAACTATTAAAAAAACTTACCTGTATTTATTAAAACACGAAATACTTAAGTAAGTTTTAAAGTAAAATAAACACTTTAAATAATTAAAATAAATAAATCAACATTTTTGTACGACGACAAATGAGTTTCACGTGGCTGCGGACAGAGAAAGGAAGGACAGACATTACCGGAAACTCGTAATAGTGGGAAAGAGGGTATATTACCTGAAAAAACGCTAAGTTTTTTGAAACTACCTTAAAATTTTAAACAAGTGGTTTTGCTCCTGCATTTTGAAACTTAAGCCTGAAAATATGAACACTGTATTATTATAACACTGAACGTGAATAACAATAGAAATTAATATTATTTAAAGTTTAAAGTATGTTTTAAAATCTTCGCTGACATAACGGACATATTATTTGTGCGTTTAGTTATTACTGGTAGATTATATTGATAATGATAAGGCACTTAAGCACAGAGTAAATAATAGTATAACAGAGAGACCTCTGTAATGTCACGTAACGTCACGAATCATGTTGTCCCTTCTTAACGCATGACAAGTTCTTTTTCGCACTTATGCAAACGTATCGGATACGTCGTGTCAAACTCAAATTTTTTGACAGATTTACTTTGAGTTGTACCCCCCTGAACTTAAGGTAGAGTGTGGTAGAGTCAAGGTTTATAAGCGGTATTACACATTGCAACCTGCAGGGCCCAATCTGTCAGGTTGGAAGGTGTAATTAAATGTAGGGCCTGTAGGGAGCTGAAGGAGGTGTAGGGAGAGGCAGGGTACACAACAGATTGGGCCCTGCAGGTTGCAATGTGTAATAGCCGTTTATATCAATTATAGTATTCAAAGAAAAGAAGCAAATTTGTTGGCTAAAAGCGGTATTACACATTGCAACCTGCAGGGCCCAATCTGTCAGGTTGGAAGGTGTAATCGAAGGTAGGGCCCGTAGGGAGCTGAAGGAGGGGTAGGAAGAGGCAGGGTACACAACAGATTGGGCCCTGCAGGTTGCAATGTGTAATAGCCGTTTTATGAATTGCCATGCAGTTCGACTCTCCAGTTTTCGTAACTTGTGTATGCATCCAAGTTGTGTTACATGCATCATGTGCAAATATTTTTAAACGATATACATGGTCACACTGAGAGCATTAAAAAAAAAACTAAAAGTCAAAAGTCAGTTGAATGAATCCGTTGATGACAGAAGCGTAGTTTCAATAAACGTGATTTCAAATTTTCTGTTAAAAACAATAAAAATACTAAAGGCATCTTTGTTCACGTCTTATATTGCATCAAGATGGAAGTCACCGACGAGAATCTGGCCACCTTAGCAAACTACTTGCACCAAACATTGAATCCGGATCCTAACGTGCGGCGACCCGGTAAGTTAAGATGTCATTGTTTTACGCGATTTTACTTCTCGTAAACTAGATATTTAGTCTAAACAATCTCTTTAAACCTAACCTATAGAACGTTATTTTAAAATCAAGACTAAAGCTTGTTGCTGGATGTTATTTTCTTTTATATTACACGCGTCTCGTGTTGGTTGTCTTAAAGTAAAATTAACCAAATTGTTTGTTGCAAAACTCTGTTATTTATTACATTACTTCTATTATAATTCATGCAGGTGTTTAAAATCCAGTCTTTTCATCAATTTTTTTGCATTTAGTTAGAGTGACATCATTATTTAAGTATCATAACATTGTTAACATATTCTTGTGCAATATTATACTTTAATAACATATGCAAAAGTAGATGCTTATATGCATCCAGGTTCAATAATTGCCTTGCTTGGCAGTAACCACATTCCTTGCTGTTTGTAGTATTAATCGTAATATTGTTTTTCTTGTGATGGTGAAAATCATATTGTATAAATGTTGACCATGTTTTTTTCTTCGAAACTTTTATTTAGTTTCAATTTATATACTTACTTTTGTTTATTTGTGTATCAGATATTTTGTGTAACTCTCCCCTGCATGCCTAGCACATGAGTGACGCGACAGTATCTTGCGCGCGAGATAGTCTATCCGTCCTTTTCTGACTGTATCAATAAAAAAGAAACGGGTAGTCTATCTCGCGCGCGGGTACTGCCGCTTCACTCATGTGCTAGGCGTGCTGGAGTAGTAGTAGTGGGACAGCAGATGATAAAAAAAATCCGGTGAGTGCTGCGAGGTTCAGATGGGACAGTGCAGCTGCCAAGCTTGTTACTCACATAGCACCACCCAGGGTCACGTGTAGGGTTGTCTAAGGAATTTCCTACAGCATTCAGATAAAAAAAAGGATCTCTAGAAATGCGGCTACTCAAAAGATATGTTTTATTTCCAGCCGAGAAGTTTCTAGAAAGTGTGGAAGTGAACCAGAACTATGCCATTCTGCTGCTGCACCTGGTGGACAAGGAGTCCATGGACAGCACCATCAGGGTGGCGGCGGCCATCGCCTTCAAGAACTACATCAAGAGGAACTGGCCTGTGGTTTGTTTAACCTTTTGTATGCCAGCGACTTATATATAGGTCATGTCATAAAACACCATATAATAAATAAATAAATATTATGGGACAATCTTACACAAATCAACCCAGTCCCACAGCTCAATGAGGCTTGTGTTGTGGGTACTAGGCGACGATATATATAATAGATAGATATAGATAAATACTTAAATACATAGAAAACATCTATAACTCAGGAACAAGTATCTGTGATAAACAGACAAATAAATGCCCTGACCAGGATTCGAACCCGGGACCTCCTGCTTCATAGGCAGGGTCACTACCAACTTGGCTAGGAGGCCGTTATACTCTAAACTTAGTAGGAATGAATATGCACTCATTCATACCAAGCCACGTCTGATATACACATACTACATGTGTGCCTATAATAGTTAAAGAGTGCCTCGATTTCCCCAGGATCCCATCATCAGATCTGAACCTGATGACAGTGGGAGCAACTGTCAAGTATACAATTTCAAACAACCAAAGAATTGGATAATCGTTTGAGGTCGAGATGGCGGCGACGTATTTTTAGAGTAGTTCTTTGTTTTTTGCTCATTTACGTAGTTCAGTGTGTAATGGCGCCTCTACATGGTGGGCCATCCTGGGGACGCAGCTATGCGTTAGAGAGAGCTAACGATATTGCCATCTCGTTCCGTCGTATAGCTGCGTCCCTATGATGGCCCATCATGTAGAGCCAGCCTATTATTGATAGCTTATTGTGCGGTGATCTAACGAACAAGTGGCAGCTTATGAAGAATTAGCCTCAAAACGCGCGTAACCACTCTTTAGTCGAACGAACGGTTATCCGGGGTCTCGGCCGCCCACGTGTTTGTAGGGAGGCTATCACCTTACAATCAGCAAGGCCTTTACCGAACAACGTTGCCTATATTTTATTGTAACTAATAAAAAAACATCGTCAAACATCGTCATTTGCAGAATTCCCATTGACAAAGGGAGAAAGCCATTAAATTAAAAAAAAAAGCAAAGAATTTTCCAAAAGTAATGAATGTGCACATACATAATAAAAGAAGAAAAACAAACATCCCAACAAATTAAGAACTCCTTCGAAATAGTGAAGTCGGTTGATTATCTAATGGAGACCATTAAAAGCCTTTTTTTAAATGTTTTCATCTAATTTTGCAGGAAGAAGACAGCACGGACAAGATCCACGCGTCAGACCGAGCCACAATCAAGACCCTCATCGTGTCGCTCATGCTGAAGTCTCCAGAGTCCATACAGAGGCAGTTCAGTGATGCTGTCTCCATCATCGGCAAGTGCGACTTCCCGGAGAAGTGGCCCGGGCTCATTCCGGAGATGGTGGAGAAATTTGCCACAGGTTAGGTTTTATGTTCCTGATTAACCTCATTTATCAATGACGCTATTATGTGTCCTTTATGCATGTTTATATTTCCGTCTTAATGGCAGGGAGGTCTGGGAGGTTGATACGATTGTATCTTGTAACAATTGCTTTTCCACTATGTTCATAACAGGCGCGGTCGCAGTCTGAAATTCATGATTTTACCAATTTTTGAGGGGAATTTTTTCAATTTAAAATGTACGATCGGGGGGGGGGGGGGGGGTCATGTCTCATCTGCCCCCGAACTCGGACCGCGTCTGATTCATAATGACTTTAAATGCATTTGTGGTTTACAATGTATTGCAAGAGCTGTCAGATTACTGTCTTGAATTAAAATTAATACTTACCAAATCGTAGTTGTAAATTCAATTTTCTCCAATGTGCTCGGAAATTTTCAGCTTACTGTAGCAAAATGAGTACGTGAAGTTCTTCATTTTTTACCAAGACGAATTAAAAAAAATAAAAATCATTATTTACCTGTTTTAGCGGCCGTGAAGTAATTTGTCAACGCCATAAATATGTATACACTTTTGCACCTTACTCCATTGTAATAAGGTTCAAAGTGTATACATATTTTAGGCGTTGACTAGTAAAATCCATTACTGTATTGTTTTTTACCTTTTAAACTTTTCATCCGACTAACAAATATCATTTCAAACAGCCAATACTTAAGCGACGGCTATACACCGTCTGAACGGCAATCCCTTCAAACTGTAGGATAGAGCGAGATAGTTAGATCAAAAACCTTGGTTGTCTCGTTCTTTGTCATAGCACCGCGTCTGATCGTGCGAATGAGGCTTAATACAATCATAGACAAAACAACTATTTTTAAGGTTTAATCTTGTATCTGTTGCATAAAAGGAGCATATTTAATACTGTCTTAAATAGCTTTTGACGAAAATTTCTTTTTAAATATTATTTGAATGAAAATTGGCAGTATACATAGTTCTTAATACTATAAAAAAAATTATAGAGGGAAGCTAATTCATGACATTGAACGCTAATAACGTAACCAAAATCTGTAATTTATTTCATTTACTTTACTTTATTTCCTCGCACTTTTAGAGAAAAGCACTATATATGCCTCGGCGGGAATAGAAATTCGTGGACTCGTCTTATTTTTTCGGACTCAGCTGCGCTTCGTCCGAAAAAATCGCTCATCCACGAATTTCCCTTTCCCGTCCTCTGCAATAATGTACTATTATCATTGTAGGCGACTTCCACGTGATAAACGGCATCCTGCGGACGGCGCACTCGCTGTTCCGACGCTACAGGATCGAGTTCAAGTCGCAGAAGCTGTGGGAGGAGATCAAGCACGTGCTCGACAACTTTGCCAAGCCGCTCACCGACTTGTTTGTGGTAAGTAGAGAGTCTGCAGGCGACTTCCACTTGATAAACGGCGCACTCGCTATCTATACAAAGGAAAACTTGACCAGGGCCTTCGGTGCTCAGGGCTGGAATCAAACCTGCGTCTTCTGTATTCGCGGCAGACAGCCTAAATAAAAAAAATCAGGAGATAAATGCAAATGAAGAATTATTATTTTCAATACTTACCTAATAAACAGCATTTATACATCAATTTCCATAGGAATAAATATAGTGGTCTTTTAGGTGATTATCACACTGGCGCCGCAACCGCATGCGGTGACGATGTGCAAGCGTGACAGCGCTATACACACGCAGAGCACTATCTCACTCGCGCACCGGCCCCGCAAGGCCCGGAAACCGTAGAAGTGTGAAAGCCGCCTCAGACCAGTAACCCATCTTCGAATAAATAAAAATTCACGTTCGGAATTCAAATTTCGTAAGTTGCTTTTGCCCGCTGCCCGCTCAGTTTGTTCGAAGTTGAACTCGTTGTAAATGGGTACACCTATTACTCCTTAAGAGTCGCCAGGACGCTCGCGTGAACTCGCGTCCCCATACAAACGTAGTTCAGCTCTCATTTTAAAACGACATGCTTTAGAACCACGAAATTTGTCTTGGGCATTCTAGCAGTACAGATCTATGTCGGTAATTCGTTTTCGTTGCTTAAATTTGTAATACAAAGAAAATATAGCAAAAATAAGTTTTGTATGTAAATCTGTATCTGGCTGTATTTTCTGTGTATTATAATTTTTAGCAACCAAAACGAATTACCGACATAGATCTGTACTACTAGAATGCCCATGCCAAATTTCGTGATTCTAAAGCATGTCGTTTTAAAATGAGAGCTAAACTACGTTTGTATGGGAACGCGAGCGTCCTGGCGACTCTTAAGTCAAAACAATATATAGTTACTTGCAAAGTGTACTGAATAGTTTTTCTGATTACAGGCAACGATTGACCTGACAACGAAACACGCGGACAACCCACAAGCGCTCCGCGTCATCTATGGCTCCCTAGTACTAATCTGCAAAGTGTTCTACTCACTCAACTACCAAGACCTGCCAGAGTTCTTCGAGGACAACATGCCTATATGGATGCCCAACTTATTAAACCTACTTCAGGTTAAAGTGCCCAGTTTGGAGGATGACGGTGTAAGTATTCTTTTCTTACTCAATGTTAAAGGAGCCTAAAAAAACTAATGTCTACGTCAATTCCTGGGATTACGTTGCCGAGGGGATCCCAGGCTCAACTGAGCCGTGGCAAGACCGGGACAAACATTAGGATGATGATGAATGTTAACCTTTGTAATAGCTGCGGGTGTGCTATTATGGTAATCTAAATTATAAAAAAAATTGGGGAATTAAGTTCCCGTAAACCTCCAAGGTGAGTTACAACTCCCAATTTGTACCTACTGCAGAAAAACAATTCAACACAAAATATGCAAAATGCTCACGGCTAACTAAGGGTCTAAGTAGGGTCGCGGTTCAGGCCACTATGGAGCGAGAGTACTGACCAAAATTTAAATTAGGACGCCATGACCAGAATCTCGACAAACGTATGACGTTTCCAAATAAAAGACAATATATGTACATATTCACACCTTTAATTTATTCTTTAAGTAATTGCCCTTAATACTCTATAGTAATCGCTACTATGGATCTACCCAGTGATGCATCACGGTGATTACATATGTCTTGGGAACGCTAAAGTACCACAGTATATTATATTATAATAGTTTACAACCTAAATGCAGCTCCAACTTAGGCCGCATTACAACATCACTATATCAAATCTCAACATTAATTGCCTTTTGGTTTGTTACCACGTTTAAATATAACCTATAATTGAGATTACAAGATACACCAAGTTTTTAAATGTTCAATTACTCTCTTATCACTCAACACTGATTACTAAATTAAAGTAAAAGTTTAACTCACAGTCTTTTGGTTAGAAATTACCCCGAGTTAGGGTTTTACCGAGCAACGGGTTCACCAGATGAGTAGGACTTCCCAGGAAAGGTGCGTCACCGACCCCGGAGAGTAGTCTGTCCCGTTGACATCACACAGGATCAGAGGCTTAGAGATGTCTGCCCGAAACAGGGACCTTCGCCCGAACTAAGGAATCTTCGACCGAAGTAAGGCCTCTTCACCCGTAATAAGGACCCTATGAACAAGATGATGTTCTAGGTTATAGGTTACTAATATTTCAAAAATGGCCTAAATTGTATCTTTAACATGGGCCAAGTGGTGAGAATTACGAATCTCAACTTACTTACCGGGTTTTAAACCGGGTCCTTTTCAGCTTGTAACATTTATGGCGACATACGGCCACGTGCCTCGACACAGCAGAGTTTGCTTGGTGCAAGGAAACAGCTAAAAAACCACATACAAAACAGCATTAGCTAAATGAAAACAATACTAAATACTTCGTTTTACACTTCGTACAATATTACCGTGTGTAACTTACCAAATTATTCAATCAAGAAAGGAAAAATCGACCGCCATTCCGGCGATCCGTGCGACACGAATTACCCCGACATTATTAGGATTACGCTGTAACAAATAAAATACTGATCACAACGTTGTACGTTAGGATAATATAGGAATTACCAATCCTCAGTTAAACTACATACCGGAGCACCATTATATGTCGACGCACGCAAGATTCGTGCCAGTCGATGAAATGAGTAGCCGGAAAATGAACCACAGACAAAGAAGAGCTGGACCTTCGTCCCTCTGACAGCGAGTGACCGAGTCAAATTCTCTGAACATTGTTAATCATAGAAAATAAAAAGAATAGTTTATTTGGACACCTAAAATTATGCCTATTATTTATAACTAGGAATTATAAAAACACAGAAAAACCTCCATGAAAAATCCAAGAATACAAAACACGTTCGATCACGCTGGTGCATAGACAACAAACCAATTGACACTGACAGATGTCTTTATACCAATGTTCTCGTCGTCAACAAATCGTTCGGCTTCGCTTATTTATCTAGGAATCCATGTTATTTTAGCCTCGTAGACCAAAGTTATAACTATATTTCAATTGTGAATATGTGTATGATGAGACAAACAAAGCTTCCACGCCATAATTCAACGCTTCAACGAGAAATGTGCGCATACGATGCGATTGTTGGAATGCTTAGGATGACCTTTACTTTCGGTGAGTATTATCCTTTAAATACAGCCACAACTGTAACGGTGAGGTTTCACAACAATACCACAGGTTTATATCTCGAATTACTTACCATTACCACTACGCTAAACGACTAATTACCTATCATATACGTACTAAACAAAACTCTCGACATCTATCCTACCAAATACTATATTACGGCTTCCAGCTCTGGGTTTAACACTCTAAAGTGTTACAGTTCATCTTTAGTTGGGTTAAAAAAAATTTTTTAAAAAAAATTTTTTTTCTGATATCTATATAAGCACTATGCCTAACACCAAGTTCATACCTTAATCTACAAAACTTACCTAGCAAAACTTCAGAAAATCTGTAAAGACAACAAGACTTACCTCTAACCTTATACTTATGATTTGGTGAATGGCCAATTCAACCAAGGAAACCTTACGACTATTTTTGGTTCGAACCTTCCTAATCCTAATGCGCGCTTACCTAAATCAAACAAAAAAAAGATAAATGTCAAAGACGGCAACAACACCAAACTTTCCCTTTATTAAAGCAATTGCCTATCACCGACAAAAGTGGAATTAAATAAAGAGCTGTAGTCTTAGCTATTACACAATTCCTTATACCTGAACTACAGTTCTGTCATAGTAAAGGGAACAATGGGAAACGCAGTTCATTTTTATAGATTTCTATGGCATCATAGATTATCATTTATTATAAATAAGATTATTTTCAGCTTTTATGTCTTTATAAGGACATAATAAAATCGATATTGGTCCGTATGCATCCGGTACCAAGTTTAGAATTCAATACCAAGCCCTTTATCCCCACTGAGGAAATCATCCTGCGACAAGTGTCATTCCGTTCAGTGGGTACGTTCAAGTTTCAGTATATCATAGAATAATTAAAGTTTTAGGAATTGAACCCAGAGTTGTAAAGACGAGTACCGCTAAGAGGACGGCTCGGCTTCACCAGGTCGTACAATATCCTTTATATGAAAGTTACCTAGAAGTTTACCTTCTAGAGATTTTAATGAGTATACGAGAGGACTCAGTTTTTTATGAATGACACATTTGTTGTACCGGGGAGCTAATTTAGCAGAGAAATGTTTTGCTGCATTTGACAATGGGAAACATTTTTTATATACGATTTGCCCTTCCTCCAATTCTACGTGGCGCTTCCTCATGTTGTAATACTTCGCATTACGTTCATGGGAGGCAGTTAACGAGTTGCGCACCTTTTGAAATATCGTTTTGAGCTCTTTAAGTTTCTCAGAAAAACTACCACTTGTATTCAGCTCGAGTGCGTTTTGATCGAGGGGACCTTCGCTATTATAAAGAGTGCCATCTAGAATCATTTGACGACCATGTGTTAGAAAATATGGTGTGTTTTTGGTAACTTCGTGACGAGCTGTATTAATTGCACACTGTATTTCCGATACGTTCTTATCCCAGTTACGGTGATCAGAGCGTACGTACGAGGCAATGGTTCTTACTAATTCACGGTTCACTCGTTCCGTTTGGTTCGTCTGAGGATGATATCTAGGGTTATAGAAAATATGAGGAACTTCATATTTTGACATTAAGTCTCGAAAATCTTTCGAAGTAAATTGGACACCATTGTCGCAGAATATATATTTAGGAACCCCATGTACAAGGAATATCCCCTTTTCCATGCACTTAACTATAGCCTTTGCAGTTACGGAGCGCAGTGGGAACAAAGTCACATACTTACTGAAATAATCAGCACAAACGAAAAGATACTGATTCCTCAGATAAGATGGAGGAAAGGGTCCAAGAATATCACAAGAAATTGCTTCGCCTGGTGACGATATGCGTCGGGGGTTACCCATGAGACCAGGACGAGCTAAGTTAACCGGTTTATAAGTTTTACAAATCTCACATAAATCGACGTATTCTTTCACGTCTTGGAATAAAGTAGGCCAATAATAAATATCAGCTATTTTGGAATGAGTTTTAGCCACCCCAAAATGACCGGCAGTTGGATCATCATGATACTTATTTAAGATTTCTTTTCGCTGCTCATAAGGGAGTACCAGCTTCCAGTCAAATTGAGCTGTCAGACGATACTTATTCTTTGAGTAACGGAAGAGTTTATCATGTTCAATTTTAAAGTTAGGAAAGAGAGAAGGTTTTTCAGACACCTTTTTGTATAAATCGAGGTACCAAGGATCTTGGATAGTAACTGAATCTATAGCACTGACGTGTATACGAGAGAGACAGTCAGGTATGACGTGTTCTTTGCCCTTCCGATGGATTATTTCAAAATTAAATTGGCTTAACCGACATGCCCATCGATTTAATCGTCCTGTAGGATTTTTTAAGTTTTGGAACCATTTTAACGACGCATGATCAGTGACAATATAACATTTTCTTCCTTCTACATATGCACGATACTGCTCGAGACCATAAATTACGGCTAAGAGTTCGCGCTCGGTAGCCGAATAGTTCGTCTCTGGTTGGTTAAGTGTGCGACTGCAGTACGCAATAGGATGATCTATACCGTTATACGATTGAGTCAAGACAGCGCCTACCGCGTATGAAGATGCATCAGTATGAATGTAGAAGCTTTCTTCGAAGTTAGGGCATTTAAGAATCGGAGAAGACACCAAAGCAGATTTAAGTGTGTTAAAAGAATCGTTAACTTCATCAGTCCATTCAAATTTTACTTTCTTACTCGTTAAGCGAGATAAGGGACGAGCTATCTTTGCAAAATTATTAATAAAACGACGGTACCAACCGCACATTCCCAGGAAACGTTTAATACCTTTGGCATCTTCGGGCATGGGGAAATTTAATATTACATCAATTTTAGAAGGATCGGTTCGCAGACCGTATCTATCAACTAAGTATCCAAGATATTTCAGTTCACTCCTACAGAAGGAAGACTTTTTCATATTAATAGTTAAATTGGCTGATTTTAATTTTTCAAAAACGGCCTTAAGCAATCTTATATGTTCATCAAAATCGGAGGTACAAATAATAATGTCATCAATATAACAGAAAACTTTGTGATCGAAATGAGAAGTAAAGAGATTATCCATGAGACGTTGCATGGTCGCACTAGCGCCTACCAACCCAAAACACATTCTATTATAGTGGAATAATCCTTTTCCTGGCACAGTAAAACTAGTTTTCTCCTTGGAGTCTTCACTAAGAGGTATCTGATGATATGCCGCACTTAAATCAAGCGAGGTCAGAAATTTCGCGTCGCGTAAATTATCTAAAATATACTGAACGTGAGGTACGGGATACGCATCAGATTTTGAAACTGTATTTACTTTCCTACTATCCAAACAAAGTCTTAAATCTCCGTTAGGCTTTTCTACCATAACGACTGGAGAATTCCAGGGAGAGTGAGAGGGTTCAACAATTCCCTCGTTAAGCATACGATCAACTTCTTTTATTAACGCAGCCTGTTTAACAGGACTAAGGCGATAGTATTTTTGTTTTATCGGAGGAGTATCACCTGTATTTATGACGTGCTCGATTAGATGAGTCTTTCCCAAACCAACCTTATCCGTATCAATTTGATCATACAGTAATTTAGTATCCTCAAGCAGGGATTTTTGTTTCAATGACAACGACTCAAAAGTAGTGAGTCCTGTCTCCGACGGTAGAACGTCGAGACTAGCGATATAATGAGAGTCATTCTTTTCTACGTCCGTAATGAGGCCTGGAGCTAATCCGAAGGCTCTCCAAAAGTTTAATCCAAGTATCATCGGAGTAGCGATCTCCGGTTGAATATTAAAAGTTATAAGTTTGACTTGACCTTTATAATTTACTGGTAACACCATATATTCGGAAGCTACGATACGATGATCGTCAGCAACGTTTACCATCACCGGCTTCACATGTTTCTGAATAGGTATCCCACCTGTGGTGAATACTACATGACTGCCGTGACCCAGAAAACTAACACTGGCTCCACTATCTAACAAAGCCTTAAAATTCAAATTGAGAATGTTTAATTGAGCATAAACTCTATTATCTCCCTTAGGAGGATTAAAGAAGATGGTCTTTTCTGCACTACAGAGAGCAGAAGACCGACATTTGTTATTATCAGAAAAGACCCTATTTAGTTTTTTGAATTGGAGTTACATTTACCACATTCCGGAGTTTTCACCCCTTTTTCTCCACACTTGAAGCAAACGATATCTCTAGAGCTCCTACACTCTTTAGTATTGTGGTTGGATCTACCACATCGGAAACATTTTAGTTGAGAAGAGCTTTGCGCTGCCGCAGCAACAAAGTTTCTAGAAGAATTCGACAAACGAGGAGGATACGACTTATTCCGAGCTTCAAAGTTCTTCGGCGGATGCTCAGATGAAGAATCATTCGACCTATTCGATAGAACTGGTTCTCGAAACTGCTTCGCCTTAACTTGCGCCAATTCAATGCGCTTACACAATGACTTCAGTTGCTCGATCGATTCAATGTCCTGTAATGCTAAATCCTTGGAATACTCTGGCCTAATATTTCTCATCATGGTATCCAGCTTTTCTCGTTCAGGAACCTCCTTCGTAAGACGCTCGTACATTCCTAGAATGGTCGATACGAAATAGACAATAGTCTCAGACTTCGCTTGAGTCCTAGCCCGTATTTCTTGTAGTAACTGATGATCTAAATCAGGTATATCGAATTCATCTTGTAAAGCAGCGGTGACTTCTTTATAAGTAGTGAGTTTCGTACGTTGAGACCGGAACCACGACAACGCCGGACCTTCCAGAATCTCAGGAAATCCTCGGTAAATTCTGTTCTCGGGAATTCCTCTGGCCTCTCGCAGCTCCTCGAGACGAGAAAGAAACGTACGAACGCATGTGTCACCTTTAAACTTCAAGTTGAGTGAATTAATATTAAACGTCTTATCCGTTTTGTATATAATCTCCCTAACAATGCGAGATTCGTTAGGCGATTGGAAATCATCATCCGACCCAGACGACGCAGATGAGCCCTGATCACCTAACCGATCCAATAAAGAAGAGATAACCTCCTTCAACAGGAGTACCGCTTCGGTCTCCGGTGATAACCGAGAAACACGACACAAAAGATATTTACAACGCGAGGATAGCCTGTCAATCGCCGCCGCCGACAAATCTCCTTTCGCTTCTAGCTCTATCTCTTCTACCTTATGCTGACAGAGTTCCAATTCGGAAGCTTCGTTGCTCATGACCAAGTCCTGGAACTTAAGGCTACCCTTTTTCGCTAAAACTTCAGTTTGCTTGACAGCTTGACATAAACTAGATCGACGTGATACGGGGTTAACCGGAAGTTTTCGAATCGCCAACTCATGTGCCAATTCGTCTTTATGTAAGTGGGTAATTTTACACCCTGCCTCTATAAAATCCATTTTTAAGATTAATATGTACTATCAGAAGTAGGTCAATTTTAGTTAAAGAGTTGTAGTTACAGGTGAGTTAAAATTTTATCAGATTTTAACTTCGTTTAAATTCTTTTAAAATAGCTAAATAGTTAGCATAAGAAGTGTAGTTTCATTTATAAGTTGGTTAAATTTATAAGTTTAACCTTGTGTTAAAACAACAACTTGTAATCTCCATTTACATAGAATAACCTTAATACTAAAATAACGCTAAAAAGTTTTACTTGGAAATGTCATACTCCACAGGCCCCACGTTGGGCGCCACTGTAATAGCTGCGGGTGTGCTATTATGGTAATCTAAATTATAAAAAAAATTGGGGAATTAAGTTCCCGTAAACCTCCAAGGTGAGTTACAACTCCCAATTTGTACCTACTGCAGAAAAACAATTCAACACAAAATATGCAAAATGCTCACGGCTAACTAAGGGTCTAAGTAGGGTCGCGGTTCAGGCCACTATGGAGCGAGAGTACTGACCAAAATTTAAATTAGGACGCCATGACCAGAATCTCGACAAACGTATGACGTTTCCAAATAAAAGACAATATATGTACAAATTCACACCTTTAATTTATTCTTTAAGTAATTGCCCTTAATACTCTATAGTAATCGCTACTATGGATCTACCCAGTGATGCATCACGGTGATTACATATGTCTTGGGAACGCTAAAGTACCACAGTATATTATATTATAATAGTTTACAACCTAAATGCAGCTCCAACTTAGGCCGCATTACAACATCACTATATCAAATCTCAACATTAATTGCCTTTTGGTTTGTTACCACGTTTAAATATAACCTATAATTGAGATTACAAGATACACCAAGTTTTTAAATGTTCAATTACTCTCTTATCACTCAACACTGATTACTAAATTAAAGTAAAAGTTTAACTCACAGTCTTTTGGTTAGAAATTACCCCGAGTTAGGGTTTTACCGAGCAACGGGTTCACCAGATGAGTAGGACTTCCCAGGAAAGGTGCGTCACCGACCCCGGAGAGTAGTCTGTCCCGTTGACATCACACAGGATCAGAGGCTTAGAGATGTCTGCCCGAAACAGGGACCTTCGCCCGAACTAAGGAATCTTCGACCGAAGTAAGGCCTCTTCACCCGTAATAAGGACCCTATGAACAAGATGATGTTCTAGGTTATAGGTTACTAATATTTCAAAAATGGCCTAAATTGTATCTTTAACATGGGCCAAGTGGTGAGAATTACGAATCTCAACTTACTTACCGGGTTTTAAACCGGGTCCTTTTCAGCTTGTAACATTTATGGCGACATACGGCCACGTGCCTCGACACAGCAGAGTTTGCTTGGTGCAAGGAAACAGCTAAAAAACCACATACAAAACAGCATTAGCTAAATGAAAACAATACTAAATACTTCGTTTTACACTTCGTACAATATTACCGTGTGTAACTTACCAAATTATTCAATCAAGAAAGGAAAAATCGACCGCCATTCCGGCGATCCGTGCGACACGAATTACCCCGACATTATTAGGATTACGCTGTAACAAATAAAATACTGATCACAACGTTGTACGTTAGGATAATATAGGAATTACCAATCCTCAGTTAAACTACATACCGGAGCACCATTATATGTCGACGCACGCAAGATTCGTGCCAGTCGATGAAATGAGTAGCCGGAAAATGAACCACAGACAAAGAAGAGCTGGACCTTCGTCCCTCTGACAGCGAGTGACCGAGTCAAATTCTCTGAACATTGTTAATCATAGAAAATAAAAAGAATAGTTTATTTGGACACCTAAAATTATGCCTATTATTTATAACTAGGAATTATAAAAACACAGAAAAACCTCCATGAAAAATCCAAGAATACAAAACACGTTCGATCACGCTGGTGCATAGACAACAAACCAATTGACACTGACAGATGTCTTTATACCAATGTTCTCGTCGTCAACAAATCGTTCGGCTTCGCTTATTTATCTAGGAATCCATGTTATTTTAGCCTCGTAGACCAAAGTTATAACTATATTTCAATTGTGAATATGTGTATGATGAGACAAACAAAGCTTCCACGCCATAATTCAACGCTTCAACGAGAAATGTGCGCATACGATGCGATTGTTGGAATGCTTAGGATGACCTTTACTTTCGGTGAGTATTATCCTTTAAATACAGCCACAACTGTAACGGTGAGGTTTCACAACAATACCACAGGTTTATATCTCGAATTACTTACCATTACCACTACGCTAAACGACTAATTACCTATCATATACGTACTAAACAAAACTCTCGACATCTATCCTACCAAATACTATATTACGGCTTCCAGCTCTGGGTTTAACACTCTAAAGTGTTACACCTTTTCCACGCCAAAGACGTATATATCGGCACCGCAGGTCCAACGCCAAAGACCGATATATCGGTCACCGACCACAGAGCAAAATAGACCTACATGCACACGCATAAAGTTTAACTTCATTTTTGATATTTAGATGGTGTGGCGTCTGAGTGGTAGGTTTTGCGTTTGACATGGCGTCGAAAGGGTTAAAGGAGCTTGGTATCTGCTTGGCTAGCTAATTCCATGAATTACATACTTATTTTTACAAAAGAAACTGTTGACCTAAAACAGCTTAACATTAATCTCATCAGATAATTTTAGATCTTCTTGATATGCGAATGTCATCTCGCTCAAATCTGGAGCAGAGCCCGACTGTTAAAGTACCTCCACTTTACTGAAAACCACAGCCAAAAGCACCCTACTCTAGTGTTGTGTTCCTGGTGAGTAAGGTTGCCAAAGAGCTCAAAGAGGACCCAGTGTTTTGACGACGAGGGACCTCTTGTTCCTTTAGCCGTCCACACAGTGAATCCTCCTGTTTTTAAAGGGTCGGCAACGCGCATGTGACACCCCTGGAGTTACAGGCGCTAATAGGCTACGGTAGCTGCTTACCATCAGGTGGGCCGTATGCTTGTTTGCCACCGTCGTTGGATAAATGTACGATGACAAAAAAATTGCTAGATAGTTTTGTAAAAAAAAACTTATTTTCTCAAACATACTCTGAAATGTATGCTTTAATGTCATGAAATGAAGACATGAAGTTGTTCATTTAGTATGAAGCGTACATTATTGTCCGCTGCTCTACCTTTTTAAATTTGCTTACTAAGATTACACTGACAAAGGAAATATCACATACAGCCAACGACCACTCTCTATGAAAGCATACTTGCGACATTCAAATTAAAAAAAGAACTATATTTATAAGCGGTTAAACATGGTGCTCGAATAGCTTTTTCAAATGTCAAGTTTAAAAAATAAAAAAGGCGCAATGTAAACATTTTACTTGATTACTCAATAATAGCTTAATAGTTATTTTAATTATAATATTTTCTTACAATGTTTGAGAAAAGCACTATACAATCCTTGGCCGGAAGAGGGATTGCAGGACTCGCTCTATCCGCAACCGTCTACCGCAATCTCGTCCTTAAATCCCTTGCTTCACGGCCTCTGAAATAATGTACTATTCTTGCAGGACGAAGACCGCCCAGGCGTAATGGAAGATCTCCGCTGTGAAGTCTGCGAATGTGCAGCTTTATACGCCCTTAAATATGAGGAGGAGTTCGCACCGCACGCGCCAGGGTTCGTGACGGCGGTCTGGCATGTGCTGCTGGCCACGGGGCCGCAGGCCAAATATGACGCGGTAAGTAGAGTGCCGGCCATTTTTAACCGACTTCAAAAAAGGAGGAGGTTCTCAATTCGACTGTTTTTTTTTATCATTTTTTTTTGTATGTATGTTACTCCATATCTCCGTGAATCGTGAACCGATTTTCAAAATTTTTTTTTTATCGAACAGGCATAACCCCTAGATGGTCCCATTGTCACCAAGTCGGGGTCTGATGATGGGATCCTGGAGAAATCGAGGGAACTCTTCAACTATTATAGGCACATCTATAGTGATTTCACTATTTTTTACAGCAACTCGGCCACTTCCTCTTGGAATAGTGGATCCTAAGTGAAGTCGGTTCTTTTTTTATTTAAAATTATCTTCAGCCGAGTACCGTGTTTAGGCCACGAAACTTGCTGAGTGGCCTAAGTAAGGTACGAGATTGAAAAGCTTAATTATCACGTGATAAACGGCTTCCTGCGGACGGCGCACGTTATCATTGTTGCAATATCCTGAATCAAAGTTTGACCTTTGATTACCAGAGTTACCGCATAAAAAAAGTGTATTTCAAACCTTATAGCAACGACATAAGGTCCATTGATGTGTAAATGCAGCTATACATAAACGTATAGTCGTTCAGAAAATTCGAGAGCTGTAAGGGATTAACGTCTTATCTATTGTGTTCGGACTGCCACCGCACGTGCCATGATGAAAAAAATGGTTTGGTTACACGTAAGCGTTGAATGAATTTCTACTATATAGACCACGCAATAAGATTCAATATGAACTAATACAAAAAAGCCCTCAGTTCTTTACGGTTGCATCCAGCGCAGGCGACTCAAACGCTCGGGGACCAGCGTAACTTGAAATCGAGATCCCAAATAGATATGCGTAATGCGGAGAGCGCCCTTGCACAGGTACTACGAGCGCCCGGCTAGTCAGCTCTTAGGAGGCCAATGGAATGTTTCTTACCTCGCAGGTAAAAACAGGGTCGGATTCTGATTGAAACATTTGAATTGATATACGCTTTACTTTTCTTTATTAAGAAAATAATAAACATATTTAAATAAAACATTGAGTAAATATAATTACAATAATAATAAGTCAACTATTAAAACATTTCGTGGCAACGCTGCTCCAGTTTTAGTTTTATTCTTAGATTAAGCATTTGTCTAATTTGTCACGAATCATCATTCATAACGAAAGTCTAATAATAAAAATATTGTGCTGCATTAAAGCCTAATGAAACATTAACGTTATTTAAAATTAGACAAATGCTTAATCTAAGAATAAAACTAAAACTGGAGCCGCGTTGCCACGAAATGTTTTAATAGTTGACTTATTATTATTGTAATTATATTTACTCAATGTTTTATTTAAATCATGTTTATTATTTTCTTAATAAAGAAAAGTAAAGCGTATATCAATTCAAATGTTTCAATCAGAATCCGACCCTGTTTTTACCTGCGAGGTAAGAAACATTCCATTGGCCTCCTAAGAGCTGACTAGCCGGGCGCTCGTAGTACCTGTGCAAGGGCGCTCTCCGCATTACGCATATCTATTTGGGATCTCGATTTCAAGTTACGCAGGTCCCCGAGCGTTTGAGTCGCCTGCGCTGGATGCAACCGTAAAGAACTTAGGGCTTTTTTGTATTAGTTCATATTGAATCTTATTGCGTGGTCTATATAGTAGAAATTCATTCAACGCTTACGTGTAACCAAACCATTTTTTTTATCATGGCACGTGCGGTGGCAGTCTGAACACAATAGATAAGACGTTAATCCCTTACAGCTCTCGAATTTTCTGAACGACTATAACTAAACTAGTGGTTCTGTGAACCGTAGACTTCGGAGCATTTCCCTCCTTTCCCCCTCTCTCGAATTTTTTTTTTAGAACAACCTCTTAGTTAGTGTGGGCTTGACCTTTCGCCCGAAAATGATTGAAATCCCTCCATAAATAACGCGACAGAAAACTTCCCCGCTTTTCCCCTCATTTTCCCCCTAATCAAAAAAATGGCACGAAAATTTTTGGTAAATAAATCAAGGAACATACATGCCAAGTTTCATCGAAATCGGATGAAAAATGCGACCTCTAGACCGACACTGACCAACCAACCAACCAATACACACACATCAATCTGCCAAATCGTCGTACCAGTGAGAGTCCCCAGACCCAACACACACCCGCGCGCCCTCTCCTTGTGAGTTAAAACGGAGATGTTCGTCGCCTCGCTACGCTCGGCTCCTCAGTCAATAAGGACTACTGCTATAAGGGTATAGCCCTTTTACGTCTGTTCTACGCTTGTGGAGGGCGTTTACAGAGACCATAGAATGTATCAAACTTCACATTTTACCCACCAAAATCAATATTTTGATGACATGCGATAGTAAACCTTGTCAGAGTAAGTGAAGATGCAGTTTAAAAGCGTTGTCAGCTATAACCGTTGTTGACGGTGAAAGGGCTAAGCTGCACGTCTCAAGTCTTCTTGATCTAAGTAAAAAATGCAGGTCCGTACTACACTGTGTTATATGATGCAGACTCGTCTGCTATGGCATGCAATAGATCTTAGGCTTAGTGGCTTGGCTTTTCCTGGGTTCCGTTAACTTTACAGAGAAAGGGTTATGAGTTCTGAGGGTGTAAACAGCTGTCTGCTTTAATAGTACTGTAAGTATCCCATCAAATATATGTCATATAAACTAAGAGTTTTGACCTACCGACGAAAATAGATCTTCGATCTTCATTTTAAGCATGCCTTGGGATCCATGGCTGTGGGTCAAAAATTTTCTTAGGCAAGCCGATGCTGAATTTGGCTTAAAATTTCTTCATGAGCTGTAGGAAAACTGCTCAGGCACCTGAAACTTAGTCAAGCCGACGGGAATCGTGTTCTATGTACGCGCCGCCACTGATGGGGATACAGATATTACAGATCTAATACGCAGATGCGGCTTGGAGAGGTTTGATGTCATATTTCATTATCATTCATTTGCAGCTGGTATCAAACGCCCTCACCTTCCTGGCCAAGATCGCGGAGAAGAACAGCTACAAGAGCCTGTTCGAGGACCCGGCCACCCTCAGCAGTATCTGCGAGAAGGTTGTCATACCTAACATGGAGTTCAGAGGTAAGATATTACCAGTGATCAGAATCACCGGGGTGAAACGATAACAAAACTTGTCAAGCTGACATAAAAGACTGCTTTATACTTAGAGATTCCAGTTTGATTTGAGATTCTAGACCAGTTTGCTAAAAATATTCGTATTCTTACTTAGACTTCAAAAAAGGAGGAGGTTCTCAATTCAACTGTTTTTTTTTATCATTATTTTTTTGTATGTATATTACTCGATATCTCCGTGAATCGTGAAGCGATTTTCAAATTTTTTTTTAATCGATTGGGTATAACCCGTAGATGGTCCCGTTGGCACCAAGTCGGGGTCTGATAATGGGACCCTGGAGAAATCGATGGAACTCTTCAACAATTATTGGCACACCTACAGTGATTTCACTATTTTTTACAGCAACCTGGTCACTTCCTCTTGGAATAGCGGATCCTAAGTGAAGTCGGTTCTTTTTTGTATAAAATAAAATTGAACCTACCACTCCATCACTTTTTTCCTTTCTCTCCTTTTGTAACAAAAAAATTTGAAAAGTAAAACTTAACCTTTTGACCGCCAAGCGTTGAACAAAAATGAACTTTGCGGAAGCCCGCGTAGGTCCCTATTGCACTACAACGCCTGTCGGCTGTTGCCGTCGTTGGCGTCCATGCCACAACTTTTTGATGTCGGCATCAGCCGACTGTGGCGGTGAAAGAGTTAACATTAACCTGACTTTCACAGAATCTGACATGGAACTCTTCGAAGACAATCCCGAAGAATATGTACGCCGAGACATAGAAGGCTCAGACGTGGATACTAGACGTCGCGCCGCCTGCGACTTAGTACGCACTCTAGCGTTACACTATGAAGAGAAAATGATGAATATCTTCGGGCAGTATGTGCAGGTGAGAGTCAACTGTATTATCATTAGAATAAGGTATTATTTAGAGTACAGGTAACATAGCCCATCACCAAGGACCGGAATTCTTCATAGCAAAAATCAAACTGTGATAGGGATTGACCATGATGTTTTATCGACTTATCGATGTTACGGAATAATATCGCATTAGGTATCCATTACCATCTTAAACGATTATTCTGTAACATTTGACCTCTTTGAAAAGCAACTTGCATCTCCATATTAAAATAAATTATGTCAACGTCACATAGGCATTTCATTTATGTTACTTGAGTTTTCATAATTGATTCCCGTGCCGTGTTACTAAAATGGTTAATCATAAAAGAAAAACGATAAACAAATGGATACATAAAGATTCTTCCCTTAGTTTCAAAGAAGATTCTTTCACAATATATTTACTATTATACTAACTTACAGTGGCGGTCAGCTAATTAGGGACACCCTTATCTTATTTGTGTGTACCTATTTCCAAAAGCCTGATTTCATTACTTTAGCTTTGTTTCGTTAAGTGACAAATATTTATCGATAAGTCGATAAAACATCATGGTCAATCACTCTGACAGTTTGATTTTTGCTATGAAGAATTCCGGTCCTTGCCCATCACATACACATTAGTAGAAACGCAGCTTTAAGGTTCTGAAGTCGAGGGAGCCGAAAGTAATGGGGCCCACCCACTATCAATCGGCCTGACGATATTGGCCTGTCAGTTGTTCGGAGCTGTTAAATTTTTGTTCTAACTGACAGGTCGATATCGTCAGGCGCACTGATAGTAGGTGGGCCCCCTAAGTAACTAAGTAATGTCTTTGTCTAACAGTCTACTATTAAAAATAAAGGTGGAACCGTTTTAAAACGAATACGGTTACATTATAATAATTTTAAACAAAAAAAGAACCGACTTCACTTAGGATCTGCTATTCCAAGAGGAAGTGCCCGAGTTGCTGTAAAAAATAGTGAAATCACTATAGGTGTGCTTACAACAGTTGAAGAGTTGCCTAGATTTCTCCAGGATCCCGTCATCAGATCCGGACCTGGTGACAATGGGATCAACACTGTGATACTCTTTCAAACAAAAAACAAAGTGATCCTATAAGGGTTCCGTTTTTCCCTTTCGAGGTACGGAACCTTAAAAAGAATTTTCCAAATCGGTCCGGCCGTCATCGAATAATCGGTGAACATACATTAAAAAAAAGAAACAAAGATCCCGAGGAATTGAGAACCTCCTCCTTCGAAATCTTGAAGTCGGTTGGAAAAGTAACTTTTTATTTGTTTTCAGCTAATGTTAGCGAAGTACGCGGAGCAGGGCGCCTCCGCGTGGCGCGGCAAGGACGCCGCCATGTACCTGGTGACGTCACTGGCGTCCCGCGGCTCCACGCAGGCCAGCGGTGTCACACGCGCGTCGCCGCTCGTCGACCTCGTGCACTTCGCCACCGAGCACGCCGCGCCCGAGCTGGCTAGGCCTGATGGTAATTTAATAACTATTATAAATTATTAGAAAATCTCCCAAAATGGCAGAACCGATTTTGATAAAACATTTTTAAGACACTCACTAAAAAATCCGCTCTCAAATAAAAACGCATTTAAATCGGTTCAACCCCTTAAGCACTACGGTATCACAGACAGAGACACAGGCGGTCAAACTTATAACGATCCATCTTTATGCATTGTGTATTAAAAAAAAGACAATTTAGGCGCAACATATCATAGAAACAGTTTGACAAACATCTAAACATACAACTGCAAAACTGTCTGTGGCAACATAGCTTCCATATAATAGTAGCTAAGCGGGTAGGGTGTTCAAAATGACCTACACACGCTCTTATTCTCGTAACAATAAAGTCGTGTCCAGCTCATTTTGAACAACCTACCCGCTTAGCTATTTTTGCTGCTGAGTGTACCCTTTTACTAACTATCTGTATTTGGTTACAGTGAACGAGTTGCCGGTACTAAAAGCGGATGCCATCAAATACCTGATGACCTTCAGATCTCTCCTGCCGAAGGAACTGCTTGTCAACGCCTTCCCTCTATTGGTGAGTAAAGGCTCCTCGCTCTGGCCTCCTCCGATAAACACCAGCCAGGTCCCTTGCGGTTTTTCAATAAGTTTTAAGACTACCAGGCGCTTCACTAAGCAGTATTAAACAATGATGAATAAAATGGAAATATACTGTCTTTAAACGTCAATAACGTCATATACCAAATAAAACATAACTATAATATAGTCGCCATCAGATATATCGGAGCGGCCAATACGGCCACAAATATCTGAACAACACCTCTATTGTCAAGGCGATAAAGTTCATGTTCAGATATTTTTGAGTACAATTGCCATATCGGAGAGGCCAAGGTGGTCACAAATATTTGAACAACACCTCTATTGTCAAGCCGATAAAGATATTTTTGAGTACAGTCGCCATCAGATATATCGGAGCGGCCAAGTGGTCCCAAATATCTGCCCATTGCCTCTATCATCAATGACATAGTGCTTATTCAGATATTTTCGAGTGCCTCGACCGCTCCGATATATTTGATGGCCACTGTACTATACATACAAGGTGTAACAAAAATACTGGTGATCCTTTTAAGGGCATAATTGGTATCGTATTCTTATTGTGAAAAACTAAGAAAAAATAATTTTCTCGCGAAAAAAATTTTTGGTTTTGTATGGAGGGTTGGCCAGCTGGGACGACTCGCCCTATACAAAAAAATGTTTTTTTTCGCGTCCAATAAATTTTTCTTCTACTTTTTCCTACTCGCAATACGATACCAATTATGCCCTTAAACGGATCACCAGTATTTTTGTTACACCCTGTATAGTAGATTTGTTACATCCTTCTTACTGTAACATTTTTACAGATCGAACACATAAAAGCGCGCGGCGTCGTCTGTACATACTCCGCCTGCTGCATAGAGAAACTAATCGGGGGAGCCATGATCAACAAGCAAGCCTTAGAGCCACACGCCCCAGCCTTACTAACCACACTGTTCACAGCCTTAGGCGATCACGCATCGCCGGAGCAACACAACGAATACGTCATGAAGGGTGAGATATACTAATTAGTACTGTAGGTAGAACATCGGGAGCCCTGTAGCCCGGGCATCAGAATATGGCTACGGTATTCCCTGCCTGTCGTACGAGGCGACTAAAAGGGAACTTTGGGGTAGTCAAGGGTCACAGTACGGGGCTGTGATCCTCAAACAGGCTGAAAACCGTAAGGGCATAACTTCAGGGCGGCACCGGCGCGTTCAGTAGAGATCCCGGAGCCGTCCAAATGGCGTTGAGGAGGACCCTCGGGGGGTTTTTAGTCGATGCGACTCCGACATAACTTTCGCGCTGCCCCGTGGCGCGGAAGTATCCATAAAGGATTTTCCCCTCGACAAAAAAAAAAAAAAAAAAAAAAAAAAGGTAGAACATCGGGCGTTATAGGTGAAAGCAGGCGCTAGAACGACACGCCCCAGCCTTACTGACCACACTGTTCGCAGCCTTAGGAGACCACGCCTCGCCCGAACAACACAACGAATACGTCATGAAGGGTAAGATACACTAATTAGTACTACAGGTAGGACACTGGGCTTTATAGGTGCAAACAGACGCTGGAACCTCACGCCCCAGCCTTACTGACCACACTGTTCGTAGCCTTAGGCGACCACGCATCGCCGGAGCAACACAACGAATACGTCATGAAGGGTGAGATTCACTAATTTGCACTACAGGTAGGACACTGAGCTTTATACGTTACTTTTAAGTCTTTTAACTATAAAACTCTCGTGAGACTCTAACATATTAAAAATATTCATAACGGGATTTTTGCTCGACATGTTTCGATCAATTTACCATGATCATTTTCACGAGCGGCCTTCCGCGACGGCAGCGCGTCGGCTACTGCGCGCCTGCGCGCGGTGTGCCCTGCTGCTGGTGGCGGGAGGCGGGCTTTATAGGTTACAGTGAGATTCATTGAGAAATAGTAACCAGTATGCCGTTATTTTGTGCAAAAGGCAAGGATAAGGATTATGATTGGAGTCTAGAGGTTTTAATTATTATCTAACGAGCGGAGCATAAGCGAAGTGAGTTCTTACAAACAACTTCTGGCTTCTGGGACGTTTCGGCATTTCGATGGCTTTTTGATTATGAGAGTATGTTCGACGATAACTTTAGTAACGTTTTTCTGATCTTTATTAAATTTGCTAGGGTTGTAGCAGAGATACATAAAATTTGAGAGTTCGTATATGAGCAGGATCGATCAAGTGGTTATGGATCTACAAGGAGAAAAAAAATCCTCCTTAGGGTCTTGTTATATTGGTCAACTCGTTTGCAAGTAAATAGCGAGTTCTCAGTTCGAGGCGGACTACTAGTATTTAACAAGCCGTATATTTTTCAGCAATTCTCCGCACCCTATCGTGCCTGCAGGACGCTGCGTTGCCGTTCCTCGGCTCAGCGCTGCCGAAGCTCGCCCTGATGCTATCCGTGGTCGCGAAGAACCCCTGCAAGCCGCACTTCAACCACTATCTGTTTGAGACCCTCTCGTTGGCGGTTTCGTAAGTGTATTCTGTTGTTTTTGAAGTAAAATCTGATAATCTTTAGATTCAAACTTTGACTTGGATTGAAAATTAGTATGCCGCCATTAATGCCAAGAGTACTTTATAAAGAACAAATTAAATTTTAATATTCTAGACTACTATATTTTTGAATAATGGTTTACAACAAATAAATTTTACTCTATGACTATTATTTGTTCTTTATAAATCACTCTTGGCTATACTATCGTGCTTATAAAACACCGCGCTGCCGAAGCTCGCCCTGATGCTATCCGTGGTCGCCAAGAACCCCTGCAAGCCACACTTCAACCACTATTTTGGCGGTTTCGTAAGTGTATTTATCTACAATTTTATAATCCGCAACGCAGGCTTCGTCACACAAAAAAAAAGATCAACCCCAGGCTTCGTCACTTAACAATCAAAGATGAAATCCGACACCTGCTTTGACAATCTGAACCACACAATATAAGTTCAGGCTACCCCGGACCGTAGCCGGCTCAAACGTGCCCATGACACTAGCAGCGTTGCCACTAGCAGTGTATTTTTTTTCGGGTAAAATCTAATGATCTCTAGAGACAATCTTTGTCCTGGATTAAAAATTAGTATGTTACCATTCATGCCAAGGGTACTTTTTAAAGATCAAATTAAATTGTATACTATCGTCTGATCAAATAATGATCTATAACAAGTAGTTTTGTCTATGTCTATTAATTTCGATTATTATTGATAGATATTGATATGAGTTTCGATTCTCTAAATTGTAGATTAAAAATGTATGCTCTCGTAAAACTCAAGAGTACTTTATAAAAGCCTAATCATGGATTCTCATTCCTTTAAATTGTGGTCTAAACTCAAAGTTTCTTAAAGTAGTCGATTATATTACATGAGAATAAAGCATAATGTATTTGTTCTTTATAAATCACTCGCGGCTTTTCTATCGTGCATGCACCTCTTTAAGGGGCTACGTTGAAAAATTATAGGTTTTTTCAAACGCTCTATTGGCTAAACGGGAAAAGGGATTGAATTTATTTTCGAATATATATTATTAGACTATATACTCTTGTTTATGGCACAAGCCGAAACACGATTGCTGAAAGTTGCCTCGATAGAAAAAAAATCCGAAGTTGGGTCCTTTTTCCCCTTATTTTTCTTAGCTTACGTAAACTATAAGATATTAAGCAATATAACCGAGTAAAATATATGGTATTCTGGTTTATCTAAAAAGTCACAGAAACAAAATTAGACAAAACTTTATAGATTCGCTTATTTATCGTAGTTTAGTCAAAAAGTCTGATCCTTATGAGCGCTGCATCTCTTTCTTTCGTGCACGGCAGCCATAAACGTGTCTCTTACGGATGGGCGTGGCTTGTCCGAATCGAGGAACGGCCTTAAGATACGCTCATTGGTTTCGTAAGTAACATAAGTAAAATTAGGGCAGAATCAAATGAAAGACTTCCTATACATATTCTACTAACTCCTTGATAAAAAACCGGCCAAGTGCGAGTCGGACTCGCGCATGAAGGGTTCCGTACCATTATTTATAAAACCCAGCCGTAGTACCTACTATCGAATAAATTATTATCGCAAGGTCGTATCTGCCTAAGTGCGTAGTTTTTTGGAGATAACTCAAAAACACCTAAACCGATAATGTTCAAAATAATTTTCGTTGAAAGAATATTTAAAGGCTTCTTGATTTTTTTCATAATTTTTTGATTTACGGTTCAAAAGTTACAGGGGTGGGGGGGGGGACACAATTTTTATGACTTTCGGAGCGATTATTTCTGAAAATATCCAGTTAATCAAAAAATGTTCAAAGAAACCTCAATATTTATTTTTGAGACCTATCGGTTGATGTGCATCATGTTTATATTTGTCAAAATTTTTTTTTGACAGTTAGTGACATGTATGGAGTGCTCCCCCTAAAATTTTTTTTTTAGCATTTTCTCTACAAAACTAAGTAGCGGCACACACAATACACTTTATGTAAAAATTTGATAATGATACGTCTTATAGTTTCCGAGTAAAATGGCTGTGACACGGAAGGACAGACAGACATGACGAATCTATAAGGGTTCCGTTTTTTGCCATTTGGCTACGGAACCCTAAAAATGAGTACTCTCCTATTAATTTTTCATGTGTGTGGGTCAAAAACTCGTGGGTTCACGTTTCGGTCGTGCTATTTATATGTAAATTGCAAAGAAAACGTTGTGATCGAAAAATCTGGGCAGGATTTTAACCAAGCACCAATGATTTTATATATACTAGATAAGAAATCAGCACTCCAAATGTGGCACAGTAAAAGCGGGTGCAACGCGACAGATTTTGCCGAAGAGAGCCGAGCCCGAGCCGAGCGAAGCCCGATCGTCCCGACGAGTATATTTACAAAGGACTAACAAACGTTTCGTTAAAATATTACCAGTGTAAGTGAGACTAGGGATTAAGCTTAAATGCTACAGCATGAAGGTCAACGTACTATAGGCACAATTGGCGATAGGAAGTAAAGGTTTCGTAAATTTCAACCGAACTGACAGCATTGAGGCATAAGGCTAGTGGAGTAGTTGTTGTTTTTTTTAAATTACGAAACTCAGAAAATTATTAAAACTTATTTAGTAAATTTTATTATTATATTATATTTTATAATGTTGAATAGTTTTTTATGGTTCCGTGGCTCAATTGGCAAAAACGGAACCCTTATAGTTTCGTCATATTCCGTCCCTCCGTAAGTATGTCACAGACATTTTGAGACGTATCCTTATAACATTTTAACACAAGGTGTATTTAATGCGCCACTAGTGAAATTGCTAAAAAAAATATTTGAACATTATCGGTTAAGGAGTTTTCGAGTGATCTCCAAAAAACTACGTACATAGGCAGATAAGACCTTGTGACTTGTGATTTTTTTAAATAATTCTCTGTTATGCGTGGTCCGACACGAACTTTAGCCGGTTTTTGTAAAATATACCTCAAATGATACCGTAATATCCTCATATCTAATCCCAAGAAAGCAATTATAAAATATTTTCGTTTATTATTTTTTCATTATTTCAAAGTGTGATCTATCAATTTTGGAATTAAAGATTTAAAAAGAAAGCATGAAATACTATGTTTACCGAGCTATTGTGTTGCTTTTGATTCTAAATTTGTCTTGAGCATGTACTTCGCCCCCGCATGGGCCGCATGCCTGCTTCCCTTTCTGCTCGCTCGGCGGCCAAAAAACTCAACCCTCACCCGCCACCCATTGTGCCCGTACGGTTTACACCGTCAGGAATACGTTAGGTCAGAATGCAAACAAGTAAACATAACCGACCGTGTGCAGTTTTCATTCCATTCTGGAGTCGAATCAGGCAACCGGTCTAGGTACCTGACGTTTGCCTCCAACTTTTAACATTCGCCTCACAAACTTAGGTAGAAAATCCGTCCGATACGTCATTTTAAATATGTTATTATAAATATTATGTCGATCTTTAATCGATTATTATTTGTTCAGAATTAAACACTAATACATAATCACAAATAGTTTTATTTTTATGCTGATGTTGTCAACCTACGCGAAAATAACTATTATGGAGATATATGAACCCTTAGCTTTGGAAAGCACAAACATACATAAATATATATATAGTTAATAATTTCCTATTTTTATCAACAATATGAAGGCAATATAATACAATACACACTATACAAATCTATTAAAACGAACTAATACGCGAAATAGGTATAATTATGAAGTTATCAATATTTATTACAAAAGTTTCATATTTTTTTTTATTATAAATAATAAATTAATTAATACAAGAGCGACTCCATTGCTCTTATGTGCCATGTGATTTTTGAACGCCAGATGAATGACAGGTGAAATTTTATCATATCTTTCTTCTAATTTGTAATACAACCTTAACGATGTTAAATAATTCGCACTGGCCGGCTACACATTTTTTTGTGCTATATTTTCGGAAAATCTTGTTTGTGTCTGCGCCTCTATTATATTATAACTCAATGCCAAGCACAGACAAAATGTAAAGGCCGAGAGTACTTTTTAACCGACTTCAAAAAAGGAGGAGGTTCTCAATTCGACTGAATTTTTTTTTTTTTTTTTTTATCATAATTTTATATTTTTTTTTATAATTTTTTTTTTGTATGTGTGTTACTCCATATCTCCGTGAATCGTGAACCGATTTTCAAAATTTTTTTTTGAATCGAACAGGTATAACCCCTAGATGGTCCCATTGTCACCAAGTCGGGATCTGATGATGGGATCCTGGAGAAATCGAGGGAACTCTTCAACTATTATAGGCACACCTATAGTGATTTCACTATTTTTTACAGCAACTCGGCCACTTCCTCTTGGAATAGCGGATCCTAAGTGAAGTCGGTTCTTTTTTTGTTTAAAATTATATGAAGGTCATATTCTGGACTATCGTTACAGATTAATTTATTATTATTCTGTACTATTTCAGGTTAGTAACTAAATCGAACCCGAACGCCATCACTGCTTTCGAAGACGCGCTGTTTCCAATCTTCCAAGAGATCCTGCAGAACGATGTTCAAGGTAACGTTTTTCAAGAGTAACTTTAACCATTATCGAACGAGCGGAGCGTAAGTGAAGCGAGGTTCCTACAAACAACTTCTCACACAACTGGCTACTGGGACGTCTCGGAATTTTGATGGCTTTTTGATTTTGAGAGTTTGTTCCGCGATATATTGAGTAAAGTTTTTCTGATCTTTATGAAATTTGTTGAGGTTGTAGCAGAGATACATACAATTTGAGAGTTCGTTTATGAGAAAGATCTATCAAGGGGCTATGAACTTAGAAGACGAAAAAAAATCTTCATATGGGTCTTGTTATACTGTTCAACTAGTTTGCAAGTAAATCGCGAGTTCTCATTTCGAGGCGGACTACTACTACTAGTTATTTTTCAGTTATGTATTCCTCAGAACTCGTCATCAAACTTTCTTAGTCCTTACATATTTGTTTATTGTACAGAGTTCATGCCCTACGTGTTCCAAATGCTATCCCTCCTACTGGAGCTGCGGGGCGCCATGCCGGCGGGCTCGGGCGACGGCGACGCGTACGGCGCCCTCCTGCCGTGCCTGGTGGCGCCCCCGCTGTGGGAGCGCGCGGCTAACGTCAGGCCGCTCGTGAGGCTGTTGTGTGCGTTCGTCACTGCACGAGCGGAGCTCATACTACGTGAAGGGAAATTGGTAAGTTACATAGTTACGAGTTACTATATAAGAGGACATGTCACCTGCTCTAGTGCGCTAGTCGTTACTAGATGGAGTAGCAGAGCAGGTGACATTTCCTGTTACATTTTGGCTTTAGTTCGCTCTCTACTAGGTGGCGCTAAAAACTTAGAGCCTCAAAAAGTTCTACGACTATGGCCGTCTATTATATCTTTTATCTACATCCATACCTTAATATGTCTATTTTATGGTCGGGATCGATGAGCAAACGCCCTATATTTAGATATGAGTATCTGTGGCTGCATATTAATGTTTACATTTTAGTATCGGTAAGCGATACCTTAATTACGTTCAAATTTCGAACGTCTTCTTAAAGTAAAAATTAGTAGTTAGAACAAATGTGTTATCTGTAACGATGTTATTATTATCTAATAATAAGCAAAAATTCGATATCATTATGAAAATCCGGGTGCGGGCATGCGCCGCCCGACCGCCGACACAATCGAGTTGGTCATGGCGATGTCGGTGCAATCCGTGCAATTGCAGTCATTCAATCATCATTTCGGGTTTATAATAAGTGTGTAGATAAAGCAGTGTATGCAACTGTACGTAATTAGGCCTTAAAACACTCGTGTGATCTTATTATGAAACTCACTTCGTTCGTTTCATAAAACCACACTCGTGTTTTGAGGACCCCTATTACGTAACAGTTACATAAACTACTATACGTCTATAATGTTATGAAACATTTGTTACATATGTATTATATTTTGTCTATAGAACGCAATGCTGGGAGTGTTCCAAAAGTTGATAGCATCTAAAACGAACGACCATGAAGGCTTCTACTTAATACAAACGATGCTATTTAAATTTGGAGAGTAAGTATTCACGTTTTTAAATCTGCAATAACTCGAAAGGAATAAATGAAACCGCTATAGTACTCGTGTGTCTGTCATTGAGTTGAAATTTGGGTGTCTGACAGTGGTGGCGCGTCGAACACGATTCCCGTCGGCTTGCCTAAGTTACAGGTGCCTGAGCAATTTTCCTACAGCTCATGAAGAATATTTTAAACCAAATTAAGCTCCGGCTTGCCTAAGATATTTCTTGACCCGCCGCCACTGGTATCTAATGTAATTTGTTGACCCCAAAAACTGGCGTGGCCTCATTCATTTTTAATTTCTAATTGTTAAGTACCTTTTTTATACCAAGACGGTGGCAAACAAGCATACGGCCCACCTGATGGTAAGCAGCTACCGTATCCTGAACGCCAGAGGTGTCACATGCGCGTTGCCGACCCTTTACAAAAAGGGGTTCACTGTGTTGACGAGTAAAGGGACAAGGACTCCCTCCTCATCAACACAGTCTTGTTACAGTCGCCATCAAATATATCGGAGCGGCAAAGGTGGTCAAAAATATCTGAACAAGCACCTTATCGCCTTGACAATAGAAGCGTTGTTCAGATGCAGTTGTTGTGACCACCTTGGCCGCTCCCAAAAATCTGATGGTGACTCATATCCTAGTAGCTGTTCAAGTTCTTAAAAGATCACCTTTTCCAGATCCACAATGCAACCGTACACGAAGCAGATAATGACGCTGCTCTTCCAACGCCTATCGTCGTCTAAGACCACTAAATACGTCCGTGGTCTAATCGCCTTCCTCGGATTTTACGCGGCGCATTTCGGCGCCGACAACCTTATAGACCTCATCGACTCTGTGCAGAACGGGTAAGGAGTAAGGACTATGATACTGGTTTTCTGAATATGGTCTAAGACCCCTAAATACGTCCGTGGTTTAATCGCCTTCCTCGGATTTTACGCGGCGCATTTCGGCGCCGACAACCTTATAGACCTCATCGACTCTGTGCAGAACGAGTAAGGAGTAAGGACTATGATACTGGTTTTCTGAATATGGTCCAAGACCCCTAAATACGTCCGTGGTCTAATCGCCTTCCTCGGATTTTACGCGGCGCATTTCGGCGCCGACAACCTTATAGACCTCATCGACTCTGTGCAGAACGGGTAAGGAGTAAGGACTATGATACTGGTTTTCTGATTATGGTCTAAGACCCCTAAATACGTCCGTGGTCTAATCGCCTTCCTCGGATTTTACGCGGCGCATTTCGGCGCCGACAACCTTATAGACCTCATCGACTCTGTGCAGAACGGGTAAGGAGTAAGGACTATGATACTGGTTTTCTGAATATGGTCCAAGACCCCTAAATACGTCCGTGGTCTAATCGCTTTCCTCGGATTCTACGCGGCATATTTCGGGGCCGACAACCTTATAGACCTCATCGACTCTGTGCAGAACGGGTAAGGACTATGATCTTATCTTATCTTATTGTATTCGGGGGCCCGTAAGGATACACTTCGACCCAAAGGGATCTTTTGTGTAGTTGCCCCCTAGTACATCTACTCGAGAGCTTTCTCAACCATCTCCATGTGTTGGATGATGGAGCTCAAGGGCAGTGCTTTGAATTCCTCTGGATCTGGATAGCCAGTACCAAAGTCCTTCATTCTCTGTCTGGCTAGAGCGTGACATTCACACATTAAGTGTTCCATTGTCTCTTCCTCTTCACCACACATCCTACAATCAGTATTATCTGACAATCCCATTCTGGCCAATACTCCTTTCACAGCGTAGTGGCCCGTGAAAACCCCTGTTATAATTTGGAGCCTTCTTCTGCTAAGTTTCCAAAGCTTTTTGCTCCAGCTTGAGTCAACTTTGTGCATGAAGAGCTTCGAATGCCTTAGACCAGCCAAACTACCCCACTCTTGTTGGTGTTTATGTTTGGTGTGATCCTTTATGGCTGTGATTATGGTTCCCTTCGAGAGCCCCACAAATGGTTCCGGGCCTAGATAATTATTCATAGAGCCCCTTCTTGCAAGTTCATCAGCATTTTCGTTGCCGATAAAGCCCTCGTGCCCTGGGATCCACACCAGTTGCACTTTGTTGTGCCTTCCAAGCCTTTTAAGGACTTGGATGCCATTGAATATCAGTCTGGACTCCACTTTTGGCGCTATAAGTGCTCTGAGTGCAGCCTGACTGTCGCTGAGTATATAGATATTCTTCCCTTGGATCTGTCTATCTATATTCTCTTGTGCGCAGGCAATAATGGCGTACGTCTCCGCTTGGAAGACTGTCGCATAATTGCCCATGCTTATACTATTGCTGTAGTCATTTGCATAAATGCCGGCTCCCGTACTAGATCCTATTTTAGAACCGTCTGTGTACCATATGCTGTCTGTACCATCAGAATTTGGTGGTTCCAGACCATCAGCCCAGTCGGCCCTTGTAGGAATTTGTACTTTAAAATTCTTTTTGAAAATAAACTTGGGTTGCATTTTGTCACAGCCCATGCTTGTTAACCTATCCATGAAATTGTCGCATTCCATGCTTGTGTGCTTAGTCTTTAGCCTGCTGTCGTCCCAGAGGCCTGCAACAGCCAGTCTGTGTAACGATTTGCGCGCCTCTGACTGTATCACTAAGTGTAAAGGCGGTAGATCAAGTAATACATCTAGTGCCGCCGTTGGCGTCGTTCTGAACGCGCCGGTGATAGCCATGCTTGCCATTCTTTGTATTTTCATTAAGGCTTCTTTGCATGTGCTCTTTTGTGTCCTTGGCCACCACACCAAGCTCCCGTACAGTATTAGGTCTTACCATCATGGTATAGATCCATCTCAGTACCTTCGGTGTTAGGCCCCAGGTTTTGCCATATGCTGACCTACACATGCCAAACACTCTCATAGCTTTAGTTATGGTGAGGTCGGCATGCTTTTTCCAATTCAGTTCCTTATCCAGTGTTACACCTAGATACTTTACATTATTGGATATTTCTAGTGCCCTTCCGTAGAGGCTCAGTTGCTTCATACCGTTCAGGGTCTTTTTCCTGGTAAATGGTATTACCACTGTTTTGCCTGGATTGATCGAGAGTTGGTGGCTCTCGCACCATTGCTCCACAAGCTTCAGTGCTCCATTCATGATTTCCGATACCGTGCTGGGGAATTTCCCATTGACAAGTATCACTAAATCATCTGCATACCCTACCGTATAGGTTGGGCCCTTATTCAGTTCTTCCAAGAGTGAGTCGACTACCAAGCTCCAAAGAGTTGGTGAGAGAACCCCTCCCTGTGGGCAGCCTTTTGTGGGCGTTGCTATAATTTCTTCCCCCATAAGGGAGGACTTTATAAGTCGGCTATTTAGCATGTTACCTATCCATTTACATATGGTCGGTTCTATGCCATGTTTTAGTGCTGCAGCACTGATTGCTTGGTAGGTGGTGCGGTCAAACGCTCCCTCTACATCTAGAAAAGCAGCCAGGCAGAGTTCTTTGTTTTCTATTGCCTGTTCCGCTCGGGTCGTCACCAGGTGCAGTGCTGTCTCAGTTGATTTGCCAGACTGATAAGCACATTGCATCTGGTGCAGAGGATGTCTTTTAAGCGGACCATCTCTTATGTGTCTATCTACCAGTTTTTCCAACGTCTTGAGGAAAAAAGATGAGAGACTTATTGGCCGGTATGATTTGGCCTCTGTGTAATCTGCCTTACCTGGTTTAGGTAGGTAAGTTACTTTTACCATCCTCCAGACACGCGGAACGTGTCCGAAGGCTATGCACGCCCTGTACAGTCTGCTCAGATGCGGTATGAGTACATTGGCGCCTTCTTGTAGTAGAATCGGGTAGATTCCATCTGGCCCCGGGGTTTTATAAGGCTGATCGACAGCGCCCATTTTAGCTTGTTGTGGTCTACTACTTTCTTTGACGTGTCCCAATTATGTCTAGTAGTTCTGATTGACTGTTCTATGACACTAATTGTACTTTCGTCTGGTTCGCCCTGGTGTATTACCGAGCCTGGGAAGTGTGTCTCACACATTACTTTGAGGGTTTCCAGTCCCGTTTCTGTCATCATTCCGTCACTCCTTCTAATTGAGTTGAGCGGTATTGACTTTGTCGTGGCTAGCGCTTTTGTTAGTCTCATACCTTCCGGTATAGACTCTATTTGATCGCAGTGGTTTCTCCAAGCTTTCCGTTTGGCTTTTCTCACGGCTTTGTTAAATTCCGTGAGTTTGCGTGCATAATGCTCAAAGTTGTTTGTTCTTTTCGCATCGTTGAAGATGGCTCGTGTTTCTTTCCTGAGTTTTACAATCTCTGGATTCCACCACGGTATCTTCTTAGCCAGGGTTTTCTTTTCCGGGCAGTTGTTAGTCCATGCCGTTAACACAGCTTGGACGATTATGTCCGCTTCAAATTCTATGTCGATAATAGAGTTTAGCTTGCCTTTCGGATCCCCCAGATCCACCTTCAGGTCACTTCTAAAAGCTGACCAGTCTGTGTTTCTGGGATTCCTCCTACGTACAGTTCCTACTTGGATTGTAGTTTTGTACCTAAAGCATATATATCTATGGTCTGATAAAGAAATTTCTTGAGATACATGCCATGAGTTAGTATTATTACTAGCATTGTTAGTAGCTAACGTTATATCAATAACCTCACCTCGTCTAGCGTTGACGAATGTTGGTTCATTGCCTTTATTTAGTAACTGTAGAGAAGAACTCACCAGAAAATCCAGTACTTTCTCCCCTCTTTTGTTGACATCTGAGCTGCCCCAGATGACGTGGTGCGCGTTAGCGTCGCAGCCCATGATCAGGTCGGTGTTCGCCTGGCTGCCGTACGCAACAAGATCCCGGAGTTGTGGTGTGATGGGATCTGCTGCCTCATAGGGAAGGTAGGCTGATGAGATGATGAGTGCCTTACCCTCCCCCTTGTTTAGGATCCTGACCGTAGTCAGGTCCCTGGAACAGAAAGCGTGTAAGATCATAAAATCGACGCCATTTTTAACATATATGCATGTCCTCATATTACTTTCAGGGCAAAGATATATTATTGTCCCTCCAGTACCATTTAAGCCTCTTATCTCACCCTTATAAATGTAGGGTTCTTGAATTAGAGCAATATCAAACTTATCGCATTTTAGCTGCCTTGCCAGAAGGGCGGTGGCCGCTTTATTGTGTTGTAGATTTATTTGTACACACCTTAGGCCCTCCGCGAGTGCTTTTATTTTGTGGTGCTGAGATCAGCAGCCACCTCCTGGACAGTTCCATCACAGGACATGGGTGACAGGGTGTTCTCCAGGTAGAGCTCCGACAGGCCGCGTAAGTCCTCCGAGCCTATCACCGACGAAAGCGGTGACGACTCGCGAGCCATACGCGGTCCGGCATTACCCTCCCCGGAATGCACCATGCCCCCTGCCTCTGTGGACTGTCCCTCGGCCACCTCAACCGCTCCGCCACCCGAAGGTAGCTCCGCTGGTTCAGGGGCGGTTGTGATTGCCTCCACAGGCACACGCGCAGACCCTACCGTCACACAGGGGCCGCTCCCAGCCCCTCCCTGCCCCTTTCCCTCCGCATCCTCCAGGAGCTTGAATGAGCTGAGATCGACCCCTGTGTGAATCTGATAGCCAGACTCCTTGATGACGTCCGCCGACATCCGGTCCATCAGAACGATTCGCCTGGTGCCAGTGTCCGTAGCCAAGGTGTCCACTATCTTCCATTCTTCCGTGTGAAGCCGAGGATTGTACCTCTGCATCAGACGGAAGAACAGCTTCAGGTCTACTCCGGCAAGGATCTTCGTTTTCCAGGCCATCTTGACCGGTTTTGGAAGATCCTTGACGGCCATGACCTTAAGGCGCAGCCCGGCAATCTCCACTCCCCCGATTACCGAGCTGAGCCATGTGGCAGACTCCCTCCCTACGCAGTTAACGTGGAGGGCGCCCCCCACGATGTTCCCGACGGAGACTCTTGGTAGGGGATCCACAGCGCTCTCCATCATGAGCTCTATAATCGCTGTTTGGATAGGTGTTACCTGCCCTACCAAGATCTTGTCGGCCGGAAAGCCCACTGGGACGATGACCATCTTCTCGCTCGCGGCGACCTCAGCGAACGAACCACCGACCTTCGCTCTCTTGTGGTCTCCAGCGAGCAGGGAAGATTCGCCACTCTCTCCCAATGGCCTTTTCTGGGTCGCTTGGACCCCCGACGTGGGCACATCATTGTGTGCTCCCACCCTTGCTCGCGCTTTGGCACGCCTCTTCTGCCTCCTGCTAGGAGCTGCTCCTCCGCCCGACTGCGAGACCGAACCCGAGGGGTTGGCCACGCTATCAAGAGCGCCCGGTGCTGCTCCAGCAGGATTTGGAAGCGGTGCTCCTACCCGCCTAACACAGGTGGCTGCCGTTCCGCACCCTGCTCCTCCAGTACCTGCACCAGTCGGCTTCCCTGAGGATGCTTGCTTGGCGTGTCCACTTTTCGACCCTAGGGGAAAAGATTGAACGGTACCTTTGGAGCCGGTTGCTCCACTACAGCCCCTGTTCGCTGCGCTATGCGCTGCATCGGTCCTAGCAGACCCCCACGCTTTCCCAGCTCCCGCACTCCTGTTCGGAACAGGTGCACTACCCGCTGGTCCCGCTTCTGCGCTCTGCGCCTTGGCCTCATCCCTTAAGGGTCCGGCATTACTCCCTTCCGTCGTTTTAGGTAAATGTTTGCCCATAATACCTCCAGAAAAATTTTCATTAGTCTGACTCCCCACCCTCCTTGGAGCCCTCACATTTGGGGGTGCTTTGACGCACCAGGGATACCAGACTAATATAGTGTCCCAAAAGTGTGTTGTACATGAATCCGCACGGTGCCAAAACCTTCGTCAACCCCCGTCGACTCAGGAATCGTGCTCCGCCGATTATGCACCCCACACCCCAGGACACTCGCCATGTGGCCATCAGACTGGACACGGCAGCCGATTGATCTTGACTGGCTATTTCAAGACCTCCCGTGTGAGATGAATCTGGAGCCAAAGGAGTTTCGTCTAACGGAGATAACGACCGCAGACCCCCGCTTTGAACCTACTCCCAGGATCTCCTTCTCCACCCGTACGGGTCCCCGCGCACGGCACAAACACGCGGGTGGCATTCTACCGCTATCCATCCTTATTTGTGGATGGAGAGCCCGCTGCGACATGCCACATCATCGCTTACGGCTGACTGTGAAGGATATGGGTCATTATTCACGAACTCCCGCCACCCCTCCTCCATGTATTCGCCCCTGAAAGACTCGACAGACGTCGATTCCCCAAGGGCGCGCCCATAGAGGCGGGTAAGCAGGGACTCGACAACTAATGACCCATCTGAGGGAGAGGGATGTGTTGGGATTCTTGGGTAGGGCGTTTTACACTGAGTCACCCACCATACCCGGTCATCGATAGCGCCATGCGGATGTCACCATCGATCCTCGAGCATGATCGTCGACCCGTTGCAAATGCGCCCTGAAGTGGCTCAACTGGTTGTTTCTGTTCTGCCTGTTTCTACGGTAGAACCAGGCAGTTAACAGGCAGTAACCTCGGGAAGGAGCACAACCAGTTTTGCCTCGGGGTTCTCGGCAACTGTGAGCTCCCCCCGAGGCCCTTCACCATGTTAACTACCGGACAGGTAGTTACCATAGAGACAGACCCATCACAAGTAGCGACCGGTCGCAAATTATATCTTGCATATGGACCCGCCCCCGCCCAAGGACTATGATACTGGCCTATAACCGCGAAGCACTTCGTTCATCGAATCGTCTATTTGCATCACTCTATTTCGTATATGCAAGAGCGATAGAGACAGGGCCATCGTTTTGTCGATTTTCGAACTTCGCGGTAGGCCCTCTGGTCTTGTGGCGACTAGTGGTCAAAGACCATTAATTACGTTTTCATCACACCTGCTCGTAAATGGTGTTATTTCCTGCCTGTATACAGAAGGACAATGACCTAAATTGTTCCCGCGGTAGTAATGGCGAGATATTATCCCCAAGGGAGTAATGACTCTCGTTTTAAAATTTGCAACTGATTTCGTACATGATTTCAGAACTAAGGAGGTATGATGTTCAGCCAAAAATTCAAAAAGTTTAATTTCATCTTTAAAATTTAGCTATATTCTAAAATTACATCACGCACAATCTATACGTTTCAATTTCTTCATTATGTTTAATATTTAAAGTATTTATCATTAATTTTGGTAAATATTGTTATAATAATTTTGCAAAATCTGGTTGTTTAGCCATTCTAGTTCGAAAAATATGTCGTAATAACAAAACGCAGGGAATGTTTGTACCGCGTTGCTAAGCAACGGCGCATGCGCGGGGCTGAGCGCTGTCATGAACGTTCTCAACTTTTGTTGCCTAATTAACTTTCTTGAATTTATCTTTGCTTTTTTCCTCGCAACTGTGATGAAAACCATTGTGTGTATCCCGCTCTGTAAGAATATTACGCTCCATGTTGCACAATGTACTATTAAAAATATTTGAGAATGTTAATTTATATGACAAGCAAGCAACTTAAAAAAAAATCTTATATTTCAAACTATGTTTTCTGGTTGCCGAGCGGACCCCAGGCTCAATTGAGCCGTAGCAATACCGGGAAAAACACTAGAAGGATGATGACGGTTTCAAACTATACTTTCTGGGTTTTAAACCTCATCTGCGATTGTATTCACCACACAACCCGCTCCATTTTTTTACAGCATGTTCGCCATGTACATGGAGCGCGTACTCATTCCGGACCTACAGAAAGTCGATGGCGTGCTAGAACGCAAGGCGGCCGCCGTCGGCTGCGTCAAACTACTCACAGAAGCCAACCACATGAGACAAGGACGCCTTGCACCGTTGTGGCCCCCGCTCTTGCAGGTACGTGACTTTATCAGGATGGCCGAGTTGTTAAATATAGTATTTTGTGCAACAGTTACATAATGAGGGTTCTTAAGATCCGAGGGTCGAAGTTACAAAATGAGGCGAAGCCGAATTTTGTAAAAACAGACCCGAGAATTTTAAGAACCCTTATAATGTACCGTTGCACACAATAGTTTTTATACGAGTGCTTAAGCAAGCCGGTAAGAATTGAGTTCGACGAAAGCCGTGCACAACCTACTGCTTCTATGTAATCTCGTAACGTTCGATCTCCCGGTGGATTGTGCCGGCGGCGACACGCAATGCGGGGCCCGACAACAGTTTCACAATATTGTATGGAAATCCTTTCTGTCATTGTTATGGATGCTACAATATGCGATAAAAGCTCTATCGAAAAGTATGCGCTAGTAGTTCCGCCACCACAATCTCAATTCGAGTATTACAGTCGCAGAGTATAAAAAATATTTTTCACACAACTATCCTAATAAAGACGACTTAAGGAGCACCTCCTAATCTCAAGCATACAAAAGGAGGGCTGTGGGAACCTATTGACAGCAATGGCCTTTTCAGAAACCCCGAAATGCCACACAACTCTGCCAAGATTGTCTAATGTCTTTATAAAGCGTGTCGTCACCCCAGGCTTAGAAAAAGTTAGGATGCCTGGTTTTCACTAAATCAAAAGCGTTTTAATAACCTGTAATCACATCTTTAAAAAAATATATTTTACTTGGGAGAGAATTTATTTGGTCTCGAATCTTCACACTTGCGATTTGCGAGCGAGTTTTGTATGGGAGCGAACACGCCGCGAGTTCGCCGCGTACGAGTGTATAGAAATCGCTTGCAAATGGCTCAAGTGTGATGAGGCCCTTTAAAAACACGAGGTTTATTAACACTTTCACGACCAGGCGAAAAATAACGTCCTACTTCAGAAACCGGGCGTGTATAGCTACGTACAAAGCAACCCGCCCAGCGGGTTGTCCGGCATCTGAGCAAAGTTTACGAGCGCCCTCGAGGCGGGTTCTCGGTAGTGAATGTGTTAATATACCAATGAAGGGCGCCAAAATAAAAAGAAATGTTATAAATAAATATTATTAACCGTTATTACTCCGTATTTACTTTCCTATTTGTTATTACCAGGCGCTGATATCCCTATTTGAGCTACCGACGGACGCGACGACGCTGCCCGACGACCACTTCGTTGAAGTGGACGATGCGCCCGGCTACCAGGCGCAGTACTCGCAGCTGACGTGCGCTAAGGGCGCCAACAACGATCCCCTGTCAGGTATAATAGTTGAAGTGGACGACGCGCCCGGCTACCAGGCGCAGTACTCGCAGCTGACGTGCGCTAAGGGCGCCAACAACGATCCCCTGTCAGGTATAATAGTTGAAGTGGACGACGCGCCCGGCTACCAGGCGCAGTACTCGCAGCTGACGTGCGCTAAGGGCGCCAACAACGATCCCCTGTCAGGTATAATAGTTGAAGTGGACGACGCGCCCGGCTACCAGGCGCAGTACTCGCAGCTGACGTGCGCTAAGGGCGCCAACAACGATCCCCTGTCAGGTATAATAGTTGAAGTGGACGACGCGCCCGGCTACCAGGCGCAGTACTCGCAGCTGACGTGCGCTAAGGGCGCCAACAACGATCCCCTGTCAGGTATAATAGTTGAAGTGGACGACGCGCCCGGCTACCAGGCGCAGTACTCGCAGCTGACGTGCGCTAAGGGCGCCAACAACGATCCCCTGTCAGGTATAATAGTTGAAGTGGACGACGCGCCCGGCTACCAGGCGCAGTACTCGCAGCTGACGTGCGCTAAGGGCGCCAACAACGATCCCCTGTCAGGTATAATAGTTGAAGTGGACGACGCGCCCGGCTACCAGGCGCAGTACTCGCAGCTGACGTGCGCTAAGGGCGCCAACAACGATCCCCTGTCAGGTATAATAGTTGAAGTGGACGACGCGCCCGGCTACCAGGCGCAGTACTCGCAGCTGACGTGCGCTAAGGGCGCTAACAACGATCCCCTGTCAGGTATAATAGTTGAAGTGGACGACGCGCCCGGCTACCAGGCGCAGTACTCGCAGCTGACGTGCGCTAAGGGCGCCAAGAACGATCCCCTGTCAGGTATAATAGTTGGAGTGGACGACGCGCCCGGCTACCAGGCGCAGTACTCGCAGCTGACGTGCGCTAAGGGCGCTAACAACGATCCCCTGTCAGGTATAATAGTCGAAGTGGACGACGCGCCCGGCTACCAGGCGCAGTACTCGCAGCTGACGTGCGCTAAGGGCGCCAACAACGATCCCCTGTCAGGTATAATAGTTGAAGTGGACGACGCGCCCGGCTACCAGGCGCAGTACTCGCAGCTGACGTGCGCTAAGGGCGCCAACAACGATCCCCTGTCAGGTATAATAGTTGGAGTGGACGACGCGCCCGGCTACCAGGCGCAGTACTCGCAGCTGACGTGCGCTAAGGGCGCCAACAACGATCCCCTGTCAGGTATAATAGTCGAAGTGGACGACGCGCCCGGCTACCAGGCGCAGTACTCGCAGCTGACGTGCGCTAAGGGCGCCAACAACGATCCCCTGTCAGGTATAATAGTCGAAGTGGACGACGCGCCCGGCTACCAGGCGCAGTACTCGCAGCTGACGTGCGCTAAGGGCGCCAACAACGATCCCCTGTCAGGTATAATAGTTGAAGTGGACGACGCGCCCGGCTACCAGGCGCAGTACTCGCAGCTGACGTGCGCTAAGGGCGCCAAGAACGATCCCCTGTCAGGTATAATAGTTGGAGTGGACGACGCGCCCGGCTACCAGGCGCAGTACTCGCAGCTGACGTGCGCTAAGGGCGCCAACAACGATCCCCTGTCAGGTATAATAGTTGAAGTGGACGACGCGCCCGGCTACCAGGCGCAGTACTCGCAGCTGACGTGCGCTAAGGGCGCCAAGAACGATCCCCTGTCAGGTATAATAGTTGGAGTGGACGACGCGCCCGGCTACCAGGCGCAGTACTCGCAGCTGACGTGCGCTAAGGGCGCCAACAACGATCCCCTGTCAGGTATAATAGTTGGAGTGGACGACGCACCCGGCTACCAGGCGCAGTACTCGCAGCTGACGTGCGCTAAGGGCGCCAACAGCGATCCCCTGTCAGGTATAATAGTTGGAGTGGACGACGCGCCCGGCTACCAGGCGCAGTACCACCAAGAAGTACCAGGCGCCACTTTCCCGAAGAAAGGTTGAGGGAGGCGATGGCTGAGATATGCGTCATACTCGTGAACGGGTGCTGTTTGTGGAGACTGGACTGTTCAGGCTCTCTGGGGCTATAAATTCCGTAACCTTTTATTAATGATATTTAACTTTGGTTTAATTGGCGTTAGACACATCATTAGGTGCTTGTTTTACCTTATAAATTTTTAATTTCTTTTAATTATATAGACTATACTAGCTGTACCCGCGCGGCTTCGCCCGCGTGCATTGCAGTAGGCTCTGTCACTTTTCGTTACACTCATCCCTCAACAGTCCACTGCTAAACGCTTTCTACATATCAAATTTCATAAAGTCAGTTATAACTTCGACATCCCAAAAGATCGACCGAAAGCGTCTGCGGCAGAGAACCATGTGAGCGGGAAGATCTGAAGAGCTAAAAGCAGAGCTCTCTCTGTAGAGTCGAACGTCCGAAGCATCTCAATAGAAAATGCAGCAGGAGGTCAGAGATCGAACACAAATTAATGACTAAGTCTAAAAAGTAAACCGGAGGGCGGAAAGACCAATGTAAGGAGATATCGAACACAACTTGATGTTAAAGTGTACGCGAAATGGCCCTCGAGCCGCCTTTCACATAGTTAATTCTATCAAAACTGTTATTGCTTCCGTCTTAAATATGCAACTTAATCATTTTTGGTATTAATAGTGGTCAACTCTATCTACATCTTAAATATTCAACCTCACCATTTTTTGGTAAAAATAGCAATGGTACGGTGTGTTTATCTTTTTGCGTGGGCTCCACCCCCCGAGCCGCCTTTTACCGCCTGCCACGTGCAAATCTATGTCAAACTCTTGCTCCCATCTTGAACTTTCAACCTTACCATGGCAATTTTTGGTATCATAAGCAATAGAACGGGGTTCTTTTATGCGGGGAGCTCCGCCCCCTGAGCCTCCCTTTCTTTGGCGCCCGTCACAACTCTTTTTCTTGGTAAACTTTATCAAAACTCTTTTTCTCCCATCTCAAATGTTCGACGTAACAATTTTTGGTATAATAAGCAGTACTATGGTGTGTTTTTTCTTTATGCGGGGGGCTCCGCCCCCGAGCCCCCCTTTTTTCCCCGCCCATCACGTGATTGACTCTATCAAAACTCTTATTCTTCCATCTTAAATGTTCAACGTAACTATTTTTGGTATAATTATCTATAGTATGGTGTATTTTTTTCTTTTTGCGGGGGGCTCCGCCCCTAGAGCCCCCCTTTTTTCCCGCCCGTCACGTGGTTAACTCTATCAAAACTTTTCTTCTCACATCTCAAATGTTCAACGTAACAATTTTTGGTATAATTATCTATACTCGTAGTATGGTGTGTTCAATCCCCCCTTTTTTGCAGCCCATCGCGCGGTAAACTCTATCAAAAATCTTTTTCTCCTATCTCAGATGTTCGACGTCACAATTTTGGTATAATTATCTATAGTATGGTGTATTTTCTTCTTTTTGCGGGGGGCTCCGCCCCCCGAGCCCCCCTTCTTTAGGGGCCCATCACGCGGTAGACCCTATCAAAAATCTTTTTCTCCTATATCAAATGTTCGACGTAACAATTTTTGGTATAATAAACGGTGTGTTTTTTCTTTATGCAGGGGGCTCCGCCCCCCGAGCCCCCCTTTTCTTCCCGCCCATCACGTGGTTACGTCTATCGAAACTCTTCTTCTCCCATCTTAAATGTTCAACGTAACTATTTTTGGTATAATTATCTATAGTATGGTATTTTTTCCTTTTTGCGGGGGGCTCTGCCCCCCGAGCCCCCCTTCTTTTACGGCCCATCGCGCGGTAAACTCTATCAAAAATCTTTTTCTCTTATAAAAAATGTTCGGCGTAGCAATTTTTGGTATTAAAAGCAGTACTACGGTGTATTTTTTCTTAATGCGGGGGGCTCCGCCCCTCGAGCCCCCCTTTTTCCCCGCCCATCACGTGGTTGACTCTATCAAAACTCTTATTCTCCCATCTTAAATGTTCAACGTGACTATTTTTGGTATAATTATCTATAGTATGGTGTATTTTTTTCTTTTTGCGGGCGGCTCCGCCCCCCGAGCCCCTCTCTTTTTACAACCTATGGCGCGGTAAACTCTATCAAAATTCTTTTTCTCCTATCTCAAATGTTCGACGTAACAATTTTTGGTATAATAAGCAGTACTACGGTGTGTTTTTCTTAATGCGGGGGGCTCCGCCCCCCGAGGCCCCCTTTTTTCCCCGCCCATCATGTGGTTGACTCTATCAAAACTCTTATTCTCCCATCTTAAATGTTTAACGTAACTATTTTTGGTATAATTATCTATACTATGGTGTGTTTTTTTCTATTTGCGGGGGGCTCCGCCCCCCGAGCCCCCCTCTTTTTACAGCCTGTGGCGCGGTAAACTCTATCAAAATTCTTTTTCTCCTATCTCAAATGTTCGACGTAACAATTTTTGGTATAATAAGCAGTACTACGGTGTGTTTTTCTTAATGCGGGGGGCTCCGCCCCCCGAGCCCCCCTTTTTCCCCCGCCCATCACGTGGTTGACTCTATCAAAACTCTTCTTCTCCCATCTTAAATGTTTAACGTAACTATTTTTGGTATAATTATCTATAGTATGGTGTTTTTTTTCTTTTTGCGGGGGGCTCCGCCCCCCGAGCCCCCCGTCTTTTACGGCCCATCGCGCGGTAAATTCTATCAAACATCTTTTTCTCTTATCTCAAATGTTCGGCGTAGCAATTTTTGGTATAAAAAGCAGTACGACGGTGTATTTTTTCTTAATGCGGGGGGCTCCGCCCCCCGAGCCCCCCTTTTTCCCCGACCATCACGTGGTTGACTCTATCAAAACTCTTATTTTCCCATTTTAAATGTTCAACGTAACTATTTTTGGTATAATTATCTATACTATGGTGTATTTTTTCTTTTTGCGGGGGGCTCCGCCCCCCGAGCCCCCCTCTTTTTACAGCCTGTGGCGCGGTAAACTCTATCAAAATTCTTTTTCTCCTATCTCAAATGTTCGACGTAACAATTTTTGGTATAATAAGCAGTACTACGGTGTGTTTTTCTTAATGCGGGGGGCTCCGCCCCCCGAGCCCCCCTTTTTCCCCGCCCATCACGTGGTTGACTCTATCAAAACTCTTCTTCTCCCATCTTAAATGTTCAACGTAACTATTTTTGGTATAATTATCTATAGTATGGTGTATTTTTTTTCTTTTTGCGGGCGGCTCCGCCCCCCCAAGCCCCTCTCTTTTGACAACCTATGGCGCGGTAAACTCTATCAAAATTCTTTTTCTCCTATCTCAAATGTTCGACGTAACAATTTTTGGTATAATAAGCAGTACTACGGTGTGTTTTTCTTAATGCGGGGGGCTCCGCCCCCCGAGGCCCCCTTTTTTCCCCGCCCATCATGTGGTTGACTCTATCAAAACTCTTAATCTCCCATCTTAAATGTTTAACGTAACTATTTTTGGTATAATTATCTATACAATGGTGTATTTTTTTCTTTTTGCGGGCGGCTCCGCCCCCCGAGCCCCTCTCTTTTTACAACCTATGGCGCGGTAAACTCTATCAAAAGTCTTTTTCTCCTATCTCAAATGTTCGACGTAACAATTTTTTGGTATAATAAGCAGTACTACGGTGTGTTTTTCTTTTTGCGGGGGGCTCCGCCCCCGAGCCCCCCTTTTTTCCCCGCCCATCATGTGGTTGACTCTATCATAACTCTTATTCTCCCATCTTAAATGTTTAACGTAACTATTTTTGGTATAATTATCTATAGTTTGGTGTATTTTTTTCTTTTTTCGGCCCCCCGAGCCCTCCTTTTTTTTACAGCCCATCTCGCTGTAAACTCTATCAAAATTCTTTTTCTCCTATCTCAAATGTTCGACCTAACAAAGAACTAAAAAAGAGGTAAAGGCATAGGTTCCCATTATACTCATAGCATAGATAGTACCTACCTACTATAGCCATCTAGGGATATCTCTGCGAACTCGTGTTGCATTTAGTTTGCACCTAAACTACATATGTAGTGGTCAGATTTTGCGCAAAGAGGACTCGGTAGTAACAAAGTTCTGCGAGAGATAGCGTTACCTAATCGTATAGCCAAAGACATGTCTAGATACCCGTTTTGATGGTACGTATTTTTTACTTTTCCACTATATTTAACCAGTATATTATTATTTAACACATTTATTTATTTATACGAATGAATATGAACTAACCGAAAGTAGTTAAACAAATATTAATTTGCTGCTTGAGCTTAACACCCATATTCATTTCACATACAAAGTTTAAACCCCCCTTAAACCCCCTTAAATCCAAAAAGTTCGTATTTTTTATAGCCTATGTCCTGACCAGAGGTCTGTTGAACCTGCTAGTGAAGTTTTTATCGAAATCGGTTCAGGCGTTTTGACGCCAACTCTCCCCATCCAAACAGACAAACAGACAAACAGACAAAAATTCTAAAAATCGTCGAAACGTGTTCTGTTATCGATTCTAAGACCTACTAACTTATTTTTTTACTAATATCTCCAATGTACAGATTTTCGACCCTCTTCAGCTTTATTATATGTATAGATAGTAGGGTGGTCCTTATTTTCTCTATTTTTGTAAATTTTGTGGGGCAGTAGGAGAATTAAAAAAATTCTACATGCGGTAGCGACCTCTAAAACTTTTCTAAAAATTCTAAAAAAAAACAGTTATCATCTTTAATGCCAAAGAACACAATGAAGGGATGCCCCGCAAAATTTTCAAAAGGGAGAAAATAAGGGCCACCCTACTATATAGAGACACTTGGAGACCTTATATATCTCTAAGGATAATAAGGAATAAGTATGTTTTTGTTTTATATACCTACTAGAATCACAGATTTTTTATGATTATTATTTAAATTCAAAATTATTTTCTAACTTTTTATATGGATTATTATAATTTGGAAATTTTAAGTAGAGGACACAGTTCCGGTAAGAAAGTATATCAAACGTTTGTATGCTTCGTTTTTAAATAGTCAGATTTGGATTCATAAACATTCTCTTTTCTTACAAATGGTATTTCTCTTAAAGTGGTTTGATATGCTCTCTTATAGAACAACGCATTTATACATATTTTTAGGATTTTATGTACTCTTGTTTTAAAAAAATAAGTCCCGCCGAGTTTCTTGCCGGTGAAAAGTAATTCTTCTCAGGTCAGAGGTGTAGGGTTAGAACCGGTGTAGTTTTTAGTTATTTTTCTCTCTCTCTCTTTTATCTATAATATCGGACGTGTAAAAGTGCCCTTGTGGCCTACTTACTGAATAAATGTTTGATTTTGATTTTGGTACTCGCAGCTGACGTGCGCTAAGGGCGCCAACAACGATCCCCTGTCAGGTATAATAGTTGGAGTTTCTTTCAGTTCGAGGCGGACTACTAGTATTAATATTCCGAAGAATTTGAGATTTTTCTTCTGTCATAATTTTCTATGCAATAGTTATAACGAAACGTTTATTCCAGTGATCACGGACCCCGCGCGCTACCTGGCCGAGGGCCTGGGCGCGCTGGCCCGCGCGGCGCCCGGGCTGCTGCCGGCGCGCGTGGCCGCGCTGGACGAGCCGCACAAGAACGCGCTGCACGGCTACCTGCAGCGCTACAACGTGCAGATATGCTGAACCGTTCTAATTGTAACCGTATAAACATTATGTTTAGGTTCATTATTTAAAACAAAATCTAATATGGGTGTTCTTTGGATCCTCGTCGAAAGATTAGAAGCTCCTAAAACCACATAAGAATGCCAATAACCAACTGCACGATGATTCCTAACGCTATAACGTGCATTTGTTAAGCCATTGAAATTGCAGCCTTAATTAATTACATTTTATAAGGTTCATTATTGAGTTTTACAAAAAATCTCCACGTGAGTACCGGTTAAAGCACTCGGCCACATAAGGCACAAAACACACTTGAGCCGAATCTGTCGGAAAGCGGAATTTAGTTTATGGTGGCTGAATTTAGTTTATGTTCGCTAAATTTAGTTTATGTTGGTTGAATTTAGTTTATGTCTGCTGAATTTAGTTTATGTCGGCTGAATTTAATTTATGTCGACTGAATTTTTGTATAGAGCCCATAGACTAAATTCAGCCTAAAATTGAATTTTTCCGCTTTCGGGCTATATTTCATTTTATTTTTCAATTGCAACAATGCAACTTAATTTTAATCAGAAATTTTAAGTTTGACTGTAAGCGGGATCTGTAAATCTGTATAATAGAATGATTTGTGTGATAGAGAAATTGTGATGTGATAAAACATGCAACAACCAACGCTGGGCGTTTTTTAATGTAAGACTGTATGAAAGTGGCCAAGGCTATGTAAATGTGTAGATAATGTATGTGTATGTATGAGATGAATGATTGAAGAGTAAAATAATTAAAATTGTGAAGTCAAAACATCGCTATTAGCAGTAAAAATTTCATAAGTATTTTTGTAAAGTAACCCTTCCATAGTTGAAAATGCAAGTTTTTCTTTAAACATAAATTATAAGTATTTCATCGTACATCTTTTTTGCCATATATTAAATCTCAAAAGTCATTGATAGTTTGTCCCTATCCGTCACTTGTATATTTGTGTAAGTAAAAAAAAAGACGTACTCAACAGAGGTTTGCTAAATTTTAAGGTGATTTGATGTTATTAATTTAATCCCTGATTATAATTGTGACGTTTTCAAATAAAAGGTACACCATTATCGGTTGTTAATAGATTATCGAGAACCGACAATGATGTACAGTCGCCATCAGATATATCGGAGCGGCCAAGGTGATCATAGATATCTGAACAACACCTCTATTGTCAAGGGATAAAGTGCATGTTCAGATACATTTTGAGTACCTTGGCCGCTCCGATATATCTGATGGCGACTGTACCTTTGAAAACGTCACACGAGGTTTTGAATTGTGAAGATTGATTGTTACTGTTAGGTATTATGACTGATAATTACCGAGATTGTTTGTTTGTGAAATGTTAATTAGAAAAAAAAAACTAATACAGTTTCTCTTAAAAATAACATCTTTTGCACATCTCCAGTCAATCGACTCAGCGGCACCGCTGCACGCACGTGACAGAGATAGCCCGATAGTACATATCGTCACTACTTTGAAAAAAATCTCACACTGCTACTCCAAGTTAAAACGCAGTAACTCTACATGCTTCTCATACGTACTTACCACATTTTTCTTTTGAGTGCCAGAGCAAGATACAAGTTTTTTTTTAAAGTAGTCACGATATGCGTGTTAGAGCAGTCGGACCCGCTATTGTTTCCCGCTTGAGCGGACAGCTCGGCGGAATCGTACAGCGGTACCGCGGTCAGTTCCATGGCGGAGATGTGCAATAGGCGTCAGCTGTTTTCGTTTCAAATATTGAACTATTTTTGTATGTTATTGTTAACTTGTATGCATGATTACTGTTTTTTTTTGTCCTTGTGAAACACTGATCTTTTTTTATAGCGATCTACGCTGTATATAAATTTAAATACGAAATTCTTCGATAACTAATATTCATATTGAAGCGCTATTTCGATAAACCTATTAATATAAAATGGAGATCAGTGATGCAGATTTTGTACATTTTGCTTTGTGATGTAATGTGTATAATAAATGATTTTTCATTTACAATTTTCTTTAATTTGTTGACTCATGACATTTGTTGTAGAACGAGTTGGTAGAAATAGTCAGAATGCTGGTAAAATAATTTGATATTTTGCAGACTGTAGAGATAGTCAACGCCTAAAATATATATAAAATTTTGAACCTTATTAAAATGGAGTAAGGTGCAAAAGTGTACACATATGTATCATGTTTACTGTACTTAAAACTCCAAAGAATTGTACTTGTTAAAACGAATACTTGCTCACTTAGATACTAAGCTCTTCTCCGATCCAATCAGCGCTAAGTTAAACACGAGAAGCTGTTTTAGCTTACAATACGTTCAAAGTAAGTTTGGACTTGACAGATAATATTCATCCATTTGATATTCTACCTTTACGAAAAGGAAATAAAGTCCATGTTCAAAACACGGCACCAAATGGTGTGATGCTTGTAAAGTTGACTTTATGATTATGACAACAAAATGGAGATTCAAGTGTTGAAAACTCATCTGTTAATCGCAAACTGACTTTAAAACAAGTGTAGCAGTCATGGATATATAATGAAGTGGATGAAATACTTCGGTCAAAAAGTGAGGCTGAAAGAGAAGGTTATCTAGGGGATTGTGTCCCGTTTTGACTAATTCATGGTAGCAGTGCGGTATTCGTAATTATACGAATTATTTCATACATGCTTGGTTATTTTATTAGATAGGTACCTACATTATTTTGTTCAAAACATAAAATAACATTTTTAGGACACTGTTAAGTATAGGCATTAACGACGTAACATTCGATTAAGCTATGGCTAAAGAGACTGGATTTTAAATTAGGGCATTTATGCTGATTTCTATTTAAATTACATCTCTACAAATATCATATCACAACACTGCCCTATAATTAGGGTAGGTAGGTAGATTGTAAACAAATTTACAAACAATATTTCGCTAACTACCTACCTACTAATGAGTAAAGTGGATGCCATAAAGTTAAAGTTAACTAAACAAAGCTTAATCGCTATCTTATCTAAAATCTCTAAATGAACGAGTGTGAAAAACGCAGTGATTATCTAATGACACCGTAAACAGCATTGGCAGCTTTTAAATCTGATCCATCAGTTCTTTAAACTATATCACGCAAGCATGACGGCTTTGATCGACGCTGACGCGATTCTGTCAGGCAGCGACCAGTGGCTTCAACTCGACCAGAAATGGGGAACTCCTGTCGACTTGGACACCGAAGATGACGCACCGAAGCTGAGAACCGTCTTCAGTACATTAGACTTGAAGAAATCTACCTTCGATTCATCTTTCCTCTTCAAACGACGGAAGCTTGGAAGAAATTCCTCTAAAAAGTCTATGGATTACAAAGAGTTCCTTCAAGACTTAGATGCTGCTCCACGAAACACGCCAGACAAGCAGTTCTATTTCGTCAATGGTCAGATCCTATCAGCTATTTCTGTAGAGGAAATCTGTGAAGATATAGACGACATTTTCAAGTCTATGGACAAGTTATGCTCAGCGACCAGCACAGTTAGACTCAACAAAGTAAAACCTAGCTTTCCTGATATCGTTCAGTGTAGTATTTCGACAGGTGGTCTCTCTTTCGATGATACGGTGATAAACGCGAGTGAAAAAGAGAAAGCAGACAGCGATGATGTATCAGGCTATATTGATGAGGTATTTGGTCATTTAGATTCGATGTTCAGTGAGAGATCGTGTAAGGAGTCGGTGACGACTTTAGTGAGACGGTTCACCAGTATGTTAAAGAGTCCAGGAGTGAAGTGTAGTCCGAGAAAGCGGAGGCAGTGTGGTGATAGGTTTAAGGACTTAACGGAGTTTTGGCAAAGCCAGTCTTCTAGCCAAACAAGGCAAGCTACATAACTTGTATTTAAGTTCGAATAGTTTTAATGTTAGGTACTCAGGGCCGTAGCTAGGGGGGGGGGGGGCATTAGGGGGCAATGCCCTACCTTAAAACCTACAATTGGGTCAAAAATGTATGAAAATAAAGTTAATGCCCTACCTTAAAATTCGGTATGCCCTACCTTAAATTAGCACTGCCCTATCTTAACCGCAATTCTGGCTACAGCCCTGTAGGTTCTTACCTATTTTTAATTTATATTGGCTTTTATAGCTTAACATAGACGATGGTTTGTTTTAAGGTTTTAGTTAAAATATATGAAAACATCTAAAATCTATATGCTGTAATAGGTATGCACTTTGTTAATAAAGTACCCCTAAATCAATGAAGGAATTATCCTTAGTACGTAAAGAATTTATTATTTTATTTATTTAGTAACCATGTCTCACGAACTTTTTGTTATTACATTTTTGTTAAGTTAGTAGATATATGTATGTGAAGGTGTTGGAAATATTATGTCTATGATAATTTGTCTATGCCATACATTGTTCATAGTCTGTATTGATACTTAATCTGTGGACCCTCTGTCAACTTTCTTCTTGGTATGGCGCTCAGCTTGCTAGCAGTGAGAATTGTATTGTGTTGTCCCATTTATATTATTTTACTGTTTTTACCACTTTTACAAACTTATATTTTAATCCGATTATATGTTATTGAATGTGAGTATTCAATATATGTATGAATCACCTGTTGTTGCATTTTCCTTTATGATCTCTGGTAACGCACGCCGCCGCTTCCCAGCGTAGTTTTCCTGCCTGCTATTTTAACAGGTTAAGGGCCTAGTTAATCTAAATATAAGCGAAGATAAGCACTTCTATTTTAAGGCGTGTAGATACATTCCCAGATTACCCGAGTCATGGCGCAACAAGGTGAAGGGACGACACATGCCAACATAACCTCAAATTCTGGTATTGAAAAATTAAAAGGATTGGACAACTACATAAATTGGAAATTTGCCATTAAGATGGTGCTCACACTGGATGGTTTGTGGGGCTGCGTGCTTGGAACCGACACGGATGCCACGCGGGATGCTCGAGCGTTGGCAAAAATATGTCTGTCATGTGAACCTAACCTCTACCAAATAGTTCGTGATGCTGCGACCGCTAAGGCTGCCTGGAAATCATTATCGGATACTTTTGAAGACAAAGGGCTATACAGACGTGTACTTCTGTTGCGACAACTGCACAGAATCGAATATAGCCACTTCTCAAACATGTCCGATTACATAGAAGGTGTCCTTAAGCTCGTCACACAGCTATCCGATATTGGAAAAGTAATTGCCGACGAAGAGACAGCAGAAATTCTCCTGTCGGGGTTACCTGAGGAGTTCAACGTGCTAGTGTCCAGCCTTGAGACAGCGAGTTTAACACAAACATTATCAAGTGAAGTAGTCCGTTCAAGGCTTTTACAAGAAGATCACAGGCGCAATCATTCAAATCAAAATAGAGACAACTTAGCCTTCGTGGCAAATCAGAAGAAAAAGGGAAATACCTGCACATACTGTCGGAGGTATGGACATGCTGCAAGCCGCTGCTTTAAAAGGAAGAGAGACGAGGCAAAGAAAAATGGATCACAAGATAAGGAACACACCATGTTCGCCTCGGCCTTCTTGGCTGCACATGCCAAGGAGTATGTTCTCGACTCCGGGGCTTCGACGCATATGTCCGGCGACCTCTCCTTGCTTCACGATGTTAAGTCTAAGAAGTGTGTGATCACAATTGCAAATGGACAAGAACTTAACAGTGAACTTATCGGTAAGACAGTTATTTCTCCTGATGTTTCTCTAGACAATGTTCTCTATGTGCCTGGTTTATCTAAAAATTTGTTGTCTGTTAGTGAAATTACCAATAGAGGCTATGTTGTGGTTTTCTCAAGTAATAATTGTAATATTTATAGTAATGGATGTAAAATCACAGGCAATCAGGTTTTAACTATGAACAAACAAGATGGTCTATATAAGTTAAAAGTAGATGTGCAAAGTCGACCCGACCCCCGAGTAGGTGACTCTATGTCCCTGCATAGGCAGGGAGCCATGAGTGCCAATGCTGCTGCTGCTGTGCCTTATTCTATTATGCACAAGCGCTTAGGTCATTTGAATCGTCAAGGTATGTCTTTACTAGGTGGAGGGAATCAGTGTGGTGTCGTTTTTCAGCCTGAAGACGGCGTGCCCGCTAGGTGCATTGCTTGCCTTACTGGGAAGATGTGTGAAACATCGTTTCCGCAGTCAAGTGCAACGCGTGCTGCCAACCTTCTGGACCTGGTGCACAGTGACGTTGCCGGACCGGTTCACGTACCCAGCTGGGGCGGAGCTCGTTATTTGCTGACGTTTACCGACGACAAATCAAGACGCACCTTCGGCTACCTTCTCAAGAACAAGTCTGAGGTGAGTTCACGTTTTGTTCAATTTAAAACATTAGTTGAAAAACAAACTGGATTGCATATAAAGGTTTTACGTACAGACCAAGGTACTGAATATTGCAATAAAAATTTGTCTGATTACCTTAAAAAGGAAGGGATAGTTCACCAAACTACTTGTGCTTATAGCCCCTCTCAAAATGGTACGAGTGAGAGGTGTAATCGTTCGATTTTTGAGAAAGCTCGAGCCATTTTACAGGAATCTCAGTTACCCGATCGCTACTGGGGCGAGGCTGTAATGACGGCCATTTATTTAAAAAATAGGTCGCCTACCAGTGCATTATCAGGCCGAGTTCCTGAGTGTGAATGGACCGGATCTAATATAGATCTTAGTCATCTGCGCGTTTTTGGCTGTGTAGCATATGCTCATGTACCGAATCAGAAGAGACGTAAGCTTGATGCTAAAGCAAAGCAGTTTATATTTGTAGGTTATGGTGAAACAATCAAGGGATATCGCTTAATAGATCCAGTTAATCCTAAAAGGGTTATTTATTCTAGAAGCGTTGTTTTTCTTGAGGACAAATTTGTAGTAAATACTTTACATGCAAGCGCTGGCGCCAAAAGACAAAATTTTATTATTTTTGATAATTTTATTAATGATTTTAATGTTAATGATCATTTTAAAAATAATAATAATGTTACTAGCTGTAATAATACTAATAATAGTTCAAATACAAGCTGTGATATTAGTAATGGTAGTAATATTAACTGTGATAACAGCCCTAATAGTCCTAAAAGTGACAGTGTAAATAATGAAATGTCTAATCGGAACTCTTCTATGGTTTCAGAGGAGGAGGCGAGCTCACCATTGCAGTCACCTCTGTCTGACCTATATCGCACAACTGAAGATGCCATCGAGGACGGCGGCGAGGATGTGGTGCTGTCTAGCCCTTCTACCTCTCCACCTCAGCCTACTGCATCTCCAGATTACGAGCCGATGTTAGCGGAAGCACCTGCTGTTCCAGCTAACTCTCGCCCTGTGCGGAGTACCCGAGGTATTTTTCCCGAAAGGTTTAATGATTTTCACATATCGTCACTGATGGCTGCGGCTAGTTTATCACATGAGCCACTTACTTTCCGTGAGGCCATGAATTCACCTGAAAAGGATGATTGGTGTGGTGCCATGGAAGGTGAGTTAAACTCAATGATTAAAAATAATGTGTGGGAGTTAGTAGATCGTCCACAGAATGTTAATGTTGTTAAAAATAAATGGGTTTTTAAAAAAAAAAATTATGCTACAGGTAACTTTACCAGGTATAAAGCGAGACTAGTTGCTTGCGGCTATAGTCAAAAAGAAGGGATTGATTATGCAGATACCTATTCGCCTGTGGTTAGACATTCAACATTAAGAATTTTGTTTGCTATTGCAAATCAGTTGGATCTGTGTATGGATCATATTGACGTCACCACCGCATTTTTAAATGGCGAATTAGACGAACAGATCTATATGGAGCAGCCAACCGGTTTTCAATCCAATAATAATAAAGTCTGTTTACTTAAAAAATGTATTTATGGCTTAAAACAAGCTAGCCGTATGTGGAATATTAAGATTCACACATTGCTCTGTGAAAATGGATTTATACAAAGTAAATGCGAGCCATGTGTCTATGTTACTAAAAATGAAACCACATACATAATTATAGCTTTATTTGTAGACGATTTTTATGTGTTTCACAATAATTGTATTGAAACAGTTACATCGTTGCTAAAACAGCACTTTGAAATCCGTCATCTTGGCACTTTAAAAAATTGCTTAGGGATGAATGTTACCAAATACAACAATGTAACTGTTTTGGATCAGCATGATTATATTAAGAGGCTGCTTGAGCGTTATAATATGTCTGATTGTAAACCAGTTTCAACTCCACTACCTGTAAATTGTAAATTAGAGAAGTCTAATACGCCTCTAGATGACAATACCTATCAATATAGGCAACTACTGGGCTCACTAATGTTTTTGTCTGTTTGTACGCGCCCAGACATTTCATTCGCGTGTAGCCAATTAAGTCAGTACAATACGTGTTTCGATGAAAGCCATTGGCGGACTGCAAAGCGAGTATTGAGGTACTTAGCCGGTACTATCAATTATGGTCTTTATTTTGAAAAGGATAAAAACTTTGAAATTAACGCTTTTTCGGACGCCGACTGGGCTCAAGATATAACGGACCGCAAGTCCTACACTGGCTTTGTAGTTAAACTAGGTAATAATGTCATCAATTGGGAAGCAAGAAAACAACGGTGTGTTGCACTTTCCAGTACTGAGAGTGAATTTCTTTGTATATCTGATGTTTGCAAAGACATATGTTTTATCAGGAATTTCTTGTCAGAAATAATTGATAAACAATTTTATGTTAATGTTTACAACGACAATCAAAGTGCTCAAAAACTGTTGTTAGCTAAAGAATATTCTCATAGAAAAACTAAACACATAGACTTGCGGTATCATTTTGTAAAGGACCTTATACACGAGGGTAAAATAAATGTTAAGTATTTGTGTACTGAGGAAATGATTGCTGATGTTCTCACGAAACCATTATGTGCACAAAAGCATCTTAAGTTTGTTAAAGCTCTGAAACTGAAAGGTTTAGAGGGATAATTGTTATGTATAGATTCATTCGTATAGCTTTAACTAATGTTTCATTTTTTGTTTTGTTCAGTATCTACTTATGTACTATGTACTCGTATTGATAAATCGTAGTACCTAGTATCTCAGTATAACTTTTGTAACTTTATCCAATGTACAGCATAAGGAGGCGTGTTGGAAATATTATGTCTATGATAATTTGTCTATGCCATACATTGTTCATAGTCTGTATTGATACTTAATCTGTGGACCCTCTGTCAACTTTCTTCTTGGTATGGCGCTCAGCTTGCTAGCAGTGAGAATTGTATTGTGTTGTCCCATTTATATTATTTTACTGTTTTTACCACTTTTACAAACTTATATTTTAATCCGATTATATGTTATTGAATGTGAGTATTCAATATATGTATGAATCACCTGTTGTTGCATTTTCCTTTATGATCTCTGGTAACGCACGCCGCCGCTTCCCAGCGTAGTTTTCCTGCCTGCTATTTTAACAGAAGGGTACACGGAAAGAACATGTCTAGTCACTTTGACAACATTTTGAGTTATAGCGGTTTTAAAGTTTGTAACGATTCAATTAATCATACTATTTACGTAACTAGATGGTTTTTGTTTTTATGAATTAAAAAGTGGATTTATGTTAAAAATTCCAGCTGTTACAGAAGTTGTTGGTAATAGTTCATTGCAAGCTCTACATTTTGATACAAAAATCTCATTTTACGAAAAAAGGGACTAGGCATGTTCTTTCCGTGTACCCTTCATGTTATCTAAGATATCAAGAGTTTTAGGTGACTACTGAAACTTACTAACCACTACTACCACCATTAAGTAATTCAGAGTCATAATTAAGCGTAATCTTAGAGGTTGATTTTTGTATAATATTTAATATTATTACCGAATTTAGGTATTTGATTATGATATATTAATATTTGATTCGGAGCATTCTTACGTTTATTTAATTCTTCCCCTGCCTTATTCATAGAACAACAAAATATAGAACCCTAAATAACCATAATCTAATAAAATAAAGATGAGAAAGATCTTGGAGCCTTGACTTGAACTGCAGTACGACACTTGCTACTCATCCACTACTGACTTTACTTTTAAACCACTAAAGTAAAGTAAACCTTAATGAAAAGCGTAGGTAAAGGTTTATTTTAAATTGTAGATTACCGTGAACTTCGCTACCTGAACATACCCTTGTGCCAGAGACTAGAAATAATATAGACAGCCACAGTTTAAGGGCGGTTGCACCAAACCGTTTGTTAAAGTCAACGTCATCGTTAAAAAAATCTTGTATGAAAAGTTTGACAGTTTTCTATGGGATGACAGCTCTAGTGTCGCCATATTTAACGTTGATCGGTTCGTTAATTATGCGTGGTGCAACCCACCCTAAGAGCGTTATCACACTTGCGATTTGCGAGCGAATTTTGTATGGGAGCGAACACGCCGCGAGTTCGCCGCGTACGAGTTTTGTATAGAAATCGCTTTCACATCGCTCAAGTGTGATAACGCCCTAAGAACTTTTTGAGGCTCACAGGTCTGAAGCGCCATCTGAACGTGAACAACCCAAAGAACAAAAATAGTAGGAGGAAATGACATTGCGCTGCAGCGCCATCTAGTAACGAGTAGCGTACCGTAGTAATTGTGTATCCCTAGTATTATTTGATCGGTGGTTATCTTCAGTCAGATGAGAATGCATATCTGCAGTAAGAACAAAGTCACGTATAAAGTTACGATTTATTTGATTAACATTTCACAGCGATTAAATTAAAATCTACACTACACTCCGAGCGCTCAGCACGACTGGAACAGGCCCTTCTTTTTCATCTCTTCGAATTCCTTCTCAGCGTCATAGTTCCTGTTAAAAATATTAAAGGTTGAGGTTTGATATATGGGATGCGTTTTCCTTAGTCATGTCGGCGGCCGATCGTAAAATCAGGCAGATCGTAATGTTCCTGTGTAATGTTTTAACGATATTGTAATGTTTTGTTCCACATGTCATTTGGGCCGCCTACAACTTATCTGCTTTGCCCGAAGGTTGACTGGTAGAGAATGCTTTATAGCATTAAGTCCGCCTTTTGTACGATTGTGTATTTCTTTTGTGCAATAAAGTTTAAATAAAATAAATAGTCACATTTAACCAATGTATAGGTAGGTTAGATTCGTTAGGTTGCTTCAGATGCCCGAAGGGCAAACTGCCCAGAAATAGGAGCCCCGCATGCAGGGCTCCGTCGACTCAGGGAACGAGTCAAAGATTTTCACGTTTCACGATATCCCTAGGAATTTCACGATATGCCTGATTTTACGACATATTGTGCGACGATTATGTAGGCCATACTGAACAAATATTACTGTGTTACACTCTGAACTAGAGAAAAGAATGTGGGCTGTCTCATACATTCTGGTAGAGGTAGTTTTTTTTTTAGTTTTTTTTAAATTAAAACTGTTTATTTCAAATTAAATGATATAAAGCATTTTACACAAACTTAGTTAAAATCTTTTACTTTTAAGATTGTAATAACTAAGGACGGAAAAGGGAGATTATCCCTATCATTTTATTTCTTACATTTAATTAAATTATTTAGATTTAGATGAACAGTTATTTGCCAAATTATCGCCTATCACATCATGCGTCAGTTTCGCACTTACATATTTCTGACAATGTGAGCGCTATGGTGATTAAGACAATTAGTTTTAGACTTGTAAGTTTCGGGTTCAGATTATTGATGCTATACAAAAAAATCTTAAAAAAAAAAAAAAAACAAATACCTAAGAAAGGTTCTTACAAATTATTGACTGCACAATTTCAAGTAAAAAAGTCATCAAGAATCTTCTGGAGACTCCTTTTTTTTAGCATCAATCACCTTAGAAGGCCTACCTGTAGAACTCAGCATATTTCCTCTTGCGCTCAGTGCCAACAAGCTGTTTGAAGGCAACACCGGTGATCCCGGCCAAGGTGAGGGAGATGATGAGGTTGCGTTTGATGGAGGCATTCAGGAGACCTCGCATCACGGGCTTGGAGACGGTGGAGACTGCCTTGTCACCGGCCATCTGATGACGTAATATACGTGAAAGATACTACAAAAAATAAGTGTGCTAACTGGTCTTTATTCTTTATTCTTTAATCTCCATAAAAGCTTACAGCTAATGCCAATACACTTAACTTGTAACTACAGTAGGACCTTGCTAATCAAACAGGCAAAAAACGGGCTATAGAATGCAAGTTTTTAATGGTATTTGATTAGTGAATTAATTAAATATCAGTCAACTTTATTTAGACCAAAATAACGAAATAAATCTACTGCTGTCCCAAACAAACGCGAGTGTATCTCCATCGTTAGAGCTCTTTGCAAGCTCAATCTTTTTTTCTTCTTTTTTTATGAATGACTTGTATTTTCTATATGAAATGTCTCTGGTTGACGAGTTGAGGTGACATAAGTGATGTCCCTATGCAGTTTCATTTCTTGACACATTGTGCGCTGTGATCATTTGCATTACCCCCACAATGCACTTGTAGCGAATACTGTTATCAACGATTTCGCTGTGGGACTTGTTATTATGCTCAAAGTAAGAATTAAGACAAAACCCCACGGATGGTAAATGCACCTAGCTGCCAGCTTTGTTTTTGGCATGAGTTTATAGACTTTATAGGTTTGACATGTCCAGCGGATAACCAAGACAGGTTTTTTTTTAAGAGTGATGCGCCATCTAGGCATTACTTTCTAGCATTGTAAGTATTTCATGAACATCCTAGATTAAGAACTACACTCATTAAAAGGAAATGCACATTATTCTTTTTTTTCCTTAACCCCTTAAAAAGGAAGTGGCCAGTGTCAGCCTGACAGATAGATATTTAACTGTAAATATTAACAAGATAATTACCGGGACGTTAATTAAAAAATATTTGTTTTAGACCAAAATTAACTGTTTAACTACTCTACACACCTGAAATTCTTATCTTTTAGGGAGTACCTTGTGATTATTGACAACCTGCTTACATAACACTGTGCAAGTAAAAAGTGATGCGACTAATGCAAATACAGTGTATAATCCATAAGTTACTTAATATAAGCCTTAATTAACACGAATTAATTAATTTTACTTACTTTTACTATGTTTTTGGAACAATTTACTGAACCTCGCTAAATGTAAGTGAAGTTAGAAGTGCGTTCTCTGTGATATATTTTTTTAAAGAGATTTATTTTACTCTACTCGGATTGGTAGAAACTGCTAACTTATAAATATATCAACCAATCACGATTATAATCGATATGACGTTTCAGCAGTTCGTTCTCTTCACCAACTTTATGACACTCGGGAAACGTTCCGTTACAACCTGTTATAAATTATACAATCACATTTATTTAATGTAATTTATCTTTATTTTATTTGATTTTTAACAACTTGGTCATCCTTTTGGCTTATTCTATCTAAGTATCTTTAAATCATCCAAAACAATCAAAAGATACGATTTTTTATATTAAATATTGCGGACGGTTATCGCTTTTTCACGAAAGACAATATGAACATACATGGGACAAACAAACATTAATTTAAATTAAGATAGAGGGGATTTATTTTTATTATTAGTGTCAGCATCCTGCCTTTGGAAATGCGCAAGAACACGGGTTTGTCGCGATGCATTGGGCCGGGCAGATACAATCGCATGGCTTGCAATCTCCATAACTACATGGATCCAGAACTTGCGAACAGTCCTCTCCTGGTGGGAGGAACGACGATCGGTATACTGTAGTGGAGTCAAGTTTCTGGCATGGTTTTTGGTATTGGCCCTTGCAGGCCCAAGGCGGACGCTGAGGTGATGGCGCGCATACCGGCTGATATGACATTTTCTGGGTAGTTGAACTTTCCATTTTAGCCACTGGTCTCTCGTAACACATGACGGGCGCAAATGATGAAACTGGTGGTGCAGGGCCTGGATTTATATATGATAAGCGGTTCACCGTTCGATTTTCAAACGGAGATTCGACTGCGTGGAATTTTGGCGGTGGTTTGCAGGATTCTCTCATGATGGTTGGCTTAGGGACATAGTCGTGACGCTGCGTGGTGACTGCTTGCATAGGCCCCTGACCCCACATGTCGTGGTTACACGGCCGTATCGGCTGCGTCATGCAAACCGTGTTTGGAAGAAATGAAAGTTTCTGAACTGTACTACCTTCCATTGGCTCGCAGCTTGGGACTAGATTGGGCGCTGGCTTTCTGGGGATTCCACGCAAATTGGTGCAATTTGCTGTGGGTAAGTACGAGAGATTATATGTTGTAGTTGCTTCTACTGGAGCGCTGGGTTTTACGTAGCAGCGTCGCGGCGCAAACGAGTCTGGTATACGAGGTTGCTTGTAGCAAGGCTTTACGGCTTTACCGCAAGAACGGCATGCCTGGCAAGGAACACACTCGGACATGATTTAGTAATGAAAAATATAAAATTTATCTAAACCGAAAAATAACTACATCTAATTTAAATTTAACTGAAATTATTTTCAAGACATTTCAATCAAGAGGGCCGGAAACAATGATTGGAAAAAAGAATTTGTCTATAGTTATAAAAAATATATTACCTACTTTTTTTTTACAGCCTCCTGGCGAAAAAGGTGCTTTTATAGTCTGGCTAAAAGTGCAGTAACAGTGGAAGTATAGTTTGGCCACAGTTTGTTCCACTTCAAGCATAGACAGGGAGAATCATACTGTCTTTTTCTAATGCTAGTACTCTCACTACTGAAAACGGGATGGGTATAGCATGTTACTCTGACTGTTACTGCGCTTTTTGGTTTGCCAGACTATAAATACCTAAGCCACCCTAAGCTATACTCCTCCTGTTGGATCAAAAACCGTAATGTATTAAAAATCGCAGGTGATTAGTTGCGGAGTCAGTAGAGGACCTATATTGCAGCTAAAATATTTGAGTTGCATTTAAAAGCTCACGAAATAAAACACGGCGTTTTTTTGATAACTTCAACTCATTAAAAAAATTAGGTGTCAAATAACTGTCAAAGTGTCAGCCCAATCGACATTTTTTCAGTGTTTATTTATTTATTTAGCCAAAATTTAAACTTAATGTTAGTTTTTAAGTGCTCAGTTTGTTTCACAAATACAGTCCGTCTATAATTCCACTTCAAAATACAACTTTTGAAGCTTTTAACTGCTCCTACGCAATGTGAAAAGTGAAAGTATTACGTGGAGCAACTAGCTATTTTCCTTGATTTTCCCATTATTTATCTCTAAAAATGGGTAAAACTAGTAAAGTAGTAATATGCGGAATGAAAGGTGTCGGTAAAACAGCTGTTCTCGAGCAATTGATATACGGGAACGTGAATTTGAAAACTTATTTGTATCCGACTATTGAAGACATTTATGTAGCGAATATAGAGACGGATCGTGGAACGAAGGAGCGAGTGTGTTTCTACGATACTGCGGGACTCGAGCCACCGATTACAGGCGAGTTTAAAGGTTTTTACACATTTTTATTTAGTTATTTGGAAAATGTCGAATTTTATTCTAATTAGAATCATAGACTTATATTACTCTAGGAGGTACAGTCAGCAGCAAAAATAGCTAAGCGGGTAGGGTGTTCAAAATGAGCTGGACACGACTTTATTGTTAAGAGAATAAGAGCGTGTGTAGATCATTTTGAACACCCTACCCGCTTAGCTACTTCTGCTGCTGACTGTATATCTGTTAAAGTATTAATTTAATTTGCGTACCAACTCTTAAAATGAACCGTTAATTACAATGGGCACTCTTTTACAGTCAACATTTTTAGTAGAAGTGCTGGTGGCCTGGCGGTAGACTTTCAATCCGGAGGTCTCAGTTTCAAACCCTGGCTTGTACTACTGAGTTTTTCGGAACTTATGTACGAAATATCATCTGATATTTACCTGTCGTTCCCTCAAAGCTGAGGATCGTGACATCATGTCCTTCTGTTGAAGATCAGGTTCCTCCACAGGCTTCTATCCCTTGCTACGCACATGGCTTCTTGCAGTTTTAATTGCATGGGTGCAGTAATTTGGGCACACCATCTTGCAGGGGGAGGGCCTCTAAGTCTCGTGCCTTCAACTTTTCCCGTCATTATAATTCTCTCCAAGCTATCCGCGGAGCGTCTTGAGAGGTGTCCGAAGTATTTGAGTATGTGGTCCTGGCACGTCGTCGACAACCGGCGACTGATGATGATGATTTACCTGTCGCTTTTAGGTGAAAGAAAACATCGTAAGGAAACCAGATCTAATCCTAACAAGGTTTAGTTTCCCCTCTCTAGGTTGGAAGGTCAGATGGCAGTTGCTTTCGTAAAAACTAGTGCCTGCGCCAATCCCTAGGATTAGATTTCTGAGCGGACCCCAGGCTCAATTGAGCCGTGGCAAGACCGGGACAAACGCTCAAAGGCTAGGAGAATGATGATGATAATGACAACCAGTTTAATATTCAAAATTATCATGTTGCCCAATGTGTGGAATTTGTAATCCATCCCCCTCTTAAGGGATTATTTTAGGGTAAAAGATATTCTTTATCCTTCCCTAGAGCTCAAACTATCTCCATACCTAATTTAATTGGTTCAGTCATTATTGTTTCATCAATCAATCATCATCAATCATTCAAACTTCCACCCCGCTTTTCACCCCCCTAACCCTTTACCGCATACAAAGCCATATACGGCCGTTATTACTTTCAACTCTGTTGACGTGAATCAAAGTTCGAATTTGATTTTTTTTTATATCCATGCGATATAGAGGGTTAGGAGGATTTCTATAATGAAAAAAATTCTGTCTTTCCTCGAGACTCAAACTATCTTCATACCAATATTCATCAAAATTCGTTCTGTAGTTTAATTGTCAACACGTAACAGACAATTTCGCATTTATAATATTAGTGCTGATATAATTTTGTTACAGGACCTCCCCAATCCCCGACCCTACAGCTGACGGCCAACCAGGTGCTCCAGCGGCACTACCTCGGGTTCGCGGAGGGCTACGTCATGGTGTACGACACCAACCGGCCGGAGTCTCTCGATGTACTCATGTACCTCAAGAAGGACATTGACCGGAATAAAGATAAGAAAGAGGTTAGTTAGAGCATATTTAGTTCGCTAATTTAAATTTTATTATTTCCCAGTTCATTATTTTTTTTTTATTTTAAGTTGTTTCTATTTAAGTACTTAGACCTAGCAGCAAGCACTATAAAATAGTCTATAGGCGGGTCTGCACCTCAAACGCACGCGCGGCCGTATTGCCTCCGGCGAGGCACGTTTGCACTAGCCTCGCGCGGTAATGTTCTCGCGAAGCGATACGTCAGGTGTGAATCCGCCTTTAGCTAATAATTTAAACAATTATTTAAATAAAAAGTATTTACATGTTGTATAGATATAAATATTAATAATTCCACTATTAAATTGTCTAATACATACAAAAATCTGTAAATGCTACTATAAAAATTAGATACTATAAAAATCACCAGTCTAGAAAGTTTGTAGAATGATCATTGATCACAACACTAAAAAAAAACAACACCAACATAATTTATAATTTAATGTCTAAAATATCGAAATAAATTTATATATTTAAATATCTTTATTTTCTCTTACAATTATTCTCATTGTTTATATTTTTATTTACAGGTAGTAATGTTAGTAATAGGCAACCGCACAGGCCCCGACGACCCCAACAGCCTCGAGAACACCTGCTCCAAAGCCGCCAACTGGTGCTCCCGGGAGAAACTCCGCCATTTCGAAGTCAACGCCATGGACCGACCGTCCCTCTACGAACCTTTCATCTTCATGACTTCCAAACTGAACCCGGTGCAGAATAAAACATCCTTCCCGCAGTTGAGTACGCTCAGTAAACTTACTCAGAAGAATAATAGAAGTGACGCTATGTAACATTATATATTTAATCTATGCCCTTTTTGCTATCAACCTTAGTAAGTTGGTTGTTCTAGTTAGTTAATTTCAAGTAGATGTTAGGCGTATACTCACAGGCCGAGAATCCTCGCGAGGTAATTACCGCGCGAATCAACTCGGACACTGTAGACGTGTCGCGGCCGGGAAACGAGCGAGTAGCCTCGGCCGTGTAGACACACTTCCCGAACTGCTTCGCGTGGCTATTTACTCGCGAGGGTGCTGCTCGGCATGTGAGGACCCGCCTGTTGACAGATATTTCTATGCCGGCCGACCTAACAGTGTGGAGGCGTACGCGGAACCGAAGCCGACAACCTTTCTAACTATTTAATGAAATGCAATTAAATGCATAGGGTATACTAAGCGGATGCTGCCCCTGCCCGTAGCACGCTGAGACAAAACGGTACCCGCCATTGTTAAAGGACCTTTCAGACATAATTTAAAGTCTACTTGGCTGAGTTCATTCATACAGATAAGTACAGTTAGCAGCAAAAGTAGGTAAGCGGGTAGGGTATTCAAAATGAGCTGGACACGACTTTATTGTTAAGAGAATAAGAGCGTGTGTAGGTCATTTTGAACACCCTACCCGCTTAGCTACTTCTGCTGTTGACTGTACTACTTACACTATTCTGTAGTTATAATATTATTGTGATGGCGAGTGAGTATGGGGCTTTATTCCTCGTATGTATAATGGGTCGGCAACGCTCATGTGATACAACTATGATGTAACATCAATCATCTTCGTGAAATGAAATATTATGGGAAATGAAATAGATAGGAATGAAGAAAACCCGCCAAGAATTCATTAAAACTTCATCTGGTTATGAATTTATTTTAAAAGTTAAAAGTATATATCTGTAATTTTATTTGTACTTAATTATTATTGTAATAATGAGATTAAAAGTGATTGTTTAATTTAAGGTCACACTGTTATTATATGTCTGTGGTCAGATTAAACTCCATATTTTTTTTAAAACATTAGATGGAGCTTAGGCGCAGACGCAAATCTAGATAATGACCCGATTGTTCAGATATTTTAGATATTAAATCGAAACGTGGCTTGTAATTTTATCTTGACGTTTCCAACGTGATTTTACGCTCTTGGTTACAAGATGTTTTAAGAGACGAGTCTATTAAACAAAAGTGCAGTGGCGGCGCGTCCATAGAACACGATTCCCGTCGGCTTGCTTAAGTTTCAGGCGCCTGAGCAGTTTTCCTACAGCTCATGAAGAAATTTTAAGCCATATTCACCACCGGCTTGCCTAAGAGAAATGTTGACCCACCGCCACTGCAAAAGTGTTCATGATTTACTCAAATTAATTTATAAATAACGTGGAAAATCCAAGTTTAAATCGATATAGGGCAGATGCCCCGGTTTTGGCCACTTTAAGGAGAGTTCGTGTATTCAGATGTCCGTCATTTTGTGTCAATAAGGAATTATGACATTATTTATGTACTGAATCGTTGAAAATATATTACTATATTTAAATGAATCTTCGCTGTTAAGAATCTGACATTAGAACTTATTTTTTTCTTTAATGAGATGTCAAAAAAGGGCCCAGGAGCCAGTTTTGGCCACTTTTTTCCATGGCTCCTGATATCTGAATGACAACTGATACTTGACAGATGACAGTGTCATCTGTACTGGCATAATTTACTCATCTATGAACTATAAACCTTAGACATGTAAATAGGTCTATACCTGAATAAAGTTGAAAATGGCCAAAACCGGCCCAGTGGCCACAACCGGGGCATCTGCCCTACCTAATGTACCTAGATTATGTTTCAGATGTTCTAACTTTCTATACAAAGTGGGTGAAGGCGGTTATTACACTGGTGCGGTTCCGCATGCGGCGCCGGTGTGCGAGCGAGACAGCGCTATACACATGCAGAGCGCTATCTCTCTCGCGCACCGGCGCCTCATGCGGATCCGTCGTCAGTGTGATAATCGCCTTAAAACTTTATAACTGGTGACACTCCATCATAATAATTAATAATATTTAAAAAACCTACGTAATTTCGGTCGAAATTTGCTAGACATGATTCGCTCAATTTATGATGATCATTTTCAGTTAAAATATTTTTCACCTCCCTAGCTCGGAAAGACCTTTTTTTATTCTTTAAACACAGATAGCAAAGCTGCATTTTATTCACAAGAGTACAAAGAATATTTGAAATTCGAGTGTAGTATTCTCGTCGCTATAGTGAGGTGAAAAGATTTGTGTTACACACGGTTGCAAAGTTATTTTTTTATCTCGTGTGTTACATCACTCGCTACGCTCAGGATTCTATTCTTGAACTACTCTCTTCGCTCAGGATTCTATTTTAGAGAGATTTTTCTTTGTTACTGGACTATTAATATTAGGTATTTAATTTATTTACTTTGTAATAGTTGAATTCTACTATGCTTTTTGACTACATCTTAAACTGCATTCTAATGAAATCTCACTAGTTAGTATTATTTATTTAAAATTGTATCGCCCCATTATTTAGAGCTAAATATTGATTTAGTCATCAAAATCATTAGAAAAGAAATATAGGGGCATAGGTTATTGTGATTAATAATTGTAGGTTAGGATGTAATAATTATTATGAATAAAAGACGCGTAAATCATATACACTCGAGAGAAAAATATTTCGGGTCAGTAACATAAACTTTAATATCTTTAAAATGAATATCTTTTGATATATTCAAGGAAATGTTAGTGACCCGAAACTTTTGCTCTCGAGTGTATTACAGTACCATTGATTACTGTTAAAACCTATAAGGTACAGTCGCCATCAAATATGTCGGAGCGGCCACGGTACTCAAAAATATCTGAACATGCACTTTATCGCCTTGAAAATAAAGGCTTTGTTCAGATATTTGTGACCACCTTGACCGCTCCGATATATCTGATGGCGACTGTACCTCTTAAATAATATATTTTTATGTACAAAAGCTGGAAAAGGGGAACTTTGCCAGCAAAGTGCGATATAAACGGACGATATAAGTGAGACCGTTTAGCAACACAATGTTACAGGTCTTCCTTTACGCGACTTTTTTAAATTATTTATTTTAATAGTTTAATTTATTCCTACCGAACGTCATTAGAAATGGCACATAATGTATAAAGCAAATAATATATGAGTATATTTCTTTACAGTTTTCATTAAAATACATAAAATGGATAATTTGGCTATAAAACATTTCAATTGACTATCGGTATAGTATAGTAATGTACTTAAACAAATTGTAGATTAAGATCTTAGTGCAATATTTGATTTACGTATAATCAATTCAGTGATTTTAAATTGTATACTTATCAAATCTTCTACCTATTTGACATTCGCTTTGTAGAAAGATCTCTAATATTTTAATTCATTAAGTATAAGTACAGTCAGCAACGAAAGTTGCCGAACGAACTATGATTATAAAAATAAATATTACATAAACTACTCAAACATGTGTTCGTCGCGCTGTTCAGTAACTTATGTAATATTTAAGACAAAGACGTCAGCTACGGATGTCGTCAGTGACTTTCATCATTACATGCCTCAATGGATAGAAGAACGTCTGGTGTAATTGGAAGCACGTCGAACTGGCAATCCGAAGATCGCGGGTTCGAATCCGGTGATGTTCCTGTGAAATAGGCACAGCGCCGGGTTGGGATGTAGAGGGGTTTAATTTAATCACCAAATGGTTATAAGGCCATAGTTTATCTAACTATACTATTCACTTCTGATCTCCAGAATCTCCCCCTTCTAGCAATACATAACAATATATAATACTAACTCTACGTGCTCATGAGAGGAAATCCCTTCTCGTATGGAGAGGTGCTTTATCTGTACTACGTGGTTTACCCGCCTTACGTCGACTACGTGTAGATATGCGCATCTGCCTATCACACCTGAGTTCCTCACTTTTTTTCATTGTAATGAACATCTTTCCATTTTGTGGTAATATTAATGTGTCTAGTTAACTAGTGGTTCTGTGAACCGTAGACTTCGGAGAACATAAATAACGCGACAGCAAACTTTCCCCCCCTCCCCCCTCATTTTCCCCCCAATCAAAAAAATGGCTCGACAATTTTTGGCAAATAAATCAAGGAACGTACATGCCAAGTTTCATCGAAATCGGATGAAAAATGCGACCTCTAGACCGACACTGACCAACCAACCAACCAATACACACACATCAAAATGCCAAATCGTCGTACCAGTGAAAACGGAAACGTTCGTCGCCTCGCTACGCTCGGCTCCTCAGTCAATTATGTGATTTTTCGTTCTGAAACTTTCGTTGCTGACTGTACAGTCGCCATTAAATATATCGGAGCGGCCAGGGTACTCAAAAATATCTGAACAAACACTTTATCGCCTTGACAATAGAGGCGTTGTTCAGATATTTGTGACCACCTTGGCCGCTCCGATATATCCGATGGCGACTGTACATATACCTCTACATTCTTAAGCTAAGCGGTTGTCAATCGACGACATATTATTTAGTCTCTCTAGAAAAATGGCTTTAACATATTCCAGCGCTTAGGGTCTTCGAAAGCTCTTAGTAATTACCCAAATATACAGACTTACCACTAATTTGAGCACCCTCAAGCTAATACTAGAGTTAACATGTATAAGCACATTCTAACCCTTAAGGTTGATTTAGACGAGGACAATTTTCAGACGCCTAAATTACGGCGCCAGTTTTTTGCCGTCAGCACATCTCAGACCGTTTAGACGATGACTTTTTTTAGGCGCCTAAATCCTGCCGCCAGTGACCAGCAAACCGTTTACACGGTGCCTTTTCCGTGCCAGTTATTAGCACGCCGCCTCAGCCGACGGTGCTAGTTTTTGCGCCAGTCTTTCTACGCTAGGATCACCATCATTTAAAATGAATTCAGGAGCTCTGAAGTTGAAAAAGCAATGTATAACAACCAAACTATCCGCGTTATTACGAGAGGAGCGGAAAATAATTAGCCATTTAACCATTTTACACCCTATTTACTTTACGGCACGGAGGCGTGCTAGCGACTGGCAGCGACGTGTTTACACGAGGCCGAAAATTGGCGCGGGGCTGCGAGAGGCGCGGGCGGGGGTCACTGGCGCCGAAAAATAGCCGTGTGTTCTATTCCGTGCCTACGCTGGCATGCCAACTGCCGCTGGCGCCGAAAGTGCTGTTTATCAGGGCTTTAAATACCGTTAAAAAGTTGGTATCGTTACAGCTGTCAAACAGATTTAACGTTAAGTTGTTATTAACGTTAAACCATTTACCGTTACTTCTACTACTTTTTACCGGTAAAAAAATTGTAACGTTACCAGCTAATGCATAGAGCTAACGTTAACTCAAAGGTATCGTTAAATAATTTTAACGTTATTATTTAACGTTAGTAGCATAGCAGCTTATTTAGATACACTGATGGATACCATCGTTAGATATCGAACGAGTGTTCATTCACGTACGACGCCGCCGCGCCGGCGTCCTAGTGAGTGATTAAACCAAATTGAGTTATTAAAAACCGGCCAAGAGCATGTCGGGCCATGTTCAATTGTTCAGTGTAGGGTTCCGTTCCGCTGCCGCTCGTGATGTTTTCTTTTACTTGCGTCGATATTATTATGGTACGGAGATGTAAGATGGTGTTGTAAAATTGTTAGGTATTTCTTTTTTAGGCACGTATTATATTTTTTTGCTTTTTGGCAATGTATTATTTAATGGTTCAGTTGCGCTATTTTTTTTGTAAAAATCGTCCGGTATGGTAGTAGTTTTTGACTAATTCGGGTGTGTAGATTTAGAAAATAATGTCTGTTTTAAAATCCAAGATGGCGGCCATCGACCTTTTTCGTAAAAATCGTCATGGTAGTCGTTTTCGACTAATTCGGGTGTGCAGATTTCGAAAATAATGTCAGTTTAAAATCCAAGATGGCGGCCATATACTTTTTTCTTAAAAATCGTCATGGTAGTAGTTTTCGACTAACTTGGGTATGCAGATTTCGAAAATAATGTCTGTTTTAAAATCCAAGATGGCGGCCATATACTTTTTTCCTAATAATCGTCATGGTAGTCGTTTTCGAATAATTCGGGTGTGCAGATTACGAAAATAATGACTGTTTTAAAATCCAAGATGGCGGTCATCCAACTTTTTGTAAAAATCATCATGGTAGTCGTTTTCGACTAATTCGGGTGTGCAGATTTCAAAAATAATGTCAGTTTTAAAATCCAAGATGGCGGTCATATATTTTTTCTTAAAAATCGTCATGGTAGTAGTTTTCGACTAACTTGGGTGTGCAGATTTCGAAAATAATGTCTGTTTTAAAATCCAAGATGGAGGCCATATACTTTTTTCTTAAAAATCTTATGGTAGTCATTTTCGACTAATTCGGGTGTGCAGATTTCGAAAATAATGTCAGTTTTAAAATCCAAGATGGCGGCCATATACTTTTTTCTTAAAAATCGTCATGGTAGTAGTTTTCGACTAACTTGGGTGTGCAGATTTCGAAAATAATGACTGTTTTAAAATCCAAGATGGCGGTCATCCAAATTTTTGTAAAAATCGTCATGGTAGTCGTTTTCGACTAATTCGGGTGTGCAGATTTCGAAAATAATGTCAGTTTTAAAATCCAAGATGGCGGCCATATACTTTTTTCTTAAAAATCGTCATGGTAGTAGTTTTCGACTAACTTGGGTGTGCAGATTTCGAAAATAATGTCTGTTTTAAAATCCAAGATGGAGGCCATATACTTTTTTCTTAAAAATCTTATGGTAGTCATTTTCGACTAATTCGGGTGTGCAGATTTCGAAAATAATGTCAGTTTTTACATCCAAGATGGCGGCCATCCACCTTTTTGGTAAAAATCGTCATGGTAGTCGTTTTCAACTAATTCGAGTGAACAGATTTCGAAAATAATGTCTGTTTTAAAATCCAAGATGGCGGCCATATACTTTTTTCTTAATAATCGTCATGGTAGTCGTTCTCGACTAATTCGGGTGTGCAGATTACGAAAATAATGACTGGTTTAAAATCCAAGATGGCGGTCATCCAACTTTTTGTAAAAATCGTCATGGTAATCGTTTTCGACTAATTCGGGTGAGCAGATTTCGAAAATAATGTCTGTTTTAAAATTCAACTTCCAAGATGGCGGCCATGTACTTTTTTCGTGAAAATCGTCATGGTAGCCGTTTTCGACTGATTCGGGTGTGCAGATTTCGAAAATAATGTCTGTTTTAAAATCCAAGATGGCGGCCATATACTTTTGTCGTAAAAATCGTAATGGTACTCGATTTCGACTAATTCGGGAGTGTAGATTTCGAAAATAATGTCTGTTTTAAAATCCATGGCGTTCATGCACTTTTTCTTAAAAATCGTTATGGGTATTCTCGATTAATTCGGGGATTATGAAAATAAGAACCGTTTCAAAATCTTAGATGGCGAAAATATACAATTTTGTCATAATCATCATGATAAAAAATGAAATGTATAGCCGCCATCTTGGATTTCAATACTACATTATTTCCGAAATCTAAACACCCGAATTAGCCCAAAATGACTACCATGATGATTTTGACAAAATAGTATTTTCCATTTCGGATTTTCAAACGGTCCTTATTTTCGAAATCTATATCCACGAATAAACAGAAAACGACACCCATAACGTGTTTAAAGAAAAAGTGCATGGCCGCCATCTTGGATTTTAAAACAGACTTTATTTTCGAAATCTACACACCCGAATTAGTCGAAATCGAGTACCATAACGATTTTTACGAAAAAATGTATGACAGCCAACTTGGATTTCAACACCGATATTATTTTCGAAATCTACACCCCTGAATTAATCGAAAACGACTACCATGATAATTTTGACAAAATTGACCATTTCCGCCATCTTGGATTTTAAAACTGTCTTTATTTTTGAATTCTACTGCCCCGAATTAATAAAAAACGACTAACATGTCGATTTTTTCTTATTGAGAATAAAGCTCTTAAACCAGATTTTTTTGAAAATGTATCCGCTATCTTGGATTTCAGAACAGACATTAATTTTCGAAATCTACACACCCGAATTAGGCCAAAATGACTACCATGATGATTTTGACAAAATTGTTTATTTCCGCCATCTTGGATTTTAAAACGGTCCCTGTTTTGGAAATCTACATACCCGAATTAATCCAAAAGACCCCTAACGATTTCTAAGAAAAGTGCATGAACGCCATGGATTTTAAAACACACATTATTTTCGAAATCTGCACACCCGAATTATTCGAAAAGGACTACCATGACGATTTATAGTAAAAAAGTATATGGCGGCCATCTTGGATTTTAAAACTGACATTATTTTCGAAATCTGCACACCCCACACCCGAATTAGTCAAAAAGACTACCATGACGATTTTTACAAAAAGTATATGGCCGCCATCTTGGATTTCAAAACAGACATTATTTTCGTAATTTGCACACCCGAATTAGTCGAAAACGACTACCATGATGATTTTCACGAAAAAGTATATGCCCGCCATCTTGGAAGTTGGATTTTAAAACAGACATTATTTTCGAAATCTGCACACCCGAATTAGTCGAAAACGACTACCATGATGATTTTTAAGAAAAAAGTATATGGCCGCTATCTTGGATTTTAAAACTGACATTATTTTTGAAATCTGCACATCCGAATTAGTCGAAGACGACTACCATGACGATTTATACGAAAAAGGTCGATGGCCGCCATCTTGGATTTTAAAACAGACATTATTTTCGTAATCTGCACACCCGAATTATTCGAAAGCGACTACCATGATGATTTTTAAGAAAAAAGTATATGGCTGCCATCTTGGATTTTAAAACTAACATTAAATTTTCTCCTACTTTTTCTTACTGGCAATACGATACCAATTAAGCCCTTAAGCGGATCACCAGTATTTTTCTTACACCCTGTATTAATCACAGCCAAGTCACAAACTATTACCAACCAACAGTCAACACAAAACGTCGCGCAATACCCACCCGCATTCGACTCGAGCGAAATGTGTAGGGTTCAAGACTCTCGGCAACGTGTCACGGAGGCCAGTGCACGAAGTGGCAACAATGCGAATCAACTAGCGCAGCGCGGCGCGCGCGTTTCTGGTAGGGCGGTGTGGCAACGTAGCATTACTGATCAAAATAGTGTTACTTAGTTAACGTTATTATAATGTGAATTGGGTAACGTTAGCCAGCCCTGCAATGTAAAGTAAATTTACCGATAAAAAGTAACGTTAATTGGGTAACGTTACCATAAAGTTATGTTATTAAGTAACGTTACATTTTTACTACCGGTACTAAGGTATTTTTATGGTTTTACCGTTACCTAACGTTATTTTATAATGTGAATTGGTAACGTTTTAAAGCCCTGGTTTATACGGTGCCAATTTTTACGCGGCATAGTTTTGGCGTCTGAAAATTGTCCTCGTCTAAATCAACCTTTAGGTATAGTGCTAGGTGCACGCAAAAAAAAACCGCAAATCGATGTACAGTTTAGCCGTTTGGTACACACATACTAGAGGTCAAAACAAAATTTTGGACCCGCAGTTCTTAAAAAAAATCCCTTAGGAAGGGGGTGCTGATTAATATTTTCTTTTGTATGGGATTTTTTTTTTTCAAAAACCTATTGTGGGTGGTATCATATGAAAGGGCTAATAGAGGCGGTTCTAAAAATTTACCACATCATTACATTTCAGCCATTTTTTTAAAATAAAAATTAATTTTGATTATACGATAAGATAGTTACTAGAGCTTTCTAGGATCTGTCCTTAGATAAATTAGGACTTAACTTCACATTCCTAACAATATGGAATTTAAAATTATAATAGGATGAATTTAATTTATTAATAATATAGTTTTGTTTGAAAATATTTGTTTTTGTTAATGCTCACTAGAACCAGAGAGTATGAAATAAAGGGGACCAGTAAAGAGGGTTTCAGATTGCGCTTCAGGCTGGCTCTACATGATGGGCCATCATAGGGACGCAGCTATACGACGGAACGAGATCGCAATATCGTTAGCTCCCTCTAACGCATAGCTGCGTCCCTATGATGGCCCATCATGTAGAGGAGCCATCAGAGTTGCCGCATAATGTATGAAGGCCGTACAACGCCATCTAGTAAAGCTATCACACTTGGAGCACAAACATTTCTTACAGTGTGTCCCTCTATTTAATACATAATCTCTGCTAGAACCCACAAAATACCTACATAATCGAACGAGCGGAGCGTAAGCTAAGCGAGTTCTTACAAACAACTTCTGGCTACTGGGACGTCTCGGCGTTTCGATGGCTTTTTGATTTTCAGAGTTTGTTGGACGAAAACTTTAGTAACGTTTTTCTGATCTTTATGAAATTTGTTGGGGCTGTAGCAGAGATACATGCAATTTGAGAGTTCGTTTATGAGCTGGATCGATCAAGGGGTTGTGAACTTAGAAGGCGAAAATAAATCTTCATATCGGGTCTTGTTATATTGGTCGCCTCTTTGCAATTAAATCGCGCGTTCTCAGTTCGAGGCGGACTACTAGTGCATTATTAAGTGGTTAAAATAAAACACTCATACCTGGTGGCAATATTTTATTCTGCATTTGAAAATGTAATTACAATATTAATATCATCAGTTACTACGACTAGCGGGAGTTCCCGAAGCTATCTACCGAACAAGCCCGAACGAGCGAGGTGAGGCACGCACAACGACTCCATCCTGTATATACAGGGATGTTCCATAAAAAGAGTCGCGGGTGTTTTTGACGAAAAATTATACGAAATTTTTGTTCATTACACAGACATGTAGCCTTTTTCTCATTTTATTAATAAAATCAAATATTAAAAATACATACATATTAATAAATGACACAAACATATAAAAATATCACAAATTGGAACCAGATATCTATTATAATGATAAAATCAACCATGGAGAATATTGCGGGGCCTGACAGGATTCGAACCTGAGACCTTCGGATTGCTGGCCCGATGTGCTTCCAATTACACCACAGTCTTCCCAGTTCAACTCAGCGAATTCTATCATTATAAGTGAACAAGTTACCTACAGCGATATCTGTACCTTAAACGGCTATTAGACATTGCAACCTGCAGGGCCCAATCTGTTGTGTACCCTGCCTCTCCCTCTCCCTTTAATTACACCTTCCAACCTGACAGATTGGGCCCAGCAGGTTGCAATGTCTAATACCGCTTTTAAGTTTAGAAGGTTTACAACCTTTGAGCCAGCTCTGAAGGCGCTAGCGCGAATTATTTTCTTTACATAAAACTGTGTCAAGTATAATTTGTCGTGCGTGCCTCGCCCTTAGTCAATACCTATAAAAACATATAATACTAATTGATTCGTAACTGCTTTCGACTTTAATACTTATTTAACCATATTATTTAAGAGAAAAATAACACTATTAACATTTAAGTAACATTTTTGAAGTGTTCAGACGATATTCATTACACAATAATTCGAATAAAATTTGAATAATAACGGTCATGAACTTCAGTGCTAGTAATTTCAAAATATGTTCTAATTTATGACATCAAAATGAAAAATATGCTAATAAACATTAAAATATCTTTACGAATAATTTGTTTAGAATCTCAACTTATTTACATCTTTGGAACCTTTGCGTCACTTAATAAATATCTTTTAAGCTGGTAACACCTGTTTTGGAACGTCCCCCTTACAGGAAGACCCGTATAGCTTTTAAACGATTTTCTTATTTTTACGGCGATTTCACTTGTAACTGGAGGGGCAGGCTGGGGCTGCCTACTTATACTAGTACTAACATGCAACATTACATCAAATTTAATACTAATGAGCCTCTTTATAATGAACACGACAGTACATTTAATTTGCATAATGTTTGATATTAGGTTATGACCTCTACAATCGGCGCAATTTTGACACAAAACTCGCGCGCGATTTCGAGACATTACCGTCTAGGTAGGTGCAACGAAATCAATCGATGGATCAAAAACCGCAATGTATTAAAAATCGCAAATGACTAGTCGCTTACGTTTGTAGAAGAGACCTTTACTTGGGTGGGCTAATGATGTTGTTATAATGATATAATATGGATCTAAGAAATACTTACGGATGTAGCGCCCCTTAGACAATACTGATTTCGTGATAAGCCCATTTTGCACCCATACTTGTTTCTTAGGTTTGTGCCAATCCCAATAGGTAAATAGTGAAATTAGGATCGGTAACACAAAATATAATATATTTCGTTAACCATACCAATGAAATGGAATTTGATTCACAAAAGAATAAATTTTACGTATTTATTGGCTTAATTTAACCAATTTCAATTCAATTTAATAGTCAATATTCATACAGGATGTTTGATGTGGTGATTATTTTCATTTTTTTTTCTTTTCATACCATTTTTACCTAAATCTTTTTGGCATTGTGCCGAATATATCATTTGACAATTTGTTACATCACAATTTTTTAAACCTAACTTTTTAAACGCCTACATTTCCCGCCCAGCCCGCCGCTCCAGGGCATAGTGTGCGTTCTACGCTAGTCTACCTAAAGTTTATGTCCTAAACTGACGAACTAGCATCGCTTCCCTTAACCTAGGATACCTAGACTAGTATGCGAAGAGATAACGTATTTTTTCCTGTTTTGTTTCGATATATAACCATGTATTACAAATAAATGGCCGCTGGCAAGACTCGTGATATTTTATTAGACTTCTAATGATTAATGTGACCTGATCACGAGCGGATGATCTTGATTTCTATGAAGTTTTTTTTTTACTTTTACATTTGTTCCTATACTTATGAGACATACTATACAGGATGTCGTAAGATTACGCAAAGGATATTTAAAATCAAATCAATAAAAAATGCATTTTATTCTGACTAGACAGAGCTTAAACTCGCAATATATTTTTGATGCTTCTTATTCCTTAAAATTATGATTTAGCTAGCGGATAGTCTAGTGCGCAAAAAATAAATGAATAAGATCTTCAAATAAACATTGTTTAAATTAAGTATATCCCATATCCAAAGAAAAATTGGATTAAACATTTATTTGCCCTTGTGGAATCGAAATATTGTCTTGCCAGCGGCCAGTGTCGAAAAGTATTGTACCTATATAGTTTTTAAAGTACCAAACTCACACTTAACTGACCATTCTAAACCATAATCCATCGTGATAAGGTTAATTATTGATCATTTAAGTAATGCCGTTAGTACTCAACTGATCTAGATCAGTGCGGTATGCCGCTAAATAACAGCTAAGTTAAATTTTAGAGCCTAATAGACCTAACAAGGCTAGGTGCACACAGAGGGTTAATTGTCAAGTACTCCTGTATTGAAGCAATGCGGATGACATTGTCAGTTCAGTAGATGTGTTAGATTATGACATATTTGAGATGACAGCTGTCACTCTCTTGCTTCAAGTGTGAGTGTGTTATTTAATTATTTTATTCAGAATCTTATTATTTTATGTTTCAAACTAATGTCATCTAAGTAATCTTCAGACTCGTTTTAAATTTCGTGTGTTTTTTAAATATATTTTGATTATAAAGTACAATCGTCATAAAATATGATCGTATTACTGCTGCATCCTGTATATACAGGGTGCTCAAAAATAAACGCCTTGGCAATAGATTCGTGGCCAGATTTTTTTTATACCACGACGGTGGCAAACAAGCTTACGGCCCGCCTGATGGTAAGCAGCTACCGTAGCCTATGGACGCCTGCAACTCCAGAGGTGTCACATGCGCGTTGCCGACCCTTTACAACTAGGAGGATTCCAGATATTTGAGAAAACCATTAAAGTCGTAAGATTTTCTGATACTTGTGATGACAATACCTCGAACTGGCACATTCTTCGATAATTTTTACATGTAACAAACTGACGAGCGATTAATACATATTTTGCCTTATTTCTTGGCGAAATTCTATTCCTTCCCTGTGTGCACAATCAATTCAACAATTCTCTAATTATCAACGACTTAGTTTAGAACCATTGGCATTCCATTGAGAACCATTACTTAAAGCCCCACAGACGATCAATTTAAAAGTACGTCCAAATCTAGCGATTAGCGATTCGCGAATCGCTCGTCCACTCCACGTGTCCTGCACGTTGTAAGTTGTAAGTGTTGTAACGGTGCATGCCAGCAATACGGTATATTAGTCGAAAGTATTCATAGATGGCGCCAGCATGCGAGCTTCTGTCAGTCCTACCAATAGTGTCAAATTCTTGTTTTTATTTCCGAAATTTTTTGACCTGGATGCTAGCCTTTTCAGCCAAAGTTCATGGAAAATACTAGTGACAGTGTATATTCTGTGCTGGCGCCATCTGGCCAAACGGGCGACAGTATCTTTCCCAGACATCTAGTGACGAGTAGCGTACCGTAGTAACGCTAGATTTTTTCCTTCTTTTTTACTACCCTTAGGTTGCTCCCGAGTAGATGGCGCTTTCGGACTTGAGCTTCCAAAAGTTCTTATACTGGCTGTCTATATTGTCTATAGTCTCTGGTCTAGATCTGGACGTCATGTGTACGTTCTCAAAACCGTATCATTTCATGAGACAGAGAGTTCTATCTATGGTTTGACTTATAACTAGAATTAATAAATAACGAAAATGATTCAAATGTGCATCCGGTGTTGTAAACGTATTTATAATATTAATTGACAGGTCTAAACGAGGCACCTGATAGAGTCCGACCTCACTAACTTTGCAAACCCAATAGCCAGCAAAAGGGTCAAATTTATATGAATATATGACGTTTATGACGGTAGTGACACATTTAGTAATTGCAGAGTCCATGCCAAGTTAGCGTTGTCGGACTTTACCTTATCGTTGCCTACTCGTATACACAAAATATTCACAACGTGAGCCCTATAACCCGAGGTTATAGTCTGGCTGGCCAAAAAGTGCAGTAACAGGAAAGAAATAAGCTATACTCATCCCTTTTTTTGTAGCACGGGTACTAGCATAAGAAAGAGATAGTATGATTCTTTCTGTCTAGGATTGAAGTAAAACAAACCCTGGCCAAACTATATATATCAAGCAAAAAAAAACATGTTTGTGTCATAATCATAATTCATGAGAAAACCCAACTTTCACAACGACCTGTCAATACTAATTCGACTTGCAAGACATAAACTTCCTATGAATTAATAATTAAGCAAAAGCCAATCGGGTTCGGTTTTCAAACTCGCAACGGTCTTTCGACGACGTCCATCTTGAAAACGGACCTGTCAATTCTAATTCGACTTGCAATACAAAAACTTTCTATGAATTAAAAATAAAACAAAACCCGATCGGATTCGATTTTCAAACTCGCAACGGTCATTCGACGTCCATCTTGAAAACGGGCGGCGCGCGTGTGCGCATGGCGAGCCTGCCAGTGTCGAGCACCTCCTCGTCGCTGCTCGAGTAGTGGTCGTCGATGGCTTCGTCTGAGGACTGGAGAATGGAGCTTATTATTAGTGACGGAAAGTTTAATTTTCTATGTTATATAATCAGAGATTATAGTACATTACGTACCTAGGGCGGTATAATAAAGAACGGCTCAGGTCGTGGGCATTTGTGGCCCGAACCGAAGGTGATTGCCATAAACAAGCGATCTGAGGCCTTGTTTATTACCGCCCGTGGTGCGTACACAATTTTACGTCTTCTCCTGGGTGTGAAGTGAGATGTGGCTCCCGTGGGCGGCAAATCTCACTTACCGCCCAGAGTGACGTAAATGTTTATTGCCATGCAAATAATAATTATTTAATAAAATGGTGGCGTAAGCTGATGATTGTCGTCATATTTAGACTCCGACCACATTAACTCTGAGTCAGTGCAAAATATGAACGAAACAAAAGAAATTCAACGAAGAAATAAATGAAAATATGACGATTATTAATTCAGTTCATAATTGAAAAGTGAACGTAGGGCTTGAAGAGAAATAATAAATAATGTCGTAGAATAAATGCACTTAATTACATGCCTGTAATTAATTAATTAATTAATTATACATGCAAACATAACTCTAAAATAATATATATAAACACATGTGTAATGCGATTGCATAATTGTTATAAAACAAGTTGAATGCTTTTGAAATTGGCGACTAACCTATTCAGTGCTAATGACGACACGCATTTTCGCTACATAGCGGGAAACCCATGTTATCGGCTACGGCGTAGCGCTACGCGCGTAGCATAGCGATGTATGTGTTCTGCTACTTACGCTACGCGTGCTACGGCGTAGGCCGTAGAACTATGGTTTCGCTACGAAGCGAAAGTAATTTTGTAGATTGTAAGGTAAAGAGGAAAACGTAATTTTTTTTTTTTTTTATAGGTACCTACTCGCAAGGCAACTCGCATTTATATACAAATATTGATGCGAGCGAAGTTTAGAATTTAAAAAGAATTTGAAATCATGATAAAAAATCTTGGTAGCAAAGTTGATACAAAGCGTAATAAGTTTTTTTTTAAATGAGAGTTTAAGACATGCGATAAAAGTGGAAAATCACATTAGTACATTTAACATCGCAAACCAAAGTAGTCTCTCTATCAAAAGAACTAGCAACCAAAAGCATATTAAAGCGAGCTCAGAAGTGCAAGTATACAAAACCACAAACATCTATTTCTTGGGTCTAGCGCGCGCGATGCTGGTCGGCACGCGCTTGCTGGGCCGCTGGTCGTCGCTGTCCACCCCCTGTGCGTCGGTCAACATATACATACTCTAGCATATACAACTTATCTACAGTCGGCACACAAACTCCGAAGAGAGTGTAGGAACCAGCTATGCGCGCTCGCTACATAAGGGGACAAACGAGCTGGCAGCTTCCTCGCTCAACGCATTAGCATTGCGATTCAGCGAGGAAATGCTGCCAGCGTCCTCGGCACTATGCCACAGGGGCCGTTTTTAGAAATAGATTTTTAGTTTTTAGTATTTTTAAGTTAGTTTTAATTGGTTTACATAAGGTTTTTATTAATATTTAGTTTTTAATTTAGTTTTAATATAAGTATATTTCTAAGTAGTTTTAGTTAGGGGAAAACTGTAAGCCGATACGAGCATAGCGAGCTGGGCCGCGATTTGGCATGGCAAACTGTCACGTGGATATCACACTGGATAGAGTGATACCCATCTGTCCACACGTGTCCACACATAACTTTCATATTCGCAGTAGGTCTCGCTATAGTGTTCTATTGATTTTGACGTAGTGGATATCACTCTTGTCAATCCATAACGATTTCGGCTGTCACAAAAGTGTGATATCATAGTTATTTTGTCTCACTACCGACTCTCAGTTTTGCCATGTCGAATAGGGGTCCTGTGGTATTATGGAAAAGTTTGTATTCTCAATATGCTTATCTGTAGCTTTAACGGCCTCCAAGCACAGTCGGTGACACTGCCTGCGAAGCAGGAGGTCCCGGATTTAAATCCTGGGGGTGATTTTTGAGATTCGAGTACTCGAAAGTGACATTTACAACTAAGAATAAAACGATTAAATTATGTTTTAAAAATAACAGCGATAGGAATTAGAAATCATGAGTATTTAAACTATTAATTTCATGCGAAAAAATTGGCGATAAGCTTAAACTTTTTGAATTCGGGCGCTCGAAAGTCAAAAATTGGCCCCCTGGTCAGGGTATTTATTTGTGTGTTTATCACAGATATTTGTACCTGAGTTATGGATGTTTTCTATATATTTAAGTAATAAGTATTTATCTATATCTACTTATCTATTATATATATCGTCGTCTAAGTACCTACAACACAAGCCTTATTGAGCTTACTGCGGGACTAAGTAGGTCGGTTCGTGTAAGATGTCCCATAGCATTTATTTATTTATTTATCTATTCCCCGTTTATGTGGCGTGCGATATTTATTCATTTATTGAACCAAAAATTTTAACATAACAGAACCAAACCAACACAGAAATGGATGTCGGGAACGCATGGGAAAGATTCCTAAGAAAAACCTGTTCCTATCTGTCCTCAGTGGGCACAGGCAAGAGCGCAATTAAGGAACACATATACACTGAAAACCCACGTCTGGTTCACGGCTTTCACCACACCCTCATTCTATCGCAACCAAGAAATAAACGGAGCTCGTGTGCAAACTGTAGTTAGGCTACAATTGGTATACAACCAATAAACTTATACCGCGTGGAACAGAACGAAGAGCTTTTACTAAAACGGGGAATTGTTCACCCTAAGAGCTTTATTTTTAACTAATAAATATGTTAATATTCTTTACCGTTTACGAGATAAAGCTTGTTAAACTTTAGTGCAAAAATCCGTCTGCTTCAACCCTAGCAAGTTGATCGGGCAGTGACATCGTGAAAATATTAACTTTATAACGGCAGGGTTTTCACCTATAATAAAAAGTTTAATTTTTAATGGCTTTTTGTTTTACTTAATCTACCTTTAAAATTATAATAAATTGATTGAAAATTAATTAGATAACACTATACTTTATGTATTTACAACAAAAACGTTTTCAAACTGCTTTATTTGTTTATATTTAATTTATTGTAAAATATCACCTTCGTTCGTCTAGACTAGATGTTTCAAGTCTTTATTATTTCAAGAGTAATCATTAAAATTAAAATATTAAATAACTTTAATTGATTAGGCCTGGTGTGTAAGATATAAATTAAAGTGAAATCGGCCATAACCACCATTTGATATTTCATATTTGTAACATGTATGGCAAATATGTGCTCATGAGTCTTTTTTACTAATCCATTTTGTAATTGTATACTTGTATATATATGGACACCTGAGGTCTGAATTAAATGTTTTTTTTTAAAGATACGATCATGACACTTACGTCAAAGTCTCCGATGGTGAATCTGGTGGCCGCCTCCGCTACCAGCTGCGCGGGCGCCGGCGGCGCAGACTCCGGCGACAACACCTACCACACACACTCTAGCAACTAGCACACAGACAAGCTTCCAAACTGTTTATACAAACAGTTTAGAAACTTCGATTTATAGTTATAACCCGACCGCTGTAGTTAGCGCAAGCGCACCCTATTCACCTCGCTGCGTGCAATGCTCAGTGACCTTCATGAGTGTTGGGTCCAACAGATTTAGGGCAACGGGCGACTTTTCTAACCTTAATGTTATGCGTCTTTTCTGTGAACGTTATAAAATTAATGGACTTTAAAGCCTAATTTTCTTGTTAAACCATCAGGTGCCAATCTTAAATCTTATTAATTATAAATTTTAATCTAGGTACCCAAATCATTAAAGTACATAACTTTTCTATTATCCACAGAAAAGTTGCCCGTTGCCCTAAATCTCTTTGATCCTACACAAAAACGCTTCGAGCGTTATCACTCGGATTAAGACGCTGTCGGTGACGAACTTGTGAAACAAATGTATCATGTATGAGCACTATACAGAGCGTCAAATTGCAGCGTTTTTTCATGAAAGAGGCGTAAAAAACCCAGGGCATTTTTTTGTGAACGGTATTTAGTCTTAAGCGCTCGGGCTATATATATTAATATTTACATTAGCAACAACAATACAATTACATAAGTGTTTACCTGGTCCAACTAGCGTTATACAGCATGATTTAGCATTTAAGTTTATTGAAAACTATTTACATACATAGTTAATATAATATTAAACAGTTATAATGACCTCAAATGAGGCTAGGACAGTTACGTTGCGAAGTTTCGTTTATCATTTTGTCTTCATCAACAGTGTTACTTTACTTCTCAAAAATAAGCTCTCGAGTTACTATAAAATATCTAAATTAATACGCGTTACCATAATATTTGAATTATCTGTAAGGCAACTTCTTTTAGATCCCATCATCAAATCCTGTTTTATTAACATTTTAGAACCAACTACCTTACGGATATGTCTATTCCAATCAATCAAAAATTAAATTCAATAATCGACCTAGACTCGAAAACCTATGTAAAAAATTGTCGAATTGGGAATGTTATTTTTTAAATACTCACTGGTTACAGATAGCTCAATGTACTCACATCCTGGTCACTCATCATCTCCTTAGTGGACACGGTGGTCTCGATCCTCCTGATGCTGCCCTGGTGGATGTCCACGTCGAAGGCGAGGCACTGGAACCGCCGCAGCAGCAGCACCACCGGGATCGGCAGGACTCCGGCCAGGATCATGCAGAGCGCGATCAGGAGGACCCAGTCGGGGTACGGTGTCTTCACCACACGGCCCTGGATAGAAGATTATTTTTATTTATTTATTTTATTATTTAATTAAGTTACACAGCATTACAGTAATAAAACCAAGGCACATGTGAACTACAAACAATTAACATTACAGAAATACTTAAAACTAGTTGGATTTAGGCGACGTAACTGCGTGGCTCCGTTGCGTCGATATCGCGAGGCTATCAATTACAAGAATGCATCGGGATGGTTTGGATGCAGTTCGAGCCTTTGGCATTTTATTGTGACATTTCTTTAGCTAGGGATACACGCATAGATTTGCCCGCCGGAATTTGTCTGGCGGATATGCCCGGCGGACAGATCCGTCCTTGTATGGCGCGAATTGGACACGGATTTGTGTGAGAGTCAGGTCGGCGGGTGTACCTAAACGGATATTAAAATATACTATACCATATTTTTGTACCTAATTTGTACTAATTTGTACCTCTATTAAAAAAAATTGTACCTCTCCGTATTTAAAGTTATTACATAACAAAGGTACACCCGCCAGCCTGACAGTCAGGCTGGCGGGTGTATCTGGAAACTATATGATCCCATCAACTATCGATAAAAGTTGTTAACCTAAATTTTAGTACCTAATTAGAAACTAAAAAGGCTGTGGAAAATTCAGCAATTTTTATGGCGGTTTCTGAGTTTTACGCATTTAATTGTTTTTCGACTTGAAGTGATTTAAGAAAATTTACCTTCCTTGCAAACCGTGGTTTGTGGCTATCTTATTGTTATTTTTTAATTTTTTCACATAATAATTTAGAAGACTAGAGGTACTAAATATGTGCCTACATACAATAATTTGTACTTTAACAGTTTAGCATTACGAGCCCAAAGAATTAAGGGCTGTTTTAAGCTCAGCGTTAATGTAGCCGCAGTCCATACTTTTCACCCAATAGCCTAGTACATTTTAGACTCCATTAATTCTCAATAGTCCTTACACCATGGCGGGTGCTGTCTCTGCGTGCGTCCCATGACACGGGCAGGGGTAGCATCCGCTTAGTGTACCCCTCACTTTTCATTAAATTGTCGAAAGGGCCTCTGCGCGTTGGCTTCGGCTCCGCATACGCCTCCCAAAGGTCCGGAACACCATTGTTCCGTGGTCGGGAAAAACAATTGAAAAAGAAAAAAAACGGTTTCTACGATAAGTCTCCCAGGTTTCCTTTGTTTCTCGAAGCAGAGGAGAGTTAGGACTATACGATAATGCGGTGGGAGACTGTGAGACTTACGTCCCCCACTTCACGTGTACGGAAGGTACCATAACAGAATGTATTTTTCCAGTTTTTATTCATTTTGTCGGCTTGGTTAATATGCACATATTCAAACCAAATTTCAACTTTCTAGTGGTAACGGTCACTGAGCTAGACAGCGGACGGACGCACGGATGGACGGAAGGACGGACAGACGGACATAGCGAAACTATAAGGGTTCCTAGTTGACTACGAAACCCTAAAAATTTAAAAAACAAACTGGGCTAGGCAAATAGCACGTGTTACGTAAACATGCATGGCGGCTACATTAACGCTGAGCTTAAAACAGCCCTTAATTCTTTGGGCTCGTAATGCTAAACTGTTAAAGTACAAATTATTGTATGTAGGCACATATTTAGTACCTCTAGTCTTCTAAATTATTATGTGAAAAAATTAAAAAATAACAATAAGATAGCCACAAACCACGGTTTGCAAGGAAGGTAAATTTTCTTAAATCACTTCTTGTCGAAAAACAATTAAATGCGTAAAACTCGGAAACCGCCATAAAAATTGCTGAATTTTCCACAGCCTTTTTAGTTTCTAATTAGGTACTAAAATTTAGGTTAACAACTTTTATCGATAGTTGATGGGATCATATAGTTTCCAGATACACACGCCAGCCTGACTGTCAGGCTGGCGGGTGTACCTTTGTTATGTAATAACTTTAAATACGGAGAGGTACAATTTTTTTTAATAGAGGTACAAATTAGTACAAATTAGGTACAAAAATATGGTATAGTATATTTTAATATCCGTTTAGGTACACCCGCCGACCTGACTCTCACGGATTTGTGTGCGGGCACATCAGAATAGCGCCATGCATGGATTAATCTATCCGCTTTCCCTAGCTTTTAGTCTTATCCCTAGCCATTAAATATATGGATCTATAAAATTCTAAAAATTGTTTATATTAAGCGCAACTCTATAACTCACAGGCAGATGTGCATAATACTATAGGTATTTACAACAATCTCATCGAAGCATTTGATTGCGTGAAATAAAATACACAAGCAGAAGTGCAACGGGCCGTTGACTAATAAGTAAAGCATTGACTAAGTCTTGCTTAAATCCCAAGTGGCCAATTAGAAAGATGAAAGATACTACTGAATTTTTTGGGAGCATTGCAACGTAAAGTTCCACAGGGTACATTATTTGGGCCTTTACTGTTTCTTATGTACAATTTTTACTGTAGGTAGTTTATAAACCTACCTCCTCAGCATTCCAAGCCCCGTAAGTGGGTGGCGTGATCACCATGGAGATTATCGATGACACGAGGATGCAGGAGACCACGCAAGGCCCGATGTAGCGCCAAGTCATCTGCCAGTAGATCCCGGGGCGGTAGCCCGTCATCTCGTAGATGTCGTTCGAGAATCTGAGAATAGTAAAAAAAATCCTGTTAAATATAAATCGATACATAATCAACAACAATGTTGTCAGTGTGAGTCATTTAAATTAAAGCAAGGATTAAGTACTTAACGACTTTCAGAAATTTTGAATAAAATAAAATAGACTGATCCTCAGAAGATATTTAATACAAAAGAGATGGAACATAAATAAATGTAATAGGTTATGACTTTAAAAGAAGCCTAAGAAGTTTAAGTAAAAACTATATGAAAGAAATAACTGCATTCATTTCATTCCATGCCAGTGGCCATCAAGCGTATAATGTGCCTGATGATAATTAAGCGGTTACCCTAGATTATAATCGAGAGGGTGTCACATGCGCGCTACCAAAACATTACAAACTGATGTGCTATAAAATTGGACTCACTTCTCATGGCCGTAGATATAAATAACAGAGACCATTTCCAAGAGCGCAACCACCACAAGCCCGATGGTGCCGGCGAAGGAGTCAAACATCTTGAGCCAGTACTCGCCCGCGCCCGTTGTGAAGATCAGCCCGGTTATGAAGCAGAAGATGCACACGATACCTGTGAAATTAATCTACTGAACACCACGACTGGTAACGGGACACCACAGCATATGGATGTTACAAACACTATGCTAGTCAATAAAAATGTAGGTACTACTGTGTTGAGAGGTAAAGCCACAATTGCAGGTCCCAGCTAATAAGGTGCATCTGTTGGAGTTGGAGGTCTGAAAATCTTGCTGGTCATCAAATCTCGGCACTACATACATATCTACAAAGTAAGTCATCCTCCTAGCGTTTGTTGCAGCTCTTTTCCACGGCTCTATTGAGCTTGGGGTCCGCTCGCCAACCTAACCTACTTCTCCAGTTAAGTGACTCCCAAACTTTTTTCCTCTTGGAGTCTTGGAAAAAATATTTTAAGGATATACCCAACCCAAGCAGACAGTTCTTTTCTAAGATACTGCACCAAAGTAAGAAATGCTAAAATATTATAAATTAACCCTGTTGAAAGTTACTGCGAAATACCAGATTTTAGAAGACTCACCAGTGATAATCGGCTTGCTGATCCTCTTAAAGAAATCAATGTCAAAGATGGTGCACAGCATGCCCTCCATGATGCCGATCTGGCTGCCCAGGCCCAGGGACAGCAGCATCAGGAAGAAGATGATAGACCAGAACGGGGCGAAGGGCAGTTCCACGATGGCCTGGGTGAAAACGATGAAGGCTAGGCCGGTACCTTCTGCTGCCTGGAGGATATAAAAAAATGTTTTCAATCACTTATTACGAATTAATAAGTGATACTAAGTGCAACTGGTGCAAGGAGTAGTTTTCCTAGCACAGGTGCTATACGTGCCCAATTTTCTCCATACATTGACGGATCTGCCCACCGGACGCATCCGCCAGATAGATCATCGAATTGAAGTCATAATCATAATGCCTGCCTATGATTATGACTTCAATTCGATGATTTATTGGCCAGCGAAATATATTTTACACCCTACTCGTACTACTTCCCATTGAATTATGTGAATAAAATCTACATGATCAAAAACTAGTGCCAGTGCCCAATTTCTTGTTTTCCTCCTTTGATCGCTTTTATTTTTTATATTTTGGGTGTATTAGATTAAAATTAAACTCTCTCTAAGGTTTGCACCCGTAGATTGGGCTATGTAAGAAAAAGATAATTACCTACAAGAAAAAAAGGATAAGGCTGCCAAATCTAGAATTAGGTTGATTATCGTTTGTCCCTATCGATCGTAGAGGTTTGCAAAATTTACCAAGGTACTGGATAAGGGCGAAGGTCCCGGTATATGTACCTCGTTAAGCTGCTTGCTCATGCTGCAGTCCGACAGGTTAAGCCTGGTGGTGATGTTCTCCTTCACCAGGTTGGGGTACTGCTCCCTGTAGTAGTCGTAGCTCGTGTTGGGGTAGAAACCGGGGACGTGGTTCTGAGACAGGATCTCGATGGAGCTGGAAGAAAGACAAAACTGTTGGATGTTTTACCACAAAAACCGCGAAATAGGAAATTGCCAGCAAAGTGCAATATACGTGGGGGAGAGAAGAATGAGTTCATTTAGAAACACGTACGAGGCTAGCAAGCTCTGTTCTGCTTGTGGTTTGTAATGTCTCTGGCAGGATAGTAATTTCCAGTACTGTGCATAATATTATAATGACACATACTCGTAGAGTCCACGCCAATTCTACATGGACCTTACAGCAACAAAGAGTACCACCAATAGAACGTAATTTTTCACAGCACGTCACGCAAACAGTCGATTTATTAAAAGGGCGAGGAAATGCTATATTGTGTTTTTCCATGACAAGACCAAAATAAAATATCTCACCTGACAATGCACTTCTCAGCCATAGTATACGCTTTGAAGCCAAGTATGCTAAATATGACGACGGACGCATATATAGCCGTCAGCGCGTTGCAGACGGACACTAGCAGCACATCTCTCACGCAGTTGTTGTCCGGTGGGTTGTAGGATCCGAAGGCGATGAGAGAGCCGAAGGCCAGGCCGAAAGAGTAGAAGACTTGGGTGGCCGCGTCTAGCCAGACGGTGGGTAGGAGAAGCATCTCCAACTGGGAAGAAACGTTATTCTTTAGAATATTTTGGACATCATTGTTAGGAACTAGAAAACAAATCTGTTATTTTAAGTACAAACACTACTTTAGGTATAAACAATAAACTGAAATAAATGTCATATACGAAAAAAACCAACACCAAGGCTTCCGGTTCCCACGGCTGAAATGGAATCGATCCATGTTCTTCTACATTCGCTGCATGCAGACGCCTTACCTCTAGGCTACTACAACAACAACAGTACCGGTCTTTTATCATCTATATCCATTTTTTGTAATTTTGCCAGTATCTGAGGTACCCTGAGTAAAATAGGTTCCTTATTTAATTTACCTTCGGGCTATACATGTGCACGATGCCGTCCGCGGAGCCCGGCAGCGTGATGCCTCTGATGAAGAAGATGGTCAGCACCACGTACGGGAATAGCGATGTGAAGTACACCACCTAAAAAGTATAGGTATGTCAAAAGTGAAGGTGAGATCAAAGAAGTTTTCTGTTTTCCATCATTCTTTGACCCTTTGACCGCCAAGCAACGGCCGGAAAAGTCGTGCCCTCAGCGCCAGTGCCAACTCAAGCGAGTGCAAAATGTAAGCACATTTTGGACGTACTGGTCGTGATATCACGGGTTGGCGCTAAGGGCACGACTTTCCGTGCGCCTGATTTGACGTCTTTGGCGGTCAAAGGTTTAAAAATGTAGAGTCTGACTACGCTAACATTACATGGACATTTCAAGGTCAAAATGTGAAAGCATTGAAGTGACTGCCTCACCTTCCCGCTGCTCTGTATTCCCTTCATCACAATAAAGAACACCACGATCCAGGCCAGCAGCAGACACAGGACTATCCACCACCTTGGCGCCCCAGGTTCCTCGATGCTCGGAGATGCGTCCAGGGCCGACCGGTACCAGAAGTAGGCCGTGGCTGAGGCCTTGTTGCACTCGATCTGGGCGGTGCTGTTGTCGGAGGGGCAGGTCGCCCAGGGGAGGTTGATCTGAAATGATCGGCTATTGTCAGAATAAACAATCGAGCTTGTGTTTCGTGACAGTGAAATGTCTATAAGATAAATTGCATTTAAGGTTTGAAAATTCCTACTTATTTTAACTTAACTCCCTCATACAAAAGCCGGGTGAAGCTCGACATTCACAGAACGCGTATGTACACCTACTGGACGCCTACGGCACGGGACGGGACGGCCCCATGCTCTGCTTAAAGCCGAGAGAAACCAAACATTCGCAGTACCGTCAAATGCTACAACTTTGCCTACTATGCACAACTTTGCCTGGCTTGAAACAAAAACTGGCTTTCAAACAACAAAAAAAAAACAAAGATTTTTCCAAATCAGTCCAGCCGTCTTCGAATAATCGGTGAACATAGGTATGTAGGTACATAAAAGAACAAAACTCCCGACGAATTGAGAACCTCCTTCTTCGAAATCTTGAAGTCGGTTGAAAATCATTGTAATTTTCAATCTTTAGGATAGTTCATTAATCATTTATTATTGATTTCTGGACAAAGTCAAGTCAAATTAGGTTAAACCTGAATAAGTAGGGAGGTGCCCACATTCCAATTCTCTTAAAGCATCCCACTGTTATGTTTCTAAGTCCTTGAAAGTCCGACAGCCATCTAACTGAAGCTTTGAACTAAGGGTAAAGTAGACCGACAATATCAGGTTTCAACGTCAAACCAAAGTTACCTGCCATGTTATTACTATGGAAGTACTAATCGAGTTCTGGAGCAGACCACTGTAACAAGACCTCCAAATTATTTAGAATTATTATGTAATCCTGTCAGGCTCCCAATGTTGTCCATGGTTGATTTTTCATTATATTATAACTAGCTTTACCCGCGCGGCTTCGCCCGCGTGCATTGCAGTAGGCTCTGTCACTTTTCGTTACACTCATCCCTCAACAGTCCACTGCTAAACGCTTTCTACATATCAAATTTCATAAAGTCAGTTATAACTTCGACATCCCAAAAGATCGACCGAAAGCGTCTGCGCCAGAGAACCATGTGAGCGGGAAGTTCTGAAGAGCTAAAAGCAGAGCTCTCTCTGTAGAGTCGAACGTCCGAAGCATCTCAGTAGAAAATGCAGCAGGAGGTCAGAGATCGAACACAAATTAATGACTAAGTCTAAAAAGTAAACCGGAGGGCGGAAAGACCAATGTAAGGAGATATCGAACACAACTTGATGTTAAAGTGTACGCGAAATGGCCCTCGAGCCGCCTTTCACATAGTTAATTCTATCAAAACTGTTATTGCTTCCGTCTTAAATATGCAACTTAATCATTTTTGGTATTAATAGTGGTCAACTCTATCTACATCATAAATATTCAACCTCACCATTTTTTGGTAAAAATAGCAATGGTACGGTGTGTTTATCTTTTTGCGTGGGCTCCACCCCCCGAGCCGCCTTTTACCGCCTGCCACGTGCAAATCTATGTCAAACTCTTGCTCCCATCTTGAACTTTCAACCTAACCATGGCAATTTTTGGTATCATAAGCAATAGAACGGGGTTTTTTTATGCGGGGAGCTCCGCCCCCTGAGCCTCCCTTTCTTTGGCGCCCGTCACAACTCTTTTTCTTGGTAAACTTTATCAAAACTCTTTTTCTCCCATCTCAAATGTTCGACGTAACAATTTTTGGTATAATAAGCAGTACTATGGTGTGTTTTTTCTTTATGCGGGGGGCTCCGCCCCCGAGCCCCCCTTTTTTCCCCGCCCATCACGTGATTGACTCTATCAAAACTCTTATTCTTCCATCTTAAATGTTCAACGTAACTATTTTTGGTATAATTATCTATAGTATGGTGTATTTTTTTCTTTTTGCGGGGGGCTCCACCCCTAGAGCCCCCCTTTTTCCCACCCGTCACGTGGTTAACTCTATCAAAACTTTTCTTCTCACATCTCAAATGTTCAACGTAACAATTTTTGGTATAATTATCTATACTCGTAGTATGGTGTGTTCAATCCCCCCTTTTTTGCAGCCCATCGCGCGGTAAACTCCATCAAAAATCTTTTTCTCCTATCTCAGATGTTCGACGTTACAATTTTGGTATAATTATCTATAGTATGGTGTATTTTCTTCTTTTTGCGGGGGGCTCCGCCCCCCGAGCCCCCCTTCTTTAGGGACCCATCACGCGGTAAACCCTATCAAAAATCTTTTTCTCCTATATCAAATGTTCGACGTAACAATTTTTGGTATAATAAACGGTGTGTTTTTTCTTTATGCAGGGGGCTCCGCCCCCCGAGCCCCCCTTTTCTTCCCGCCCATCACGTGGTTGACTCTATCAAAACTCTTATTCTCCCATCTTAAATGTTCAACGTGACTATTTTTGGTATAATTATCTATTTATCTATAGTATGATGTATTTTTTTCTTTTTGCGGGCGGCTCCGCCCCCCGAGCCCCTCTCTTTTTACAACCTATGGCGCGGTAAACTCTATCAAAATTCTTTTTCTCCTATCTCAAATGTTCGACGTAACAATTTTTGGTATAATAAGCAGTACTACGGTGTGTTTTTCTTAATGCGGGGGGCTCCGCCCCCCGAGGCCCCCTTTTTTCCCCGCCCATCATGTGGTTGACTCTATCAAAACTCTTATTCTCCCATCTTAAATGTTTAACGTAACTATTTTTGGTATAATTATCTATACTATGGTGTGTTTTTTTCTTTTTGCGGGGGGCTCCGCCCCCCGAGCCCCCCTCTTTTTACAGCCTGTGGCGCGGTAAACTCTATCAAAATTCTTTTTCTCCTATCTCAAATGTTCGACGTAACAATTTTTGGTATAATAAGCAGTACTACGGTGTGTTTTTCTTAATGCGGGGGGCTCCGCCCCCCCGAGCCCCCCTTTTTCCCCCGCCCATCACGTGGTTGACTCTATCAAAACTCTTCTTCTCCCATCTTAAATGTTTAACGTAACTATTTTTGGTATAATTATCTATAGTATGGTGTTTTTTTTTCTTTTTGCGGGGGGCTCCGCCCCCCGAGCCCCCCGTCTTTTACGGCCCATCGCGCGGTAAATTCTATCAAACATCTTTTTCACTTATCTCAAATGTTCGGCGTAGCAATTTTTGGTATAAAAAGCAGTACTACGGTGTGTTTTTTCTTAATGCGGGGGGCTCTGCCCCCCGAGCCCCCCTTTTTCCCCGCCCATCACGTGTGTTTAAATGTTCAACGTAACTATTTTTGGTATAATTATCTATACTATGGTGTATTTTTTCTTTTTGCGGGGGGCTTCGCCCCCCGAGCCCCCCTCTTTTTACAGCCTGTGGCGCGGTAAACTCTATCAAAATTCTTTTTCTCCTATCTGAAATGTTCGACGTAACAATTTTTGGTATAATAAGCAGTACTACGGTGTGTTTTTCTTAATGCGGGGGGCTCCGCCCCCCGAGCCCCCCTTTTTCCCCGCCCATCACGTGGTTGACTCTATCAAAACTCTTCTTCTCCCATCTTAAATGTTCAACGTAACTATTTTTGGTATAATTATCTATAGTATGGTGTATTTTTTTCTTTTTGCGGGCGGCTCCGCCCCCCAAGCCCCTCTCTTTTTACAACCTATGGCGCGGTAAACTCTATCAAAATTCTTTTTCTCCTATCTCAAATGTTCGACGTAACAATTTTTGGTATAATAAGCAGTACTACGGTGTGTTTTTCTTAATGCGGGGGGCTCCGCCCCCCGAGGCCCCCTTTTTTCCCCGCCCATCATGTGGTTGACTCTATCAAAACTCTTAATCTCCCATCTTAAATGTTTAACGTAACTATTTTTGGTATAATTATCTACTATGGTGTATTTTTTTCTTTTTGCGGGCGGCTCCGCCCCCCGAGCCCCTCTCTTTTTACAACCTATGGCGCGGTAAACTCTATCAAAAGTCTTTTTCTCCTATCTCAAATGTTCGACGTAACAATTTTTTGGTATAATAAGCAGTACTACGGTGTGTTTTTCTTAATGCGGGGGGCTCCGCCCCCGAGCCCCCCTTTTTTCCCCGCCCATCATGTGGTTGACTCTATCATAACTCTTATTCTCCCATCTTAAATGTTTAACGTAACTATTTTTGGTATAATAAATCTATAGTTTGGTGTATTTTTTTCTTTTTCGGCCCCCCGAGCCCTCCTTTTTTTTACAGCCCATCTCGCTGTAAACTCTATCAAAATTCTTTTTCTCCTATCTCAAATGTTCGACCTAACAAAGAACTAAAAAAGAGGTAAAGGCATAGGTTCCCATTATACTCATAGCATAGATAGTACCTACCTACTATAGCCATCTAGGGATATCTCTGCGAACTCGTGTTGCATTTAGTTTGCACCTAAACTACATATGTAGTGGTCAGATTTTGCGCAAAGAGGACTCGGTAGTAACAAAGTTCTGCGAGAGATAGCGTTACCTAATCGTATAGCCAAAGACATGTCTAGATACCCGTTTTGATGGTACGTATTTTTTACTTTCCCACTATATTTAACCAGTATATTATTATTTAACACATTTATTTATTTATACGAATGAATATGAACTAACCGAAAGTAGTTAAACAAATATCAATTTGCTGCTTGAGCTTAACACCCATATTCATTTCACATACAAAGTTTAAACCCCCCTTAAACCCCCTTAAATCCAAAAAGTTCGTATTTTTTATAGCCTATGTCCTGACCAGAGGTCTGTTGAACCTGCTAGTGAAGTTTTTATCGAAATCGGTTCAGGCGTTTTGACGCCAACTCTCCCCATCCAAACAGACAAACAGACAAACAGACAAACAGACAAAAATTCTAAAAATCGTCGAAACGTGTTCTGTTATCGATTCTAAGACCTACTAACTTATTTTTTTACTAATATCTCCAATGTACAGATTTTCGACCCTCTTCAGCTTTATTATATGTATAGATAGATAGATATAGATAGATGGATATGTTTCCAATTTGTAATTATTATGTAAGTAAGGCAGTTCCGTTCCTTAAATTAGAATTCTTTCGCGTGTAGTAATTTGACAGCACTTTACATACATTTTGCAAAAGCTTTGTATACTAAGAGCTGTCGATTACTTCACTCAATCACTACGTCTAGCATGACTTAAATACGTTGTCGCACGACTCCCCATACTTCAAGTGCAACTGGAAGTATGGAAACGCGCGTTGACAACGCCAGAATTATATCTTAGATAGTACAGTCGCCATTAAATATATCGACGCGGCCAGGGTACTCAAAAATATCTGAATATGCACTTTACCGCCTTGAAAATAGAGGCGTTGTTCAGATATTTGTGACCACCTTGGCCGCTCCGATATATCTGATGGTGACTGTACACACAACACGAAGTTATACTGACAAAGGTTAGGACAATGATATTTGAAACATGTTTTATTAAAATTTTAATAATAATTTTTAAATTGCATCCCTAAGGAGGTGAAAATGGGAATGATAGTTTTGAACAATTTATGCGCTGACGACTCAGCTGGGCGTTGACATGTATAACATAATAGTACATTACGTACCAAGGGCGGTAAAATAAAGAACGGCTCAGATCTCGGGTATTTGTGGCCCGAACCGAGGGTAAGGGCCATAAACAAGCGATCTGAGCTATTCTTTATTACCGGCCGTGGTGCGTACACAATTTTACGTCTTCTCCTGGGTGTGGAGTGAGATTTGTCGCAGCGCCCGTGGGCGGCAAATCTCACCTACCGCCCAGAGAGACGTAAATGGTTATTTGAGCTCACCTATATATCAGTGGCGGCGTGTCCATAGAATACGATTCCCGTCGACTTACCTAAGTTACAGGTGCCTAAGTAATTATACTACAGCTTATAAAGAAATTTTAAGCCAAATTCAGCACCGGCTTGGCCAAAATTTTACCCATCGTGTATACTGGCATTCTTCTGGCGATTACTCCATATACCTACTGTTAGGAATACTCAGAACTTTGACGGCAACGCGAAGTCGCTTTTCACCAACGGTGTTTTATTAGATACCTTATTTCTACGGAGGTTAGGTCTATTTTTTATATCAAAGGAATAAGCTGATTTCATTTCAATGTCTACTCTCATTTCTGTATTTGACGTCATTGGGGATTACAATTTACAACTTTGCCATTCCATTAAGGATATATAAAGAAAATATTAAGTTAGAAGCCACAAATCGCTCACCGTACAGTCGCCATAGAATATATCGGAGCGGCCAGGGTACTCAAAAATATCTGAACAAGCACTTTATCGCTTTGACAATAGCGGCGTTATTAATACAATGATAAGTATTTGTGACCACCTTGGCCGCTCCGATATATCTGATGGCGCCTCTACTCCGCATATTATTTAGTTGACCAAGTATCAACTATCCTTTAATTTCGTCAGCGACCATCCTAGATTCCTAACTAGGTTACTTTTTTAGGAAACTTATCGCTAAATGCGGTTACACTTGGCTAAATAGGACACAACTAACTAGGACAAATGTAACAGGGCTTTTAGTACTAGCTCCACCTTATTATATATTTAAGTTCACGTGCAATTCAGCCAGCCTATTTAATAATTAATGCCATTATATATCTAGGCCATAACGGATAAGTGATTAAGGTACTAATGAAATGTCGACACGCCGTTTTTCACATTGGTCTGGCTTCTTTTTGACTTAAATAATAACAGTACTACTAGTAATAGTAGGATACCGATACGATTATCGTCCATAAAACAGATCCGTTAATATTGATGTTGTTAATCCTAGGGCACCCTGGAGGTGCGTAGGACCTCTAAAAGATCCTTCCACGCCTCTTTATCTTAAGCAGCCGTCTCGGCCTCTCTCCACCGATTATAGCTCTCTATTTAATATCGATATTGACAGACAACACGTGTATAAAAGTAATTAAATCATCATCTTGAAATTTGAAATATATTGTTTATACCGGGTGTTTCCTGTAATAGGAGCAATAAATTAAAACGTAGATTATACTGTTAAAACTAGACAACGTTTGTTGAGCGACTTTTAAAAATAACTTATGGTTTGATTTTTAGGACACTTTGAAGTTTTTCCGAACACGCAATGTATTCCGAAATTGAAGATGTCTGTAGGGTGACAAGCAATGTCAAATAGACGGATTTTAACGTACATTGAAAATACTATTTAGTTTGTATGAAAAAGAGGGAATCTATAAAATACATATTTTTAAAAACTTGTTGAACAAAAGTTTTGTTTGAGGAGTAGAATCTACGTTTTAATTTATTGCTCATATTACAGGAAACACCCTGTATGATGGGGATTGGCGGCCAAGTAGCACTGCGTTGTATAGTCGTAGCCGATAAAGTGCTGTTCTCGCTATACTTATATACTTAGTAAAAGTGCTACGTCTACGTAACGACCACGTGTCGTGATTAGGAGAACTATTCTGATTCTGGATATGGGAAGATTGGTCTTTGGCTCGCGCATAAATATTGACTTCTTACTCGCACATTAACACGCAGGATAACATTGCGCGAACAGAACAAGTCAGTTTTAAAGATTTTTTTAAAGTTATAATTGGTCGCAAATGTTACCATATAATTTAAAGGGAGTGAGATTGTATGTAACCACTTATAAATTTATCTTAGATGTGCACGGCCACGTGGATAAACTAAAAGCGTCTGCATACAACTTCATACAGGATGTAACAAAAATACTGGTTATCCTTCTAAGGGCATAATTGGTATCGTATTCTAATTATGAAAAAGTAAGTAAAAAAATTTTCTCGCGAAATTTTGGTTATGCATGTTGGCCGGCTCTGACTACGGTCCCATACAAAAAAAAATCGCATCCAAAACAAGTTTTTCCTACTTTATCTTACTCGCAATATGTTCGGGGTCCAAAAATAACACCACAACTTCACTACTACCACTTAATTTACTTTGCTATTCTACTACACACTGTATATAAAATAACACTCACTGGATTTTTGATTAATGACAACTAATTCTCCGACCTTTATGTATATGTAAACGTTGCAAACTTTTAACACCGCGTTCTAGAAATGATGCTCTAAAACAAAGCGCCATCTATTGACTAATTTGGTAAACTATCTTTATAACTAAAACACGAGGCTTGGACACAATACGATACCAAATATGTCCTTAAACGGAACACCATAGTTTTGTTACACCCTGTATAGGTATTTAGGTCCCCTGTAATATCGCGACGATATATCGTGGACGTCCACGGTATAAAAACGATAAATAGCTAAGTATGTCTGTCTCTAAATAACTACACTCACCCTGATGCTGTTAAATAAGTAGAAGAACACCCAAGTTATAATAACGTTGTAGTACAACGCCACGAACAGCGTGACGATGCACGAGGAGATGCCGATCCCCCCCAGCCAGGGGTGGATGGTGTTCCACACTCCCAGGGAGCCGAGACGCATCTTCTGCCCGATGGCCATCTCAATGAGGAACAGCGGGATGCCCTCAAGCACCAGCATGATGAGAAATGGGATGAGGAATGCACCTGGAAATTAGAAGTTAGTTGTAATTTAAGGCAAAAAAATATTCTTCTTCCTGGTAGCGTTTGTCCCGGCTTGGGGTCCGCTTGACAACCTAATCCCATGAATTGGCGTAGGCACTACTTTTTACGAAAGTTACTGCCATCTGACCTTTCAACCTTAGGCCTTATCGGGATTAGATCCGGTTTTCTTACGATGTTTTCCTTCAACGAAAAGCGACTGGTGTAGATATTAAACGATATTCCGTACATAAGTTTCGAAAAACTCAGTGGTAAGAGCCGGGGTTTGTGTTTGAAACAGAGACCTTCGGATTGAAGGTCGGACGTCTTACCGCCACGCTATCAGAAAATTTAAGGCCGTGGTCTCCTATAAACGCCATCGGCCGCTTACAGCGTCTGCGTCACGATATGCTTACTATAGAGATGTACTGTTGTGGTCTGTTTCAGACGTCAACGTTGGCGTCTTTTTTGTATAGGAACGTTGACGCTGACGTCAGACGTCGCGTATAGCATAAAATAGGAGACCACGGCCTAAGGCATAAAATTGCGTAGGCTATATCAGAGATACGCCGCAATAGAGAACATGAAAAGTCTTGTAGTTTTTAGGCCGTGCTGGGGGAGACCAGAAATTGAAAAGTAACCAATGTTTGTCAAGAGCGTTGAGCCAATAGTATGAGCGCGCTGAATGTCGAGCTTCACCCGTTCTTAATATACTTAAAGGCGTCGCATGCGCCCATATTAAGAGTGCGCAAAGCGCGCTGTGGATGTCAGTCTTGGTCTGACTTAATAGAAAGAGCCCAAGCGCCCAAAATCAGAGCGCGCGATAAGTCGAGTTTGGCATAACCTTATTCATCCAAAAATTTACTCTACGTACATATCACAACATATCTACATGTAGATAAGAACTTATAAAATCATAGCCCGCCTTAGGACAATAAACAGAATGACTCACGATAAAGTCATAATCATAAACAACTGACGTCGTCACGCCGTAAAACGACTAAAATTTGTCACATATTTCGAACCTTAATCTGTGATATTTTAGTCTGATAAATTTCTAGAACTTCCAAATATGTCAGCTATCGTTTGTATAACGTGAGCTCGTATTAAAATAGCAACTGTCAACAATTTTTTGTTCATATCACTACGGCCTTTCAGAAGCGCTGGTGGCCTGGCGGTAGAACGTTCGACTTTCAATCCGGAGGTCTCTGGTTCAAACCCCGGCTCGTACCACTGAGTTTTTCGGAACTTATGTAAGAAATATCATCTGATATTTACCAGTCGCTTTCCGGTGAAGAAAAACATCGTAAGGAAACCGGACCTAATCCTAACAAGGCCTAGTTTCCCCTCTGGGTTGGAAGGTCAGATGGCAGTCGCTTTCGTAAAAACTAATGCCTACGGCAATTTCTGGGATTAGGTTGCCAAGCGGACCCCAGGCTCAATTGAGCCATGACAAGACCGGGACAAACGCTAGGAGAATGATGATCTCCACGGGCTTTTGCGTAGTATTCAAACCCTGTAAAATCCACGAAACCTTTATTAACGAAAAACATTGTTGCACAACTGTGTACCTATAAAGCGGCTATTTCTGGCCATGGCCGTATCTAGCTTTTAGGGATGGTAATAAAATTGAAAGCATATTGCCTACATGTTATCGTAGTTCCGATCTTAATGGCCGCCTTTATGTCCTTAGACAAACAGGTCATGTTATTGAAACTGGTTCTCATATTAACTAGGCATACACGCACAGATCTGCCCGCCGGATTTGTCTGGCGGATGTACCCGGCGGACAGATCCGTCCATGGATGGCGCGAATTGGACACGGATTTGTATGCGGACACATCTGAATAGCGCCATACATGGACGGATTTTTCCGCCGGGCATATCCACCGGACAAATCTGGCGGGCAGATCTGTGCGTGTATCCCTAGCTATTAAATTACTGCTTTTATTTTGGTACCTATTGTTATATATACAATAGTATAATGTCGAAACGTGGGGTTAATCGAGAATCAGATATTTTACGAGGTTTCCGATTCTTTTACGGGACAACTAGCAATGCACAAGTTGCAGAACATTCTCAAAAATTCAGTAACATTCTCGGAAAATTCCGGAAACTTACACGAGAATTTAAATTAAATTTACAATGAGAACATTCTCTACGGGAATTATCATAAAATGTATTATTAGTATGTCTTTCCCGACCACGGAACAATAGTGTTCCGGACCTTTGGGAGGCGTATGCGGAGCCGAAGCCAACGCGCAGAGGCCCTTTCGACAATTTAATGAAAGTGAGGGGTACACTAAGCCGATGCTGCCCCCGCCCGTGTCACGGGACGCACGCAGAGACAGCACCCGCCATGGTGTAAGGACTATTGAGAATTAATGGAGTCTAAAATGTACTAGGCTATTGGGTGAAAAGTATGGACTGATGAATGGGCTATTGGATGAAGAACCGGACGCCTGCCTAATAAAACGGTATCCAATTTTATTTTGCGGCAGTATTATTAGTCTTATTTTCATAAACTCGTAAATGAGACAGTCAGTTAAAATAATTGATAACGGCGGTGTCCAGCGACTTCCTGAGTAATTTTTATTGCTCGTAAAATTTAAGTTCTGATAACATTCTGTATGGAAAATTTCGCAACCTTAGAAACATCTCCTTGGTGATGCTAGGGAAAACTAACGTCACTCAACTGACTACGCGTGACATGTTTCGGAGAGCCTAGGGGGGCAATTTTTGAGATTCGAGCGCAAATCAAAATTTTTGAAATTCAAGAAAATTTAACTCCAAAATAATCGCACACAAAAGTTTGTCGCTATTATTTTCACATTAAATTAATAGTAAAATAAATATTCATAATTTTAAATTCCTATCGCTGTTATTTTTAAAACACTATTTCATCGTTTTACACGGAGTTTTAAATGTCATATTCGAGCGCTCGAATCTCAAAAATTACCCCTGGTCTTTATTTCAAGCACTAAAAGTACCCGATGTGCTTTTTGTATGTTTGTGGTAAACAGATTAGAGCACCGTTAAACAAATAGTTAACTTCGTTAATTCTTAATCCTTTACTAAAAAACATTACTTCGCTAATCGTTAAAATGCTAGATTTTGTCAGGGGAATACTTGCCTATTAAGTACTTATTTGAGGATTACTTGCTAGTCTGTCCGGAAAGAGAAGTGTCTTAGAATGGTATGAGTTGCATATAAACCACGACACTTCTTTCCGGACAATATTTGACACCTAAATCTATCTACCCAAATCTGTCTGGTGGATGTGCCCAGTGGGCAAATCCGTCAATGTATGGCGGGGAGGCACGGATGTGTCTGTTGACAGATCTGAACAACGTCATACAGTAACGGATCTGTCCGCCGCGCATATTAGCTTGGGATACACGCACAGATGTGCCCGCCGGATTTGTCCGACGGATATGCCCGGTGGACAGAACCGTTTGTCCATACAAACGGTTCTGTCCACCGGGCATATCCGCTATTCAGATGTGTCCGCAGACAAATCCGTGTCCAATTCACGCCGTACACGCACGGACAAATCCGGCGGAAACATTTGTGCGTGTTAACCTAGCTATTCGCCAGACAGATGTGTGCGTGAACCCTAGCAAATGACAATGGGGTTGGCCGGTCGAAAGTATTTACAGATGGCGCCAGCATAGCTGGGTCCCTGTCAGTCCTACAAATAGTGTCAAAATCAAGTTTTTTAAAATTTTTTTTTGACCTGGATGGGCTAGCCTTTAAGTCAAATCCCATACAACAATACTAGTGAAAGGGACCTAGCTATGCTGGCGCCATCTGGCCAAACCGTTGACAATTGCCAACCCCATTGTTTTGCGATTTTTAAAGTCAACGATTGCGTAGGCGTAGCACTGGTCTATTTTTAGTCTGTTTGGGCGCTGCTGCTGCTGTATCGATCCGCTACGAGACTACGCCGTAGCGCTACGAGTGCTACGGATTGATACTGTTTCAATGCAATTTCATAATGGCGTCGATTGGTAGATCTTTATAACGTACGTGGCGCTTACTTAAGTACAACTTAAAACTAGTAGTTCTGTGAACCGTAGACTTCGGAGCATTTCCCCTCTTTTTTCCCCCCTTTCACCCTCTCTCGAAACTTTTTTTACAACAACCTCTGAGGAAGTATGGGCTTGACCTTTTACCCGAAAATGATTGAAATCCGTCCATAAATAACGCGACAGCAAACTTCCCCCCTTTTGCCCCTCATTTTCCCCCCATATTTTTGGCAAATAAATCTAGGAACGTACATGCCAAGTTTCATCGAAATCGGATGAAAAATGCGACCTCTAGACCGACACTGACCAACCAACCAACCAATACACACACATCAATCTGCCAAATCGTCGTACCAGTGAAAACGGAGACGGAGACTACAATTCTATGCTATGCTACAGAGGAGAACTAAACATTCATGTTTATTCTATGTATCTAATAATCTTTACAGTTACTACATATGGCCTTGCGTAATTGGGTAGATATACCCACTTGCCACTAATTAAGATAATTAATTAATACACCATTTAATGAAGGATAATGACGGACTAATGTGATTGGTATCAATTATATCTAGGGTAGACTTGGGGTAAAACGGATCACTAAGCATTTTTGCCAAAATAAGAGCCCCGGTGCACGGGTGTGAGATTTCGTACACTGGTATGGACGGTGGGGTGCGATTTTTTTAATTTGATAAATACTTATCTTGATCCTTTTCGTCTTTCGATCCGATAAGCTAGGGATACACGCACAGATGTGTCCGCCGGATTTGTCCGACGGATATGCCCGGCGGACAGATCCGTTCGTGTATGGCGCGTATATTCAGATGTGTCCGCAGACAAATCCGTCTCTAATTAGCTATACGCTTCAGGCTACCATATAAGCAAAATAGGTAAGTACCTATACCTACCTACAGTTTATTATTTCTGTACAAACTATACCAAAAAGAGTAAACTTCAATGTACAGTCACGTTCATAAATATCTGTAGACATTTACACCTTAATGTCAATGTCATAAGGGTGTATAGATAATTTTGAAGCCTTGGTGCTCATATATTTGTGCACTCGACTGTATGCCGACGATAACAAAATATATCAGTAAAATTCTTACCTCCTCCATTCTGCTGGCACAAATACGGGAACCTCCATATATTCCCCAGCCCCACCGAATACCCGATGATGGACAAGAAGAACTGCAACTTCCCCGACCAGGCTGCTCTGTCCTCCCCCAACCCTTCTGGGACCCTCTGCAGAGACCCTCTGGACCCTTGAAGGACTATAGTGACCCCATGAGGCCGCTCACTGCCGTCAGCTCTAGTATTCAAAGGCGCCAACTCATGCCCGTTTCTAGGGCCTATAGGCTCAGCTTTCACCGCCATTTTCATTCAAATCGAAGTCGTGTTAAACTCAAGGCGCTATACTTAAAATTAGAAAGTCAATATTATTGTCAGAGATTAAATCAAATGTGTTTTAGCTTGACGAGATTCTTAGAATGGTATCCGTTGACTATAAATATGTTCATATCACTATTGGTGTATTTCGTAGTCGTATGTGAAGTATCGTATGGCGTCTTTTTTGACGAATTCCACTACTTTAAAGTACGTTGTAGTCCGTTGTAGTAATTTTAGTCGCAGTTTTAAAGAATCCCTGAACACGTACGTTGCCTCTCTGTGCATATGAGTGGATTTTTTATCCACTTAACTAGGCAAAGGACATATCTTTCCGGTTTATTGTCTATGGTTTCTGTGGTTAGTCTATGGTCTTAATTTTGTCATTTTGCTTATTCTAGGGTGGTTTTGTGATGTCAGGAACCTGGAACAAGAGAACAGTTCGTTGAAAAAATAAGCTAAACCAAAAAAGTTTCAAATGTTTTAACATTTATTAGAAAAAAAATATTTTTTGAGTATCGTTTTAGAAAAACACAAATACCCTAGTAGTAAGTGAAACCGAAAAAAACCCTTTTTCCTGTAATATGAGCAAATAACTAAAAAGATAAAACCAATAACTCATCAAACAATAAAACTTTTGTTGTACAAATATGTATATTTTAGATTGTCTCTATTTTATACAAACTAAATAGTATTTTCAATGTACGTTAAAATCCGTGTAATTGACATTGCTTGTCAGTCTTGTCACCCTACAGACATAATCAATATCGGAATACATTGCGTGTTCGAATAAACTTTAAAGTGTAATAAAAATCGAACCGTAAGTTATTTTTAAAAGTCGCTGAACAAACGTTGTCTGGTTTGAGGAGTGGAATTTACGTATTAATTTGTTGCTCCTAGTACAGGAAACACACGGAATAATTAAAAAATAAAACCCTTTTAAACGCACAAATTGCACCGGTATTTTTAGTTTGTTTACCATATTGAATGTATGAAAGTTTTATTAGGCCGTTTTCAAAATAGCTTAATTAACACGCCCCGCCCCAAACACAGTTCATTACAAAATGAACATTGAGTGATTATACATTCATGAGCTTGCGTTGCGGGCAAGGCCGGGTTTCGCCAAACATAACACGTACGTGCAAGCAAAATACCTATTTCGACGTTACCCGTAAACATAGCAGACAAGTACCTAAATAATAAAGACTATTACACGAAAAAAAAGCTTTCGGGATATTCTCAATCCAAGACATTATTTATTTACATAACTAAATATACAGAGGTACTACAGTACAAATACTAAACTAAATTAATAACTAGCTCAAATCTAAACTAGGCCCTTGCGGCATTGTACCAAGGATGTTGGCGGCATCGGCATTTCCTCGTTGTATCGCAATGCTGATACGCTGTGCGAGGAAACCGCCAGCTCTTCGGTCACCAGTTACATCAACCAGACGCTTTGCGATTTCTGCAAAAAACTTGTGTGCGCTGGGACCCCATGGACCTAGATTTTCAACTAGACATTATTATATTTTTGAAAATATTTCCTCGTGACAAGTATTTATTTCCTTTACCAAAAATATGATTCTTCGCTTAATAAAACCACGTTTTCTTAAAATAGAAATACAAAAATGTATTGTTTCAAGAGTATATTGAGTAAATAAGAGAGATTGTACTTTAATCAAACAAGTATTATCTTAGGTAAAAGAAAACTAGAAAATCTGTAAGAATATATATTCGCTTCGTTATATTTAAAACATTAATTTATTTTCGTTAAAGGAAATAAATGCTTGTCACAAGGAAATATTTTCAACATAATATAATAATGTCTTAGGTTGAGAATATCCCGGAAGCTTTTTTTTTGTGTAGTTAAAGCAATGACGCGTAGTTACAGTGACTGAGAGGTAACTGGATGGTTCGCGGTATTTAAGCTCCCTACGTGTTGTGGAACCGCCCTGTGCAACCCGAATTGACTCACGTTGGACTTGGTTTTTCATCCCCCCCCCTCATTTTTCTGACGGCTTCCAACTCTGACGAATCGATAACCGACTAGCGTTTTTGTTCACATACAGATAGAGTCCAACGTGAGTCAATTCGGGTTGCTCAGGGAGGTACCACAACACGTAGGGAGCTTAAATACCGCGAGCCATCCGGTTGCCTCGTGGACACTGAAACTACTCGTCATTGCTTTAACTACACGAAAAAAAAGGCTTCCGGGATATTCTCAACCTAAGACATTATTATATTATGTTGAAAATATTTCCTCGGCCTCCATAGCCTAGTTGGTAGTGACCCTGCCTACGAAGCTGGAGGTCCCGGGTTCGAATCCTGGTAAGGGCATTTATTTGTGTGCTAATCTCAAATATTTGTTCCTGAGTTATGGATGTTTTCTATGTATATAAGTATGTATTTATATATCTAAGTATGTATATCGTCGCCTAGCACCCATAGTACAAGCTTTGCCTAGTTTGGGGTTAGGTTGATTTGTGTAAGATTGTCCCCAAATATTTATTTTATTTTATTTTTATTTATTGCTCTGAATATACGTCTTAGCGTCTACGTATAAAAGTCTAAACACAAGGTTATATATATAAGTCAATACTAAAAACTGTTGAATTCCACTTCGACAGAAACAAACCCTATAAAGATCTGGTCAAGATGGACAGACGACCTTATAAGGTCGCCGGAAGACGCTGGATGCAAGTCGCTTCCGACCGATACTTATGGAGGTCCAAAGGGGAGGCCTATGTTCAGCAGTGGACGTCTTATGGCTGAGATGATGATGACGATGAAATATCTGAATACTTTCCTTAACTACTTTTGTAAACATTCCTCCAATAAAAACCGTTCAAACAACACGTTATTCAAATCAATTCTGTTGACAATACATGACGTAACGTAGAAACTTTAAGCCTTATGTTTATTATTTTACACAGGCACTTACAACCTTTCAATACAATACACATAATACGTTTTACAGCAAATGAGAAAGGTCCTAAGTCGCTTAATAATCAAAGGACAACATAGCATTATGGTTCGCGAGCTCTCCCCTCAGGAACTGGAAGCGTGTCAAGGCCACGAGACCCCCAATGATGGGTGAAGGGTGGGGGGTGGAGGGCGAGACGAGATTTAACACGTTTTTTAGGGTTTGTGCGAAGGGAGATGAATGTGTCTGAGTTTAAGAAAAAAGGGGCGAAATGTCTGCCTTGGAATAATATTGATATAAGGTACTTAGTTAGGTTTCAAAATATTTTGTAACGACTATAAACTGCGTAGACAATTTTTATAAGGATTAACTTTTATTGAGCAATGAATGACGTATCCAAGACAAATCCGGCCAGTAGATCTGCCGCTAAAATATATATTTTTTATATTAAATAAGTAGAGTAGGTCATGACTGAGCCAATACTTAAACACTCAATACCTACGCGGTATGAAACATCCCTATGCATATTAGGTGTATATTGACAATATAATGCTTGCACTTAACCCTCAGGGTATCCAGCTTGCGGCACCTTGATACTGAATACTTGATGCTGTTAGAGCTAAGCTAATCCAATTTATTATTGCACCTACGCCATATGAAAATATAAAAGGTGACATACCTATATGTTTGCTGTACCTAACATAGCTGAACTACAGGTAATACTAACTTTAACCAAACACTAAACACTATGAAACTTCCCATAATTACTTAGTACATATTACATAATAGTACATGTGTGCTAGGTAATCATTAAGAGTCGCCAGGACGCTCGAGTGAACTCGCGTCCCCATACAAACGTAGTTCAGCTCTAATTTTAAAACGACTTGCTTTAGAACCACGAAATTTGGCATGGGCATTCTAGCAGTACATATCTATGTCAGTAATTCGTTTTCGTTGCTAAAAATTGTAATACAAAGAAAATATAGCAAAAACAAGTTTGGTAAGTAAATCTGTACCTGTAATCTGTGTCAGTTAATAAACGAACTTATTAATTCACAATCGTTCGTAAATTCTTCTTTACCGCCCTTAATACACAATTTACTATTAGCGAACGTTTTAACGGTGCGAGATGGTGATGGTTTGGTGCAACTGCAACCACCTCTAATGGCCTCTACAATCGGCGCAATTTTGACACAAAATCCGACCGCGATTTCAAGACATTGCCGTCTAGGTAGGTGCAACGAAATCAATCGATAGATCAAAAACCGCAATGTATTAAAAATCGCAGGTGACTAGTCGATTACGTTTGTCGGTTGATGTGAACTGTGTGACTTTTGCTTCTTAGTTGAAAAATCTTCTTATATTGCAATATTGTTTTACCTCTCTGAATGTATCCCAAATCCCAATGGTTAGCATTTTGCTTACAGCTTGCTTGCTTACAGTTTTTTGCTTCACCATATGCTGAATATCAAAAAAAAATTAGGAAGAGTTCACTTTACGTAAGTAAATTCAAGTCATCTACCAAACCTTAGAGCTTTAAACCAAGGGGAGTGGCCATTGACAGGCGTTCCCCTCTGCCGAAAATGTATGAGTGGTCTTACTCATTGTATGGACTGACGTTTATTTGACATGGTTATTTTGACGTTTCGCATACATTTGACGTTCCCCTCCCCCGCAAAAAATTTTTTCTATAGAAATGAGAGCGCGTCTCGCATCCGGTTGGTTTAATAATCAAAGTACCAAACACATGACGGTTGAAACACAGGTTTGACTACCAAATATAGACGTATTTATTAGATCTATAATAGAAATGGTATACCTTGTGCAATCTAAGAAGCGGTTTTTGACACCTGTCTCAGTACATTTTGTAACCTAAAATCGATTTTAGGTTGCACAAGGTATAGTAATGCCTAAAGTCATGATATTTGATAGCGCTATAGCGGATCGATCTGTGACCCAGATAGCGAGAAATAGGTGAGGTATTCTGAATGGCATTTACCTACTGTAAGAATGGCCGAATGGCCAAATGGCCAATGTCAGCGGGGGCGGCACCTATTTGACTTTGTTTTGATAGCTCATGACATTGAAGCCAATTTGATTTACTAGCTGTTTCTACGGTTTCGCCCGCGTGAAGCCAGACTTCCAGAAAGAGATTTCGAGCTTCAGCCTAAAAAAAATCTATTGCTACAATTATATGTGATGAAAGTTCGCTTTAAAACAAATAAAAAAAAAGTTCTTTGGTAAATTTTGCTCCAATTCATCTTTATACGATTTTTATGTACATATGTAGCGAGGCTAAACGCGAACCAAACAAACCCAGCGCACCAATTTTACAAGGCGCAAAAGATAAACACATTTATCTGAAAGTCCCATGTAAATTACAAACTCCACGCAAAGTTAACGTGCAGACTTTAGCTCTTGTGTGGTATTTAGGTAGTTAATAGAGCATAGCGTGGGATGCGTCATCTCTTCAATTGCAATATATGGTTACGCCTAATGTTGTTAGGTTAGGTTAAGTGCACACACAATGATTAATGACTGACGCAGTCACAGTCACTGCTTTACAATCAGAGGCACAAATAAAACGTTTTTAAGTTGTAAGTATCCTGCGGCATGGTGCCGACCATGCTGGTATAAGTCACCTGCCTAATTTTGAGAAATAAAGAGTAAGTAGGTACCCAAGTGGACGCCAACGACGGCCACAGCCGACAGCTTTGCCAATTCAATAAGGACCTACGCGGTATTCCGCAAATTCCATGTCGCTAAACAATGCGCTTGCATGGCGTCAGTGACACATCATTTTTGTTCAACGCTTGGCGTTCAAAAGGTTGACGATTTGCGCCTTCCGTCGCCATGCCATAATATTAGTGTATGTAATAAATATAAATAAAATAAATAAAACATCATCATCATCATCTCAGCCATAAGACGTCCACTGCTGAACATAGGCCTCCCCTTTAAGGAGGGTTTACCATACGCGCCACGCTTGGCAGGCGGGTTGGCGCGCGCTTTTTTTTTTTGTTTTTTGTTTATTGTTGTTTAGGCTTTCGGAAGATGTTGCTGCCCATCTTCCGATATATTCCCTTAGCAGACTCCTACTGCAACCACGGGACGATATAGTGGGGGACAATTCTAAGGCCGGGCACCCCACGGCTAGATAAATAAATATTATGAGCCAATCTTACACAAACCGACCTAGTCCTACAGTAAGCTTAATAAGGCCTGTGTTGTAGACGATGATGCCCTTACCAGGATTCGAACCCGGGACCTCCTGCATCGTAGGCAGTGTCACTACCGACTGGGCTAGAGGCCGTTATACTCGTAATACATGCTACACGTTGCTTTGAGCGTCTATCCTCAATAAAATTAGATTTTAAGGTCCAAACTTTTTGGAAACGGGAAAATACTGATATACAGTGTGTTTCTGTAATAGGAACAATAAATTAAAACAGATTCTACTCCTCAAACTACAAAACTTTTGTTCAACAACTTTAAAAAATATGTATTTTGTAGATTGTCTCTTTTTCGTACAAACTAAATAGTATTTTCAATGAATGTTCAAATCCGTCTAATTGACATTGCTTGTCACCCTACAGACATAGTCAATTTCGGAATTCATTGCGTGTTCGAAAAAACTTTAAAGTGTCCTAAAAATCAAACCATACGTTATTTTTAAAAGTCGCTGAACAAACGTTTCCTGGTTTGAGGAGTAGAATCTACGTTTTAATTTATTGCTCCTATTACAGAAACACACTGTATTGATAGTTTGCGGTTTTCATAAAAACTATACTATCAACTACTTAGAGTCTGTCCGGAAAGAGAAGTGTCGTAGAATGTATGAGCTCCCGTATAAACCACGACACTTTTCTTTCTGGGCAAACTCTATGTCTGTGGTTTTCCTAGATGTCGTTATTGATTCCATTCAATTATGATTTTTCCTGTAATGTGATAAAAAGCTGTAAAAACGATTTGAAAATTTACTCGCGTAACTTGATTTATTTCTTACTATGACTAGGATGCCTATTAGAACTCAAAATTTCTACTATCTAGTTATTTTCAACAGACTTCAAGATTTCGAAGGAGGAGGTTCTCAATTCGTCGGGATCTTTGCTTGTTTTTTTTTGCATTTTTTTATGTATGTTCACCGATTATTCGAATACGACTGGACCGATTTGGAAAATTATTTTTTGGTTTGAAAGAGTATACTTCACAGTTGATCTCATTGTCACCAGGTCTGGATCTGATGATGCAATCCTGGAGAAATCAAGGGAACTCTTCAACTATTATAAGTGATCAACACCTTTAGTGATTTCAGTATTTTTTCCAGCAACTCGGGCATTTCCACTTGGAAAAGCGGATCCTAAGTGAAGTCGGTTCTTTTCTTGTTTAAAATTATATCAATTGAATTCTTACTCTATCGATCGCGTTGTAAGTACGTTGGGAAGTACGCAGCAAGTTGTCAAATCATATGGAGATTTTTAGAGCAATTATTATCGGTCTGAAAATTCTACACCATGCATAAGTTTAAAGATGTACGGAGACAGTGACGAGTTTCCCTTATATTGTAAAAATATTTTTATTTAAAATTTATTTAAACAAATGAAAGAGTTTTCCAATCGCGTTTTCATCTTTAATATATGGTGTAGTATTTCTCGGGCGATACTGTTTCTGTGGCTCACAATAAGTGTACGATAAGCCGATCCGATTTCCGATTCGGGCCACGGATTGCCGGATTACCGGTTAAGCCCTGAGGTGTCATTTGATTACACCAAGGGCGCAACAAATAAAACCGGTTGTAGGTAAACACGGTTTGTTACTTCCAGGGCCGTAGCTAGGGGGGGGCATTTGGGGGCAATGCCCTACCTTAAAATACTAATGCCCTACCTTAAAAACTACAATCGGGTGAAAAATGTATGAAAATAAAGTTATTGCCCTACCTTAAAATTCGCTATGCCCTACCTTAAATTGGCACTGCCCTATCTTAACTGCAATTCTGGCTACGGCCCTGGTTACTTCCCTCTACACTACAAATAAAACTCTAACATTTCTGGGAAACTGCTTCTGAATCGTTTTCTTCTTTTCAATCGAGTTCTAGATTTCTAAAGAAGAAGGTGATTCAACATATATTCGAAGTCGGCTGAACCAAATTGTTTTTTTTTAAAGCTAGGGATACACGCACAGATGTATCCGACGGATATGCCCGGCGTACTATATCCGTGCGTGTATGGCGCGAATTCGACACGGATTTGTCCGCGCACACATGTGAATAGCGCCATACACGAACGGATCTGCCCGCCGTCCTACCACGTCAGGATCCGATGATCGAGTCTTGAAGAAATCAAGGGAAAAATCTTCAAAAATTATACGCACTTGATTTGAGTATTTTTGAGTGTAGCTCGGGCTCGGGCATTTGCTCTTGGAAAGGTGGAAAAGCCTAAGTGAATTTTTCTCGAATTTTTTTATTTACTTCTATATATTTTCTACAAGCACCTATATCGGACTCATTTTGTGATTTATAAATTTTCATAGATAGAAAAAAGCAACTTGCTAGCATTTTCAAGTATTTGATCAAATTATTCAAATCTTGTTTAATCCTGAACTGACAGCCGATAAGAATCCCGATGTTGTGAACTTGGTTTACCGTTTAAGATCTTAACCCTTAGTGTAAACGTTTGCGTTAGGTCTTAATATGTATGGGATTTTTAACACAGCACACCAGTATTTGATCAAATCATTCAAATCTTGTTTAATCCTGAACTGACAGCCGATAAGAATCCCGATGTTGTGAACTTGGTTTACTGTTTAAGATCTTAACCCTTAGTGTAAACGTTTGCGTTAGGTCTTAATATGTATGGGATATTTAACACAGCACACCAAGCGGAACATTTTATCTATACATACTCAGTGGTTTAGTTTTCGATACGTTCCGCTTGGTGTGTTGTGTTAAAAATCCCATACAAATTAGGACCTAACGCAAACGCAATCGTTACGTTAGGTGACTGAAACGATTACACTAACGGTTCTTGCTAGATTGTCTACGGGGCTCCCCCGTGTCACGTTAACCAGTTTGATCCGCAGGTCACACAGCAAATTGATTGCATTTACTCATTAACCGAAGTCAAAGGGTTTCAAGGACACTCAGACTAATCCATCTCTTAATCTTGTCTATTTTTAACCGACTTCAAAAAAGGAGGAGGTTCTCAATTCGACTGATTTTTTTTTAATTTTTTTTTGTATGTATGTTATTCGATATCTCCGTGAATCGTGAACCTCTATTAAAAAAATTTTTTTAATCGAACGGGTATAACCCCTAGTATGTCCCATTGTCACCAAGTCGCGATCTGATGATGGGATCCTGGAGAAATCGAGGGAACTCTTTAACTATTATAGGCACACCTATAGTGATTTCACTATTTTTTACAGCAACTCGGCCACTTCCTCTTGGAATAGCGGATCCTAAGTGAAGTCGGTTCTTTTTTTGTTTAAAATTATTAGGTGTACCTTTTTCTTAGGTTTTGAAACATACAAACATGATACTCTGTATGAAATAATTGAAGTGCTTCAATGAATACCCCCTACTGTTTCAACCGTCCTTACCATGGGGTCAATTGGAACAAATTCCCAGCCCCCCGTTTTTATATATATTACAATGACGTAATTAGTTTAGATATTATTAAATTATGACCTTTAAGCAACGGTCAAATAACGTCACTATAAGCCCACCAATCAATTATTCTTTGGGTATTATTGAATAGTATAGATTCCTCTCCAAGTGCTGTTAACGAAAAACTGTTTCAATCGACCCCAGTCTACCTTCGTTTTTTTAGATTAGAAAATACACGCGATTGTCGTGATGCGATTTTTGGGAAAATGACTTTTTAACCGACTTCAAAAAAAGGAGGAGGTTCTCAATTCGACAGATTTTTTTTGTATGTATGTTACTCGATATCTCCGTGAATCGTGAACCGATTTTCACATTTTTTTTTATCGAACGGGTATAACTCCTAGGTGAACCCATTGTCACCAAGTCGCGGTCTGATGATGGGATCCTGGAGAAATCGAGGGAACTCTTTAACTATTATAGGCACACCTATAGTGATTTCACTATTTTTTTCAGCAACTCGGCCACTTCCTCTTGGAATAGCGGATCCTAAGTGAAGTCGGTTCTTTTTTGTTTAAAATTATATATGTCTTAAACCAGAATTCGCCATAAGTGGAAAAATTTCGTCTCATTTAATTTTTTCATTGATATGACTGAAAAAAATAAAGATACCTACATTTGTGAAGTCAACTGATAAATTATAATCTGAAAAAAAGGTGTAGTTAATGTTACGCAAATAATTATTTTTGCTATTTATGTTGGTAGTTATTCAATTGGTGTAGGTTTTAGTATTAGTTTAGTTTATATGTAGTTTTTATTTGGAATAAATTATTAATGATATAAAATAAAATATACATAGGTAACAAGCTAAAACATACATATTGGTGTAACTGTTACTTGGATATACAGAGCTATCCTACAATAATTAAAATATAAATGCGAAACTTCTGTTTAAACGTTTGTTCCTCTTTAACCCAACAGCTGATTTACATGAAATCCGGCACATAAAGGGAAAACTCATAGGATAACTTTAATAGCAGAATTCATCCCCTCGTGGTGAAATCAGGGCTTAATGTACGGAAGTACTAAGAAATAGGGGGGAGCTTAATTGTCTATTTATATATCTATATCTTATCACAATTTTATAATTTATATTAACATAAAAACGACCGTATTGTATGTTTACAACCCTTATCAATGATTCTACAATTGCACGGGATATTAAAAAATAATCACATATATTATGCGACGCAAATTTATAATGCGCGTATAAAAATACAGCAAGAAACATAATAATAAACTAATAAAAACAATGTTTGAATGATCGTTTACATATTTTGTTACGTTTAATGATTTTATTTACTACATATACTGGTACATAATATAAACATCACATACAAACTATTTAGGTACCTATTTAGAACTAATTACATTAGGTACTTATCTATCTATCCGTAATATAAAATGCACTCATGAGCAAAAATCTCGGGTCAGTAACATAAACTTTAATATATTTAAAATTAATATCTTTAAAATTTATATATTTTGAGATATTCAAGAAAATGCCAGTGACCCGAAACTTTTGCTCTTGAGTGTAATTATTTCACTTCACTTTCAAACCTATGTGTGAAAGAGTATATTCGTATTTCAGTACCTACCTAAAATGGATATCGTGATATCAGGTTAACTATCTGCTATATGTAAAGAAAGTATATATTATTTAAAAAAACATTTAAAAAATGTTAATGATTGTGCCAGTGACACGTGACAGGACAGGACCTGACCAGGGATCCTGACCTTCCTAACTTGGCGCATCTTCGCGGCTGTCCTGCGCATAATCAATACAGCTACATGTGGAGCCTACACGTTTAACCTCAAAAACCTTAATTAACGCAAAAATCCTCTTATAATATCTAGTTTCCTTCCTAAATGCACATAAAATATAAATATTTTTAATTTTATTTTTTTCTTTATCAGCACTGTACAGGTTTATTGCGTAATTAAAAAGAAAATGCGCTGTATTTTCCTGTAGAATTTCGATTGGAAATTGATTATAATAAAATATAATTTATACTTCGAAATCCTAAAATAATACCTATGTGTATATAAGTAAATTGTATACAGTAAATATTTACGGGAAAACATTGTATTTGCGTTAAACTAACGCAAAAACAAATTGAACTAAAAATAATACACTTAACATTAGTAGTGAAACGACACCTACTTTTTCGGTTAATGTTTGGAAAATGTCACTGGCAAGCTGCACTTTTTTTCGCTGTTCGATTTTCGAATTGTCATTCGTATTCATACGCGGCGCGGCGCGAACATTCGCGAGTGGACTGCAGCCGGCGGACCAACCTTACCACGTCGAGACGCTAGGGATATGACATGCTGAATTTAGATATCGATAAAAATATCTCTATTTTCTGCCAATTATTTTTTAATGAGATAATTATTATTAGAAAATGAGCTCATTAAAATGTTGGCGTACGTCAAGCTAAATGTAAAGGTTAAGAGTCGCCAGGACGCTCGCGTGAACTCGCGTCCCCATACAAACGTAGTTCAGCTCTCATTTTAAAACGACATGCTTTAGAACCACGAAATTTGGCATGGGCATTCTAGCAGTACAGATCTATGTCAGTAATTCGTTTTCGTTGCTAAAAGAAAATATAGCAAAAATAAGTTTTGTATGTAAATCTGTATCTGGCTGTATTTTCTTTGTATTACATTTTTTTGCAACGAAAACGAATTACCAACATAGATCTGTACTGCTAGAATGCCCATGCCAAATTTTGTGTTTCTAAAGCATGTCGTTTTAAAATGAGAGCTAAACTACGTTTGTATGGTAACGCGAGCGTCCTGGCGACTCTTAATTTAGAGATTCCCGTATTTTCAAGAACACCACAGTAGCGGTAAACGCAATTGTCGCTGTACTGAAAGAAAAAAGCGTCTACTTACTTGGTGAATCGGACTCGCGCCCCTTGGGTTCCTTACGTCACCCAATTTTAACCATGTTTTTTTCTTTCTTAAGTCGGAGTAGTGTAAAAGGTAAAGTACTTTTTTTGTTTTTGGTCCTATATAGTTGGATATGGTTCAGTTTTCGCAGTAGTTCTTCAATAACTTCAAAACAATTTACTTAACTTAAAATTATAAAAACTAATTATTATATTGCAACAAGCCCTTTCTTTTGATATATCAGTAGATTGCGAAACCTTATTATTTTAATTTATAATTACCCTCTGAAAGTGGCCAACATGCTAATTTTTTGTGTCTTTTAAACAAATAATATTATTATAATATACCTAACAGGTCGTAACATTTTTAACACCTATCTTTTGTCAAATATATTTACACTCCTGTAAAATATCCAATACTTTTTTTAATACCAAGTGTAGCCTACGGACGCCCGCAACTCCAGATATGTCTCATGAGCGTTGCTGACCCATTAATATGGAAATCTTCCTTAGATTTACTGTGATTTACTGTGAAGGGGACCCTCCGTCGTAAACACACTGTACTCTCTTTGAGCTCTCTGGCACCCTATAGATACATATCGATTGATTCTATTTATTATACGGACGTTATCACACAAACAAAGGCATCTCTTCTCTGCCTTATCTTTCTTTAATAATTATGCAACAGACTAATAAACTTGACATATCTACTTTATTAATCAAAAGCTTATTATATGTAAGGTATATTTATAATGTGAGCAACTACAATACTGTGATCTATATTTTAGTTGTAGACAGAGAAGTGTCGGTGTAGATAAGTATTTTTGATAGATCGAAAGGTACTATTTGGCGGTCGGCACTTATTGCCCGACTACAGTATTGAATTTCCGGCAAATGGTACATTTTCCAAAAAAGTGTCACATTTAGTATCCCAGAAATTTAAATTCCCTTTTCTAATAAAAATGTATTTTAACCAAGATCTATTCTGCTAAACTCAAATTATATTAATCCTCATTATAGGCATTGAACCTACACCTTGATTTTGTAATGTGGACGAATTTAGTGAAAGGTCTCACATAGAGATTATATCGTATATATATTGTGTAGTTTTAGGAAGTACTAATAACTCCATAATATGTTATATTATTTATTCAAGAAGTTTAACAGCGTTCACAAAAAATAACAGCATTTTCATTTATACAATACGTACAGCCAATAACAGAACTCCCTTAAATTATACATGTGTAGATGTAGTTAGGACGTTCGAGTTAGGTATGGAACTAGTGCTTAATTAACAAAAGTCCAGAGAATGAACAAGAACATGTGGGACCCTTTTCCCTACAGTGACTCAAATACAGTACTTGATATTATTTATTACCTATTTTCTGATGCTTTTGCAAAGTGATTTTCTTCGCTTTTCGATTTATATGTCAATTCAATTCAATTTTTAAAATATGGCATTCTGTCCACAATATTGCCAATGTCGAAGTAGATACGACAAGTGTACGGTTAATTAATTAAAATTTCGCTCCAAGAGCTGGACGTTGTACGGTGAGGTTAGGCTTTTTATAAGGAGATAGCTACTCCCTACAAACAGCACGTGGACTAACGGATATCTAACTCAAACAGGGGTTACACATGTTTCGAGACTAATTCTTCATTAGTTGCTCACTAGTTCGTTAAATCACTGCAGAATAAGCTATATATTACACATTGAATCACGAAAATTAACATAAAATAAGAAGTTTTTCCCGAAACCAAACCACCTTGCTCGACAAGATGGCCGCAAGTCTCCGATTTATATGTATATTCACTTTATTTAGTGTTTGTCAAAGTTAAAAATGAAATTGATTAAATTAACCAAAACTGGTAATACAATATTGAGTAAGCATTTTTCAATTAATTTTTCAGATATTCTCGCAACAAATTTAGAACATCCCTATTTTGAGTTGACGTCACGTCTCCAAAGGGGTGGGCATGCGCAAAGTCCGCCATCTTTGGCCCCCCTCGGCTCCTTCCGCGTCGCTTCGCCAGCCTTCGGGTAGCCAACACAGTCACAAAGCATTTTACAGTCAACAATAACTGAATGACCAATATACACTGACCTCTACTTTAGTATCAACTACGCATAATGCAAGATTGTACTTATATTGGTAATTAGTAGTGAATACATTTCACTTTGTGAATGTCGAGAGAAGTCGGGTGCAGACATTGCAGTGATCGCTTAGGTTTACACGCACTGAAAGGTTGTGGTTAACCGAAATTAAATCTTATTGATATAGGAAGAAGGAGAAAACTGTGGTATTAGGAAAAGTTGGTAATCGAGCACAAATTAGAGGTTTCTGTGAAATTGTGACGTTTGGAATTTAATTGGTATCGTTTGATTTGATGTCAATAATTAAGATGTAAAAGATTAGAATATGCTTAAATTATATTTTACGTCACTCTGGGCGGTAAGTGAGATTTGCTTACGCACCACGGGCAGTAATAAAGAAAACCTCAGATCGCTTGTTTATGGCTATTACCTTCGGTTTGGGCCACAAATGTCCGCGATCTGAGCCGTTCTTTATTTTACCGCCCTAGGTACGTAATGTACTATCACAGAGAGGGGTCGACAAAGGCACTGTTTCTCTTAAAGAAATAATACTGAAACACAATATAGGTACTCGTATTTAATTCAATACACCACCTGGGATTGCGATAACTCGGATTACACGCATTTAGGACCAAATGAATAGTACTAGCGGTACGCCTTAAACATGCTGCAAACAGTGTTAAAAGCATGAAAATTGGAACGATTGATCTTTAGGCCAAATTAATCGATTTGGCCCGAAACAGTAAAAAAAAAAAAAAACAGAGTGCAGTTATGACGTCATCTTTTTTTGTATGGAAAAAAAATAAATTTTGTTCTGAAACCTATCGTGTGTGGTATCAAATGAAAGGGCTTTTTGAGCCTATTCTAAAAATATATCATATCATTATATTTATGTCACTTGTTTCAAATGAAAATAAAAATAATTTTCAAAACATACCAAGTTTGGGCTCCTACAAATACGATACGGTTGAATATTTTTTTGTAAAACATACCTTAAATGATACCTGATATCCTCATTTCAAACCCCAAGAAAGCAATTTTGAAAATAATTTCACTAAGTTTTTTTTTTTTAATTTTTCATTATTACGAATGTGGGATCTAATAATTCTCGGAGTAATGAAACTCTGTTTACACGTTCTTTTGATATAACGTGATAGGTGAGCTCGAGGAGCCCGGGTTGCACATATCAGGATTTTTCTTACTTAAAGCGAATTAAGTTTATCCCATTTTTTGCGAACTTGAGGGTGGGTAAAGTAATATCGAGTTTTACCCAACATTGCTCAAGTCGATTTGCGCTTAAATAATGCGATTATAGTATTGAAACAAGAATTACAGCAAATCTCTAGGGTAATCCTACCATTCCCTTTAAATAGTTCAGCGATAAGTACGTGAACTTTTGTACAAATTAGGTGGGCAATGATAGGTACGCGTTTTTGATCTTTACGGTACAAGGTGTATACAAGCATTCCAAAGTACAAGGGTTGTCTCATTTGACTTAATTTTTTTAATTTAGTCATGTTTTTATTTTTCAGGCATTAGTATGTATATTAAACAAAACATAATTAAATGAGTTATATTTCATTATTTATAATAGAAACAAATCATAACGAACCTATCTTAGTAATGTTTACAAATAAATCGGCAGACCAAAGAAAATTATGTATATATTGAATACTATGGTTTCACATTAACAATTACATTAAAAAAATAAAGAAACAGTTCCAAAACGTCATATATATATTTCAAAAACAATAATCACCTTTTTTTGTGCCGAGTGGTTAATACAAAAAGCTGATAGCCCTAAGATTTTTTTTGTCTTGGGCAAAGTTGGCCATCGCTAGTTGTTACATTACAACGTAACATTGCCCACATCAAGACTTCTTCATTCATTATCCTTTTGAAATCGAATTACGATATAAACAATCTAGAGTAATGGCAACTGTCACAATACTCTAAAATGAAAATGCTGAAGCAAAAAGGTATAGGGAAACAATTGCATAAGAAAAGCCTTTTAACTGTACATAGTTCCCGTACATTGTTAAGGACCATTCATCTTTTGTTTCTTTTCCTCATTGTATGGAATCTAAAAGAGCACCCTCTACAGTAAGGTTTCACTGGCTTTCCCCATTGCCTTATTATATACAGGTATAAGTATAAGTATGGGTTTTACTCACCATGCTTTCCCATTTTGTGAGATTCACATCAACACTTGCCCGCACCAGAATACTATACTATGGGTTGGCTGGAAGAGATCCCTTTTAGGGATAAGCTCGCCTTTGTGCATATCTTTTTTATTTTTTATTTTACTGTTGTAATATTGTTAAACTTGTTTATGTGCAATAAAGTACATACATACATACATACTATAAAATTACGTAAATTAATGAATTTGTTCAAAATGTTGGGCAAAGTTTCGCCTGGGGGCAAAGTTGGAGGATATTACGGTACTCGTACTCGTATTGAGTAATACGACGCACTTTGTAAACATTAAAAATCAGAAAAAAATACTAAATGTAATTATTTTCAAAATTGCATTCTTGGGGTTAGATATGAGGATATTAGGTATCATTTGAGATATATTTTACAAAAAAATATTGCTTGGTGTCGTATCTCGAGGAGCCCAAACTTGGTATGTTTTGAAAATGTTTTTTTATGTTTATTTCAAACATGTGACTGAAATGTAATGATGTGACATATTTTTGGAATTAGCTCAGAAAGCCCTTTCATTTGATACCACACACGATAGGTTTCAGAATAATTTTTTTTTTCCATACAAAAAAAAGATGACGTCATAACTGCACTCTGTTTTTTTTTTTTTTTTACCGCTACGGGCCGAATCGTTTCATTTGGCCTAAAGATCAATCGGTCCGATTTTTATGCTTTTAACACCATTTGCAGCATTATACTGAATTTCGGCGTGTACCGCTAGCACTAGAAGGTTTTAATACGATTTCCAGCCTGGTGGAAATTATTTCGCAAAACGCTTTTTATGGGTCTTAATCGATTGGCCCAAATTGGTAGACAACTGAATTTTACGCAGCAGTACATTTTTTGCCGGTACAATAACATTATAAAAATTAAAAAAAAAATTAAACAATTGAGGAAATTTTATTGGACAAAAATAACTAATACAATTATGTGATGCATAAATCCGACGTTACTGTAGCCGATTTTTAGAAATATCATTGATTTATTATGTATTCTGTGCGCCATGTTTGCCGGTTGACAGCTGACTGAATCATCGAGTAGTATAGACTTGTAGTGACTAAACATTTCTTAGAGATGTCTACTCCTGTTACTCAATGCATTTTACAGCAATTTTTTACCCTCTCATGATTTTTTTTAATTCTTCGGACAGCCTCCTAAATACACCCGCGCTCTCCAACAGCCCAGGGTCCGAGTTGAAGTATGGATATCCAACACGAAGATCCATTCGCCACACTTTGCGACACCCATCCCTTTCACAGATTCATTCATATTATAAACGGTAAAGTTATGAATCGTGTAATTGCCCTTTTTTATGGCACATTTTCGAAGTGAACTAATATTTAGAATATTAAAGAGTTGTTTCACAAAAAAACTGTCACATTTTATATTTTTTGTCTTATAACGCCAGGTAATACCTTCTGCTGTCTCACGACCTACACTCAAAGTCGCTTTTTTCGCTCCTTCCCCTATATCATCCTTTATCGTCATGTTTACACTTAATATCGGGCGTCCATTTTTGTTATTACGTAAATCGATTTCCAGTTCAGTTGGTTTTCTATTAACGTATGGAAACTCAGGATTGACACAGTGTGTGAGGTTGTTTATACGCATGTTTTGATATGTTGACACAAGATATGTGTTGCTCAAAATATAGAGAAGCAAAAATAAAAGCATTTTTTCCAGTTTGAAAATAAACGCACACGCAATACGAAAGATTAGAATAAAAATACGAGCTTATTATTCTTACGTAGGTAGTACCTAGTTACCTACCTTTGTACAGAAGCGATTATTTTTCAATTCCCTTAAGGCGAAGTTCTTTTATAATTTAACCCTGCTAGTTTAACCCGCTAAAGTCCGAGCTCTCGGCGAAAAAAGTTCAACCTCTAATTTTCAATGCTTTAAAAAACAATCAAGGATGCAAAGTACCTAAAGCCCATACTTACCTATTGATAGCCGACATTAACTAATTATGGAGAAATCCTTGTTAGAGATTAGCAAACAAAATATGGCCTGTACCTGTCTAATTTAGCTTAGTTTACCATAGCATCTCTATAGCTACTAAATATAAATCTCTCAGTGAGATTTAAGGAAGTAGGCATACATCAAATGTACTACATATTAAACTGTATCATTTTATGTACTTATCTCTGTTGTTTCTCCAATAAAGAAAAGAAAATAAAATCACTCCGCGAATTGCATACCTTTTGAAAATGATAAAGCCTAAACATTGAGTAACAAGAGATGACATCCCTGTGAAATTCTTTGTCCCAAAAGTTGTAATGAAAATCACTACAAATCTACTCTTTGATTCAGTCAAGCGCCAAACATGACGCACAAAATTTGTTCTAGTTGTGACATCTAATAAAAATAAATGTAGCACTCATAGGAATAAAATGTAAAATATGATTTTTTTTTGCATAGGTACCAAGTTAGGTTAAACATAGAAACCTACCACTTAAGTATAAATTAAGACCTTATACGTAATTGTAATGGCAATGTTTAACGCAAATAAAGTATCTTTATCTTATGTTATATAGTAGAACATAATAAATCTGGCAGTTTTCACTAAACAGTTCAAACAAAAAAAAACAAGAAAATCGATTTCGATTTGAATAATCTGGCCTTAAATAAATATGTATTTATAAATTTAGATAACATACTTAAAAAATCATTAACCATGTATTATACAATTGAACCGATGACCTTGTATTTAGTGACCTTTACAGATCTCAATATGTACGCCTCATTAACTCCAAATACACTATTTCGTTCACAACGATACAATCGTGTTTTCGCCTTTCATGCTTTTATGAAGTGGGTGGAAAGTGGTACATTTACAGTGGGGAGTTTTGCTTTCCATGTTTCCATGAAAGTGGTCTTAGGAAACCTTCCCTTAATTTTTAATTAATGAAGATTGGCGTTTACAGATTTTGGTAGAAAAACATACATTTTTTTTATGCCAATCGATCGGCCAAGAGCTTGTATGCGACCAAAAAAAATTCCACAAAGCCACAAATCGAGAAAAACTCTTCCCATACAATTTGTATGTAATGAAAACCTTAATTTTTCACATGCTATTTTTTATCCCAATTGATTCCATTCCTATCCAGTAGGTATCAATAAATTCCTAAGGGTCACCTTACGGTAATGTACTAAAAAGGCATAAATTAAACGTGTAAAAATGAACTTTTATCGAGGTTTAAATCTTTTTTGTCCCGTCTCCCCCCCGTTTTACGGTCCCTACAATTGGAGAATACTTCTAAAATAAATACTCTAACAACCTTCAGGCTTGCAATAGTCGTATCAAATCACTTAAAATAGGTATCAAAATTACCAGCGTACTAGTAGTACACAGTAGCTACTAGGTGGAGAGTGGAGTAACAGTGCAGGTGACATTTCCTCTTACATTTTGGGTATCTTTAGGTGGCCGTGGGGTGCCCGGCCTTAGAATTGTCCCCCACTATATCGTCCCGTGGTTGCAGTAGGAGTCTGCTAAGGGAATATACCGGGAGATGGGAAGCAGCATCTTCCGAAAGCCTAAATAACAATAAACAAAAAAAACTGCGCGCGCCAACCCGCCTGCCAAGCGTGGCGCGTATGGCAAACCCCCCTTTAAATAGTCCAAAGGCGAGGCCTATATTCAGCAGTGGACGTCTTATGGCTGAGATGGTGGTCTTCACGCAAATAGCGCGATTGACTTGAGCTTCAAAAAGTTCTTAGGCCGTGCTGCTCTACTCTACTATATAAGTTTATGCTAAAACATTGGTTGGATGGCAGATGCGTATCGATTCCTCGCTGGAAGAGCGCCAAGCCCGCAAGGTCGCCGATCGATCCCGGCTGACGGGTAATATGGGCCACGGACACTTTTACTAGTTAAAACGGGTCCCTTTATATGGAAAACAATGAAAGTGGGGTAAGTTTTCGGAAGGGAATTTGTACAATTGCGTGTACCGCTCAATGTATTTTGCAACTAAATAGAGTGCATAATAATTACCTACATAGTAAGTTGAAAAGTGGAACTATACGGCGAAAATGAATAATTTCCTGCTAGCTTCATAGACTAGTAGTCCGCCTCGAACTGAGAACTCGCGATTGACTTGCAAGCAAGTTGACCAATGTAACAAGACCCTCGGTTTTGGTCCTTCTAGCCTGATACCCTCTTGATCGATACTGCTCAAGTAGGAACTCTGAAATTATATTTATCTTTGTTACAACCCCAACACATAAAGATCAGAAAAAAGTTGCCTTTATCGCGGATAATCTATTCAAAATCAAAAAGCTATAGAAATGCACGGACGTCCAAGACACCTACCTAACGCTCATGTGCATTTCAGATTGCGTGTCGTAAAAATGTTTAGCGACTTCGGAGCTATCTCGACTTCACGCGGCCGTGAACTTTTGGCTAGAAAACTGCAGGCACTTTGTTCACGATATTTAATCTATACATATAATAAAGCTGAAGAGGGTCGAAAATCTGTACATTGGAGATATTAGTAAAAAAATAAGTTAGTAGGTCTTAGAATCGATAACAGAACACGTTTCGACGATTTTTAGAATTTTTGTCTGTTTGTCTGTTTGTCTGTTTGGATGGGGAGAGTTGGCGTCAAAACGCCTGAACCGATTTCGATAAAACTTCACTAGCAGGTTCAACAGACCTCTGGTCAGGACATAGGCTATAAAAAATACGAACTTTTTGGATTTAAGGGGGTTTAAGGGGGGTTTAAACTTTGTATGTGAAATGAATATGGGTGTTAAGCTCAAGCAGCAAATTGATATTTGTTTAACTACTTTCGGTTAGTTCATATTCATTCGTATAAATAAATAAATGTGTTAAATAATAATATACTGGTTAAATATAGTGGAAAAGTAAAAAATACGTACCATCAAAACGGGTATCTAGACATGTCTTTGGCTATACGATTAGGTAACGCTATCTCTCGCAGAACTTTGTTACTACCGAGTCCTCTTTGCGCAAAATCTGACCACTACATATGTAGTTTAGGTGCAAACTAAATGCAACACGAGTTCGCAGAGATATCCCTAGATGGCTATAGTAGGTAGGTACTATCTATGCTATGAGTATAATGGGAACCTATGCCTTTACCTCTTTTTTAGTTCTTTGTTAGGTCGAACATTTGAGATAGGAGAAAAAGAATTTTGATAGAGTTTACAGCGAGATGGGCTGTAAAAAAAAGGAGGGCTCGGGGGGCCGAAAAAGAAAAAAATACACCAAACTATAGATAATTATACCAAAAATAGTTACGTTAAACATTTAAGATGGGAGAATAAGAGTTATGATAGAGTCAACCACATGATGGGCGGGGAAAAAAGGGGGGCTCGGGGGCGGAGCCCCCCGCATTAAGAAAAACACACCGTAGTACTGCTTATTATACCAAAAAATTGTTACGTCGAACATTTGAGATAGGAGAAAAAAACCTTTTGATAGAGTTTACCGCGCCATAGGTTGTAAAAAGAGAGGGGCTCGGGGGGCGGAGCCGCCCGCAAAAAGAAAAAAATACACCATAGTATAGATAATTATACCAAAAATAGTTACGTTAAACATTTAAGATGGGAGATTAAGAGTTTTGATAGAGTCAACCACATGATGGGCGGGGAAAAAAGGGGGCCTCGGGGGGCGGAGCCCCCCGCATTAAGAAAAACACACCGTAGTACTGCTTATTATACCAAAAATTGTTACGTCGAACATTTGAGATAGGAGAAAAAGAATTTTGATAGAGTTTACCGCGCCATAGGTTGTAGAAAGAGAGGGGATTGGGGGGCGGAGCCGCCCGCAAAAAGAAAAAAATACACCATACTATAGATAATTATACCAAAAATAGTTACGTTGAACATTTAAGATGGGAGAAGAAGAGTTTTGATAGAGTCAACCACGTGATGGGCGGGGAAAAAGGGGGGCTCGGGGGGCGGAGCCCCCCGCATTAAGAAAAAATACACCGTAGTACTGCTTTTTATACCAAAAATTGCTACGCCGAACATTTGAGATAAGAGAAAAAGATGTTTGATAGAATTTACCGCGCGATGGGCCGTAAAAGACGGGGGGCTCGGGGGGCGGAGCCCCCCGCAAAAAGAAAAAAAACACCATACTATAGATAATTATACCAAAAATAGTTAGGTTAAACATTTAAGATGGGAGAAGAAGAGTTTTGATAGAGTCAACCACGTGATGGGCGGGGGAAAAAGGGGGGCTCGGGGGGCGGAGCCCCCCGCATTAAGAAAAACACACCGTAGTACTGCTTATTATACCAAAAATTGTTTCGTCGAACATTTGAGATAGGAGAAAAAGAATTTTGATAGAGTTTACCGCGCCACAGGCTGTAAAAAGAGGGGGGCTCGGGGGGCGGAGCCCCCCGCAAAAAGAAAAAAACACACCATAGTATAGATAATTATACCAAAAATAGTTACGTTAAACATTTAAGATGGGAGAATAAGAGTTTTGATAGAGTCAACCACATGATGGGCGGGGAAAAAAGGGGGCCTCGGGGGGCGGAGCCCCCCGCATTAAGAAAAACACACCGTAGTACTGCTTATTATACCAAAAATTGTTACGTCGAACATTTGAGATAGGAGAAAAAGAATTTTGATAGAGTTTACCGCGCCATAGGTTGTAAAAAGAGAGGGGCTCGGGGGGCGGAGCCGCCCGCAAAAAGAAAAAAATACACCATACTATAGATAATTATACCAAAAATAGTCACGTTGAACATTTAAGATGGGAGAATAAGAGTTTTGATAGAGTCAACCACGTGATGGGCGGGGAAAAAGGGGGGCTCGGGGGGCGGAGCCCCCCGCATTAAGATAAAATACACCGTAGTACTGCTTTTAATACCAAAAATTGCTACGCCGAACATTTTTTATAAGAGAAAAAGATTTTTGATAGAGTTTACCGCGCGATGGGCCGTAAAAGAAGGGGGGCTCGGGGGGCAGAGCCTCCCGCAAAAAGGAAAAAATACCATACTATAGATAATTATACCAAAAATAGTTACGTTGAACATTTAAGATGGGAGAAGAGTTTCGATAGACGTAACCACGTGATGGGCGGGAAGAAAAGGGGGGCTCGGGGGGCGGAGCCCCCTGCATAAAGAAAAAACACACCGTTTATTATACCAAAAATTGTTACGTCGAACATTTGATATAGGAGAAAAAGATTTTTGATAGGGTTTACCGCGTGATGGGCCCCTAAAGAAGGGGGGCTCGGGGGGCGGAGCCCCCCGCAAAAAGAAGAAAATACACCATACTATAGATAATTATACCAAAATTGTGACGTCGAACATCTGAGATAGGAGAAAAAGATTTTTGATAGAGTTTACCGCGCGATGGGCTGCAAAAAAGGGGGGATTGAACACACCATACTACGAGTATAGATAATTATACCAAAAATTGTTACGTTGAACATTTGAGATGTGAGAAGAAAAGTTTTGATAGAGTTAACCACGTGACGGGCGGGAAAAAAGGGGGGCTCTAGGGGCGGAGCCCCCCGCAAAAAGAAAAAAATACACCATACTATAGATAATTATACCAAAAATAGTTACGTTGAACATTTAAGATGGAAGAATAAGAGTGTTGATAGAGTCAATCACGTGATGGGCGGGGAAAAAAGGGGGGCTCGGGGGCGGAGCCCCCCGCATAAAGAAAAAACACACCATAGTACTGCTTATTATACCAAAAATTGTTACGTCGAACATTTGAGATGGGAGAAAAAGAGTTTTGATAAAGTTTACCAAGAAAAAGAGTTGTGACGGGCGCCAAAGAAAGGGAGGCTCAGGGGGCGGAGCTCCCCGCATAAAAAAACCCCGTTCTATTGCTTATGATACCAAAAATTGCCATGGTAAGGTTGAAAGTTCAAGATGGGAGCAAGAGTTTGACATAGATTTGCACGTGGCAGGCGGTAAAAGGCGGCTCGGGGGGTGGAGCCCACGCAAAAAGATAAACACACCGTACCATTGCTATTTTTACCAAAAAATGGTGAGGTTGAATATTTAAGATGTAGATAGAGTTGACCACTATTAATACCAAAAATGATTAAGTTGCATATTTAAGACGGAAGCAATAACAGTTTTGATACAATTAACTATGTGAAAGGCGGCTCGAGGGCCATTTCGCGTACACTTTAACATCAAGTTGTGTTCGACATCTCCTTACATTGGTCTTTCCGCCCTCCGGTTTACTTTTTAGACTTAGTCATTAATTTGTGTTCGATCTCTGACCTCCTGCTGCATTTTCTACTGAGATGCTTCGGACGTTCGACTCTACAGAGAGAGCTCTGCTTTTAGCTCTTCAGATCTTCCCGCTCACATGGTTCTCTGCCGCAGACGCTTTCGGTCGATCTTTTGGGATGTCGAAGTTATAACTGACTTTATGAAATTTGATATGTAGAAAGCGTTTAGCAGTGGACTGTTGAGGGATGAGTGTAACGAAAAGTGACAGAGCCTACTGCAATGCACGCGGGCGAAGCCGCGCGGGTACAGCTAGTATGTTATAACAAGAAAATTACTACTAAGTTTTGTATCCAATTTAAGTTTTTCTAGGTATAAGCTTGTATTCTGTGCTCGGGTTCAGAAAATAATCTGACATTTATTTGATTTTAATTTGAATTATAATATTTATAATAGGATTGATCTGCAACAAATGACATTTGCTTAACGAAGCAAATGTCATTTGTTGCTGATAATTCAATTATCCTTTGATTGAATGCAATCAAAGGATAATTGAATTATCAATACAAAATCATGTTCATTTTTAATTACCGCTCAATAGTGTCGAACTGCTGGCCCTCCCGTGGATCGCTACATGCACAAATCTCGGTGATGTATTTTTCCGGCCACCTAAGGCTAAGGAAAACGTCCAAATCGTTCCGATATCTCTGTTCGGGCCTGTCCCGTCCAGGCTTCTCTTGCGGCACCTAAATATCAAATAAAAATAAAAAAGAATACAGTTTTATGCATTTCGGAGTCGAGACCCTTGGCCCGTGGGTCCGGGTGCGCTCAAACTTTTTAACCTTTTGAACGCCAGGCATCGGACGGAAAAATCGTGCCCACAGCGCCAGCGCGCAGCGCCCGCGAGCGCGCAGTTATGATGTAGTTGTAAACGCGCGTTGAGCGCTTGTCATCTGAACATGGCCTAACTGGTTATATTTTAGACGTACCTATGGGTCTAAAGCGATTATCACACTGGCGACGGATCCGCATGCGGCGCCGGTGCGCGAGCGAGATAGCGCTATACACATGCAGAGCGCTATCTCGCTCGCGCACCGGCGCCGCATGCGGATCCGTCGCCATTGTGATAATCGCCTTACATAGGTGCTCTTAAAACATGATTACATTGATTACGAAATAAAACAACAAAATACTGTATCTACTCTCATCTACATTTATTTGTATTTCACATCCACAGTCACGTCTGAACGTCTTACGAAGAATATTTACAAAAAATATAACCTTAAAATACAACCTTACATTATTTTAATACATTTTCAATTTTAAACGTGGATCAATCCTAATGGGTTCAAAGGAATATCAACTCCATGATCTTAGTCATAGGTTTGAAATTCCTACCGGTAAGGCTCAAAACACACCTGAGCTGAATTAAGCCAGTTCATAGACAAAATGCTTAAATTTGTCTAGGAATGCTTAAATTTGTCTATGGATGCTTAAATTTGTCTATGGCCTCCAAAAAAACAGCTACCATAGACAAATTTAAGCATTTTGTCTATGAATTGGCTTAATTCAGCTCAGGTGTGTTTTAAGCCTAAAGGATTTTACCAACGGCTTTTTAAAGTCAAAGTTTTAGGGCTCCAGAGATCAGGAAATAGGAAGCGGTTTTAACGGCTCTATAAATTCAAACTACGTATAATACTGACACATTAACAGTTAAGATGAGTTTAGTATTTATTCTGACTATTATTTAGCTAAAATTATTTATTTAAAATTACCCCAAAATTTAAAGTTTGAGAATCAAATTGTCAGTGATGTAGTGATAGCGATGCCTTGTTTTATTCAACCATGTAAATAGTGACCCAAAAATTGTCTTAGTCGGGTTCTATATGAAGCCAAATGTTATGTTAACGTAACGCAGGGACGTACAGCTCAATTTACATAAGCTGTCAAATTCGTTATTTACACTCAACTCTTAGCTTTCAATTATATTTTAAGGACCCTGACTGTAAACTGTAAATTAATAATAAATATATATATATACTAGCTGTACCCGCGCGGCTTCGCCCGCGTGCATTGCAGTAGGCTCTGTCACTTTTCGTTACACTCATCCCTCAACAGTCCACTGCTAAACGCTTTCTACATATCAAATTTCATAAAGTCAGTTATAACTTCGACATCCCAAAAGATCGACCGAAAGCGTCTGCGGCAGAGAACCATGTGAGCGGGAAGATCTGAAGAGCTAAAAGCAGAGCTCTCTCTGTAGAGTCGAACGTCCGAAGCATCTCAGTAGAAAATGCAGCAGGAGGTCAGAGATCGAACACAAATTAATGACTAAGTCTAAAAAGTAAACCGGAGGGCGGAAAGACCAATGTAAGGAGATGTCGAACACAACTTGATGTTAAAGTGTACGCGAAATGGCCCTCGAGCCGCCTTTCACATAGTTAATTGTATCAAAACTGTTATTGCTTCCGTCTTAAATATGCAACTTAATCATTTTTGGTATTAATAGTGGTCAACTCTATCTACATCTTAAATATTCAACCTCACCATTTTTTGGTAAAAATAGCAATGGTACGGTGTGTTTATCTTTTTGCGTGGGCTCCACCCCCCGAGCCGCCTTTTACCGCCTGCCACGTGCAAATCTATGTCAAACTCTTGCTCCCATCTTGAACTTTCAACCTTACCATGGCAATTTTTGGTATCATAAGCAATAGAACGGGGTTTTTTTATGCGGGGAGCTCCGCCCCCTGAGCCTCCCTTTCTTTGGCGCCCGTCACAACTCTTTTTCTTGGTAAACTTTATCAAAACTCTTTTTCTCCCATCTCAAATGTTCGACGTAACAATTTTTGGTATAATAAGCAGTACTATGGTGTGTTTTTTCTTTATGCGGGGGGCTCCGCCCCCGAGCCCCCCTTTTTTCCCCGCCCATCACGTGATTGACTCTATCAACACTCTTATTCTTCCATCTTAAATGTTCAACGTAACTATTTTTGGTATAATTATCTATAGTATGGTGTATTTTTTTCTTTTTGCGGGGGGCTCCGCCCCTAGAGCCCCCCTTTTTTCCCGCCCGTCACGTGGTTAACTCTATCAAAACTTTTCTTCTCACATCTCAAATGTTCAACGTAACAATTTTTGGTATAATTATCTATACTCGTAGTATGGTGTGTTCAATCCCCCCTTTTTTGCAGCCCATCGCGCGGTAAACTCTATCAAAAATCTTTTTCTCCTATCTCAGATGTTCGACGTCACAATTTTGGTATAATTATCTATAGTATGGTGTATTTTCTTCTTTTTGCGGGGGGCTCCGCCCCCCGAGCCCCCCTTCTTTAGGGGCCCATCACGCGGTAAACCCTATCAAAAATCTTTTTCTCCTATATCAAATGTTCGACGTAACAATTTTTGGTATAATAAACGGTGTGTTTTTTCTTTATGCAGGGGGCTCCGCCCCCCGAGCCCCCCTTTTCTTCCCGCCCATCACGTGGTTACGTCTATCGAAACTCTTCTCCCATCTTAAATGTTCAACGTAACTATTTTTGGTATAATTATCTATAGTATGGTATTTTTTCCTTTTTGCGGGGGGCTCTGCCCCCCGAGCCCCCCTTCTTTTACGGCCCATCGCGCGGTAAACTCTATCAAAAATCTTTTTCTCTTATAAAAAATGTTCGGCGTAGCAATTTTTGGTATTAAAAGCAGTACTACGGTGTATTTTATCTTAATGCGGGGGGCTCCGCCCCCCGAGCCCCCCTTTTTCCCCGCCCATCACGTGGTTGACTCTATCAAAACTCTTATTCTCCCATCTTAAATGTTCAACGTGACTATTTTTGGTATAATTATCTATAGTATGGTGTATTTTTTTCTTTTTGCGGGCGGCTCCGCCCCCCGAGCCCCTCTCTTTTTACAACCTATGGCGCGGTAAACTCTATCAAAATTCATTTTCTCCTATCTCAAATGTTCGACGTAACAATTTTTGGTATAATAAGCAGTACTACGGTGTGTTTTTCTTAATGCGGGGGGCTCCGCCCCCCGAGGCCCCCTTTTTTCCCCGCCCATCATGTGGTTGACTCTATCAAAACTCTTATTCTCCCATCTTAAATGTTTAACGTAACTATTTTTGGTATAATTATCTATACTATGGTGTGTTTTTTTCTTTTTGCGGGGGGCTCCGCCCCCCGAGCCCCCCTCTTTTTACAGCCTGTGGCGCGGTAAACTCTATCAAAATTCTTTTTCTCCTATCTCAAATGTTCGACGAAACAATTTTTGGTATAATAAGCAGTACTACGGTGTGTTTTTCTTAATGCGGGGGGCTCCGCCCCCCGAGCCCCCCTTTTTCCCCCGCCCATCACGTGGTTGACTCTATCAAAACTCTTCTTCTCCCATCTTAAATGTTTAACCTAACTATTTTTGGTATAATTATCTATAGTATGGTGTTTTTTTTCTTTTTGCGGGGGGCTCCGCCCCCCGAGCCCCCCGTCTTTTACGGCCCATCGCGCGGTAAATTCTATCAAACATCTTTTTCTCTTATCTCAAATGTTCGGCGTAGCAATTTTTGGTATAAAAAGCAGTACTACGGTGTATTTTTTCTTAATGCGGGGGGCTCCGCCCCCCGAGCCCCCCTTTTTCCCCGCCCATCACGTGGTTGACTCTATCAAAACTCTTCTTCTCCCATCTTAAATGTTCAACGTAACTATTTTTGGTATAATTATCTATAGTATGGTGTATTTTTTTCTTTTTGCGGGCGGCTCCGCCCCCCAATCCCCTCTCTTTCTACAACCTATGGCGCGGTAAACTCTATCAAAATTCTTTTTCTCCTATCTCAAATGTTCGACGCAACAATTTTTGGTATAATAAGCAGTACTACGGTGTGTTTTTCTTAATGCGGGGGGCTCCGCCCCCCGAGGCCCCCTTTTTTCCCCGCCCATCATGTGGTTGACTCTATCAAAACTCTTAATCTCCCATCTTAAATGTTTAACGTAACTATTTTTGGTATAATTATCTATACTATGGTGTATTTTTTTCTTTTTGCGGGCGGCTCCGCCCCCCGAGCCCCTCTCTTTTTACAACCTATGGCGCGGTAAACTCTATCAAAAGGTTTTTTTCTCCTATCTCAAATGTTCGACGTAACAATTTTTTGGTATAATAAGCAGTACTACGGTGTGTTTTTCTTAATGCGGGGGGCTCCGCCCCCGAGCCCCCCTTTTTTCCCCGCCCATCATGTGGTTGACTCTATCATAACTCTTATTCTCCCATCTTAAATGTTTAACGTAACTATTTTTGGTATAATTATCTATAGTTTGGTGTATTTTTTTCTTTTTCGGCCCCCCGAGCCCTCCTTTTTTTTACAGCCCATCTCGCTGTAAACTCTATCAAAATTCTTTTTCTCCTATCTCAAATGTTCGACCTAACAAAGAACTAAAAAAGAGGTAAAGGCATAGGTTCCCATTATACTCATAGCATAGATAGTACCTACCTACTATAGCCATCTAGGGATATCTCTGCGAACTCGTGTTGCATTTAGTTTGCACCTAAACTACATATGTAGTGGTCAGATTTTGCGCAAAGAGGACTCGGTAGTAACAAAGTTCTGCGAGAGATAGCGTTACCTAATCGTATAGCCAAAGACATGTCTAGATACCCGTTTTGATGGTACGTATTTTTTACTTTTCCACTATATTTAACCAGTATATTATTATTTAACACATTTATTTATTTATACGAATGAATATGAACTAACCGAAAGTAGTTAAACAAATATCAATTTGCTGCTTGAGCTTAACACCCATATTCATTTCACATACAAAGTTTAAACCCCCCTTAAACCCCCTTAAATCCAAAAAGTTCGTATTTTTTATAGCCTATGTCCTGACCAGAGGTCTGTTGAACCTGCTAGTGAAGTTTTATCGAAATCGGTTCAGGCGTTTTGACGCCAACTCTCCCCATCCAAACAGACAAACAGACAAACAGACAAACAGACAAAAATTCTAAAAATCGTCGAAACGTGTTCTGTTATCGATTCTAAGACCTACTAACTTATTTTTTTACTAATATCTCCAATGTACAGATTTTCGACCCTCTTCAGCTTTATTATATGTATAGATAGATAATAAATTTTAATATTACATAAATGTTAATAATACTATAAATTTAAATGATTTGTTTTATACTAATTTTCTTGTAATTTTTATCAAACTAATAATTTGTATGCATGTTAAATTTATTAAGGAATAAATGGCTATAATAATAACTGTAAATGTGTCAGTTTAGAATATAGGAATCTAATTCAGTTTGTACTACATGAAAATTTATATTAAAATTAGCTTAAGTATACGAGAATATGAAATGTTCAGGTTAGCTTTAACTACAGTAACGTGGGGTTACTTGACCCATGAAGGTAACTTTGGCCTTTGGGATTTATTTGGCCCGGGTTTTGCATTGAATTTCGCACCTTGCCATAAGGTTGAATTTCAATGACAGTTAAACATTTTTATTATTAACAACCGCAACCCTTCTACATTTAATATTTTCGGTGGGTCAAAGTTACCCTCCATTTAGTCAAAGTAACCCGACTTTAGTAGTTTGACCACCACCACAAAACTATTTTCATTAACTCGTATACTTGCTATTACATTTAAACTAAGACAAAGTTGTAATTAAATATGAAGTCCATAAGGAGAAATCTTCGATATCTCCCTCTTTATCGCTCTTGCATATTCAAAAGACAGTGATGCACATAGACGAACGAACGAAGTCGCCATCAAATATATCGGAGCGGCCAGGGTACTCAAAAATATCTGAATATGCACTTTATCGCATTGACAATAGAGGCGTTGCTCAGATATTTGTGACCACCTTGGCCGCTCCGATATATCTGATGACGACTGTAGTTTTACCTAGGATGACCATAGTATTTTTTCTGCGTAAGTCATATTTTAATACAACTCTGTCTAGTTTGTACGTACGTATATGACATTTTATCTAGCCAACTACCTTCACACTATAAGTAACTAGATAGTCAATTTAGCAAAATAGATTTTTTTTCACAAAAATATATGATATCGAATATAATTGACGAGAATACAAGCGAAACGTGAATTTTGGCGAATTTTATAATTACTGGCAAGTAATATTATTATTTAATTCAAATACCACTTACAATTTTGAAGAAATCAAGCGTATGGCGCGATTGGATGTAAGCTAGCCTACGGACGTTTTGATCGTATTTGCAGTTGGCACGCATGTTTGTAAATTAAATTGTGAATGGTATTTGTAAATACATATTTAGACAAATTATTGATTCATTGAAACACACGCTAAATATGCAATCAATTATTACGAATGATGTTATGTCGCGCAGATAACGTGACAACGATAAAAATGGCGGCATATCATTTTATACAAACTTATATCACGTTATCCACTCGATGACTACTGCCATCTTTATGCAGACGATGAGATAAGGACGATTAAATTAAAATTTTACGCCTCTTGCATATTTCACGCCGTTTCCAAACATATTAAGTTTCAATAAGCATATAGATCAGAAAATTTTAATCTTTATAGTAATCTAATATTATATTTTGCGACACATCTTACTCAAATGCACGACCATAAAATACGAGTAAGTGTTTACTAAAAATTATTTCACTTGGCAGATTTGTGACAATTATGCCTTTCTTCTTTACTTTGGCTGGAGACTATAGAGATATAGACGACCACAGCCTAAGAACTTACTAGGTGGAGTAGCTGTGCAGGTGACATTTCTCTTACATATTCGGTATCTTTAGGGGGCTTTCACATGGGTGGCGCAATCGACATGAGCTTCAAAAAGTTCTTAGGCTGTGGTCGTCTATATCTCTATAGTCTCTGCTTTGGCCAAAGTAACCTTTGCGAGTTGTATGAAATAATCGCAGTTAAAATGAAATAATTTCAAGTATAGACTCGAGGCTTAACATTATCATGTGCCGAGTATATTTATTAAATATCATATTGATACTACTTGACACTATTTGAAATCAATTTGGCAATCAATAATTACAATCATACTCTCTTTATATGTATACAGTTGAATTTGAAATATTTATAACTGTTTGACAGTACAAAAAGTTATTTATTGCTTTTTTTAACGAAATAACAAAAAAAAATTAAGCAATATATCATTCTATTTATGGTCTAATATCTATGTAAAAACTCTAAGTTTTGAATATCTTTTTTAACCGATATCGTAGCTAGCATATTTTTATCTTTTCAGAACTGTCAAACGGTAGATATATAATTTTAACATTACTTTCTACAATAATTAAGCGCATGAAAATATAGCATTTTTTTATTTCAATACATCAAATATAGTATTTAATTATTTATTTCAAACATACAGTTTGTCACTGTAACCATCCAGCCATACTCTACTTTGGCACTGACAGATTTCTATTCATAACTTTGTTTCCCAAAACGATTGATTTTAAAAATACTTATGAAATTTACAAGTAATAATTACCAGCCTCTTTAAATAATAAGGGATCATGGTCAGTCAATTTATTATGTCATAGGTAATATTAGAGTAATAACGTAAAAAGGGTCATGTCACGGAAAGAGTAACGTGAGTCACAATTTGTTAGTATATTACAAGTAATTCTGCTCTGAATTAGTGTTACTTTCTTTTCTGAATTTTGACCCCTAACTATCTTAGCTTTTTTGCTGCGTGGCCCTGGCTTTAGAATAGTGCCACCCCGTCTCTTCCCGCGGGTATCGTAAGAGGCGACTAAGGGATAAGGGAACCACTCATCCCTACTGCTCGTGAGAACGCTGTGGTGATTTATTTAAATAGTCATCCGCATGGCGGCGATGCGCTACGCCACCCATCACGTCTCGTTCTTCACGGGGGCGAGAAGTGGCTCACGGAGAGCCGTTTTGCTGCATTGATCGTAGCAAATGGAAATCCGTCATCTCTGCCTACCCCTTTTGGGATATAGGCGTGATTGTATGTATGTATGTAAATATCTTAGAATAAAAAAAACACAATTAAATCGTGACTAGCGTTACTTTTCCGGAGAATTACCGAAAAGGAATTTACGACAGAATTTGGGGCTTCTAGAAGTTTTCAAAATTATTTCAACGACACATCATATTTATTTTCAGCTCTATTTTATTTAAATATCTACTTTAATATACTTGACTTTACAATTTTATAGTTTGCAAATGTTTAAAATAGTGGGTAATAATTGAATAAATCCAATATATATTTTTTTTTTCATGTTTTGACTGTCCACGGCCCCTTAATTAATTAGCTACATATTAGAAACAATATACGAAAAATAATACGTAAAGAAAATTAAAATTTACAAGTAACTATGAATTTCTGTGATATACTTGTTACTTTTGTACCAAATGGGTAACTTGTCTAACAGTAGACACCTTATTTAAATAACTTAAAAATCAGTGTTTCTCAGTTTTTTTTTTCATTATTTTAACCCGTAAATGCGTGAGCCGAACTTTAAAAAAAAAAACCCAAAAATTACTAGTCGATGAGGATAAAACACCACAAAACATAATCAAAAAGCTGTTTTTTTATACGACCGCAACGCCATCTGCGTCGTAGTTGCATGTTAAAAACCAGAAATGGCTTCGGAAAAGGTAACCGTTACATTAACCGTGCAATGATTTATTATGTATACTAGATGTTACATCTAGAGCAAATTTTGTGCGCCATGTTTGGCGGTTGACAGCTGTCACTGAATCAAAGAGTTGCTTAGACTTTCAGTGATTTATCTATTTTTGGGGCAAATCATTTCTTACGAATGTCATCTCCTGTTACTCAATGCTATCATGCCGTTTTATTGATAAAACTGTACTATACTTGGACACTATTTTGTAATTAAGATCCGTGTTAACTGGTTACTTTTTCATACCACAACGGTGGCAAACAAGCATACTGCCCGCCTGATGGTAAGCAGGTTCCGTAGAAGGATTCACTGTGTTGACGGCTAAAGGAATAACATATAATACATTTAAAGTCGTTATAAATAAAATGTCTATGATCGGCGCTTCACGTTAAAGAAAGGTTTTAACGTACTAAGTTTCTCGTCACACATTTATTCTACACACTTTGGATTTCGACACACTTTCAACAGTCCATAACTGTAACTTTGACGACGTGACAAGTGACAACCCTAATCATTTCAAGAGATGCAAGTGTCCCACTTTGCGACAGTTGTAACACTCGACATTATCATTAGAAAATTAGTTTTTAAATCACTCATTTGCAATTATTTGCAAGCGTAATACTCCACAACTCGCAAAGTATTCAGTTTTAGAGAAGTATCACTTCACAGTGTCGCTTCTTAAGATCGGGTGTCAAGTTGACACTAAAATAAAAGTCAGGGTTGTCAACTTACTGGGCGCCAGTTGCACGCGTTCAACTCCATTTAGTTCAGGGGTGTCACTTCGCAATTTAAAGATTAAACGGAGTTTCATAACACTGTTTTATTTGTATACTGTTTATTTATTAGTGTCCCTTTTATAGACGTCTCAACTTTTACCACTCATGCCGGTGGAAGGGTCCTGGATGTTCCATTTGACCAAGTCTGCTTGCTTTACCGCTCTAGTAGCACAAAACCCAAGTAAAAAAAAACTGACAGTTTACCTATAGTCGCCAGCTAGTCTTACGGCTCCAACGTTTTAGGGGTGTCACTTCACAATAAAAAAATTAAGGATGTCACATAGAATTCACATTCACAACACTGTTAGTTTATTTATTGATCTCTCCCTTTAGAGCGCGCTCCAAGACCGCTTTCGAAGCGATCTCGACGGTGACTGTCTTGCTGATGGTGGCTAGCTGGTCATCTTGTGGGGTGTCGAGGGGCTCTGTCAGGATGCGGAGTGAGGAGATCTTTGCCTTCTGGTAGGCCGTCACGGTGTTCATGCCGAGGAATCTGGAACGAAGGGATTTATTCATTTACGGCTTGTAATTGTTGAAAGTAAGTATTATATGTAGTGGTTTACCAAGTTAGACATTGGAAGAAAAATAATTTATTAAAAAGCCATAAAATGTAGATTTTACATTTGGGACGTGGACAGCTATCGGCTACGGCGTAGCGCTACACGTAGCACACAGCAGTTACCTGACGGCCACGTAGCACACGAGCGAGGCCGCGCCGGCGGCGAGCACTCTCACGACGGGCGAGGTGGAGAGCTATCGGCTACGGCGTAGCGCTACACGTAGCATACAGCAGTTACCTGATGGCCACGTAGCACACGAGCGAGGCCGCGCCGGCGGCGAGCACTCTCACGACGGGCGAGGTGGAGAGCTATCGGCTACGGCGTAGCGCTACACGTAGCATACAGCAGTTACCTGACGGCCACGTAGCACACGAGCGAGGCCGCGCCGGCGGCGAGCACTCTCACGACGGGCGAGGTGGAGAGCTATCGGCTACGGCGTAGCGCTACACGTAGCATACAGCAGTTACCTGACGGCCACGTAGCACACGAGCGAGGCCGCGCCGGCTGCGAGCACTCTCACGACGGGCGAGGTGGAGAGCTATCGGCTACGGCGTAGCGCTACACGTAGCATACAGCAGTTACCTGACGGCCACGTAGCACACGAGCGAGGCCGCGCCGGCGGCGAGCACTCTCACGACGGGCGAGGTGGAGAGCTATCGGCTACGGCGTAGCGCTACACGTAGCATACAGCAGTTACCTGACGGCCACGTAGCACACGAGCGAGGCCGCGCCGGCTGCGAGCACTCTCACGACGGGCGAGGTGGAGAGCTATCGGCTACGGCGTAGCGCTACACGTAGCATACAGCAGTTACCTGACGGCCACGTAGCACACGAGCGAGGCCGCGCCGGCTGCGAGCACTCTCACGACGGGCAAGGTGGAGAGCTGTCGGCTACGGCGTAGCGCTACACGTAGCACACAGCAGTTACCTGACGGCCACGTAGCACACGAGCGAGGCCGCGCCGGCGGCGAGCACTCTCACGACGGGCGAGGTGGAGAGCTATCGGCTACGGCGTAGCGCTACACGTAGCATACAGCAGTTACCTGACGGCCACGTAGCACACGAGCGAGGCCGCGCCGGCTGCGAGCACTCTCACGACGGGCGAGGTGGAGAGCTATCGGCTACGGCGTAGCGCTACACGTAGCACACAGCAGTTACCTGACGGCCACGTAGCACACGAGCGAGGCCGCGCCGGCTGCGAGCACTCTCACGACGGGCGAGGTGGAGAGCTGTCGGCTACGGCGTAGCGCTACACGTAGCACACAGCAGTTACCTGACGGCCACGTAGCACACGAGCGAGGCCGCGCCGGCGGCGAGCACTCTCACGACGGGCGAGGTGGAGAGCTATCGGCTACGGCGTAGCGCTACACGTAGCATACAGCAGTTACCTGACGCCGCGCCGGCTGCGAGCACTCTCACGACGGGCGAGGTGGAGAGCTATCGGCTACGGCGTAGCGCTACACGTAGCATACAGCAGTTACCTGACGGCCACGTAGCACACGAGCGAGGCCGCGCCGGCTGCGAGCACTCTCACGACGGGCGAGGTGGAAAGCTATCGGCTACGGCGTAGCGCTACACGTAGCATACAGCAGTTACCTGACGGCCACGTAGCACACGAGCGAGGCCGCGCCGGCGGCGAGCACTCTCACGACGGGCGAGGTGGAGAGCTATCGGCTACGGCGTAGCGCTACACGTAGCATACAGCGGTTGTACGGCCACGTAGCACACGAGCGAGGCCGCGCCGGCTGCGAGCACTCTCACGACGGGCGAGGTGGAGAGCTATCGGCTACGGCGTAGCGCTACACGTAGCATACAGCAGTTACCTGACGGCCACGTAGCACACGAGCGAGGCCGCGCCGGCTGCGAGCACTCTCACGACGGGCGAGGTGGAGAGCTATCGGCTACGGCGTAGCGCTACACGTAGCATACAGCAGTTACCTGACGGCCACGTAGCACACGAGCGAGGCCGCGCCGGCTGCGAGCACTCTCACGACGGGCGAGGTGGAGAGCTATCGGCTACGGCGTAGCGCTACACGTAGCATACAGCAGTTACCTGACGGCCACGTAGCACACGAGCGAGGCCGCGCCGGCTGCGAGCACTCTCACGACGGGCGAGGTGGAGAGCTATCGGCTACGGCGTAGCGCTACACGTAGCATACAGCAGTTACCTGACGGCCACGTAGCACACGAGCGAGGCCGCGCCGGCTGCGAGCACTCTCACGACGGGCGAGGTGGAGAGCTATCGGCTACGGCGTAGCGCTACACGTAGCATACAGCAGTTACCTGACGGCCACGTAGCACACGAGCGAGGCCGCGCCGGCTGCGAGCACTCTCACGACGGGCGAGGTGGAGAGCTATCGGCTACGGCGTAGCGCTACACGTAGCATACAGCAGTTACCTGACGGCCACGTAGCACACGAGCGAGGCCGCGCCGGCTGCGAGCACTCTCACGACGGGCGAGGTGGAGAGCTATCGGCTACGGCGTAGCGCTACACGTAGCACACAGCAGTTACCTGACGGCCACGTAGCACACGAGCGAGGCCGCGCCGGCTGCGAGCACTCTCACGACGGGCGAGGTGGAGAGCTGCACGGCGACCCAGGCGGCGGCGCCGGCGCCGCACATGCACGCCACGCACAGCGCCGTGCGCACCCAGTGCACCACCGTGAAGCCGCGCTCCCATTCCACCCTGGAATTATTAACGAACTTATGGAATCTGGAAAGTTTTATTCAAAATAGACTGGAAATGTTAATCGTCGTTAGTTATACGTTTAGGGGTAGTCTATTAAGAACATTTTCGTTTAGCATCAAGGGATCTGGTAGATCCTACAAATGTATGATCCGAGGGAGTGATCCGCTACCCCTACCCCACCCTACCCGCTCCCTGTACCTATTCGTTGTGTGCACGATTGTAGCGCCATCTTTTGGGCAAAGATTAATTCATCATTTTTCTTTTTTTTATGCATGGAATACTCCTTACTTATATGAAAAATGAAATGTCTCTGGCTGATTCACTATTTTGACAGTTGATCGAGTTGAGTTGACATATGTGATGGCAATTATTTTGAAATTTGATATTGACAAGAGCCCTTTAAAGTTTAATTTCTTGTCACATTGTGATTGTTCACGTCAACGTCAGCGTCATTGTTCGCACGCAGCACAGACCCCGAGTACGAAATAATGTTTCAAAACGATTAAAATGGAAAGCTTACCGGCTGGTCTCTTGAACGATGTATGGCGTGTTGCACACCTTGCATTTCAAGCCGTCAGGAGTTGCAGCACTCTGCGAAAAAACATCCATTTCGTGAAAGAGCCACAATAGAGTGTGCGGTTAATTTTATTACAACATATCGTTGTAATACACACTACAGACCTTCTTTAAGCGACAATGGTCAGTTTACGCTTCTATTTATGCCGAAGTGGGAGCTACCGCCCTTGTTCTAAAAATTGTAGAAATTGAATTGAGTTTGTAAATTTAATAGTAGAGGGATGGTGAGAGAGCATACCTCGACCAGCCAGCGGCTGAGGCAGTCGTGGTGCACTGCGGACACGTCGCCGGTACAGCGGCAGGGGTGGATGAGGGGCTCGGGCCGGGAGCTGTCGTAGCAGATCCAGCAGTCGCGCGCTGACCCAACGCTGCCGACTAGCGAGTCGGTCTCGACGTCTTGCTGTAATGAGAAAAATAATTTATTACACTTTTGTTATATATTAAAAGTTATTGAGGAAAAACTACCTAAAAGTAAATTTTGCTCCGCGCATAGATAAATAAGTAAGTAGCTTATTTATTTCTCCTTGCGTCTGGAGTATAAACTGTTACTATATCGTACTTTTTTTACCTGCAGGCTTTTAAGTGTAAATGAAATGGCTCAACTCAAAATAAAATGGAAAGAGAACAACATGTCAACTTTTCAACAACTACTAAATGCGTGAACAGAATTGAAGGGGTAATAAATAACAGATTAGGCGATTGTCACACTGGCACCCGCAACCACATGCGGCGAAAGTGTGCTAGCATAATACACACGCAGAGCGCTATCTCGCTCGCGCACCGGCGCCGCATGCGGAAACCGCAGCATTGTGAAAGACGCCTAACATTCCTACACTCACCAAACTCTTCCAAGGCAACGCGAGCACCTCACTGCGCACGCGACGATGGAACAACGAAGTGAGCAACACTCTGCAAATCGACCACTTCCAGTAGCCAATCAGATGCGAGATCAGCCGCGCCTTCTGCCGCCATGACAGCTCGCCGATATGCGCACTTAATAACCACTGGGGAGACATTTTGAAATTAGAATCAAAATGGCCGCCAGCGCTCAACAAAATGGCGGCACCATTTGTAACAGTTTTGTTTTTTTGTCTGGTACAATCTGGTGGTGATGTTTTAAAGACTTTTTACTTTCATTGAAGGCTCAATTATGGCCTAATTTCAAGAATAGAAAGCCGTTTAAGGAACAAGTTTTAACAAAACATGACATTTAAGTGACAATAAATTACGTTAGTGCTATTTTTATTGCCTTTATAAGATTTTCGTTATTTAAAACAAAAATCTTGACATATTTTGGATCTGTGCCGAATTTAAGAAATATACTTCAAACAACATTGACATAGCTTCAAATGGACAAAAATCCAAACAAGAGCAGAAAGCATTTAAGCTGAAGAATTCGACGAACCAAAAGCAAAACGGACGGACTCAAACCTTTCACCTACGTACAGAAAAACGGACGGACTGCAACCATTTACCTTCAGCGAAACAACTGAATACCAAAACCTGTCTGGATGGTGTCCAGATGCTCCAAATAGGAGACAAAAAGGCAGACAACTACAATCTTACCAATTAATATATCTTTATCTAATCTTAGTGTAAGTGGTAAGCGTACAGCGGGGCGATCGGTGCTATAGTATCCGCAGAATTAAGTGGCGACTGAGGTCATAAAACTACTCTTTCACACTTGCACCGCCGCGGCAAGAGAGAAGGAGACAGCGTTATGAACTCAGTCGCCACTTAATTCTGCGGATACTATAGCAGCGTCAAGCGTCCAAGCGTCTGGGATGGTGCACTGAGGCCTCTCGCATATGTTTGTATTAGTTTGATGTGAACGCTGCGCCGACGCTCCGCTGTTCGCCCCGCTATCACCACTCAGTTTACACACATAGTTGAATGCGAGAATCAAAATTAAAATCAGTAGTATGTTTTTTTTTAATCAAGTAAAACCTGTTATGATTTCCTCGAGAGGATTAAAAAAACTTAAGAATTGAAAGTTATATTGCTTAGCTTACACTCAATACTGTAAGACAATTGTTCAATCTATTGCTTACTAAGCTATGACTAAGAACACCATGTTATGAATATTATGATGATATGAACCGAATCAGCTATTATATTATATACCGGGTGTTTCCTGTAATAGAAGCAATAAATTAAAACGTAGATTCTATAACTCAAACCAGACAACGTTTCTTCAGCGACTTTTAAAAATGACTTATGGTTTGATTTTTTAGTACACTTTAAAGTTATTTCAAACACGCAATGTATTCCGAAATTGATTGTCTGTAGGGTGAGAAGACTGATAGGCAATGTCAAGAGACGGATTTTAACATACATTGAAAATACTATTTATTTTGTATGAAAAAGAGACAAACTAAAAAGTACATTATTTTTAAAAGGTGTGTTGTATGAGGAGTAGATTCTATGTTTTAATTTATTGCTCCTATTACAGGAAACACTCTGTACCTACTGTATAAACACGATTGACTGTCAGTAATATAATAATATTTTGAATATAATTTACATCTAGTGTCCGAGCAGTGTGTAACGAAATAATTAAGAAAAATAAACAGTATTATCTTGCCTTTAATTAGTTATCAACTTATCAATACAAATATTAAGAAATGCATGTACAGTTTGCTATTAGATATTTCGAAGCTGGCAAGGTGCTCAAAATCTAACAATGGATAATCTAAATTTTTATATTCTGTGTAACATTACCAAAACTTTAACCAATGTTGAAATGTTCACTATTAATTATTACCAACATATTTTCTTCACCGTAGTTATTCCTTATGTCTATCGCCGTAAGACACCAAATGATGTATCACGATGGTTCACGGTGGTAAACAGTAGATAACAGTATTGACTTGATAAACAGTTTTATTCAAATGCGCTAAATAAGCGATTATTTATCAAAACAAGTTTAATATAACTCTATCAGTGGGTCGGATCCACAGACTACACAGACACCTCATCATTAAGCTTTTACAGGGAGCACGAGGTCACCACACATCAGCGCAATTTTATTCGTAAATATCTACGATTCGACCAGAACATATCAATAGTATTCTACACCAAATTGTAGTATAACAATCCAGGTTCACAGGATCCAGGATTTTTATGGATATTTTTAATTCACATGAGTAATGATCAAAAAGCTTAACTCAGTTGAAATAAGCGGTGCGCTCTCATACAAAATTAGTACGGGAGCACAGATGTGTGGTGACCCCGAGTTGTACTTATGATCTATCTAGCAGTTGAGGTTATCTGTGGTCGGGTCAGGCAGATATTTCCTGTAATTTTGCAGTTAAGAGAATTATTGCGTTGAGTGAATAAGATCTAAATCGAGAATATTCGGCTTAATATGTTTGTTTTGCTGAATTAATTGGTAATGAACCGCTTCTTGATAGGACCGATGTAAATCATCAAAAAAGCCTTTGATATTTGTCTTGGCGTCGGGTTGAGTCACAGTCGATCGGGCGCCACACGGGTTGATAGACAGTACCTTAGCGTCCTGGTGGTGCTGCAGCAGCTCCTGCAGCTTGGCGTCGTCGAGCTGGCGCGCCAGGAGGCGCCTGGGGTTGAGCAGCCACAGTCGCTCGGGCGCCACACGGGTTGATAGACAGTACCTTAGCGTCCTGGTGGTGCTGCAGCAGCTCCTGCAGCTTGGCGTCGTCGAGCTGGCGCGCCAGGAGGCGCCGCGGGTTGAGCAGCCACAGTCGCTCGGGCTCCACACGGGTTGATAGACAGTACCTTAGCGTCCTGGTGGTGCTGCAGCAACTCCTGCAGCTTGGCGTCGTCGAGCTGGCGCGCCAGGAGGCGCCTGGGGTTGAGCAGCCACAATCGCTCGGGTGCCATCGAGTTCCACAGCACGCAGGGGAACCATAGCGCGACCCCGATCTCGGCCAGCCGGAACACCAGGTCGTGCCAGTTGCGGGATACCACTGGGACTCTGGAAAAGCGTTTGGGAGTTACGAATAAGAATGAGGACTGCTAAGGAGTTTCGATAGGAGATTCTGTTTTACCCTAGATGATTGGCCAAATGCGCCTTACTAAGATTACTGTCCAATTTTCCCGTGTACACTGTGTTTTGTATACACGGGAAAATTGGACTGGTGTCGCTGTGACCCGGACAGCCTAAGGGCTAGCGCGTCTGCCGCGAAAGCAGAAGACGTTGATTCAATTTCAACCTTGGGCACCGGAGGTCTTGGTCACTTCTTCCTTAGTATATGACATCTATTTCAGATTATATGCAAGAGCCATTTGCTACCGTTAGGAAACCTGTATACAGCGAAGAAATTTAAACGTATATCTGAAGTCCTCGACGCGCTTTGGGCCAGCGTGGGGACTATAGCCTGATCCCTTTCGTGCATGGGAGAAGTACCCAGCAGTGGGACGTACAAGCATAGTCTAGCTGGCCAAAAAGTGCAGTAACAGTGGAAGTAATAAGTAAGTAAGTAAAAACATTTGTTTGTGACTACACTACAAATACATTGAGAAGAAGCTATATTCATCCCTTTTTTAGTAGCGAGAGTACTAGTAGTCTATGCTTAAAGTCAAACAGTCCTAGGTCAAACTATAGTTCGACAGTTTTTCCCGACTCACTTGATCTTCCACAGCTCGCTAAGCGTCTCCGAGGCGAGGAAGCCCGCTATGAGCATCAGCATCAGCGCCTGGCTGACCAGCCCGAGCCATACTGGTGGAGTTGGGACAGGTCCGCCGAGCGCGGGTCGATAGCGCCGCCGCAAGACATGTCAGTTTGGACGCCCTGTCGGATGATGTTATACAAGCGTATAGGTAAACAGTTCTGGACTCACTTGGTCTTCCACAGCTCGCTAAGCGTCTCCGAGGCGAGGAAGCCCGCGATGAGCATCAGCATCAGCGCCTGGCTGACCAGCCCAAGCCTGGACTGGTGGAGTTGGGAGAGGTCCACCGAGCGCGGGTCGATAGCGCCGCCGCAAGACATGTCAGTTTGGACGCCCTGTCGGATGTTGTTCGTTAGCAATATTGTCATGAATTTTAGTCACCATTAATCGGTAAAGAGGAGTTTCTTGAAAGATTTCTGACTGTGCCAATTCTAGCTGGTTGTTAGCGAAAAACAGCGTAAAACAGAAAGGGTTTTAGACGGCATGGACAGATTAGTGGGTAGGGAGAAGGGATCGTGTGGCAAACACCTTCCTGGAAACGATATTTTATATAAAAAATGTATAATCAACTCGACTACAATTAATACATAATTCACATTTAGAAGTAAGGGAAAAAATTGACTACCAACTATAAACTAGAATACTGCTATACTGGAAGGATATTGTAGCCGAACGCATGAGAATAAAGATTAAAGGAAATTCAATACTTGGGTTATCTAACATGGTGGTAGAGAACTTCCATAACTTGGGATGGGCAGAGAGTGTTTATAGTTATTACGAATATAGGTGCGCGTCATCATCTGCGGGCTCTGCGGCCGACAAGGTGCCCGGCCGGAGCTGGATCACCGTGCAGTGCACACCTTCGTTTCCTTGAGGAACTTGCGACTTTTTATTTATCGTATGGCTTAGATACATGTCACTGGATATATAACACAAATTAGTACACGGTAATAACATTATTACTACAAGTTAAAACTTGCGACTTGACTCACACAGTGTAATGCGAGACTTGGGTTAGACAGGCCCTAGCGCCTGTCAGAGATCGGAGTGTTATTTTATAGATATGTTACCTGTTTGGTGACGAGCGTGGCCTGCGCGTCATCATCTGCGGCCGACGAGGTCCCCGGCCGGGGCTGGATCACAGTGCACACCTTCGTTTCCTTGAGGAATTCGCCGCGAAGCTGCACAGATAATATTCGTGTTTTTACGGATCATAAAACTTTGAAACGGTCATTGTGGCAACACAGCCTTTATTTGTCACGTAAGTTTTTGTAGACTTTTAGACTAAGTAATTTAATTCATGTAAATATAGACACAACAGAGTCGTTCGGATCTTCTTTGAACTTGGTCGGTAACAGCGCCGTATGTCTAAATATTTTTTTCATTGATGTGTGACTAATTCTGATATTATCAGGTTAAAGCATTTGCGCTTATACAAAAATACTGTCAACTGATTATATATGGTATGGGAGCCCCAGGGCATATAACCTATATTGACACCATGACAGTGGCGGTGGGTCAAAAATTTTCTTAGGCAAGCCAGTACTGAATTTGGCTTAAAATTTCTTCACGAGCTGTAGGAAAACTGCTCAGGCGCCTGAAACCTAGGCAAGCCGACGGGAATCGTGTTCTATGGACGCGCCGCCACTGCACCATGATGATGATAGGGAGGGTCAAGGCAATAAGTCGATGATCCCTAAATTTTAATCTGACTAAGCATTTCCGTTACTAAGAACGTCGACAAATGCAAAATACAGTGTATAAATCTAATACGGGCGATAAATTAAACCAGACATAGAACTCATTAGTGTAATCATTAGTTAAGATGTTTTTTAAGTTACACTTAACTGTGACCCAATAATTAATTTTCAAAAATTTGATCAGCAGGAATGTACTGTAAACATCGTATTGGAAGTAACAGTCAACGAGCGTTTAACGCGTGTTTGCACCACATTGCGGGCCGAATTATTTTGTATGGATAAGATTTTAGTTGCAATTCTAAGTAAAAGTTATCTAATTACATTTCTTATATCCTACATTAATCACCGTTAATAGATTCGCGTGTATTAGATTTACACAGTATAAATATAACGTAAATCTCCCGTGCACACAATTTCGATATTTCACCGCATGACTTTTTACTCACAACACCATTTTTCTCTTAAAAATGACTGCGCAGACAGTAAAAATCAGTTCATATAAGATAACCTATACGCTCCCAAAAGCTATCAAGCTTGATTGGAAACAAAATTAACACGACATTATCCGCTAGACGTTGAAACATTAACAACAGACAATCGGCCATGATCGCATCAATGCCAATACCATTCCCGTAAGAGCCACCACATAATGTCCCATTGTGTGTGGTTTGGGAGGTAAAAGTACTATTACTAAGTACTAGCTTGATTGCCTTTGGTCCTTGAATTGTCCATACATGGTAGCGTCATAATCATTAGTATATTAATTATAACTCTCCGACAAGTATTCTGCACTAAGCATTAGATTCTGTTTGGCCCGATGGTTGACTTGTAGATAATGTCTTAAGGCATTAAGTGCGCTATTTGTACTTTGTTGTATTGTGACATAAAAAGGTAAAATAAATTCTGGTTGAGGCAAAGAATGGCATACAATTGAAGGGTAATAAGCTTTGTAATAAGGTCCAAAAGTGTAAACATAATTTTGACGTCGACTGTACATGTAAAACTTTTGTGTGTTAACTGGAAATCTCAAAGAGGCGCAGAATTTTCGTTGATAATAAGATTACCGCCATCAGTCATCATATGGACGACAAACGAAAACTGCTGAAATAAAATAGTTAAATCCCGTAACTGGAACAGTCGAGTCGCCATCAACTATATCGGAGGGGCCAAGGTGGTCACAAATATCTGAACAACGCATCTATTGTCAAGGCGATAAAGTGCATGTTCAGATATTTTTGAGTGCTCTGGCCGCTCCAATATATCTGATTGCGAATGTACAGTCAGCATCATATATATCGCATCAGCTAGAGTAGCCAAATAGTTCGTCACACCATACTAAATAGATGGTGTAACGAACTATTTGATCACTTTGGCTGTTACAATATATTTGACGCTGACTGTACCTATGGGTTTTTATGCATAAGTACAACTTACAGTGGTTTAAGGGAACAGGTACATGTAACTTTATGGTCTTGATATTAAAAATGGTTTACCTTATTAATGGTTTATGAGTTTTTCGGAACTTATGTACGAAATATAATTTGATATTTACCAATCGCTATACGGTGAAGGAAAACATCATGAGGAAACCTGCTTACATCCGCGGAGAAATTCAAAGGTGTATGTATGTGAAGTTCCCAACCCGCTTTGGGCCAGCGTGGGGACTATAGCCTGATCCCTCTCGTGCATGAGAGGAGGCCTGTGCCCAGCAGTGGGACGTATAGAGGCTAACATATTATTATTATTACCTTAAAATAGACTTCGACGCCGTAGATTAGGAAGAAAGTGACCACGATGAAGAGCAGCACCGCGTAGCAGCCGTTGAAAATGTGCTGGTAGAAGCTCTGCGGACAAACAAATGTTCAGTATGCTTGTATGTATTGGTAAACTTTTGTAAGACGTTTTTAATAGTTCTTTAACTAACTATTTTGGCTCAACGATCCAAAGAGATTCTTGGCCTCCGAAATGAGAGCACGCCACCTATCCCGATCCTGCGCAACTTCTTGCCAGTTGTTGACGAAAAGGTCCTTAATAACAGACAAGAGTTAACTGGAGATCCGATATGGTATAAGTTTATACCCTCATCCGTTGTTTGATTTTAAAGTCTGTTATGTTAGATAATTATTTAGATCAAAAAATTACAAAGACCAACTGGGTAGATAAAAAAAACCAGTCGAATTGAGAACCTCCTCCTTTTTTGAAGTCGGTTAAAAAGAGGAACATGTCTCAGCAATGCTTAACTTAGAGAAATATCTATTCCACATTTTATTGTCACTTATGACTCAAGAAAAAGATAAACAAAATTACTATGTTCAAAAAAACTTCAGAATAAAATTAATCGTTAAATCAGGCGTGTAGTTGAAACGTGCGACGAACTCTAAATGCTATCGAGTGTCGATTAGATGTTTAAGTCGACATTGATAAAGTACTAAAATGTAGGTAATAAAACATTCTCCTTGGCCGACCGTTCCCTTTACGTGACATATCTACTTTCAATAGTGTTTCCGTCAAACGCTGGTAGCCTGGCAGCACAGACTACACAGACACCTCATCATTAAGCTTTTACAGGGAGCACGAGGTCACCACACATCAGCGCACTTTTATTCGTAAATTTCTACAATTCGAACAGCACATCTCATATTCTACACCAATTTGTATTATAGCAATCCAGGTTCACCCCTGTAACTTGATTTTTGTGGATATTTTTAATTCACATGGATAATGATCAAAAACATTAACGCAATTGAAATAAGCGGTCGCGCACTCATACAAAATTAGTACGGGAGCACTGATGCGTGGTGACCCCGAGTTGTACTTATGATCTATCTAGTGGTTGAGATTATCTGTGCCTGGCAGTAAGACGTCCGACTTTCAATCCGGAGGTCACGGGTTCAAACCTCGGCTCGTACCGCTGACTTTATCGGAACATGTACGGAATATCATTTGATATTTACCAGTCGCTTTTCGGTGAAGGAAAACAGCGTAAGAAAACCAGACCTAATCCCGATAAAGCCCGTCACAGACGGAGCTATAATATATATTAATATACCGTAAGATACCAAGATATATATTATCGTATAGCTCGGCACCACACACGGCAAAGATATCAAAAGAGAAAGATACATCGGTTGTACGTCACGCCAAAGAAGGAAGACAATATACCCAAAATATATCCTAATATATCGAGCTATAATATATATTATAGCTCCGTGTGTGAACTCTGTCAAATAGTATATAAAATATATCGTACCTACATAAGATACCGAGCTATAATATATATTATAGCTCCGTCTGTGACGGGCTTAAGGCCTAGTTTCCCCTCTGGGTTGGAAAGTCAGATGGCAGTCGCTTTCGTGAAAACTGATGCCTACGCTAATTCATGGAATTAGGTGATCAAGCGGACCCCAAGCCGGGACAAACGCTAGGAGGAGGAAGAAGGTGTTTCCGTCATCTACCCTGTGGGTCCTGGTTCGCTACCGTAAATATTTTTAAGCTGCATCAACTAGTTCCCAGACAAAACCACGACGCAACAGCAAATGCGCATCTCGAATTCTCAAAAACCAAAGGCTCGCTTTACACTTCAATAATATAAACAACTCTAATTATATCCAAGCCTTGTAGGTAAATATAAAAAGGTATCGAACTACGCTGCATTCTTATCGTGGTAAATAACCCATAGGGACTTTAGGTTAAGCTACCAGTCTGGCGGAGAATACTATCCTGGCGGTAATTCCCTATTATTCAAAAAACGCGCCAAGATCACTTAGGGGGCCCACCGACTATTTTTTTTTTTATATTTAATGGCTTTCTCCCTTTGTCATAGCAATGGGAATTCTGCCAATGACGACGTTTCACACTTTTTTATTAGGTATAATTAAATATAGGCAACGTTGTTCGGTAAAGGCCTTGCTGATTGTAAGGTGATAGCCTCCCTACAACCACGTGGGCGGCCGAGACCCCGGATAACCGTTCGTTCGACTAAAGCGTGGTTACGCGCGTTTTGAGACTAATTCTTCATTAGCTGCCACTTGTTCGTTAGATCACCGCACAATAAGCTATCAATATTACACACTGAACTACGTACATGAGCAAAAAACAAAGAACTACTCTAAAGACGCCGCCGCCATCTTGAGCTCAAACGATTATCCCCCACCGACTATCAGTCCGGCTGACAATATCGGCCTGTCAGTTAGAACAACAATTTGACAGTCCCGAACAACTGACAGTCCAATATCGTCAGACCGACTGACAGTGGGTGGGCCCCATTAGAACAGCTCAACTGCTTAGCTACTTCTGCAAGTGACTGTACTAAGCACCAAGTTTATGTAAACCTAGCATAATGCTTATTGACTGCTGACAAAGTACCTTTTGGCTAACACTTATGGCTAAGTAAAAACACTTATGGCTAAGTAAAAACACTTATAGGTAAGTCGAGACGTACTGAATAATTCATCGACGTAGCTAAGTTAGTCTTAAGGGACAATTGCCAATAAATGTATACATTCTAAAATCGAGAGTAGGTTATATAAAAACTTTTTACAAAAAAAGATAAACCGACTTCAGAAAGAATAAAATGAATCATTATATTATTTATATGCGTTACCAACTGATATGTTTGAAGTCGGTGCCAAGCCAAATTTGGAAGAGTTAATACGAACGAGGCTATGTGTTCAGTGAATTGTTATTTTTACTATATAACTAATCTAATACGGTATGAATCGCACGTAGATATACATTCGTTTCGACCATGCGTTAACTGTTAGGCAAGTAGGTACAGAAAGTATAATCATGCATCCTATGTTTGTTTCTTAGCACATTGTTGGGACTATCCGTATGTCGAACGAAGCCCGTGGTTCGGTTTTAATTATTTATCCTTCTTCATCTAAGGTTTAATCCGAAGTATAAAGGAATTCAATTGCTAGATTAATTTTTCTATTCTCACATGTACCCAGTACCCAGTACACACGCCGTGTCAGTAAAAATGGCACGATATTCAAATTTTCTATGGAAGGTCAATCTTACGCGTCTACATTTTTTTTCTATTTGCCGCCTTTTTCTGATTTTTGACAAAGCAGACGTGTATCAGAATATATATATCGTTGTCGCGTTTCATCAAAATAGAATTAGTAGTTTAGACATGTAAATGTAACACATGAAATCGCATTCACCTTTGCATTATTAGTATCGATGTTTTGTGATGTTCACACTTGAAGCTGATTTGACCGGTTTTGTAATTTGTGGCTTGGCACCGACTTCAAACATATCAGTTGGTAACGCGTAATAAATAATATAATGATTCATTTTATTCTTTCTGAAGTCGGTTTATCTTTTTTTTGTAAAAAGTTTTTATTTTTAAATTTTTAGTGGTTATTTTTATCAAAATCGGACAACAAGTCTCGGAATAATCGGCAAAGATATATAAAAAAGTTCATAATACACCCATTCTATGTAAGGAAAGGTCCACGTATCATATGTGGACGTCATCATTAGGTCCTCTCTATCAAATTGGTGGTTTTCAAGAGGGAATGCTCGAGTTGCTTAAGAAAACACTCAAATCAACATACATGTGCCTTTAAAAATTGAGGAGTTCTCTCAATTCCTAACGGATCCCATTATCAGAACAGCACCAGATTAATGTGGGACCATCTTCAAGGTAGTTCCTATCAAACATAAAAAGGAATTGTCCAAATCTGACCACGGGTCTCGGAGTAATCGCTGAATATCCTACATAAAAAAATCTTCATCATTATTATTATTACGAAAACAATCATCATCATCTGGACCCCTCCATCAAATTGGCGGTTTTCGTGAGAAAATGCTTGAGTGGCTTAAGAAAACACCCAAATCTAAAATTTAAAAATTGAGGAGTTCCCTCAGTTGCTCATAGATTCCATCATCAGAACAGGACCAGATTAATGTGGGACCATCTTTGAGGTAGTTCCTTTCAAACAAAAAAAGAATTATTAAAACGGACCACGGGTCTCGGAGCAATCGCTGAACATCCTACATTTAAAAAATCTTCATTATTATCATCAAAACAATCATCATCATCAGGTCCACTCCATCGAAATGGTGGTTTTCGTGAGAAAATGCTTGAGTTGCTTAAGAAAACACCTAAATCACCATACATGTGCCTTTAAAAATTGAGGAGTTCCCTCAATTCCTCATGAATCCCATCATCAGAACAGCACCATATTAATATGGGACCACCTTGGATGTAGATCCTTTCAAATAAAAAAAGAATTACTCAAATCGGACCACGGGTCTCGGAGTAATCGGTGAACATACATTTAAAAAAAACACCAAACCGAATGCAGAACCTCCTTCCTCAATGGAATTGAAGTCGGTTAAAAATGTACTGAGATGACAGGTGTCAAAAACCGCTTCTTAGGTTGCACAGGGTATACGGTACCAATTATGCCCTTAAAAGGATCACCAGTATTTTTGTTACACCCTGTATGGTGCTGGTACGTTTGCTGAATTTGTATTCTATAGGAGTTTGGTGACTGTTCGGCTTCTTGTCAAAAGTCTAGCCTCCTTATTCATAAACATCTTACAAATCACATTTAACTAACAATCGTTTGTCGTTATCTGTCACTTTGATAGTTGTGTTTGTTAAAAGACAAAACATACATATATTAAGTAAATAAGGCTTGTCAGGCGTTTATGAAAATGAGGTAGATATATTACCATTTAATCATATTGTAATGATCATATTAAAGCAAAAATTAACTTCCTAATAGTATGCAGGTATAAAATTGACACAATTGTCAATAAAAAACAAACAATGACTATTTATCCACAATAATGTCGTTAACTTAAAATTCCTTTAATTGGCTTTGTATTGAATGGCCAGTTATTTATATATTTAATAGCAGAATGTACTGTACTGTAATGTACTGTAGTCCGCCTCGAACTGAGAACTCGCGATTTACTTGCAAACGAGTTGACCAATAAAACAACACCCATATGAAGATTTGTTTTCGCCTTCTAACTCCACAACCCCTTGATCGATCCTGCTCATAAACGAACTGGCAAATTGTATGTATCTCTGCTACAACCCCAATTTCATAAAGATCAGAAAAACGTTACTAAAGTTATAGTCGAACAAACTCTCAAAATCAAAAAGCCATCGAAATGCCAAGACGTCCCAGTAACACAACAATTAAAGTCTGCGACCTTTTTGCGTGATTATGATTTTCGGTATTAAGTGAGTTAAATGAATTGCCCTCTGAGTTCGCAGGATATATCTACCACACTTACCTTCTCCTTGGCAGTGGTGTCGACGACGTTAAGCAGGGAGTAGCCGATCAGGTTGAAGGTCACGAAGGCCAGGACTTGAGGAACCGCGTCTGCAGATATCACGGGGGTATGTTTACCTTCTCCTTGGCTGTGGTGTCGGCGATGGTGGTGAGCACCTCAGCAGCCAGCAGGGAGTAGCTGATCAGACTGAAGGTCACGAAGGCCAGGACTTGAGGAACCGCGTCTGCAGATATCACGGGGGTATGTTTACCTTCTCCTTGGCTGTGGTGTCGGCGACGTTGGTGGTGAGCACCTCGGCAGCCAGCAGGGAGTAGCTGATCAGGTTGAAGGTCACGAAGGCTAGGACTTGAGGAACCGCGTCTGCAGATATCACGGGGGTATGTTTACCTTCTCCTGGGCTGTGGTGTCGGCGACGTTGGTGGTGAGCACCTCAGCAGCCAGCAGGGAGTAGCTGATCAGACTGAAGGTCACGAAGGCCAAGACTTGAGGACCCGCGTCTGCAGATATCACGGGGGTATGGTTACCTTCTCCTTGGCTGTGGTGTCTGCGACGTTGGTGGTGAGCACCTCAGCAGTCAGCAGGGAGTAGCTGATCAGACTAAAGGTCACGAAGGCCAGGACTTGAGGACCCGCGTCTGCAGATATCACGGGGGTATGGTTACCTTCTCCTTGGCTGTGGTGTCGGCGACGTTGGTGGTGAGCACCTCAGCAGCCAGCAGCGAGTAGCTGATCAGGTTGAAGGTCACGAAAGCCAGGAACGACTTGGAGAGGAACCGCGGTCGCTCCCAGCGGATGTCGCGAAGGTGGAACACCTGGAGACAAGGATTTGAATTAGTAATTTAGCCAAGATTCCGAGTTATAGGTAAGTATAGCATAGCACTTAGCTATAAGAGCGAGCTGCGATATTGCATTATGAGGTCCTTTGCACATCTCCGCGTAATCGTCACCGCGGTATGCCACGCTGCATGTTTCACCGCGAAACCTGAGCGGAGTCTCCGAAATGTCAAATGCCATAGTTATTAAGTGGAATCCGCGGAATTATTTCTAAGCTAACAATGTTGTGAATATTTTGCGATACCTGGGGCCCGTTTCTCAAAAGCTTGTAACTTGGAATACAAGCGGAAGTTACTTTTCGACATCTTTTGCTAGAAAGGGACTTCCGCTTGTATTACAATTTACAAGCTATTGAGAAACGGGCCCGTGATATTAATTATGATAAATATGAATTACTAGTCATTGAATGTGAATGCTTTAAAGGCGGATCTCAGTAGACATAAAAAGGTAGTGTAGTGTGTAAAATGGCAATCCGAAGGTCTCAGGTTCGATTCCTGTCATGCTCCAGAGTTCAACACGGTTGATATTTTCGTTATATAATCTGTTTCCAATTTGTGGCTCAGCAGATATGTTTAAATATGTTAAAATTGAGTAATATTTACATGAATATCGCAATCGCAATATTTTACAAAGTTGCATCTCGGCCAGCGAAGTGTTTTTAGGCCACGACCAGGTTATTGTAACACTAATTACAAGCAAACACGTGTTTTACTAAATAATCATCTTTATTAACTAGACAGAGCATTAAGGCGCAGTATTTAAGTTACTATTTAACAAAGTTTTTGAAAAATCATAACACATTATAGTACATTACGTACCTAGGGCGGTAAAATAAAGAAGGGCTCAGATCGCTGGCATTTGTGGCCCGAACCGAAGGTAAGGGCCTTAAACAAGTGACCTGAGGCCTTCTTTATTACCGCTCGTGGTGCGTACATAATTTTACGTCTTCTCCTGGGTGTGAAGTAAGATTTGCCGCTGCGCCCTAGGGCGGTAAATCTCACTTAGCGCCCAGAGTGACGTAAAGATATATGATAAATATGTGATACGCTCTTATTTGTAGGGCTATAAGAGCGAGTCATATATGTTTGCGGCCTTCGTGTAGGAAGATACTCTTGCCGGTGACTGTACCTTTGTGTTAGGCACACCACACACCTGAGCTGATTTAAGAAAATTCGTAGACAAAATGCTTAAATTTGTTTATGGATGCTTAAATTTGTCTATGGATGCTTAAATTTGTCTATCGCCTCCATACAAATAATAAGTTACCATAAAAAAAAATTAAGGAACCGGAGACAAATTTTAGCATTTTGTCTATGAATTTGCAGAATTCAGATCAGGTGTGTTTTGTCCCTTAATGTTTAGATTCAACCATAAAGGCCGAACCACACCGACTGCGTGTGCGTAGACGTGCATGTCCCGCTGCGTTGTAAAATAAGAATTCTCATAAGACATGTGACACCGCTTGCGTGATCGCGCGTGATTTGTGCGTGCGCGTGCGGTTTGACATGTCTTATGAGACTTCTTATTTCACAACGGAGCGGGACATGCACGTCAACGTGCACGTACACGCAGCCGGTGTGGTTCGGTCTTTAAGATACAGCGGATCCTTCAGAGGTCAGTAGAAATCGCAATTATCAATCATTGAGTGCATGCGTTACAACAATTATGCCTATACATGTCCATAATCCTATCCTATACACATAATCTCTATTTTTTATGCGGCTGCTACACTGATGTTACAAAATGTTACAGAAAACAATATAGTTGTAGTAGCAGCATAACCCCCGACGCAAAAGAGGGGTGTTATATGTTTCACCGCTATGTATCTGTCTCTGGCACCGTAGCGCTAATTACAAGGACCGGAACCGGTTACCAATGAAGGGGTATTAGATCGGGTATTTGCATATCGTTTTTACAAACCCTATCATCCTATCAATTTGGTAAGCACGTTATTGGCTTACCCCTTACCTTCCAGGAGGTTACCCTATCAAGTGTTTTTAGAATGCAATCAAGCTATTGTAAACTCTATCGTTAAGTTATTTAAAACAGCTTCCGCAACGATAGGCTAACCCCAATTTAAGGGTAACCATATCATTGGGTAACCATTTAATAGGGTTACCCTATCGAAAAGATTAATCAAATGAAAGGGTTTTCCGGTCCCTGGTGCTAAAACGGTTAAATAAATTTAAACTTGGTTTTTTTAAAGCAGGTGTTTAGTGAGAGATCTAGGACATGTTTTATCAAAATCGGTTCAGCCGTTTAGTGGCTTTGAAGGAGACGGTTGATGCATTTAGGGTGAGAGGCTGTTCGTTTGTTTGTTGCTTTTGTAAACAAACGAATGCTGCCATTTATCTCCACAACGGCTTGTCTGATTTGGTTTCATATAAGTTGGACGGAAAGGGACAAACGATTATCTGAGGCCTCTTAGCTTTAGTAGACGTTTATGAATAAGGGGGTATAAGTGGGCGATTAAACTTTCGGACCGATACTTTCTTTACCGAATATGTGTCTGAAGTTACCTAGAAATCATGATTCCAATTTTATATTTCTCTATTTTTTAGGTACACCAGAGAGGAAATAGAACTGATTCACTTAGGCTACTCCACCTTTCCAATAGCTAATGATCATCATCATCAGACCCTGACCTAATGACATTGCGTACAACTGCCAGATGTTCAAACTAAAAAGGAATTTTCCAAATCGGTCCAGCCTTTCTAATAACGGGCGAACAACAGAACATACATAAACAAAATGCTATTGGAATCAGGCGTTACTTTGCGGAAATCCGTATTATCAACTAGAATAATATTACAGCAGTTGATAAACAAAGATCGCGACGAATTGAGAACCGCCTTCGAAATCGTGAAGTCCGTCGATAATTAACCAAAACGGTTAAAAACCACTTAAATTATTTAGCTCAAACTACAGAATCCATTCTTATATAATCGCCTTACTCGGAGACCTTGCTGACTCAAATCGGGCAATTTTGTGGTCTACTTTGTACTAGTTATTACCTATTCAAATTGTACTTGTAACGTGAATTAACCGGCTATTTAAGAATCTACTGGAATTCTGTGGACTGCAATAAGATTGATCACTTGTTAAATCTTTATTAATAACTTATATGTATCTAGTGGTCCGCCTCGAACTGAGAACTCGCGATTTACTTGCAAACGAGTTGACCAATATAACAAGACCCATATAAAGATTGTTATCGCCTTCTAAGTCCACAACCCCTTGATCGATCCAGCCCATAACATAAACGAACTCTCCTTCCTGAAAGACTTCCTGAAAGAGGATTGTTTATATATAATATAAATATAACAAGCTCCTGCCCGCTACTAAGTCTGTGATTAGAACTAGTATTCCGCCTCGAAATCGCGATTTTGGCGAACCAGTCGGCCAGTATAAAAAGACCTCTTAACATAACTCATAGATATAAGAGCTCTTATAATTATCTCTGCTACAACCCCAACAAATTTCATAAATATCAGAAAAACGTTACTAACATTATCGTCGAACAAACTCTCAACATCAAAAAGCCATCGAAATGCCGAGACGATCGATATTTTTTTCGCTTACGCTCCCGCTCGTTCGATAAAATATACGGCAAAGAAGATTTAAATTAACATGCCTAAAATTTTACATAATCCCAGTGGTAAAAAAAAATCACTATATGTATATTTACGTTCAACCTTTGTCACTTGCTGTTGCCCTACGCAATATAGTAATAAGGCCAAAAATAGACAAACTTATTAACATAACAGCGTTAATATAATCATAATCAGTAAACTTCAAATGGTAAACAGCACGTCAGTCATCAAAATCAATGAATGGACTAACGGGGCCCAACCACTATCAGTCGGCCTGACGATATTGGCCTGTCAGTTGTTCGGAGCTGTTAATTTTTTGTTCTAAGAGCGTTATCACACTTGCGATATGCGAGCGAGTTTTGTACGGGAGCGAACACGCCGCGAGTTCGCCGCGTACGAGTTTTGTATAGAAATCGCTTTCAAATCGCTCAAGTGTGATAAGGCCCTTAGTTCGCAGTTCACCTAACACACTCCTCGCTTCGCTCGTCGTCCGTCGCACCTATTTTTTTGGTGGATCTACTATTCTGGTGATCAAGTTTTAAATTGGGTGCAATTATCCCTTTAAAGTTGGTGACCGTTTCGATTAAAATGGTCACAGGTCATGTTTGTTGTAGGCCGGTATAATAATTAGGGGGTACAAATTCGGTAGCAGAACCACGGTTTTGGTGGCAGAAAATGTAGTTACCATAAAATAGTACATTGTGTATCAAGGGTGATAAACAAGAATTCACGAATAAGTGTGAATTGAGTATGCGCGGCCCCCCGCGATGAGCAAGAGAGATGAAACTTACGTTACCCTAGCAAACGTAAACTAGGTTGAAATGAAGGATTTACGGTTCGCATCGCCTTACGTGTAACAACAGCTTTTACGTCCCTCTGGGCGGTAAGTGAGATTTGCCGTCCACGGGCGCCGCGGCAAATCTCACTTCACACCCAGGAGAAGACGTAAAATTGTGAACGCACCACGGGCGGTAATAAAGAAGGCCTCAGATCGCTTGTTTATGGCCCTTACCTTCGGTTCGGGCCACAAATACCCGCGATCTGAGCCGTTCTTTATTTTACCGCCATAGGTGCGTAATGTACTATTACGAGCAAGTGTGATGAAAAATGTCTTACGGTATCATACTAATTTCCAAGGCACCGAAATCCAATCCGATAGCACTAAACTCCAACGTTAAATACCTGCGACCCTCGCGAATATTTTTAATAATAAAAAAAAATATCGAGAGAATTTCAAACATGGAATTCAAAAACAGGAGCACTAGAAAAAAAAATTCGAAATGGAATTTCAAATTTGGAACAGAAGTAACGTTCGAACGTACGCGTATGGCACGCGTCTGCGCGCGAGTCGTTGCGAAACACAACAGTTTTCCGATAAGCCGAGCGCGGCCGGACGCCGGAATTGGCAAGGTGCTGGTTTAGAGCGGGCGGTAGCGGAGCGATTTGCTATAAGCGGATAAGTTAACTTACACGACGCGTCTTAGAAGTGCTTCGTTTTTAATTTTGACGTACAATACCGTAAAGATTGAATATCAGAACAGAATTGTAAATTCGAAACAGAAGCTGAGTTAATATACCTATTATACCTAATTTGCAATTTGCAATAAGGACCAGGCACAAGATGGCGCGGAGCTACTAAACGCTGCCAAATTGATAGGGTTTGTAATAACTAGTGTTCGGACCAGGGGGGTAACATTACGCACACATATACACTGATGAAAGAGATGTGCACATACACAATCGTACGCGTGCAAATGAGATGCAATGACACATTTTTCGTCCCTCATCGCGTAAGGTTTTTTGCCTGCCATCGGGTGTCTGCCATCGAACTGTCACTGTCACTGGCCTAATTTAGGGTGGCCAGTGCTTTTAAAGTGACTTTACCCATCAAGTTGGGTAATTATTGGGTTACGTAATATTGAAAGTTTAAACTTTAAGTGTGAGTAAAATTATTGAATTTCACGGAAACTCTGTCAAACATTTTAATGGATGTGTTTTACTAAAATAATTGTTATGTTAGGTAGTTTAGGTAGTAACTTAGACATATATCTAGCTTTTAATTACTTTGAAGGTCGGATTGGGCGGTTTAAATCAGATTGCCCGGATTGAGGTGTCATTTTAATATCTGGAGAAAAAATAATAATATGAAAACTAGATTTATGGTAAAATAATGGGGGATTTTCTTTACATGTGGTATCCCAAATCTTAGCTGTCAAAATATTGCTGTCCCTCATTTAGTGATAGAATGACTAATGATTAAATTATGTTTTGTTGAAAAGCTGGGTTGACCAGAGGGTTCTGAAATCAGAAGGCCTAAGAGAGTTTTGTTAAGAGGTCTTGTTATACTGGCCATCTGATTCGCAAGAACCGCGAATTCGAGGCGGAATACTAGTTCTACGCAGACTGAGTCGCGGGCAGAAGCTTGTTATTTATAAACAAATTAAACAATATTCTTTCAGGAAGTATCACGTAGGTAATATAGAAAAATGAGAGTTAATTCAGATAAATATTTTAAGAGCACTATGTCACCTACCTTACTGCAAGCGGTTACAAGAGCAATCTACCGTAGTTAGTGATAGTTACCACTTTGCAACCCACGCAAAAAATAAATAAAGCGACTATTTCCTACGAATACTTAATGGGGCCCACCCACTATCAGTCAGCCTGACGATATTGGCCTGTCAGTTGTTCGGAGCTGTCAAATTTTTGTTCTAACTGACAGGCCGATATCGTCAGACGGACTGATGTGGTGGACCCCTAAGTAATATTATGATATAGGTATGTAGTTATTAAAAAAAACTAAGTCAGCTGTTCGAAAAAACCTGCCGCCATCTTTGACGCAAAGATTATATTGCAGGCCCGGGCCTGAAAAGTTGTATGAAATCCCATTACTCTAGAGTTACCGCGCTCTCAGAATACTTTAAGGACAATTACTTACAGGACATTTAAGATGACAGTCAGATGGCAGTCGTTTTCGTAAAAACTAGTGTCTACGCCAATTCATGGGATTAGGTTGTCAAGCGGGCCCCAAACCGGGATAACGCTAGGATGATGATGATGATGACTTACAGGACATTTAAGGATACTTACAGGATATTATAAACCTAGCGATAATATTTCATTACATATTTGAGAAGAATATATCAGCCACGTCATGCATAACCTAATATGTACTACACTCCGGACACGTCCTTTTTCACCTCATTATCATTGAACTTAAAACATTGAAAAGAGATAAAAGATCTCTACAACCTTTGTAGAATATAGGAAAGGTCAATAATGGCGAAGATCAGGTCGAAATAGAAACGTGTACACAAGCTATAAATTAATAAAATAAATCGTCAGGAACATTAGACTATTCAACCAATCGGACCGGCCATGTCCGTCATTTTCTATACAAAAAAGTTTGCCGCTTTTTGCGGGGGAAACGTCAAATGTATGCGAAACGTCAAAATAGCCACGTCAGATAAACGTCAGTCCATACAATGAGTACGACCACTGGTCAATTCTTTTCGGCAGAGGGGAACGCCTAGACAGACAGTCAGACACAGACAGACAGACAGACAGTGACCTAGTCGCTAGGAATATCTGGTTGGATAACATTTATTTATTTATTTATTTATGTTAAGGAGAACCAACAGCTTTATTTATAAAAAAACATGGGATGATTGACATGACGTTTCCGTCAGTGTCAAGCAATTGTCAATATATTAGAATATTAGAGTTTTCGTATAACATAAATTATTTGAAGAATCAAGGCCTCGCAGGAGCCCTTCAAGCATCCCATTGACTAGAGAATGTCATAAATTTTTAAAACAACCACAATATAACACAACACTGAGCAACAAAAACACATTCATTGCATATTGTATAGAGGCAGCAGGTCATTCGTCGAACTCAATCCCTACCGGCTTGCCCATTTTTTTACCGCTCGTAGAAAAACTATTGTACATAATAGTGACATGACAAAAGTAAGCTTTTTATTATGTCCCTTGTTGCCACTAAATAAGAGTACAAAATTAGGCAGAGTTTTTGTTTTTTCCGCACAAGTGTGATAGAAAACAATGTGTGTACCACGGGCGCGGGGCGGTACAGGAATTACGAACTCGTGGCAATTAAGCCTCGCCTTCGGCTTCGGGCTTCATTTCACACTTGTTCGTAAATTCTTGTTTACCGCCCGTGTATCAACACAATGTACACACAACGCCTTACTAGGTTTACACTTTTGAACGTTATTACAGCGGAATAAGGTTCAATAGTGTATACCTAGTGAGGCGTTGTGTGTACTACTTATTGCATTTATTTGTGAAGATAACCTAAATGTAATAGAAAATAATAAAATTTGGAGGAAACGCTCTCGAAGCGTCAAAATTAAGGCCGTTCCTCGATTCGGACAAGCCACGCCCATCCGTAAGAGACACGTTTATGGCTGCCGTGCACGAAAGAAAATATAGGATTTTTTTTCTATCGAGGCAACTTTCAGCAATCCGTGTTTCGGCTTGTGCCATAAACAAGAGTATATAGTCTAATAATATATATTCGAAAATAAATTCAGTCCCTGTTCCCGTTTAGTCAATACAGCGTTTGAAAAAACCTATAATTTTTCAAAGTAGCCCCTGTGAATTTTTAGAACAAAATTTAAGAGTTGAGGACATATTTGCATCGATCAAAATGTAGATTTGCTCTGCGGCGATGGTGTGCAAGGGTGACAGCGCTATACACACGCAGAGCGCTATCTCGCTCGTGCACCGGCGCCGGATGCGGAAACCGCAGAAGCGTAAGCCGCCTTAATCCGAACGCGAACTTGTCCACACGACCTTCCAGGTTATTACTCTTTATGGACTCGTGACAAACAAGCCCTAGATTAGTCTAGGGGCCTGTTAATATACACTTGTAACTGATAATTTATGGACTTTACGACACTATAATAAGTACTATATTTAGTATGTTAACGATGTGAACGATAGTACTAAGGGCACCTGCACTTGCATTTACGGACTACACACCAAATGCACTTATAAATGTTCTTAAAACTGATGTGATAAGGCTAAATTTTGTGTGATTTACACTTGATTTTGATACAAACTTAGTTTTGCGTCTGAGAGAGGCGTTTAGTTGAGGTAGAAGTAGTATTTTGAGTGGTATTTGTAAGTTTGTCGGATTACTGGCATTTTGCTATTGCGACATTGTATAAAACGGGCCCTAGCAGCTTGTCAGTAAAATATTTGGAACATACTAATATGTATGTTTGTGCAAAATTCTATAAATATGTGCATGATTGCAATTGACGTAAAAATCTAGCAATATTGGTGCACGCTCTTAGAGCGTTATCACACATGCGATTTGCGAGCGAGTTTTGTATGGGAGCGGACACGCCGCGAGTTCGCCGCGTACGAGTTTTGTATGGAAATCGCTTTCAAATCGCTCAAGTGTGATAAGGCCCTAAATATATACTGATAATTTCTTTTTCGAAACCGCTTTGGTCACTGGACTGGAAGACGTTGATCTCTTTTCTGTAGTACGGTCGCCATTAGATATAACGGAGCGGTCAAGGTGGTCACAGATATCTGAACAACGCCTGTATTGTTAATACGATAAAGTGCTTGTTCAGATATTTTTGAATACCCTGGCCGCTCCGATACATTTGATGGCGACTGTACATCATCATATATTCACAAAATATATGATAATCGAACGAGCGAAGCGAGTTCTTACAAACAACTTCTGGCTACACAGATAAAAGGATATCTTAATCCAAGAGATTTCATTCTTGTATATAAGGAAAATCGATAATTTCTTGAACCAAGTATGATTTTGTTGATCCAAGATAGAACTTACTTGGTTCAAGATATTTTTTACTTCATTTAAGAAATTATCGATTTTCCTTATATACAAGAATGAAATATCTTGGATTAAGATATCCTTTTATCTGTGTACTGTGACGTCTCGGCATTTCGATGGCTTTTTGATTTTGAGAGTTTGTTAACTCTTGAGGTCCTAATGCTCAAGTCCTTTTTAAAGACCTTTCAAAGAGCTAACTATATAGTATCACTATATAGTAACATGACGCTACAACCGAGGGCGGTTCGTAAATTGTTTAAATAATGACTAAAGAACGCAAAGTAAATATCTATAGTCCGTCCTGCACTTGTCTTGTAACTTGTCATATTGATATTGTATATTTTCTTAGTAAAAGACGGATACGTGCTATAGTTCGCGAGGTTTTCATAGAATATTGACGCGTTAGCGTGGTGCATACAGACTTCACCGTTTGCCAATTCGATGCCAAACCATGGACACTATTGTACTTATCCACTGTTTTCGTTGCTATGGTTACGTTCCTTAGGCAATCAAACATTTTGTATAGAACATTATGGATAAGTCCCTCGGGAAACGGGGAAAGACGAAACAGCATTAAAAAGTTGATTCGCCCAAGTCACATTGCACGGAATTTTTAAAATGGACCTTTAAGATATGAAGCATATTTACTACATACATAAAGCGAACTATTTCTTTCATGAGAATAACTTAACCTAACATAAATTCCATTTGGTTCTTATTTTATATACAAATTTCTACCATAACTACCATAAGGGAAATTTCTGTCGTACCACTTAGCACATCACCATTGTACAGTCGACGTCAAAAATATGTTTACACTATTGGACCTTATTACAAAGAAGTAAGGTGCAAAAGTGTAAACATATTTTTGACGTCGACCGTACAACTCTTAAGGATAATCTTTCAGAAACCTAAACAACTATCCTTATTAGCACTCGGTATACCTGTGGGTACTTCCCAATGACTGATATAGTGATGACATGATGTTAGGATCAATACTATATATAGCTGCAACCCCACTCATTTCTAACCTCTCCCTATATCTGGAGAACGGGGGAGAGATTGATTTAGGAGTTTATGTCTTTCTATAGAGGAAGTAGGGAGACGTATGGGAAAAATACGGAATTCGTTCTACCGACCCTGGGAGAAAAAATGTTCGACGGCCAGACCAAACGGTGGGGGTTGGAGGGGGGGTGCTCGACCAAATGTCATAGAGGGTCGCTGGCAGTTTTTGAAGCCATCATTTTTTTTTCAAAATGGCGGATTCAAAATGGCGGCCGATTTTCAAGTTGGTCGTAGCGCGCCGAGATTTGGCATGCCGGATCACTTAGGCCCCTAGATTTGTATGAGCGGAAAAAAAAATAAAAAAATCTAAGATGGCGGCCGAAATCGTCACCCAAAGTTTGTATGGCAACTTTTAAACGGCGCGAGATGGGTGGGGGGTGCTCGACCAAATGTCATAGAGGGCCGCCAGAGAAAACGAATGGTAAAAAATAATTTTCAAAATGGCCGACTTTTTTTTTTTTTTTTTTTCAAAATGGTCCGAGCGCGCTGAGATTTGGCACACGGGGACCTAGGGGGCCCGAAATTAGTATAGTAAAAAAAATTTTTGGAAAAATCCAAAATGGCGGCCGACACGGGCAAAACCAATTCCCAAGTCATTTAAGCGAGCCCGGAGGGCGAGCTTCAGGCTGGGAGGCCGAAGGCCGACCCCGCGGAGGGCCGCAGGCCCGGAGCTTCCCCCACAGCGTCCAAGCGCGTCCAATACCCCAGTAATTTTGGGCGAGGCCGAAGGCCGAGCCGCGGGAAGGACGAACCAAGCGGAATCCGATACAAATCCATGTTAGGCGAGCCCGAAGGGCGAGCTTCAGGCCGGGAGGCCGAAGGCCGACCCCGGCGGAGGGCCGAAGGCCCGGAGCCTTCACCAAGAGTGTCCGAGCGTTCATACCCAAGTAATTTAAAGCGAGGCCGAAGGCCGAGCTGCGGGTAATTTGAGCGTCCAAGCATTTTACCAAGGTCAAGTATCTTGATAAGCGCAGCCGGAGAGCCGAAGGCTCGACGGCGTAGCGTCGAGGTCAGCGAAGGCCGAAGGCCGAGCTCCGCGTAGGGCCGAAGGCCCGGAGCGTCACACGACCGGGGGAAGTTGGGCTTAAACACGACCCAATAGTAAAAGTGTCCAGCGAACCTGAGGGCCGCAGGCCCGAAGGTGAGCGGCCGGACACTTTTACTATTGGGTCGTGTTTAAGCCCAACTTCCCGACAAAGGGCAGTAGCACCCACCAGGACGCGAGGCCGAAGGCCGAGCTGCGTGTAGAAGACGAATGAACTAAAACTAAAAGTCTAACTGTCTTAATAAGCGTAGCCGGAGAGCCGAAGGCTCGACGGCGAAGCGTCGAAGCCAGCGAAGGCCGAAGGCCGAGCTCCGCGTAGGGCCGAAGGCCCGGAGCGTCACACGACCGGGGGAAGTTGGCGCTTAAACACGACCCAATAGTAAAAGTGTCCAGCGAACCTGAGGGCCGCAGGCCCGAAGGTGAGCGGCCGGACACTTTTACTATTGGGTCGTGTTTAAGCCCAACTTCCCGACAAAGGGCAGTAGCTCGCACGCGGAACACTAAACACAATCGCAAAAGCCAAATTCCTCCTAGAACTCTAAGGCAAACCCAAATCAACACCAAGAGAAACACCAACACAAAACACAAACATTAAGACAAACTCTAACACAAAGACCAACACAAACACAAAGACAAACACACAAGACAGAAGACAAAGACAGGCACCAAAGACAAACATACACCACCACCGCGGGGCCCTCGGGCCCCGCGCACAATACAATATACTAGTTAATTAAATATACAGTAACAGTGTTCAGTCGCCATCGGCATACGACTTAATTACATAAGAGCATAATTATAGAGTGCATGTTCCAAATTTACATGTTCACACCACCTGCTCGGCAATGCCAAATTATGTATCATGAAAACCCCACCGAAAGCAAATCATTGTAGCCCTTGGCTTTAGCGGGGAATAATATTTCATTATTCCCTCCGGGTAGTAAAGTGATTTTACACCTTATTGTTACGACTTTAAAGTCTAATTTCGCAAAGTCCGGACGGCGCCTCAGGTAATCCCCGCGGCGTCACACCGAACTGATTTGAAAATGGAACACATTTTAAATCCTAAAACAATTGCCGCACTCATAAGACGCAGCAGTATACGGAGAAATACTTCAGATTCTATTAAAGTAGAAGATAAAATTCTAATAATACGTACTAAACACCCATTTTCTCTTTTGATTTACTTTCATAAAATTCCGTTTCTAGTAACCTTGGTTTTGTTATTGTCTCGCAAGAGGTGAGAAAAGTAGAGTATACCTACTCCTTAGGGATAATAGCTCACCGAAGGAAGCCCACTAACTGCTCCATAGGGGAAATAATTCGTGTATAGCTGAATTTTGGTGAAGTTGTAGATAAAGGTGTCTTAGACAACATACTAAAAGTACCCATGGATAGGGGCGCCGCTAACGGGGAGAGGGGGGTGTAAAGGTCCCTTTTTTTGGCTTTTCGTAAATAACTCAGTAGCGGTGGCTCATACGAAAAAATGTTCTTCTACTTAATTCATCCACAAATAATTTTCTACAAAAAAGGTTCTTTACACTTTTTTGCTGGGATCAATGTATAATGAGATTTCGGGGAAATACGATAATCACTTTTTGAAACTTTCGGAGCTATTATTAACGAAACTATATGTTTTGTCTAAAAATTGTTTTAGAAAACCCATATTTATATTAAAAGACCTATTCAACGACACCCCACACATTAGGGGTGGATTAAAAAACAGAATTTACCTCCCACTTCATGTGTTCGGGAGGTACCCTAAAAAATAATATTTTTTCAGATCTTGTTTTAAAACTTTGTCTGCGTGTTCAAAACACATACTCATACGAAGTTTAACTATTCTAGTACTAACCATCACTGCACAAAGCCGTGAACGGACAGATGGGGACAAACGGACAGCGAAACTATAAGGGTAGGAAGTTGATTGCAGGCATCCATAGGCTACGGGAACTGCTTATCATGAGACGGGTCGTATGCTTGTTTGCCACCCTCGTGGCATAAAAAATAAAAAGTAAAAAATACCCTCTTCAACCTTCTCAGTGATGGTTAGTACTAGTATAGTTAAACTTCGTATGAGTATGTGTTTTGAACACGCCGACAAAGTTTTAAAACAAAATCTGAAAAAATATTATTTTTTAGGGTACCTCCCGAACACATGAAGTGGGAGGTAAATTCTGTTTTTTAATCCACCCCTAATGTGTGGGGTGTCGTTGAATAGGTCTTTTAATAATAATATGGGTTTTTTAAAACAATTTTTAGACAAAACTTATAGTTTCGTAAATAATAGCTCCGAAAGTTTCAAAAAGTGATTATCGTATTTCCTCGAAATCTCATTATACATTGATCCCAGCAAAAAAGTGTAAAGAACCTTTTTTGTAGAAAATTATTTGTGGATTAATTAAGTAGAAGAACATTTTGTCGTATGAGCCACCGCTACTGAGTTATTTATGAAAAGCCAAAAAAAGGGACCTTTACACCCCCCTCTCCCATTTAGCGGCGCCTCTAGCCACGAGTACTTTTAGTATGTTGTGTAAGACATCTTTATCTACAACTATGCCAAAATTCAGCTATACGCGAATTATTTCCCCTAAGTTTTCCTTCGTTTAACGGGCTATAAAGCTGTTTTAGTCACGGGCGCGCTTAAATCCCTCACTGCACTCGGGACTCAGTCTTAATTCCTTGATCTCGCTGCGCTCGGGAGTTAAATCTGGAGTCCTTTATTACGTTCAGGATTCGATAACGCGGCCATGACATAAAACAGTGCTTTATCCCCTTGGTGTACAATCTACTATTCGGAACATATGACATTTGGAGCTTGAGTATTTTAACTTGAGGTGTCAAAATAAATATTGAGACTGTGACTCTCGGCTTTAATATACCGCGCGTAGAGAATTGTTCTAATTAGGATTAGTTACAGCTTACAGGTACAAATGTGCAAGTTACGGAAAGATTCCATAAAATTCTATAAATTCTCAGAAATTTCATGAAACTTTCACTAGGAGAATATTGGAAATGAAGTATTAAAATTGGAAAGTTTAAATTCTCATACAAAAATGTAAGAAATTTTCAGAATTTTTCCTACGTAAAATTTCCGAAACATTTGGCAATATTGGAAAGTTTCTTTAGGCACATCAGTAGTTACAGGCATACCCTTATTAAGTTATTAACCTTCAGTAAGTAGGTTTATTAAGATAGTAAAACGCATGAAAAATTAATACAGGTATAATTAGTAATTACAATAATAACGTATTTCCTCAATACTTAAAACTAGTAGTCCGCCTCGAACTGGAACTCGCGATTTGCTTGCAAACGAGTCGACTAATATAACAAGACCCTAAGGAGGATTTTCCTCCTTCTAGCTCCATAACCACTTGATCGATCCTGCTCATATACGAACTTACAAATTTTATGCATCTCTGCTACAGCCCCAAGAAATTTCATAAAAATCAGAAAAACGTTACTAAAGTTATCGTCGGACAAACTATCGAAATCAAAAAGCCATCCAAATGCCGAGACGTCCCAGTAGCCAGGTGACATGACAGTTCAGTCTGGAGTTGTTTGTAAGAACTCACTTCGCTTACGCTCCGCGAGTTCGATAATACATTAACAACAGAGAACCGACCTCTTTAGTGCGTTAGAGTCGCTCTTAGGATAGAGGCGCCCTTGTCTATGGTTTCTATAGGAATCGACCGTGTCAGTATATTTGACAATTAATATTCTTAGCTGTCAAATATCTGCGCTAAAAACGTTGGGGAGATATTTTCATGAGATAATCTGAATAATCATTATAATCAATCAGCAGTAATATTACGCAGGAACTAACTGTAACAAAGGTTTGTATAATAATGAGTATTTGTGGAACTTTTGCCATGATATAACTACTTCATCCATTTATGTAAAACTAGCAGTAGCCCGCGGCTTCGCCCGCGTACTAAAAGTACTAAAAAGGAGATTATCAGTTTGACCCTCATTTCTGTATTGTATGTATGTTTGTCCGCGATTATCTCGCGTTTGGCTGAACCGATTTAGATGCGCTTTTCGGAAAAGTATTTGTTACTTTCTGGTGGAGGTTTTTTACTATTATGTATCCTTCCCCAGAACTCAAACTACCTCCATACCAAATCATCTAAATGGGTTAAGCGGTTATCAATTCCCGAAACAAACTTTCAACCCCCTTTTCACCTCTAAAAGGGTTGATTTTCCGGATAAAAGTGTCCGATGTCGTTTTCCGAGACTCAAACTATGTCTATACCAAATTTCATCTAAATCGGTTCAGCTGTAAATAATTCACTATAAAACTTCCAACCCCTTTATGTTGCACCCCGTAAGAGTTGTTTTTCGGAATAAATACTATTTTGTCGCTTCTCGGGACACAAACTATCTCTATACCAAGTTTCATCTCAATCGGTTCAACGTTTAAAAATGCCCCATTAAATCTTTCAACCCCCATTTCACCCCCTTAAGTAATGATTTTAGGAAATAAAAAAAACCCGGCAAGTGTGGGTCTTACTTGCGCCTCAAGAGTTTTTCTCAAGAGAACATTTTTTATTCCATTTTTTTAAAAGACTCTTTCAGCATGATATATTTTGTTTATATATTTTTTTTTAATATATATTTTGGTTTGTAGTTCGCAGTGCCTTGGTGTTTACTGTAATGCTGTGTAACGAATAATTTGAATAAATAAGTAAATAAATGATTTCATGAGAATTTATCGCGGCTGAGTGCGAATCGGAGTCGGTACCCCGATTTCAACAAATCCCATAGAACTACCCTTAGTCGTTTCCCGAAATTCAAACTATCTATTATACCAAGTTTCATTTAAATCAGTTCAACGGTTAAAAATTATCCATACAACATTCCATTCCAATCACCTTTTCAGCCCCTTAAGGGCTGCCCTAATCTATGTCCTTTCCCGGGATTAAAACTATTTCTATACCAAAATTTCAAAATCGATGCCATTTTCGTAATTATAACGTCCCAAAATACCATAAATCGACACCCATATTGATATTTAGCCATTTCAACCCTATCGCACCCTAACAGGGGGATGATATTTCACGCCCACCACGTTGTATTATAAAATCATTGTTTTTTTCGTAATCAGCTACCCAATAAACCATAGAAACGATACCCATGTTGATTTTCAGACTTTGTCACCCCCATATCCCCCTTTATGGGGTTGAATTTTAAAAAACCTGTAACACGTGTTTACGCATTTATTGTTAGGAATAATCCTGTAAAGTTTCAAATAAAACAGTCTAACTAATCTTGTTTCCCCATACAAACTTTCGACCCCCATTTCAACCCCTGGAGGATGATATTTCACGCCTGCCACGTTGTATAATAAAATGGTTGTGGTGTTCTTAATCAGCGACCCGATAAACCATAGAAACGATACCCATATTGATTTACTGATTTTTTCACCCCCATTTCCCCCTTAAAGGGGTTGAATTTTCAAAAAAGCTGAAACACATGTTTACTCATTTATTGTTAGGAATACTTCGGTGAAGTTTCAAATACGATAGTCAAACTAATCTTGTTTCCCCATACAAACTTTGGACCCCTATTTCACCCCCTGGGGGATGATATTTCACGCCTGCCACGTTGTATAATAAAATGGTTGTTGTTTTCTTAATCAGCGACCCAATAAACCATAGAAACGATACCCATATTGATTTTCAGATTTTTTCACCCCCATTTCCCCCTTAAAAGGGTTGAATTTTCAAAAAAGCTTAAACACGTGTTTACTCATTTATTGTTAAGAATCATTCGGTGAAGTTTCAAATAATATAGTCAAACTAATCTTGTTTCTTCATACAAACTTTGGACCCCCATTTTACCCCCTTACGGGGTGAATTTTGAAAAATCCTTTCTTAGTGCACCCCTAGACCTTATAAGGCACCTACGTGCCAAATTTGGAATCTCTAGAACCAGCGGTTTGGGCTGTGCGTTGATATGTCAGTCAGTCAGTCAGTCAGTCAGTCAGTCAGTCAGTCAGCTTCTTCTTTTATATATATAGATTATTCTCTTACTTAGAGACTGATAGACCACCCTCAGATTAAACCGAAAATAGGACCTAGACATAGTGTCATGTTGACACGAGTTTCATAAATTTAACGTCTGAATCGTACATCTCATATTGACATGCTGCCAATCAATGTGACACATCACTATTATCCTCTCTGTACTGCATTTTAGAATAATTCTTAATATTATTCTAGGCAGTTATTTTTGCTATAATACGCACGTATATGTTTACCATTCCGTATTTTCAATCAATATTGCACCTTTTACCAGTTTTATAGTTAATATTGCACCTATTTATGGCACAAAATGGTGTTTCGAATCCATTTTATGATAATTAACTCCGCAAATATCAAATTGACACTGGCGCTAACGGGGCGCAAATCGCAAGAGTGATACAAGCATCTTAGGTCCAACATCGTATCTAGTCCTAACAGCGCTCGCGCATGCGCATTGCTGATCTGTGACATTAACCCACTTGTGCAGTCTAATACAATATTATCAAAACAATATAATGTTATTAAAATATCATTAATCTATGTCTGAATATTAAACAACATATGCAATGACTCAAGCAATGAGTATGTTCAGTAGTTGATCAGATATATTGGTGCGGCGAAGGTGTCCAAAGATATCTGAACACCACCCTTATAGTTTCAATTAAAAACATGTAGTACAAGTTGCGTTGAAAAAATTCTCGATATCTCGCAATTTTCGAACCAAGAAGGTTCTTATGACATCTTATGTTTAGATGTTTGGATAATTAGTCTAAATGTTGGTTCCCCCTCCCACAACAATGTTTTTTTAAATTTAAACTAGTAGTCCGCCTCGAACTGAGAACTCGCGATTTACTTGCAAACGACATGGCCAATATAACAAGACCCCAAGGAGGATTTTTTTTCTCCTTCTAGCTTCATAACCACTTGAAATTTTATGTACCTCTGCTACAGCCCCAAGAAATTTCATAAAGATCAGAAAAACGTTACTAAAGTTATCGTCAGGCAAACTATCTAAATCAAAAAGCCATCCAAATGCCGAGACGTCCCAGTAGCCAGGTGACAGTTCGGTTCGGTCTGAAGTTGTTTGTAAGAACTCACTTTGCTTACGCTCCGCGAGTTCGATTATTTACATACATACATACAATCACGCCTATATCCCAAAAGGGGTAGGCATAGGCAGAGATCACGAATTTCCATTTGCTACGATCAATGCAGCAGAACGACTCTCCGTGAGCCACTTCTCGCCCCCGTGAAGAACGAGACGTGGCGAACCGCATCGCCGCCATGCGGATGACCATTAATTAAATAAATAACCACAGCGTTCTCACGAGCAGTAGGGATCAGAGGTTCCCCTATCCCTTAGTCGCCTCTTACGACACCCGTGGGAAGAGACGGGGTGGCACTATTCTGAAGCCGGGGTCACGCAGCAAATCCCGTAATTTTGCCCCCGTTAAAAAGGTGAAATGAGGCTTCAAAGTGTGGGAATAGATATTTCTACGAGGATGGAGCCGCAGGTTAGAGTTATCTTACGTTTTGTGTTCGACAACTCACAACGTTTTGAAGGGTTCTTAACGATAAAATTTTACGAAATTTCTTCAGACGTTGTCTCTTTCAATCGTATAACCTTAAATACCTTAGAGCTTTACACCAACCGGAGTGGCCGTTGACAGGCGTTCCCCTCTGCCGAAAATATATGACCACTGGTCATACTCATTGTATGGACTGACGTTTATCTGACGTGGCTATTTTGACGTTTCGCATACATTTGACGTTCCCCTCCCCCGCAAAAATCGGGACTTTTTTTGTATAGAAAATGACAGACATGGCAGGTCCGGTTCGATGAATAGTCAAAGTTAAATACCAATCTCTCTTGCTCGAATCAAATCTCTGTTGACATTAACAATTGGCAAAGGTGTAGGTAATAGTTATTTGTGCAACAAGAGAGGAAAGTTGGTTTTTCTTGCGAGTGTTGATTTTGAGTCCCGAGTAAGCGAAATATTCTATAATTGAATCACGAGCGAAGCGAGTGTTTCTAAGTTTGAATCCGGAGCGTAGCGAGGGATCTCAAGAACACGAGATGTAAAAAAACTTTCCTCTCGTGTGGCACATCCAACTTTTCATCTCAGTAGTGAACATATTAAAGTTAAAAATACACATTTATTTACATTCCTGAATGAAAGGCATCAGCATTATGACGAAAAGCTTCTAGAAACAAAATTTCACTCCCTGAAGTGAGGAAAGTCGCAACTTTCGTCACTCCCTGGAGTGATGAAAGTCGCCCTTTCGTCACTCCAGGGAGTGAGAAAAGTAGACTTGTTCGAACTGCTGAAGTGAAAAGATATTTGGTCTGTAGGGAAGTTCAATATGAACGTCCTCTGCTAAAATTCTCGGAACTATTACTGATGTCTGAGTCAGATATTTTGGAGGCTACCACAAACAACGTAAAATAAAAAAAATGTTGTCTGCCTCTCTATCGCTCTTGCATATTCGAGCAATAGAGAGGGATGTAAACAACGAACTGGTTTGTGGATATAAGCTGATATAAGTATTATAGTTACAGCCATTAACTTGCGGTCAGGCGGGGATAGCAGTTATACTGCTCGTTTTTATGTAGAAAATCCCCCCATACATATTTGGTTGTTGTTTAGGGAAAGAATTTAAACCAAGAAATATTAGTAGAGAAGCCAGCGGCTTAGATACATTTCTCTATTTTTTCACTAGTATACTGCTAACGTTTGGTGTCATTATGTTCAGTGAGGCCCCCCACTATGTAATGAGGAGTCGTCAGCTTATAAAAGTGTGGAGGGGATAGTTATGACGTCACAAAGAGAGCAATTCTTAGCATCAATTTTAGTTTACTAGTTCAAAAAGTACTTAATCGATTTGGATCAATGAGGCGTCATATGAAAGCTGTTATAATACTAATTTAAACATTTTAAGGACCCGAAGGTGTAGAATCAAAATTGACATTGTTATTTAAAAAAAGACTAAAACACCAAAACTATAATTATCTTCTTATCCAAAAAACACCCTCATAGCGACCATTATTTAAAAAAATGTTTAAGTAAATCTAAATTCTACATTAATTAGCTATACAACAGTTCTAAAATTTTTTGGTATCAAGTAATAAATAGATGAACTATGCTAATTTTTCATGGGCGGGGCGAGTCACGCGGCTCGCGTGTTCCTCCTTGCAGACGTTCTGTTCAGCGTAGCTCGATAACAAAGATATCAGGGATGCAGATTTTTCGATAAAATTTTACTTATTTTTCAATAAAATATTACTTTTAAGTAATTATTATTTAAAACCCGAATAAAAAGAAAACAAACTCGACGATTTTTGTATCTGTCACTCATAAGCGTAAGCGCTGGATCGCTGACTCACAAAAATTTAACAAGATTTTTTTTGGTTAATTGCAGAAATTAGCTTAAGAGGGGTATCCTCGGAATAAAAGATAATAAGCTGGAAACTTGTATATATCTTCATTGTGGTGTTCTTAAAGATCAAAAATCTAGGAAAATCTGATGTCTGGGCCGGAAGTTATTCAAAGTTAAATGTTAACAAACTCGTGTTTTGGCGAATATCAAGGTTTCTATAATACCTATTATATTTATACAGAGTGTAACAAAAAAACTGGTGATCCGTTTAAGGGCATAATTGGTATCGTATTGTGAATAAGAAAAAGTAGAAGAAAAAGTTTTAGTTTTTCGACGCGGAATATTTATTTTTTGTACGGGCCACGTCGTTTCAGCTGACCAACTTCATACAAAACTAAAAAAAAAATCGCGGGTTTTTTTTCTTACATTTTCATAATTTTGTTACTCCTTGTATGTATTACAAAGCTGAAGAACATACAATTTGCGATAGGATATGTCTTAAATATTTTCAAGGTGCAAGGATGAACACCCTGCCGACGGTGAGCGATGCGGTGATAATACGTGGCCGTAGACATCATATCAAACAGTTTTTCAGAGCACAACACGTTGTACAAGTACACACATAAGGACGTTAAGTCTCTCCTTAGACTCAAAGGTTCAATATCGCTCGTGAATTTAGGATCTTCGACGATTCGCACATCGCGCCTTTGAACCGAGTGACAGCAGTAGGTACTCCATATGAAGCCTGACTTGTGACTTGTATAGAAGCAGTCTCTGCCCCGGAGTGCAGTTTGACGTTTCACCTTGAATAACTTCCGGCCAATCCGGCCTTTTGAATGAATGGCCAAATGATTTTCCGAAAATTTAGGTACCAATTTTACCACAATGAAGATATATATAAGTTTCCATCTTATTATCTCTGATTCCGAGGTCACATTAGGCTAAAAATTTCTGACTACCCGTTAGATTTCTTGTTAATTTTTTGTGAGTCAGCGATAGAGCGCTTACGCCTATGGCTATGCTATGACATGACATACTCGCACAGTTACAAGAATCGTCGAGTTGGTTTTCTTTTGGTTCGGGTTTTAAATAATGACGGCGTTTTACATAAAATAAAACGCTAATTATGAAAACTTACAAATTTGAGATCTAAAGTAAACATTGAGAGTGGCAACACTGTTGTTGGTCGTTTCTGTCCCTTTCTAGCATATACATCCATACGCCCTTTCTCGCTCACACAGAACCCCCTACCACATTCCACCAGGTGCAGCACTGAAGTTAGACATCAGCGCTAATTTTTACTTCATTATCTCAATATTTATATTTTTTACCAGGCAGGTTTAAAAACTTTAGATCTCAAATTTGTAAGTTTTCATAATTAGCGTTTTATTTTATGTAAAACGCCGTCATTATAAAAACTGTACGAAATTTGAGATCTAAAGTGTTGAGACGTGTTTGTTATCGCCTGGTGGAAGCGTAAGACGCCAAGCCAATGTGATAATACAACAGCAATGAATGTTCATTGCGATGGTGTATGGCAACACCATGAATTTTAATAACTGTGTAGCGAGAGGTGGGTAGATTGTAAATTTATGTGGCAGTGTACAGACAAAGGGACCACTTTGTCGATAGAGAGTTACTAGTAATTTCTAAAACTACGTAATGTGCACTACCTATTAGTGAAAGAAAAGAGTGTCTGTATAAATCGACAAAGTGGTCCCTTGCACTAAACTCGTCCACATATGTTGTACCCAAATAGTAGGAACTTTATAAGTTATTATAGGTACCTGTAAGTATTCAAGAAATGTTTCACCAGAAACAATTTCGCAATGGTGATCTAATTAAAAACAAGGTAAAACAAAATGTTTTATCTTATGTAAACTGATTGAGTATGAAACTCCCGGAAGAGATATCATTATTAACCAGCATAATGGTAAAGGAATGTAAGTGGTTTACTTAATAACCTTATAATATGTTATCAGATATAAAAAATAAATAAAACATAACAGTTGTCTTTGTAGTTTTTATTTATAATTTCTCCTTTCCTTAACAGATATGTTAGGAAATTACAATAATTCCCAATTGCTCAGTGACAATTTGTAGAAATAAAATAAGGTGCTTACTTTTATTTCCAAAGTTTCTAGGATTTATAATATTACATTAGGTACGTATACACTGAATAGATAATTGTGTACTTAATTGGTAATGACATTATGTATATAAATCACTCAATAAAAGGGATTGTTGAAAACTAATAAAGAATAACTTTACGATATACATAAATGAAAATTAATAAAGAAATGAGTTTGTTTAGTTGTAACAGCAATTAATTATAAAAATAATTAAACTATTTCAGTAAATAGCTTGTTAAGGAATAAGATAACATTTATCCAATTGTTTACATGCCGTTACCAGGTTGCTAAAATATCATTATATTGATTATCATCGTATTATGAGTATGCATTGTTACACATTACATTCACCACAGTATATCAATTTAATGTACAACGAGTACTTAGTATTTTTAAAAGAATTGATTTTAGTATAGGTAGTCTCCTAGTGGGTTCTGCATCTTCTTTTTTAGTAAAATGTTACCAAGGACTTGGTTACTTTTTTGTTAAGACTTATACCAAGTTTCTTGGCTCTGGCCAAATTACCACACCTGTAGTTGAGACTTTACTTTATTTGCAATCATATGTGTACGCTGGGTGCACTTGAGGAACGTCACAGTAAGAATTGCTACTTCTATACTTTTATAGAAATGTAGCCAGAGGGCCTACCGCGAAGTTCGAAAATCGATAAAACGATGGTCCCGTCTCTATCACTCTTGCATATACGAAAGAGAGTGATGCAAATAGACGATTCGAAGAACGAACTGCTTCGCGGTTATAGGCCAGGTTCTGTGCCCTTGCAGGTTATTTCTTTTTTAGTTGTGACCATTTATTTGTTTGTTCATCACTTTCATCAGCCAAAACATATCAGAATAGACCTCACGCCGTAAGCAGGTATTGCTAATAACTATATTTGGGCCAGTTTAAAACAGGCTCAAGTCAAAACAAAAAATAAGTTATTATAAAAAAATCAAAATACATTTATTTCAAAACACTAAGGCTTCATAGAACAATACAATACAATTGACATAAGTAAAATAAAAATACATTAAAATAAAATTATACGTTAACATTTACACATATCATGGTTAGTAATTGACTATTAATCCTAGGTGTTAGTATACTTATTATTATATGTCTATTCATTATTAATATCTATTCAAAACAGTCAAATGAAGCCCACACAACAACAGTCAAATGATGATATTATGGGTCGGTCATAACGTTTGTATTGGACCTAGATATAAATCTGGGATAAATTTAAAGTAGGTTAAGTTTTAAAGTAGGGGGCCGATGTCTTTCCGTTTATTCCTTATTACTAAGTTAAGGATGCTATTATTTGAACTACATAGGTTCATAGGTCAACTGACTTTTAGGAAAGTGTAGTAGTGAGTTCAGGTTCATAATGTCTAGTTTACGGCCAGAGCTTTGGCTTAACGAAAAGATAGCTGTGGCTAAGTTAAGTCGAATTGCTTAATAAATGTTATGTTTATGTATGGCGCTCCGAAACTACAAAAGTAGTTTTACAAAGTAGGTAGCTTCTTAACTGTTAAAGTGCATGAGGTTCTGATAGGAACCCAATCATATCGATCCTAGACAGGATTTGAATGAACTCACTCAGTTATAAAAATATCGTCTTCAGGCTGTATTGTGTAGAAAAAACGCCAAGTTCTGTCAACATTTTCTTGTGTGTAAACACCGCCACATTTCCTTAAAATTTAGTAAATGGGTACTGACATGAGTTAACATACTTTGGCATTTACGAAAATGCATTGTTTACTTGACGTATCAGACAATGATTTCATGAACAAATTACAATATCCGATTAATTTGGCTTGTACACTTGGCAAGGCCGTAATTAACCATGGACATGGGGACCTACTATCATTTGAAATTCACTTTCACTGATGTATGTGATTTTTCCTGTAGGTACAAACTTTACTTAGTGCTTTGAATGAAATCACTTGGGTAGTGAAAACAAAGCTTTAAGCTAAACAATGAGCTTAGAATACTTGTATTTATATCAACAAGTTAAATTAACCTCCAACTGAGGTTTATACTGGATTTCGGGAGCTTGACTGCTCCTGATTTTATTTATTCCCACTTGCCCAGGTGTTGACCTGGCTAATTAACATACTCGTAGCCCGAGAAGGCTTATCGTCTCATCCTTATTTTAACAAGGTCGAAATATTAGAGTACTTAAAATGCGAAACGTTTCGCGATTTTGCATGGACGACTCCTTGCGCAGGGGTCATGCAATCTAAATAAACAATTATTTAAATAGACCAAGAGTCTCATACTTAGTCAAAGTCAAAGTCAATATTGTCTTTATTCAAGTAGGCATAGCAACAAGCACTTTCGAATCGTCAGTAACAATTTATCTTAAATAATTAAGAGCAATATATTGATACAATTGTAATCTTAATCCATTGCAACTCATATTTCCAATTTTTTACTATATTTATTCAGAAATAAACCAATGATGGTTTATGCAACAAGGTATGCGAAAACTTACATTTAATTGGAGTATCGTTAATGCCACTAAAAACTTCGATGAATGGGGTGTTTCTTAACCAGAGACTGCTTTCTTGGCACTCTTTGCTGTAGCAAAGAAGGCTCCAGTTCTGGGCTAGACCGTTTAGTTTATAGGTTTTTGAGGGAGGTTTGGTCCAAACCTTCTGTCCCAAACCATTAGAAGATAGTTTTAAGAGCATTATGTACATAGTTTGTGTCCTCATTCAAGTCATTCATGATGTCTTAACCCTTTAAATGAGGTATTGATTAAATAAAGTATTTGTGTGCTCATGGCAGCACTTGCCCCTGAGGACAGATCACAGAACCCTGTTGTACTACTAGCATTTTTGCAGTACAAATATTATGAGTAGTCTCAAAATATTTACAAGAAGTGTGTAGCCAGTCGACTTGTAAGTTTTGTACATTTAGTTTTCAACATGCTTGCCTACGCAGCAGCATGATAGTTTACCTGCATCGAGGATAGGTAGTGAAAACTAGTCATTATATTATCAGTTATATTTGGGAGGCGGAACAATGCTTTAACCTTTTTACCACCATGACCCCATTATATGATAAGCAGAAGAAATTGCTACTAAAATGCACGGACGTCCAACTGAAGCTGTAAGCATGGTCGTCGGTTAGTTCCGACTGCTCTAGTTATAGGTTAATGAGGATAAAAACGCTTAGATTATAAATGGTGCTTTATAACCATGGATTTGAGATTCCCAAACCATAACCAACTTGCGACGTAATTTTTCCATATCTTTGCGCGTTTATCCTCGTTGACCGACCAAATTATAAATTTAATAGTGTGCCTTGCGAAGGCAGAATATCATACAATATTCGTAATAAATAGAAGGCAGATTCCGATCTGAATGACTATCATATTTTTATACACCTTTGCGCAGGTGGTGACAGTCAATTTTATTTGCACTTTTGTTATAAATCAAACTTAATGCCCAGGAGGCAGTTTATAGTATTCCTTGCTCAGAAGAATAGTCGGCCTTGCGCAGGCAGTGAAAAAGCTTATGAGCCAGTCAAAATATAGCCCAGGAGGCAGTTTATAGTATTCCTTGCTCAGAAAGATAGTCAGCCTTGCGCGGGCAGTGAAAAGGCTTATGAGCCTGTCAAAATGTAGCCCAGGAGGCAGTTTATAGTATTCCTTGCTCAGAAGGATAGTTAGCCTTGCGCAGGCAGTGAAAAGGCTTATGAACCTGTCAAAATGTACCCCAGGAGGCAGATTATAGTATTCCTTACTTAGGAGGATAGTCAGCCTTGCGCAGGCAGTGTTTGAAAAGGCTTATGAGCCAATCAAAGTGTAGAACGCTTTCATTGGAAAGCAATTCAGCATTGTCATCCTTGCGCAGGCACCATGCCTATTTTATCATTCAATTTTTACTAGAAATACTGCCTAAAGGGACGTATTCACATGTACTTCAATAGTACTTATAAGAACCTCCTCGTTAAAGATGAAACATAAGAATTGTCACTCGCAGTATGCAGTTGCATATCAAGTTAATAAGAAAGTAACTCAATCCAATAATAAAGCAAAAAACCGTACAGTACGGTTACTTGTAAATTACATTATAGTAATTACAACTGCACACAAGAGTATTTCTTATACTTTTCTTAACAATTTAAGCATACTAAGCTATTTATTTTGACAAAAAAAATTCGTTATAGTTTCCGTTGTTACTCAGTTTGTGCCCCTGCCCCGAGAGAAATACAAGACCATTAAGAGGAGCTTTATCAACTCTCTAGCGGACCCACACTTTTTAACAAAAGTATATATTCTTTAGGGTACACAATTGTAACGTCAACGGTAATAGCGTATTAATGTGCCGATCCTTAAGTTCAAATCTCTTTCTACTAAAAAGTTGAGGGTATGTCCCTCACGCAGAAACATTTGATATAATTTCCTGTCATATTTAAACAACTATCGATAAATAACGCGATGCATAATAACACCAATTACAATGACAGCCATGTCATAATTCAATAAATGAATATTCTAAATGTAAGGATTTAACACGCCTTAAGAATAGCGCGATACACAATTACACTTGTAAAATAGGAAAATATATCAAATATTGAAATGTGTATTATTAATAATATAATCAATAGGACTGCCGCGATGGCGCGGGCATCATTTTAATTTACTTAAGTAATTTTATTATTTTGGATCGGTTCATATTTGCTTAGGAACAGTAACTTCAAAAATATATTTCGAACGGTAAAAACCGTTAGAAACTGTTTTTCAAAGTATAAAGCTAAACTGGGATATAATTAAAAACCTCACCAGCAGTTTAGCTGACGACCTTTCGCATTGAAAAACAGCAAGCCAATGAAGTAAAAATTAGCGCTGATGTCTAACTTCAGTGCTGCACCTGGTGGAATGTGGTAGGGGGTTCTGTGTGAGCGAGAAAGGGCGTATGGATGTATATGCTAGAAAGGGACAGAAACGACCAACAACAGTGTTGCCACTCTCAATGTTTACTTTAGATCTCCAATTTCGTACAGTTTTTATAATAATAACTTATAAGTAATGTTTTATTGATTTTTAGGGTTCCGTACCTCGAAAGGAAAAAACGGAACCCTTATAGGATCACTTTGTTGTCCGTCTGACTGTATGTCAAGACCATTTTTCTCAGGAACGCGTGAAAGTGTCAAGCTGAAATTTATATCAAATACTCAGGTATATTGTCCCTTGGAGCTGTGAAAAAATCAAACTTAAAAGCCAACGCAATCAAAAGATACAGTCGTTTATGCTGCAAATTTTAGAGTTTTTCGGCACTCGCAAAACCTACGGGGTACTTCCCGTGAACTCAGAAACTTGAAATTTGGCACGAGGCAACGTCATATAGCATACACAGATAGAAATAATATCTTAATTCAAAATGCAAAACTCTCTTGCACGCGGTTTCTTAAAGAGAGTAATAAATACCTTAGACCAATAAACATGACTTGAGTTAAAATATCATGATTTTTAAAAGAAGATTTAAAATTATTTAGCTTTATCTTTACCTATTTTTAAAGCGAATAGTAATGATTTGAGTTAAGATAATAATTATTTACGGCAAAAAAGCACCAAAATTTTCCTTTAAGAGTTTTATGTGTTTACGTAAGATCGATTATTTCTTGGTTTGATGTTTTCAATCTACAGCTAAGAGCCAAAGCTAATTCAAAGAAGTAGCACCAAAAGTTAGATTTGAGATTTTTAAGTTTTTAGGCAAGAGAGATTAATTTTTGCTTTGATGTTTTCAACTTACAATCAAGAGCCACAGCTATTCCAAAGAAGAAGCACATAATTTTTGCTTTGAAACATTTAATTCTTGGACGTTAGTTACCCTGCGCATCAATAGATGTCTCTGCGTGTAGGTTAGAACACGCGAACGTTGGTTCGACGTAACTTCATGACCCTCGGCGCTTTGCCCGGGCTTATTTGAGATTCACAATAGCAATCTCAGCTCTAGTTGATACGATTATAAATTGTGAGTATATAAATAATCATAATTTATATTTGTATTATCTACTTTTAGTTAAACTTCCTTTCTTGGGATTAGTCCCGGGAAACACAGTTTCTGCTACTAGCTTTTTAAGTAGTGCACTGAGACACTAGGCGATTATCACACTGACGACGGATCCGCATGCGGCGCCGGTGTGCGAGCGAGATAGCGCTATACACATGCAGAGCGCTATCTCGCTCGCACACCGGTGCCGCATGCGGATCCGCGCCAGTGTGATAACCGCCTTAGAAAATGTTATTGTTTGTTTCAAGTAACCGATTTCATACGCCAAGAAATTTTAGATCTTGGTGTGAAAATATCAAATTTTACATCAAGTAACACATGCTCTTGAACTAATGCGCTTTCTTGTTTCCGTGGAGAAATTCAATTCTCAATTTAAATTATGAGTTTTTACCCAAGAAACAAAGTTTCTTGGCGTAAGTTCTTTATGTATTGCACTAAGACACAAAAAGTTCAATTTAAAAAAAAATACAATACAAAAACAAAATTCAAACGCTCTTCGTGAGAATATTAAGCTATTTAAAAAAATATTTTTATATCTCGGATAAAGTATTTAATTTATTAGATTAAGTAATAAACTTTGAAACATTTTATATCTTAAAGCAAGAAATTTTATTTTTTCCTTATATGGGAAACTGGATATCTCTTGATTCAAATAGGTTTCTTTGGTTGAAGAGATTTTTTCTATCTGTGTAGACAATGGAAAAATGACAAAAAGTAGACATTTTTAGTAAAATCATAAAACAATATTTTTTAAAATTTTAAACTTAGTGCCTTTTTCCTCATAAACGCGTAGAGGTATTAAATTGAAATTCATGTTAAATACTAAGGTCTATAATACCTTTCAGATGTCGCAAAATGAAACTTTTATGTCCACGCAATAATGAGAAATAGCAATATAAGTCGCATAATTTAAAAATGAGTAGATAATCTCAAGGGTATCAAAACCTAAAGGTACTTCCAGTGAACTCAGTTTTATATCAACGCAATAAAAAGAAACAGAAATTTAAGCCATTTAGTAAACTAATAACACATACCTACTACAACTTTTGCTTGTTTGCAGGTTTGTACACTTTGTACGGAACCCTCGCCTCGGTGCGCGAGTCCGACTCGCACTTGGCGGGTTTTTTTAATCCTAACATCCGCATCCGTATCCTGCGGATATGATACTTTTATCTCATCTGGATCGACGGATGTCGAAAAATCTGCATCCGCGACATCTCTGTATCGAGCTACGCTGAACAGAACGTCTGCAAGGAGTAACACGCGAGCCGCGTGACTCGCCCCGCCCATGTAAAATGATCATAGTTCGTCTATTTATTACTTGATTTCAAAAATGTTAGAACTGTTGTATAGCTAATAATGTAGAATTTAGATTTACTTCAACTTTTTTCTTATAAATGGCCGCTATGAGGGTGTTTTTTGGATCAGTAGATAATTACAGTTTTGGTGTTATCGTCTTTTTTTAAATAACAATGTCAATTTTGATTCTACACCTTCGGGTCCTAAAAATGTTTTAATCAGTATTATAACAGCTTTCATATGACACCTCACTTATCCAAATCGGTTAAGTACTTTTTGAGCTAGTAAACTAAAATTGATGCCACGAATTGCTCTCTTTGTGACGTCATAACTATCCCCTCCACACTTTTATAAGCTGACGACTCCTCATTACATAGTGGGGGGACATCATTGAACATGATGACATCGTCGTCAGCAGTATACTGCCCAGTCAATCTAACTTCGTAAATAGAAGACTTTTTCCAAATTGGCATCTCTACTAAATAGTGAAATCACTATAGGTGTGCTGTGCCTATAATAGTTGAAGAGTTCCCTCGATTTCTCCAGAATCCCATCATCAGACCCCGACTTGGTGACAATGGGACCATGTAGGGGTTGTACAAGTTCGATTTAAAAAAAAAAAAAACTTTTTTGAAGTCGGTTAAAAATGTCATCTTATTTGAATGTTCTACAGGGTGTAACAAAAAGACTGGTTATTTAAGGGCATAATTGGTATCGTATTGCGATTTAGAAAATGTAGGAGAAAAACATGTTTATACACGAAATTTTTATTTGTGTGGGATAGTTTGTCGCTGCTGGCCAACCCTCTATACAATAGTTCATTACACAACTAGGGTGCAATCCCTCGATCGCATGTTATGTACATCATTTTATGTCTACACTTGGCCAGAAAGCATCTTTTTCCGTACGCGCAGCGTGCGGAAAAAGCCATTTTATGGCCAGGTGTGGCATATAATAAAAGCAATTTTATTCGAGCGTCCAATTTTTTGTCTTATATTTTCATAATTAGAATACGATCCCAATAATCCCCTTAAAAGGATCACCAGCATTTTTGTTACACCGTGTATACGAATTGACCTTTGTTTTGATTTTTGATTGTATAGGTACCTACAGTCCGTGAGCTTTAAGAAGAACCTTCGGGAATCGGCGATGATACACGAAGGTAATATTGCTGTTCTGTCTGTTGATTGATACCCGACGTCTCTTTCTAAAACCCGAAGGTTCTTTTGAGAGCTCACGGACTGTACGCGAGTACCAGGCGCGGTCGCAGACGAAAATTTTGGGGGGGGACACTAATGTAGATTTTTTTTTTCTAATTTTTGAGGGGGTCTGTAAAAAATTTTTCCTAGTAGAAATGTAGGATTTTGGGGGGGGTCATGTCCCATGTGACCCCCCCCCCCCCCCCGGGACCGCGCCTGGCGAGTACAAATTTCCAAAGTAAAAAATTGAAGCACTTGTTTTTATTGTTCAACTCGCCTTCGTTTTGATCTTTTGACACACAAATCTCCTTGAGAGTACTTAATATGTCCTTTCAACCTTCAAAACAACATTACTTACTATAAATAAATTTCAGTCCGTCAGTGTTCAGTCGGCATACGACTTAATTATTGGATTTTATTTTTATTTTTCATTTTAATTACACAATAGGCAGGTACATGTCTGTCTCTCAAGCTGTTTTGATATGCCTTCTTGAAGAACTACGCATTATTGTATATAGTATCTTTAATGTATTAGTATTACTGTTTTGAAAAAATAAGTCCCGCCGAGTTTCTTGCCGGTAATAAGTACGAGTAATACTTCTCTAGTCAGAGGTGTAGGGTTAGAACCGGTGGTAGTTTCTTGTCCTCTCTGACGTTCATAAGTGCATTGTAATGTGCCTAAATTGAAGAATAAATATCTTTTATCTTTATCTTTTATTACATAAGTGCATAATAATAGAGACTTTTAGGAACATATGACATTAGGAGCTTGGGTATTTTAACTTGAGGTGTCAAAATAAATATTGAAACAGTGACTCTCGGCTTCAATCTACCGCGTGAAAAGAATCGTTCTAATTAGGATTAGTTACAGGCACCGCCGTGGGGTGCCCGGCCTTAGAATTGTCCCCCACCATATCGTCCCGTGGTTGCAGTAGGAGTCTGCTAAGAGAATATACCGGGAGATGGGCAGCAGCATCTTCCGAAAGCCTAAACAACAATAAACAAAAAAAACTGCGCGCGCCAACCCGCCTGCCAAGCGTGGCGCATGGCAAACCCCCCCCCCCCCCTTTATCGATAAGTTCCATTAATACCAGGCCCCCAGTCCATACTTATGGAGGTCCAAAGGGGAGGTCTATGTTCAGCAGTGGACGTCTTATGGCTGAGATGATGATGATGATGACAGGCACAGAATGTGCAAGTTGCGGAAAGATTCTATAAAATTCTATAAATTCTCGGAAATTTCATGAAACTTTCACTAGGAGAATATTGGAAATTAATTAATAAAATTGGGTTTAAATTCTCATACAAAAATGTAAGAAATTTTCCGAATTTTTCCTACGTAAAATTTCCGAAACATTTGGCAATTTTGGAATGTTTCCTTAGGCACATCAGTAGTTATAGGCATACCCTTATTAAGTTATTAACCTTTAGTAAGTAGGTTTATTAAGTTAGTAAAATCAGAGACTATAGTTTGGCCAGAGTTTGTTCCACTTCAAGCATAGACAGGGAGAATCATACTGTCTTTTTCTAATGCTAGTACTCTCACTACTAAAAAAGGGATGGGTATAGCATGTTACTCTGACTGTTACTGCGCTTTTGGTTTGCCAGACTATATATGAGATATAGACGACCACAGCCTAAGAACTTTTTTAAGCTCAAGTCGATTGCGCCATCTATGTCAAATCCACCTAAATTTATTTATCGTATGGCAAGTGGGTACACTGTCTACATTACATTACATTACATTATATTCTAAATTTACATTGCTCCAAGTAGTTAATAGCGGCACTCGTTACGTTCTTAAAATCTTCCACTGGCCCATCATACTTTGTAAGTGGGCACTCCAAAACGATATGCCGAACCGTTTGCTCTGGGCATCCACACGCGCAGCATTCCTGGTCGCTCCATCCCCATTTTTTCCGTAGGTAGGCACAGTGACCGACCCCTGTTCTCAGACGGTTGAGCATGCATCACACACGGCGCGATTCGCTGAATCCAGGAACGTGTTTTCGCGGGCTTAGCTCAAAGAGATCCGCTGGAATGTCTGCCTTTAGCCATTCTTCTGACCAGGCGTCGTTCAGGTTCCACTGGTGGCGCGGCTGGTGAGTGAGCAGGGCTGGTGGATTCCGGGACTTCAGCCTTGTGTAGCTGAACGTGGCCAGGTCTCTGTTTATAGGCAGTTCCGGATGTTTATAAGCTTTATCTATCTCTCTGAGCAGGTGCTGTTTGCGGCGGAGGTGGGGAGGGGCAATGCCACTCAGAGCCGGAAGCCAGTGTACGGGGGTGGGTTTCATGCATCCTGTTATAAGACGCATTGAAGCGTTTAGCTGGGTGTCAATGGCACTTGTGTGGGCACTGTTAAGCCAAGTGGAGGCACAGTACTCCGCCGTCGAATACACCAGCGCCAAAGCGGTTGTGCGAAGGCAGCTAGCAGAGGCCCCCCATGTTGTCCCTGTTAGTTTTTGTAGGATGTTATTTCTGGTCCTTAACTTGGCTGCGGTGCTATTGAGGTGCGGGCTATAAGTAAGACTTCGGTCCAGGGTAACACCCAGGTATTTGGGAAGAGGGTTGTGGTTTAGCGTGGAGCCTTTGAATGGGATGCTGAGTTTCTGGTTGGCTAGGCGATTATTTAAGTGAAAGCAGCACACTTCAGTTTTCGAGGCGTTAGGACACAGGCGCCACTGAGTAAAGTACTCGTCCAAAGTGGCCAAGTCATGTTTAAGGCAGTTTTCAGTGGTGTTTATATTACGGTCCTGTGAAACTAGCGCTAGGTCGTCAGCGTATGCGAATTTCCTCGATTGCGTCTCAGGCATATCGTAAGTGTACAAGTTGAAAAGTGTAGGAGCCAGAACTGACCCCTGCGGCAGACCGTTATCAAGCACCCTAGTACCGCTGGATTCGTCACCAAGGAAAACGCGAAAAGGCCTGTTGGTAAGAGCATCCTCAATGATTTCATATATTTTTATACACGGGATCACCTTGAGGAGTTTGAACAGGAGACCCTGGCACCACACAGTGTCGTAGGCGGCTGTCAGATCGACAAAGGCAGTTGACGACTTGAGGTTCTCGTTGAAGCCTTTTTCTAAATGAGTCGTGAGCGCAAGAACTTGGTCACTGCAGCTGCGTCCTTGGCGGAATCCTGCTTGCTCCTGAGGAATATGTTTTTCGATCGTCGGTGCAATGCGTTCAAGAATTACCACCTAAAGATGCCGAAAATGTAAGAGAAATGTCACCTGCACTGCTACTCCACCTAGTAACAAATAGCGTACCAGTAGTACACTAGTAGCTACTAGGTGGAGTTGTAGTGGAGCTTTAGGGGGCTTTGACATAGATAGCGCAATTGACATGAACTTCAAAAAGTTCTTAGGCTGTGGTCTCAAATCTCTATAGTCTCAAAAATGCATGAAAAATTAATACAGGTATAATTAGTAATTAAACTAATAACTTATTTCCTCAATACTTAAAATAATACATTAACAACAGAGAACCGACCTCTTTAGTGCGTTAGAATCGCTCTTAGGATAGAGGCGCCCTTGTCTATGATTTCTATAGGAATTGACCGTGTCAGTATATTTGACAAAGAATATTCTTAACCGTCAGATATCTGTGCTAAAAACTTTGGGGTACAGTCAGCGTCAAAAGTAACTACGCAAATGAAGGCGTCAAAAGTCTTTATTTAAAGGCAATAAGGACTTTTGACACCTTCATTTGCGTAGTTACTTTTGACGCTGACTGTACAGGTCGATACTTTTATAGATATTTTCATGAGATAATCTGAATAAGTATCTAGTCCTAGCTGCGCTCCCGCATGCGCATTGCTGATCTGTGACATTGACCCACTTGTGTCTAATAGACTACATCAAAACAATATTATCTTATTAAAATATCATTAATCTATGTCTGAATATTAAACAACATAGAGTTGACTCAAGCAATGAGTATGTTCAGTAGTTTATCAGATATATTGGTGCGGCGAAGGTGTCCAAAGGTATCTGAGCACCTTCACCCTTATAGTTTCATTTAAAAAGATGTGGTACAATTTGCGTTGAAAAAACTCTCATATCTCGCAATTTTCGAAACATAAAGGTTCTTATGACATCTTATGTTTAGATGTTTGGATGTTTAGCAATGGCGGCGGATAAAATTTTTTCTTAGACAAGCCGCTGCTGAATTTGGCTTGAAATTTCTTAACGAGCTGTAGGTGCCTGAAAATTAGGCAAGCCGACGGGAATCATGTTCTATGGATGCGCCGCCACTGATGTTTAGTCTAGATGTTGGTTCCTCCTCCCACAAAAACGGCAGCATGGTTTTTTTTTAATTTAAATTTATCCCGTAATTTTGCCCCAATTTTGTGGGAATAGATATTTCTACGAGGATGGAGCCGCAGGCTAGAGTTATCTTACGTTTTGTGTTCGACAACTCACAACGTTTTGAAGGGTTCTTGACGATAATTTTTTTATGAACTTTCTTTAGACGTTGTCTCTTTCAATCGTATAACCTTAAATACCTTAGAGCTTTAAACCAACCGGAGTGGCCGTCGACAGGCGTTCCCCTCTGCCGAAAATATATGACCACTGGTCATACTCATGGTATGGACTGACGTTTATCTGACGTGGCTATTTTGACGTTTCGCATACATTTGACGTTCCCCTCCCCCGTAAAAATGGGCAGACTTTTTTTGTATAGAAAATGACAGACATGGCAGGTCCGGTTGGTTGAATAGTCAAAGTTAAATACCTATCTCTCTTGCTCGAATCAGATCTCTGTTGACATTGACAATTGACAAAGGTGTAAGTAAAGATATTCGGTCGGGAAGTTAAATATGAATAAAAACCAGTCAATTCGTATTCAGGAGACTAGGAGGAACACATCCATACCAGTTTTAGGTATTTAGAAGAGATGTCTACGAAAATCGTGAAGGAGACGACTTTTGTTGAATTTGCTCCTATACTACTGCTAAAATTCTCGGAACTAATATCGATGTCTGCGTCAGATATTCTGGAAGCTACCACAAACATCGAAAAAAAAATTGTCTGCCTCTCTATCGCTCTTGCATATTCGAGCGATAGAGAGGGATGTAAACGAACGAACTGGTTTGTGGATATATTATATTTACAATCCTAAGTTGCGGTCAGGCGGAGATAGCAGTTATACTGCTCGTTTTTTAGGGTTCCGTAGCCAAAATGGCAAAAACGGAACCCTTATAGTTTTGCCATGTCCGTCCGTCCGTCCGTCCGTCCGCGGTCTAGCTCAGTGACCGTTAGCACTAGAAAGCTGAAATTTGGTTTGAATATGTGCATCAACCAAGCCGACAAAACGGTAGAATAAAAACGTATACGTGAAGTGGGGGGCGAAATTTTTTTTCGTTCCAACCAAGTTGTGTGGGGTATCGTTGGATAGGTCTTTTAAAAATAATTTGGGTCTTTTAACACAGTTTTTGGATAAAACTAATACTTTCGGAAATAATAGCTCCGAAAGTTTAAAACAGGGCGTCCCTCCCCCATCTAACTTTTGAATCGTGGGTCCTAAAATTTTGAAAAAAATCATGAAATTGAGGCCTAATGAGTAGTAGTACCTTCAATGAAAACTATATTGAATTCAATTGGTTGAGCCGTTTTTGACTTATCACTCAAAAACCCATAGTGAAAGGACGTAAGTAAAAATGACGTTAGCGCCGCCAAATTTCCTGTAAGAAACGACGTTTTGAATGAATGGTCTCAGTTTACGGAACCCTACACTGAGCATGGCCCGACATGCTCTTGGCCGGTTTTATGTAGGGAATCCCCCCATACATATTTGGTTGTTGTTTAGGGAAAGAATGTAAACCAAGAAATATGTCAAAAACCTTCTGTTAGAAGAAGTTCCATTACGATCGTTAGAGTTTGTTTAGTTTTGTTCGGTTACTTATGTGAATATACACAAGGTCCAATTTCGCCTATCATTTGATAATAATATAACTAGTAAGTAGTCCGCTTCGAACTGAGAACTCGCGATTTCTTTGCTAACGAAATGACAAATATAACAAGACCCATATGATGATTTTTTCGCGCCTTCTATCTCCATGACCCTTTGATCGATCATGCTCATATACGAACTCTCAAATTATATATATATATCCCTGCTACAACCCCATCAAATTTCATGAAGATCAGAAAAATGTAACTAAAGTTATCGCGGAACAAACTGTCAAAATCAAAATGCCGAGACGTCCCAGTAACCAGAAGTTGTATCTAAGAACGTTCGCTTGCGCTCCGCTCGTTCGATAAACGATAAAGATTCATCGCTCACCTAATAGTGTGTATGTATATGTACGTAGTGTATAAGTACGTACTATACTCATTAATTGACGCTCAGCTCAATGCAATGTACAAGGCATTGTTTCATTGTGTAGTGTGTAGTTGTGTACCATAGTATTGACAAATTATCAGGTACCATTGTGATTGTCGTAGTATAGTACAGCCCCTTTGTATAAGCAAATATTGTCTTCGATTAAAGAATAAGCAGAATGTGTATATTTTTTTACAAAAAAGCCTTCTCGAGAGCAAATGCATGAGCTATATAGAGAAATAACCAAACTACTATGTTTGCTTATAATAACTACAATAATAGGTAATATAAGTACTTAAAAAGCTTCTCGATTTCTGTATGCTGTTGCTGTCATTACATCGGAACCGTATTACAGTAAGACTAATTTTACATGCTTTTTAAACGAAATAAGTTTATTCGAAATCGTCCCATCGGTCAACTATAAATAAAGGAACAAATGTATAAAATCCGACGAATTAAAAACCTCAGAAGCCGGTTCAAAAAGGATGTGACACCGCCAAGGAAAATATAAACATGGATTGCACACAGTGAATATAATTCCGTTAAAGCAGAAAAGTATGCTGCGCAGATTTTTTCTGGGGTTAGAAAGAGAGATACTAAACTAATGAAGAACATGATCTGATCAGTGTGCCGATATCCCATTAATTTAAGGTCGACGCAGCATGTTATCCTTTTCCATACCTCTCCGTCACCCGTCATCTTTCAAAGAAAATGCCTACATGAACACCATTTTTTGGAATCATCATCATCATCATCTTAAGAGCCTTGCTCTTGTCGGTGGAGTAATCGCCATTCAGTCCTGTTCTCCGCTAATGTTTTTAGCTCTTGATACGACATAATGTTGGCTTTTTCTTTGGCATTTTTTGGAATGACGTAGAATTATGTGTGTGACGTGTGTAGGTATGTGTGTGTTTGTGTGACGAAGAATTAGAGGCTAATGTCTACGATGTGCATAATAAAATTAATAAAAGTTTTTGAAATGTAAGATTCACGTGTCCGCAAACGTGCATTACGTGTTTGTAAGTAAATTGCTGCAAATTTCCACCGGGAGCCTATACTTGAGAACAATTAAACTTATTATTGCACTAATAATAGGTGTAGCACAAAAATTATGTGGCATCACAATCATTAGGCGACAGGTATGGAACTTGGAAAACATAGTTATATAGACTACTATAGAGATATAGACGACCCCAGCCTAAGAACTTTTTGAAGCTCATGTCGATTGCGCCATCTATGTCAAAGCCACCTAGAGATGAGAACATGTAAGAGAAATGTCAGCTGCACTGCTACTCCACCTAGTAGCTACTAGAGTACTACTAGTACGCTTATACTAACGAATTAACGATATTGTTCATGTGTTCGTTTGAATGCCGATACTCGGGTTGTTTACCTTTCCTATAATACTTTTCTAACGTGTCGTTTGGCAAAAAACGAAAAGGGCTTTTTCGAAAAACGTTGATTTTTAAATATGATCACAACGAGTGGCTTCCACGCGATGATTTGTTCAAAAGTTATGAAACTTAAAAATCTCTGAAAAGTAATGGGCAATTAATATTTTATACGTATTTTTTTATATAAATGCGATTTTGATGCGCTGAACCAAATTAGATGAAATTACATAGGAATGGATATATGTATGTAGTTTGAATCGTCGGGAAGGATACAGAGTAGTTTTTATCAAGAAGAGAGGAATTTACTATGAAAAGTACTAACTCTATGCAAACATAATCATAATATATTTGCGTATTATATTAATTCAGAATTGCAGATTTTGTATAGGTAATAATTTAATAAATAACAATGTTCCTTAAGTACCTATATTATGTTCATTATGTTAATATTACACAACGCAAAGTTCATTAAGTCACAGGCTAATGAAATGAAGTTGCAAATTTCTTGATAAGTGGTATCAAGAGGTCATAATACCGATGTCAGGTCTCGTTCGTATCTCTCATTAAATAACAATAACAAAGTCAACCATTACATAAAAGTGTTTTTAATCATAAGGCCATAAACCTTCGTTTTATCATAGACTAAAGATATAGTAGACGGCCTTAGTCGAACTTTTTGAGGCGAGGTAACGAATAACGTACTAGTAGTACACTAGTCGTTACTAGGTGGCGCTGATTTTACCTCATGCATTTTGGCTCTGTTTAGGTGGCTCTGAACTAGATGGTGCTAAATACTTGGAGCCTCAAAAAGTTCGACTAAGGCCATCTACTATATCTATAGTCTATGGTTTTATTTTTATAGATTAATAACATCGTGGGTTTGTAAGTCATATGATTACTAGAAAAACGCTTTTTAATCTTGCTAGCGTGACTAACATCTATACATATAATAAAGCTGAAGAGGGTCGAAAGTGTGTACATGGAAGATATTCGAAAAAAAGTTGGCTGGGGATACTTAGAATCGATAATAGAACACGTTCCAACAGTTTTTAAAATTTTTGTCTGTTTATCTGTTTGTCTGTTTATCTGTTTGTCTGTTTATCTGTTTGTCTGTTTATCTGTTTGTCTGTTTATCTGTTTGTCTGTTTATCTGTTTGTCTGTTTATCTGTTTGTCTGTTTATCTGTTTGTCTGTTTATCTGTTTGTCTGTTTATTTGACCGCGCATCACTTGAAAACGGCTGAACGGATTTTGATGAAATTTTGTATAGAGATAGTTTGACATTATAAAATAACACGGTTACACTCACGGCACTTTAGTCACGTCTTGCGACATGTTTCGGAGAGCCTAGGTCTCCATCTTCAAGCACTAGGAGTGCTACTTGAACCGGCCCGTGGCGGACTGCTGCGCCTCGCGTCGCCGACTGCCGAGCTGCGTCCGGCACGGCGCGCGGCGCGCAGCGCATACGCCGGTGCCCTCTCTACAGTACCGCACCGCACTGCACCGCACCGGCGTATCTGCCATATATTAAGGGGGTGACGGACGAAATTGGACGCCTATTACGCCGAAGGTACAGCATTAGGACAATTTTCCGCCCCCATACTAAAATCAGGCAAATGTTACGCTCTCCAAAGGATAGTGACCCGCTAGGTAACCCAGGCGTTTACGAGATACCTTGCGACTGTGGGAAGTCCTACATAGGGGAAACCGGACGTAACGTGTCAACGAGACTCTCGGAGCATATACGAAGTGTGAAGAAAATGGATTGCAGCAATTCGGCCGTAGCAGAGCACGCTTGTGAGGCGGGCGCGTCACATTTCCTTCGCTTTGATAAAGCTAAACTGCTGGTTCGTGAAAAATGCTACGTGCCACGCAAAATACGCGAGGCGATCGAGATTGGGCGCCGTCCTAATTTTAATCGGGACGGGGGCTGGGGCGTACCGCCAGCATGGAAGCCTGTAATCCGTGGCCAGAACTTCAGTGTGTGCTGTGATAGTTTAGTGGACACATTGAGTGTGGTTTGTTTATCGTCGCTCATGTCGGATGAACCAAATACGCTGCAGAACACGTTAGCAGCGCCGGCGCAAGATCATCCTCAACAAGTTGTGTCAGAGCGCGCGCTGCGCGCCGCGCGCCGTGCCGGACGCAGCTCGGCAGTCGGCGACGCGAGGCGCAGCAGTGCGCCACGGGCCGGTTCAAGTAGCACTCCTAGTGCTTGAAGATGGAGACCTAGGCTCTCCGAAACATGTCGCAAGACGTGACTAAAGTGCCGTGAGTGTAACCGTGTTATTTTATAATGTTAATATGTCTCACGAAAGTTTAAATTTAATGAGATAGTTTGAGTCCCGGGAAAGGACATAGGATAGGTTTCATCCCGAAAATCAACCCTGGAGGGGATAAAAAGGGGGTTGAAAGCTTGAATGGAGAATTTTTAACCGCTGAACGGATTAAGATGATAATTAGTATGTAGATAATTGGAGTCCCGGAAAACGACATAGAATAGTTTTCATCCCGAAAATCAACCCTAGAAGGGGTGAAAAGGGGGTTGAAAGTTTTTATGGCGAATCAATAACCGTTGAACGCTGGAGATGCTCTGGGGAAGGTTATAGAATAGTTGTTATCCAGAATTCATTCCTTAACGAGGGATTACTAATTCCACGCAGACGAAGTCGCGGGCAAAAGCTAGTATATAAATAAACGTGAAAGGGACTAAATTATATCATCCTGTTACACGAAAACGCTTAATAATGAGATACTTTAGAAAGCAGGTTTTCCTTCAGCAAAAGTTGATTAAACTGCCAATCAGCGCCATCTAGTCATTTAGGACTATAATTAGATGCGCTTACGCCGCACCGCGATACGTAAGTAAGTAGGTACCGAGCAACATAGTCCATCCTACAGAGCAACATAGTATTTCAGCGTACACACAGATGGCGCTAAATTCAATTACATAACGGTCCGTACTATCACTCATAGATGGCGCTGTACTCTATTGCGTAACGAGTCTCATGACTAGTTATCAAGTTTCACGTGAAATGAAAATAAATGCAAGCGCAGGTGTTCCGTATGAAAACAAGTTTGTAATTGTAAACTGGACTGTTTAAAGTTTTGTAAATTACATGGCGAAGCGTGTGTAGAATCTTGCATCTTGCAAAATGTTGAATAAAACAACGGTGAAAGATGAGTATGAAATTCGAGAAGCAATTGTTTTCATCTTCATCACAATTCGTAAAATTTCGATTTTCGAGTGTTAAATAAAGTTACAGTCAAACGAGGCGAGTTCAAGAAGATTTTAAACTGTTTTGATAGAACCTAAACGGTTATAATTCAGCATTTCTTTTTACAAGTCGTCAAAGGCTAGAATCATACAAACTCTATTCGCTGTGTGCATGATTGTGGCGCCATCCCTTGGGCAGGTGGTCAATCTCTTTTTTTCTTTTTTTATAAATAGGTTGTATTCCTTGCTTATATGAAATGTAACTGACTGATTCACTATTTTGACGGCAGACAGGGGATTTGCAGTTTCATTCCTTGTCACATTGAGCACTGCGATCGTTCTCGTTACCCCCACCATGCACTTCGCACATAGCGAATACAAGAATCTGGCGGGAAAAATAGATGCCTTGCCGCATATAGACTTTTTAAAGTCGCTCTTCAAAGAAGTCACCTCGCTTGAAGTCTGAATAAATTCGGGCTGCGAAAATAGGGGGCCGATTTTTGACATTAAACGCTCGAATTAAAAAAAATTAAGCTCGAAAATAATCGCACACAAAAGTTTGACCAATTTATTCGCATGAAATTAATATTTCAATAATCATGATTTTAATTGAGAGTTTCGTTCTTATTGTTTTATTGAGAAATGTCACTTTGTAGTGCTCGAATCTCAAAAATCACCCTCCTGAAAGGTCTGAGCCGTGCCTTATACCAGCAAAGAGGGTGTAAGGACAGCTTCATGCGGTTGCTCGGACTTCGTACTCAAATTATATATGATAATCTTACCTCGGCCCAGAAGCAGACGATGAGGGAAGAGCCAGACAGGAGCAATGGATAGTAAGCGGAGAGAAGACTCGTCGCCCAGCCCTCTTGGAACGCTGACTGTTGGCAGAAAATCATGGATTAGTACGACTCCTTAGCAGGGTGGAAAGAGCAACACTAGGGTAAGAGAAACAGCCAATCCATACATGATTTCTATACTGTTTCATGGAAAAAAATACTGTTTCATAAACATTGATTTAATTCGTATCATTAATAGGTTTCTAACGGGACCAATTTTTTCCTGGTCACCTTTATTCGCAACTATCAATGAGTTTGATGATATCATATTTTATCAACCGACTTCAAGATTTCGAAGGAGAAGGTTATCAATTCGTCGTAGCATTTGTTTTTTTTGCAATTTTTTTGCAATTTTTTTATGTATGTTCACCGAAATTCTTTTATTGTTTGAAAGAGTATACTTCACAGTTGGTCCCATTGTCACCAGGTCCAGATTTTACTTTGATCCCAAAAATCCAAAATCTAATCCAATCCAAAATTAGACCCTAAGTTGGCGCTTGTACTAACGGGGTGAAACGAATTAGGCTCCGCGAATAAGTCAGCCCAGGAAGGCGACTAGGTAGAGCATCTTCTGAGTGGTGACCTTGCAGGCTCTATGGCCGCCTTGGTTCTACATTATGACAGTTAATTGTTGTTATAAGCAGAAACGTCTGCAAACGATATTTCAATTTTATAATTGAAAGGAAAAATGGAAAAATTCACCGCGTCGAGCAAGACTCGAACTTGCGACCTCTCGGAACACCGGTCCGATCGCACTGCCAACTGTGCTATCGACGCTTACTCAACCCCGGCGAATCTTTCCATCTGTTACTCCTTTTTGCTTACGTCAGAGGGAGACGTGTAGCGACATCTACCGTAAGTGCATATACACATTAACGGCACCGAAGTTCCAAGTCATATTGGAATAACATCGATAACAATGCGCTAACCCGTACTAATTAATTGTTGTTATAAGCAGAAACGTCTGCAAACGATATTTCAATTTTATAATTGAAAGGAAAAATCAATCCTCCTCAATCAATCCTTTCAATTATAAAATTATGACAGTTGTAGAGCTACTCACAAGTGACACGAAGTAGGCCCCGCGTATGAGCGAGGCCAGGAAGGCGACCGGGTAGAGCATCTTCTGAGTGGTGCCCTTGCAGGCTCTAAGAGCGCCTTGGTTCTACACTATGACAGTTGTGGAGCTACTCACACACAGGTGACACGAAGTAGGCGCCGCGTATGAGTGAGGCCAGGAAGGCGACCGGGTAGAGCATCTTCTGAGTGGTGACCTTGCAGGCTCTAAGGGCGCCTTGGTTCTACATTATGACAGTTGTAGAGCTACTCACAAGTGACACGAAGTAGGCCCCGCGTATGAGCGAGGCCAGGAAGGCGACCGGGTAGAGGATCCTCTGAGTGGTGCCCTTGCAGGCTCTAAGAGCGCCTTGGTTCTACACTATGACAGTTGTGGAGCTACTCACAGGTGACACGAAGTAGGCCCCGCGTATGAGCGAGGCCAGGAAGGCGACCAGGTAGAGCATCTTCTGAGTGGTGACCTTGCAGGCTCTATGGCCGCCTTGGTTCTACATTATGACAGTTGTAGAGCTACTCACAAGTGACACGAAGTAGGCCCCGCGTATGAGCGAGGCCAGGAAGGCGACCGGGTAGAGGATCCTCTGAGTGGTGCCCTTGCAGGCTCTAAGAGCGCCTTGGTTCTACACTATGACAGTTGTGGAGCTACTCACACACAGGTGACACGAAGTAGGCGCCGCGTATGAGTGAGGCCAGGAAGGCGACCGGGTAGAGCATCTTCTGAGTGGTGACCTTGCATTGCAGGCTCTAAGGGCGCCTTGGTTCTATACTATGACAGTTGTTGAGCTACTCACAGGTGACTCGAAGTAGGCCCCGCGTATGAGCGAGGCCAGGAAGGCGACCGGGTAGAGCATCTTCTGAGTGGTGACCTTGCAGGCTCTAAGGGCGCCTTGGTTCTATACTATGACAGTTGTTGAGCTACTCACAGGTGACTCGAAGTAGGCCCCGCGTATGAGCGAGGCCAGGAAGGCGACCAGGTAGAGCATCTTCTGAGTGGTGACCTTGCAGGCTCTATGGCCGCCTTGGTTCTACATTATGACAGTTGTAGAGCTACTCACAAGTGACACGAAGTAGGCCCCGCGTATGAGCGAGGCCAGGAAGGCGACCGGGTAGAGGATCCTCTGAGTGGTGCCCTTGCAGGCTCTAAGAGCGCCTTGGTTCTACACTATGACAGTTGTGGAGCTACTCACACACAGGTGACACGAAGTAGGCGCCGCGTATGAGTGAGGCCAGGAAGGCGACCGGGTAGAGCATCTTCTGAGTGGTGACCTTGCAGGCTCTAAGAGCGCCTTGGTTCTACACTATGACAGTTGTAGAGCTACTCACAGGTGACACGAAGTAGGCCCCGCGTATGAGCGAGGCCAGGAAGGCGACCGGGTAGAGCATCTTCTGAGTGGTGACCTTGCAGGCTCTAAGGGCGCCTTGGTTCTACACTATGACAGTTGTGGAGCTACTCACAGGTGACACGAAGTAGGCCCCGCGTATGAGCGAGGCCAGGAAGGCGACCGGGTAGAGCATCTTCTGAGTGGTGACCTTGCAGGCTCTATGGCCGCCTTGGTTCTACACTATGACAGTTGTAGAGCTACTCACAGGTGACACGAAGTAGGCCCCGCGTATGAGCGAGGCCAGGAAGGCGACTGGGTAGAGCATCTTCTGAGTGGTGCCCTTGCAGGCTCTAAGAGCGCCTTGGTTCTACACTATGACAGTTGTGGAGCTACTCACAGGTGACACGAAGTAGGCCCCGCGTATGAGCGAGGCCAGGAAGGTGACCGGGTAGAGCATCTTCTGAGTGGTGACCTTGCAGGCTCTAAGGGCGCCTTATTGGTTCTATACTATGACAGTTGTTGAGCTACTCACAGGTGACACGAAGTAGGCCCCGCGAATGAGCGAGGCCAGAAAGGCGACCAGGTAGAGCATCTTCTGAGTGGTGACCTTGCAGGCTCTAAGGAAGGTGGGCGCCTTGAGTCTTCTGTACTCCGACACTATGCATATCGTGAGTTGCACGGCGCAAACGAAGGCTACTAGGAGGAATACGCCTCCGATGCCTGAAAGAGAAAAAAGAAATGTGTTGAATTTTCTGTGTATAATTTTGGAGCGCAAGATCATGTGGTGATTAGAGTGCAAGAAAGAGGCGAATAGATCATCTCGTTATCGTTAAATTTGCAGTTTCTCATGTTGGGTTTTTTGCAATTTGAGCAGATGCTGAAGAACCTTTGCCTGACCATTACGTAGGAGGGGTGCTGACGACGATCCAAAAATTGGCCATGTCTGTCACATAACATCGCATAAGCGACACTTACAGTGGTACAACTCAGTCTCTAGGACCAGTAACGGCCAGGGCTAGGGGACCTTTAGGCAGAGTAAACTACTGGTTAGGAGCCTAGCTCGCATCGGCCAGGAACCCAACGCGCGCTCTAAATGTCATCCATCAACTCGAAAAGAGTCTATGATCACCAGACTTTTGAAAACGGGGCACTGAAAATTGCAACCGGCTCTGGTAACGGCTAGAACAAGACTATGAACGCGGAGTACGGCATGTTGGGCTCAGCGCACTCCTCGCCCGAGTACCGGATCTAGCAGAGGCAGGTCGGGTGCAACCCGCGCCAAGTATACTGTATATATACTCACACGCATGGTACGGCATGTTAGGCCCGGCACACTCCTCGCCCGAGTACCGGATCTCGCAGAGGCAGGTGCCGTTCATGCAGTCCCCGCGGCCGCTGCAGCCGAGCGCGCAGCCCGCGCCGCGCGCAGCCGCCGCCATCACCGCGTCGGCGTAGTAAGCCAGGATGGAGCGCATGTTATACGCAGCGACGGACCCCGTCGCTCGGTCTCACTGGAAAAAGAAAACCATGTTGAGTCATTTACTTGGCGCCGTACCGTGGAGCAAGAGATGGTGTCCCAGACCGCACTGGACCGAAGCCAGTGGAAGAATTTAATTCGAGCCCTACACCCCAGCAGTGGGTAAAAGGATGAAAAGAAAAAGAAAGATATTTGCACAACTGTACACTTCGATGTACAGTCGCCATCAGATATATCGGAGCGAGCGGCCAAGGTACAAATATCTGAACAACGCCTCTATTGCCAAGGCGATAAAGAATATTTTTGAGTACCCTGGCCGCTCCGATATATTTGATGGCGACTGCACTATTTGCTTACCTAATTAATTGATAATTTTTATCTAAAGGCAACACATGTAGGGTTACCAGATACAAGTTTCATCACGCTACGTACATTTTCTGATTTACGACGTTAACTTTATATTTGGGGCGCCAAGAGTGCCAAGACGAACAACAAAAAGGGACACCTACCAATGTTATGACATACAATCAAGAATATCAAGATCAATATTATTTTAAACAAAAAAGAACCGACTTCACTTAGGATCCGCTATTCCAAGAGGAAGTGGCCGAGTTGCTGTAAAAAATAGTGAAATCACTATAGGTGTGCCTATAATAGTTGAAGAGTTCCCTCGATTTCTCCAGGATCCCATCATCAGACCCCGACTTGGTTTACAATGGGACCATCTAGGGGTTATACCTGTTCGATTAAAAAAAATAATTTGAAAATCGGTTCACGATTCACGGAGACATCGAGTAACATAAATACAAAAAAAAATATAATAAAAAAAAATCAGTCGAATTGAGAACCTCCTCCTTTTTAGAAGTCGGTTAAAAAGGGGCACCTACCAATGAAATGACATGCAATCAATAAAACAAGCAAGATCTATAACCCAAACCCAACCCAACCTCGGCCTAGGACCAAACCTAAACCGAAACCTGAAGCGAAGTCAGGGTTAAGAGGATGATAAGACCTAAATTCCCTCCCTATCTTTTTCAGCGCGAGTGAAAGAGAAACACTGCGTTACGATTAGTATGGGAGCTCATTGCAAATTTTGCAAAATGATGAATTAAAAAAAACTATGCATTAATTGAGAAATTTAAGGCAACGAAGTTTTTAGTATTAGTGTGGTGGAATGTTGCCCTTAATTACAGACATATAAGCCAAGAAACTAAAGACGTGCAATTGTTTTAAGCTAATTTTAGATGTAACTTTGGAATTATTTTCTATCGAGCCGATTTCGTCCAATCGTGTATTGGAATTAACCAAGTTCTTTTAAATATAATGAATATTAACATATATTTTTTTTACTTTTCCAAAACAAGTACTGTATATGACTGTTTAAGTAAAGTCAATTTGAAGGGCATTGGGTCTTGTCAGCCTCTTAAGAGGCTTGCCTTTTGCTGTGATCGAACAATTTTACAATTTTACATGAAATATTTTTGGTGAGCTGTAAAATTTTAGAAGAATCTTGGTAAGGTTAACGGAAAAACAGACAATTTTCTTACTATGGTAACCCTAACCATGACAAGCGCTTGATAATATTTCGCTATCGCTGAAAGTGTTGCAGTAATCGCATATTTTGACTGCCGATCCGCCCTTATCTTTATCTAGGTACTTGACGAATGTTTTGCTTTGAAAATATCATAAATAAACTTGACAAGGATAAAGAATAACATGAATCATCAAAAGTATATAGAATGTAATGTTCTATCTACATCATTAAACCTTCATCCATCATCATCGTAGTTATAGCGGAGAAGATCGAGTGTAGTCTTGAACGGTTAAATATTTTTTTTTTTTTGCAATTGAAGGGATGTTTACAAAAACAACATAACTGACTACACTGGTTGACACCTGAAACGATTAACAATGTTCTGAAAAAAGTGTCAACCGCTCTAAGCAGTTATGTTGTTTTTGTAAACATCCCTTCAATTGTTAAATTAGCTTTCCGTTTCTTCATCAGCCGTAGGAAAGCTGCCCAAAAATTAGGGACGCCGACGGGAATTTATATAACTCAATTTTAATAATATGGACACCCCATGCTGTCATTGCTTATCACTCTTTGTAACACTTTAGAGTGTTCAATGGCTGGTTTTAGTATGTAATTTAGATGGAATTTTCATAGGTTATAAACTGACTGATTTCTAGCGGATAGTTGGTATGTATAGTGGTAATTTGGTTGTTCATGGATAGGTAAGGACCCTCTGCATTGAATAGGTGGCAGATCGAAGGTCGAAAGATGAAAAAGGTCAAAGATACTTACGTAAAAGTATAGATCATTTGGTGGTTCCACTTTCCATTGTGTTGCAGGTACTCACGCCTGCAATCATCGGTACGAAGTACGTTACGTGTTTGTCGTGGCACATACACATTATTTAGATATTTTCACTTGATTATAAGGGTTGTTTTCAATCTAATTCGGTCTATTGTTTGTATCGAATTTCCAATGTTTATGTTGGTGATGACGTTTCTGTCATCGGTGACAGCTCTGTTCCAGCGCTGTTTGAGTCAATAGTTTAGTCGCGTTTACGCAACGTCGGTTAAGAAATGAATTATTTAGTAAATTGTTAAATTTATATTTTTACCTTTTAAAAGGTTTATTTTAATTCAATTATTAGTGTGTTAATAAAATAAACTTTCGAGCACATAGTTCAGACGTGTGTCTCAAACTCGCCTTCCAAATGTCATTCGTTCATTCGGTTCAGTTCATTCACGGCGAAAGCCAGTTGTCATTTTGTTCTTTTAAACCGGCGTGGAAGTGGTCAAAATGGTGAGAATTTTGGAATTTATGAAACGTTGTCTTTCCATACTTGGATTAGTTATTAATCATATTCGTTTTCTTGGTTTTAGCCTGGCTAAACATTGTCGCAATGAAGTGGCTCGCCTGATCAATGTCGGCCCACATTCCTTTCGCCTAACCCTACATATTTTTGGTTTGGTAAGTTACTTTCGTGGTTTAAAGTGACGGATTGAGTAGAAAGTGATTTTCTTCGTATTTCCATAACCTAAAAAATTTTTTTTGTCATATACAGCAATCTCGAGCCATGTCGATGCCGAGAATTGTAACCTCTTCATTCGCCGCGTGGCGCACGACGGCAAACACTTAAAGGAACCCCGTGAACCGGGTAAGTGAAATAAAACTATTCTTGCTGATCTTTAGGTTTTCGTGTAGAAGAATTTAAAATAATTACTAGTTGAAAGATACAAATTTGTAACTGGAATATTTTCATTCCAGGGTTCCTACTCCAGGGTTCAAGTTCCTACTTCAAGTTCAAGTTCCTATTTCAAGTTCCTACTTCAAGTTCAAGTTCCTATTTCGAGCTCTGGTTCCAGTTCTTTGTTCCTGTTCCTGGCTCAAGTTCCAGATTCGGTTCCGTATTCCTAGTCAAGTTCCTATTTTTCGGGATTGGCCCTCCGACGACTTACACTCTGATGGCCGGACGCGCCCCAGATATCAAAGAGCATCCCGGTTCATCGAGCATTCGTTGTAAGATGCCGTAGTATAAATAATCACCGCTTTAATAGCAGGATAAAACTGTAAGTTAATTTTATCTAATTATAAACGGACCGTCCTTGTTTAAAGGCTGTATTTCCCGGGAACACCCCGTGTAACATGTATCTTTTGTTATAAAGCTGGAACGGCAGGTGGTTGATGCAGCGGCCTGCCTCCATAATATGTAGTTATTAATTATAGATTTTATAGATTAACCTAACCTTAAACCTGTACCATTAAAAGTTATGTCGTGGATATAGCCGGTGACCATTAGTTGTCAAAGCTCATATATTTAAATTGTGTATTTCTTGATGTGCGAGATAGCAGTGTTTAGGGATATAAATCTTTAAGGATAGTGGTGTGTTATGTGACCTTAATAAATAAAAAATAAGTTAATGTAAAATCGGCATTTTATTTGGATCTGTCATACGATTGTCAAGGTTCTAAGATCTAGGGCGTCCTAATTTAAATACTGGATCTAGATTCCTTGCTCCAAGGGAGGCCTACCCGCGACCTAATAGAGTCTTAAGCCGTGAGCACATTTTGTAATATATTTTTGCAGTAGGTGTAAATTGGGGATTCTGAACCAACATTGAGATTTGGGCTAAATTAGTTCCTCTACCATTTTATCATTTTAAAATTTTGTTCACCCCCACCTCAGCCCATTACAGTGGCGTACCCAACGTTTGGCCTTTTGGAGTATGACATTTTGAAATAATAATTAAAATAGTATTTTTAAATTTAAGTTTATTTTAAGAGATGCCAATTGATGTTTGAACTTGGTGTTTGTAAAACTTAAACAATGACGGTTAAACTTATAAATTTAGCACAGTCATAATACTTATATTTATATTTTTTTTTTAAAGGAAATATTTTCCGAACAAACACATTTTAAGATCTTATAAAATCTTAATATCATTTGTATCTTATTCTGACACTATACATAAACAATTAAACATGGATTTTCTTGATGCTGGGTGCAAAGTCGCACACTTAACAAGCCTGAAACTGATTACTCGGCAACTGAACGTGAACTTTTGGCTGTTATATACGGGTTAGAACAATATCGAGCTTATGTAGAGGGTAGGAAGTGCTATATTGTAACAGACCATGCTTCTTTAAAATGGTTCTCTAATTTGAAAAATCCAACTGGTCGTTTAAACCGGTGGGTTTGCAGACTAAGCCAATTCAATTTTGAAATTATTCATAGAAAGGGTAAAGAACATGTCATACCGGACTGTCTTTCCCGTATTAATCTTGGAGCTATTGATGTCTCTACCTCCCAAGATCCGTGGTATGTAGATCTATATAAGAAAGTCTCAGAGAAGCCGTCTCTATTTCCAAACTTTAAAATAGAGAACGAAAGACTCTACCGTTACTCTAAGAATAAATATCGCCTGACAGCTCAATTCGACTGGAAGTTGGTATTACCTTACGAGGAACGAAAAGAGGTTCTGAATAAGTACCATGATGATCCTACCGCTGGACACGAGGTCACCAAACACACGCCGTACTTCTTAACACATGGTCGTCAAATGATTCTAGAAGGTTCTCTTTATAATGACGAAGGTCCCATCGATCAAAACGCTTTACAACTGGATACCAGTGGTGCTTTTTCTGAAAAGCTTAAAGAGCTCAAATCTGTATTCCAGAAAGTACGTAACTCGTTGATTGCCTCCCATGAGCGTAATGCACGGTATTATAACATGAGGAAGCGTCACGTAGATCTAGAAGAGGGTCAAATCGTCTATAAAAGATGTTTTCCATTGTCCAATGCGGCTAAGCATTTTTCTGCAAAGCTAGCTCCCCGTTATGATAAATGTGTTATTCACAAAAAGTTAGGACCACTTGTCTATACTTTAAAATCCTTAGAAGGAAAACTTCTAGGTAACTTTCATATAAAAGATATAGTCCGACCTGGCGAAGTCGAACCGTCATCGCAACGGAACCGCCTTACGCCTCGTGACATTTTTTAAGTTCCTTTAAGGAATATAAATCTTAAAGATTATATTTACCTTACTTTTGGTACCGGATGCATACGGACCAACCTTTAGTCACTATTATGTCCTTATAAAGACGTATATACTAAATATTTAAATACTGTTGCAGTACAATTTGTTTTTATCATTGTATCTCTCAGGAGGAAACTTTTCGTCGTCGTTTGAGTTTCTCTCTGCCAAGGGATGTTCTTACTGAAAGAAGTATATGGTAGAAACCTTCTTCCAGTCCAGTTTGTTGACAAGCAATTCTGCGAGATCTAGTAATTGTGATTTCGCTAATGAGAATAGCTTTTCCAATACTACCTCGGTTGTAAATATCCAGGCATATCTTTAATAAAGTCAAAGCCGTTTTGCCTTCCGTAGTCCTTAAGATTTCTTTAGTTGTAACGGGATCCCTTTAGTCACATTAGCGTAATAATAAGGTTGTCTTGGTTCATCCAAGTCTAGAATTTAAGATTCTTTGGTAGAAGCTGCAGATTCACCAGGTTAGTAGTTAAGTTTTGTCTTTTAGGAAGTAAATCGTATATTTCTCATTGCTAGTTGATAGAAGTTTTATTAGAATAGATTGGCGTGTCGCATGCTTTGTCACGTTTCTTTGATAGTTGTTAGTTAGTAGTTACATTTTGGGAGTTCAGACTCCACAAAAAAAATTAAAATTTATTTTAAATTTTAATTTTTTTTAACCCAACAAAAGGGGAACTGTAACACTTTAGAGTGTTCAATGGCTGGTTTTAGTATGTAATTTAGATGGAATTTTCATAGGTTATAAACTGACTGATTTCTAGCGGATGGTTGGTATGTATAGTGGTAATTTGGTTGTTCATGGATAGGTAAGGACCCTCTGCATTGAATAGGTGGCAGATCGAAGGTCGAAAGATGAAAAAGGTCAAAGATACTTACGTAAAAGTATAGATCATTTGGTGGTTCCACTTTCCATTGTGTTGCAGGTACTCACGCCTGCAATCATCGGTACGAAGTACGTTACGTGTTTGTCGTGGCACATACACATTATTTAGATATTTTCACTTGATTATAAGGGTTGTTTTCAATCTAATTCGGTCTATTGTTTGTATCGAATTTCCAATGTTTATGTTGGTGATGACGTTTCTGTCATCGGTGACAGCTCTGTTCCAGCGCTGTTTGAGTCAATAGTTTAGTCGCGTTTACGCAACGTCGGTTAAGAAATGAATTATTTAGTAAATTGTTAAA